>OX326946.1:25364462-26786962 GCA_946800315.1 Misopates orontium
GGCAGATCAATTAGAACCCAAGTGTTAGTCTTTTCTAAGGCTTCAATCTCTTTTCTCGTAGCATCTTGCCACTCTTTAGATTTCTTAGCCTGATTATAAGTCTTAGGCTCTACAGCTTGTGTAAGAGACACAGTAAAAGCTTTATGTGAACCAGCAAGATTGTCAGTGCAAACATACTTCTTAATAGGATAGCTAGTAGTAAACTTGATAGCAGAATTGGATTTATGCCAAGAAGATGGCAATTTATAGTCATATGCCTGAAGGTAAGCAAGAAGAGTAGAACTTCTTGTGGATTTTCTAGTAGCAACGATAGGTAAGACATCACCAGTTGCGGCAGAATCATTATGGATATTATCATCTAAATTTTCTGAAATATCATTGTTAACAGATAAAGTACGCAATACAGTATCATTAGTATCAGAAAAAACAGGAATAGAATCAGGAATAAAATCAAAGTTACTTGAGTTGCCTGGAGAAGCATGAGTAACTTCCTGAGTGTCTGAATCATCCAAGTCACAATGATATGGAACAAGTGATGTCTGATTTTCAGAAAGGATGTCCTGATCGGGTACTTGAGCAGGTGGATCATGGTGAATCACAGGTGCAATGGTTCTATTCTGACCTTGAACGACCACAAAAGGATTTGTACTAGAATGTGTCTCCTTTCTCACGTGTAATTTGTTAGTAACATCCAGAAAGGGAAATTTGGTTTCATAAAAAACCACATCTCTAGAAATAAAAACTTTGTTAGTGGAGAGATTTAACAGTAGATATCCCTTAGTTCCACTTGGATAACCAATGAAGACACATATCTGAGCTCGAGGGTCAAATTTATGTCTTTGAGCAGTGAGAGTAGATGCAAAACAAAGACATCCAAAAACTCTAAGTATGGAAAAATCAGGGAGTCTATCAAACAGTAACTCAAAAGGACATTTATTGTTTAAAACCACATAAGGTAATCTGTTTATAATAAATGCAGCAGTGGCAACAGAATTTGTCCAATATTTTAGAGGCATATTAGACTGAAATTTTAATGCTCTTGCAACCTGAAGAAGGTGCTGATGTCTTCGTTCTACCAGACCATTCTGCTGTGGTGTTTCCACACAGCTAGTTTGATGAACAATTCCAAGTTTATCATAAAAACCTTTCATTATGAATTATGTACCATTATCAGTTCTAATGGTCTTGATTCTAATAGAGAACTGATTTTCAGTAAGAGTGTAAAATTGATGTAACAAAGTATGAACCTCATATTTTTCTTCCATAAAGCATACCCAAGTACACCTAGAATAATCATCAACTATGGTCAAGAAGTATCTAAAACCTTCATATGAAATAGTGGAGAAAGGCCCCCATACATCACAGTGAATCATCTCAAATTTAGACAAAGTAATAGGAATATGAGAATTTTAACTTAATCTCTTCTGCTTAGCAATATGGCAAATGTCACAGGGCAAGTCTTTATTACATTTATTATGAGGAATGCAAGAAATACATGACATCTTCTGAAAGGAAGTATGTCCAAGTCTAGAATGCCAAATGTTTTGCAAATTTACAGCAGAAATAGCAGCAGAATTACAATGACAAAGAATGTTCTTATTAGAGACAGATAGATCTAGCACATAAAGGCCTTTAAACATTTTAGCAAAACCAATCATCCTCTTCGTGGATGTGTCCTGCAATACATAACCAGAGGATGAAAAAGTAAGAGTTAAGTTATTAATCTTGGCTAACTTACTCACATAAACCAGATTAAAAGTGAAGTCTGGTACCAATAAGGCATTATGCAATACCAAATGATCATGAACTTGTACAGTAACAATTAATGTAGCTGAAGTATGTTTATCATGTAAAGCAATAGACACATGCACATATTGTGAGTATTTATCAAAAAGACTCTTATCACAGATCATGTGATCTGTAGCACCACTATCAAGAATCCATGGCCTATTAGGATTATGCAATTTAGAAACATACATACAATGTTTTAAATTGAGAGATTTACCAGTGCTTGATGTAGCAACAAAAGGTTTACCAACTGCTCCAGAGTCTTCAGTAGGAGTGGGAGCTCTTTGAATCTTAGCATAAGAAGGAAATTGTCACTCAATTCTTTGTCAGGATCAGCATACACCTGTGAGTCTTCAGCAGTAGAAATCATGTTAGCAGATGAATTTGAAGGATTTCGTAGGACCTTCCCAATCAGGTGGATATCCTATCAGTTGAAAACACCTATCAACTATATGGCCATTGAACCCACAATGAGTGCATTTGAGCTTCTTTTTATCCTTATTCTTGGAATACTTATTCTGTCCTTGGTTATGTCCTTCATTCTTGAAATTTCCAGCAGATTTCTCAGAAGTGTTTCTAGTGAACATGGCCAATGGATCAACAGTAAAAGAAGGAGGCATAGCATGATGAAGACCTCTCTGATTTTCTTCTTGTAAAAGCATCGAATAAACTTCGGACAGAGATGGAATAGGGGAGTTCAGTAAGATCTGACTTCTAATGACAGAGTAAGAATTATTCAGCCCCACAAGAAATGTTAACACACAGTTAGATTGCTTAAGATCAACCATTTGCTTGTTAATCTCACGAACACATTTACCACACACACAAGCAACTATAGGCCTTTGAGTCACATACTTATCCCACATGCTTCTGAAAGAGTTATAGAAACCTGTGATGCTCAAATTTCCTTGGGATATGTTAGCTAAAGACCTATGCAGATGAAACACCCTAGAACCATCTGACCTATCATATCTGGTCTTGATCTCCAACCAAGCCTCTCTGGCTATTTTAAAATACAACAAACCATGTCTTATATCTTTAGATAGAGAGTTATGTATCCAAGACAGAACCAATTGATATGCTCTTATCCAGCTAATCTGTTCCATAGAATCTGTCTCAGTTGGCATAGGTAGTGTACCGTCCATGAACTTAATCTTGTTTTCAACTTTCAAAGCAATCTCAATAGCTTGTGTCCAAGATATGTAGTTATCTCCATTAAACATGTCACCCACAATACAAGATCCAGTGGAAGACAAAATTTCCCAAAAAATACACAGACGAAGAATCATCTCTCGGATTTTTCACAGGATTAGACATTATCCAGATTATCACAAGATATACTAAGTGCAACAATAGAGCAATCAAACAATATCAAGCAGAGATCGATCTTGACAATTTCAACAAAAAACAACCGATTAAACGAGAAAACAATGCCTGATAAACGAAGAACAATGTAATCGGAGAAGATTGAACCAATCAAATTTGCAATCGCACAAATTCGCAGAAAATCTCAAATAAACCCTAAAAGTTGAATTCAAAAGAACTCACAGATTGAATTCACACAGTGAATTCGCATAAACAATTGATCAGAGTAGAGATCAGCAGAATCGGATCGTCATGGTGAATGATACCATGTGAACAAACTGAATCGAAATGCAAAATTGTGTATTGACGATTGAGAGAGAATCAACTCTCTATAATTTTTACAATAGAACGGAAGCGAATGAATGAAAAATACAAACTACAAGCTATTTATACTAAACAGTTGAAAATAATAGAAACTTTCCATAAGTGGAAAGATGTTACTAACGGCTATTTGAAAACTTAATACATAAGTTATATATTTTAACAGTTATGCACCGATTGTCACTGCATGTCCTAAACTACACTGTTTTCAATTTATTAAGATATTTCCATACATACAAATTCTAATTTATTTATCTGTAGCTTCACACAAAGTATGTATATGCAGCAACTAAAAATCCGAATCAGCATTCATTAAGTGCCATAAACTTTTGTTGTAATTTAGTTTAAGATATTATCTCATTCACCTAATTATTAAATCTTTTTAAAGGTTGGGAGTAGACAACTTTATTCAAAGTAGGGCTAATTGCAGCAAACCCCCCAAACTATGGGGGTTAGAGCACTATACCCCCTGAACTATCATTTGGTGCGAAATACCCCCTGAACAACTCCATTTTGGGCGTTTTACCCTCTGAACTTTTGTTGTAATTTAGTTTAAGATATTATCTCATTCACCTAATTATTCAATCTATTTAAAGGTTGGGAGTAGACTATGTTATTCAAAGTAGGGCTAATTGCAGCAAATCCCCCAAACTATGGGGGTTACAACACTATACCATCTGAACTAGTGCGAAATATCCCCTGAACTACTCCATTTTGTGCGTTTTACACCCTGATGTCAAATCTGACGGACAAAAACTTAGACACGTGTCCACAATAAAACAGTTGATCAACGACTCAGGGGAAAAATCGCACAAAAACCAATAGGTTGGGGTGCATTTCGCACATTTTCATAGTTCAGGGGGTAAAGTGCTCTGACCCCCATAGTTTGGGGGGTTTGCTGCAATTAGCCCTTCAAACTAATAGGCAAAAAGGATTAACTGGTAATAATTACAAAAGAGTTGATAAATACGATAAGTCATGTTTCTAAAATATGAACTGCATTCAAAAAAATAAGATTAATGCCAGTAATAATGTCAAATGAATTGATATTTACTTAGAGAAAAAAAACATTCCACCTAGCTACATTACTTCCTTTAGAATTCGAGATGGTTGGTACCAGTTTTTGATGCACCCACTGCTTCCTATGGTCTGGAAGGTACACTACAAGAAAATGTAGCAACGGGGTCAAAAAAATTACTCACCATTGCTATATTTTCACTGAGTATTAGTCAATGACAGAAAATTTTGTAACAAGCTTTTGATACCATTGGCCTTGTAGGATAAAATTATGCCAGCATTGGCTACAGATTCATTATTCACCAACAATGGTGTCAAGAAAATCAGTCACCACATAGGGTCAAAATAATATGTAACCATGTGGTGGGGTCAAATGAATTTGAAGCAATGCAATAATATAAAAAGAAAATCAAAAATAGAAAAGAGGTGGCGTCCGATTATTTTAACGCCACCCTTTTTTCTTTTTTAAAAGGCGTGGCACCAAAAAAATCTGACACCACGCCTTTTTTCATTTTTTTTTAAAAGCGTGGCGTCAAAAAATTTTGACGCCACCATTTTTCAATTTTTTTTATAAATCGTGGTGTCAGAATAATCTGACACCATGACTGTACATATATACATATATTATATATACACCCAAACAATACATAACTACTATAACACCCAAAAAAAAGAGTGATAGAGGAGAGGATTTCGGATTTTAGAGTGAGATTTTCGTATTTTTTGAGGAAGAGGAGATGATTTTCGGATTTTTTCGAGGGAGAAGAGATGATTTTCGGATTTTTTGAGGGAGAGGGGATGATTTTCGGATTTTTTGAGGGAGAGGGGAGGATTTTCGGATTTATGAGGCAGAGGAGATGAAGAGATGAAATTTGTGAAAAGTGGAATATATTTATAGATATATGAAATTGTGGTGGAAATTGTTTTGACCCCATTGCTATAACTTGGATTATGCACCCAATGGGGTCAAAAAATTCTGACACCATTCATATCACATGGATTGTGCTTTTGTGGTGTCAAAAAAATCTGTCACCATGTGTGAACTTGGTGATTGATTTTTTGGACCCCACAACCTTTAAAGCAATGGTGACTAATTTTCTTGACACCACACCTAGCAATAAATAAATCTGTCACCATTGCTTATCTATGGTGACAGATTTTTTTGAAGCTACACAGATATCACACTCATATCACAGATTTCTTATCTTCTTCCTTCATTTCCCTCATTTTCTTCAATTTTCACCCTTTTATCCCCAAAAACCTCCATCTCCAAATTTTTGTTTTCCAACAAACTCTCCAAAAATTTGCTGAAACTCTACTCCTCACAATTCTCGGCAATTATTAGGTAATTTTAATACATTTACTGTCTTTGGTTGGCTTGTTGTCACTTAAATTTGGTTATTTATTTACTTAAAACAATTATGTTTTAGCATGCAATTTAATTATTCAAATACAGTAGTTCAACTTTTTGTGGTATATATATGATCATCAGAGGTATATTGTTTGTCTGTTTACAAATAGTTTGTTAGTGCATTTTAACTATTTTAATTAAGTGTTAAGTAGTTTTGCATATGTACATATATAAATGTTGTAGTGATATATTTATTTTTCCATTTTAATAATAGACAACCCCCACACGTTATTGTTTATTAATTAAGGGTAGTTTTTGACGTTTGTAATAGGTTATAAAATGTATAACAACAAAGACCGAAGTTGGACGTGTGACAGATTAAATCGTGGTGGTGATGATATTGGGTATTTGAATCCTATTTTTGAAGCCGGTGTGGGAATTTTTCTTGACCACGCATTTAGTGCAACACAATTATTACGAAATGGCAAAGCTAGGTGCCCTTGCATTAAGTGTTACAACAGGAAATTTGGTGGTAGAGATGGTATTCGATTTCATCTTTAAAAGAAGGGATTTTTGCATGAATACTACGTATGGACTGGGCATGGTGAAATTCAAAGGCCCGAGGAGGGGTTTGATACAAACATGGGATATGATACAAACATGGACGAGTCGTCGTCTGGGCATAACTTACGGGATCGACAAAGAGAGATGGTCGAAGATGCATTTGGTGGCCGATTCGAGAATATAAATGAATTTGAGATTTGAAATGAACAACCGAATAGGGAGGCACAAGCATTCTTCCAGATGTTGCGTGAGCCCATACGAGCGGGAGAGGGAAACATAGTAATGGGATGGGTCACTGAATTTCTCAATAACAAGGTACTCCACTCTATCCCTAATCTGGCATGCGAAAAGAACATACAACTGTTTTGCCAATGGCTGAGTCCCGAAGATCGACAGAGGATGCCAAACAGTATGTATAGCATGCAAAGATATATGAACCGATTGGGGATGGGCTACCAAACATTTGATGTCTACGTTAACAACTGCTTCTTATTTTATGGCGAGTACGTAGATAGTAAGTATACGGTGTGTCCTGAATGCAATGAAGTCAGGTTCGAAGAGAGGCTGAATTCACATAACATAGCGAAGTTTGTTGGTCGCAAGAAGCTATGGTACCTGCTGTTGACGCCACGTCTGCAACGACTCTACATGTCCTCGCGTGAATGCGGAACACATGACGTGGCATTTGAAATGTCGGATAGACAGTGATCAAATGATCCATCCTGCATCTGGAGAAGCATGGAAATCCTTTGATGCAACACACACAGATTTTGCCAACTAGCCTCGCAATGATAGACTTGGCATTTGCACCGATGGGTTCAACCCGTTTAGGAATAATGTCATTCCATACTTTTGTTGGCCTGTCTTTGTCACGCCTTATAATCTTCCGCCCGATCTTTGCATGAGGCAAGAATACATCTTCTTGAGTTTGTTGATATCTGGACCCAGAAGCCAAGGGAAGAACATAGATGTTTTGCTTCGACCATTGATTGATGAGCTGAAATCACTGTGGGAGGTTGGGGTTGAGACATACAACAACTTTAGGATGCAGAATTTCATAATGCGTGCAACTGTTATGTGGACCGTCACTGACTTCCCAAGGTATGGCATGTTTTCGCTGTGGCGTACCCAAGGCAGGTTGGCATGTCCATATTGCATGGAGGGGACCAAAGCATTTCAGCTGATGCACGGGAGGAAGAATTGTTTTTTCGACTGTCACCGACGTTTCGTGCCAGATGACCATCCTTTCAGATACAACACCACTGATTTCCTAAGAGGCAAGACAGAAGAGTCTTTGTCCTTTGTGAGAAGATCCAAGAAAGAGATGCGCAAACTGGTAGAGTCCTTGCCGGATATTCCATTCGGCTATAAAAATATCATCATTCAAGGTTATGGAAAAGAGCACAATTGGAACCGAAGTATATTTTGGGAACTGCCCTATTGGTGCACTAACATGATACGTCACAACTTAGACGTGATGCATTCCAAAAAGAACTTCTTCGATAATATCAAAAACACGGTGATGGATGATCCAGAGAAGACTAAGGATAACTTGAATGCGAGGAAAGATTTGGAGTTGTTAACGAGCCGACGGGAGTTGTTCTTGGGGCTGGGCCAAAATGGTAGAGTTGTGAAGAAGAAAGCCAAGAACTGCTTGAGTAAAGAGCAAAAGAAGTTGGTGTGTGAATGGCTGCGGAGTTTGAAGTTCCCTGATGGGTATGCTTCTAACATTTCACGATGTGTTCATATATACCAACTTAAACTAGTTGGGATGAAAATTCATGACTGTCAGGTGTTCATGCAAAGATTGTTGCCTCTTGCATTTCGTGACTTATTACCGGATAGTGTTTGGGGTCCATTAGTGGAGGTTAGCAACTTATTCAGAGCTTTGAGCGCCCCTGAAATTCGAAAATCCGATATGGCCACGCTCGAGGTATCAATAGTGGAGACGATGTGCAAGTTGGAAAAAATATTTCCACCAGCCATTTTTTGATTCGATAGAGCAGTTGGCGATTCATCTACCATGGGAAACGCAGGTCGACTGACCGGTTCAATATAGGTGGATGTACCCATTTGAGAGATAACAATTTTAGTATTATTACTCATTTCTATATTTATAGTTAGTAAGGTATATATATTTAAGAAATTGGATATGTTTCGTACCAGGTGCATGCTAGTTTTGAAGAGATCGACGGGTAATAAAGCGAGAATAGAAGGGTCGATTGTGAAGGCCAATATTATGAGGGAGATTAGTAACTTTTGTGCAGTTTACGTCGGACCGCGAGTTGAAACCCGTCATAGCCGCCTGAATAGGAATGAGGTTGAGAGGTCTCTGAATTTGAGCGATGAGTTGTCCGTCTTTCAAAATAAAGGAAAACTTATGGGGAGACGAGACAGATCACGCAATTTGACCCTTGCCGAACACAGAGCCGCTGAGTTATACGTCCTTCTTAACTGCACTGAGCTCGAACCGTGGATAAGGTATTTACTATATTATGATCGGTCATGTTATGAGTTCCAATACATATATATATACATATGTAATTTTAGTATATCCCCTAAAGTTGTTTATATGTGACAGGTTGTTTGAACACGAGATGTGTTCCGGTGTCCCACATCGTGTGATTCAGGAAAGGCGCAACACTTATTTTGTAGATTGGTTCAAACAGACTGTTAGGTCCGGGCGTTACACGGTTGACCAATGCCTGCTCGCTTTAGTACACAGCCCACTATTAAGAGTAAAAACCTTCAAGGCGTTTAAGATTAACGGTTTCCGTTTCCACACCGAAGAGCATGGAATGGACAAAAAATGATGAATAGTGACGTATATCTGAAGGGAAATGTAGGGGGACCTGATGATTTGATCTACTATGGCATGCTACAGGAAATTATTGAGTTGGAATACTGGGGTAGTGGTTTAATGAAGAGTGTTGTAATGTTCAAGTGTGACTTGTATGATATGTGCGGGGGCATGATGACACATCCCAGTTACCGGTTGGTGGACATCAATCCGCAGAGGCGATTGGAAACTGGAGCGCACGAACCGTTTATATTTGCAAGCCAGGCACATCAAGTGTATTACACAAAATACCCTTCTCAAGAGAACACGAGCAGAAGAGGGTGGTGGGCAGTGTGTACTACAAGGGCAAGATACGTCGTCGATGCCACTCCTGTATTTTAGGATGAAAATACAACTGTTGTCCTGCCCGTTCCTGATTACATTTCAGTACCCCTCGTAGACGACGAAATTCAGCAAGTTGATGATGTATACAAAGAGTTTGATGACGAGGACAAATATGCCGATATAAATGACGAGGTTGGCGATGATTCAGCCCCTAAGATGACAACATCGATGATGCCTGATTATGTTAATTATATTTATCATTTCGATTTCAACGTGTAATGCATGTATTTTTATTGAACTGATGATGAGACGATTGTGTGAGCTTGTGGAATTTTTTAGTATTTACCAAAAGTATATATTTTAAAACTAACATGAAAGAAATAACCATTCGACAAAACTCAATTAATAATTTAATTTAAAACTACTGAAAATGCTAATAACTAAAAAGTTACACATTTAAACATTTAAAAAAAATAAATAAATGTTCAACTAATTATATGAAGGGTCGAATGGGAATCCAGTGGGATCATGGCCACCTCTGCTATGGGGGCGGAAAAGGCCCGGGCAGATGATCCTGCGTAATCCCTGTCTCTGGCGGCTAAGGAGTGTGAGGCCCCTTTGTCGGCATCTGCGCATGCTGCTCGTTGAATTGACTCAACATGGCATGCTGATTGGGAAACGTAGGCTGCACAGGCTCACTTGTCCCACCTTGGAAGAATGTTGAGTTTACTCTTACCATGAACGACTCGAACACACCAAATCTCTCCTTCAGGCTCTGTAACTCTTCCTCCAATCCCGCGATTCGTTCATCTCTAGAATCGTAGCAGCTGCTGCTCGTTGACGCTCAGCTGTTGTCCTTCCAATTCGGGTGCGCCCTTACATCAAACGTAGCGTACTCTGGATCCCCATGTGTCGGAACACCTGAAAATTAGAACATATATTTTTATCAAGTTTCAAACATTTATAGTGGATGCAGATATATAATGCATCATAACTTTAAACAAATATTTTTAATTACCAGGCATCCCGTTCCTGTTTGGGCCCCCTACCACATCCGACCACAGTTGCGGATCCAACGTAGGCCACTCTACACCTTGATATGACGCTGCTAGTCCCGCGACATATTTTTCCTTTTTATAAAATTAAATATACGAAGTCAATATTTCAAGAATCGATCACAAGTAGTTAATATTGTTAATATAGTAATAATGCATATAATGTTAAATTATACTTCATGAAATTATGGCAAAGTCTACATACCACAAATCTATCCCAAGCCACTTGACGATCGTCTGCCGAAAAACCCGCCTACATGAGGTACGGTCCATTACAATGCGCCTTCAGATTCGCGCTGATTGTGCTAACCAACCTGTTACTGCCTTTAATCTCCACAGTGCGAGGGTTGACGTAAAGCCTCGTCCTCAGGGAACGGTTTGCGGGGGGATACTCAGAGAGAGTCCCCCGCGATACACAACACCGTCTACCTCCATTTGACCCCCCCTCTTGCCACCATCACCAGCACCCGCCTCCCTGTTCCCCACTGGACCATCCGCACCATCACCCCCTTGCTCCACATCATCCCCCAAACGGACCCCCTTTGTATCTCGTTGTAAAGCACTCACAACGCTTGTCGAAGCTACACCCGTTGATCCCGATAACTGACCATTGGCATTTGCTGGTAGGCTACCTCCAACAGCTTCTGATGCCGAATAGCAAAGTGAAACCAATCTATCCGCATGAGGTCGTCGACCCAAACTATGGAACACATGGACTGTCGTGGATCTCAATGTTCGTCTACCTGACCTAAGTTCCCCTGCATCCCGCCCGTGAGGCCTGCCATGCCCTACATCCTACATGCGGGCCCAGCCATCCTCTGCATCCTGCCTACGGGCCCTTCCATCCCCTGCATCCCGTCTGCGTGGCCCACCATCCCCTCTATCCCGCCTGCGTTGCCCACGCACCATTCCCCTGCATCAGGTTGGATGCCCCCTGAAACAGCCCGCGAACAACATTTGCTGGTGTCTGCAGCAAGTTAGTATATCGCCCTGCTGCATTCTGGTTATACGTTGGACCATTCCTTCATGCGACGTACTGTTGGGGTTCTGCCTCAACGCCTCAAGAACCCTATGATTTAGCATGGTATACGGTGTAGTGATCAATGGCTGTCTAGATGATGCGCCTGTGGATCTTGCCTAGCCTTTGCCCTTGCCTTGCCCCTGTTGTGAGGGATCGATCTGTCGTCTATCTACCACCTGTTATACAGTAACACAAATAATTGTTAATAAACATCATATATTACATTTGACGCTCCAACAAAAAGATACATATGATTACTAATTATGTAATAGTAATCATTAAACTGTTAATTACTAATATGATCATTACATTTAATTTAACTACAAATTTAATTTTCCTATTTTATGCTAAATTTTGATTTTTCCCTAATTCCATAATATTTCTTGAATTTCCCTAATTTTTATAACAAAATTCCAACAATTTTACTAAAACTGTCCTAATTCTTACTAATTATAGAATGAGTACACATATATAATCATGATTTACCTAGCTAAACTTACTTACTAATTAATTTTAATCAAATTACTATGAATTTTATAATTTTATTACTAATTATACAATAATTGTCATAAAAGTGTTAATTACTAATATAATCATGAGGCATTTTTTTAAACTACAAATCTAATTTTCCTATGGTATCCTAAATTTGAGTTTTAACCTAAATTCCATAATATTTCTTAACTTTTCCTATTTTTTAACCAAATATCCAACCCTTTTACTAAAACTATCCTAATTAAATGAGATTATCCTAATTACTACTAATTATAGAATGAGTACACATATAGAATCATGATTCACCTACCTAAACTTAATTACTAATTAATTTTACTCAAATTACTATGAAATTTATAGTTTAATTACTAATTATAGAAAAATTGTCATCAAAGTGTTAATTACTAATGTAATCAGGTCATTTAATTTAACTACAAATTTAATTTTGGTATTTTATGCTAAATTTTAATTTTTTCCTAAATACCATAATATTTCATATCTTTTCCTAATTTTTATAGCAAAATTCCATCACTTTTACTAAAACTATCCTAATTAAAGTGAAATTCTCCTAATTACTACTAATTATAAAATTTGTACACATAATGTGGTCTTAATTACACATTAATTATCTAATAATAAATTATGAAGACATGCATGCATGCTTAAAATTCTAATTAACACTAATAATTGCATAAAGAAATATAAAATGCTAAATATTTAATAAAAATTATAAAACAAGCAAATATCCAATAAATACTATATTTTGCTAACAATACTCATAAACACAACAATATCAACATATCAACATATAAAATGCATACAAACTAATTAAGAATAAATAGAAAAATTTAAGAAATCAAAAACATACTATTCAACCATAAAAAATCAAATATTTTGCATAATAGTTTCTCCAAACATTATACAAGAACATACCTTAATTAATTGTTGAATTTGGAGAAGATGTGAGTGGATTTAAAAACAAATTAGGGTTTTGTGTAATGCCGAGCTTGGAGAAGGGTGGGGAAGAAGAAAATGGGGGACAAAGAAAGAAAAGAAGGAAAAGAAGAAAAAAATAAAAATAAAACGAATTCTGACACGTGGCGTCCAAAAATCGGCCGCCACGTGTGTACAGATTTTAATCACTCACCATATTTTTGACACTATTGCCTTGTATTCTTGTAGTGGTAGAAATTAACTTATCAAAGAAAAAATACCCAACAAACTCTTTCAATGTAGATACTTGATTCCTTACCTTCACACCTATTAATATTAGCACCTTCTTCCTCGAATTTATACTATCCCAGCGCATTTCGCCATCTTCAACCTATAAACTTTTTCAAGCCAAAATACTATTCATATGGCAGAACGTGACCAACGATCCATAGTGCTTGCCCTAGAATGCCCAGGTGCTACGAATTCAAGACAACGTCGTGGTCAACGTTCTCGACCTGAGGCAAGCTCCTCATGTTCTGGATCCGCATAATGTCCATCCTTTCCGAATCTTGTTATTGTGAATGCTGGCGAGATTAATTCTGACAATTGATTTTTATTTTTATTTTTTTTCTTGAAACTAGTTACTACAAAAGTTATATCACTGTCCGTATGCATAGAAATATGTATGACTGGTAGCGCATAGTTATGGTTCAGATGTTAGGTTTTACAAGATAATTCAACACGACATTGATCGTCTCATTAATTGTGTGTATGGTATGTAGTTCTTTTTCAGAATACATTTATTTTACGTAAACACAAAATAAGATATTGCGATCAAAACTTATATCTACTGTTTCTCACACGGATATAAATAAGGCGTATTGATACGAATACTAGTACGGAATACACATCTTAAAATATTTAAATTGTGCACTCTTTCCAATACAAGTACAATATGCACATCAAAATTTGAAAAGTAGTTGTTAGTAAGTATGGTAGGTGAATATATATGTAAGGATATTTGTCAAAATGGATTCTTTTAAGAAATTGAGAAGAACACATAGTGCACAAATAATCAAAATAGTAATATATTATTGTTACTAAGGGAACTTGCCTATATGCCTTGTACGTATATGTGTGCGTTTTGTATTTTAATGTGTTTTTCGTATTTATGTTCCGAAGTTCAGGCATTACATTTTTGTTGTAGAAAATTCATGCTTTTATGTCAATGTTGTTTTTAAAAAATAGCATAGTCAGTGAACTCAATTGCCGCAAGCCTTACTTTCCTTTCCTCGGAGTAGTTGTGACATACCTTTTTGTCCCACTCCAAGTATGCTTCTGGATTGCTTCTTCCATGAAAAGTAGGGATATTTATTTTAATGCTCCCTCGATCTCGATCCACCCCGTCATTTCGCCTTCTTCTTCCTCTTCGGCCATAGTTGTGATGAGCAGCCCCCATATCATCATCTTCTTCCTTCGATTCCCACTCATTGTATCTTCTTTGGTTTGCGTTAGGGTTTCTATGTTCCCTTGGTGTAGGTTGCTCCAATATCACTAACCGATCTGAGATTCCTTCGAGAACCGTAGTCATCCTTGCAAACTGTTGTTGCATAGCTTGATGTGTGAAAGCCTGTTGTTGATTATTGGGTGTGTTTACCATAGTATATAATTTCCTCACAAATCACTCGTTTATCACTCAAAAGTGTCCTCACAGTCCACTCGTGTATCACTCTTTGGCTTATGCCTCCCCTCTAATGATCTCACCACTCAATGCCTTTTACCTCTCAATATTCAAGAACAAATCAAGTTGAACAATCTCAAGCAACGTTCAACAATCCCTCAGTCCTATTATGATGAAGAAAGGAATTCTCGAAACTACTTTTGAAGTTAATGAACTTTGCCAAGCTTTCGATACTGTTTCATCTCCCCCTTTTCACTTTTTTTTTTTTGGTGTTTCTTTTTACATTTTTTATTTGCACTTTTTTTCAAACTTTTTTTCTAGTGCTTCTTTTTTTTTTTTTTTTTTTTTTTTTGATAGGGATAAAGATACAAATAAAATAACAAAATCAGATCAATACCAGATTGCTCTGATCCAAACTGATGTGGATAGGATAGAGAGATTGGGCCCGTTAGATATAATGATCTATGAACCCAATGTATAAATAAGCAGCGGTGTCCCCAGAACGTCAATCCAATTTGATCTCACTTAGAGCTTGATTAAACCTCAACCCGTTGGCTATAGAATCGGTCAAGAACCTCGGTATGGTTGAACGCCACAAGATTGTGCTCAATGATCTTGATAAATTCTTGAATATTTGAAATCCTCACAAGAGAGTCAAATATAAAAAGAAATAATAATTTTCGGATTAATTCAAAGCTTAAAATTACAACACATGTAAGACCCATTTATAGGCTAAAAAATAACTCGAGAACCTTCCCACATTAATATCTATCACATAGGAGCACTAACCAGCCTTTGACTACCTTTAAAGACTCTTGAAACTCTAACAAAGACTTTTGACTCACATAGACATGTACAAAAGGTTTATTTGACTATTAACTTATCAAAATAACTAGAAAGAAGGATGCAAGAATTAATAATATATTCTAGGAGAAAACAAATGGTAGAAAAGAGATCAAATGCAGCTCTCGAGATCTCAAAATCTTATTATGCAATAAGTTCTGCCCTCATTGAGCCCTCATTGACATTTGAGTTCAAAACAAATAAAATTTTCAAATAGTAATCACATATATAAACTAGTTAGCAATAAAAGGAACAAACATTAAAGGTGACAAATGAACTACCACATGAATTTAGTCTTTTCATCTTAATTTCATTGAACGTAGATAAATTAATAACATATAAAAATGGATGATGCAAGAACTAATCTTTGAACATAAGACTTTGCTCAAATCTTGAGGAACAGAAAAAAGATTTCTTACGAATTACACACTCTTCGAAGAGATTAATTCACAGAACCCTAGCAAGAGACTTTTTACAGTTATGAATGAGTTGTTGTATGTAAATGAAAATAACTCTAAAGCGAAGTGAGGTGAATTTCTATTAGTCTCTCTGAGTTTGATAGACAAGTAAAATGCCTCCGACGCATGTCTTAATTGTTTCTTTCCTTTTCTGATTATTTTCTTAATTTGTCAGATGCCTCCAACCACATATGACTTGTAAAAATATTACATCCTCGTCAAAATGGAAAATTAATAAAAAGCGAGAAAATAAATTATTATTTCCTGGTAAATAAAATTACCTTTTTGTCTGTTACAAAAATCAATTAAAACATTTTTTCATGTAAACTATGTGCATTATTTTCTGTCATAACTATTGGTGTTTAGTCCGTTTCATAATCCCGGATTCCCAATATTTTGTTGCTTATGCTTGTTTCAAATGGAAAATGGCTATAGTAGTGTTTTGGGTTAAACTTCAATTTGATTTTCTGAATAAATTATATGTGATTTCTCTAAATCTTTTCTTATTTTGTGACTTTATTCCCTTTTTCTCCCTTGGTACTTCTTCTATTAATTTTACTTATCTTTTCTTTCCTTCTGTAGTTTACGTTGGTTAGTAAATAATATGTTGCGGAAAACTCCTCAGTGCAGATGCAGTGCACGACCCTTAATTCCTTTTGTTTTCAGATTGCAAAATGGCGATCCATTAATGACTCCAACTCCTTCAACGAATAGAGGTTTGCAATTAAATTTATACAATTACTACCTTAATCAAAAAAATTTAAACGTTTTCTCAGAATTACCAAAACATTTTTATTTCCAACTTTGTTAAGACAAGAAATGCGTGGTCAGGCGATGCATCTGCGCTCATGATAGAACTATCATATATTATTCTCAGCTCAATCAACACTTTTATTTCTTCAAATCAGTCCCGCGTCTTGCTTGCTTCTTGATACTTCTATTTATAACGATTCATAGATTTTGAATTAATGTAATCTTCAATCAGAAACCTATCCATTCTCTCATCTATTCCTCTAATTATTTTGCTCTAAAGTTTTTATTCCGTGAAGTTGTCGAAACATCAGAAGTACATAATTCTGCCTACCCTCCGAACTCAAATATCATGCATCTCATCAGGCGATCCACCAAACTAATGAGCTAATAAAACTTTGCGATGCTCAATCTCTATGTATATTTCCCCAACCGAAAAATGTTGAAGTCCGGATCAACAATATTTCATGTTTTTCCTCAAGATGTACAATGATGATTGTTTCTGGATATAGCATTATGGGAATTACCAAAGCCGTCAAATTAAATTCGACATATCGGAATACAAATGTGAAAGTCTGACAATATTGTCAATTTCCACATTCATGCAAAGCTAATGCGTAATCTGGATATCATGGTTATACCGAGCGATTGAAATACGGATAATGCGGTCTTCTTTGCTATCCTCTTCGACGTGAGAGATTCTTTCAAAAACAAAGTTGAAAGCATCAGGTCGGTACATAAGACTGAATGCAGGAGAAAGACGGTGCCCCAGAACACGGACATGGCCCACGCTGTGAGTCGACATTACCAAACATGATCAGAAAAGAATGATCACATGAAACATGTTTAGCGGTTGAAAATTCTAAATCCCAGACTCAGCATATATCTGAACCGTATAAGTTAGATAGCAAAAGTATGTAGAACTGAACTAGTTCTGAATGTCAAAATGGAAAAATTCACAATGCACTCAGTCTCACTTTGGATTTTTTTACGGATTTCTTACGTGCTCAAGATGAAAGCATTGATCTCAATAGTTAATGAGATAAAAGAATGCAACTGTAACCACTGTGCTAGATTGTATCTTAGCAAGCTAAGAGAATTTTTAATATGTTTATAACAATCGTAGCTCATAACTGAGATGGTAATATGAAGAAAACATCTTAAACTTAGAAAGTCCTCATGTTGGCCCATCGACTTCTGAAATAGTTAATGATACATATTATGTGGTGAATTTCGTAAAGTAGATAAGATGGTCCAATCTCTCATTATGATAGATCTTAGGTCTAATACTTTACGTTAAACAGTAGTTGCGGTACCTAGTCTAGACAGATAAGTAAGACAGGTAAGTATGACAGCAGATTTTAACGTGGTTCGGACTATGTCCTACATCCACGAGGCTTTCGCCTGAATCAAACTTCTTTCAACAGACAAAAGTTATTACACCAACTGGTTTACTCTAACACTTCCCTCTAATGTTGATACCACCGGAACCTTTTTCGCGTCTACTCCGTTTGACCCGTAAGACCAAGACTCCCGTAATGATCTTCTTATGAGAATGCTTCCAAGCGAACTGCACGTACGTATAGATCCCTCTAACTGGCGCAATCCTTTCCCGTTGAACTCCCTTCAACTCTTGTCGGCTTCTCACATTCTTGATGTAACTCAAGAGGGCGAAAACTAAGAAATCAAAATAAAAGAGAA
Organism: Misopates orontium; assembly: GCA_946800315.1. NCBI lineage: Eukaryota > Viridiplantae > Streptophyta > Magnoliopsida > Lamiales > Plantaginaceae > Misopates > Misopates orontium. The sequence continues at coordinate 25,382,927 of OX326946.1, forward strand.
CACCTAAAGATGTATATTTTGTTACACGAGTGTTCTACATTGATTCCTAGGATTTCTACTATTTATAGGATAGCTCTCCTGAAAGATATCCTTGAATCTCGGCTAGTCTCCATATCCAGTCGAGACAGGATCTTTCCAAATATATCCGAATCTTTCCGTGATAAGGCGATCCTTCCTTTTGCAACGTCTTTGTTTCCGTTTGATAAGATCTTCATGATCTTCGTATATTCTGCACATCAAAGACAAAGAAGAACTCCACAAGGAATAGATTACTAAAGGATATAGGAAAGAGTTTGATAAAGATTAACTTTCCATAAGATAAGATACTATAAGATCAAGTTAAATCTTTCCAAACTCACTTAAATATTCACGCGTCTAATAACAAGATAAATACCATATAAAACCGTGTGAATAAATAAGTAAATAAATCAAAGTAAATAAAACCGAATTTTCCTTTAAAATAATTTTGCAAACAAGGAAATAAAATCTAGTTGGACCTGGCAGTCCTGACTGTTCAACCGAGTTTGAAAGTTGTCGGACTTGCGGTCCTAACAATCTCCCCCAATTGACTTGTTTGGCAAAAACACTTTTAAATCCCAAGGAAAATGTAGACATGCTGAAATAAAACAATTTAGTAAGAGATAGGCACATAAATCAACTAACGAGTCTCGACAGCAATAAAAATGTGTTGCAACAGCGGTGCAACACTCCGCAAAACAACTTAATAAGATAAGCAGTTAAAACATTGTTCTTAAGCGGAATAAAAACTAAACAAAATAAAATAAATAACAAGATAAAACAGCAGCAGCCAGTAGAAATCTCCCCCATTCTTCAAGACTCCCCCATTCTACATATTCTGTTTACTCCCCCATTTTGCCAGAACTAGTCAAGGCTTTGACGCTAATTGGGCAAGTGACTCGTTCATGGACTCCAACAGTGAAATGACCTGGGCAAGTTGCGACTGAAGGTTGTCGAGACTGCCCTGGGGAACAGACGGTCCAGCTTCGTTATCCCTGGCAGTTGGGACAGGACGCCGGATCGGAGAACCAAGTAGAGCTTGAACAAGGTGACTCGTCATCTTGTCCTTAGAGACCCGGATATCCATTTGAGATGTGAGCAAACGATAGACCAATGATGGATAGCCTAGGGTCATCTTTACCTTGTGGTCGAATGCTTCAAGTTGTAAACGCTCAAAGACCAGTTTCCCAAGATTAATGGGAGCATTCGAACCAATTCGGAATAAGACAGAAGCAGTTAATGGACTTACGGTAGAAGTATGAGACATAGGGTACCAATTTCTTACCATAATTTCATAGATCAGACCATACCATGGAAGAAGGGAACCTCGCTGTAGATTGCCATTCTTTGGCCACTTCATGGGTTGGCCGGTTATGGTTGACGCGACTGCATCCATGTCTGCTTCCAGTTCCAACTCGGAGTCGCGACCGGTTTGTACGTCAGGAGACCCCAACTGCATGTTCGGAATTTGCGGACTGATCTTGAAGATGAACTTCCGGACAAATGCTGAATGTTCCTTGGCGGAGCCTGGAACGCCTAGTTGAGTATCCAGATTGGCGTAAAACTCATGCACAATCTGGGTTACAAACGGTTGTACCCTGCGAGTGGATTCAAGAAACCCTCTCCCTTCCAAAAACTCAATAATACCCGTACCCTCATAAGAATCATCATGCAGTTGAACTTCACGAACAGGAATACGGCTAGTGAGACGAGAATACCTGAGTTTGGCTTGAGATGTGTAGAACCTGTCGAAAAATGCCTTTTTCACCCTGAAAGGCTCATCGGACGGTGGAACACGGGGAGGGACTGCAAAATCTCCTTCAGCTTCTTCTTCAGCCTGGTCGTGACTGCCTTCCTCAGAGGCCGACTGGTTGTCCTGATCAGACAAGGACTGAGCTGAGCGTTTTTGCTGTTTGCGGACAGGGCTGGAATCTGAGTCAGAGACCTCGATTGGAGCAGAGTCCGAGGCAGCAGGAGCGGATCGGGGACGTTTGGATACAGGAACTTTCTTGCGTGTCCCGACTCGGCTCGCGACACCCTCTGCAACAGGTTTTGACTTTTGGTGAGCAGATGGAGTGCGCTTAGGAGGTTGAGCCTTCTGCTTCCCTTTAGCCGCGGTGGTGTGGCGGCGAGAGGATGCAGAAACAGGTGCAGGTGACGGCGAAGCGTCGTCCGGCATGGGAACAGAGTGCGAGTCGTCCAAAGGAGGAGAGAACTTGCGTGCCTGAGGAGAAGTGGCACGGGGTGGTGACTCTGTTGCCGGTGGTGGTGGTGTGGTGTCTTGCGGTGGTGCCGTGGAATATGGTGGTGGAACAAAGTCTGCCGGAATTCAGATTTTGAGCGGCTTTGGCTGCAAGACTTGGGACAACTCGTTGCCCGTGGTGGATGCACTGTCAGGGTCGACTGATGGGGTCGACTGAGACGATTCACCTGATGACTTAGATTTCACCATGTTAAAAAATTTCTTGATAAAGGTAGGTGAGAAAGAAGACATAAACACAAATTCACACACGAGAGAGAGAGATAGTAGGATGGCGTGAGATATGATACAAAGGAAAGATATATAAATAGGTGTAATCAAATCAATGTCATATCTTCTATAATCATTATCCACAACTTCCCATAAGTGATAGGACTCTTACCAAGACTCATCTAGGAAAGATTCCAACAAGAAACGCAACTCAATCTCTACGGAATTAAAACGCGGCAAAGCATAGGCGGGAAACAAATTCATGCCGAAATTAAACATATCGCGTTTTAAAGACAAAATAAAATAAAAATGCACCTGTTTAGTAAAAAAACAATTAAAACAAATTAAAACACAAATTAAAAGAAACAAACAGAAAGTAACTCAGCAAATTACTCACATAACTTACCGAGGACCGATTCAACTGGTGTAAGTGGATGTCGAGACACCCTGTCATGACAGACTATAAGACTGAGTATAAAACAAGTCGAGACTGAAGCATACTCATGAACCAGATGAATACATTAAAATGTGTGTGTGTGAATTCTCATATGATAAACAGATGAAAGGGAAGAGAATTTGAAAGGGGCAAAAATCGTTTTGCAAGATATCTCTTTTCAAACAATACAATTGCACCTTGTACACACACTTTGAGCCTTTTGCATAGATGTAGCTTTTGCACATAACTTTATATAGAATATGGTAGCTCTTTTCAATTTTGTGATGACCGTGAAATATGAATTGAATGCTTTCACTCATATTCATTGAGTTTAGGCATCTTTTTCCTCCATATATTTTTCTTTTGAAGCACTTTTTCTTTTGGCTCAAGCTCTCTTTGTTCTTTTCTTTTCACAACTCTTTTGATCACTCATACTTTTCTTTTCAGCTCAATTCTTCTGTTTTTAAAGTGATGAGGTAGCAAAAGTTGACAATGTCCATGTCAAAGAGATTATAAAAACAAAATAAAAACAAAACAAAAATTGCCCGTTGCAAAATCCTTCGATTTCACTGATTTAACTGAGGGAAAGATGTGCACTGTGTATCAATGCAGTTCTAAGTACGCTCCAGAACCGGCTGTCCAACAGGTCTGCAAGTAAGTCATGACAGTTAGTCCAACAAATAAAAACATCTCAGTTAAATCGGGCACGCGACCAGCACTTAGTGGAGACAAATGCTGAGAGACTTTCTGAGGGTCTCAAAGCTTTGTGAAACAATTTTCTTTATAAGAATAACAGCAGTTTGTCTTCCAGTCGCGACATGCTTAATGACAGCACATTCATTATCACCTAAATCACATATGAGATGGTGCCATATATCCGTGTGCTGTGTGCATATGTGCTTAACCTGATTATGAGCAATGATAATAGCACAATTGTGGTTACTAAAGACCAACATATCACTTTGCACAAAAACAAACATCTTAAGTATGTGATCAACCCAACCAATATCAAGTAATATGACACGATTATGCATAGTTAGGTAGAGATGACTTCCTATTCCAAAAGTGGAGAAACTGAGGTCTATGAAGTTGCCTCTTGTTTCATTGATAACCAATGTAGGAGTTGCGACAGGAATCATCGAATGTTCTGCAGTTTCAAGATCAAGGTCCTTGATAGGATATTGAACGCACTTGGATTGATCTATGACCAATCTGTTGACTCCTTGACTGATCTGCGAACCATAAAAACAAATTAGTTCACTAACAAATGAAGAGATAGATCTGTTTGAGACATAGTTTGTGAACTGTTCTGTAGGGAGTCGTGACTGCGTTAGAGTATAGCAATTTTCAGCAGTCCGATTTCCTGAAAAAATACAAAACCTTTGGTTATCAAATACATGACATTCATCTTGTGTAAACATGACAACCAACTTTTAATCGCATAGCTGGCTTATGCTAATCAAATTATGCTCAAGTCCATCAACATGGAACACATCATTAAGTATAGGACACCCGCTAAGAATGAGTGTTTCTTTTGCAACCACTTGACCCTTTTTACCATTACTGAACTGAACTGTTCCACTTGGACCAGAAACATAGTTGGTCAAAAGGTTTTTGTTCCCTGTCATGTGATGTGAGCAAGCACTGTCAAGATACCAACAATCAGGTGAGGTGTTTTCAACAGAAGAAAATGCAAAATGAATGTTTTTATGATTAGAACATTTCACCCTTATGTGATTCGTTGGTTCAGAATCTTCATCGGAGTCTTTAGACACTGTTTTTCGTGGAGTCTTCCGAGATGTCGGGACTCGTTGTCCAACAGGTTTCTTTTCTGTGTTCCTCGATGAGTTCTGTTGTAAGTCAGGACAGCCTGAACGAATATGTCCTTGACCACCACAATGATAACAGGCTCTGCTTGACTTGCGCATCCGTCGTGACCACCAAACGGGACTGGGCCTGTTCGGTTGACTGGACCTGCAAAAAACATGAGGCTGTGTGAAATTAGGATCACGTGCTAAGCTATCATTATCCATATCAGATATACTAGGAATCGCCCTGCTTAGACCGATCGGTGGGTGGTAACCAACACCAGCATGATTAAAAATGGGACTAGGACATTGATCAGAAACTTTGTTCTGATTGTCTGTGACAGTCTTATTGAGAACCTTAAGAACATCTTGGAAGTGAGATTCCAAATCCTCAAAAATGGTGATAGATTCTTTTATGTTTTGCACATTATTTCTGAGGGCCATGACTTGTCTATTTAGATCTACGGTCTTGCGTATCTCTGAAAACAAAATATTTCTAAGGATTCTGATTTCCCGAAATGGATCAGGGGAATTATCGTCCTCAGTATCTTCGCTGTTTTCCTGAGTAGTCAAGACAGGTGGTAAGTCATGATTAAGAATAGAAGAAAATGCAAAAAATGTTCTTTCTACAGGTTCATCAATGCAACAATCTAACTCGTCATCACTGCATATAGATGTAATCGATTTAATTTCAGAAGCAGTTTCGGAGTCGTCCTGGTCAGTCGCGACAGGTGATGAGTCAGGTCTGATGACAGAGGAGAGTGCAATATTGGCTTTTTCTCCTGTTTCATCTTCACTTTCAGATGACTCTTCATCACTCCAGGTGCACACCATGGCTTTATCTTTATTCTTCGGGAGAAGATTTGCACAATCAGATTGTATGTGACCATAGCCTTGGCATTCCCTGCATTGAACACCTTTTCCTCTTCTTTTGTAGCTAAGATCATTAGCAGCGGAAGATTTTAATGAATTATCAGAGTTAGAAGGGAAAGTGTTCGTACCTTTGTTTTTCCACTTGAAAAACTTTCGGAGTCCTTTGGAGAGAAACGCGACAGATTTCTCGAACTCGTCCTTGTCATCACTTTGAGGTTTGTCTTTGATTTCAGCTTTAAGTGCAATACCTTTCGAAGTGACTCCATTCAAATTCTTTTTCAACTTGAAAGTTGAGAGGGCACCCATGAGCTCTTCAAGTGACAAGTTTTCCACGTCTCTTGCTTCTTCAATCGCCTCAATTTTCATATCGAATCTTGAGGGTAAAGTGCGAAGAGTTTTCTGAACAAGTTTGGACTCACTGTACTCATCACCGAGGAGGAAGGCTTCATTAGCAATGTCTCTAAGTTTAGCATTGTATTGAGCTGTTGTTTCATGATCCTCCATTTTGAGTTCCTCAAACCGTGTACCAAGGATTTGTCTTTTGGATCTTTTCATGGGCAACGCGGAGGGCGTTCCATGCATCTTTGGCCGATTCACACTTGAAGATCAGTTTGAACTGATTTAGGTCGTCTCCATTTAAAATTGCATTGATTGCAATGGAGTTGTGGCTCGCGTCGAGATCTTCTGCGTCAGACCAGTCGAGCTCTAGCTTCGGCTTTCCATCTTTGCCTAGTGGTGGAGACCATCCTTTGAGAATGCTTTTCCACGCTTTCTGATTTTCCCTTTTGATGAAAGCTGTCATGCGGACCTTCCAGTATGAATAGTTAAATTCATTTAAGAGCGGCGGCTTTGATGATGATGATCCCTCAACGTTTTGTGCCATCAAATCTGCAAGATCTAAATAAAACCAGAATCTCACCAATGTAAGTAGGTGATACGCTCTTGATGCCAATTGATAGATCTTAGGTCTAATACTTTACGTTAAACAGTAGTTGCGGTACCTAGTCTAGACAGATAAGTAAGATAGGTAAGTAAGACAGTAAAGTAAGACAGCAGATTTTAACGTGGTTCGGACTATGTCCTACATCCACGAGGCTTTGCCTGAATCAAACTTCTTTCAACGGACAAAAGTTATTACACCAACTGGTTTTACTCTAACACCGAATCCCTCTAATGTTGATACCACCGGAACCTTTTTCGCGTCTACTCCGTTTGACCCGTAAGACCAAGACTCCCGTAATGATCTTCTTATGAGAATGCTTCCAAGCAAACTGCACGTACGTATAGATCCCTCTAACTGGCGCAATCCTTTCCCGTTGAACTCCCTTCAACTCTTGTCGGCTTCTCACGTTCTTGATGTAACTCAAGAGGGCGAAAACTAAGAAATCAAAATAAAAGAGAACACCTAAAGATGTATATTTTGTTACACGAGTGTTCTACATTGATTCTTAGGATTTCTACTATTTATAGGATTGCTCTCCTGAAAGATATCCTTGAATCTCGGCTAGTCTCCATATCCAGTCGAGACAGGATCTTTCCAAATATATCCGAATCTTTCCGTGATAAGGCGATCCTTCCTTTTGCAACGTCTTTGTTTCCGTTTGATAAGATCTTCATGATCTTCGTATATTCTGCACATCAAAGACAAAGAAGAACTCCACAAGGAATAGATTACTAAAGGATATAGGAAAGAGTTTGATAAAGATTAACTTTCCATAAGACAAGATACTATAAGATCAAGTTAAATCTTTCCAAACTCACTTAAATATTCACCCGTCTAATAACAAGATAAATACCATATAAAACCGTGTGAATAAATAAGTAAATAAATCAAAGTAAATAAAACCGAATTTTCCTTTAAAATAATTTTGCAAACCAGGAAATAAAATCTAGTTGGACCTGGCAGTCCTGACTGTTCAACCGAGTTCGAAAGCTGTCGGACTTGCGGTCCTAACACATTATCCCCTCAATAAAATCTTTTATGGAAGAAGTAAGGAAAGGAAAGATTAGGGAGCCTACCGTAAATAGTATAATCCATCGGATTCATCGTCAGAGCCCTACCAAACTCAATCTGCAAATATCCACCTACACAAACCACAGGTTCTGGTAGCTTGAATGGTTGCAAGTAGCATTCCTATACAAACCACAGGTTCTGTGTCTTTTACTTGAATTAGAAAATTCTACCAACTCCTTCCAATAATTTCCTCAGCCTCAGAATTGAATAGTACTCTATCATATTTTTTTATTGAATAGTACTCTATAATTTGAGAAGCAGGATTACCTGAGTCATAGGAAACTCGGGCGGCGTATAAGTCCATACATACTTGTTCTCTAGCTGCAGCATCTGTTATCTTACTTGTGGATGTAATATTGCTTAGGGTAGGAGCCTTTATCAGACATAACCTTTTAGAAAGGCCGTTCTTGATTACTGCAACAAGCAAACAAATACAGGAAACGATTGCAAAATTTCAGTAAAGACACAATGTTGCCATGTAAAAAAGAACTCAAGCTGTGGAACTTTTCCTCATTTGTTTCCTGTTTAGTTGACAGCTAAAACTGATAGATCGGAAACTACAATTATGGAATGTGTCAAAAGGTTCCAAACCACGGCTACATTAAAATTAATAAATGGCCTTATGTATATTTTATCTAAATTGTTACATGACACAATTAATGCACCATGCATAGGAAACAAAAGTATAGTCGTGTTTATATATGACACACGAAGGAAAACCCTACTCTAATCAATCCTAGATAAGAAGTTCACCAAAAGAAACATTTTGGCCACTATAAATAACAAAGTTAACTAATCCAACGTGATGCAACATATTTTATCTTTTTTGAATCAAATAGTTCAACTCACTGAAACGGCGCCAAGAATGTGATACAATGCAAGCACGAACAATGTCCGCTGGATCGTCCAAGAGTAATAGGATACATAGAGCGACGTCGCCCATACACTCCACAAAATTCATTTCTTTGCGAATTTTAGATGTTGGGCTCTGCAAAAGAAATCAAATCCAATCAGCGTATGAAAATCAAAACTTCTATTAACAATATATTCCAGGAGAAAAGGCAAGGTAGAAAATAGATCAAATGCAGGTCTTGACTTATAGAAAGAAATTCTATAGAAAAAATAAAGACTAGAGTATAAAGGTCGAGATCTCAAACTTTTGTTGTGCAATAAGTTATGCCCTCATTCACATTTGAATGCAAAACAAATAAAAATTTTAAATATTAATTATACTCTAGACACATTTATTTTATTAAATAATTAAATGTGTGCAATTGGAAGAAAATAAATATTCCATAAAACTCAATATTCTATGGATGGAAATATATATTCATCAAATCTCAAAACATGGAAAGTATATTCACAAAAATCTCAAGAGATGGAAAGTCTACTCATGAAATCTCAAAAGATGAAAAGTCTACTCGTCAAAATCTCAAGAGATGGAAAGTCTATTCATTAAATCTCAAAAAAAAAAGAAACTATATTTCATCATGGAATGAAGCATTTCCTCAAATTATACATTCCATATTGTAGAAACTCAAAAGTTGATCTTGACCATTATTCTCATTGGAAGATTCTCTTTCTAACACTATAAATAGAGGTCTTCACCAAGAAGAAAAATACAAACAAAAAATTCAAGCATTCTTAGAGTAAAGAAGTTCTTCAAATTCTCTCTAAGTTCATCATCTTCAAAGGCGTTCACCCAAAGATTCAAGTTGTTCGTTACGAAGATCAAAGAAATTCTCCTTTTGACTCGGGATCAAGCTCTCACGCCCTTGAATTAAAGTTTTTCAAGCTCAAGTCAACTTCAACAAAGATCAAATTGAAGACTTTGCCTTCAAATTCAAAAGTCCTAAAGATTGACGTTCTTGAAGAATTGAATCAAAGGATAAAATAAAGATTGTAACTCAAATTTCTTTAAATTTATAAATTTTATTTGTACTAATTTTTCTTGTCTTTCATTTTTAGAGGACTCGAAGTTTGTTGTTACACCTATATATATAAACTAGTTAGGAATAAAAGGAACAAACATCAAAGGTGGCAAATGAATTACCACTTGAATTTAGTCTTTTCATCTTACAGATGCAAACACTTTCCATGAACATAGAAAAATTAATTACATAGAACAATAGATGATGCAAGAACTAATCTTTGAACATAAGATTTTGCTCAAATCTTGAGTAATATAGAAAAAGATTTCATATGAATTATACACTCTTCGAAGAGATTAATTCACTGAACCCTAGCAAAAGATTGTTTACAGGCATGAATGAGTTGTAGTATGTAAATGCGAATAACTCTAAAGAGAAGTGAGGTAAATTTATGTTAGTCTGTCTGAGTTTGATACACAAGTGTTCTGCCTCAAACGATGTCTTATCTCTTTCTTTCCTTTTCTACTTATTTTTCCGATATTTTCAGATGCCACCAATCAAATTGACGTGTAAAAATTATTACATCCCTGTCAAAATAGAAACGTAATAAAAATCAAACAAGAATCACATTGCTTGCACAGGGTTTGGCTGTCAACTAGATGGAACGAATCACTTACAATAATCTAGTGTTATTTATCCTGAGACTTCTAAGCTAAATTATAGCATGTACAAGAACAAAAAAAACTTATTGAACGTGTGCCTATGCATAATACTTAAGACTTTTTTACTATAATCTTACAATCTCAATTGAACTACTGCGGTGTTTGGTTTGGCTGTCATGGAGTGGGGGGGGGGGGGGGGGTAGCAGTAGGAAATAATACTTAGACGTTTTTACTATAATCTTACAATTACACGCGTCACAATTTTTAAATATTTTCTCAAAAATTGTCAAAAACATTTTCATTTCTCTCTATGTTAAGACGAAAATATTTACTACATTCTTTGTAAATATTTCTTTTTTAAACATGTCAAATATATTCCAAACATTACAAAAAAAACTTCTAATATTGAATGAGGTGTCAGAGTAGGGAGTGCGGTGGTGCGGTGGGGTTGTATACGTCTACGTAATCATGGACCATGAGTACATGGCAAATGAAAAATATAATAACAAAATGTAGTATTAAAGACACCTTACTTATACGAATTACTAACAGTTATGTCATAAGTAGATTGTGCAAATCCATCAACCCGTTCAAAAGTCATCTAATACTAATCTACCTATCCAAAGCCTAGTCCACTCCTATTCCACACTACCCTCAAATCACCTGAACACATAAACACTCAACTTACATTACCTAAAAATCACACTACATGATAGAGATCGGGTACTCGTGAGAAGAGAGATTAGAGAAATAGAGAGAAGAAATAGATTTCAGAGGGATTAGAGAAAGAGAGATTAGAGAAACAGAGAGAAGAAATAGATTTCAGAGGGATTAGAGAAAGAATCAGAAGAATAAGATAGAAAAGAAGACAGAATTTAGAAGGGAGAATTGCAATCAGCAATATATTAATCAATTCATCATAACTGGTCATACAAAAGATCAATAGCCCTCTATTTATAGGCTAGGAAAATAAAACCTAATAAAACTAAAACTCTTAAATAAAAGATAATAAGATAGACTACAATACTAATTTAATAATATCTAAATATAAATAAACTCTAATTTAAACTATAATTCTAACTAAACTATAATTCTAATAATATTTAATTCTTGATTTCTATCTGTCTCCCCGGCTTGAAACAACTCGCCCCCGGAGAGTGTGCAAAATGATACTCGTCAAGAAGTGTTGAATCTCCCTAGAATGCAACAATCCAAATTAGGACGACCCTTCCATCGAATTAGATAAAGAAAGCGTCCATCTCTAGTGTTGTTTACAACATAAACCTCTTTCCAACCAATGATTGTGAGCCTTCAGCTTCAACTCTGTAATTGAAATAGTTGCATAATCTCCTGAAGCACTAGCAGAAAAATGAGAATGCCCAAGAATAATTTGATAAGAAGTTAAAATCTTGAATATTGAAATAAGGACTCTCAAATAAATTTGGAGTCAAGTCCAACAAGCTATCCTTAGACTCAAACAATGGTGTATTCAATAATAAACAAGACTCAACTTCCATCAGACAATCAATACTAGAAGATAACAACTTCTCACAAGGGTTGCTATCAATATGAGGGACATCAACCTCAATATTTTTAGAAATATCACAAGTATTATGGTCATGCTTAGGTAGAGAATGATTTTCAAACTTCCCTACTTCAATTTTTTGTGATTCACGTTCTCTACGAATTTCTTCTTTTAACTCTTGAATACAAGATATCATTTTGTTGAAGAAGTAATCCATAGCTCATTCTATTGAGCTAATTCTGTTGAAAACATGATGATGCAAGACTTGCCAACAAATAATTAAAAGTCCAAAATCCAATAAAAGAATAACTTTACCAAAATTTGAAAAGCCCAACTATGTGAATGTTGGCAGCCTTTCTTACTTGTCCAATTTCAGCCCAAACTCAGCAGAATAAGCCCAATTCGTGTGCTTTTTTTTTTTTCTTTTTTCAGCCCAAACCCGAATGCAATTTCCAGCCCGTTTTTTTTTTTTTCAATTTTGGCCCAATTCAATTCAGGATAAGGCCCGATTTGTTTGCCTTTTCTCGGCCCAAAACCCGGACTCTTCCTCGGCTGATACACGGAGAAGAAAGCGATGGGAACTTGACGGCGGCAGTGGAACCTTTGAGCGGTGGGAGGTGGATCAGCTCTGCCCAATGACGGGGGTGTCGTGCGGCGCTTGGTAGAGTCGGCGGGTAGAAGGAGGAGGCGCGACGGGTAGTGGATTTGCGAGGAGCACGGATCTGGAAGGCGGCGGCGTTGGGTTCCGCCACCGGTGATGGGCTCGCGGTGGGATAGCGACTCGTGGCGGTGCTGGGCGACGAGATCGGCACAGAGCGGAAGAGCAGACAAATGATCGATGGTGAAATCGGCAGCGAAATTGGACTAATTGGTTGTTGGTGGTGGTGAGGGCGATGCTGTTGACAGCGCGGCGGCGGCGGACAGAGATGTGCTGGCGCGTGTTTCACACGCTATCCTTTTCAGATTTTTTTTTAATTTTCGTACGGATTTTTTTGGATTTTGGATTTTCTAATTTTATGGCTTAAAAAAACGAACTGAACAGAATAATGCAGCGGAAAATAATAGATAGGTATGGCTCTGGTGCCAAATTGATAGAGATCGGGTACTCGTGAGAAGAGAGATTAGAGAATAGGGAGAAAAAATAGACTTCAGAGGGATTAGAGAAAGAATCAGAAGAATAAGATACAAAAGAAGACAGAATTTAGAAGGGAGAATTGCAATCAGCAATATATTAATCAATTAATCATAACTTGTCTTACAAAAGAACCATAGCCCTCTATTTATAGGCTAGAAAAATGAAACCTAGTAAAACTAAAACTCTTAAATAAAAGATAACAAGATAAACTAGAATCCAAATTTAATAATATCCAAATATAAATAAACTCTAATTTAAACTATATTCTAACTAAACTATAATTCTAATAATATTTAATTCTTGATTTCCATCAGTACACCTGTTAAAATAACATATCTACATCACCTATAATAACATACTCTACACCTAAGTAGCTAAGATACACAAACTAACCATTAAAAAATCACACACAACAGTTAAATTGCCACGAAACAGTATTTTCTACCTACCCGAGCTACGGTAGGCATGTCTTTGGACTTTTTTAAGCATGGACTATCCCAGGCCATGAAGGCCCAAGACCCCTAACTGGGTTGGACCTTGACAGACCTAGTTCTATTTTTTCGCTTCAACTCAATTGCCAATTTCTACTTATGTGCTTCTTTACGTTAGACTAAGAAAAAGGAGAGGAGGTGGGATGAAGTAGGACAAATAGGTGAACAATTATGGGAAAATTGCAATTTTGTTAGCTTAAATTGGGACAAATTATTTTTCCATACCTTAACTTGGCAGATCACATTTTTGATACCCCAATTTGGATTTTTTTTTTTTCGATTTTGGTACATCAGGGGCGACGATTTCAAAATGTCGCTGGAATTTTCCACGTGGCACAAAATTTGGGGAATTTGACCCTTGTCAAATAGACAACTCAACAGATTGTCACGTATGACTCAACATGGCAAAAAAGAAACAAAAATTTAATTCTTAAAATAACAATAAGAAATAAAAAAATAAGAAAAACAAATAAAACTAAAAAAAAAATATTACAAAACATACAAAAAAAAACTTAAAAAAAAACTGACTTTAAATTAACCTAAAATTATAAAAATATTTTAATAAGTTTTCTAATTACATAAATTTAATGTTAATTGAAAAATAAATAAAGTAAAAAAACAAGTTCGGGGAAGTCGAGTTCCCCCATTCACCCTGAACTTCTCCAGCAGCGTCTAACCGGTGGGTAAGAACCGTACATCGGAGGAGGAGAAGGATGATGATGTTGAGTGGTGGACATATCGTCGGAATATTCCATCTCCTGCTCTGGCAACAAATCCGCCTCTCTAAATCGCGCTCCATATCCCGACGATGACGGAATATACCAGGGATATCTCCATCGCTCAACATCATCCTCCTCCTTGTCCTCGTATATACGGGTCTCTTGATGGGAAATAATCTGTTGGGGAAGCTACGATCGGTCCCCTGTTTTTTTTTTTTAAACTGTTTTTTCCAATTAATATTAAATATATGTAATTAGAAAATTTGTTAAAATTATTTTTATAGTTTTAGATTAATTAACAATAATTTAAAATGAGAAACCTTCTTAAAATTTAGATTTTCTCATTTTTTTCTTTCTTATTTTTATTTTTAAAAATTAAGTTTTGTTTATTTTTCTCCATGTGGAGTCCTACGTGGCAGCTTGTTGAGTTCCCGGTTTGACTAGTTACAATATCGAAAACAAAAAGAAAATTGGGGTATCAAAGACATGATCATAAGGCGTATACTAATAACCTCTCCTATTCTTTTATCGACGCGTGCACATCCCCCCGGGTTTGTTTAGCTTGGAACGAAGTTGTTTCTTGATGGTATCTAGTTTCTTGTTCAGCTTTTTCTTTGTTGCAAAATTCAGTATATGATCTATTTGTACGGGGTTTAAGCACCCATGTGCTTCATTTTCTCTTCAAATTGTAATTTTCGCAAAATGTTATGCAGAAATGCTTAAATTCCACAAATACAAATCTTAGAACACCTCATATCCAAAATCCTAACCAGAAGCTCATAAAACAAAAATACAAAACTAATGAATAAGAACCGAAAGTCTATGTTATACAGATATTTCAAAAAATCACATAATCCAATGTTCGACAGTGCTCTTCAGATATTCCTTGTACAAATTAGATACGCCACAAGACGTATTCTACATCTAAACATAATTACGGATAAACGTGTCAGATATCTATCCGCGACGTATCCAACTATTTCCAACATAGCGTCAACCACCGTTACATTTTTAAAATTAGTAATATGAAATTAGAATAACAAAGAAGGGATAAAAGCGTTAAACCCCCTATACTATGCCCTCGATTGCACTTTGCCCCCTATCCTTTTATTTTTGACAACTTGCCCCATGTACTATGAATAAATAAGCACTTTGCCCCCTGGGTCCAAATCCAACGGCAAAAAATGCTGACACGTGTTCAAATCCAATGGTGAAAAAACAACTCAGGGGGCAAAATGCTTATTTATCCATAGTATAGGGCAAGTTGTGAAAAATAAAAGGATAGGAGGCAAAGTGCAACATGGGGTAACGTATAGGGGGTTTAATGCTTTTATCCCCACAAAGAATATAGAAAATAAGGGAATTAAGATCCTTCTATACTAGATATAATTCTTTTCATTTAGGTCGAGACAAGTTTTTCCACCTTTAAATAAACTTATTATTATATTTTTCTTTTTTAATGTTTCTTTTTATTATTTAGAAGACATATTTAAGATTTATTTGGATTTGATTTTTTTTTGAAATATAATGCTAAAATTGTAACTTTTTTCTATTTTAATTATGTGGTGCACTTAAGTTTATCATGTTTGTACCTTATAAATATTGGAATATATAAATATATAGACGTATCTACATTATATCGTATCCTTATATTTAACAAAATTTGTGTCTCTTTATTCATAAAGTACCATATCTGTGTCTCGTATATGTATCTGGGCAACATAGCTGAAGGCCCATTAATTCGGTAATATTCTAAAATTGATGACCTAAAATACATGGGCTTGAAGGCCCAAATATCAAGGAAAAGCCCATAGATACACATCCCAGCGGCTGTTTCCAATTACTTTCACTTGCGAGTGAAACTAAGAAAACCCTCATGCATTGAATTTACTGATTGATCACTCGCAAATATCGCTCCTTTTACGATAATGGGCGTTAAATAAAGTTGGGAAGTAAATAAAATAAAAGAAGCACAAAAGAAAGAAAAAGATAATCAATTCTAACCCAACAAACTATAAATATTTCACATCTCAAAAATATGAATTACAACAGTCTGAAGATTCTGTCAATTTTAAGATTCATGCAAAGCTAACGCATAATCGTGATACCATGGATCCTCACGAGGGTAATGTAAAAAGTGAATCAAATACCCAATCTATAACTGCCACAGCCTAAGGCAGTCTAATCTGTCTTCATCACGATCCTCTTCCACTTGAGAGATCTTCTAGTAAACAGTGTTGAGAGCATCATGACAGTAGATAAGACTGAAACTCTCAGAACTCCCATGTCAACGTTAAAAGCAGACGAAAGAGGGTGCCCCAGAACACGAAGAAACAATTGTTGTCCTGCCCGTTCCTGACTTGGGTCCAGTACCTCTCGCAGACGACAAAATTCAGCAAGTTGATGATGTATATGAAGAGGATGAGGAAGAAGAATATGGCGAGGTAAATGAAGAGGTGGGCGATGATTCCCAGCCTGAAGATGACAACATCGATAATGACCCTGATTATGTTTAGATTCAGCATTTCGATTTCAACTTGTAATGGATGTATTTTTATTGAACTGATGATGAGATGATTGTGTAAACTTGTGGACTATTTTTAGTATTTACCAAAAATATCTATTTTAAAACTAACCGGAAAAAATAACAAGATGACTATGGAGGAACAATATATTCTTTCTGAGACTGAATTTATTATGAAGAGCATCTAGGTAATTTCTTCTTTCGTGTTGAACAAGTTTGAGATGTCTTTGAATTTAATTTAACAACATCTTAATTAATAATTAATTAAAAAATAACCATTCAAAAACATCTTAATTAATAATTTAATTTAAAACTACTAAAACTGTTAATAACTCAAAATAAGTAAGTAAATGGTGAACTAAAATGCATCAGAATGGGAAATCTGTCGGATCGGCGCCACCTCCTAGGTCGGGGGGGGGGGACTCTCGGGCTGATGAACCTGAGTGGTCCGTGTCTGTGGCGGATGGGGAGTGTAAGTCCCTTCTTGCGTCATCTTCACGTGCTGCTCATTGAAGCTACTCAACATTGCATGCTGATCGGGAAACGTAGGCTGCACAGGATGACTCGGTTGACCCGGGAAAAGTGTTGTGCTTACTCGTTCGACTCCAACTGATCTACTCTCTCGTGACCCCTGTTTATCTCTTCTCGCAAGCCCACGATTTCAACATCTTTAGGATCCTAGCAGCTGCTGCTCGTTGACGCCCAACTGCTGCCCTTGTATTTTGGGTACTTTCGTACATCGAACCCCCCGTACTCTGGATCCCCATACGTCGGAATACCTGAAAATCAAAACATGTAATTGTATCAAGTTTCAAACAATAAAGATCCAGATATAGAATGCATCACAGCGTGACCGCATCCGACCACAGCTGAGGATCCAATCGGGGCCACTCTACATCCTGATATGCCGCTGCTAGATCCACGACATGTTGTTTCTTTTTTAAAAATTAATTATACAAAGTCAGTATCACAAATTTTATTTGGCAAAAATGAATATTTAAAACTGTCACTTTAATTCAAAGTTGAAATTACTTAGATATGCCCTCTTATCCTTCTCGCTCGTCCACTGCTCCGGTCCGTCTTGAAGTGTTTTGCATTTTTCGGCCTTCCAGGCGTCATGGTGCTTGACCGAGTTTGGGTCCCCCCCACCCTCCCCCCCGTACACTCCACCTGATAAATCACACAGAAGTAGCGGTTAGATCACTAAATTAAAAGTAAATAAACACTAATAGATAATTATACATAAATTAAAAAGTTACCATTTTTTCCTTTACTTTTTCTATGCTTCTCGACCCGCCAAACCAAGTCGGATCCGAAGCCTTGGCCTTGTTTGCCTTTGCAATATCACTCTGTTTGTGGGCCTCAATGGTCTGCCAGTGACGAATGTAATGCGGGACATATTCGTTGTGCATCCAATATTTATGAATCTTCTTCATCCCCGGATTATCCTTCTTCATTAACCAATAGCTATTAGCATGATGCACTTTAGAACTGAATCTCTTGGAACAAATGTTGTGGTACGATCTGTTGATTCTTGGAGCGTCCCGCTCACTCCACTGATACGTCGCCTGAAATTCAATAACCGATCATAAGTAGTTAATATAATATAGTAATAATGCATATAATGTAAAATTATACTTCATTTTAACGCAAAGTATAAATACCACAAAACTATCCCAAGCTGCCTGCCGATCGGCATCCGAAAATTCATTGTACGAGAGGTAGGGTGCATGCATATTTTCCTTCAAATTCGCGCTGATTGTTCTAACCAATCTGTCACTGCCTGTTATCTGCCCAGTCAAATGGCTAACATAAAGCCTTCGCCTCTGGGATGGGTCTGCGGAGGGATGCTTAGGGATAGTCCCCCCACGATAAACAATATCATCTACCTCCTCGGCACCCGCCTCCTCGTGCCCCACTGACCATACGCACCATCACCCCCCAAGTCCATGTCATCCCCTAAATGGACCCCCACTGTATCTCGCCGTAAAGCACTCATGGCGCCTGTCAAAACTACACTGGTTGATCCCGATAATTAACTCTCGGTAGCAACTGCTAGACTACCTCCACGACCTTCTACTGCCAAATAACGAGGTGAAAAGCTGATCTGTCTAGCTGATGTCGTGGATGTAATGGCCGCCTGTCTAACCTACCATCCCCGACATCTGGTTGGAAACGCCATAATACTGTTCGTGTGTAGCATATGGGTTCGTGCTTCGTACATTCGCCGGCGACTACATCATGGTAGTAAAAGGCCCGCTCGCATTCATGTTATACGCGGCCACCCTTCCTTCTTGCGACGTACTGTTGGGGTTCTGCCTCATAGCTTCTAACATCTTATGTTATGGCATGTTATATGGTGCAGTGACCACCTATTGTCTAGAAGCAGAATTTGATGCGCCTGGGACTGATCTTGACTTGCCTTTGCCTTTGCCTCTCCCCTGTTGCGAGGGATCGATCTATCGTCTATCTACCATCTATTATATAACAACACAAATTATTGTCAATAAACAACATATTACATTTGACTCTCCAATAAAAAGATCACATGATTACTAATTATGCAGTAACAGTCATAAAAGTATTAATTACTAGTATAATCATGACATTGAATTTGAATACAAATTTAATTTTTCTACTTTATGCTAAATTTTAATTTTTTTCCTAAATTCCATAATATTTCTTAACTTTTCCTGATTTTTATAACAAAATTCCATCACTTTTACTAAAACTATTCTAATGAAAATGAAATTCTTCTAATTACTACCAATTATAAAATGAGTACACATATATAATTACGATTTACCTAGCTAAACTTAATTACTAATTAATTTTAATCAAATTACTTTTAAATTTATAATTTTATTACTAATTATACAATAATTTACATAAAATTGTTAATTACAAATATAATAATGACATCTAATTTAACTAGAAATTTAATTTTGCTACTTTATGCTAAATGTTAATTTCTTCCTAAATTCCATAATATTTCTGAACTTTTCCTAATTTTTATAACAAAATTCCATCACTTTTACTAACACTATCCTAATTAAAATGAAATTCTCCTAATTACTACTAATTATAAAATGAGTACACATATATAATCATGATTTACCAAGCTAAACTTAATTACTAATTAATTTTAATCAAATTACTTTGAAATTTATAATTTTGTTACTAATTATACAATAATTTTCATAAAAGTGTTAATTACTGTTACGATCATGACATTTAATTTAACTACAAATTATTTTTTCTATTTTATGCTAAATTTTAATTTTTCCTAAATTCCATAATATTTCTTAATTTTTCCTAGTTTTTATAACAAAATTCCATCGCTTTTACTAAAACTATCATAATTAAAATAAAATTCTCCTAATTACTACTAATTATAAAATGAGTACATAAAATGGTCCTAATTATACATTCTCTAATAACAAATAATTAAGACATGCATGCTTACAATTCTAATTAACACTATTGCATCAACAAATACAAAATGCTAAATATTCAATAAAAATATAAAATAAGCATATA
This sequence comes from Misopates orontium, assembly GCA_946800315.1. NCBI lineage: Eukaryota > Viridiplantae > Streptophyta > Magnoliopsida > Lamiales > Plantaginaceae > Misopates > Misopates orontium. Next base: position 25,403,013 of record OX326946.1, read on the forward strand.
TATCCCAAAAAATTAATAAAACAAGCAATGATCCAATAAATACTATAATTTGCTAACAAACAATTATAAACACTCGAAGATCAACAATATCAACATATAAAATGCATACAAATTAATCAAGAATAAATAGAAAAATTTAAAAATCAAAAACATACAATTCAACCATAGAAAATCGATTTATTTTGCCTAATAGTGTTCTTTAAAAGTAGTACAAGAACATACCTCAAACAATTGGTGAAATTGGAGAGGAATTGAGTGGTTTCAATTAGTTTCTTTTAGGTTTTGAGTAGGGTCGAGCTTGGGAGGAATTTGGGAAGATGAAAATGGTGGGGAGAGAAATTCTCCCCACCACGCGTATACAGGTAGCATGGCGTCAGAAAAATCTGACGCCATGAATCAACGGGCCAGATTGCATGATCTGGCCTGTCAGCCGTTGATCATCAACGGCTGATAACCGTGGCGTCAAAAAAATTTGACGCAAAAGTTAAACGGCCCAGATCATGCCCTGGGCACGATCTAGGCCGTTCAAGCGTAGCGTCAGACTTTTTCGACTCCACGTAATGCGGTCAGATTATTTTCTCTCCAGGCGTTGTAAATGAATATTTTGTCACTATTTTTTGCTGCAAATTTATTTGACCCCATTGATTTAAATTATGTTCCTACATGGAAACATATTTTAATCACTCACCATAGATCACTCACCATTGTTATGTTTTCATGTAGTGCAATTCCAAGAATAATCTTTCCGAACAAAGGGATTTAACAAGAACATCCTCACAAATTGACCGTTATGTAAAACACACTCTCAATTTCATCATGGAATCTTTTGATTCCTTCGTTTAATTTCAATATTTTGATTCGATTATGTCAATCTTCATATTCTTCACTGCAGCTTAGGGCCTATCGCTTGAAGATCCAATTCCGACATTTCGTGGCTAACATGTCTAGGACGAGACCAAGTAGACTGTTGGTGGTCAGGCAATGACCATAAAAACAAATTGTCCATCGCACCATCCACAATAATTGGTAACAACTGATTTTCATATTAGACCATAGCTGCGAAGTAGAGGAATTTCTCCATAATAGGCTCTGGCAAGTTAACACTAGTAAATTGACCCTCCATGTCAATCCAGTCAATCCAAGTAGGAATCCAATATTCGCGTTGTTGTAACCAAACCAACATATAAATTCTTCCATCAACATTTACATGAGCTGGGCACATATGGTTAGTGTCATTAGATTCTAGACATGACACATCATCGATTGTCGTACAAGCTTTAGTACCAGGAGTGTATATTTTGCATTTGTTACAAAAACCTTCCGACTCCTGGGTGTCACCAAAGAAACGCAAGACTTTGTATGTAAGGTTTTCACAATTACTAAACAATGGATACACTAGGATTTTTCATAGATGGACTACCAATGATAAGAACATGATATTTTTCAGCGGATGGATTGCAAATCCACATGGTTAACTCTTCCGTTACCATGCATGTGAAGCATAACAAACCATTGAAGGAAGATATTGGATCAAAAAAGGATATGTCGTGAACAAAACCTGAAAACCGACGAATGTCGTACTGCATCCACTTTGTTCAATAGCGTCATTATAAACATATGCTATTAGTTTTGGATTTTTTGGGAACTTTTGAAGTGCAACTTAGGAAAATAACGTTCACCAATCAAAACCTTCCATAATTTGGCAAATGTCTTACATTTTAACAGATCTTTCACAAGAAAATCGAATAGCATATTCGCCACGAGGTCTTGAACTTCACCTACTTTACTGACATAATTTGATCCAGGACATATGTCCTTCTCTTTAACGTCAGACATGCTTGCTCTATCTTGTGAACTTTTTCTCGAGAAGTAGTATATCGCCTGTAAGTCACTTGGTCTCTGGTTAAGTGACTTGAACAGCATTAAGGCGTCGTTAGTAAATTTTTTGTGCATTCAACCACTTAGGTTAAAGTTGGGCAAAGAGGAATTTATATGGGGCAAAGAATGATAATTACAAGGTAGTCCTTTAATATAGGTAAATTCTTACAACATAATTTTGAGTATTTACCACTTCTGACCAGTTCTTTTAGCAAATTTCAATCTCAATTCCTATTTTCCCTTTTTGATAATTTGCAATATTTCGAAAAACTGGTGATGACTCGCCTCGAGCTAATTTGTCTTTGAAACATTTTGAGACACCTTTTTGACGCTGCGCTCCAAACTGTTGGCCTTGCACACTCAAAAAATTAAAAAATGAAGTTGATTTTCTCTACCAATTTATAATATTTAAAAAGATTATTTAAGAAACATATATATTGAAAACACTTAATTTTCTCAATAGACTTTGATAGATCTTTAAGTCTTATTCTTTACGTTTTAAGCAGTAGTTGCGATACCTAGTCTAGACAGGTATATAAGACAGTAAAGTAAGACAGCAGATTTTTAACGTGCTTCGGACTATGTCCTACATCCACGAGGCTTTCGCCTCAGAACAAACTTCTTTCAACAGACAAAAGTTATTACACCAACTGGTTTTACTCTAGAACCGAATCCCTCTAATGTTGATACCACCGGAACCTTTTTCGCGTCTACTCCGTTTGACCCGTAAGACCAAAACTCCCGTAGTGATCTTCTTATGAGCAAGCTTCCAAGCGAACTGCACGTACGTATAGAACCCTCTAACTGGCGCAATCCTTTCCTGTTGCCCTTCAACTCACGTGAGCTTGTCAAAAAACAAACTAAAAAAAAAAAACAGAAGATAACAGCAGCAGCCGAGAAGATCTCCCCCATTCTCCATTTTCTGCTACTCCCACATTTTGCCAGAACTAGTCAAGGCTTTGCCGCTAATTGGCAAGTGACTGGTTCATGGACTCCAACAATGTAATCACACGGGCTAGTTGCGACTGAAGGTTGTCAAGACTGCCCTGGGGAACAGATGGTCCAGCTTCATTATCCGGAGTAGGTAGGACATTTCACTGGATTGGAGAATCAAGGAGCTTGAACAAGGTGACTCGGGGCATGATAAGGATTGAGCTGGCGCGTCATCTTATCCTTCTTGACCCGGTTATCCATTTGGGATGTGAGTGTGCGATAGATCAGAGATGGATAGCCCAGGGTCATCTTTATCTTTTGGTCGAATGCTTCAAGTTGAATTCTCTGAAAGACCAGTTTCCCCAGATTAATGGGGGAATTCAAACCAATGCAAAATAAGACAGAAGCAGTTAAAGGACTCACGGTAGAAGTATGAGATATAGGGAACCAATTTCCTACCATGATACCAAAGATCAAACCATACCGGGAGTGACGGAACCTCATTGGAGATTTCCATTCTGAGGCCACGTCATGGGTTGGTCGGTTATGGTTAATGCAACTACTTTCAAGCCTTCCTCCAGTTCCAACTCAGAGTCGCGACCGGTTTGCACATCAGGAGAACCCAACTGCATATTCAGAATTTGAGGACTAATCTAGAAGATGTAGTTCCTCACGAAAGCTGAATGTTCCTTGGCTGAGCCTGGAACGCCAAGTTGAGTATACAGATTGACATAAAACTCGTGCACAATCTGGGTTACAAACGGTTGTACCCTGCGAGTGGATAAAAGAAAACCTCTCCCTTCCCAAAACTCGATAACCCCCATACCCGCATAAGAATCATCATGAAGAGTGACTTCATTAACAGGAATGGGTCGGGCAAGAAGTGGATACCTGAGTTTGGCATTAGCCGTTTAGAACCTGTCGGACATAGCCTGCTTCACCCAGAAAGGCTCATCTGACGGTAGAACTCTGGGAGGGATGACATAGCCTCCATTAGCTTCTTCAGAATGGACTTAGCTGCCTTCGTCAGAAGCAGACTTGTCGCCAGACTGGTTGGCCTCAACAGACGAAGACTTGGCTGGCTGTTTCTGCTGTTTGTGGATAGGACTGGACTCTCTGTCAGATAGCTCGATGGGAGCAGAGTCCAAGGCAGCAGCAGAAGTGGATCGGGGACGTTTGTGAGTGGAAGTCTGGGTACGTTTCCCGACTCGGCTTGCGACACCCTCTGCAATAGGTTTGGAATTTTGCCGAGCAGATGGGGTGCGCTTTGGAGGATGAGCCTTCTGCTTCCCTTTGGCCGCAGATGTGTGGTGGCGAGAGGATGCAGGAGCAGGTGCAGGTGGTGTCCGTGAAGGAGACGGAACCACTGGTGACGGCAGAGCGTCAGTCGGCGGCGGAACAGAGTGAGAGTCATTCAATGGTGGAGAAAACTCTCGTGCCGGAGATGGTGTGGCACGTGGCGTGGACTTTGCAGCCAGAGGTTGTGGAAAATCATCTTGCGGTGGAGGTGTGGCAGCACTAGTCGATTGTGGAACGTAATCCGGTGGAATTCAGAGCGAGAGTGGCTCCGGTTGCAAGACAGTAGCCAGTTTGTTGTCCGTGGAGGCTCACTGTCGTAGTCAACCAGTGGGGTCGACTGAGATGTTTCACCTGCTGACTTGTTTTTCACCATGTTGAATATTTTCTTTAGGAAGGATGGTGAGAAAGAAGACATAAAACCTCACAAAAATAGACACATAGAGAGAGTGAATGGATGCCGTGAGATATGAGGTAAAAGATATATATAGGAAAAATGAAATCTTCACAAAATCTTCTAAAATCCTATCCCCAAGATCCCATAATTGATAGGACTCTTCTCAAGACTAATCAAGGAATGATTCCAACAGTTTACACGCAACTCAATCTCTAAAACACGCGGCAAAAGATAAGGCGGGAAAAACATGCCATCAATTAAACATCTCGCGCTTAAAAGACAAATTAAATTAAAAAATAAAATTGCACCTGATTAAATTAAACACAAATTAAAAGAAACAAACAGAAAGTAACTCAGCATATTACACATAACTCACCGAGTACTGATTCAACTGGTGTAAGTGGATGTCCAGACACCCTGTCATGACAGACCGTAGGACTGAGTATACAACAGCGAGAACCGAAGAATACCCATGAACCAGATGAATACATTAAAATTTGTGTGTGTGAATTCTCATAAGATAAACAGATGAAAGGGAAGAGAATTTGAAAGGGGCAAAATCGTTTTGCAAGATATCTCTTTTTAAACAATACAATTGCACCATGTACACACACTAGAGCCTTTGGCATGGAGGTAGCTTTCGCTCACAACTTTATGTAGAATATGAATTGAATGCTTTCACACATATTCATTGAGTTTAGGCAGCTTTTTCCTCCATATATTTTACTTTTGAAGCTCTTTTTCTTTTGGCTCATACTCTCTTTGTTCTTTTCTTTTCACAACTCTTTTGCACACTCATTCTTTTCTTTCCATGCTCAATCCTTCTGTTTTTGATGTGATGAGGTAGCAAAAGTGGACAAAGTCTATGTCAAAGAGATAATAAAAACAAATTAAAAACAAAAATTGGCCGTTGCAAAATCCTTCGATTTCACTGATTTAACTGAGGGAAAGATGTGCATTGTGTATCAACGCAGTTCTAAGTACGCTCCAGAACCAGCTGTCCAACAAGTCTGCAAGTAAGTCATGACAGTTACTTCAACAAATAAAAACATCTCAGTTAAATCGGGCACGCGATCGACGCTTAGTGAAGACAAATGCCGAGAGACTTTCTAAGGGTCTCAAAGCGTTGTGAATCCAGGGCTTTTGTGAAAATATCAGCGAATTGTCTTTCGGTCACGACATGTTTAAGGACAACAATTTTGTTTTCAACCAGCTCACGTATGTAATGATGTCGGATGTCAATGTGTTTTGTGCGTGAGTGCTGAAAAGGATTTTTAGCAATGTTAATAGCACTAGTATTGTCGCAAAAAACAATTAGATCACTTTGCACAATACTGTAATCGTTCAACATTTGTTGCATCCAAAGTAGTTGGGCACAATAGCTTCCAGCTGCAATGTATTCAACTTCGGCAGTTGACAACGATATGGAGTTTTGTTTTTGCTATACCCGGAAACAAGATTGTTTCCTACATAGAAACATCCTTCAGTTGTGCTTTTTCTGTCGTCTGCACATCCAGCCCAGTCGGCATCACTGTCTCCTGCAAGATTTGAATTAGTGTCTAACGAGTAGCTTAGACCGAAATCCGCAGTAACACTAACATAACAAATTATTCGTTTAATAGCACGAAGATGTGACTCTTTAAGATTTGCTTGATAGCGGGCACAGACACCAACGCTAAAACAAATATCAGGACTACTCGCAGTCAGGTACAAGAGACTCCCTATCATGTTTCGATAGAGACTAGAGTCTATAGAGTTTCCTTCAGCATTGAGAGCAAGCTTATCGTTAGTTCCCATAGGGGTCCTTAAAGGTTTTGGAGTTTCAAGGCCAAATTTTTTCAATAGATTCTGGGCATATTTTGATTGGGAAATGAATTGCCCATCGGATCCTTGTTTAACCTGCAAACCAAGAAAATATGTCAGTTCACCAACCATGCTCATTTCAAACTCATTCTTCATAACATTAATGAATTCGCTCGACTGGTCTTCTGAAGTGAATCCAAAAACTATGTCATCAACATAAATTTGAGCAATTAACATGTGCGTTGCAACATGTTTAACAAATAAAGTTTTGTCAACTCCTCCCCTAGTATATCCATTCTCAATGAGATAGACTTTAAGTCTTTGATACCAAGCACGAGGTGCTTGCTTCAATTCATACAAAGCTTTTCTAAGTTTAAAAACATGTGAGGGATGATGAGGATCAACAAAGCCTTTTGGTTGTGCTACAAAAACTTCTTCATTAAGAAAACCATTTAAAAAGGCACTTTTCACATCCATTTGAAAAAGTTTGAATTGAAGAACACAGGCAATGGCAAGTAAAAGACGAATAGATTCAAGTCGTGCGACAGGAGCAAATGTTTCATCATAATCTATGCGCTCGACTTGTGTGTATCCCTGAGCAACTAGTCTAGCTTTGTTTCTCACAATGTTTCCGGATTCATCAGATTTATTTTTGAAAATCCATTTTGTTCCGATTACATTAGTGTTGGATGGTCGGGGAACAAGGTCCCGCACATTATTTCTAACAAACTTACCAAGCTCATCTTGCATAGCTTCAATCCATGCATCTTCAGGTAAAGCCTCTTTTACATTCTTAGGTTCAACTTGAGAAGTAAAACAAAGCATATAGAAGCATCTGATCATACGTTCGTCGTGGTAAAATACGAGTACGAATACCTTGAGATAAATCACCTATGATTGAGTTAGTAGGATGATTCTTTCTGATTCTGGTCGATGGACCGGCTGAAACAGGTTTTGGTGGTTGATCAGTTTCTTCTGAATCTGGATACATTTCGGACTCTTGATGTGTATTTTCCTGATTTTCAGAAGTCACGTCTGGAGTCACGACAGGTGGGACAACAGGTTCATGACTTCACTCGTCATCACTGCAAGAACTATGTTTTTCTTGATCTCCAATGAATCATTGAGTTTCACGCTCCTGAGATGTGTCTGAGAAGTCCCTGGAATCATCAAATTCAACATTAGAGGATTCAATAACAGTTTGAGTTCTAAGAATAAGCACTCTATAAGCACGACTGTTATTGGAATAACCAAGGAAAATGCCAAGATCACTTTTGGATTGGAACTTATTCAAGTGTTCTCGATCTTTGAGTACAAGCCACGTGTAACCAAAGATGTGAAAGAATTTAACATTGGGTTTCTTACCTTTCCACAGCTCATATGAAGTTGAGGATGTACCTGGTCGGAGGTAACTGCGGTTAATGATAAAACATGTTGTGTTAATCGCTTCTGCCCAGTGTCGCATAGGTAGTCTCTTTGAGTTTAGCATAACTCGAGCCATTTCAAGTAATGTTCTATTTTTTCTCTCAACCACCCCATTTTGTTGTGGAGTTTTAGGTGATGAAAACTCATGAGAAATACCATATTCTTCACAAAACTTAGAGAACAGTGAATTTTCAAATTCCTTACCATGATCACTTCTAATTCTTTTAATTTTCACATCTTTATCATTCAACAAATTAACACTCAGTACTTTAAAAAGTTCAAATGTTTCAGATTTTTCTTTCAAGAATTTTACCCAAGTAAATCGTGAAAAATCATCGACACAATTAAATATGTACCTTCTACCCCCTGTACTTTCAGTCTGAACTGGTCCGACAAGGTCCATATGAAGAAGTTCAAGAATACGTGTTGTGATTGAATGATTACCTGTAGGATGATTACCTTTCTTTTGCTTATCACGAAGACATAGTTCGCATTTTTGTGATGGTTGGGAACTAAAATCTGGAAGACCTGTGACAGCCTTTGATCGGCTGAGCTTGATCAGCAGTTTGTAGTTCACATGTCCCATTCTTTGGTGCCACAGTTTTGTTTGATCTGAGGAACTGAATAGACATGTAAGTTGTTCTGATGGTAGTCGCGACTGCGTTAAAGTGTAGCAATTTTCTGCAGTCCGTTTTCCAGTGATAACACACTTGTCCTGACCATTCACAACACGGCAATCACCTTTTGAGAAGTGAACATACAAATCTTGATCACATAACTGGCTAATGCTGATCAGGTTTTGCTTTAGTCCAATAACATGATACACATTTCGGAGCTTGGGAAACCCTTTGATGTTGAGAGTTCCTCTTTCAACAATTTGACATTTTTTGTAAAATACTATTTCCAAACTGAACTGTTCCTCTTGGATCAGCAACATAGTTCGTCAAGATGTCTTTGTTCGTTGTCATGTGTCTTGAGCACGCACTGTCAAAATACCAACAATCAGGTGAGCCATTCTAAACAGAAGAATAAGCATATGAAACATTATGATAATTTGGTCGTTCCACCCAGATTTTCTTTGTCGGTTTAACACTTCCCTTTTTCACTCATTTTTCTTGAGTTTTCTTAGCTGTTTTGACTCGTTTTGGAGACATCCCTGGAGAATGACCAGTGAATGTTGTTTACCGGACTTGAAAGCAGTATGGACAAATGTGTCCCTCAACACCACAGTAGTGACAGGCGGGAATGAACCTGTCATAAGAATTACTAGATAGTGAGATATCAAATTTTGAGTTCTTTCTAGAATTCTTACCTGCTTTCTTCCTTGGATGTGAAACATCTTTTGCAGAAAGATGATTAAATTCAGAATCATTTGTTGCAAACCCAAGTCCTGAACGATCTATCGTTGGTTTTTGGTTTTCCAACACGTGGTCCAATTTTCTGTTCCAGAACTAAGAAGTTTCACATTCTTTCTGACAGCAACAAATTTTGTTTGTACATCTTGGTGCAACTGCTCAAACATGTTGGCTGTCTCTTTGGCTCCTTCCACAGCAGCTTTAAGGGCTTTAATTTCTCTCTTGAGATCAAAATTTTGATTTTGTAATTCAAGGACTTTCTGCTCAAGTGGTGCATTTGAATGAGGTCTGCTGTGACTCATGGACTTTATTTTTTCTTCCAACTCGGCAATTCTAATAGGTCCTGCTTTCCATTTATCGGCCAAGAGAAGATAATTTTTGCCAAGAGCTTCTGGATCAATTTCCTCATCATCAGAGTCTGAATAATCATTATGGTTGTCCTTGTCTGTCTTGACAAATGAGGAGTCGTGTCTGATGATTGAAGTGAATGCAAAATTGGATTGAAGGTGAATTTTCCTGCATTGAACATTTCTTCCTTTTCTTTTGACAATAAGATCACTAGCAGCGGAAGAACAAAACGAATTATCAAAGTATGAGGAAGACATGATCATACCTTCAATGTCCATCAAACCTGCAAAATCTAATAAAACCAAAATCTCACCAATGAAGTAGGTGATAGGCTCTCGATGCCAATTAATAGATCTTTAAGTCTTACTCTTTACATTTTAAGCAGTAGTTGCGATACCTAGTCTAGACAGGTATATAAGACAGTAGAGTAAGACATAAGATTTTTAACGTGGTTCGGACTGTGTCCTACATCCACGAGGCTTTCGCCTCAGAACAAACTTCTTTCAACGGACAAAAGTTATTACACCAACTGGTTTTACTCTAACACCGAATCCCTCTAATGTTGATACCACCGTAACCTTTTTCGCGTCTACTCCGTTTGACCCGTAAGACCCAAACTCTCGTAGTGATCTTCTTATGAGCAAGCTTCCAAACGAACTGCACGTATGTATAGATCCCTCTAACTGGCACAATCCTTTCCCGTTGAACTCCCTTCAACTCTCGTCAGCTTGTCACGTTCTTGAATTAAATCAAGAGATAAAAACTAAGAAATCAAATAAAAAAGGCACACCTAATAATGTATATTTTGTTACACGAGTGTTCTACATTGATTTCTAGAATTTCTACTATATATAGGATAGCTCTCCTTGAAAGATCTCGAGATTCTGGGTCAGTCTCCATATCTAGTCGAGACAGAATCTTTCCAAATATATCCGAATCTTCCCATTGATAAGGCTTGTTTTCCTTTGATAAGTATTTGTTTTCGTTTGATAAGATCTTCATGATCTTCGTGAATCTGCACACCAAAGACGAAAAAGAACACCACAAGGAATATGTTACTTAAGGATATAAACAAGAGTTTGATAAAGATTTACTTTCCATAAGATAAGATTCTATAAGATCAAGTTAAATCTTTACGAACTTACCCAAATATTCACTCGCTTTAAACAAGATAATTACCATAAAATCAAGAGCGAATATTTCAGTAAATAAATCAAACTAAAATAAAACCATAATTTTCCTTTAAAATAATTTTGCAAATAAGGAAATAAATCAATTTGGACCTGGCAGTCGTGACCGTTCAATCAAGTTTGAAGCGTATTGGACTTGAGGTCCTAACAGACTTCTTAAAACTTAATTGATCGGCTTCTTCAACCTTTAGGTTTTAATCCTCAATTAGATTTTTGATCATTTTCCAATGGGTTCCTTTTTAGTTATAAATTATAGTATTTTATGTTTTACATTGCACTTTGTTAACTACTTTTATAACATGTTTTTAATACGAGAGTCTATGGAAATATATTTAGGAAATTAACTCCCGTAATATGTGAACAAGTTCTTTTGTGTTTTTTAAAACTTTATATTGACACCAATATTTTTCTTTTATATTAATTTCAAAAACGTCTTTGCTTATTAGTTTTTACATTTTATTTATATATTTTATTATAAACATTTTTTTTATTATTAGATATAAATCTTGTGAGGCTTCCCCTGCCTCTAATTCCATGAGTGTCCCATTATATACCCAATGGTTCTTTTGAATAATTGCCCAAGGCTTTTGAAGACACTCGTTTTTGTATCGTGAAAATAATAAGTTGCTCCTAAGATATCCCGAAGGGATAAAATGGGTAAAAGGCTCATAAATGAATTAGACTAACTTTTTTACTAAAGGGAAACAAAAATAGGACAACAGCGGTGATGTACCATATTTCGGTACTCCCACGTCATAATATTCTATATAATACCACGAGCGTATTTCGGATTACTATGCCACGACAGCATCATTATTTTTTAATGCAAAATTACAATTTAAGGCAAAACTCAAAAATGGGCCCAAGCAGGCCCAATTTCGAGTTATTTTAGGGCCTAATTCGAGTTGTCCAAGCCTAATTCGAGTTGTCACAGGCCCAATTTGAGCTATTTTCAGGCCCATTTCAAGTTATTTCACACAAGTCATTCGAGCTATTTTTATATGTCATTCGAGTTATTCCTAAATAGGTCTAATTCGACTTATTTAAACTCATAGTCCTACTTGGACATCAATTCTAGCTGAATAAGAACTCTTACTCCTAATATACAGGTGTCCCATTCCTCATTCCAAGGTATGTTTTCATTAATTCCAAGCCCTAAGCTCGAGTTATATAACTCGACCTCGACCTATTCACAAGCCTCAGTCGACTTGTTCTCAAATAGCTCGAGTTTGACCTATTTTGCACACAATTCGAGTTGTTTTGACTGCCCCATTCGACTTGCTTGGCCAGTTCCTTTGACTTGTTTCTGTGTGTTTATTTGACTTATTGCTTATTCGACTTATAAACTATTTTGACTAGTTCATTCGGCGTGTTGTCTTGCCAAACAAGATCTCACATTCCGAACCATCTGACTTGAGCGTCAGAGTGCCTTCGCCGGAGAAGGCACCGGCTTAGTTTACGTGTGGTGTTGAGTGCAGGTTCTGAACTCAAAATCTGGTTGAGCATCCAAAAGGAACTGAAGCAGTGTGATGTGGAGTGTTAGCAAGTAGACACGTATCCAGATGAAAATACCCTGCATCACTGGCACCATCTGTGGGAACCACTAAACGCACTTAGGAACAAACACTATCATTGATTCAATGGCGCAACGAAAAGTCACGAAGAAGAACGGAGTAGCCACGAGGGCTAGGTCGCAAAGGGATGAGGAGAACAGAGTTAGTGATGCTTCTGAACACACATTAGTGGCGCCACCCAAGACTCACTTGGACCAACCACACGTTGTAGTAGACCAAACTGCAATGCTTCCCCCAGAACAACAACTATTGAATTCTGCTCAATTGAACCAGATCATGACGGCTTTTCAACAGACTATGGTCTGATTGTGCAACAACTGGAAAACACTGCTCTGCAGCAGAACGCCTCAACACCAACTGCACAACAAACATCGGCACAACAAACAAAGTCTTATCAGACGCAACGTCATGCTGATTTGAGACAGCACTTTTATGACAATTTTTGTATAATTAGTAATAAAATTATAAATTTATAGTAATTTGATTAAAATTAATTGGTAATTAAGTTTAGCTAGGTAAATCATGATCATATATGTGTATTCATTCTATAATTAGTAGTAATTAGGAGAATTTCATTTTAATTAGGATAGTTTTAGTAAAAGTGTTGGATTTTAATTCAAAAATTAGGAAAAGTTAAGAAATATTATGGAATTTAGGATAAAACTAAAATTTAGGATAACATAGGAAAATTAGATGTGTAGTTTTATTATATGGCATGATTACATTAGTAATTAACACTTTGATGACAATTATTGTATAATTAGTAATTAAACTATAAATTTCATAGTAATTTGAGTAAAATTAATTAGTAATTAAGTTTAGCAAGGTATAAATCATGATTATATATGTGTACTCATTCTATAATTAATAGTAATTAGGAGAATTTCATTTTAATTAGGATAGTTTTAGTAAAACTGTTGGATTTTGTTTTAAAAATTAGGAAAAGTTAAGAAATATTATGGAATTTAGGATAAACCTAAAATTTAGGATAACATAGGAAAATTGGGTTTGTAGTTTAATTATATGGCATGATTACATTAGTAATTAATACTTTGATGACAGTTATTGTACAATTAGTAATTAAACTATAAATTTCATAGTAATTTGAGTAAAATTAATTAATAATTCAGTTTAGCAAGGTATAATTTATGGTTTCACATGTGTACTCATTCTATAATTAGTAGTAATTAGGAGAATTTCATTTTAATTAGGATAGTTTTAGTAAAAGTGTTGGATTTTGTTTTAAAAATTAGGAAAAGTTAAGAAATATTATGGAATTTAGGATAAAACTAAAATTTAGGATAACATAGGAAAATAAGATTCATAGTTTAATTATATGGCATGATTACATTAGTAATTAACACTTTGATGAAATTTTTTGTATAATTAGTAATTAAACTATAAATTTCATAGTACTTTGAGTAAAATTAATTAGTAATTAAGTTTAGCAAGGTATAAATCATGATTATATATGTGTACTCATTCTATAATTAGTAGTAATTAGGAGAATTTCATTTTAATTAGGATTGTTTTAGTAAAAGTGTTGGATTTTGTTTTAAAAAATTTGATTTAAGTTAATTAGATTTATCATTTCGATTGCAACGTGTAATGCATGTATTTTTATTGAACTGAGGATGAGACTACAAGAGCACTAGCTAATTACTCGTGTATTAAACTATACTTTGTTACTTGGATTAATTCAAAAATGTCACACTTCATGAGGTCATTGTTGAATCATTTTATTTTTAATTGGACTTTTTCCACTTATGAATGCTCCAAAAGAGACTCAAGTCCAAAATTTGGATTGTTAGTCAATACAATAAAAGATTGCGACTCATTGTCTTTGCTCAAATCAATTTGTTTAATGTTATAGCATATGACGACATATTGTTCTTTTTTGTTTCGAATCGTGACTCCTTTTTACGAGTATGCAATGCGACGTCCTCGTGAAGCGTGTCATAATATTTTATAAAAAAATTATGAAAGTAATTATTATTTTGTTTAAAAGTTCAAGTTTATAGTGCACGTAGTTATAGATATCACTTTCTAACACGCCCAATCATATCCAGTTATCCTTTTGTTACGTTGGTGACATGTCATTTTATAGAAAATGTGTAATGGTAAAATTCTAACACAAATTTATAGTTTAATTACTAATTATACAATAATTATCATCAAAGTGTTAATTACTAATGTAATCATGCCATTTAATTAAACTATAAATCTAATTTTCCTATATTATCCTAAATTTTAGTTTTATCATAAATTCCATAATATTTCTTAACTTTTCCTAAGTTTTAAAACAAAATCCAACACTTTTACTAAAACTATCTAATTAAAATGAAATTCTCCTAATTACTACTAATTACAGAATGAGTACACATATATAATCATGATTATGCTTTTTATTAAGTTAACAATTACTATTAAATTAATTATAAATTAATTTAAGAATTACTAATATATGCTTTAATTAAAGAGAAAAAACAAAAAAAAATAGAAAAGAAAATTGGCTATGGAATCCGATTTTTGGGATTCCATGCTATAATTAAAGAAAAAAAATAAAAAAGAAAATTGGCTATGGCTACAGAATTTTTGGATGCGTGCCATGGTGTCAGAAAAATCTGACACCATGGCAGGGATCCAAAAAATTTGTAGCCATGCTTCAACGGATCAGATCATGCCACACGGCATGATCTGATCCATTAGATCATTTTTTTTTTCTTCTTTTCCTTCTCATGATTATATTATTATATTAGTAATTAACACTTTTATGACAATTTTTGTATAATTAGTAATAAAATTATAAAATTCATAGTAATTTGATTAAAATTAATCAGTAATTAAGTTTAGCTAGGTAAATCATGAACATATATGTGTACTCATTCTATAATTAGTAGTAAATAGGAGAATTTCATTTTAATTAGGATAGTTTTAGTAAAAGTGTTGGATTTTATTTTAAAAATTAGGAAAAGTTAAGAAATATTTTGGAATTTAATATAAAACTAAAATTTAGGATAACATAGAAAAATTAGATGTGTAGTTTAATTATATGGCATGATTACATTAGTAATTAACACTTTGATGACAATTATTATATAATTTGTAATTGAATTATAAATTTCATAGTAATTTGAGTAAAATTAATTAGTAATTAAGTTTAGGTAGGTGAATCATGGTTCAATATGTGTACTCATTCTATAATTAGTAGTGATGAGGAGAATTTTATTTTAATTATGATAGTTTTAGTAAAAGTGTTAGAAATTTGTTTTAAAAAATAGGAAAGTTAAGAAATATTATGGAATTTTAGATAAAACTCAAAGTTAGGATAACATAGGGAAATAAGATTTGAATGTTAAGAAAATTATACTAGTAATTAATACTTTTATGGCATTTTTTGTATAATTAGTAAGAAAATTATAAAAATTATAGTAATTTGATTAAAATTAATTAGTAATTAAGTTTAGCTAGGTAGATCATGAAATTTTCCTAATTATACAAATTATACAAAAATTGTCATCAAAGTGTTAATTACTAATGTAATAATATGTCACTTAATTTAACTACAAATTTAATTTTGCTATTTTATGCTAAAGTTTACTAAAACTATCCTTATTAAAATGAAATTCTCCTAATTACTACTTATTATAGAATGAGTACGCATAATGTGGTCCTAATTACACATTTATTATTTATAATAAATTATTAAGACATGCATGCAAAATTAAAATTCTAATTAACACTAATAATTGCAATGGTGACAGATTTATTTGTTGCTAGGTGTGAGGCCAAAAAAATTACTCACCATTGCTTTGAAGTTTGTGGGGTCAAAAAAATTTGTAGCCATATTAGAACATGGCTACAGATTTTTTTGACACCACAAAAGCACAATCCATGTGATATCAATGGTCTCAGATTTTTTTGACTCCATTGAGGGCACAATCCTTGTGATAACAATGGTGTCAAAAAAATCCTCTCCTAAAAAATCCAAAAATCCCCCCTCTCTCCCTCAAAAAATCCAAAAATCATCTCCTCTCCCTAAAAAAATCCGAAAATCATCTCTTCTCCCTTAAAAAATATGAAAATCTCACTCTAAAATCCGAAAAATCCTCTCCTCTATCACTCTTTTTTTTGGTGTTATTTTAGTTATGTATTGTTTGGGTGTTTATATAATATATGTATATATTGATTTGTGTGTTTATATGTAAATATAGATATATTTTACACACTACATAACATATATATATGTATATAAGTATATTTTTAAACACATATATATATATATGTAAGTATATTTTTAAACATATATATATATACTATATATATCATGTTTATATATATATATATATATATATATATATATATATATATATATTTGTGTGTGTATATTATTAATTATATATGTATATATAATATAATGGAGGGAAAAAGCCCACAAAATTGAAAAAAATGAAATTTTGGCAAAAAAGTGGCGGTAAATCCGCCACCAATTTTTTTTAAAAATTTTCGGACCGTGGTGAGTGATTATTCACTCACCATAGTTTTTTTTTAAAAAAAAATTAAAAGACCATGGTGAGTGATTATTCACTCACCACGGTTTTTTTTTAAAAATAAAATTAAAAACAGTGGTGTCAGATTATTCTGACACCACGATTTAAAATAAAAAACGAAAAAGCGTGGCATCCAATTTTTTGGACGCCACGCTTCAAAAAAAAAATGAAAAAAGGCGTGGCGTCCAAAAAATTGGACGCCACCCTTTTTTTGTTATTTTTGATTTTGTTTTATTCTAATTGTATACCTACAAATGCATTTCACCCCACGTCATGGCTACTGATTATTTTGACACTACATGGTGAGTGATTTTCTTGACACCATTGTTGGTGACTAATTAATTTGTAGCCATTGCTGACATAACTTTATGCCTACGAGGCCAATAGGAACAAAAGCTGGTTACAAAATTTTATGTAGCCATTGATCAATGTTCGCTGAAAATATAGCAATGGTGAGTAATTTTTTTGACACCATTGCTACATTTTCTTGTAGTGTTATTCCTATTATGTTAGGAGCTTTGGAACCAGGGCGTCGTTGTTGGTGTATTAATACGACAAAGCTTTTCGGAGATATCCGTATTTTGTTAGAAACAGTTGAATCTTTTCTATTCTCGTTTATTGTTTTCGGAGTAATTAAGATTTTATGTTTGTTATTTTAGGTGAATAAGTTTCGATTCGCGCATTTGAGTTTATTCCAATAAATTTTTAAAGCATTTTTTTCCATGGTGCCTTTATACCTACGCCAGCCAGATTTTGAGAAGTTACTGCACAATGTACGTTTGGTTCATTCTTCTTACCAAAGTTAGTTAGATGGTGCAAACATATCCTTTTGGCCATACCTAGTCACAACCTAGAACATCAGCCGAGGGTTTACATTGGATTTCATTGTGTTTTCTTGCAATCTCTGCCGCCATAAGTACCAACTGAGAGCAAGCCGCAACGACTAAATTGGTAAATCTTCACTTCCCCTTCTTGTTCTTGGTTTTGTATGTATGTATTTCATGAATTTATCTTTCGAGTTTCGGTTCATATCGTTTTATTAACAATAAATGTTCCTTTTTTTTCCTACTTCACTCATGTTCTATACCAACAGACTACAGTGATGATTTCTGACATCAGTACCTTTTGAATTGTTTGGTTCATTGTGTTGTTTCCCACATCTTGAAACTTTTATAGAACAAGTATATATCACATGTGCAGCCTTTACTTACCATGGCAGATGAGTTCTAATTTAATCATCTGAGATAAATTGCTCTCGATCCAAGGAGGTCGTTCTGACTGAAGACTATATGAAACAACGGAGAATAAGAATAAATTTGAATATGTTGGCCTTTTGCGCATAAATCTTGAATTTGCTCCCAGAATTAATTTTGTGCTCGTTGAGTTTTGCTTACTCACATCCCAAACCTCCATGTTGTTATGCAATTAGAATTTCTTTGCTAAAATAGCGGAATAGTTTGGTCTGAGGCACAAATTAAGTCCTTAAACATAACTGAAAAGAATAAACCATACAAGTCTTGAGTAGGCATTTTGTCACATTCACATCGAGATCCGAGGCCACAGTGGTGACTATGACATTCATGAAGACACTCAAATTCTTGCCATTTTGTTTACTTGGATGATTGGATCATTTTGGTAGAAGCTGTTAAGTTATTTATAACTCTACCCGCAATATTTCATGTCAAATTAGTTACTTCTTTTGTGTTTGAAGATTAGAAGATAGAGCTTGAACTCTGAGAAACAAGCATATGAGGTACTTATAAATTATTTATGCAAGAGGTTTTCGAGAGAAATATATGTGAATGAGGATGATATGGTCAGCATGTCACATCTGTGTTCCACATGCTCTTGGACTGAATGTTAAGTGGTAGAATGCACAAAAAATATACTGACGACCTCTTATTGCAATTCAAATCACTTAACCAGAGATCCAGTAACTTGAAGGCGATATACTACTTCCCCCAAAAAAAAGCTCACAAGATAGAGCAGGCATGTATGACGTTAGAGGCAAGGACATATGTCCTGCATCAGATTATGTCCGTAAAGTAGGTGAAATTCCAGACCTCGTGGCGACTATGCTATTTGTTAGGACCGCAAGTCTGACACCTTTCAAACTCGGTTGAACAGTCAGGACTGCCAGGTCCAACTAGATTTTATTTCCTTGTTTGTAAAATTATTTTAAAGGAAAAGTTTCGGTTTTATTTACTTTGATTTATTTACTTAATTATTCACTCGGTTTTATATGGTATTTATCTTGTTTTAGACGGGTGAATATTTGGGTGAGTTTGGAAAGATTTAACTTGATTTATAGTATCTTATCTTATGGAAAGTTAATCTTTATCAAAC
Source organism: Misopates orontium (assembly GCA_946800315.1). NCBI lineage: Eukaryota > Viridiplantae > Streptophyta > Magnoliopsida > Lamiales > Plantaginaceae > Misopates > Misopates orontium. Next base: position 25,422,108 of record OX326946.1, read on the forward strand.
TCTTTTTCTATATCCTTTAGTAATCTATTCCTTGTGGAGTTCTTCTTTGTCTTTGATGTGCAGAATATACGAAGATCATGAAGATCTTATCAAACGGAAACAAAGACTTATCAAAAGGAAGAATCGCCTTATCATGGAAAGATTCGGATATATTTGGAAAGATCCTGTCTCCACTGGATATGGAGACTAGCTGAGATTCAAGGATATCTTTCAGGAGAGCTATCCTATAAATAGTAGAAATCCTAGGAATCAATGTAGAACACACGTGTAACAAAATATACATCTTTAGGTGTTCTCTTTTATTTTGATTTCTTAGTTTTCGCCCTCTTGAGTTACATCAAGAACGTGAGAAGCCGACAAGAGTTGAAGGGAGTTCAACGGGAAAGGATTGCGCCAATTAGAGGGATCTATACGTACGTGCAGTTCGCTTGGAAGCATTCTCATAAGAAGATCACTACGGGAGTTTTGGTCTTACGGGTCAAACGGAGTAGACGCGAAAAAGGTTCCAGTGGTATCAACATTAGAGGGATTCGGTGTTAGAGTAAAACCAGTTGGTATAATAACTTTTGTCCGTTGAAAGAAGTTTGATTCAGGCGAAAGCCTCGTGGATGTAGGACATAGTTCGAACCACGTTAAAATCTTCTGTCTTACTTTACTGTCTTACTTACCTGTCTTACTTATCTGTCTAGACTAGGTACCGCAACTACTGCTTATAACGTAAAGTATTAGACTTAAAGATCTATCACTATTCAAATTTCTTGTCAAAGATATGTTAAAATGTAAGACAGTTGTCGAATTGTGGAAGGATTTGATTGCCAAACGTTATTTCCATAAGCTGCACTTCGAGAATTCTCGAAAGAATCTGAAACTGATAGCTTATGTCTATAAGGAAGCCTCTAAACCTGGTACACGACTCTATCTTATTGAAGAATGTGGATGCAGTACTTTATTCGTCAATTTTCCCGGTTTTGTTCATAATATTTCCTCTTTTGAGCTGATATCTTCCTTCAATGGTCTGTTATGCTTCACAGGCATTGCATGTTGCGGTGGACAATTTGTTTATATGGTCATTTCATGACCACCATCAGTCTACATGGTCCCATCCTAGACATGATAGCCACGGAATGTCGGAATTGGAAATTCAAGCGATCGGCTCTATAGCTATAGTGAAGAATGAGTTACTTTTCTTAATGAACTCGATGGTGCTCAATGCTTTCAGTATCGCATGTTAAACTTGGAGGGATCTTCAAGTTTCATCTGAATTAAGACAAGACACCCCGGTTGTTCTTCCATTTACGGAGAGCCTCTTCAAGTGTAAGATATTAATTTTCGAATGATTACATGTGCTACTTGAGGTTCTGACTGGAGTTTACCACTAACTTAAGCTATTAATGTTCTTTAACAGGTAACATGACAGATAAGTACGGGATAAGAGTGCAGATATTCTGGTAAGTGATTAATCTTTATCTTTCTAATAGTTTCGCAACTCAATATTTTGGTTACCTTTCCCTCTCCTTGCTTTATTTCTCTAAGTAGTGTTTAGAATGAAATAGTGAGACATATATCTATTGTGGTCAACAGGGTATTTCACGAAAATAGCATCATCAAGACGAAAGTGTGACCGATAATGAGTTACAGTTTCAGTTATGAGCTTGTTGGATTACATGCTTTACTTTTATTTGTGAATTTTCCGTTAATGGTTCACATCATGGCTGTTGAGATGGTTTGGTTCCGTACTTTTTCTTAACCATTCATTCAAATACTATCTCCTATTAACTTCACTTTGGTTGACACATTATTTGCAAGATTTTCTATGTTATGTATATATGCTTGCATTCTTTTTAAGTTGTTAATATATTCCATGTCAAGGGAACAAGTAAAAATAATGGTTGTGCTAAATTAGAATTTTGTGTATTGTAAATGACGAGAAATAATAAATAGTATTTTTAATTAAAGTCTCTCCCTCTCATCTACAATTAAAATGAGTTCGTTCTAAACTCGATTTAGAACATATTCAGAATTCTATATCCTAAACAACCACTGTTAATACTGCATTGCAAAATCCCCAATCCAACAATCGGGGTTCTAACAGTTAAACAGAAAAAATAACAATTAAACATGTCTTTTAAATAAATTAAAAGAAAATATTGGTATTCCAATACTTTTTAAAGTATTGCTTCAATATAAAGTTATAAAAGGACAAATATGTTATCTGCATATAATAAGAGCTGTTAAAGAAATTCTCATAGAGCCTCAATGTATTTTACATATTATAAAAAATATAAACAATAAATCAAAAACTAATAATAAGCTCATAAAAGAATTATCAAAAATATAAATATGAGACCTATAAAATAAACAACATAAACGTTAAATTTAAACAAATATAATAAAGTAACATATATTTTTTAGGATACACTTTATATATGGCAGTATAATTTTTTCGGCAAAATAAGGACGGGAGAATGTAAAATAATTAACAAGACTCAACCTTAGTTTCTTTCTTTCCTTGAAGCATACATTTAACAACTTGAGGCGTAAAGACTTCTATTTTTTTTTTCTTTTTGCTTCTGAGCATACGTCTTAAGCCCAGTAATTAGCTCTAGGGTAGCTGATCTCAAGCTTTTAGAAATATTTCAAAGTATCAAAAAATATGTATGTAGAGGACAAATATGTATGGACCGATACGTCACGCGATTTCCTATGAATGTAATCTATACAGTGATATTCTCACCGAATTGTGGAGCTAGTGTTTATTCTCTTTATTTCTCATTATATTTAATGTTTCAGCCTTCTCCTTAAGGGATGATTCTGTTGTAATTAAGAAGATTTTGGGACAGAGAAACCAAAATCTGCTTAAAAAGACCGATCTGTTTGAAGTGCAGGTTCACTCGCGATTTGTCTGCGTGAATGTGCAGCTTGTTCGCTTTCTTCTTCACCATTTCTAGCTTGCGATAAATCTACATACATACATTATTGTGGTATTGTTGTTTCTGAAAGATTGAAGTTTACTCATCTCAATGTATGCCTAAAAAATCTATAATGTCTTAATCCGTATTCCAGAGTGATAGATCTTAAGTATACGATTTTTACGTTTTAAGACTACTAGTTGTGATAACTGTCGTGACAATAGTAAAAACAGTAAAGTAGACTCACAGATTTAACGTGGTTCGGACTTCGTCCTACTCCACAAGGCTTTTGCCCAAGAACTCTAAGCTTTTTCTTCTGATCAAAAGCTATTACAACTACTGGACTTTTACTTTAACAACTAGACACCATCTATTGCTAAAAACCACTAGAATAGTTTTATCAAAATAGTCCATTTGAATCCAAAGATCAACTCCTGTAGATCGTGAAGTGAACAAGCTTCCAAGAGTAGAACACGTTTCGTTGAACTCCCTTCAACTAGCGAGCTACTTTCCCCTTGAACTCCCTTCAACTCTTGATCGGCTTTCCACGATTGTTCTTCAATAAACAAAGATCGAAAACTTTGGAAATACACAAATATGGTTATCAGTTTTACACAAGTGTTATAAGTCTATTCCTTAGAATTCTAGTATTTATAGGATAGCACTCCTTAGAAGATAAGTCTTCCGCGGCCAGTCTCCTAGTCCAGTCGTGACTCCTAAGACATGCCTACCGTAGCCCGGGTAGGTAGAAAATACTGTTTCGTGGTAATTTAACTGTCATGTGTGATTTTTTAATGGTTAGTTTGTGTATCTTAGCTACTTAGGTGTAGATTATGTTATTATAGGTGATGTAGATATGTTATTTTAACAGGTGTAGTGTGATTTTTAGGTAATGTATGTTGTGTGTTTATGTTTTCAGGTGATTTGAAGGTAGTGCGGAATAGGAGTAGACGAGGGTTTGGATAGGTAGATTAGTATTAGATGACTTTTGAATGGGTTGATGGATTTGCCCAATCTATTTATGACCTAACTATTAGTAATTCGTATAAGTAATGTGTCTTTAATACTACATTTTGTTATTACATTTTTGATTTGCCATGCATTCATAGTCCATGATTACGTAGACTTATACAACCCCACCGCACCACCGCACTCCCTACTCTGACACCTCATTCAATATTAGAAGTTTTTTTTTGTAATGTTTGGAATATATTTGACATGTTTAAAAAAGAAATATTTACAAAGAATGTAGTAAATATTTTCGTCTTAACATAGACAGAAATGAAAATGTTTTTGACAAGTTTTGAGAAAATATTTAAAAATTGTGACGCGTGTAATTGTAAAAAATTAATAGCAAAACCTTCACTCTTTGAGGAGTAGGAGTCATGAATCGTAATTTATGCGATCTCAGAACAACTTGAATAATATACACCGTGTTTGCGTCGACGAGTTTTTCGCAACATGTATTTCCTAACAGATACATGTGGAATATTTGAATATTCACTATGTATAAGGTATTATTTCCAACTGCTACCCCCCCCCCACCCCCCCCCCCCCCCCCCCGCCCCACCCCTACTCCATGACAACCAAACCAAACACCGCAGTAGTTCAATTGAGATTGTAAGATTATAGTAAAAAAGTCTAAGTATTATGCATAGGCACACATTCAATAAGATTTTTTTGCTTTTGAACATGCTATAATTTAGCTTAGAAGTCTCAGGATAAATAACACTAGAATACTGTAAGTGATTCCTTCCATCTAGTTGACAGCCAAATCCTGTGCAAGCAATGTGATTCTTGTTTGATTTTTATTACGTTTCTATTTTCACAGGGACATAATATTTTCTACACGTCATATTTGATTGGTGGCATCTGAATATATCGGAAAATAAGTAGAAAAGGAAAGAAATAAATAAGACATCGTTGGAGCCAGACTTGTGTATCAAACTCAGACAGACTACTATAAATTTACCTCACTTCTCTTTAGAGTTGTTCGCATTTACATACAACAACTCATTCATGCCTGTAACAATCTTTTGCTAGGTTTCTGTGAATTAATCTCTTCGAATAGTGTATAATTCATATGAAATCTTTTTCTCTGTTCCTCAAGATTTGAGCAAAATCTTATTGTCAAAGATTAGTTCTTGCATCATCTGTTGTTCTATGTAATTAATATTTCTATGTTCATGGAAAATGTTTACATCTTTAAGATGAAAAGACTAAATTCAAGTGGTAATTCATTTGCTACCTTTGATGTTTGTTCATTTTATTGCTAACTAGTTTATATATATGTGTAACAACAAATTTCGAGTCCTCTAAAAATAAAAGATAAGAAAAATTAGTACAAATAAAATTTATAAATTTAAAGAAATTTGAGTTACAATTTCAGTTTTATCCTCTGATTCAATTCTTCAAGAACGTTAGTCTTCAGGACTTTTGAATTTGAAGGCAAAGTCTTCAATTTGATCTTTGTTGAAGTTGACTTGAGCTTGAAAACCTTTAATTCGAGGGCGTGAGAGCTTGATCCCGAGTGAAAAGGAGAATTTCTTTAATCTTCGCAACAAACAACTTGAATCTTTGGATGAACGCCTTTGAAGATGATGAACTTAGAGAGGATTTGAAGAACTTCTTTACTCCAAGAATGCTTGAATTTTTTGTTGTGATTTTTCTTCTTGGTGAAGGCCTCTATTTATAGTGTTAGAAGGAGAATCTTCTGATGAGATAAATGGTCAAGATCAACTCTTGAGCTTCTCCAATATGGAATGCATAATTTGAAGAAATCCTTCATTCCATGATGAAATATAGTTTCCTTTTTTGATATTTGATGAATAGACTTTCCATCTCTTGAGATTTTGATGAGTAGACTTTCCATCTTTTGAGATTTCATGAGTAGACTTTCCACCTCTTGAGATTTTGATGAATAGACTTTCCATGTTTTGAGATTTGATGAATATATATTTCCATCCCTAGAATATTGAGTTTTATGGAATATTTATTTTCTTCCAATTGCACACATTTAATTATTTAATAAAATAAATGTGTCTACAAATTGCCCCCTCAAGACTTGTTCACAAAAGTGTTGAAGACGCAGTATTGAGTAAATAAGTCTCGATCATTTTTCTTATCCAATTGATCAAGCATGAGTCAATTATTTTGAGCTTGAAACAATAGTTAGTGGGCTCGTCTCAAAATGCATGGCATGCGTGCTTCAACCTTTAGGAGACATTTCTTTTTTCAAAGACATGACCGAGTTTAGAATTGACTTCCAGCAACCATGAGTAATTTGCAGTTTAGACTCATGCACCAAAGAGCATTTGAATTGAGAACTTGTAGACCTTTTGGCTCGTGTCCAGGAGACTCGAAGACTTAGAGAACTTATAGACCTTTTTACTCGTGTCTAGGAGAGTTGAAGACTTGGAGAATTTGTAGACATTTTTCACTCGTGTCCAGGAGATTTGAAGACTTGGAGAATTTGTTGAACAGTTTCAACTCTTGTCAAGGAGCTTTGAATTGATTTTAAATTTGTAAACACTTTATACTCGTGGTAAGGAGTCCTTGATTTGATTTTGGATTTGTAAACAGTTTAGACTTGTGTTAAGGAATTCATGACTTGAATATTTGTAGACAGTTTTATCTCTTGTCAAGGAGTCTTGATTTGATTTTGAATTTGGAAACAGTTTATACTCGTGTTAAGAAGTTCATGACTTCAATATTTGTAGACAGTTTTATCTGTTGTCAAGGAGTCTTGATTTGATTTTGAATTTGTAAACAGTTTACACTCGTGTTAAGGAGTTCATTGACATTTTATTCTCTTATCAAGGAGGGCATGAAGAGATATTAATTTGAAGACTCTAGACAGTTTAAGCTCGTATGTAGGAGCACATCAATTGCTGTGAAATATGACACTTCATCTTCTTCAAGTTCATTTTCATTTTGATCTTTATTTTGATCTTCATTGTTTTCTTCAGTATCAGAGATTGAAGAATCACGGGCATGCGACATATATTCTTCATCATCAGAGTTAATACTCATCTCGATGGCATGGCTTGATTCCTCAAAGTATATAAGAAAGGTTCTAGTGCATCCCTTGAGTGCATATTTGGATGGCTGAAGTTTCAGAGAGCCTCTCTTTGCAACTTAGAGATAAATTTCTCCATTTATTGATGTAATCAACAACGGGCTCATCTTCCTGTTGATATGAGTTAGCAAGTTCAATCATGCTGACAGTGCGTTGAGTGCTATAAAAGTGATTGAAGAATTTGATTTGAAAATCTTTCCAGTTGTCAATTGAATTTGGCTTGGGATCCGTGAAGCAGTCGAAAGAGAAACCTTCTAAGCACCGAACAAATTGTTTGACAAAAAGATCTCCATCAGTTCCAGCACTATTGCACGTCTCGATGAAGTGAGCGACATGTTGTCTTGGATCTCCGCTACCATCAAATCTTTGGAACTTTGGAGGTTGATAGTTTTTTGGCATTTGCGATTGCTCGATCCTTTCAGTGTATGGCTTGATGTAAGAATTGAAGGTTGAAGGTTGAGCTTTATAATTTGCTGCAACTGCTTCAACGAAATCTTTTAATTGATTAGCAGAGATGAGACTTTGTGCAGGGACTTAAATTTCTTGTCTTGAGGCTTTAGAACTTTCTCCAACTTAAATTTTTTGAGTGCATAGCTCATGAATTGATCGTTGTTCTTCAGGAGACTTTAGTGCATGGATCATAAATTGATCGTTGTTCTTCAGGAGTTTTGACTTTTGGGCATGACGTGAGACTTGAACTTCTCGGCTTGATTAATTTTCTTCAACTTGAACTTTGCCAAAGATTTCTTCAGCATCTTGATCAGCCTTTGTTTTGGCCTCCATCTTTCAGAAAAGATAATTCAGGCGCTCTTCACGTTTGTGGACTTGTTTGGTAAAGATTTCAACGGCTTTGGTTAGTGCAGCAATTTTCTTTTCCAATGAAAATGCTTGAGTCTCATGCCTTGCCCCCGTTGACTTGTCCATTGTTGAGCAAAAGTTGGCTTCTAGAGACTTCAAATTTAGGGCTTGAAGAAAAGAGATGAGAGGTAGAGATTGTCCCACTGGGCGTGCCAAATTTGTAACAACAAATTTCGAGTCCTCTAAAAATAAAAGACAAGAAAAATTAGTACAAGTAAAATTTATATATTTATAGAAATTTGAGTTACAATCTCTATTTTATCCTCTTATTCAATTCTTCAAGAACGTCAATCTTCAGGACTTTTGAATTTGAAGGCAAAGTCTTCAATTTGATCTTTGTTGAAGTTGACTTGAGCTTAGAAAACTTTAAGTTGAGGGCGTGAGAGCTTGATCCCGAATTAAAAGGAGAACTTCTTTGATCTTCGCAACGAACTACTTGAATCTTTGGATGAACGCCTTTGAAGATGATGAACTTGAGGGAGAGGATTTGAAGAACTTCTTTACTCCAAGAATGCTTGAATTTTTTGTTGTGATTTTTCTTCTTGCTGAAGACCTCTATTTATAGTGTTAGAAGGAGAATCTTCTAATGAGAATAATGGTCAAGATCAACTTTTATGTTTCTCCAATATGGAATGCATAATTTGAGGAAATGCTTCATTCCATGATGAAATATAGTTTCCATTTTTTTGAGATTTGATGAATAGACTTTCCATCTTTTGAGATTTTGATGAGTAGACTTTCCATCTTTTGAGATTTCATGAGTAGACTTTCCATCTCTTGAGATTTGATGAATATATATTCCATCCATAGAATATTGAGTTTTTCGGAATATTTATTTTCTTCCAATTGCACACATTTAATTATTTAATAAAATAAATGTGTCTAAAGTATGATTACTATTTAAATTTTTATTTGTTTTGCATTCAAATGTCAATGAGGGCATAACTTATTGCACAACAAAAGTTTGAGATCTCGACCTTTATACTCGAGTCTTTATTTTTTCTATAGCATTTCTTTCCATAAGTCAAGACCTGCATTTGATCTATTTTCTATCTTGTCTTTTCTCCTGGAATATATTGTTAATAGAAGTTTTGATTTTCATACGCTGATTGGATTTGATTTCTATTGCAGAGTCCAACATCTAAAATTAGCAGAGAAATGAATTTTGTGGAGTATATGGTCGACGTCGCTCTATGTATCCTTTACTCTTGGACGATCCAGCGGACATTGTTTGTGCTTGCATTGTATCACATTCTTGGCGCCGTTTCAGTGAGTTGAACTATTTGATTTCAAAAAAGATAACATATGTTGCATCACGTTGGATTAGTTGACTTTGTTATTTATAGGGGCCAAAATGTTTCTTTTGGCGATCTTCTTATCTAGGATTGATTAGAGTAGGGTTTTCCTTCGTGTGTCATATATAAACACGACTATACTTTTGTTTCCCATGAATGGTGCATTAATTGTGTCATGTAACAATTTAGATAAAGTATACATAAGGCCATTTATTAATTTTGATGTAGCCGTGTTTTGGAACCTTTTGTCACATTCCATAATTGTAGTTTCCGATCTATCAGTTTTAGCTGTCAACTAAACAGGAAATAGATGAGGAAAAGTTCCACAACTTGAGTTCTTTTTTACATAGCAACATTGTGTCTTTACCGAAATTTTACTGTATTTGTTTGCTTGTTGCAGTAATCAAGAACGGCCTTTCTAAAAGGTTATGTCTGATAAAGGCTCCTACCCTAAGCAATATTACATCCACAGGTAAGATAACGGATGCTGCAGCTACAGAACAAGTATCTATGGACTTATACGTCGCCCGAGTTTCCTATGACTCAGGTAATCCTGCTTCTCAAATTATAGAGTACTATTCAACAAAAAAGTATGATAGAGTTCTATTCAATTCTGAGGCTGAGGGAATTATTGGAAGGAGTTGGTAGAATTTTCTAATTCAAGTAAAAGACACAGAACCTGTGGTTTGTATAGGAACGCTACTTGCAACCATTCAAGCTACCAGAACCTGTGAATCCGATGGATATTTGCAGATTGAGTTGGGTAGGGCTCTGAGCGATGAATCCGATGGATTATACTATTTACGGTAGGTTCCCTAATCTTTCCTTTCCTTACTTCTTCCATAAAGATTTTATTGAGCGGATAATGAGAGATTGGACCATCTTAGCTACTTTACGAAATTCACCACATAATATGTATCATTAACTATTTCAGAAGTCGATGGGCCAACATGAGGATTTTCTAAGTTTAAGATGTTTTCTTCATATTACCATCTCAGTTATGAGCTATGATTGTTATAAACATATTAAAAATTCTCTTAGCTTGCTAAGATACAATCTAGCACAGTGGTTACAGTTGCATTCTTTTATCTCATTAACTATTGAGATCAATGCTTTCATCTTGAGCACGTAAGAAATCCGTAAAAAAATCCAAAGTTAGACTGAGTGCATTGTGAATTTTTCATTTTGACATTCAGAACTAGTTCAGTTCTACGTACTTTTGTCATCTAACTTATACGGTTTAGATATATGCTGAGTTTGGGATTTAGAATTTTCAACCGCTAAACATGTTTCATGTGATCATTCTTTTCTGATCATGTTTGGTAATGTCAACTCACAGCGTGGGCCATGTCCGTGTTATGGGGCACCGTCTTTCTCCTGCATTCAACGTTGAAATTGGAGAACCAGGGAGTTTCAGTCTTATGTACTGTCCTGATGCTTTAAACTCTGTTTTTGAAAGAATCTCTCATGTCGAAGAGGATAGCAAAGAAGACCGCATTATCCGTATTTCAATCGCTCGGTATAACCATGATATCCAGATTATGCATTAGCTTTGAATGAATGTGGGAATTGACAATATTGTCAGACTTTCACATTTGTATTCCGATATGTCGAATTTAATTTGACGGCTTTGGTAATTCCCAGAATGCTATATCCAGAAACAATCATCATCGTATATCTTGAGGAAAAACATGAAATATTGTTGGTCTGGACTTCAACATTTTTCGGTTGGGGAAATATACATACAGATTGAGCATCGCAAAGTTTTATTAGCTCATTAGTTTGGCGGATCGCCTGATGAGATGCATGACATTTGAGTTCGGAGGGTAGGAAAAATTATGTACTTGTTTTCTAGTAATCTCATCTGATGTTTCGACAACTTCACGGAATAAAAACTTTAGAGCAAAATAATTAGAGGAATAGATGAGAGAATGGACAGGTTTCTGATTGAAGATTACATAAATTCAAAATCTATGAATCGTTATAAATAGAAGTATCAAGAAGCAAGCAAGACGCGGGACTGAGTTCAAGAAATAAAAGTGTTGATTGAGCTGAGAATAATATATGATAGTTCTATCCTGAGCGCAGATGCATCGCCTGACCACGCATTTCTTGTCTTAACAAAGTTGGAAATAAAAATGTTTTGGTAATTTTGAGAAAACGTTTAAATTGTTTTGATTAAGGTCGTAATTGTATAAATTTAATAGCAAACCTCTATTCGTTTAAAGAGTTGGAGTCATTAATGGATCGCCATTTTGCAATCTGAGAACAAAAGGAATTATGGGTCGTGCACTGAATCTGCGCTGAGGAGTTTTCCGCAACATATTATTTACTAACCAACGTAAACTACAAAAAGAAAGAAAAGATAAGTAAAATTAATAGAAGAAGCACCAAGCGAGAAAAAGGGAATAAAGTCATAAAATAAGAAAAGTTTTAGAGAAATCACATATAATTTATTCAGAAAATCAAATTGAAGTTTAACCCAAAACACTACTATAGCCATTTTCCATTTGAAACAAGCATTAGCAACAAAATATTGGGAATCCGGGATTATGAAACGGACTAAACACCAAGAGTTGTGACAGAAAATAATGCACATAGTTTACATGAAAAAATGTTTTAATTGATTTTTGTAACAGACGAAAAGGTAATTTTATTTACCAGGAAATAATAATTTATTTTCTCGCTTTTTATTACTTTTCCATTTTGACGAGGATGTAATAATTTTTACAAGTCATGTGGTTGGAGGCATCTGACAAATTAAGAAAATAATCAGAAAAGGAAAGAAATAATTAAGACATGCGTTGGAGGCATTATACCTGTCTATCAAACTCAAAGAGACTAACATAAATTCACCTCACGTCGCTTTAGAGTTGTTTGCATTTACATACAACAACTCATTAATACCTGTAAACAATCTCTTGCTAGGGTTCTGTGAATAAATCTCTTCGAAGAGTGTATAATTCGTAAGAAATCTTTTTCTCTGTTCCTCAAGATTTGAGCAAAGTCTTATGTTCAAATATTAGTTCTTGCATCATCCATTGTTATATGTTATTAATTTATCTATGTTCACTGAAATCTTTAAGATGAAAAGACTATATTCATGTGATAGTTCATTTGCCACCTTTGATGTTTGTTCCTTTTATTGCTACCTAGTTTATATAAATGATTACTATTTGAAATTTTTATTTGTTTTAAACTCAAATGTCAATGAGGGCAGAACTTATTGCATAATAAGATTTTGAGATCTCGAGAGCAGCATTTGATCTACTTTCTACCATTTGTTTTCTCCTAGAATATATTATTAATTCTTGCATCATTCTTTTTTATATGTTATTAATTTATATATGTTCTGATTCTCACCATTTTTTGCAAAAGGTTTGCATCTTTAAGAGGAAAAGACAAAATCCAAGAGATGGTTCATTTGCCGCCTTTTAATGTTTGTTCCTTTCATTGCTATGACTACTATTTAACGCCCTATTTGTTTTGAATTTAGATGTTAATGAAGGCAAAACTTGTTGCATAAAAGAATTTTGAGATCTCTACCCATATACACACAAGTCTTAAATTTTTAATTTTTTTTAGCATTTCTTTCTATAATTCGCGGGATACATTTGATCTATTTTATACCATTTGTTTTCTCCTGGAATATATTGTTAATGGAAATTTGATTTTCAAAAGCTCATTGGATTGATTTCTGTTGCAGAGTCCAACATCTAAAATTAGCTGAGAAATGAATTTTGTGGACTATATAGGCGACGCCGCTCTATGTATCCTATTACTTCTGGACGATCCAGCGGACATTGTTCGTGCTTGCATCGTATCATATTCCTGGCGTCATTTCAGTGACTTGAACTAGTTGAATTCAAAAAGAATAAATAAGTTGGATTATGTTGGAATAGTTAACCTTGTTATTGATTGGCTAAAATGTTATTTTTGCTGATATTCTTATCTAGGGTTGATTAGAGTAGAACTTTCCTTCGCGTGTCATAAACACGACTATACTTTTGGTTCCTATGCATGCTATATTAATTGCGCCATGTGACAAATTAGATAAACTGTACATAGGCCATTTATTTTCATAGTTAATTTTGATCTAGCCGTGTTTCGCAACCTTTTTGCACATTCTGATGGAAATAAGCCTAATCAAGAAAAGACTGATCCGCTCACAATTCATGAAGTTCCGATAGCTGGAGCTCGAGCAAAGCAAATAAGAGACGCTATGTTGAATCTTGTTGCTGAAATACAAGGAGATGTGCAAGAGAATACTTAGAAGGCCCAGTTGTGAATGTCATTGGGTTGAAGTTTAATTCAAGTGATGGGCTGGAGCTAAACTAAATTAGAAGTCACTTTTTTTAAGTTCATGGGCCATCAATTTCGTGGCTTATGCAAGAAAAAATAATTATCTAGTTATTTGATAAGTTATTAGTCAAATAAACCTTTTGTATGTCTATGTGAGTCAAAAGTCTTTGTTCGAGTTTCAAGAGTCTTTAATTGTAGTCAAAGGCTTGTTAGTGCTCCTATGTGATAGATATTAATGTGGGAAGGTTCTCGAGTTATTTTTTAGCCTATAAATGGGTCTTACATTTGTTGTAAGTTTAAGCTTTGAACTAATCCGAAAATTATTATTTCTTTTTATATTTGACTCTCTTGTGAGGATTTCAAATATTCAAGAACTTATCAAGATCATTGAGCACAATCTGTGGCGTTCAACCATACCGAGGTTCTTGACTGATTCTATAGCCAACGGGTTGAGGTTTTATCAAGCTCTAAGTAAGATCAAATTGGATTGACGTTCTGGGAACACCACTGCTTATTTATACATTGGGTTCTTAGATCATATATCTAACGGGTCAAATGTCTCTATCCTATCCACATCAGTTTGGTATTAGAGCAATCTGGTATTGATCTGATTTTTTTTAATTTATTTGTATCTTTATCCCTATCAAAAAAAAAAAAAAAACAATATGAAGCACTAGAATAAAAGTGTGAAAAAAAAGTGCAAATAAAAAAAGTAAAAAGAAACACCAAAAAAAAAAAGTGAAAAGGGTGAGATAAAATAGTATTGAAAACTTGGCAAACTTCATTCACTTCAAAAGTAGTTTCAAGAATTTCTTTTTTTCATCATAATAGGACCGAGGGATTCCTGAACGTTGCTTGAGATTGTTCAACTTGATTTGTTCTTGAATATTGAGTGGTTAGATCATTAGAGGGAAGGTAAAAGCCAAAGAGTGATACACGAGTGGAGTGTGAGGACACTTTTGGGTGATAAACGAGTGATTTGTGAGGAAATTATATACTATGGAAAACACAACCAATAATCAAAAACAGACTTTCACACTTCAAGCTATGCAACAACAGTTTGCAAGGATGACTATGGTTCTCGAAGGAATCACAGATATTGGAGCAACCTACACCAAGGGAACATAGAAACCCTAACGCAAACCAAAGAAGATATAATGAGTGGCAATCGAAGGAAGAAGATGATGATATGGGGGCTGCTCATCACAACTATGGCCGAAGAGGAAGAAGAAGGCGAAATGACGGGGTGGATCGAGATATGGGGAGCATTAAAATAAATATCCCTACTTTTCATGGAAGAAGCGATCCAGAAGCATATTTGGAGTGGGACAAAAAGGTAGATCTGATTTTTGACTGTCACAACTACTCCGAGGAAAAGAAAGTAAGGCTTGCAGCAATTGAGTTCACCGACTATGGAATTTTTTTAAAACAGCATTGACATAAAAGCATGAATTTTCCACAACAGAAATGTAATGCCTGAACTTGGGAACATAAATATGAAAAACACATTAAAATACATAAACGCACACATATACGTACAAGGCATATAGGCAAGTTCATGTAGTAACAATAATATATTGCTATTTTGATTATTTGTGCACTATGCGTTCTTCTCAATTTTTTAAAAGAATCCAGTTTGACAAATATCCTTACATATATATTCACCTACCATACTTACTAACAACTAATACACAAAAGTTGACCTACTTTTCAAATTTTGATGTGCATATCGTACTTGTATTTGAAAGAGTGCACAATTTAACTATTTTAAGATGTGCATTCTGTACTAGTATTTGTATCAATACGCCTTACTTATATCCGTGAGAAACAGTAGATATAAGTTTTGGTCGCAAGATCTTATTTTGTGTTTACGTACAATAAATGTGTTCTGAAAAAGAACAACATACCATACACACAATTAATGAGACGATCAATGTCGTGCTGCATTATCCTGGAAAACGTAACATCTGAACCATAACTATGCGCTACAAATCATACATATTTCTATGCATACGGACAATGATATAACTTTTGTAGTAACTAGTTTCAAGAAAAAAAAATAAAAATAAAAATCAATTGTTTGAATTACCCTCGCCAGCATTCACAATAACAGGATTCGGAAAGGATGGACATTCTGCGGATTCAGAACATGAGGAGCTTGCCTCAGGTCTAGAACGTTGACCACGACGTTGTCTTGAATTCGTACCGCCTGGGCATTCTAGGGCAAGCACTATGAATCGTTGGTCACGTTCTCCCATATGAATAGTATTTTGGCTTGAAAAAGTTTATAGGTTGAAGATGGCGAAATGCGCTGGGATAGTATATATTCGCGGAAGAAGGTGCTAATATTAATAGGTGTGAAGGTAAGGAATCAAGTATCTACATTTAAAGAGTTTGTTGGGTATTTTTTCTTTAATAAGTTAATTTCTACCACTACAAGAATACAAGGCAATGGTGTCTAAAATATGGTGAGTGATTAAAATCTGTAGGCATGTAGGAACATAATTTAAATCAATAGAGTCCAAAAAATTTGGAACCAGCAATGGTGAGAAAATAATCACTCACCAAGCATGAGGTCACAATAATCAGTCACCATTGGACACAATTGTGATAAAATAATTTTTAGCCATGCAAGATAAATTGGGTCAAAATAATTTGACCCCATTTATTAAAATTGTGGTGTCAAAATTATTTGACACCACGATTTAACGGTCCAGATCATGCAAAAATGCATGATCTGGACTGTTAGATTTAATAAAAAAAACAATTTAAACAAAAATAGGCGTTGGCGTCCGATTTTTCGGATGCCTACGTTCAAAGGACCAGATCATGTCGTGTGGCATGATCTGGTCCATGAAAAAGGGGGCGTCCGATTTTTTGGACGCCCCCTTTCTCAGCCGTTGACCACCAACGGTAATCAACGACTGACGGCCAGAGTTCACACGTGTCGTCCGATTTTTCGGACGCCGCGTGTCATAGTTAATTTTTTTTTTATTTTTTTTCTTCTTTTCCTTCTTTTCTTTCTTTGTCCCCCATTTTCTTCTTCCCCACCCTTCTCCGAGCTCGCCGTACACAAAACCCTAATTTTTTTTTTTAAAATCCACTAAAATCTTCTCCAAATTCAACAATTAATTAAGGTATGTTCTTGTGTAATGTTTGGAGAACACTATTATGCAAAAAAATTCGATTTTCTATGGTTGAATTGTATGTCTTTGATTTCTTAAATTTTTCTATTTATTCTTAATTAGTTTTTATGCATTTTATATGTTGATATTGTTGTGTTTATGAGTATTTTTAGCAAAATATAGTACTTATTGGATATTTGCTTTTTTTATAATTTTTATTAAATATTTAGCATTTTATATTTGTTTATGCAATTATTAGTGTTAATTAGAATGTTAAGCATGCATGCATGTCTTAATTATTTATTATTAGATAATTAATGTGTAATTAAGACCACATTATGTGTACTCATTTTATAATTAGTAGTAATTAGAAGAATTTCACTTTAATTCGGATAGTTTTAGTAAAAGTTATGAAATATTATGGAATTCATGAAAAAATTAAAATTTAGCATAAAATAGCAAAATTAAAATCTCTCTTTGATGACAATTTTTGTATAGTTAGTAATTAAACTATAAATTTCATAGTAATTTGAGTAAAATTAATTAGTAACTAAGTTTAGGTAGGTGAATCATGATTCTATATGTGTACTCATTCTATAATTAGAAGTAATTAGGATAATTTCATTTTACTTATGATAGTTTTAGTCAAAGTGTTGGAATTTTGTTTTAAAAAATAGGAAAAGTTAAGATATGTTATGGAATTTAGGATAAAACTCAAATTTAGGAAAACATAGGAAAATTAGATTTGTAGTTTAAAAAAAATGCCTCATTATTATATTAGTAATTAACACTTTTATGACAATTATTGTATAATTAGTAATAAGATTATGAAATTCATAGTAATTTGATTAAAATTAATTAGTAATTAAGTTTAGCTAGGTAAATCATGATTATATATGTGTACTCATTCTATAGTTAGTAGTAATTAGGACAGTTTTAGTAAAAGTGTTGGAATTTAGTTATAAAAATTAGAAAAACTCAATAAATATTATGGAATTAGGGAAAAATTAAAATTTAGCATGAAATAGAAAAATTAAATTTGTAGTTAAATTAAATGTCATGATCATATTAGTAATTAACATTTTTATGATTGTTATTACATAATTAAAAATCATGTGTATCTTTCTATTGGAGCGTCAAATGTAATATATGATGTTTATGAACAATTATTTGTGTTACTGTATAACAGATGGCAGATCAACGACAGATCGATCCCTCGCAACAGGGGCAAGGCAAGGGCAAAGGCAAGGCAAGATCTACAGGCACATCATCTAGACAGCCATTGATCACTGCACCGTATACCATGCCAAATCATAGGGTGCTTGAGGCGTTGAGGCAGAACCCCAACAATACGTCGCATGAAGGAAGGGTCCAGCGTATAACCAGAATGCAGCAGTGCCATATAGTAACTTGCTACAGACACCGGCAAATGTTGTCCGCCGACTGTTTCAGAAGGCATGCAACCCGATGCAGGGGATGGTGGGCAACGCAGGCGGGATGGAGGGGATGTTGGGCCACGCAGGCGGGATGCAGGGGATGGCAGGGCCCGCAGGCAGGATGCAGGGGACGGCAGGGCACGCAGGCAGGATGCAGGGGATGGCAGGCACTAGTGATCAGGCTCCCTGGGCACGAAACATGAATCACATATAAGCGTTGGTCAACATTTTTAGGAATCGCTCTGAAAGCACAACTAGAAAAAAGCAAAAGAGATATCAAATGCCCCATTTAAAGGTTCATTATCATTTCCCACACGTAAACCATGAGTATCAAGGTAACTGAGCTCTGTTTCGAACTATCCTCAGTCTGTATATCATGTAGGACTTATTGCATTGATGAGGACTATGAGTTATTATCACAGCGATCGAAAGTAACACGACAACAAAAGGTTTCTCTATAGACCATTTCAATAAAGAGCTCTCAGCAGGGATGAACTGAATAAAAGTAACAAAAAAAGAAAACAGAATTGAATAAAGACTGCATAAATTTCAAGCCGTTCGTCCCAGCGTAGACCAATTCAACAGACAATGAGGATAATCTTAGCGTAGATTGGAAGACAAGTGTAGTATACTACCAGTCAAGTGGTGCAAATAAGTCAGAAATTTCACGCAAAGTCTCAGCCCAACGAAATTTCACGCTAAATTCTAGCCAACATCTCTAAAATATTCGGCTACCGTGATACCTGAACATCCAGAAATCAAGCTTTATAACTACCAGATAAAACAAGTCCTGTTTTCATTGTCAAACAAAAGAATTACATAAAAGTCAACCCCTCTAGCAAAGGAAAGACTAAAGCTAAGTCATGCTCAAGATACATGCTAAAATCCATAATGGTGCAAAAACAAGTCAATCAAATTCCTAAAATTCATTAAGCAGAACAAGTGAACGATAACGAATAGGTGACAACAATATGAACCAACAAATGTAAACAACAGAAATGATGGGCCTCATCATCTTCACTATCCTAGGGACATATGCATCTTTTTAACTAGCCCGATAAAACCGTGATCTGCATGCCCTTTAAGTCTAATGCAACTAGCATAACGGAAGCACTTTCCACCAAAGGGTAAACATAGTTACCTGTGTAAATTGAAGCTTAAGCACCACCCACAAGCATATTTGAGGTGTTAGTACAATTGTACTATGGTTCATAACATATTCCTCACGTCCATCAGCCAGGGTCACTGTCAGTTGGTATCTATGATTAACACTTTGAAGATTGCAATGAAGCTGATTATACAAGAAATTAAAGAAACAATATACCTCTGCCATTTCATTTCCTCCTCTTTCTTCACAACCAACATAAACAGCTGTGACAGAGTCCTTTAAAAGACAAACCAACTCAACACAGTCTTATTAACCTTATAATGATATAAATAGAGTAGGTGATCTACAAATAATAACACAACCCTTCAAGGAGTAATAGCCAGCTGTAGCAATGTAGGTAACCTATACCTCTGCCATGAATTTTATTTAATATGCCTGAAAAGAACTCTTTTTATGGGCCTGAAAAGTAGTCCGGTGTTTTGCAAACTTATAAATTATTTCTTATGTTTGCCGGCGTTTGTCCTACATGCCGGGTGCAAAGATGCCGGGAAAAGCCTTATGTCTTGTAGTGGGTTACAACCCTGTTAGATTTGCAGGAGGGACGGAGATAATCTTTGATAGTGGAGAAACCAGTTTCAATTCTAATTAGTGTCGGATCTCTGATGATTTGTCAATACCAGGTGAACACATTACACAAGTCACCAACCTCAACCATGGTGCTGGTTGGGGGGGTGAGGACGAAGATATTAGGTTTTTTATTCAAGTTTGTTTGATATTCTTATTAAAAAAATATATAGTTACACCAAACTATATGTAGTATTGCGTATAAATATGAAGCACAACTCAGGTTATAAGTAGATATTTGAAAATAGTAAATTAGAATGAGAGTATCTATATACATTTTTTTATTAGATAATTTTTTATAAGAGTTTCTTTTTGGCGATTCACAACTTGGTTGTATGTTAATATGTTTTGGAGTTCAAATTTAAATTCAGTAAAACGAAGAATAGAACGATTTATCAAGAAGTTCCAATTTAAATTCAGTTTTGTATCTATATAATACGTTAGGGGGTATAGTGCATAGATTTCAATACGTTAGGGGGTAAAGTGCATAGACTTCAATACGTTAACGGTGAGGGTAAGAAAGTTCAAGGGGATAAAGTTGCTACAAAAGGTTAGGAGGGTAACTCCTACCGCTTTGGCAGGCACGCGATTTGCACATTTTGGAATCTTTTGGGGGAATATTTCTCCGGTCAATGCTTGAGGGGGCAAACCGCACATATTATGAAACGTTAGGGGGCAAATTGCTCTTTTTTAAAGGTTAGGGGGGACATTGTGAAACCCGCCATACGTTTAGGGGGTGATCGCAATTGACCGTATAGGTAAATAATAGTACTGTAAGTTCTTAAAAATTTGAAAAAATATATAATTTTTTAAACTTTTTTTTACTTTCGTCCTTTTTTTTTTTTGTAAATATCACTTTTGATTCAACAGTTTTCATCAATTTGGCAATTGACTCCAATATCAATATCTTCAAAAATACTTCGATATTTTCTAGACACTACATTGGTTTTGAAGTTGTTATGTTATGATTATACACGTAGAGTTTTCTTAAGCTTGATGTTTAGCTGAACAAAGAATATATTTCCAAAGATGATATATTTTTATTAGTCCTGACACTCGTAAAGATGATCAGCTTATCCTATGTAGGAAAACGTGTGTGGGGGCTGTTACAGTAGACGTCCCTTGACGAGGGTCCGGATGAGCTATCTGTCTGAACTGGCTTCGGTTGCTGATTGACTGGAGGAGAATTTGTTGATATTTCACACTAGTTCAGGGTCATTTCTGTGATTGCACATTCTGTTAGTTAGTTACAGTTTCCAGCTCATTTTCAGTGATTTAGAGTTAGTTAGTTTTGCTCTGTTTTAAGCACTCTATTTAAGTCAGCTCCATCTGTAATTTTCTGTTGATCGATCAATAATATTTCATATGATTCATTTTCTCCTGAGTTTGAAGATGAACATGGTATCATTCGCGGTAGCGGTCTTCACATCCGTTGTTGAATTTTTACGTAAAATTCACTCTGATTGTTGGTGATTTACTGTAATCATGTAGATCTTTCGTTTAATCGGTTGATTTTTTCAATTTTCGATTCAATTGTTTGAATCGCTTAATTTCATACACATTTTACTGTGTTAATTGACCTAATTTTCTGAATTGCGATGTTGCATTTAACTACTTCTGCTTCTCCTTCATTTGGTGCTGATGTTCGTGGTCACAATGTTAATGGAGCGTTACATTTACAAGGATCGGATCATCCATGTATGATCCTTACTACTATCCCTCTTACTAGTATTACAAACTATTTGCCTTGGAGTAGATCAGTGAAACTTGCCTTAGGAGCTAAGAGAAAATTAGGTTTCACCACTAGTGCAACTAAGAAACCTGATGTGAATGATGTTGATTATGTGGATTGGATTAGAGTAGATTGCATGGTGACGACATGGATCTTAGACTCTATATCTAAGGATTTGGTTGATGCTTTTCTGTTTGCTTCATCTGCTACAGAACTTTGGAATTATTTAGAAACACATTATGGACTTAATAATGGTCCTTTGCTATATCAGTTACAACGTGAAGTAGCATCCATTTCTCTGGGTTCTTCTACTGTATCTTAGTATTATACAAAACTTAAGAAGTTATGGGATGAGTTGAGTTGTATTATATCTGCTATTTCATGTCATTGTGAGGCAGCAACTATTCGCACTTGCCAGATTGCACAACACTCTTTGAATTTTCAGTCTTTAACCAGATTGATCAGTTTCTCATGGGCTTGAATGACCATTTTGATGGTATTCAAAGTCAGATTTTGGGTATTGAATGACCATTTACAAGGGTTGTTGAGAAGGCCCATGTTATGGTCTTGAGGTTGAGAAATAGAAAGAGATACAACTCTCAATTGGTGATAACACTTCGAACTCTGCAATGGGTACAGACATTCAGATTCTTCAAAATCCTTTTCTTCTAATGCTTCTAAGGATTTTAGGAAGAAAAATGCTGACATGGTAGTGAGCATTGCAAGATGAAGGGTCATTCCAAGGATTCTTGTTTTAAACTTGTTACTGTGCCTAATTGGTACAAAGAATTGAAAGAGAAGAAGGTAGGATCTGTTCCAAGTTCAGTGCACACTCTGTGGTTTCTGATGATTCTGTGGCATCTGCCAACAATATTTCAGTTCCTTCTAATGCCTCAGTTGACTCTACAAATTTTCAAAATGAGTTCTTTAAGATAATGCGTTCAATGATGACTCAGGACTCCTTGAAGAATGCTATGCAATCTGAGGTGGGAAGGGTAAAGTTTGCATACTTTGGAGATTTTGCTGGTATAACTCTCAATCGTTTAAGCATTGCTTCTGTCAATCCACATTATTGGATATTACATTCTGGGGCCTCTAATCATATGGTTGTGCATTTATCTTCCATCACTCATGCTATCCCTACTACTAAACTCACCCCTGTGTTTTTGCCTGATGGATCAATTATATTAGTTCATCATAGTGGCAACGTGATTCTTACACCTTCTCTCACTTTGCAAAATGCCTTACATGTACCTGATTTCAAGTTTAACTTGTTATCTGTCTCTAAACTTTTAATAGTGCAAAGATCAAATTCATATTGTTACCTACTTATTGTCTATTGCAGGACCTACAGACCGAGAAATTCCTTGTTGTGGGTAGATCTTTTGGCAGCCTTTACATTCTTGATCCTTATAATTTTTCATTTTTTGATTTTCAAGCACAATTTTCAAATGTACTTTCTCTCATTTGTAATGCTTCTGTTTCTGGCAATAAAGGATCTTTGAAATCTTTAACTCTTTGGCATAACAGATATGGACATGCATCTGTTAATGCTTTAAAACACCTTGATGTTGTTTCTTCCAATTGCACATTCACATAGCTCTTTTGCATCTTGTGATATTTGTTATAAATGTAAATATCATAGATTACCATTTCATTCAAGTACCTCTACAACAACCGCTACTTTTACACTAATACATATAGATTTATGGGGCCCCTACAGAACACCTAATGTTTCCAATGCCCAGTATGTCCTCATTGTGGTTGATGATTACACTCAGTCTACATGGACCTTCTTGATGCAAAATAAGACTCAATTTCCTACACTATTGTCTCATTTTATTCAGTATGTGGCCACTCAATTTGGATCTAATATTTTGACTATAAGGAGTGACAATGGTACAAAGATTACCAGTTCTTCTTGCCATGAAATGTTCTCAGCTGCTGGCATAATACATCAGAAATGTAGTCCATATTCTCCATAGCAAAAAGGGAAGTACCACAACTTTTTATGCCCGATTGGTTTCTTTTTACCCATGGCATACCTCGCCTCACCGCATTGAGGACATTCAGGATATTCGCTGTTTTCAAATCCTCTATAGTACAAAAAACAATTGTTTACACAAACGTCAAAAGTTTTCTACCCAAGACCCAGACCAGACATCATCTGTTTCAACCTGTATACGTTATTAGGCAACCGACTCTCATCTTCCAGACTAAGGCTATCCTTGTCCAGCTGTAAAAATTTATTGCACGCGGCTGCGGGAACATTATGAACATTATGGACGGCAAAAAATTCTGCCACCCACTGTAAGATAGGTTACCTTTACCACTTTGCAAGCTCACCTCTGATTGCCTTAGCAATTCATAGAACTTTCTAGCCTCAGCGTTCGGTTCCTCTTCACTTGCATATCTATCAACTTGAAACGCATCATATACCAATTCACTAAAAGGATTTTGTTCTTCACACTCAGTATCATCTAATATGGTTTCGTCTGAGGTCTGCCCTACCCCTGATGTTGATGGATGAAAAACACGACTAGTTTCACCCTGTGCTACCCATGTATAATACTGAGGGACAAATCCCCATTTACATAAGTGAATTGGTTGATCGGGGTGCAAAAACTTTCTACTGTCGCATTTGTTACAAGGACATCAAGGATAATTTTGCAGATCAAGATAATCTACTTAACATAAAGCAAACTCTAGAAATTTTTAAACACCATATGTGAAATGCTGTTTCAAGTCACCAGTATCGCATTTCATATCGTACATCCAACTTCTATCTTCATATGAAAAAGCTAGAATTTAAACAAAGAACGTGATGTAGTGATAGAATCAATGCAGAAACGTACTCCCATCCCTAAACATAAAAACAGCAGTGCCCTCCATGCGTAAATAAAGATAATAACATGAGGACTCCCCTTGCGAGCCATAGCGCAACTTGACGATAGTGAGTTAATGGACGTCTCCTCTTTCTGTTTGGTGCTCGGATTTGGAGAGTATCTTGAAGAAGATGTCGGTGATCTTGCAGTCTTGCAATATCCCTTCGCAACTATGTAACCATATCGGGATTGTACAACCATATCCTTTCATTATCCAATAAATACTGGTGAAAATGAGTTATGATTGCAAAATCAGTTATCATGTCGTTAAAGATCAACATAAAAATGTAAATGTACAAAAGTAAATAATTAATTAAGGCTAGGTTTGGTTCCCTGGAAAATGGAGAAAAGGAAAATAAATGAGGGGAAATGATGAAAATCAGGATTTCCAGGAAATGTTTTATGAAAATTAAAGTTTTCCTTCGTTTTTCATGCGTTTGGCATCATTATCAAATTCCCAGGAAAAGAGTTACACCAAACAATTTTTTGCTATTAGATTTTAATTTTTTTTTATTCATTTTAAAAACTTAAATCATGCGGTAATAGGACGTTTTAAAAGACATTCATTAGACTATTATGTATTTTTTTTAAGTATTTCCTTTTTGTTTTATAAATTCTCTACACCATGGAAATAATTGATTTTATGAAATACATTGCTAATTTAATTAAACTTTTTTAAACTAATACATTTAAGATGAAAGAATACTATAATACCTGGTAGAATAAGAGGAAAAATAATTATTATATCATACAACAAAAATACAAATTAACATTATATATCACATGTGTGTGTCTATATATGTAACATAATTTGAAGATAATATTTAATTTTTGAATAAGAGTCTTCCATTTTATGTTTGTGAAAATACAAATTTGGAAATTTGTCCACATATTACGTAAGAGAAGCAAAATTGATCAGTTTCTTCTGTCTCTGGATATGATTCGGACTCTTGAAGTGTATCTGCATGATTTTCAGGTGTCGCGTCTGAAGTCACAACTGGAGGAACAACTGGTTGGGCAACTGGTTGAGGACTGCACTCATCATCACTGCAGGAGCTATTCTCTTCTTGATTTCCAATGAATGATTGAATCTCACGCTCCTGTGAGGTGTCTGAGAAATCCCTGGAGTCATCAAATTCAACATTGGAGGTCTCAATAACAGTTTGAGTTCTTAGAATAAGCACTCTATAAGCACGACTGTTATTAGAATAGCCAAGAAAAATACCAAGGTCACTTTTGGATTGGAACTTATTCAAGTGTTCTCGATCTTTGAGTACAAAACAGGTGCAACCAAAGATATGGAAGAATTTGACATTGGATTTCTTACCTTTCCACAGCTCATATGAGGTTGAAGATGTACCTGGTCGGAGGTAAGTGCGGTTGATGATAAAACATGCTGTGTTTACCTCTTCTGCCCAGTGACGCATGGGTAATCTCTTTGAGTTTAACATGACTCGAGCCATTTCAAGTAATGTTCTATTTTTCCTCTCAACCACTCCATTTTGTTTTGGAGTTTTAGGTGATGAAAACTCATGAGAGATACCATATTCTTCACAAAACTTAGAAAACAATGAATTTTCAAATTCCTTACCATGATCACTTCTTATTCTTTTAATTTTTAGGTCTTTATCATTCATCATATTAATGCTTAGTGCTTTAAAAACTTCAAATGTTTCATATTTTTCTCTTAAGAATTTTACCCAAGTAAACCGTGAAAAATCATCCACACAATTAAATATGTACCTTTTACCACCTGTACTTTCTGTCTGAACTGGTCCAACAAGGTCCATATGAAGAAGTTCAAGAATGCGAGAGGTGATTGAATGATTACATGTAGGGTGATTACCTTTCTTTTGCTTACCACGAAGACATAGTTCGCATTTTTGTGATTGCTTAGAACTAAAATCTGGAAGACCTGTAACAGCTTTGGATCGGCTGAGTTTGATCAACAGTTTGTAGTTCACATGTCCCATTCTTTGGTGCCAAAGTTCAGTGTGATCTGAGGAACTGAATAAACATGTAAGCTGTTCTGATGGTAGTCGCGACTGCGTCAGAGTGTAACAATTTTCTGCAGTTCGTTTTCCAGTTAGAACACACTTGTCTTGACCATTCACAACCCGGCAATCTCCTTTTGTGAAGTGAACAAACAGATCTTGGTCACATAACTGACTGATGCTGATCAGGTTTTGTTTAACTCCAATAACATGATACACATTTCGGATCTTGGGAAACCCTTTGATATTAAGAGTTCCTCTTGCGACAATTTGACCCTTTTTTTCCGTTTCCAAACTGGACTGTTCCTCTTGGATCAGCAACATAATTTGTCAAGATGTCTTTGTTCCTTGTCATGTGTCTCGAGCATGCACTGTCAAAATACCAACAATTAGGTGAGCCATGTTCAATAGAAGAGTAAGCATATGACACATTATGATAATTTGGTCGTTCCACCCAAATTTGCTTTGGATTTTGAACACTTCCCTTTTTCACTGAATTCTTTTGAGTCTTCTTAGGTGTTGGGACTCGTTTTGGGGATTGGGGACATCCTTGGAGAATCACCATTGAATGATGATTCCCTAAATTGATAGCAATATGGACGAATGTGTCCTTCAACACCACAATGATGACAGACAGGAATGAACCTGTCATAAGAATTACCAGAATGTGAGATATCCAAAAATGAGTTCTTTCTAGAATTCTTACTTGCATTCTTTCTTGGATGAAAATCATTTTTTGCTAAAGAATGATTAAACTGAGACTCAATTGTTGCAAACCCAAGTCTTGCACGATCTCTCGTTGGCTTTTGATTTTCCAACACATGGTCCAATTTTTCTGTTCCAGAACTAAGAAGTTTCACATTCTTTCTGACCGCAGCAAGTTCTGCTTGAACATCTTGGTGCAGTCGCTCAAACAGATTGGCTGTCTCTTTGGCTCCTTCCACAGCAGTAATGAGAGCTTTGTTTTCTCTCTTGAGATTAGTATTTTGATTTTGTAATTCACGAACTTTCTGCTCAAGTGATGCATTTGAATGAGGTATGCTGTGGCCCTTGGACTTGATTAATTCTTCTAGCTCGGCAATTCTGATAGTTCCAGCTTTCCATTTATCTGCCAAGATAAGATAATTTTTGCCAAGAGCTTCTGGATCAATTCCTTCATCATCAGATTCTGAATATTCATTATAGTCGTCCTTTCCTGTCTTGACAGATGAGGAGTCCCGTCTGATGATTGAGGAGAATGCAACATGGGATTGAAGGTGACGTTTCCTGCAATGAACATTTCTTCCTTTTCTTTTAACATAAAGATCATTAGCAGCGGAAGAATAAAACGAATTATTAGAGTATGAGGAAGACATGTTCATACCTTCAATGTCCATAAAATCTGCAAGATCTAAACAAACCAGAATCTCACCAATGTAAGTAGGTGATAGGCTCTTGATGCCAGTTGATAGATCTTTAGGTCTAATACTTTACGTTATAAACAGTAGTTGCGGTACCTAGTCTAGACAGATAAGTAAGACAGGTAAGTGAGACTGTAAAGTAAGACAACAGATTTTAACGTGGTTCGGACTATGTCCTACATCCACGAGGCTTTCGCCTGAATCAAACTTCTTTCAACGGACAAAAGTTATTACACCAACTGGTTTTACTCTAACACCGAATCCCTCTAATGTTGATACCACCGGAACCTTTTTCGCGTCTACTCCGTTTGACCCGTAAGACCAAGACTCCCGTAATGATCTTCTTATGAGAATGATTCCAAGCGAACTGCACGTACGTATAGATCTCTCTAACTGGTGCAATCCTTTCCCGTTGAACTCCCTTCAACTCTTGTCGGCTTCTCACGTTCTTGATGTAACTCAAGAGGGCGAAAACTAAGAAATCAAAATAAAAGAGAACACCTAAAGATGTATATTTTGTTACACGAGTGTTCTACATTGATTCCTAGGATTTCTACTATTTATAGGATAGCTCTCCTGAAAGATATCCTTGAATCTCGGCTAGTCTCCATATCTAGTCGAGACAGGATCTTTCCAAATATATCCGAATCTTTCCATGATAAGGCGATCCTTCCTTTTGATAATTCTTTGTTTCCGTTTGATAAGATCTTCATGATCTTCGTATATTCTGCACACCAAAGACAAAGAAGAACTCCACAAGGAATAGATTACTAAAGGATATAGTAAAGAGTTTGATAAAGATTAACTTTCCATAAGATAAGATACTATAAGATGAAGTTAAATCTTTCCAAACTCACCTAAATATTCACGCTTCTAATAACAAGATAAATACCATATGAAACCGAGATTAAGTAAATAAATCAAAGTAAATAAAACCGAATTTTCCTTTAAAATAATTTTACAAACAAGGAAATAAAATCTAGTTGGACCTGGCAGTCCTGACTGTTCAACCGAGTTTGAAAGGTGTTGGACTTGCGGTCCTAACAATCTCCCCCAATTGACTTGTTTGGCAAAAACACTTTTAAATCCCAAGGAAATGTAGACATGCTGAAACAAAACAAGTTAGTAAGAGATAGGCACATAAATCAACTAACGAGTCTCGACAGCAATAAAAATGTGTTGCAACAGCGGTGCAACACTCCGCAAAATAACTTATTAAAATAAGCAGTTAAATCATTGTTCTTAAGCGGAATAATAAAAACAAACTAAAATAAAAAACAAGATAAAACAGAAGCAGCCGGTTGAAATCTCCCCCATTCTTCAAGACTCCCCCATTCTACATATTCTGTTTACTCCCCCATTTTGCCAGAACTAGTCAAGGCTTTGCCGCTAATTGGGCAAGTGACTCGTTCATGGACTCCAACAGTGTAATGACCTGGGCAAGTTGTGACTGTAAGTTATCGAGACTGTCCTGGGGAACAGACGGTCCAGCTTCATTATCCCTGGCAGTTGGGACAGGTCGCCAGATCAGAGAACCAAGTAGAGCTTGAACAAGGTGACTCGGGGCATGATAAGGCGTAGGGCGGCTCGTTATCTTGTCCTTTGAGACCCGGATATCCATTTGAGATGTGAGCGTGCGATAGACCAATGATGGATAGCCTAAGGTCATCTTATCCTTATGGTCGAATGCTTCGAGTTGTAAACGTTCAAAGACCAGTTTCCCAAGATTAATGGGAGCATTCGAACCAATACGGAATAAGACAGAAGCAGTTAACGGACTAACAATAGAAGTATGCGACATAGGGTACCAATTTCTTACCATTATACCGTAGATCAGACTATACCATGGAAGAAGGGAACCTCGCTGTAGATTTCCATTCTTTGGCCACTTCATGGGTTGGCCGGTTATGGTTGACGCGACTGCATCCATGTCTGCTTCCAGTTCCAACTCGGAGTCGCAACCGGTTTGTACGTCAGGAGACCCCAACTGCATGTTCAGAATTTGCGGTCTGATCTTGAAGATGAACTTCCGGACAAATGCTGAATGTTCCATGGCAGAGCCCGGAACGCCTAGTTGAGTATCCAGATTGGCGTAAAACTCATGCACAATCTGGGTTACAAACGGTTGTACCCTGCGAGTGGATTCAAGAAACCCTCTCCCTTCCAAAAACTCAATAACACCCGTACCCTCATAATAATCATCATGAAGTTGAACTTCACGAACAGGAATGCGGTCAGTGAGACGAGTATACCTGAGTTTGGCATGAGATGTGTAGAAACTGTCGGAAAATGCCTTTTTCACCCTGAAAGGCCCATCGGACGGTGGAACACGGGGAGGGACTGCAAAATCTCCTTCAGCTTCTTCTTCAGCCTGGGCGTGACTGCCTTCCTCAGAGGCCGACTGGTGGCCTAACTGGTTGTCCTGATCAGACAAGGACTGAGCTGAGCGTTTCTGCTGTTTGCAGACAGGGCTGGAATCTGAGTCAGAGAGCTCGATTAGAGCAGAGTCCGAGGCAGCAGGAGCGGATCGGGGACGTTTGGATACAGGAATCTTCTTGCGTGTCCCGACTCGGCTCGCGACACCCTCTACAACAGGTTTGGACTTTTGGCGAGCAGATGGGGTGCGCTTTGGAGGTTGAGCCTTTTGCTTTCGTTTAGCTGCGGCAGTGTGGCGGCGAGAGGATGCAGGAACAGGTGCAGGTGACGGCGAAGCGTCGTCCGGCATGGGAACAGAGTGCGAGTCATCGAAAGGAGGAGAGAACTCGCGTGCCTGAGGAGAAGTGGCACGGGGTGGTGACTCTATTGCCGGTGGCAGTGGTGTGGAGTCTTGCGGTGGTGCCTCGGAAGATGGCAGTGGAACAAAGTCTGCCGAAATTCTGATTTTGAGCGGCATTGGTTGCAAGACTTGGGACAACTCGTTGCCCGTGGTGGATGCACTGTCAGGGTCGACTGGTGGGGTCGACTGAGACGATTCACCTGATGACTTAGTTTTCACCATGTTAAATATTTTCTTGATAAACGTGGGTGAGAAAGAAGACATAAACACTAAACCACACACAAAAAAAAATTAACACACGAGAGAGAGAGAGAGTAGGATGGCGTGAGATATGATACAAGGGTAAGATATATAAATAGATGAAATCAAATCAATGTCATATCTTCTATAATCATTATCCACAACTTCCCATAAGTGATAGGACTCTTACCAAGACTCATCAAGGAAAGATTCCAACAAGATACGCAACTCAATCTCTACGAAATTAAACCGCGGCAAAGCATAGGCGGGAAACAAATTCATGCCGAAATTTAACATATCGCGTTTTAAAGACAAAATAAAAATAAAAATGCACCTGTTTAATAAAAATTAAAACAAATTAAAACACAAATTAAAAGAAACAAACAGAAAGTAACTCAGCAAATTACTCACATAACTTACCGAGGACCGATTCAACTGGTATAAGTGGATGTCGAGACACCCTGTCATGACAGACTATAAGGCTGAGTATAAAACAGGTCGAGACTGAAGCATACTCATGAACCAGATGAATACATTAAAATGTGTGTGTGTGAATTCTCATATGATAAACAGATGAAAGGGAAGAGAATTTGAAAGGGGCAAAAATCGTTTTGCAAGATATCTCTTTTCAAACAATACAACTGCACCTTGTACACACACTTTGAGCCTTTTGCATAGAGGTAGCTTTCGCACATAACTTTATATAGAATATGGTAGCTCTTTTCAATTTTGTGATGACCGTGAAATATGAATTGAATGCTTTCACTCATATTCATTGAGTTTAGGCAGCTTTTTCCTCCATATATTTTTCTTTTGAAGCACTTTTTCTTTTGGCTCATGCTCTCTTTGTTCTTTTCTTTTCATAACTCTTTTGATCACTCATAGTTTTCTTTTCAGCTCAATTCTTCTGTTTTTAAAGTGACGAGGTAGCAAAAGTGGACAAAGTCCATGTCAAAGAGATTATAAAAACAAATTAAAAACAAAAATTGCCCGTTGCAAAATCCTTCGATTTCACTGATTTAACTGAGGGAATGATGTGCACTGTGTATCAATGCAGTTCTAAGTACGCTCCAGAACTGGCAGTCCAACAGGTCTGCAAGTTAGTCATGACAGTTAGTCCAACAAATAAAAACATCTCAGTTCAATCGGGCACGCGACCATCGCTTAGTGGAGACAAATACCGAGAGACTTTCTGAGGGTCTCAAAGCGTTGTGAATCTAGAGCTTTAGTAAAAATATCAGCAAATTGTCTTTCGGTCGCGACATGTTTAAGAACAACAGATTTGTTTTCAACCAGCTCACGTATGTAGTGATGTCGAATATCAATATGCTTAGTACGAGAGTGCTGGACAGGATTTTTAGCAATGTTAATAGCACTAGTATTGTCACAGAAAACAAGTAGTTCACTTTGTACAATACCGTAATTGTTGAGCATTTGTTGCATCCAAACTAGTTGGGCACAACAGCTTCCAGCTGCAATGTATTCAGCTTCAGCAGTAGACAATGATATGGAGTTTTGTTTTTTGCTATACCGAGAAACAAGATTGTTTCCTACATAGAAACATCCTCCAGTTGTGCTTTTTCTATCATCTGCACATCCAGCCCAGTCGGCATCACTGTATCCTGCAAGATTCGAATTAGTATCAAATGAGTAGCTCAGTTCCACTAACATAACGAATTATTCGTTTAACTGCACGAAGATGTGAATCTTTGGGATTTGCTTGATAGCGAGCACAGACACCAACGCTAAAACAAATATCAGGACGACTCGCAGTAAGGTACAGGAGACTCCCTATCATGCTTCGATAGAGACTAAGGGTCTATGGAGTTTCCTTCAGTATCGAGAGCAAGCTTATCGTTAGTTCCCATAGGTGTTCTTAGGGGTTTTGCAGTTTCAAGCCCAAATTTCTTCACAAGATTCCGAACATATTTTGATTGGGATATGAATAACCCATCGGACCCTTGTTTGACCTGCAAGCCAAGAAAGTATGTTAGTTCACCAACCATACTCATTTCAAACTCTTTCTTCATAAGATTGATGAAGTTCCCCAACTGGTCTTCTGAGGTGGATCCAAAAACTATGTCATCAACATAAATTTGAGCAATTAACATATGAGTTGAGACATGTTTAACAAATAAAGTTTTGTCCACTCCTCCCCTAGTATATCCATTCTCAATGAGATAAACTGTAAGTCTCTCATACCAAGCACGAGGTGCTTGTTTCAATCCATACAATGCCTTTTTAAGTGTAAACACATGTGAGGGATGGTGAGGATCCACGAAACCTTTTGGTTGTTCAACAAACACTTCTTCATTAAGATAACCATTTAGAAAGGCACTTTTGACATCCATTTGAAAAAGTTTGAATTGAAGAACACATGCAATAGCAAATAAGAGACGAATTGACTCAAGTCGTGCGACAGGAGCAAATGTTTCATCATAATCTATGCCCTCAACATGAGTATACCCTTTAGCGACTAGTCTAGCTTTGTTTCTCACAATGTTACCGGATTCATCAGATTTGTTTTTAAATATCCATTTTGTTCCGATTACATTAATGTTGGATGGTCGGGGAACTAGTTCCCACACTTTATTTCTAACAAACTGACCAAGCTCATCTTGCATAGCTTCAATCCATGCATCTTCCAGTAAAGCTTCTTTTACATTCTTTGGTTCAATTTGAGAAGTAAAACAAGCATGATGAAGCATCTGATCATACCTCTTTCGTGCCAAATTACGAGTACGGATACCTTCAGATAAATCACCTATGATTGACTCAGTAGGATGATTCTTTCTGATTCTGGTGGATGGACCAACTGAAACAGGTTCTGGAGATTGATCAGTTTCTTCTGTCTCTGGATATGATTCGGACTCTTGAAGTGTATCTGCATGATTTTCAGGTGTCGCGTCTGAAGTCACAACTGGAGGAACAACTGGTTGGGCAACTGGTTGAGGACTGCACTCATCATCACTGCAGGAGCTATTCTCTTCTTGATTTCCAATGAATGATTGAATCTCACGCTCCTGTGAGGTGTCTAAGAAATCCCTGGAGTCATCAAATTCAACATTGGAGGTCTCAATAACAGTTTGAGTTCTTAGAATAAGCACTCTATAAGCACGACTGTTATTAGAATAGCCAAGAAAAATACCAAGGTCACTTTTGGATTGGAACTTATTCAAGTGTTCTCGATCTTTGAGTACAAAACAGGTGCAACCAAAGATATGGAAGAATTTGACATTGGATTTCTTACCTTTCCACAGCTCATATGAGGTTGAAGATGTACCTGGTCGGAGGTAAGTGCGGTTGATGATAAAACATGCTGTGTTTACCTCTTCTGCCCAGTGACGCATGGGTAATCTCTTTGAGTTTAACATGACTCGAGCCATTTCAAGTAATGTTCTATTTTTCCTCTCAACCACTCCATTTTGTTTTGGAGTTTTAGGTGATGAAAACTCATGAGAGATACCATATTCTTCACAAAACTTAGAAAACAATGAATTTTCAAATTCCTTACCATGATCACTTCTTATTCTTTTAATTTTTAGGTCTTTATCATTCATCATATTAATGCTTAGTGCTTTAAAAACTTCAAATGTTTCATATTTTTCTCTTAAGAATTTTACCCAAGTAAACCGTGAAAAATCATCCACACAATTAAATATGTACCTTTTACCACCTGTACTTTCTGTCTGAACTGGTCCAACAAGGTCCATATGAAGAAGTTCAAGAATGCGAGAGGTGATTGAATGATTACATGTAGGGTGATTACCTTTCTTTTGCTTACCACGAAGACATAGTTCGCATTTTTGTGATGGCTTAGAACTCAAATCTGGAAGACCTGTAACAGGTTTGGATCGGCTGAGTTTGATCAGCAGTTTGTAGTTCACATGTCCCATTCTTTGGTGCCAAAGTTCAGTGTGATCTGAGGAACTGAATAAACATGTAAGCTGTTCTGATGGTAGTCGCGACTGCGTCAGAGTGTAACAATTTTCAGCAGTTCGTTTTCCAGTGAGAACACACTTGTCTTGACCATTCACAACCCGGCAATCTCCTTTTGTGAAGTGAACAAACAGATCTTGGTCACATAACTGACTGATGCTGATCAGGTTTTGTTTAAGTCCAATAACATGATACACATTTCGGATCTTGGGAAACCCTTTGATATAAAGAGTTCCTCTTGCGACAATTTGACCCTTTTTTCCATTTTCAAACTGGACTGTTCCTCTTGGATCAGCAACATAATTTGTCAAGATGTCTTTGTTCCTTGTCATGTGTCTCGAGCATGCACTGTCAAAATACCAACAATTAGGTGAGCCATGTTCAATAGAAGAGTAAGCATATGACACATTATGATAATTTGGTCGTTCCACCCAAATTTGCTTTGGATTTTGAACACTTCCCTTTTTCACTGAATTCTTTTGAGTCTTCTTAGGTGTTAGGACTCGTTTTGGGGATTGGGGACATCCTTGGAGAATCACCATTGAATGATGATTCCCTAAATTGATAGCAATATGGACGAATGTGTCCTTCAACACCACAATGATGACAGACAGGAATGAACCTGTCATAAGAATTACCAGAATGTGAGATATCCAAAAATGAGTTCTTTCTAGAATTCTTACTTGCATTCTTTCTTGGATGAAAAACATTTTTTGCTAAAGAATGATTAAACTGAGACTCATTTGTTGCAAACCCAAGTCCTGCACGATCTATCGTTGGCTTTTGATTTTCCAACACATGGTCCAATTTTTCTGTTCCAGAACTAAGAAGTTTCACATTCTTTCTGACCGCAGCAAGTTCTGCTTGAACATCTTGGTGCAGTCAC
Organism: Misopates orontium; assembly: GCA_946800315.1. Taxonomy (NCBI): domain Eukaryota; kingdom Viridiplantae; phylum Streptophyta; class Magnoliopsida; order Lamiales; family Plantaginaceae; genus Misopates; species Misopates orontium. Next base: position 25,457,695 of record OX326946.1, read on the forward strand.
TCAAACAGATTGGCTGTCTCTTTGGCTCCTTCCACAGCAGTAATGAGAGCTTTGTTTTCTCTCTTGAGATCAGTATTTTGATTTTGTAATTCACGAACTTTCTGCTCAAGTGATGCATTTGAATGAGGTATGCTGTGGCCCTTGGACTTGATTAATTCTTCTAGCTCGGCAATTCTGATAGTTCCAGCTTTCCATTTATCTGCCAAGATAAGATAATTTTTGCCAAGAGCTTCTGGATCAATTCCTTCATCATCAGATTCTGAATATTCGTTATAGTCGTCCTTTCCTGTCTTGACAGATGAGGAGTCCCGTCTGATGATTGAGGAGAATGCAACATGGGATTGAAGGTGACGTTTCCTGCAATGAACATTTCTTCCTTTTCTTTTAACATAAAGATCATTAGCAGCGGAAGAATAAAACGAATTATCAGAGTATGAGGAAGACATGTTCATACCTTCAATGTCCATAAAATCTGCAAGATCTAAACAAACCAGAATCTCACTAATGTAAGTAGGTGATAGGCTCTTGATGCCAATTGATAGATCTTTAGGTCTAATACTTTACGTTATAAACAGTAGTTGCGGTACCTAGTCTAGACACATAAGTAAGACAGGTAAGTAAGACTGTAAAGTAAGACAGCAAATTTTAACGTGGTTCGGACTATGTCCTACATCCACGAGGCTTTCGCCTGAATCAAACTTCTTTCAACGGACAAAAGTTATTACACCAACTGGTTTTACTCTAACACCGAATCCCTCTAATGTTGATACCACCGGAACCTTTTTCGCGTCTACTCCGTTTGACCCGTAAGACCAAGACTCCCGTAATGATCTTCTTATGAGAATGCTTCCAAGCGAACTGCACATACGTATAGATCTCTCTAACTGGCGCAATCCTTTCCCGTTGAACTCCCTTCAACTCTTGTCGGCTTCTCACGTTCTTGATGTAACTCAAGAGGGCGAAAACTAAGAAATCAAAATAAAAGAGAACACCTAAAGATGTATATTTTGTTACACGAGTGTTTTACATTGATTCCTAGGATTTCTACTATTTATAGGATAGCTCTCCTGAAAGATATCCTTGAATCTCGGCTAGTCTCCATATCCAGTCGAGACAGGATCTTTCCAAATATATCCGAATCTTTCCATGATAAGGCGATCCTTCCTTTTGATAAGTCTTTGTTTCCGTTTGATAAGATCTTCATGATCTTCGTATATTCTGCACACCAAAGACAAAGAAGAACTCCACAAGGAATAGATTACTAAAGGATATAGTAAAGAGTTTGATAAAGATTAACTTTCCATAAGATAAGATACTATAAGATCAAGTTAAATATTTCCAAACTCACCTAAATATTCACGCGTCTAATAACAAGATAAATACCATATAAAACCGAGTGAATAATTAAGTAAATAAATCAAAGTTAATAAAACCGAATTTTCCTTTAAAATAATTTTGCAAACAAGGAAATAAAATCTAGTTGGACCTGGCAGTCCTGACTGTTCAACCGAGTTTGAAAGGTGTCGGACTTGCGGTCCTAACAATCTCCCCCAATTGACTTGGTTGGCAAAAACACTTTTAAATCCCAAGGAAAATGTAGACATGCCGAAATAAAACAAGTTATTAAGAGATAGGCACATAAATCAACTAACGAGTCTCGACAACAATAAAAATGTGTTGCAACAGCGGTGCAACACTCTGCAAAACAACTTAATAAAATAAGCAGTTAAATCATTGTTCTTAAGCGGAATAATAAAAGCAAACTAAAATAAAAAACAAGATAAAACAGCAGCAGCCGGTTGAAATCTCTCCCATTCTTCAAGACTCCCCCATTCTACATATTCTGTTTACTCCCCCATTTTGCCAGAACTAGTCAAGGCTTTGCCGCTAATTGGGCAAGTGACTCGTTCATGGACTCCAACAGTGTAATGACCTGGGCAAGTTGCGACTGTAAGTTGTCGAGACTGCCCTGGGGAACAGACGGTCCAGCTTCATTATCCCTGGCAGTTGGGACAGGTCGCCGGATCGAAGAACCAAGTAGAGCTTGAACAAGGTGACTCGGGGCATGATAAGGCGTAGGGCGGCTTGTCATCTTGTCCTTTGAGACCCGGATATCCATTTGAGATGTGAGCGTGCGATAGACCAATGATGGATAGCCTAAGGTCATCTTAACCTTATGGTCGAATGCTTCGAGTTGTAAACGTTCAAAGACCAGTTTCCCAAGATTAATGGGAGCATTCGAACCAATACGGAATAAGACAGAAGCTGTTAACGGACTAACAGTAGAAGTATGGGACATAGGGTACCAATTTCTTACCATTATACCGTAGATCAGACCACACCATGGAAGAAGGGAACCTCGCTGTAGATTTCCATTCTTTGGCCACTTGTGGTGGCAGAGATTGCAAGAAAACACAACGAGAAGCCAATGTAAACCCTCAGCTGATGTTCTAGGTTGTGAGTAGGTTTACCAAATGTACATTGTGCCCAAACGTACATTGTGCAGTACCGTCTCAAAATCTGGCTGCCAAAAGACGTCAATAGGTATAAAGGCACCATGGAAAAAATGCTTTAAAAATTTATTGGAATGAACTCATAAATGCGTGAATTGAAACTTATTCACCTAAAATAACAAACATAGAATCTTTAGAATCTTAATTACTCCGGAAATAATAAACCAGAAAAGACAAGATTCAATTGTTTCTAACAAAATACGGATATCTTCCAAAAGCTTTGTCGTATTAATACACAAACACAAATGCCCTACTTCCAAAGCTCCTAACATAAGAGGAATAAAATATAGTCATAAAGATTCTATTTACCCATAAATGTGCAAATTGCGCTTTTTGACCTAGAGTAACAACCACAATATCTGAATAACTCTTGAAATCTATCGCACGTTACAAAGGAGTTGTGTGTTTTATAAATTTGCTACAAATAAAATGTTATTATAGAAGTTATATGATATGTAGATACAGGGTTGTTAGGAACTGAGGATAGGTAGATGGGTGTTTTAATGGAAATTTGTAATTTTTAAAGAGATTTACTTTTCATTTTATATGACGAGATAAATGTCATATATTGATGGTTTATGTCCCCAGCTATTGCTTTAACATTTTTCATCAAATATCACAGTTTACTTTAATCTTATCATCTAGTATTTAAGTAGGTTTAGTAGTTAGTTTTCACTCCCTTATTTCAGTTCGATTTCAGATATATTCCCTCTATGTAAACCACTCTCTCAACTTCATCATGGAATCTTTTGATTCCTTCGTTTAATTTCAATATTTTGGTTCGATTATCTAAAATCTTCATCTTCTTCACTTCAGCTTAGAGCTTGTCGCTTGAAGATCCAATTCCGACATTCTGTGGCTAACATGTCTAGGACGAGACCAAGTAGACTGATGGTGGTCATGCAATGACTATAAAAACAAATTGTCCATCTCACCATCCACAATAATTAGTAACAACTGATTTTCATATTCGACCAAGGCTGCAAAGTAGAAGAATTTCTCCATAATAGGCTCTGGCAAGTTAACACTAGTAAATTGACCCTCCATGTCAATTGAGTCGATCCAAGTATGAATCCAATCTTTGCGTTGTTGCAACCAAACCAACATATAAATTCTTCCATCAGCATTTACATGAGCTGGGCACCCATGGTTAGTGTTATTAGATACTAGACATGACACATCACCGATTGTCGTACAAGATTCAGTACGAGGAGTGTATATTTCGCATTTGTTACAAAAACCTTCCCACTCATGGGTGTCACCAAAAAATTGCAAGACTTTGTATGTAAGGTTTTCAGAATTACAAAACAATGTGATACACTAGGATTTGTCATAGATGGACTACGAATATGAAGAACATGATATTCTTCAGTGCAAGGATTGCAAATCCACATGGTTAACTCTTCCATTACCATGCATGTGAAGCATAACAACCATTGAAGGGAGGTATTAGTTCAAAAAAAGGAAATGTCGTGAACAAAACAAGGAAAACCGACCAATGGCGTACTGCATCCACTTTGTTCAATAAGATAGAGTCTTGTACCAGGTTTAGAGGCTTCCTTATAAACATATGCTATTAGTTTTGGATTCTTCCAGGAAATTTTGAAGTGAAACTTATGAAAATAACGTTCACCAATCAAATCCTTCCATAATTTGGCAAATGAATTACATTTTAACAGATCTTTCACAGAAAATTCAAATAGCATATTCGCCACGAGGTCTTGAATTTCACCTACTTTACGAACATAACCTGATCCAGGACATATGTCCTTCTCTTTAACGTCAGACATGCTTGCTCTATCTTGTGAACTTTTTCTCGGGGAACTTTTTGTGCATTCTACCCCTTAGCCAGAGACCAAGTGACTTAAAGGCGATATACTACTTCCACGAGAAAAATTTTACAAGATAGAGCAAGCATGTCTGAAGTTAATGGTAAGGATATATGTCCTGGATCAGATTATACGTAAAGTAAGTGAAATTGAAGACCACGTGGTGAATATGCTATTCGAATTTCTGTGAAAGATCTGTTAAAAGGTATGTCAGTTGCCAAATTGTGGAAAGATTTGATTAGTGAACGTTATTTTTATTAAGTTGCATTTCGAGAATTCCCAGAAGAATCCAAAACTGATATCATATGTTTATAATAAAGCCTCTAAACCTGGTACACAACTCTATCTTATTGAAGAAAGTGGATGCAGTACGTCATTCATCAGTTTTCCTGGTTTTGTTCAGGAAATTGGTTCTTTTGAACTGATATCTTCAATGGTCTGCTATTCTTCACAGGCATGGTACAGGAAGAGTTAACGATATGGATTTGCAATTCTACCACAAAGAATATCATGTTCTTCCTATTGGCAGTCCATCCATGACAACTCTTAGTGTATCCATTGTTTTTTAATTCCGAAAACCTTACATACAAAGTCTTGCGTTTTTTTTGTGACACCTAGGAGTAGGAAGGTATTTGTAACAAATGTGTAATATACACTCCTCGTACTGAGGCTTGGGGAAAAATTGGTGATGTGTCGTGTCTAGGATCCTGTTGGAAGTTGTGGTTCAACAACTTGAAATGTAACTAACAAAACAGAATCAAAAGTTGGCGGGAAAAGCTGTTTATTTCAGCTTGCAACTTGAAGCAGTTAAGTTAGTTAGGAGGAGCTGTTTTTCAGCTGAGTTTGTGAGCGTGTGTGTAGTGTATGTATAGGTGATATACATGAGAGTATATATGACTTAGATTCAGCAGAAAACAGAGCAAGTAGCAGCATAATTCATCTTGTAAAATTCAACAGAAACTCTCTCACTTTGAAGCAATAAGATTACTCCCTTGGATGTAGAATAGAGTTCACATTGAGCTCTTATTCAAACCAAGTAAAGCCTGGTGTTGTGTGTTTGTTTTGATCGTTTAGATTTCATCTTCTTCTCATTGGTTTTATCTGATCATATCAGTTTGTTTATACATTGGTTTTAGTTGATCAAGTTTGCATTGTTGTAGAGTGGATTGGGATCAAGATCAGTGGTGATCTTGTTGGTTCGATTGTGTTGTTATTCACTACAGATCCAACGACACTAACCATGGTAGAATTTATATGCTAGATTGGTTGCAACAGAGCGAATATTAGATTCCTACTTGCATCGACTCAATTGACATGAAGAGTCAATTTACTAGTGTTGACTTACCAGACCCTATTATGGGGAAATTCGCCCCCTTTGCAGCGTTGGTTGAATATGAAAATGAGTTGTTACATGTTATGGTGGATGGTGCGGTGGAAAATTTGTTTATATGGTCATTGCATGACCACCACCAGTCTACTTGGTCCCATCCCAGACAAGTTAGCCACGGAATGTCGGAATTGGATCTTCAAGCAATCGACTCTATAGCTGAAGTGAAGAATGAGTTACTTTTTTTAATGAAGCCTGATGGTGCTCAATGCTTTCACTATCGCATGTTAAACTTGGAGAAAATGACTTGGAGGGAGCTTCAAGTTTCATCGGAATTAAGACAAGACACCCCGGTTGTTTTTCAATTTAAGGAGAGCCTCTTCAAGTGTAAGATATTAATTTCCGGATGGTTATATGTGCTACTTGAGGTTCTGACTGGAGCATAACACTAACTTAAGCTATTAATGTTCTTTAACAGCTAACATGACAAATTAGTTCAGGATAAGAGTGAACATATTCTGGTAAGTGATTAACTTCGATGCGTGGCTTGCCTTCGATGCTCTTCTAGTAGGTCCAGTTCAAGGACCATGTGTTCGCCATTGCGGTCTTCTTCGTACTCCTAAATTCTCCAGCTAGGGGTAGATATCTCTACGGGGATGACTGCCTCGTGTCCGTAAGTCAGGCTGAAAGGTGTTTCACCGGTGGAGGATTTTGCGGTGGTTCCTTAAGCCCACAATAGACCCAGGATTTCCTCGACCCACTTTCCCTGATATGCCATGAGACGCGCTTTCAGTCCCTGGATCAGGGTGCGGTTCGTGACCTTGACCTGGCCATTGGATTGCGGATACCCTACGGAAGTGAAGCGGTGCTGAATCTTCCAATGGTCACACCACTTTGCTAGCTGGTCACTGGTGAATTGTAATTCGTTGTCGCTGACGAGGACTCTTGGCACTCTGAATCTGCAAATGATGTTTCTCCATAGGAAGTTGATAACTGCTGCGGAGGTGATCTGCGCCATCTGCTCTGCCTCAACCCACTTGGTGAAATAATCCACGGCCACCAAGTGGTACTTTTTCGGCCCACGATCTTGTATCAGCGGCCCGACAATGTCAATACCCCATTTGTCAAAAGGGCAAGGAACGAGGTTGGGTTCCCATGCTGCTGCAGGATGGTGAGACATCGTAGCATGCTTCTCACACTGCTCACATTGCTGGGTAAATGCTTTGGTATCCTTTTGCATGGTCGGCCAGAAGTAGCCTTGCCGAAGTATCTTCTAGGCGAGGCTCCTACTTGCCGAGTAACTTCCACAGCTTCCTCCGTGTATCTCTCGCATTACTTCGATGGCTTCGTCTTCAGTCAAACACCGTTGGTAGGCTGTGAAAACCCTTTCTTGTATAACACTCCTTCTTTCAGAAAGAACCGAGCGGCTCCTTTTTGCCAGCTCACTATCGTGCTCATACTTCTCCGGGTTTTGTAGATATGCCATAACTTCGGTCATCCATCCTTTGCGATCATTCTTCTCTACATTCAACGCTTCTAACGCCACGTGGCCTTTCTCAGATAAGCTAATGTTGAGAAAGGTTACCTGTTGCGTTCCGATGGGGTGCATACCAGCTGCCGTTCTGGACAAGGTTTCAGCTTCTTCGTTATCCGCTCGAGGGATCTGCTCGAGAGTGAATTCTTCGAAGCTTTTCACGCGATTTGCGTACTGCAGTCAGGTACTCTTTCATCCTTTCATCTTTGGCTTCGTACGTGCCTTCTACATGCTGTACCACCAACTATGAGTCACTGTGGAAGTGGACTCTGGTCATCTTTCCTTCTTTAGCCAGCCTCATCCGAATGAGTAGGGCCTCGTACTCTGCTTCATTGTTGGACACGGGGAACCCTATCTTCACAGCAAAAGATAGCACTTCCTCATGTTTATCCTCGTGTGGCAATTTAAAGACGACGCCTGCTCCTCCAGTACCATTGCTGGATGACCCGTCCACATATACTTTCCAGGTCTTTACTACAGGTGCTTCCTCGGATGCTTCGTTGGTTTCCACCATGAAATCAGCCAACACTTGATCTTTTATTGCCGGCCTCGGTGCATAATGGATGTCGTACTCTCCGAGCTCTACTGCCCACTTAACCATTCTTCCCGACACTTGGGGGCGACTCAATATGGCTCGCAAGGGATGTTGTGTGAGTATGGTGATGGGATGGGTTAAGAAATATGACCTAAATTTTCGAGCGGTTGTGACAAGAGCGAATGCAAATTTCTCAATGAGGGTGTAACGTGTCTCAGCATCCTTCAGGGTTTGACTCGTGTAATATATCGGGAGATGATCTCTGCCCTCTGCTTGAACCAGTATTGCACTTACTACCTCTTTCCCTACGGCTAAGTACACATAGAGCCACTCTCCCTGTTGTGGCTTGACTAGGAGAGGCGGGCGAAGCAGGTATCTTTTGAAATCATCGACTGCTTTCTGGCATTTGTCAGTCCATTGAAAGTTCTTAACATTGCCGAGTACCTTGAAGAAGGGAAGTCCTTTCTCTGTCGCTTTCAAGATGAACCGGTTAAGCGAAGCCATCCTCCCGGTGATTCGTTGCACGTCTCAAACCGTCTGGGGCGGTAGCATCTCCAGTATCGCTTTAGCTTTCTCAGGATTGACCTCGATTCCCCGCTGGGTGACGAGAAACCCCAAGAACTTTCCTCCTTGAATTCCGAATGAACACCACGAGCACCTTCAGGCCGAACTTATCCATGATATGGAAGGCCTCAATCAGATCGGCGTTATGCTGACTGGCGTCCTTGCTTTTGACCACAATGTCGTCCACGTATACTTCGAGGTTGTTCCCGATCATTGAGGAGAACATAGTGTTCATGAGCCTTTGGTATGTTGCTCCTGCGTTCTTCAACCCAAAAGGCATAACGCGATAACAGTACGTACCGAACTCCGTGATAAAGCTATTCTTCTCCTGATCCTTTTCGGCCATCGGGATCTGATTGTATCCTTGGGCGCCATCCATTGTGGAGAGTAAGGCTTATCCCGCCGTGGAGTCAACAAGCTGCTCTATGCTGGGCAAAGGGAAGTAATCCTTTGGGCATGCATCGTTGAGATTAGTGAAATCGATGCACATCCGCCATCGCCCTCCAGATTTTGGCACTAGGACTACATTAGCTAGCCGTTTGGGGTATTGCACCTCTCAGATCTGGTTCAGGCTGATCAGCCTCTGTATCTCGGAATTGATTACCTTATTCCTCTCGGGCCCATCTTGCATTTCTTCTGCTGGACAGGCTTAGCATCGGGGTGCACGTTGAGACAGTGTTAGCATACGTACGGGCTAATGCGTCCTGGAGGTCCACCTTCCCAGGCAAACACATGTTGGAAGCGTCGTAGTGTCTCGAGAAGCTACATCTTAATTGGTGGGTCGATGTTCGTCCCCATCTTCACAACTTTCTCGGCGTCTCCGGGGAAATCTTCCACCATCTTGAGCTCTTCCACGGGATAGAGCTTGCCTGCTTCGATCCGCCGAGGTTCGCATGGACTTTTCTTACTACTGCTCTCTCCTTCTTCGGTCGTGGTAATGGTGTTAAGCCAGCACTCTTGGGCCCTAGCCTGATTTCCTTTGACCTCCCCAATTCCATTCATAGTGGGAAACCTTAAATTCAAGTGGAGGACAGAAGGCACAACTTCGAACAAGCGGATAGACGGCCGTCTGCAGATCACATTGTAGGACTTAGCAAGTGCATTGATTATCCAGAACCTAACCTCCTTCTTTCTCCGTAGATGTCCTACTCCCCACGACATTAGGAGTGGTATGGAACCTAAGGTTACGCTCGGCTTCTATCAAAGCCTACCAAAGGGGTCGTTTCCGGCACTATTTGCTCTAACTGGAGCCCCAAAGCCAGAAAAGTAGGCAGAAACATCACATCTACTCAACTTCATCGATTAGTACCCTAGCAACCTCGGCCCCGTGGATAGTGGCTTGAATTACTATGGGGTCGTCGTGAGGATGGACAATGTCTATAAGGTCTGCCGGTCCAAAGGTAATCGCAGGGGGAGCAGAACTAGTAGTGGAGAAAACATGATACTTTAGGCTAACCCGTTGTGTTTCTTTGATTATGTTGATTGTTCTGCCTAAGAGGGGGTTGTGTATGTAGTTCGAAGGTGGGGGTGGCAAGTGCTGGTGTCGAGGTTGCTCCTTGGGTACTGATCGGTCTTCGTACCTCCTTCTCCTGTTCTGAGAGTCTTCTCTTTCTCTCTCTTGTCGTTCCACGCTTCGGCGTAACTCTTGCACCTGCTCACGAGGTTGGCTTCCTTCTCTCCTCCCCATAGGTTGTTCATTTCTAGGGGAAGCCTCCCTCCTTGCGAGGAATTGGCGCAAGTATCCCATCTTCAAGAGGCGCTCGATCTCTATCCTCAGGTGATCGCATTGTTCCATTTTGTGGCCCCAACTTCGGTGAAACAAACACCATTTACAAGTATGGCGCAAGGTTTCAAAATTTCGGTCCTGGGGCGGCCAACAGAGGTCTTGGTTCCCCTCCATTATGTGCAGCACTTCGGTATTAGATATTTTCAAAGGAGTCAAGGGGAGAGGTTCCAGGTACCTTTTTACTACATCCTGTCAACCACGGGTGTTGTCTCCTTGTCTATTCCTCGTACAATCTTCATGCCCCGGCAATCCTAACTTCGCAAGCCGTGTGTCCTCTAGAAACATGTAACTCTAGGCCTTTTGCATGAGCTCTTCCAGGGTTTGGGAGGGATGTCTCACCTGGGATTCGGCAAACTCTACAGATTGGGTACCCTGGGCTACGAACTCGGAGACGATACGGGGATCTACGTGCCTTACATCGATTACGACGTCGGCAAATCTTCGCATGTACTCCCAGTTGCTTTCTCCCTCATCTTGAACCATCGTCATCAAGTGTCCGACAGTTTTTGAGTATCAGAGGTTGCATGCAAACTGTCGCACGAACAGTTCTGGGAGGTCATCGAAACTGCGTAGGGATCCTCTGGGCAGCTGGGAAAACCAAGCTTGTGCCCTCCCCATCAAAGTGGATCGGAAGATCCTGCACAGAGCATGATCAGGGGCGTTCAATATGTCCATCATTGCCAGGAACTGGTTGATGTGGTCTCGGGGGTCTCTGGAATTGCGGTCTCCCGTGTAGACCACGGGGTTGGACAAGCGTATGGATACTGGAATCTCGGGGGTCAATATGTGCGAAGCAAAGGGGCTGCCTTTCTCATCTTCTTCAGCCACCCCATCTCGATCTCTTTTCAGAACTTGCACTTCTCTTCTTAACCCATACATCATATCCATAAATTGGTGATTACTACTGGCCATACGTGGGAACGGGCGATAGGTTCCATTGTGGTTATTTCCCATAGGCCGCTCGCCTCAGCTGCAAGTGTGCTCTGTCTCTGCCCTCAACCGCCTAGGCTCGGATCCCGCACGCATATGTCCATTAGCACGCGTACCGGTGTTGGGGGGAGGTGGAACCCATCTCCCTCTAGCGCGAGCCTCCTGTTGTCGCACCCTTCGAGCTCCTCGCTCCGTGGCGATTTCCAGCAGGCGATCTTATTCGCTCATGGTCAAGTGGACTTCGGTCAAAGTTCCTTCGTCAGGGGTTTCCCCCGATTCGGGGACTCATAATCGGGCAGTCTCAGAGCCTCGTGCATGGAGGAAATGGACTCACCGGAGTTTTGAGGGGAAATGGCCATAACAGCTTGGGAAAGTATACGGGTAGGATATTGGAAGTAAACTATAATATCTACAGAATGAGAACTTACCGAATCCAGGCTCATTACTTAGGCTACCTCAAGGACTCTAATGACGTTCCCACAGACGGCGCCACTGCTGACGCCCTCGGATCGCCATGCCTATCACCGAGGCTGTCTGCACGCGGGTCCCGACCTAAGATAACCCTGGACTCGGCAAGCTCTTGGAGGGGGAGCGCTGAGAGCCTTTTAGGAGGGCACCTGCTGATGTCTTCCGCGGCCCGTGGGGGTTTGCACTTCGTTCGGACAATCTCCCTTCGACCTTCGCCTGCTACTGGGGCTCGAGCTCTTCTGACCGTGCTTGCTTGCTCTCGCTATTTCTCTCTCTAGGTGTGGCTTTATATCTGTATGCTTACTTGGATTGGAGATGCATTTATGACCAGCCCGCTTCCCTATTTATAGGGCGAGGGGAGGGTATAGGTGTAACTTTACCAGGGGCACGTATCGGCATGCATGTTGATTTCGAGGGTAGTAGAGTACTTGCGTGTCCTCGTAGAGTAGGGTACGTGGGGCTTGCGAGTCTTGTTGAAATAGGCACGTGATGCTTGAGTAGGTTTCGTAGAGTAGGGCACGTGGTGCCTCCATGTTACCCTCAAGACATGCCATGCTTCGTTTACATGCTATAACCCCTGAAACCCCGCTCTTCATTGGGGAAGCAGGGCGGCCGAGCCCTGGAAGGGCGACAACGCACTCGGATAGTGGAGGGTGACGTCGAGATTGACGTCAGCTGCCTCCTTTGGTTGGCCAAGGGGGCGGTAGCCTTTGCTTAGCAGCCAAGAATGCCTTACATGCACGTGCAAAATACGACCCCCCCCCCCCCCCCGCCCCCCGTTGATATAATAAGAGGTTTCAGAGGCAGATATTATATTATAATGCTTATCGAGGTGGGGAATCCGAGAGAGGGGGTGGTGAGATAGGCCGGGATCAAGGGATTACGCCACGTGGACGGGTACGATCCCAGGAGTGAGAGTATGTGTCATCAATATATATATATATATATATATATATATATATATTCAATTTTTGATACTTTGAAATATTTCTAAAAGCTCGAGATCAGCTACCCTGGAGCCAATTACTGGGCTTCAGACGTATGCTCAGATGCAAAAGAAACAAAAAAGAAGTCTATACGCCTTAAGTTGTTAAATTTTCGCTTCAAGAAAAGAAAGAAACTAAGGTTGATTCTTGTTAATTCTTTTACATTCTTCCGTCCTTATTTTGCCAAAAAATAATACTACCATATATAAAGTGTATCCTAAAATGTATTTGTTACTTTATTAGATTTGTTTAAATTTAACGTTTATGTTGTTTATTTTATAAGTCTCAAGTTTATGTTTTTGTATTGTAAAACTATACTAATACTAAAACATTACAACAACAAACGAATACAGGATTTCATACAGACAGAACTTTGTTGATTTATCTATTATAAAGTGTATATTAGAAATCAGAGGTAGGCCCCTATTTATAGGAAGGAGCTGGGGGGAAAACATAAATAACCAAAACTTGAGGGGGCATTCACAATTCCTAAACCGCCTTTGGAAGGCAGTTCATAACACTCCCCGTTGAATGCTCATTATTACATGCCTCATTAAAACCTTACAAGGTAAAACCCAACGGGACAAAAACCATAGTGAAGGAAAAAGAGTGCATGAACTCGTGAATGAATATGCTAGAAGAAACTGCCTCGTTAAAAACCTTGCTAAGAAAAACCCAGTAGGAAAAACCTTAGCGAAGGGAAAAAGAGTGCAGTGCATATTCACTTCCCCTGATCTTTACATCCATTGATATCTCTGAAACGCCGCATTCCAATCTTGCGCACCAGCTTCTCGAATATTGATGTAGGAAGAGATTTTGTGAATAAATCTGCGAGATTCTCACTTGAGCAGATTCGAATAACGCCGATCTCGCCTTCTTGTGAAGATCGTGAGTAAAGAAGAATTTAGGCGAAATATGTTTTGTCCTATCACCTTTAATGAACCCGTCCTTCAATTGAGCTATACATGTTGTATTGTCTTCAAAGAGAGTTGTTGGAACTTCTCGTTTGGTTGGTAGTCCACATGCCCCAAGGATATGTTGAATCATAGATCGTAGCCAAACACATTCACGACTTGCTTCGTGGATTGCTAATATTTTTGCATGATTAGAAGAAGTAGCAACCAAAGTTTGTTTGACGGATCTCCATGAAATAGCTGTATCACAATAAGTGAACAAATATCCTGTCTGGGATCGGGCTTTGTGCGGATCTGACAAATATCATGCATCTGCATAGCCTATTAAATCTGATTTGGATAAAGATGAATAATATAACCCCATATCCATTGTCCCTCGAAGGTATCGGAAAATATGTTTAATTCCATTCCAATGTCTTCGAGTTGGAGAAGAACTGTATCTTGCTAATAAATTTACTGCAAATGATATATCAGGCCTAGTATTATTAGCAAGATACATTAGTGCCCCGACTGCACTAAGATATGGTACTTCTGGACCAAATAGTTCTTCATTACCTTCACGAGGTCGAAATGGATCTTTCTTTATATCAAGAGATCTCACAATCATAGGGATACTCAAGGGGTGAGCTTTATCCATATAAAAATGTTTAAGCACTTTTGAAGTATAATTAGATTGATGTACAAATATTCCTTCATTTAAGTGCTCAATTTGAATACCCAAACAAAATTTTGTTATTCCAAGGTCTTTCATTTCAAATTCGTTTTTCAAAGAATTCATAATAATTGATAATTCTTCAGTAGTACCTATGATATTTAAATCATCAACATAAATGGCAGTAATAACATATTTAGATCCTGTCCGTTTTATAAAAACACATGGGCATATAAGATCATTTTTATAACCTTCTTTTAACAAAAATGTACTTAAGCTGTTATACCACATACGCCCAGATTGTTTTAGGCCATAAAAGGATTTATTCAGCTTGACTGAATAAATCTCATGAGAATTTAAAGCTTGTGCTTCTGGGAACTTAAATCCTTCAGGGATTTTCATATAAATGTCGTTTTCTAGGGAACCATATAAATAAGCTGTAACGACATCCATTAATCTCATTTCAAGCTTTTCACGTATTGCCATACAAATCAAATACCTTAAGGTAATTGCATCCACCACTGGAGAATATGTCTCCTCATAATCAATGCCCGGTCTTTGGGTATTCCCTTGTGCTACTAGTCGTGCTTTATACCGCGCGATCTTATTATTAGCATCTCGCTTTCGCTCAAATACCCATTTATAACCCACGGGCTTTATATCATTTGGTGTGCGTACGACACATCCAAATACTTCGCGTTTCGCAAGAGACTTTAACTCTACGTTGATCGCGTTTTTCCACATTGGCCAATCATTTCTATGCCTACATTCTTCAATAGATGTAGGTTCATGATCCTCGTTTTCACTCATAACATTGAGCGCTATATTGTGCAAAAATATTTCGTCGACATTTATATCGCTTCGGTTCCATCTATTCCCTGTATTGACATAGTTGATTGAGATCTCATCATTTTTGATAGATCCAGGCGCCTGAGGTTCTTTTGGAACCTTATCGTCGATGTCAATAGGCTCAATAGGGATAATTGTATCGTCGTTTCAACCATCGTCAATATTTGATCCTTTTCTTTTTCGAGGATTTTTATCTTTCAAACCGATAGGTCTACCATGCTAATGGCGTGTCGTAGACTCATTAGCGATCACAGGTTGTCCTTCAGGGATATCAATTCTAATTGGAGCATTTGCAGCTGGTATATAAGACTTTGTTACCCTCTTGGGGTCAGTAAATGCATCAGGCATTTGATTTGCTATATTTTGCAAATGAATTATCTTTTGAACTTCAAGTTCACTGTGTTTTGTACGAGGATCTCTTACAGACAGTGATAATTCGTTCCAAGAGATAGTCTTTTCCAGCTGCTTATTTTCTCCCTCTAATGTTGGATAAGTAGATTCATCAAAATGACAATCGGCAAACCTTGCCGTAAATAAATCTCCAGTTAATGGTTCCAAATATGTAATTATTGATGGAGATTCATATCCAACATAAATTCCCAATCTTCTTTGAGGACCCATTTTTGTGCGTTGTGGTGGATAAATTGGGACATATACCGCACATCCAAATGTCCTGAGATGGGAAATATTTGGTTCCTGACCGTAAACCAATTGCATTGGGGAGTTACTGTTATAACTCGTTGGCCTGATGCGTATAAGTGTTGCTGCATGCAAAATGGCATGTCCCCAAGCAGAAGTCGAGAGCTTAAACTTCATAAGTAATGGTCTTGCAATCAATTGGAGACGTTTAATAAATGATTCAGCCAGTCCATTTTGTGTGTGAACATAAGCTACAGGATGTTCAACATCTATTCCAATTGACATGCAATAATCATTAAAAGCTTGGGACGAAAATTCACCACCATTATCAAGACGAATTTTCTTGATCGTATAATCAGGGAATTGTGCTCTCAAGCAAATTATTTGTGCAAGTAGTCTTGCAAACGCTAGATTTCGGGTGGACAATAAACACACATGTGACCATCTAGTTGATGCATCAATTAAAACCATAAAATATCTTAATGGTCCACATGGTGGATGAATTGATCCACATATATCACCCTGAATACGTTCAAGAAATTTCGGGGACTCAAACCCAATTTTGGCTGGTGATGGCTTTATAATTAGTTTGCCTTGTGAGCAAGCAACACATGAAAATTCATTAGATTGAAAAATCTTCTGGATTTGCAATGGATGACCAACTGAATTTTTAACAATTCTTCGCATCATTATTGACCCGGGATGGCCTAACCGGTCATGCCAAACTTGAAAGTCAACAGTAAACTTTTGGTTTACTGAGGTAAATTTCTGGTTTACCGTAGCATAAGTTTCAATCACTTTGATTTTAGTGTAGTATAATCCAGATGTCAAGATTGACAATTTTTCAACTACACACCTCTTACCAGAGATAATAGAGGTAATACAAAGATATTCATTATTTCCCTCATTCATTGTCTCAATATGATATCCATTCAAACGGATATCTTTAAAACTCAATAAATTTCTATGAGACTTTTGGGAGAATAATGCATCTTCAATTGTCAATTTTGTTCCTCTTGGTAGTACTGTGTTCGCTCTTCCAGAGCCATCAATTATTAGTACTACCAGATATCGTATTGACATCTGTCTCCCTCATTGTCAACTGGGAGAAATATTTTCTATCATTGAATATGGAGTGAGTTGTAGCGCTGTCTGCCAGACAGGAATCTCCATCATTGTTTGAGGATGTTGCCACATCAATATTCATGTTTATCTTCACAAAATAAAATAAAGTGAGAGTTTATACAATAAAAGTTTACACAATATATAAGTCTTTGTAATAAACGTTAGAACATGCTTTATTTTGATGTAACACTGAATTTTAGATTAACAATAAGCATTCAGTTATTATTTGCATATTCCATATATTCAATCCCACCTTCAGGGTGGTCAAAATAGTTGGCAACATCGAGATGTGTCACGTCATGGTCATTTGTATCTTGTACGTAATTTATTTCAATATTTATGCCTTTTCATTTCAATACTTAATAGACGTCTACAAGATGTTTCGTAAGACAAGTATGTGACCAATGACCTTTTATATCACATTGGTGATATTATTTGCTCAGTTATGATGGTTAGTCCACCTTTGAAATTGACATGACGACGTTTGACATGTTATGCGTCCATTACCGCGTAAATATGGGTTCGATCAAAATTTTCTTAAAAATCGTGTCCAAGATTATTAAATAACAACATCCACTTCGGGAATGCAATAAAATTATTGGACGTGATTCATTATTTTATTCTGCCACATTAGGCATGAAATCAATTGTGAATATTTATTATAAATCTTTTTCACGATATTGCTACTGCAAGAGCACATTCGCGGTATAAAAGTGGAGTATATTTTTTCTTACATATTACCGTTGGTAACAATTTCTCCACATGATTTATATCATTAACTGATTTCAAATATTGGAACGGATTTAAAATCTTGCAATTAACGATGTATCCAATCATATCGAACTTTTGGGAGAGTGATCATCTTCTGGCGGTCATATCTCTCCGACACTATTCAAGAGATCTGCAGGATCTCAGATTTGAAGTAAAGCCAACAATATAATTAATTAGCAGTAACAATGAGGAGGCAGAGCCTTCCATCTAATAACGATGGCCAAAACACATGAACAATTAGGATCGTAATTTCGTTATTTAAACATACAAAAAGAGGCGGCAATGATTGATTCATAGCCTGTCATATAATAGATTAGTAATAATATATTAAAGAGGCGGCAATGATTTATTCATAGCTTGTCATATAATAGATAGTAATAATATGTTAAAGAGGAGGCATAGCCTACCATGTAAATAAATAATAATATAACAAGGAGGAGGCAAAGCCTTCCATATAATTAGTCAGATATTATAAAAACCGCAATATTATAAATGAAGGCATAGCCTTTCTCATTTATAATAAGGGTGGATAAACATAAAGTAAACAGTTGTAAAGACCGCAATATTATAAGTGAAGGCATAGCCTTTATGATTTATAATAAAGATGAATAAACATAAAGTAAGCAATTATAAAGACCGCAATATTATAAATGAAGGCATAGCCTTTCTGATTTATAATAAGGGTGGATAAACATCAAGAAATCAGACATAATAAAGATTATGTACCTCAATCGGTTTTCCGGATCCAAAATCGAGATTTGTTGTTGACCAGAGCTTCTCGTGCTGATAACGTATTATAAAACTATAATAATACTAAAACATTACAACAACAAACAAATACAGGATTTCATACAGACAGAACTTCGTTGATTTATCTATTATAAAGTGTATATTACAAATGAGAGGTAGGCCCCTATTTATAGGAAGGAGCTGGGGGGAAAACATAAATATAACCAAAACTTGAGGGGGCATTCACAATTCCTAAACCGCCTTTGGAAGGCGGTTCATAACATTTTGATAATTCTTTTATGAGCTTATTATTAGTTTTTGATTTATTTTTTATATTTTTTATAATATGTAAAATACATTGAGGCTCTATGAGAAATAATTTGTCCTTTTATTAACTTTATATTGAAGAAATAATTTAAATAGTATTGGAATACCAATATTTTCTTTTAATTAATTTAAAAGACATGTTTAATTGTTATTTTTTCTGTTTAATTGGTAGAACCCCGATTGTTGGATTGGGGATTAGGAAATGCAGTATTAACAGTGGTTGTTAGGATATAGAATCCTAAATATGTTCTAAATCGAGTTTAGAACGAACCCCTAAAAATTGGAGAGGAGAGGGAGATACTTTGGTTAAAAATACTATTTATTTTTTTCTCGTCAATTACAATACATACAATCCCAATTTAGTATAACCATTATTTTCACTTGTTCCCTTGCCATGGAATATATTAACAACTTAAAAAGAATGCAAGCATATAAACATAACATAGAAAATCTTGCAAATAATGTGTCACCCAAAGTGAAAGTTAATAGGAGATAGTATTTGAATGAATGATTAAGAAAAGGTATGAATTAAACCACCTCAACAGCCATAATGTGAACCATTAACAAAAAATTCACATATAAAACTAAAGCATGAAGTCAAACAAGCTCATAACTGAAACTGTAACTCATTATCGGTCACACTTTTGACTTGATGATGCTCTACACAGTTCTCAGCTTCAGCTATTCGTGAAATACCCTGTTGAGCACGATAGGTATGCGTCTCACTATTTCATTGTAAACACTACTTAGAGAAATAAAGCAAGGAGAGGGAAAGGTAACCAAAAAATTGAGTTGCGAAACTATTGGAAAGATTAAGATTAATCATTTACCAGAATATGTGTACTCTTATCCAGCAGTAATCTGTCATGTTACCTGTTTAAGGAAATTAATAGCTTAAGTTAGTGGTAAGCTCCAGTCAGAACCTCAAGTAGCACATGTAATCATTTGGAAATTAATATCTTATACTTGACGAGGCTCTCCGTAAATGGAAGAATAACCGGAGTGTCTTGTCTTAATTCAGATGAAACTTGAAGCTCCCTCCAAGTCATTTTCTCCAAGTTTAACATGCAAAAGTGAAAGCATTGAGCACCATCGGGCTTCATTAAAAAAAGGAGCTCGTTCTTCACTATAGCTATAGAGTTGATCGCTTGAAGATCCAGTTCCGACATTCCGTGGCTAACATGTCTAGGATGGGACCAAGTAGACTGATGGTGGTCATGAAATGACCATATAAACAAATTGTCCACCGAACCATGCAATGCCTGTGAAGCATAACAGACCATTGAAGGAAGATATCAGTTCAAAAGAGGAAATCTCGTGGACAAAACCGGGAAGACGGATGAATGGCGTACTCTTCGGTAAGATAGTGTCGTGTCCCAGGTTTAGAGGCTTCCTTATAAACATAAGTTATCAGGTTTGGATTCTTCCGGGAATTTTTGAAGTGCAACTTATGGAAATAACATACACCAATCATCCTCGTTCTGACATGCTGACCATATCATCCTCATTCACATATATTTTTCTCAAAAACCTCTTGCATTAATAATATATACGTACCTCATATGCTTGTTTCTCAGAATTCGAGCTCTATCTTCAAACACAAAAGAAGTAAATAATTTGACATGAAATATTGCGGGTAGAGTTATAAATAACTTAACAGCTTCTACCAAAATGATCCAAGTAAACTAAATGGAAAGAATTGGAGCGTCTTCATGAATGTCATAGTCACCATTATGGCCTCGGATCTCGATGTGAATGTGATAAAAATGCCTACTCAAGACTTTTATGATTTTTTCTTTTCAGTTATTTTTAAGGATTTAATTTGTTCCTCAGACCAAACTATTCCACTATTTTAGCAAAGAAATTCTAAATGCAGGAGGCACGCATACAAAATATGCATAACAACATGGAGGTTTGAGATGTGAGTAAGAAAAACTCAACGAGCATAAAATTAGTTCTGAGAGCGATTCTAGATTTATGCGCAAAAGGCCAACATATTCAAATTTATACTTCTTCTCCATTGTTTCATATAGTCTCAGTTTGCACGACCTCCTTGGATCGTGATCAATTTATCTCAGATGATTAAACTAGAACTCTAACATGGTAAGTAAAGGCTGCACACGTGATACATACATGTTCTATAAAAATTTCAAGACGTGGGAAACAACACAATGAACCAATTTCTTTGATAATAATGCCACATCATTCATACACCATGCAAATCGAACAATTCAAAAGGCACTAATGTTAGAAATCATCATTGTAGTATGTTGGTATAGAACACGAGTGAAGTAGGAAAAAAAAAGAAACATTTGTTGTTAATACAACGATATGAACCGAAACTCGAAAGATCAATTCATGAAATACATACATATAAAACCAAGAACAAAAAGGGGAAGCGAAGATTTACCAATTTAGTCGTTGCGGCTTGCTCTCAGTTGGTACTTTTGGCGGCAGATATTGCAAGAAAACACAGTGAGAAGCCAATGTAAACCCTCGGCTGATGTTCTAGGTTGTGACTAGGTATGGCCAAAAGGATATGTTTGGACCGTTTAACTAACTTTGGCAAGAAGAATGAACCGAACATACATTGTACAATAACTTCTCAAAATCTGGCTGGAAAAAGATGTCAATGTAGATATAAAAATTTATTGGAATAAACTCATAAATGCGCGTATTGAAACTTATTCACCTAAAATAACAAACATAGAATCTTTAGAATCTTAATTACTCTGGAAACAATAAACCACAACAGATAAGATTCAATTGTTTCTAACAAAATAAGGATATCTCCGAAAAGCTTTACCGTATTAATACACCAACAACGACGCCCTGCTTCCTAAGCTCCTAACATAATAGGAATAAAATATAGTCGTAAAGATTCTATCTACCCACAATGTTCAAATTGCACTTTTTTACGTAGACTAACAACCACAATATCTGACTCTTGAAATCTATCCCACGTTACTTGGGAATCTTCTGGACTTCTGTATATTAATGAGTTCCCCCACTACCATTAATAAGGCCTGTTAGTGGGAAATATAAGGGGTCCTAACTTCTACATGGTATCAGAGCCACTTCTATCAAAGTCAATGTTGGGCTTGCCTAAAACCCGCGTGTTAGAATCCGATGTTCATTTTGGCCTACACTTGAGGGGGCCTTTTGAAACAACACAATGGGAAGCCAATAAGAACTTCAAGCCAAGACTTAAGTTGTGACTAAGAATTGTTGTAACAGATTGAACGAGAGCTATTGACAAGCCATTTAACTAATTGAGATATTTTTCATCAACCGCCCCAAAATGTTTTTGATTCACGCAAAAGAAAGGTGGTATAGCAAGTATTTCTCATTCATGCTAGTCAAGACTTCCTTATTATTCTTCATGGTCAGCACGATGTATATTCTTCATGGTCAGCACAATGTTCAGTTAGGCCTTTGATCCTACAAATATGCACCCCCAAGAATTGTTCATTATGAAAATATAAAGCAAAAGAAATTAACACTGATATTAATAACAACACAAGGATTTAACATAGAAACTTTAAATCTGGAGAACAACTAAGGGAACCAGAGCGTAAATGCACGATATTCTGCGACCCTAAAAACTTTTCTAGCTAAAGAAAGTACAACTTATGGCAAATGTAAGAGGACATGTTGTAAATCAAATTATAAAATTAAATTCGAATATATTCAAGCCATACAGTCCAAACATCAAGTGAAACATCTGTTAAAATTTAACACATCAGTAATTCACGAAAGAATCCAAAACTCATTGCGTATTTATATAAGAAAGTTCCTGATCGAGGTCAAGGACTCTGTTTGATTCGAGAAATTAGAAGTAGTATGTTGTTTTCTAGGTTTCATCTCTTGATGATGATGGTGTTGCAAATTGAAGTTGCGTGTTCGTTCACTGGTCTTATATGCTGCACAAATATAGAAGGGTTATATGGATATGCAATCCATTCACTCATGAATTTCATTATCTTCCTAGTGGTAGTTCTTCTTCTGGTATTCAGTATGTATAGGTTGTTTTTTTATCCTGAAAACCATAAATACCAAGTCTTGCGTTCTTTCTTTGAAACTCTTCTGAAGGAAATATTTTATTACAAATGTTTAACATATACTCCTGGTACTGAAGGTTGGACGAGAATTGTTGATGTGTCATGTCTTGTATCTAGTACCGCTGAGTCTTTTTTCATCTCAAGTAAATGTCGGTTGGTTTTCTCCAAAGAGGACAAATAGGTTCCTACTTGTATCCCCACTGTTGACATGGAGTGTGAATTCACTTCAGTCGAATTACCAGAGTTTAAGAATTTCCACCCGTATGCACACTTGGCTGAGTTTGAAAACCGTTTACTCTTTATTAGCATGGATGATACGAAGGACTGTTTCCTTAAATGGTCATTGCAAAACCATCAGTCCACTTGGTCCGCTGTTAGAAAAGTTAGCCACGGAATGTTTGAGTTGGATCTTGAAATGTACCACTCTATGTTGCATAGAAGCAAGAGCGATTTGTTGTGGTTAAGACCGTTGGTGATCAATTCTTTTGCTATAGCATGTTAAATTTGGAGAATGTGAATTGGAGAGAGCTTCCAGTTTCACCTGAATTAACAAAAGATAGAATAGTTGATATTTACATTTATCGAATGTCTCTTCGAGTGTAAGAACTTAATTTCCAAATGATTATATCAGCCAAGTGTGAATGAACCTCATTTTTCTTTTTACCCCAGTCCAAGCCTCAAGTAGCAGATATAATCATTTTGAAATTAAGATCTTACACTTGGAAAGACTATCGGTAAATGAAAATACAATGAGGTTGTCTTATGTTAATTCAGTTGAAACTGCCAGCTCCCTCCAAGTCATCTTCCCCAAATTTAACATGCGATAGTGAGAGAATTGATGACCAATCGGTAGAGTCGTACATTTCGAGATCCAACTCTAGCATTCTGTGGCTAAATTTTCTAACAGAGGACCAAGTGGACTAAGTGGAATGATGGTTTTGCAATCACCATATAAGGAAACAGTCCTTCGTATCATTCGTGCTGATAAAGAGCAAAGAGTTTTAAAACTCAACCTAGTGTGCAAATGTGTGCAATTTCTCAAACTTACGTAATTCGACTATAGTAAATTAACACTCCATGTGAATCGTGAGAATGCAAGTAGGAAGCAATTTATCCTCTTAGGGGAAAACCAACCAGTATATTCTTCCACAAACTTTTACTTGAGATGAAAAATCAGATTCAAAGTTACTTGACACTAGAAATGGCACCTCAGCAGTTCTCGTCCAACCTTCAGTACCAAAAGTATATGTTTCACAATTGTAATAAAAACTTCCCTTCAAGAGAGTTTCACAGAAAAAATGCAAGACTTTGTATTTATTGTTTTCTCGATAAAAAACAATCTATACATACTGAATACCAGAAGCTGAACTTCCATTAGGAAGATCGTGAATTTCATCAGAGAATGGAATGCAAATCCATATAACCCAAATTCCCTCTTCTATATCGATGCAACATATAAGACCATTGAACGAACATGTCAATTCAAGAACGGCAACACCATCATCTTCAAGAGAGGTTTCATCACCAAGATAAATAGGAAACCAAGAAAAAGGCAAACTATTTCCAATTTCTTTAACTATGAACCACGTTTAGATAGTCCAGTAGCTTTTGAACATTTGGCTGGAAAAAGATTGTCATTGGAAGGAACCAAGGAAAAAGTACATGACATTTTTAAAGAAAAAATTACTCCAAGCTACTAAAAATCCAAAAAAGAGTAAATTCCACATGTTTCTAAACAAAATATGGATATATCCTTAAAACCTTTACCATATTGATCCACAACTACATTGCCCTGGTTCTAGAGTTCTTGAACCAAGCCTATAGCGACAATTTTCATCATTCACCCCAAAAGGGCAATGGTACACGGAGAAGAGCGACGTATGAAATGTATTCCTCGTCATGCTAATAAAAACTTTTCTATGGATCTTTAGAGTATGTACAATATCTATTTACCATTTGACGAATTGAGGTAATCCAGAAAGGATGAAATAGGGAATTCAGCAAAAATATTAATCCCCGCACTATCCACAAATTTTAATGTCGTGCAATAAGAAGAATGTTTCATTTAAGGACCACGTAAATTGAGAAACTAAGAAGCCAGCAAATTCGCAAGAACCATAAAACTGTATCGTGGTGAAGTCAAAATTCTAAAGGTCCATCCTTAGATACCAAACAAGTGTTCTTTGTAGCAAACTGAGAAACAATTAAAAATAATATTAAAAAAATCAAATAAATCACAAACTTAAAAAATAAATGGAAATTTCCTTTCAATATTTCAGTGGATTCCAAGGTAAACCATAAGAATAAAAACATAATGAGTGACATTTAGGCCAATCACCTATCAGGATTCTGGATTCTATCTACCGGCAAATAGTACTTTTGTTCTTGCTCTATTATCCGTTTTACCACCTAAACCATACAATTAGTTGGCAAATATGATATTGCTTAAGCTTCATAATGCACATATGCCATAGTTTATGATAGAAATAAGACGCTCATAGACTTAAACAAACTATTATTTTCCATCACTACTAGAATATTGTAGTATCATCCAGTCAAATGAGTTGGTTAACTACTCAAGTCACAGTGAAAGGAACTACTTATTAGTCTTCAACTTCTTCTTACACTCAAAGAAGCATAGTGGTTGATGACAAGATAAGGCCGTACAATAAAAAATTACCAAAGTAAAAAAACACCCTCATGTTTAACCAATTTATTGTCCTTCATGAGAAAGCTATAAGAAAATTTTGTTCCTAAGCGAAGAAATACTAAATCTAGTAAATGGGAGCTGCAACAATAAAAGGCAGAACCAGTTGATAAAACTTTAATCACCCTAAGGTGGTGTTTGCAAACTCTTCTCAAAAAGTAGAAGTTCAAATTTAAGTTCAAGCTCAGGAAACTGCTTTCAGTCAGAAGCTGAAAGTGTTTGAAAAACAATCTAAAAGCTAAGTTTTTCATGGTAAGGTGTTTGTAAGAAAAAAGTGATTCCACTGATTTTCTCATAATTTGACTATGATACCCTTGGCTTATATATCATCAGCATATAAATGTATTTTCATAATAAACTATTACAACTTAAAAATATTGAACTATAAGTTTCGATTTTCATAAAACTTTACAAGCATGAACTAAATTTTAAAGTATCCATATAAAAACTCAATTTGATGAATCGCTAATAAATTATACTCGTCAACATGATAGGATAGAATTCTCGAAGAACAAAAAGAAAAATGATATAAAGTAATTTAAATAACTAAAAGGAACTTGTAAATCATTTCTAGAATGATAAGTTTTTTTTGTTTCATAGAATGAAGACCCTAAACTCCTTCAATTAACATTTAATTTTATTAGATATGTTGTGTTATTTGATAATAGAAGATAAGGGTATAAATGGATAAAGAAATTTTAGTTTATTTAAAAAATGCTACCATAAGCTAGAAGCACCCATTTAGTAGCTTCAAGATTGTGAGGGTTTTTAGCTTAAAAAAAGTTTTCAAACCATAGAAGCTAAATTTGCAAACACCCCAAACTGCTTAATTTAAGTCAAAAGTTGTTTTTAGCTTTTTTTAAGAGTTTGCAAACACCACCTGAAACTGTTACCCAATCCACTTAATTTGCTAAATATTTGGTCTGAGATACGAAGCACTCAACTTTTTAAATCACTAATCATTCAAAATACCATAACTTGGTACCCGGAGCCAATATCAACAAAGCCTTCTTCAAAAGAATAACAATTAATTCAGAAAACTCAAATATTGCTAACTTAAGTAATAAGACCTACTTAAATTTCAGTTATATATTTTTTAATTATTGGATCAAACTAAAAAATATATTATAGTTAAGTTATGTTGGGGTTTAAGTATTTTAATTCAGTTATGGTGTTGTTTTTATTATTTTTGGATTGCAAAGTAGGTTTTTTTATTTCGTTTTTATACAAAATATTGCAATATTTTTTATCAAGATTTAAACTCGCGACCCGCACACCCTGCTCAATCCGCAAGGTTATGTTTTTAACTTCACCGGCTCGTGTTGTATTATTAATCAAATAAAGACTTGCAAAATTAATTACCTCTTTATTGAAGTTCATTAGAAGTCGTTTCTTGAAATGAAGTTTCTCTATAGATTTTGCATCAGCTATGTTAACATCTTTAGAGCCCTCGATTCGTGGAGCTTTATGATCTTTTTCAAATTGCACGTGCACAACCAGGCTCATGATCTGTTTCCTTTTTTGTTTCATGAATGTTGTTGACTACAGATGAAAGGTCGACATTACGATTTTTGGGAGCCTCAAAAGCAAGAACAACATTGTGCTGATGTGGGAAATAATTCCTCATGTGTGCCATTTATATATTCAGCCAAATACTCATGTCTCAATTAGTCTAACCCCTGTTCGAAGATTTTGAAAAAAAAGAAGATATATCATTGTGCATTTGATATTCACCTTACAACAAAAAATGTGGACAGTATCAACAAGAAATGAAAACTTCAATGAAAACTCTTCTCTCGCTAAAATGGAGTATTAGTAATGTGTAAATAAGTTGTAGGTGTCTGAAGGTCAAAACAGAATGGATCAAATTAAGATACTTACCGAATATATCCCCCCTACAAATATGTTTTACAAGTAGCTTCACGACAAATCCATCCTTATAGAAAGATTCCATAAAAAATTTAGACCATTCGATATTAAACCAAGTGATGTCTTCAGAAATTAAGTCTTTGATACCACCCATATTGACAAGAGAATACTACGACTCAACAAGTACCAGATTTACAGAAAATGATTTAAATATAACACAAAAATAATAGCTATAAAGAACGAAAAATCTGGGATAGAAAAATAATAACAAACAAGATAGATCTTGAGCAGCTGTCATGACTTTCTAGATAGGAACATCCAAATTCTGAAAAAGATAGAAATATTTTGGCGGTTAATACCAAAATAATGCAAGACACGAAGGTAATTTAGAACTGAAAAAAATACATAAACAATTAAAAGCAAAAAGGTGGGATTACGTAGAGGAGGTAAGAAAGGACAAAGCATGAGTCAGAAGTTGGTACCAAATTTTGGCGGTTAATACCAAAATAACAACGTTAAAATGAATAATAAAAAATGTGCATAAATGTAAGATATAAAGCCATAGAAGGGGAAAATATCCTATCATAGAAATGCACAACTATGTTACCACTCAATGTTGTGGGTATTTGGAAGTGTTTTTACTGAGGGTGTTTCCGAGCGGGTTTTGGCGGATTGTCGTTAAGAATATGACCATATCTAAATTTTGCAGGGTAACAATTTTTCAACCCAACCGGTTAAGTTAAAAACTAAACCATGCGGGTTGCCAGTTGGGCAGATTGAGTAGGCGGCAGAGTTTAATATACTTATATTTTGATATAAAAACTAAATTATAATGTACTTTGCGTTCGAAAATAGAAACACAACACCATAACACACTAAAAACACTTAAACCACAACATAACTAAATGTAAACCAACATTTTTTCAACCTAAATTAAAATAACAATTTAAATCGGTTCATAATTCAAAACAAAACTATCAAGCTACATAAAACTTAAAAAAAACTATATTGTAGTAATATTATGAACAAATAAACTATATGACTTCCGGACACTTTCCTTGTTACCATCTGTCCTATACAAATATACAAATTAAGGGCTGGTTCCAAAAGAAAGCGTTCGAAAGTGATATAGATTTGCGACAATCTTCTAATTTATCACCATCACACCACCTCTATCTTGATTTAATTATCCATGTTTGATTATTTTTCTTTAGTAATATAATAGAGACATAAATGTTAATATATTGTAGCGGTACTAATTCTTTTTGTTAGGTGTTCTTTTGGACTGTGAATCAATTTAAATTGTTATTTCGTAATTTATGGGTATAAAATGTTTGTTTGCATCCATATTTTGTTATTCTAGTTAAGTTATGTTGTGATTTATGTACTTTTATTAAATTATGTTGTTGTTTTTATTATTTTTCGAATGCAAAGTAGGTTTTCCTTTATCTGGTTTTTATACCAAATTACTGCGATATATTTCTGTAAGATTTAAACTCGCGACCCGCACGTAACCTGCTCAATCCGCAAGGTTATGTTTTTAACTTCACCCCGCTCGGGTTGTATTATTGATCAAATAAAGGCTTACAAAAATAAATTACACGACTTATTGCTTTAAAACTAAGGATAAATCTCTCTCAATCATTCAGTTCATGTAACATTCAATCAAACCGATCAACATTCAACTTC
Organism: Misopates orontium; assembly: GCA_946800315.1. Taxonomy (NCBI): domain Eukaryota; kingdom Viridiplantae; phylum Streptophyta; class Magnoliopsida; order Lamiales; family Plantaginaceae; genus Misopates; species Misopates orontium. Next base: position 25,486,499 of record OX326946.1, read on the forward strand.
AATAAAATCATTCAATTTCCGTTTTCCTTTTATTTTGAATTGAATCTGATTGCACAATTCAACAATCATTTTTGTAGTTTATGTATCATTAGCTACATATGCATGAGAGAGAAGTGGGTACATTGGTCACCCACGAATTACCCATTTAAATAATGGGTCATTAATGGATGAGCTATGTAGCCCGTTTATTAAATGGGTAAATCCATTACCCATTTATTATAGGGGGCTAAATGGGTTGATTGGTTGAGATTAGCACCTCTAGTCTTGAGTTATTTTACAAGTAGAAAAAGGAGAATGGTCGAACATCAAAAATTAATTCATATTGGGTTTCAAGGGAAGCCCAATAAATCCCTTTTTCCCTTATAAAATTATCTTCAAATTAGGCCCAATAGTTAACTCAATCCTATCTGATAAAACCAAATTATGAAATTCTTAATTCCATATACACTATAGTAAAAATGTCAATTAAATAAATTATAATATTTATTATTTTTATGCTTCTAAATCATAAAGAATAACAATTATTTATGCAACCGATCGATGTTTTTGATTCAATTCGTGGTGATCATTGAATGCATTTCAGGCACTTGGTTGATCTATAATTTTGAGCTTCAGTGGTTAGAATTAAATTCACTATTCTTGTTGATTTAATTTTTCCCTGTCTGGATAAATGCATCAAATGTTCAAAATTGTAATCTCATCCTCACCCAGGCTCCCCCTCATAGTGACAGTTTGAGCTGCACACCACTCTCATGCTCCCACGCATGGTACTTAATTTACGCGAGTCTCACCAATCCACTACATGAAAATGTAGCAATGGGGTCAAAACAATTACACACCATTGCTATATTTTCAGTGAGCATTGATAAATGGCTATGGAAAATTTTGTAACCATCTTTTGTTACTATTGGCCTTGTAAGCATAAAGTTATGTCAACAGTGGCTACAAATTAATTAGTCACCAACAATGGTGTCAAGAAAATCAGTCACCTAGTAGGGTCAAAATAATCTGTAGCCATGACGTGGGGTCAAATGAATTTGTAGTCATACAATTAGAATAAAAGAAAATAAAAATTTAAAAAAAAAGGGTGGTGTCCGATTATTTTTACGCCACCCTTTTTCTTTTTTTTTTTAAAAAAAAAGGAGTGGCATCCAATTTTTTGGACACCACGCCTTTTTTCGTTTTTTTAAAGCGTGGCGTCCAAAAGATCGGACGCCACGCTTTTTCATTTTTTTTTTAAATTGTGGTGTCAGAATAATCCGACACGACGATTGCACCGTGGAGCACAATTTTTTATTTTATTTTTAAAAAAAACTGTGGTGACTGAATAATCAGTCACCATGGTTTTTTAATAATTTTTTGTTAAAAAACCGTGATGACTGATTATTCAGTCACCACACTTCCGAAATTTTTTAAAAAAATTGGTGGCGGATTTACCGCCACTTTTTTGCCAAAATTTCAATTTTTTCAATTTGGTGGGCTTTTTCCATCCATTTATAGTATATACATATATAATTAATAATATACCAACACACACAAATATATATATATATAAACATTATATATATAGTATATATATATATATATAACATTATATATATAGTGTATATATATATATAAACATTATATATATAGTATATATATATATATATGTTTACAAATATAATTATATATATATGTTTAAAAATATACTTATATATATATATATGTTATGTAGTGTGTAAAATATATCTATATATAATATATATATATATATATATATATATATATATATATAAACACACAAATCAATATATACATATATTATATAAACACCCAAACAAGACATAACTAATATAACACCCAAAAAAAAAAAAAAAAAAGAGTGATAGAGGAGAGGATTTTTCGGATTTTAGAGTGTGATTTTCATATTTTTTGAGGGAGAGGAGATGATTTTCGGATTTTTTGAAGGAGAGGAGATGATTTTCGGATTTTTTGAGGGAGAGGGGAGGATTTTCACATTTTTTGAGGGAGAGGGGAGGATTTTCGGATTTTTGAGGGAGAGGAGATGAAGAGATGAAGTTTGTGAAAAATTGGGTATTTTTATAGATCTATGAAATTGTGGTGACTGATTTTTTTGACCCCACAAACTTTAAAGCAATGGTGAGTGAATTTCTTGACCCCACACCTAGCAACAATAAATCTGTCACCATTGCTTATCTATGGTGACTGATTTTGTTGAAGCTATACAGATATCACAATATATCACAGATTTCTTTATCTTCTTCCCATCATTTCCCCCATTTTCTTCCATTTTCACCCGTTTTCATCCCCAAAAACCTCCATCTTCCATTTTTTTTTAAAAACAAACTCTCCAAAAATTTACGCAGAATAACTCCACTGCTCACAATTCTCGGCAATTAGAAGGTAATTTTAATAAATTTACTGTGTTTTGTTGGCTTGATTTTACTAGCTTAAATTTGGGTTATTTATTTACTTAAAATTTTTAAGTTTTAGCATGCAATTTAATTATTCAATTACAATAGTTTAATTTTTTGTAGTATATATATGATCATGATTGGTATATTGTTTGTATGTTTACAAATAGTTCGTTAGTGCATTTTACTTGTTTTAATTAAGTGTTAAGTAGTTTTGCATATGTACATAGATAAATGTTGTAGTGATATATTTATTTTCCCATTTTAATAATAGACAACCCCCACACGTAATTATTTATTAATTAAGGGTTGTTTTTTGTGTTTGTAATAGGTTATAAAATGTATAACAACGAAGACCGAAGTTGGATTTACGACAGTTAAATCGTGGTGATGATGATGGGTATTTGAATCCTGTTTTTGAACCCGGTGTGGGAATTTTTCTAGACCACGCATTTAGTGCAACAAAATTATTACGAAATGGCAAAGCTAGGTGCCCTTGCATTAAGTGTTACAATAGAAAATTTGGTGGTAGAGATGGTATTCGATTTCATCTTTACAAGAATGGATTTTTTCCTGAATACTACGTATGGATTGGGCATGGTGAAATTTGAAGGCCCGAGGAGGGGTTTGATACAAATATGCGGTACGATACAAATATGGACGAGTCGTCGTCTGGGCATAACTTACGAAATCGACAAAGAGATATGGTCGAAAATTCATTTGCTGGCCGATTTGATGATATAAATGAATTTGAGATTGGAAACGAAAAACTGAATAGGGAGGCACAAGCATTCTTCCAGATATTGCGTGAGGCCAAGGAGCCCATACGAGCGGGAGAGGGAAACACAGTATTGGGATGGGTCGCTGAATTTCTCAATAACAAGGTACTCCACTCTATCCCTAATGTGGCGTGCGAAAAGAACATACGACTGTTTCGCCAATGGCTGAGTCTCGAAGATCGACAGAGGATGCTAGACAGTATGTATAGCATGCTGAGATATATGAACCGATTGGGGATGGGCTACCAAACATTTGATGTCTGCGTTAACATCTGCTTCTTATTTTATGGCGAGTACGTAGACAGTAAGCATACGGTGTGTCCTGAATGCAAGGAAGCCAGGTTCGAAGAGAGGCTCAATTCACATAACAGAGCGAAGTTGGTTGGTCACAAGAAGCTGTGGTACCTGCCGTTGATGCCACGTCTGCAACGACTCTACATGTCTCGCGTGAATGCGAAACACATGACGTGGCATTTGAAATGTTGGAGAGACAGTGATCAAATGATCCATCCTGCACATGGAGAAGCTTGGAAATCCTTTGATGCAACGCACCCAGATTTTGCCAACGAGCCTCGCAATGTGAGACTTGGCATTTGCACCGATGGATTCAACCCATTTACGAATAATGTCGTTCTATACTCTTGTTGGCCTGTCTTAGTCACGCCGTATAATCTTCCGCCCGATCTTTGCATGATGCAAGAATACATCTTCTTGAGTTTGTTGATATCTGGACCCAGAAGCTCGGAGAAGAACATAGATGTTTTGCTTCGACCACTGATTGATGAGCTGAAATCACTGTGAGAGGTCGGGGTTGAGACATACAACAATTTTAGGATGCAGAATTTCATAATGCGTGCAACTGTTATGTGGACCGTCACTGATTTCCAGGGTATGGCATGTTTTCGTAGTGGAGTACCCAAGGCAGGTTGGCATGTCCATATTGCATGGAGGGGACCAAAGCATTTCAGCTGAAGCACGGGAGGAAGAACTATTTTTTCGATTATCACCGACGTTTCTTGCCTGATGACCATCCTTTCAGGGACAACACCACTGATTTCCTAAAAGGCAAGACAGAAGAGTCTTTGCCCTTTGTGAGAAGATCCGGGGAAGAGATGCGGTAACTGGTAGAGTGCTTGCCGGATATTCCATTCGGCCATAAAAATATCATCATTCAAGGTTATGGAAAAGAGCACAATTGGAACTGGAGAAGTATATTCTGGGAACTGCCCTATTGGTGCACTAACATGATACGTCACAACTTAGACGCAATGCATTGCAAAAAGAACTTCTTCGATAATATCAAAAACACAGTGATGGATGATCCAGAGAAGACTAAGGATAATTTGAATGCGAGGAAAGATTTGGAGTTGTTAATGAGCCGACGGGAGTTTTTCTTAGGGCTGGGTCGAAATGGTAGAGTTGTGAAGAAGAAAGCCAAGTACTGGTTGAGTAAAGAGCAAAAGAAGTTGGTGTGCGAATGGCTATGGGGTTTGAAGTTCCCTGATGGGTATGCTTCTAACATTGCACGATGTGTTCATATGGACCAACTTAAACAAGTTCAGATGAAAAGTCATGACTGTCACGTGTTCATTCAAAGATTGTTGCCTCTTGCGTTTCGTGACTTATTACTGGATAGTGTTTGGGGACCATTAGTGGAGGTTAGCAACTTTTTCAGAGCTTTGAGCGCCCCTGAAATTCGAAAATCCAATATGGCCACGCTCGAGGTATCAATAGTGGAGACGATGTGCCAGTTGGAAAAAATATTTCCACCAGCCTTCTTTGATTAGATGGAGCATTTGGTGATTCATCTACAGTGGGAAGAGAAGGTCGGCGGACTGGTTCAATATAGGTGGATGTACCCATTTGAGATGTAACGATCTTTGTAGTATTACTCATTTCTATACTTATAGTTAATAAAGTATATATATTTAATAAATTGGATATGTTTCGTACTAAGTGCATGCTAGTTTTGAAGAGATCGACCGGTAATAAAGCAAGAATAGAAGGGTCGATTGTGAAGGCCAATATTACGAGGGAGATTACTAACTTTCATGCATTTTACTTCGGACCAGGAGTCGAAACCCGTCATAGCCACCTGAATAGGAATGAGGTTGAGAGGTCTCTGAATTTGAGCGATGAGTTGTCCGTCTTTCAAAATAAAGGAAAACCTACGGGAGACGAGGTAGATCACGCAATTCGACCCCTGCCGAGCACAGAGCCGCTGAGTTATACGTCCTTCTTAACTGCACCGAGGTCGAACCGTGGATAAGGTCGGTCATGTTATGAGTTCCTATACATGTGTAATTTTAGTACCTCCCCTAAAGTTGTTTATATGTGACAGGTTGTTTGAACACGAGATGTGTTTCGGTGTCCCGGATCGTGTGATTCAGAAAAGGCGCAACACTTATTTCGCGGGTTGGTTCAAACAGACTATCAGGTCCGGGCGTTACCCGGTTGACCAACGCCTGCTTGCTTTAGTACACAGCCCACTATTATGAGTAAAAGTATACAAGGCGTTTAAGATTAATGGTTTCCGTTTCCACACTAAGGAGCATGGGATGGACAAGAAGTCGATGAACAGTGGCGTATATCTGAAGGGAAATGCAGGGGACCTGATGATTTGATCTACTATGGCATACTATAGGAAATTATTGAGTTGGAATACTGGGGTAGCGGTGAAATGAAGAGTGTTGTAATGTTCAAGTGTGACTGGTACGATATCTACGGGGGCATGATGACACATCCCAGTTATCGGTTGGTGGACATCCATCCGCAGAGGCGATTGGAAACTGGAGCTGCAGAACCGTTTATACTTGCAAGCCAGGCACATCTAGTGTATTACGAAAAATACCCTTCCCAACAGAACGCGAGCAGAAGAGGGTGGTGGGCAGGTTGAAAATGCAACTGTTGTCCTGCCCGTTCTTGATAACAGTTCAGTACCTCTCACAGACGACAAAATTTAGCAAGTCGATGATGTATACGAAGAGGATGAGGAGGACGAATATGGCGATATAAATGACGAGGTTGGCGATGATTCTGCCCCTGAAGATGACAAAATCGATGATAACCCGGATTATGTTAATTAGATTTATGTATTTCGCTTTCAACGTGTAATGCATGTATTTTTATTGAACTGGGGATGGGACGACTGTGTGAACTTATGGACTATTTTTAGTATTTACCAAAAATATCTATTTTAAAACTAAGATGAAAGAAATAACCATTCAAAAACTACTTAATTAATAATTTAATTTAAGACTATGGAAATTGATAATAACTAAAAAGCTACACATTTAAACTTTACAAAAACAATTGTTCAACTAATTATATGTAGGGCCGAATGGGAATCTAGTGGGATCATGGACATCTCTGCTATCGGGGGGTGAGGCCCGAGCTGATGATCTTGCGTAATCCCTGTCTCTGGCGGCATAGGGGTGTAAGTCCTCAATGTCTGCATCTGCACGCTTCTCGTTGAACTGAATCAACATGGCATGCTGATCGGGAAAAACCCGCATACGTGAGGTACGATCCATTACAATGCGCCTTCAGATTCGCGCTGATTGTGCTAACCAACCTGTTACTGCCTTTAATCTTCCCAGTGCGAGGGTGGACAAAAAGCCTCGTCATCAGGGAACTGTCTGCAGGGGATGCTCAGGGCGAGTCCCCTAGCGATACACAACACCGTCAACCTCCATCTGAACCCCCTCCTCACCACCATCACCGGCACCCGCCTCCTCGTTCCCCACTGGACCATCCGCGGCGCATGTTGAAGCTACACCTGGTGATCCCAGTAATTGACCATCAACATTTGTTGGTAGGCCTCCTCCACCAAATTCTGATGCCAAACAACGAGGTGAAACCAATCTATTCGCCTGAGGTCGTCGCCCCGAACTATGGAATGACATGGACCATCGTGGATCTAATTGGCCGCCTGCCTGACCTACCATCCCCAGCATCCCGCTCGTGTGGCCTGCCATTTCCTGCATCCCGCCTGCCTAACCTACCATCCCCTGCACCACGCCCGTGTGGCTTGCCATCCCCTGCATCCCACATGCGTGCCCTTCCATCCCTTCCATCACGCCTGAGGGCCCTGCCATCCCCTTCATCCCGCCAGCGTGGCCCACTATCCTCTCCATCCCGTCTGCATGGCCCACCGTCCCCTGTATCGGGTTGGATGCCCCCTGAAAAAGTCCGCGGACAACATTTGTCGGTGTGTGCAGCAAGTTAGTATATGGCCCAGCTGCATTCTGGTTATACGCTCCAACCCTTCCTTCCTGCAACGTACTGTTGGGGTTCGGCCTCAACGCCTCAAGCACCCTATGATTTGTAGTATACGGTGCAGTGATCATGGCTGTCTAGATGATGCGCATGTAGATCTTGTCTTGCCTTTGCCCTTGCCTTGCCCCTGTTGCGAGAGATCGATCTATCGTCTATCTGCCATCTGTTATACATTAACACAAATAATTGTTAATAAACATCATATATTACATTTGACGCTCCAATAAAAAGATACACATGATTACTAATTATGTAATAACAGTCATAAAAGTGTTAATTACTAATATGCTCATGACATTTAATTTAACTACAAATTTGATTTTGCTATTTTATGCTAAATTTTGATTTTTGTTTCCTAAATTCCATAATATTTCTTGAATTTTCCTAATTTTTATCACAAGATTGCAACACTTTTACCAAAACTGTCATAATTACTACCAATTATAGAATGAGTACACATATATAATCATGTTTTACCTAGCTAAATTTAATTACTAATTAATATTAATCAAATTACTATGAATTTTATAATTTTATTACTAATTATACAATAATTGTCATAAAAGTGTTAATTACTAATATAATCATGCGGCATTTTTTTAAACTAAATACCTAATTTTCCTGTGTTATCCTAAATTTGAGTTTTACCCTAAATTCCATAATATTTCTTAACTTTTCCTAATTTTTAAAACAAAATTCAAACACTTTTACTTAAACTATCCTAATTTAAATGAAATTCTCCTAAGTACTGCTAATTATAGAATCAGTACACATATATAATCATAATTTACCTACCTAAACTTAGTTAATAATTAATTTATTCAAATTACTATGAAATTTATAGTTTAATTACCAATTATACAGTATTGTCATCAAAGTGTTAATTTCTAATGTAAGCATGTCATTTAATTTAACTACAAATTTAATTTTGCTATTTTATGCTATATTTTAATTTTTCCCTAAATTCCATAATATTTCATAACTTTTCCTAATTTTTATAACAAAATTCCATCACTTTTACTAAAACTATCCTAATTAAAGTGAAATTCTCCTAATTACTACTAAACATAATGTGGTCCTAATTACACATTAATTATCTAATAACAAATAATTAAGACATGCATGCATGCTTAACATTCTAATTAACACTAATAACTGCATAAACAAATATAAAATGCTAAAAATTTAATATAAACTAAAAAACAAGCAATTATCCAATAAATACTATATTTTGCTAACAATACTCATAAACACAACAATATCAACATATAAGATGCATACAAAATAATTATGAATAAATAGAAAAATTTAAGAAATCTAAAACATACAATTCAACCATAGAAAATCGAATTTTTTTGCATAATAGTGTTCTCCAAACATTATACAAGAACATACCTTAATTAATTGTTGAATTTGGAGAAAAAATTGAGTGGATTTAAAAAACAAATTAGGGTTTTGTGTAGGGCCGAGCTTCGAGAAGGGTGGAGAAGAAGAAAATGTGAGAGAAAGAAAGAAAAGACACTACAAAAAAATTTGGCAACACCCTCACTTTAGCGCCCACGCATTTAAAAGAGTGGGTGCAGAAAATATCTAACCAGTAATTAGGCCACGCTTTGGGGAAAGCGTGTTTTTCCAGTGACTATCTCCATGCTTCTAAGAATCGTGCGTACTGTGAAGCTCTTAACAAGACTTTGATGGCCCGCTTATTCACAAAGCCATTGTTTCTTGTAGTGAGAAGGAAAGAAATAATAAAAGAAAAAAACAGATACGTGGCATCTGAAAAATTGGACGCCACGTTTTAACGGGCAAGATCATGCGATCTGGCCCGTGAGCCGTTGATCACCATTGGTGATGAACAACGCTTATTCGTGGTGTCCAAATTTTTGGATGCCACAAATAAGTGTCCCTGATCATGCACGATCTGGGCGGCTCAAAGGTGGCGTCCGAATTAATGGACGCCACAGTGCTGTCAGATTTTTCTGACAGCACGCGTGGCGTTCAGTAATTCGGAAGCCATGCTCCGTTTTTTTTTAAATGTTTTTTTTTAACGGTCCAGATCCTGCATTTTTGCATGATCTGGACCTATAAATGTGGTGTCAAATAATTTTGACACCATGAATGAAATCAATGGGGTCAAATTATTTTGACCCCATTTATTTTACATGGCTACAAATTATTTTGTCACCAATGTGTCCAATGGTGACTGATTTTTTTCACTCCATGCTAGGTGAGTGATTATTTTCTCACCATTGCTGGCTACAAATTTTTGGATTCCATTGATTTAAATTATGTTCCTACATGGCTATAGATTTTAATCACTTACCATATTTTTGACCCCATTGCCTTCTATTCTTGTAGTGGAATCGAGGATGCGTCTGAACCAAAACATGATAGGACGGTTCATTTGGGCAAGAAAGTCGACCGAGTGCAGAGTGGGTCAAAGCAAGTGGCGGATCATCAAAATGTGGAAAAGGGAAAGAGAGTAATGCAAGTAGAGGATCCTGTCGAAGAGAATACTAATCAAATAACTAGTCTGAAGAATCAGCTTGGCATAACTCGCAACTTCAAGTCCGTTGTTGATGTCTCTTCATCCCAAACAGCTCATGCCACTCCTACAACTCCATCTTCAACATTTGTTCGTACTGGTGGTGGTTTGTCCCGAAACACTACGAAAGGCTCTCAACTACGAGATCTTCGCGCACTGCCCCAAAACCTCAGACTGCACCATCGAGTGGAACACCATCTCGCATCCCAGCTGTCGTTGCTGCTGCCAGAGCACAAGGCCCTGTACCTACTGCACGCAAGCGTGCATACACTTTTAAAGATCGACGTCAACGCAAACACCCATCTCATGATACATATAGTGCCTATGAGCCTGAAGACCTAGATAACAACATGGAGGAAATTCAAAGAGCCTCTTTGGATACAGGAATCTTCAAGTTGACCGATATGGCCGCTATGCTTATGTTGAAGGAATTCATGCCTGCGTTTGACCAGAAGAATTACTTTGCTGAAATAGGCCGTAGGAAGTTGTGCAGCAGATACTAAGGTAATTCGCCAATCTATTTTTTTGTCTTATTTCAACTTCTCATTTGTTAGTTCTAATCAACTATTCTTTGCCTTTTTTAGCTCTTTGTGAACCTCCAGACCATGGTGGAAAACATCGAGATTGCAATGGATGCACAACATGAGTATAACATCAGTCTGGAGGGGTTTAAGATTGCAGCTATTCAAGCTCAACATTCGGACGAGGCGGCCAAGAAGAGGACTCCTGAGGTTGAGAAAGGTCTTGAGGCCGTCACTGAAAAGCTTTGCCTGGCCAAAGATGAGCTCAAAAAGGCTACTTAAGCTGATTTTTGTAGCAAGAAGAAAGCCCAAGCTGCCATAGCTGCGCACAATAAGGTGAAGAGAGAGAGAGAGAGAGAGAGAGAGAGAGAGAGAGAGATGACATGTCCATAAAGGAAGTTCTGTTGCAAACTTCAGTAACTCACGAAAGAATCCAAAACCCATTGCATGTTTAGAAAGTTCCTGATCGAGGTCCAAGATTCTATTTAATTGAAGAAAATAAAAGTAGTATGTTGTTTTCTTGGTTTCGTATTTATCTTGGTGATAATTAATCTCTTGATGATGATGGTGTTGCCAATTGAATTTGCGTGTTCGTTCAATGGTCTTATATGCTGCATAGATAGAGAAGGGGGAAGTTAGGTTATATGGATATGCAATCCATTCACTCATGAATTTCATTATCTTCCTAGTGGCAGTTCATCTTTGGGTATTCAGTATGTATAGGTTGTTTTTTATCATGAAAACCATATGTACAAAGTCTTGCATTTCAGCAGTTCTCGTCCAACCTTCAGTACCAGGAGTATATGTTTCACAATTGTAATAAAAAGTTTCCTTCAAGAGTGTTTCACACAGAAAATGCAAGACTTTGTATTTATGGTTTTCTTGATCAAAAACAATCTATACATACTGAATACCAGAAGATGAACTTCCATTAGGAAGATCATGAAATTCATGAGAGAATGGAATTCAAATCCATATACCCAAATTCCCCCTTCTATATCAATGCAACATATGAGACCATTGAACGAACATGTCCACTCAAGAGCGGCAACACCATCATCATCAAGAGAGGTTTCATCACAAAGATAAACAGGAAACCAAGAAAAAAGGCATACTATTTCCATTTACTTTAATCAAATATAGTCTTACACCGGGATTAGGCACTTTCTTATAGATATACGCAATGAGTTTTGAATTATTTCGTGAATTACTGAATTGCAACTTTGCAAAATAATGTTACCAATCAAATCCTTCAACATTTTTGCAATTTTGTTACATTTAAACAGAATGTTTCACATGAAGTTCGGAGAATATGTTTTCCTTGAGGTCTTGAATATGTTCTACTTTAACTATGAACCACGCGTACATAGTCCAGTAACTTTTGAACATCTGGCTGGCAAAAGATTGTTATTGGAAGGAACCAAGGAAAAAGTACACGATATTTTTAAAGAAAAAATTACTCCATGCTACTAAAAATCCAAAAAAAGAGTAAATTCCACATGTTTCTAAAGAGAATACTGATATATCCTAAAAACCTTTACTATATTGATCCACAACTACATTGCCCTGGTTCTAGATTTCTTGAACCAAGCCTATGGCGACAATTTTCATCACTCACCCCAATATGGCAATGGTTCACGCAGAAGAACGACGTATGAAATGTATTCCTCGTCATGCTAATAAAAACTTTTCTATGGATCTTTAGAGTATGAACAACATCAATTAACCATTTGAAGAACTGAGGTAATCATGAAAAGATGAAATAGGGAATTCAGCAAAAATATTAATCCCCGCACTATCTACAAATTTGAATGTCGTGCAATAAGAATAATGTTTGATTTAAGCACCACGTAAATTGTGAAACTAAGAAGTCAGCAAATTCGTAAGAACCATAAAATCGTATCGTGGTGAAGTCAAAATTCTAAAGGTCCACCCATAGATACCAAACAAATGTTCTTTGTAGCAAACTCAGAAACAACTAAAAATAATATTAAAAAATCCAATAAATCACAAATAGTACCGGTCAATCACCTATCAGGATTCTGGATTCTATCTACCGGCAAATAGTACTTTCGTTCTTGATCTTTTATCCGTTTTATCCAAGAGTAATCTTTCCGAACAAAGGGATTTAGAAAGAACCGCCTCACAAATTCCCAAAAAAAGAAGAAGCACGCCTCACTATTCAGTCCAAAAGTTACCGGCAATCTTCATGCTAACTGTTGTCGGACCGCCGCCATTGGATCATCGCCCAGTGGTGGCTGCTTGTGAAGACCTAGCCTTGCTAGTTTATTTGTGATGTTGTTGGGCTGTCCAACTCCTTGATCATCAAAGAAGCCCAACTTCTTGTTGCTTGATGAAGACAAGTGCTGGGCCATCTAGCCTAGCTTGATGGTGGAGAGTACCGGGCCTCAAGGCACGATTTGTGACTGATAATGTTGGGCTTTTTGGGCCCAACTCGCTGGATTTGGTTTTCTTTATCTTTTTTTTTAACCCGTTGAATTTGATCCATCACCAATCGGTCTTTGGCCGTCGAATTCGACGCGCATGAGCAGATGTTGGGTCGTGGAATTGACCCAATTGTACAGTTTGTTTTTACAAAAAAAATATAGGTGCTGCTGCAGCTGGGGGTTGAACTCCCGACTTCTTGATGGCCTATCTTCATCCATGCCGCTGGAGCCGTCATTGTTTGTTGCCAACTTGAGACGACCATTTTATTTACACTTACTTTCTGTTACAAACTGAGAGTAGCAAAAGCTACCCCAGGTGGGGGTCGAACTCCTCACCCCCTGGGAATGAGTTGAGCCCGTTGCCAACAGTTATAGATGGCTATTGTGCTACTGAATCGCGTAGCGATTCAATATTTATCCAAAATGTTCTAGGTCCATCTTAACAAGTCCTAAATTGCCATTTGACCCCTGAAACTTTCAGAGACATGCAAAAGAACTCCACAAATCTCATTATGATGTGGGGTATTTTTGTCTGGATACGTGTCAAACCTCCAACACTCCACGTCAGACTGCTTTAGTTCCTACTGGATGCTCAAGCAGCTTTTGAGTTCGGAACCTGCACTCAACACCACACGTAAACTAAGCCTGTGCCTTCTTCGGCAAAGGCACTCTGACGCTCAAGTCAGATAGGTCGGAATGCGAGATACTGTCGTGAGAGACAATAGCTCGGATTTATAACTTGAAATAGCCCAAATAGGTCGAATTTAGGCTGAATAGGTCGAAAAATCACACCCCGAAATGGTATTGAGAACAAAAATGAAGGCACCGGAACAGGTTGAAATACCCTCAAATAGCTCGAAATACACTCTATATAGGTCGAACAAGAGCTATTGCAAACAGCTCGAACTAGTGCTCTATAGCTCGAATTCGACTTATATAGCTCCAAAATTAAATGCTTGGAAAAATAAAACGTACCTTAGAATGAGGCATGGGACCCCCTTATACAGTAATAAGAGTCCTTATTCAGCTAGAAGTGCAATCCAAGTCGAACTATAAGTATAGATAGGTCGAATTAGACCTATTTTGAAATAGCTCGAATTGGGCTTTCAAATAGGTCGAACTGGGCCTCAAATAGATCGAATTTGACCCCCAGGTAGCTCGAATTGGGCCTCTGGGCCTCAAATAGATTGAATTTGGCCCCAGATAGCTTGAACTGGGCTTGAAATAGCTCAAAATAGGCCTGTTTGGGCCCAAATAGATCTCGCTTGGGCTCAATTTGGGCCTATTTGGGCCGATTTTCGAGTTTTGCCTTGAATTGTAATTTGCATTAAAAAATAATGGTGCTGACGTGGCATAATATTTCCCGAAATACGCTCGTGGTATTGTATCGGATATTACGACGTGGCGGTACCGAAATATGGTACATCACATTAAGTTCCCAATTTCTTTTTGATTATATCAATTGGACCCCGAAAATTTTTAAAAATCTCGAGAAGACCCCAACATTTTCAAAAGCCGCGCAAATTTCAACTTTGCGTCGCTTTACCATTTTGAGCACAACTTTTTCTCTAATCATCAGAATCACAAACCGTTTTTTGTGTTTGAATCTAGACACCCGTGGCTGTCTACTACTATAGGGTACAGTTGCTAAGTAACTTCACAAAAGTGCCAGTAAATCAAGAAAGTTGCATAAGCTTTGGCTTTGGGCCACTTCAATGCTTTTTGCATGTTGCTTTAAGCATGTGTACTTGTTGAATTACAAGTTTCTTCTCATACGTACTGATATTCAACTTGCTTAACTTCTTTCATGTGTTAAGACGACAGGTTCACAGAGATTTCTGTTTGTGGACTGCCCTGATCTTAGGCAAGCTCATCCTTTCCACTTTTATTTGCGTCATCCTCTTGATTTCTTTAGGTGTCAAGTGACCTTGAAATTTCGAGTAGCTCTTCATCATCTACGTCTCGCGGTGTTCTTTGACTGAAAATGATTCTGAGGTAGCTACCTCATCATCTAGGCCAACTTCTAGCAATAAGTCTCAATCTATTGAGGTCGCATGTGATGTTTTGCAACCATTGATCACTGTTGGCACCTTGTCTTTATCTTAATCTATCGACTTTGACCCCAGTTTATGGTATTGTCAGTCTATGCACATATTCATCACGAATACTTTCTCACAAATTCACCATTTGCGATATCATGGGTTCATTATCACTTATGCTCTACTATTGTTTAGATAGCAATGCTTTCCGCTTCATATTTTTTACGTAGTAATATCGTTTGGCTCCTGCTTTGACCACTCTAAATGGTCCATCATAGTTTGCCTTCAATTTGTCAACTTGCTTGTTGGCTTTTACCTTTTTTAGCACCAAGTCTCCGACTTGGAAAACTTTGGGTTTTATTCTATGGTCATCATTTTCTTCTTCTTCAGACTGCTCATTCTGCATATTAGTGTTGATGATCACATCTTGCCCTTTTTTTTTCGTTCATGGGGGGCAACCTCCATGATTGGTTGCTAATAATTGCCACCATTGACTCCGTTAGATGCCACGGCGTCATTGACGCCATGTACCACTGCCAAGCTTCCTTGTGACCCCCCACAATTTCTCCAACTCCAGCTACAGTTGGGGATATTACTTTTTTGGGTATCAGCGAAATTTAACACCAATACGATACAAGACGTCCAATTATCATATTGTATGTGAACTAGACATCCACCACCATAAAGTCCAAGTTCAATGTTTGTCTTCGTGGGTGCGTTCCAAAAGAGGTAGGAAGGACCACTGTTCCTTAGGGAACCATATCAGCTCCTCCAAAATCATGGAGCGGGGTGCTTACACTCTTGATGTTATAATCTCTGAAATGCATTTGTTGCAAGGTCTCGAGAAAAATTATGCTTGCAGAGCTCCTATTATCAATAGGATTTTCTTCATAGTGTAGTTGGCCATATCCAAGGTTACAACCAATGGATAGTTCAAGTGGCATGCCTCATTTGCCTGAGCATATAACCCTTGCAATAGTTTCCCACACAAAACTTGTTGAACCCTTAAAGATTTTATGCAAGATATCCCTAGATATCTGTTTACGAAAATTTTTAGTGTCGGCTCCAGCTGGTCCACCTGCTATCATATTGGTTTCTCCTTTCATCGGTAAGTCGTGCGACTCCAGGGATCGCTTGTCTTTATCATGGGGTGAACGTGATAGAGATCTTCGCCCCTAACTTCCAAAAGTCTTTCCTCGATTGTCAGTATCGTGGGGACGCCTGAATCGCCTCAGTTGCTGTCATTTTTCTTGGTTCTTGCAATCATCCCTTTGATCGGATCACCGAATAAATTGTCGCTACATCCATGTTCAATAGTATGTAATAAGTGTAGCGTCGTGGGGGGTGATCTTTCTCTGCTTCTATCATTATTTTCTTTCTGCCAAGGCTTATCCTTGTTCTTGTACCCTGTTGGTACGGTAGATTCTCTCTTTATGAAATTATCTTTTTTCCCTCATTTGATTCAACTTCTCTAAGATCATTTCTCTTTGTGATAACTCATTGATACGGTTTATCGTATCGGCTCTTTCTTAATTAAAGATTCATAGAAACTCTCGTTCCTCAAATATACGAATAGAACGGTTTGCAAAATTCACCAGGTGGCTCATCCACCTTCAACAGCTCATAATTGAATCTGACCATGAAGATACGCATGTTCTCTTGGTCTCGTTGATGTATTGAAAATATGTAACTCTGTTGCAGCTTGAATTTCTTCTGGCTGGAAATTGATTCTTGAATTTATTCCTTAACTGGTCATACGATTCAATAGGTTTTTTCTAGAATTCTCAAAAACCATTTTTGGGCCACTCCTTTTAGAATGACGTCAAATATTTTTGCTTACAAATTCTTGTTGTTGTTGTGTATAACCAGTACCATGTCCAAGCTATACAAGTGGACGAATCAATCAGTCGTTGCAACATACGTTGGATATGAGAAATTTTCTTCCCCTTTGTCAATACTTCACCCTCTATAGTGCCACAAAAGGGTGACGGTATGTATTCCTCAGTTGCTTCTGCAACTTTTCTTTTGTTTGTTCTAGCAGGCAGTGAAGGTGTCTTATTTTGTCAGACACCTCTTTAATTTCCGCATTCGATTGTTCTACATCTTTTTCTTTCTTTCTTTCAGGATGAGCCTTTTTGGCCCCACCACAAGAGTTCTTCATGGTTGTAGTTTTGTTGCATGCTACTGTCCTTCTAGGACGGTCATCAGCTCTTGCTCAAGCAAGAACATGGTCAGGTAAGTTAGGGGGTTCCTTGGCAAGTTATTACCAGGATGGGTGACTAGCACTTGACTTTGAGGAAGATCCTCGTCTGTTACAGGTTGATAAGTTTGCTTCGGCATATGCCCAGGTAAATGAGTATTGTTTCGCGTCAAGTACTGCTTTCACAATAGCAATAATGTGTGCTAAGTGCTCTGGAGGAAGTGAAGTAACGATACACCCTTGGTGTTGTGGTTCATCAACAACCAGGGGTGGTGCTGGAGGTAACAACGTCTCCACTTCAGGTGGAGATTTATCTTGACGTTCATTCACTTGTGATAGAGCAGCTGTTGGAGGTAATAGTGTCTCCACTGCAGGTGGAGATTCATCTTGATGTTCATTCACTTGTGATAGAGCAGCTGCTAGAGGTAACAATATCTTCACTCAGGTGGAGATTCATCTTGATGTTCATTTACATATGATTGAGCTGTCGCTAGAGGTAACAATGTCTCCACTTCAGATGGAGATTCATCTTGATGCTCATTCACTTGTGATAGAGCAGCTACTAAAGGTAACAGTATCTCCACTTCAGGTGGAGATTCATCCTGAGCTGCTAGAGGTAATAATGTCTTCACTTCAGGTGGAGCTTCATCTTGATGCTCAGTCACGCAGCTACTGAAGGTAACAGTATCTCGACTTCAGGTGGAGATTCATCCTCAGCTGCTAGAGGTAACAATGTCTCCACTTCAGGTGGAGCTTCATCTTGATGCTCAGTCACTTCTGATAGAGCAGCTACTGAAGGTAACAGTATCTCGACTTCAGGTTGAGATTCATCCTCAGCTGCTAGAGGAAACAATATCTCTACTTCAGGTGGAGATTCATCTTCAGCTGCTAGAGGTATCGGTATCTGCACCTGAAGGTAACAGTGTCTCTACTTCAGGTGGAGATTCATGTTAATTTACTTGGGATAGAGCTGCTGCTAGAGGTAACCATGTCTCCACTTCAGGTGGAAATTCGTCTTCATGTTCATTTCCTGGTGATAGAGCAGCTGCTCTTTTTGAAGCCATAGTGTTTCTTCTTGAGTACGTTATGTGGTTTCCCACAGACGGCGCCACTGATGCGGGGATTTTTTGTATGCTTACTAGATACTCTGCGTCAGACTGATCCAGCTCCTGAATCAGCTTCGAGTTCGGGTAACTTGCACTCAAACACTGCACGTGAGCTGAGCCGGGGGTTGACCCGGCGTAGACCCTCCAATGCCTAAGTCAGTAGAGATCAAAAGTAGCAGCTCAACCCGTCGTTTATGATGGTGTCAGTTGTCAATGACGCTGATCGACGTCAAATATGACACCTTCAGTAATTCTGAAGAGTAAAAATGGCGTACCTTGTTATGATTTATGAGGGGGTATTTATAGGCAAATTGGTTTCTTGATTATCTACTAAACATAAGGATTATATACTGACCAAATCTTTGAGATTTATAATGACGGGCTGTCAGCGTCTTATTTGACGCTGTCGGCGTCAAACATGCAATTTATAGGCATCAACGTCATTCATGACGCGTAGGTGTCAGATCACTTGACAACTCACCATTCAAGTGCATTGCATACTCATGTCATTTCTTTATTGGGTAGCGCCTCATTTATGACGCGTAAATGTCAAATCAGTTGTCAATCATCATTCAGGTGCGTTCTATACTGATGACTTGTCTTAATTCTGTACCGCCACGTGTAATACCAAAATATGGTATATCAACGTGCAATTTGCAAAACGTATACTTAGTATGTAGCAAATTCCTCACCACCGAATAGGACTGCGACAACGTCACTCCATTACTGGTGGTGGTGCAACCTTTTTTCCTACGCCGGTTGTTGCCAACAATGGCTGAAGTATATTTGACTTTCGCGATGTGGGAATATCTATTTTTTGAGAACCTAATGTAATTTTAATTATATATATGGAAATATATTTCGTTCTGTTTTAGGGTGGCCATGGACAGGTTTTTCTCAAAGCGTGCATGCACGCATATAATGGTTTATGGTTAAGTCAGAAATATGAATCGAGCCGGGGGGGCTATCAATTTTTTTTTATTACTTTAGGTTATTGACATGTATAATTAATCTAATTTAAATAATTTTTATTGATTACGAAATATTTAACTTGATCATTTAATATAACGTTTTTTATTCATTGCTACCAAGTCCACTCTCATGAGCTCCAGTGCCACCATTCGCAGTGCTGCTGCCTTCACTTCCACTACTAGCACTCGATCCACCACGATTGCCGCCGTTGCCAAATCCGCATGATCCAGGCCAACCAAACTCGGGCCTAGCGCCGCCTCCAAATCTGCCAAAACCCCTGCCGTATGGAGGGAAAAATATCTTCTGAACTTCAGCTGCATTGCTACTCATCTTTTCCAAAGTCCTCCCTGTAACGGCAGCACAATCACCATGATGAAAATCTTGCTAGCCATGTTAATTATACTTGTATGTGAATTGATTCTGGATGAGACTGTTGGGTACACAAGTGTGGTTTATATACACACTTGAGGAACCGTGGAAAAACAAATTTGGAAGTTTTTTGAAGGAGCTAATGGCAAAATCATAGAGTAATTTTCATCCACCTCCCCTAAGGTTTCATACTTTAGCATATAGCCCCCTGAGGTTTTATATTTTGGCATATATCCCTCTGAAGTTTCATTAATCGCATACACCCCCTTGAGGTTTCAATTCTTTTGCATATACCCCCTGAGGTTTCAATTCCATGTACCTCCCTTCCATCCATTGATCCTTAGTAAACTATCAAAAGTGACGGTAAACATGTAATTTTCTTATACTTTAAAATATGAAAACTTATTTATGGTTTTTAATTTGTTAATTAACTTAAAAATAATCTATAAGAATACATAATCTATTTATTCTTATAGTCTAAATATCCAAATTAAGTATGATTTATTTTTAATCATATTGGTCCATTAATATGCATATTTTTCTCTACCAAACAATAATATAATTTAGAGACATATTCTTTTTATTCTATATTTTATTTTACATAGGCAACATATTAATAAGATCGATATTTTAATAAAATGTCATTTAATCATTATAATCATCAACTATATGCAAAAGAATTGAAACTTTAGGGGGGTATATGCAAAATAGTTGAAACCTCAGGAGGGTATATGCCAATGAATGAAACTTCAGGGAGTTATATGCCAAAATATGAAATCTCAGGGGGCTATATGCCAAAGTATGAAACCTCCGGGGAGGTGGATGAAAATAACCCCAATATCATACCACGAGTTGTAAGCTTTTTGCGGATTGCACCGTAAATTGTAATTAATTACAAGCAAAATACATCATAAATTGTAACTTTATTTGCAAGTTGCACCACAAACAAACATTATAGGTTTTTTTAGGGTATTTTGGATATTTTATATTTTATCAAATTACTTTTTGCAATTTACAGCACCACAAAATCCTTCTTTACATCCAGAGTACTTTTTTCTTCCGAGAAGATTAGAAAAACGTCTCAAACTTTAGTTTTTAAGAAAAAAAAAACTAAAAAAATGTAAAAGCAACAAATCAATGATTGAGTTAATATTCCTCTCCCTTTAAATTTTCAATTTCATCATATTCCTTATTATTAATTGTTCCTATCTCAATCTGCTATTAATTTCTTTTCTTGGTTGACGGCAATGACGAAGTCTCAACTTGTCCGATACCGAGAACTCCCATCCCTTTGTATAATTGGGTCTCTGTCTTTGTGACTTTCATTGCTTCATTTTACATATCTTCATGACGCAAATCTGTTTCATTTTCTTATTCGGAATTCTTTTAATATTTTAATTTCTCTATGTTATCTGAACTATTTTTTTTCTTCTTTTTTTTTTCAATTGTGCCACCATTTGCATTTCTATTTTTTTCCGACTGAATTATTTTACTAGTACCATGTGCTGGGAATTGAACAGAAGAGAAAGAAGAAAGAGATGGTATTGATTATGTCTATTAGAATTAGAGAATTCTAATATTGCTTAGACTTTGCATTTTCAAGAATTCTGGTAGTAATTTTGCGGGAGGTTTATCGAATTGTTGAAGAATTGCTTTTTCTATTTTTTTTCCAATTTGCTGCTTCAAACTTTTTTAAAAAATTAAATTTCTTTGAAACGTTTTTCAAGGAAAATATACTATGAGTGTGTAACGATCGATTTTGTGGTGGTTTAAATTGCAAGAAGTAATTTGGTTAAAATTTAAAATGTCCAAAATACCCTTATAAAATCTACAATGTGTGTTTGTGGTGTAACTTGCAAAAAGAGTTGCAATTTATGTGGATTTTGCTTATAATTACAATTTACGGTACAATTCGTGGTATAATTTTGCCATTAGCTCTTTTTCGAAGTAATCATCCAGAATTGGTGCTCGGATAAATGCTAACGTTATACTACCTAATTGTGACCTAGCTAATCAATTCATGTTTAATTTATCAAGCAACTCAGATTGACGTGTCCTTCATAACTTCTCAACAGCTTCATTAGAATGGTAAACAAATTCAAATTCATCATTTCTGTCTAGTGGTAAAATTTGTTGGAAAGCATGATTACCGAGTATTTCAATCGGGAGAAGTTATACGAGTAACTTGTACTGTTGATGATATTTTTTTTTTTTTTGTTAATTGTTTATTTTGAATTACATATTAGGCCATAATTGTCGCATGATTTGCCAATAAACCATGCATGACTTGTACATGAACTTGCTAACGCACGTCATTACTTGAAAATTCTGGCTATAGACATAAAAACGTATAAAATAATATTTTAATGAAAGATGCGCGAACTTCTAGTAAGTAGTATTCATTCGCTTGTTTCGCTTTGATATTTATATTTCGTAGTAGACCATTGTCTTTAGAAAATAATAAATTTTTGTTCTTTTACTCTAGTACGCGCGCATTAAAGATAGAATTAGGAGCTGATACTTTCTCATTAAACGTCGTAATAGCCACAGTAAAAATGTCGTTGAAACTATTACTTTCACATAAATACAGTTTTTTCTGCAAAATATAAGAAATGAAAATGAAATTAAGAAATAAACAGACTCTTCAAAATGGTGGTATATAAATATGAAAACAGATGAAATTAAATGATTATTTTGGTAACTTTTAATTAATGAAAAAAAAACTTATTAAATAATATTTATCAATGAATCTCTAAATTTAACATTAGTTTGAAAATTTGAAATATAATAAAAAAGTGCATAAGAGTTTGAATAAGTAAATCAACAAGAGATAACTATCAAAGACGAGCTATTTGTCCAAGTATACTGGAATTGCCAATTAGTATTAGAGATAAAGTATTTGACCCTCATAAGTTATCAGATTTAGTCCTCCGTAATCCAATTCATAAATATATAATTTGTCCTTAAACATTTAACTTACATCTACATGTAAATAAAAGTGTGTGTGTATATATATATAGTACTTCATGAAATTCATTTTTTTACATAAACAAGATTAAAATATATACACACACACACACACACACACACACACACATATATATATATATATATATATATATATATATATATATATATATATATATGCATGCTGTGATAAATAAAAATGAAATTTCCAGTGGTCATTATAAATATATTAATAACTCATATAATGTGGTATTGTAAAATTATCTATCACTGGTCTAAAACTAACGTATGATATATATATATATATATATATATATATATATATATATATATATATATATATATATATATATATATGTAATGGTTTAAATAATAATAAATTATTATGTACCATTAAAACTATTATTACAACCATAGTTTCTGATGTAACATCATTTACCCTCAATCTAAATTAAAATGCATTTGTTATATACACACATGTATGTATGAGGATTGAGGAATACCACAAAATATTACAAGCGCCACGTATATGTACGAGGACGCGAAAAAAAAATAAATCTCACAAGTGACTAAATTCAACGTGGAGAAAAAAAAATCACTTTGTTACTGATGTACCATATTTCAGTATCGCCACGTTATAATATTCGATACAATACACGAATGTATTTCGGGACATATTATGCCACGTCAGCATCATTATTTTTTAATGCAAAATTACAATTAAAGGCAAAACTCGGAAATCGGCCCAAGTAGGCCCAAATTGAGCTCAAGCGAGATCAATTTGGGCCCGAAAAGGCCCAATTCGAGCTATACAAGCCCAATCCGAGCTATATGGGCTCAAATAAGATCTATTTGAAGGCCCAAAAGCCCAATTCGAGCTATATGGGCTAAAGTCCGATCTATTTGAGGCCCAGGAATCCAGTTAGAGCTATTTGGCCCAAATTCGACCTATTTGAGGCCCAATTCGACCTATTTGAAGGACCAATTCGAGCTATTTCAAAATAGCTCTAATTCGACCTATTTTGAGTCATAGTTCTACTTGGATTGCACTTTTAGACGAATAAGGACTCTTATTACTATATAAGGGGGTCCCATGCCTCATTCTAAGGTACGTTTTTATTTTCTAGCATATAATTTCGAGCTATATACATCGAATTCGAGCTATAGAGCAATAATTCGAGGTATATTGCAATAGCTCTTGTTCGATCTATATAGAGTGTATTTCGAGCTATTTGAGAGTAATTCGATCTATTCGGGTTTTCTCATCACGGTTCTCAATACTATTTTGAGGTGTGCTAATTCGACCTATAGAGCTCAAATTCGACCTATTTGGGCATATTTCGAGCTATAAATTCGAGCTATTGTCTCTGACGACAATACCTCAAATTCCGACCTATCTGACTTGAGCGTCGGAGTGCCTTCACCGGAGGAGGCACCGGCTTAGTTTACGTGTGGTGTTGAGTGCAGGTTCTGAACTCAAAAGCTGCTTAAGCATCCAGCAGGAACTATAGCAGTCTGACGTGGAGTGTTGGAGAGCGGACACGTATCCAGACGAAAATACCCCGCATCAGTGGCGCCGTCTGTGGGAACCTCTATACGCACTTAGTAACAAACACTGACACTCAATGGCTCAACGGAGAGCAACGGAGAAGAATAGAATGGCAGGAAGGACTAGATCACAGAGGGAGGACGATAATCGGGCACCTGATGCTTCTGAGCGAACATCAGTGGCAGCGCCCAACACTCCCCTTGATCCTCCAACTCACACAGCGAATCAACCTGAAGTTCCTCCCACAGAACAACATCTATTGAATTCCGCTCAGTTGGATCAAATTATGGCAGCATTCCGAAGGACTATGGTTCCAATGATTGTGCAGCAATTGGCTAACACTTCTGTTCTACAGAATGTTCAGGCTCCAATAGCACAACAACCAACAGCACAGCTTGCAGCACCGCAGCAAGGAAGGACTCATCCGACCCAGCGTCGTGATGATTCAAGCCATTATACGCAGACTAGGATGACAAGGCCAAGGGATCCAACTCCCTCACCTGAAAGGAGGAATCCTCGTTCAGTGAGGACTAATGCTAACAGAGCTCCCAGTCGAGCAACTGGTCGAGATAGAGAAGTGAGGGATGGAAATGTAAACTCTAGGCAAAGAGGTCATGATCATGGACCCGCAGCAAGTCGTACTGCCGGAAGAGACAGGGATTTGCCTGAAAGAGTTGTTCCAAGGCCACAGCTTGTAATTGCTGGACATATTCCAATAATGGAGAAGCTAACTCCATTTAGTGAGGCAATTAGCAAGTTGACACTGAAGGAAGGAATTCTTCTTCCTGATATGGAAAAGTGTGATGGGACTACTGATCCGGTAGCTCATTCTGATGACTAGGATGCAGAATTGCAGATTCTGGGATACGTAGGCAACTCGGAAGTTACTCGAGCTCAGTCCCAAAACTAATAAAATCTCTTATTTTATTCAAGTTTATCCGTCGCCTACTCATTACCCGCAAGATTACAATCTATAAGGATACATAAAGTTAAACTCATACTGTCTACAAACTTTAAGTTTAAATACTTAATCAAAACGAACGTTAGCTTCGTATAACGAGCACTAGCCTCGTGGAGTCGAGCACAAGTCCTCGTACTCCCGCGAACATAGCTTCGCTAGCGCAAACATAGCTTTGCACAACAAGCACAAGCCTCGTGGAGTCGAGCACAAGTCCTCGTACTCCTGCGAGCACAAGCCTCGTGGAGTCGAGCACAAGTCCTCGTACTCCCGCGAACATAGCTTCGCAAGCGCAAACATAGCTTTGCACAACGAGCACAAGCCTCGTGGAATCGAGCACAAGTTCTCGTATTCCCGCGAACATAGCTTCGGAAGCGCGAACATTAGCTTCGCACAACGAGCACAAGCCTCGTAGAGTCGAGCATAAGTTCTCGCACTCTCACAAATACTTGTTTATAAAACTTAAGTGTTTTAGCAAGTGACAAATATAAACTTAAAAAATAGACACATATGAGTGAAGACTTAACAAGACAGAGTAACGACATTTGAAAGTTTCTAAACTCAAACTGTACTAGCAATGGATAGGCGCTAAAATCGCGCACAAGTCAACAAGATATACTATACGAAAAGAATGTACTATTGCGAATATACTGCACGAAAAGTAAAGATGTTCAAAATATTATCTAAGGCACAGACGCCAGGAATACGGGCACGCAGGCCACTCAAAGTAATCAGGGCAGCAGATTTAGTCCCAGCGACTTCACAGCACCCTCGCTTTGTTCCTGAATCGCAGCAAATGACTCGTTCAGGGGCCCGGTGTCGTCAACTGGAGAAATCTGACGAGGAGCAGGAGTAGGAACAGGGACATCGGGCATAGCCTGATCACCCTCTGCAGGATGATCCAGGACCTGAGGGTCAAAACCCATCTCACCCTCCTCCAGGGTCTCATCCGGAGCAGCGGCAGCAGCAGCAGAAGTGGATGGCTGCTCATCAGCAAAATCAGAGAGCCATACCTGACGGAGGGGATAGAAGGACGTGAATGGATCATGCTTGGGTTCGCCAACTTCCTCAGCAGGAGCAGGCTCAGCAGGAGATGGATCAGCAGGAGAAGGATCAGCAGCAGCAGCGCCTGAGGATTCACGAACCTCCGCATCATCCTCGTTCAGGCAGTTGAGGACGTTAAAAATTCTCTCTTGAATCCAGGAGCAAGGGCACCTCGGGAGATGATCTCATCAAGGGCCATGTTGTAATCCTTGGTCGTGTCAAAGCCGCCTCTCTCCAAGAAAATCTCCTCTCAGGTAGCCGAGCGGAAGAACTCAATGGCTACCTCTACCTTATCATCATCGGGAAGCTCCTACAAAACAGGAGAAGCAAAATGATATGCAGAGACATTAGCGTCAGGCATAGGCTGATCGCCGTCAACAGGCTGATCCAAGATCTGCGGGTCGAAATCCAACTCACCCTCCTCCAGGGGCTCATCTAGAGCGGCATCGGCAGCAGCAGCAGTAATGGACGTGGATGGCAGCTCGTCGGCAAAGTCAGAGAGCCATACCTGCCGGAGAGGATAAAAGGAGCTGAAGGGATCATGCTTCGGCTCATCATCGACCACAGTCGCAGCAGGTTCACCAGAAGGAGGATCGGCCAGAGTAGGATCCGCAGCAGTGGCACTAGAGGATTCGCCGACCTCTGTGTCATCCTCATTCAGGCAATTGAGGACATTGAAGTCCTCCCTCTTGAACCCAGGAGCAAGAGCACCGCGGGCGACGATGTCATCAAGGGCCATGTTGTAGCCCTTGGTCGTATCAAAACCGCCCCGCTCCATAGCAATCTGCTCCCATGTGGCTGAGCGGAAGAACTCGATGGCCACCATCACCTTGTCTTCATCGGGGAGCTCCTACGAAACAAGTAGAGGAAAAGTAAGTACGTAACACACAAATCTCAAGGAAAAAGAAATAAAGTCAAGTATAATAGGAATACATCAGTCATGGCCCTGTTGTAGCCATCCTCTTCAGCAGTCGCGAGGCGAGCTTGTGCATCAGCCAGCTCAGCCTCAAACGTTCTGCCTCAGCAGCAGCAGCAGCATCCTTCATCGTCCAGATAGTGTCAACGTGATCGTCAACAAGGGCAGTGGCATGCTGGCAGTCGGTGGTGAGCTGGCTGGATAGTCGTTTCTCCTCGGCAAGCTCCTTATCAACGGTAGCTTTCGCTGTTTTCAAGGCTTCGAGCTCAGCTTGCACCGCCTTCAGTTCGTCAACGGCGGCGACAAGATGCTTCTCAACTTCAGCCTTCGCCTCCTTGGCCTGTTTCTCCAGTCGTTGAGCTTGCAAGGCTGAAGAGTGGTGCCTATCCATTAGAGCCCTCTGCTGATCTTGAGTCGTCATCACCATATTAAAACTCTCCGCCATGGTCTGAATATTGACGAAGAACTACAAAAGAGAGAAAAAGTCAGTGATATTCAAGTACATGTATAAAACAAAGATCAAGGAAAGCTTATAAATTCACGTACCTCGCACAGAGATAAGGCAGTGCGACTGACTAGTTTCTCATGGCCCAACGCCTGGTAATAGAGCTGACGGTCGAAGTAAGGCATGAATCCTTTGACAAGACGAAGGGCAGTAATGTCTTTCAATGTGAACTGCCCTGATTGGACCGAAGCTCGCACGATCTCCTCCACGTCAATGTCGAGATCGTCACCATCATAGGCTCGGTCCTGCGCGACGCGCTTACCCCGTCGGATCTCCTCAGCAGTAGCAGCAGACCTCTTCCTAGTTGCTGCCTCAGTGTTGGCCTCATTGAAGCGACGAGCCGCTTCAGCAACGGAGGGAAGATGCACTCTTCCAGTCGAAGGTGCTGAAGAAGGAGAGAGATCCGGAAGGATCGACTCAGAACCGCCAGGTGGTGATCCAGGAGCGGTCTCAGCAGTTGACTGAGAAGGAACAGTCGAGGCGCTGGAGCTGCAGCAGGAACAGGGGCAGGAGCCGAACCCCTACCACGTCCCGACCCTCGAGTCGAGACAGCAACGGTGGAAGGAGTAGGAGCACTGGCGCCTCTCGAACTGGTACCAGCCGTCTTCGCACCTCGACGAATGGTCTTCTCAGGAATGGGCACTAAGGACTGAGGAGCGTTCGCGCCACGCTTCATAGCAGCCAGCCTCTTCTTCGTCTTGTCCATAACGATTCGCTCTGAAAATTGTAAACAATGCAAAGGTTAGAAGACAACAAAAGAAGACGTACAATCAACAAATAAGTAATACAAGAACATGCATAATGTTATACCAAAGACAGAAGGCTCAACGCCCGCATGATAAGTATAACCGCCGGCCCGCAACACTGGGGTGGTCGTCAACTCAAAGGCGTCAAATTGATTTTCTTTCAAGTTTTTAATCACCGTCAGGGTGTAGACAGGAGGATCGGGGCGTCTCGGCGATGGACGGGCGTCCGTCCAAAGCTGCTTGAATCGGAATTCCTGAGGCTTGGATTCCTTGATGTAAAACCACTGTTTCTTCCAGTGAGCCTCGAAGCTCGTCTGTAGATCAGATAGGAAGCATTGCTTCTTTCGCGAGCTCAGATAGTAAAATCCGGCGTCTACACCTCTGTTACGGAATTTCACTATAAATAACTGCCAAAACCCGGCTACAGAGCACGGGAGGTTAAACACGCGGGTCAGCATCGCATAAGCATACATCTGTGTGTATGCGTTGGGAGCAAAATGTGAAGGAGAGGAATTGAGCGAAGACATTATTTCTGAGACTATAGGGAAAATGGGAAAACGTAACCCACAGTGAAGATAGCTACTAAATATAGTGAGACATCCTTCGGGCGGGTTGTTTATCCTATCGTCTGGTCCAGGAACAATAATTTCATAGGTGTCAGGGATGTCGTAAGTATCACGATAGTAAGCTATATCGTAAGGAAGCGAAGACGGAAATTGATCAAAGTTAATCAAGTTGGGTGGAGCAAGCTGTTGAGGAGAGTTTGCGGCAGGTATAGGCACATTATCAGCAAGCGGTAAATTAAGCACAATGGGAAGAGGGTTCGGTTCATCCTCGTCATCTCCTAGGATGTCTACGTCTACCTCCATATCGGATGCCCTATCATTGCTATTTCTCTCATTACTAGATGAGGTCTCATCACTGGAGTCGTCACTATTGCCGCTAGTCGACGCATTATCCTTAGCCCTAGACGACTTAGAAGACTCATAACTACTTTCTCCACTACTACCGGAAGACTCAAGATCAATAACTCGCGTCATAAAGAAGTTTAGGATGAAAGTTCACCGGCACGAGGATCTAGATCTACTGAAACTTCTTCGTTCAGGTGAATTTGCTCGTACGACCTCTGCGCAGGTGCAAATAACTTTGGAGCGCCAGGTAATCGGACTCGGGCAGGTTCTGGTTGCCGAGGACGGATTGGGGATGACGGACGCCTTGTGTTTGATTCACGAGGATTCCGATATGACGAATCTCGTGATGGATTGCGTGCGTTATAGTAGGCCCGTTGGTGCGATCGTGGTGGTGATGGACGACGTGGAGACCGGTTACGTCGAAGTCGCGCCTTCGTGAACAAATCTGCACAAAAGATTTGAATATTAGCATTTTTCAAAATTTTTCAAAATTTTTCAAAGAATTGAAAAATTTTCTAAGTGTTATAGCTCGAATTTCCTCAGGAAATTCGAGCTATATTTTCGAGCTATCAGCTACTCACCAAAGGATATACGTATTGGTGGATTTTTCGAGCTATTCACGCAAATTTCGATCTATTTAGGACAAATTTCGAGCTATTTGGAGGTTTTCGAGCTATTTTAACAAACTTAATAAATTTGGAGGTTTTTTCGAGCTATTTCAGCGCGCTTTCTATTTTTGGCAAATTCGAGCTAATAATTCGAGCTATTTCTCGAGAGCTCTGGAGGAATGCTTAGGCGCGAAATGAGGAAATGAAGCTGGGAGTGGAGTATTTATAGGCAAAATGACGCGGGAATTACCAAAATGCCCCTAAATTCGACCTATTTGTAAATTCAACCTATTTTCAAGAAATTTTTCCAGCAAATTCGAGGTATCTTTTTGGAGGGCAATTTCGACCAATATGGAATTCGAACTATTTTACGTAAAATTCGAGCTATTTTACGGAACATTTTTCCTGGCATTCGAGTTGTTTTTTTTTCGAAGACAAATTCGACCTATACCAATTCGAGTTACCAAAAATAGCAAATTCGACCTATTTTTGAATTTTGATATTTTTGATCAAATTCTTGGTTTTTTACGCCGACGCCGCTCTCGTTGCACGATTCTCGGTTATGTGACTTCTTTTTAGTTCGTATGACCAATGTTTGTACACATTACTCTTACGAACTGGGGGACTCTAGGATGTACCATATTTCGGTACCGCCACGTCATAATATCCGATACAATACACGAACGTATTTCGGGACATATTATGCCACGTCAGCATCATTATTTTTTAATGCAAAATTACAATTAAAGGCAAAACTCAGAAATCGGCCCAAGTAGGCCCAAATTGAGCTCAAGCGAGATCAATTTGGGCCCGAAAAAGGCCCGATTCGAGCTATACAAGCCCAATCCCAGCTATATGGGCTCAAATAAGATCTATTTGAAGGCCCAAAAGCCCAATTCGAGCTATATGGGCTAAAGTCCGATCTATTTGAGGCCCAGGAATCCAGTTCGAGCTATTTGGCCCAAATTCGACCTATTTGAGGCCCAATTCGACCTATTTGAAGGACCAATTCGAGCTATTTCAAAATAGCTCTAATTCGACCTATTTTGAGTCATAGTTCTACTTGGATTGCACTTTTAGACGAATAAGGACTCTTATTACTATATAAGGGGGTCCCATGCCTCATTCTAAGGTACGTTTTTATTTTCTAGCATCTAATTTCGAGCTATATACATCGAATTCGAGCTATAGAGCAATAATTCGAGGTATATTGCAATAGCTCTTGTTCGATCTATATAGAGTGTATTTCGAGCTATTTGAGAGTAATTCGATCTATTCAGGTTTTCTCATCACGGTTCTCAATACTATTTCGAGGTGTGCTAATTCAACCTATAGAGCTCAAATTCGACCTATTTGGGCATATTTCGAGCTATAAATTCGAGCTATTGGCTCTGACGACAATACCTCAAATTCCGACCTATCTGACTTGAGCGTCGGAGTGCCTTCGCCGGAGGAGGCACCGGCTTAGTTTACGTGTGGTGTTGAGTGCAGGTTCTGAACTCAAAAGCTGCTTAAGCATCCAGAAGGAACTATAGCAGTCTGACGTGGAGTGTTGGAGAGCGGACACGTATCCAGACGAAAATACCCCGCATCAGTTACAGTAAAAAAAGAACTCACAAGTACGGGTGGCAAATGGATCAACCGAACCGGATCCAAGTCTAAATCCATGTGGATCCGATCCCTTAGGATTTGGATCCAACTGGATCCATAGGGGTGGATCTCCAATGGATTCAACTTGGATCGGATCAGGGTCCGGATCCATGTGGATCCGCGGATCCAAGTAGTACTATTTTTGGATCCAATCATGGATCAGGACGGATCCATTTGTGGATCCACCGCGGATCCATAGTCGGATCCATGTGGATCCATGTGGATCCATTGTCGGATCCAAGTGGATCCATCTTGGTAGATCCATCTAATCCACCAAATCAACCTCTACTCAACTCAATTTTCCCATCCACCAATCTATCCCACCACCTTAAATTTATTAATAAATATCATTATTCTTAGTTCTTAATTAACAAGATATTGGACGCTTAGAAAGAAAAAAAAACATTGTAAATTTGTAATTTAACACTCAACTACATCACGAATAAATGTGCAAGCTAGTTTTTCACATAATTTAACTTTTTCTTTTAATTTTAAAATATGCAATGCTCTTTTGAGATGTATTTACTAAAAATATATATGTATACACATAAAACATTTATATATATATATATATATATATATATATATATATATATATATATATATGTGTGTGTGTGTGTGTGTGTGTATTTGAGAAAAATATAGAAATCATGAATACTTCTATAACAAAACTAATATTATTTTTTGTAATGTTTTTAGTGAAGTTGAGTTTTGGAATTTGGAAGACTTTCTCGAGCTTTTGGTTAAGGATTAGAAATATTATTTAGATTCTTTTTATATATGATTGAGAATAATTTTTGCCTCTTTACAAATTGAGGTTAAAGATTACAAAATTATAAAACTTAATAATGAGAATAAAAATACCAATCAACCATATATTGTACATATCTTTAACTTTAATTGGTAGTTACCAAATTAAAGCACGAGATCTTCTTCTCATAATGAATAGTTACGTTGTCAAATTATTTTATGTAATTAAAAAATTAAAATCATAGTAAACTAAAGTTATATTTTAAAAGTATACAAATGCATAAAGACAATGAGATAGTGGCGCGAATAAAAAGCTAAATGCCAAAAAGTGCTTTAAATTGAGTTAGATCTAGACATGGACTTGGATAGATCCATACGGATCCAAATGTGGATCCATCCGGATCCACCCAGATCCATGATTGGATCCAGCCGGATCCACCCAAATCCACCTAGATCCACGTTTGGATCCGCACGGATCCACAATGGATCCAGGTCCACCTTGGATCCACCGGATCAACTTGGTTTCGGATCCATGGTGGATCCTGGGTGGATCGGATCCGATGGATCCATTTTGCCACCCCTACTCACAAGTGACGAAACAAAAGTGATTATTGGAGAAAAAGTATACATATATCTTATGTTACGTCCTAGATAGAAAATCTCAAAATCTATTTTTCTTTTGTTCCTGAAAATCCGCGTTTTGTTCCACATTGCAATATATAGTTAGTTTCAATTCTAACTAATAAAAGAGCTAAAACCTAGATAAAATAAATTAAGATTGAAAACAAGGCGCACTTTTCTCGCGATGTTCAAAGAAGTGCGAAAAAAAAGTGATAACCCCTGACGTTGAAAACTAATTCGCAATCTTTCCGTCATTAAAAGATTCAAAAATCCAAACTGTTGTCTCAATTGCAGCACACTCAAGTCAACAGAAACGCATATGATATCCTAAACTAACCTAGAGTTAGCTCTAATGAGATATCATTAGCGACGTCGTTGGAGGCACACACTCCTGATGTCATAGGCATGAAAGAACCATCTTCTTTTTTATAAACGGAATTAATCGCACGATGGTTGCTACCTTGGACATCTCGTATCACCAGTTGCTTGTCCTTAGCACCTTGGAATAATGCTCCTTCTGCCTCGGGCGCCTGGAAATAGAAAGCAATTAATTAAATGTGAAAGAGTTATGTACCCTCAAATTATCCAAGTATATATATGTTTGCTGTGGTTAAAAGACCGTACTATCTTAAATTATCCAAGTATATTCAATATACAAAAAAGAAAAACTTAAATCTCATACTATATCGACTGTATAAAAAGATTTACAACGTAACTGAAGCAAAACTCCCAGAATATAGGGTCATTGGCAAAGTGCCCCTAACTTATGAATATGAGCGTTGTGCTCCCTATTTATTGAAAAATTTGCAAACTCCTCCAAGCCAAATTTAACGAAGGAAAATGTTGCACAAATTTCAAAAGGTTCGGGAACACTTTGCTCATTTTCATAGATTACGAAGTCAAAGAATCCATAAGTAGTAGGAGCATTTGCTGCACTTTAATCCCACTTCAATTTTATTTATTCAGGAATATTATCCAAATGCTATAGTACAAATTACAATACTTACAAATATAATCATAAATTCTTATTCTCCTATGTTGATTGGTATAAGTTCCCCTGCTATGTTTGTAATTTGTTGGGTCTGCTATAGTGATGCTATTTTAATTTACTCTCTTTTGTTTTGTTTCTTTATAGTTTTTTTGCTTTGGCCGATCATAAAAAGAAAAATATTTGTGACAAGTTAATTAGATATGACTTGTTTGGACGAGAATTTTTACCTCATGGGAACTGATGATGTTCGGGGCAACTGTGCGCGTGTTTGGGAAAGAAGAGTTGCTGCCATTCAAGAAGTCCATGAAACCGAAAGAGTAATTCAATGATCTCTGGCGATGTTCCAAGTCTGACCCTCCAAACGGCTGATAATATTGAGTTTCACTCTCCTGCGGTCTCATGAATCTCACTTCTTGCCTACAATATATGTGTCATGTTAAAAGCAATTAGACTGCATATTTTAAGACAGGTACTTTGGCGGATTATGTACAACACTCCTCGTGTTACATGAAATAGACACATTATCTCCCTCTATAACATAAATAGCCAAGTTACCTTATGTATTATGTTAATGTAGGCACATCAACGCCTATAAAATTGAAGTACACACATTATCCTTATGTGTCATATTAAATAAGCACATTACCTCCCTATATATTTTTATACGTCGCAAAATATTCCATCCTGAACACAAGTGTTAGGAGGGGTAGTGTCTAACTTTTTAGAATCACAATGGGGTAATTAGTTACCTAGTTTTTATATCTCAATGAGTAATGTGTCTTATTTAACATAAGACATGAGGCGGTGAGGGTAATTAGTCTATTTATTTTCTACATGGGATGGCGATTCTATTTTACATAATACGTGGGTGACATGCCGTTAACTCTTAAGTAGCCCATCTGTACATTACCACGGTGTTGGGTTCCTGGTGAATTCAGGGATGACATGGCTCGAGTACAAGTAGGTGCAGGGTTGAGTCGGAGGGTGATAATTGGAAGACGAAGACCTTGATGAATTCTGCAAATTATTTGCTTCCATTTTCTTGTGCTTTATAGCTTCAGCCTCTGCGCATATCAAACAAAAGTTGATATTAAAGGATATTGTTGTATAAATACATACAGAATTATATTTGATATGTTAATATCAACAGAAGATGTAGTATAGTTATCACATTGTGATCAATAGAACTATAGTCAAAATTGAAACAGTTAAATATACGAAACTAAGAAGACAGTAAGTTCTATCTTTATGTATCTAGTAATAAAAAAATGTATATTGATAAGAATGCTTTGAACGGAAACTCAAGTGGAGATATATAGATGATTTCACACGATAGTTTTATTTTTTTCTAGTGCAAGATTCATCTCGCTTCTGAATAATCAAAATTGCGCTTGTAATTCAGATTAGAAAATGCGTAGAACACTACAAGAAAATGTAGCAATGGTGTCAAAAAAATTACTCACCATTGCTATATTTTCAGTGAGCATTGATCAATGGCTACAAAAAATTTTGTAACTATTGGCCTCGTAGGCATAAAGTTATGTCAGCAATGGTTACAAATTAATTAGTCAGCAACAATAGTGTCAAAAGAATCACTCACCACGTAGTGTCAAAATAATATGCAGCCATGACGTGGTGTCAGATGAATTGGTAACCATGCAATTAGATTAAAAGAAAAGCAAAAATAAAAAAAAAGGGTGGTGTCCGATTCATTGGATGCCACGCCTTTTTTCTTTTTTTTTTTTTTAAAGCGTGGTGTCCAAAGAATCGGACACCACGCTATTTCGTTTTTTTTTTTTTTTTTAAATCGTATTGTACTGTGGTGAGTGAATAATCACTTACCACGGTTTTTTTTTTTTAAAGCGTGGTGTCCAAAGAATCGGACACCACGCTATTTCGTATTTTTTTTAAAATCGTATTGTACCGTGGTGAGTGAATAATAACTCACCACGATTTTATTTATTTTTTTTTTTTTGAAAAACCATGGTGAGTGAATAATCACATCACCATGGTTTTTTAATTTTTTTTTTTTACAAATCGTGGTGACTGACAATCCGAAAATTTTAAAAAAAAATTGGTGGCGGTTATTTTGCCAAATTTTCAAAATTTTCAATTTTATTGGCTTTTTCCCTCCATTTTATTATATATACATATATAATTCATAATATACTAACACACACAAATATATATATATATATATATATATATATATATATATATATATATATATATATATATAAACATGATATATGTAGTATATATATATGTTTAAAAATATACTTATATATATATATATATATGTTATGTAGTGTGTATATATTATCTATATATATATATAAACACACAAAACAATATATAAAAACCCAAACAATACATAACTAATATAACACCCAAAAAAGAAAGTGATAAAAGAGAGGATTTTTCGGATTTTAGAGTGAGATTTTCATATTTTTTGAGGGAGAGGAGATAATTTTCGGATTTTTTGAGGGAGAGGAGATGATTTTTGGATTTTTTGAGGGAGAGGGGAGGATTTTCGGATTTTTTGAGGGAGAGGGGAGGATTTTCGGATTATTGAGGGAGAAGAGATGAAGAGATGAAGTTTGTGAAAAATGGGGTATATTTATAGATATATAAAATTGTGGTGACAGATTTTTTTGACCCATTTGCTATTACAAGGATTGTGCCCTCAATGGGGTCAAAATAATCTGACATCATTGATATCACATGGATTGTGCTTTTGTGGGGTCAAAAAAATCACTCACCATGTTCATGGTGAGTGATTTTTTTGACCCTATAGACTTTAATGCTTTGGTGAGTGATTTTCTGGACCCTACACCTAGCAAGAAATAAATCAGACACCATTGCTTATCTATGGTGAGTGATTTTTTTAAGCTATACAACTATCACAAATTATCACAGATTTCTTATCTTCTTCCCCTCATTTCCCCCATTTTCTTCCATTTTCACCCGTTTTCACCCCCAAAAACCTCCATCTTCCAATTTTTTTTTTCAAACAAACTCTCCAAAAAACCTCCATCGATCACTCCACGGCTCACAATTCTCGGCAGTTAGAAGGTAATTTTAATACATTTACTGTTTTGTTGGCTTGATTTGACTTGCTTAAATTTGGTTTATTTATTTACTTAAAATTATTATGTTTTAGCATGCAATTTAATTGTTCAAATACAATAGTTTAATTTTATGTGGTATATATATGATCATCATTGGTATATTCTTTGTATGTTTACAAATAGTTCGTTAGGTGCATTTTAACTGTAATTAAGTGTTAAGTAGTGTTGCATATGTACATATATATATATAGATAAATATTGTAGTGATATATTTATATTTTCATTTTAATAATTAAGGGTAGTTTTTTGTGTTTGTAATAGGTTATAAAATGTATAACAATGAAGACCGAAGTTGGATGTACGACAGATTAAATCATGGTGATGATGGGTATTTGAATCCGGTTTTTGAAGTCGGTGTGGGAATTTTTCTAGACTACGCATTTAGTGCAACACAATTATTACGGAATGGCAAAGCTAGGTGCCCTTGCATTAAGTGTTACAATAGGAAATTTGGTGGTAGAGATGGTATTCGATTTCATCTTTACAAGTATGGATTTTTGCCTCAATACTACGTATGGACTGGGCACGGTGAAATTCGAAGGCGCAAGGAGGGGTTTGATACAAATATGGGGTTCGATACAAACAGGGATGAGTCGTCGTCTGGGCATAACTTACGGGATCGACAAAGAGAGATGGTTGAAGATGCATTTGCTGGCCGATTCGATAATATCAATGAATTTGAGAATGGAAACGAACAACCGAATAGGGAGGCACAAGCATTCTTCCAGATGTTGTGTGAGGCCGGGGAGCTCATACGAGCGGGCGAGGGAAACACAGTATTGGGATGGGTCGCTGAATTTCTCAATAACAAGGTTCTCCACTCTTATCCCTAATGTGGCATGCGAAAAGAACATACAACTGTTTCGCCAATGGCTGAGTCCAGAAGATCGGCAGAGGATGCCAGATAGTATGTATAGCATGCATGGATATATGAACCGATTGGGGATGGGCTACCAAACATTTGATGTTTGCGGTTAACAATTGCTTCTTGTTTTATGGCGAGTACGTAGACAGTAAGTATACGGTGTGTTCTGAATGCAATGAAGGCAGGTTCGAAGAGAGGCTGAATTCAAATAACAGAGCGAAGTTGGTTGGTCGTAAGAAGCTATGGTATCTGCCGTTGACGCCACGTCTGCAACGACTCTACATGTCTCGCGTGAATGCAGAACACATGACGTGGCATTTGAACTGTCGGAGAGACAGTGATCAAATGATCCATCCTGCACATGGAGAAGCTTGGAAATCTTTTGATGCAACGCACACAGATTTTGCCAATGAGCCTCTCAATGTTAGACTTGGCATTTGCACCAATGGATTCAACCCGTTTACGAATAATGCCGTTCCATACTCTTGTTGGCCTGTCTTTGTCACGCCGTATAATCTTCCGCCCGATCTTTGCATGAGGCAAGAATACATCTTCTTACGTTTGTTGATATCTGGACCCAGAAGCCCCGGGAAGAACATTGATGTTTTGCTTCGACCACTGATTGATGAGCTGAAATCACTGTGGGAGGTCGGGGTTGAGACATACGACAGCTTTAGGATGCAGAATTTCATAATGCGTGCAACTGTTATGTGGACCGTCACTGATTACCCAGGGTATGGCATGTTTTTGAAGTGGAGTGCCCAAGGCAGGTTGGCATGTCCATATTGCATGGAGGGGACCAAAGCATTTTAGCTGAAGCACAGGAGGAAGAACTATTTTTGGGGCTGTCACCGGCGTTTCTTGCCACACGACCATCCTTTCAGAGACAACACCACTGATTTTCTAAGGGGCAAGACAGAAGAGTCTTTGCCCTTGGTGAGAAGATCCGGGGAAGAGATGCGGGAACTGGTAGAGTGCTTGCCGGATATTCCATTCGGCCGGAAAAATATCGTCATTCAAGGTTATGAAATTGAGCACAATTGGAACCGGAGAAGTATATTCTGGGAATTGCCTTATTGGTGCACTAACATGATACGTCACAACTTAGACGTAATGCATTGCGAAAAGAACTTCTTCAATAATATCAAAAACACGGTGATGGATGATCCAGAGAAGACTAAGGATAACTTGAATGCGAGGAAGGATTTGGAGTTGTTAACGAGCCGAC
Source organism: Misopates orontium (assembly GCA_946800315.1). Lineage (NCBI taxonomy): Eukaryota > Viridiplantae > Streptophyta > Magnoliopsida > Lamiales > Plantaginaceae > Misopates > Misopates orontium. Next base: position 25,525,612 of record OX326946.1, read on the forward strand.
GAGAGTTGTTCCTGGGGTTTAGCCGAAATGGTAGAGTTGTGAAGAAGAAAGCCAAGTACTGCTTGAGTAAAGAGCAAAAGAAGTTTGTGTGTGAATGGCTGCGGGGTTTGAAGTTCCCTGATGGGTATGCTTCTAATATTTCACGATGTGTTCATATGGACCAACTTACACTAGTTGGGATGAAGAGTAATGACTGTCACGTGTTCATGCAAAGATTGTTGCTTTTTGCATTTCGCGACTTATTACCGGATAGTGTTTGGGGTCCATTAGTGGAGGTTAGCAACTTTTTCAGAGCTTTGAGCGCCCCTGAAATTCGAAAATCCGATATGGCCACGCTCGAGGTATCAATAGTGGAGACGATGTGCAAGTTGGAAAAAATATTTCCCCCAGCCTTCTTTGATTCGATGGAGCATTTGGCGATTCATCTACCGTGGGAAGCGAAGGTCGGCGGACCGGTCCAATATAGGTGGATGTACCCATTTGAGAGGTAACAATTTTTGGATTATTACTCATTTCTATAATTATAGTTAGTAAAGTATATATATTTAATAAATTGGATATGTTTCATATCAGGTGCATGCTAGTTTTGAAGAGATCGACGGGTAATAAAGCGAGAATAGAAGGGTCGATTGTGAAGACCAATATTACGAGGGAGATTACTAACTTTTGTGCAGTTTACTTTGGAGCCGGAGTTGAAACTCGTCATAGCCGCCTGAACAGGAATGAGGTTGAGAGGACTCTGAATTTGAGTGATGACTTGTCCGTCTTTCAAAATAAAGGAAAGCCCATGGGGAAGCGAGAAAGACCACGCAATTTGACCCTTGCCGAGCACAGAGCCGCTGAGTTATATGTCCTTTTAAACTGCACTGAGGTCGAACCGTGGATAAGGTATTTATTATATTATGATCGATCATGTTATTAGCTTATATACATATAATTCATATGTAAATATTACGAAGTACATCCCCTGAAGTTGTTTATATGTGACAGGTTGTTTGAACACGAGATGTGTTCAGGTGTCCCAGATCATTTGATTCAGGAAAGGCGCAACACTTATTTCGTGGATTGGTTCAAAGAGACTATCAGTTCGGACCGTTACCCGGTTGACCAACGCCTGTTTGCTTTAGTACACAACCCACTATTATGAGTAAAAGTATTCAAGGCGTATAAGATTAACGGTTTCCGTTTCCATACCGTGGAGCATGGAATGAACAAGAAGACGATGAACAGTGGTGTATATCTGAAGGGAAATGTAGGGGGACCTGATGATTTGATCTACTATGGCATGCTACAGGAAATTATTGAGTTGGAATACTGGGGTAGTGGTTCAATGAAGACAGTTGTAATGTTCAAGTGTGACTGGTACGATATCTACGGGGGCATGACGACACATCCCGATTATCCGTTGGTGGACATCAATCCGCAGAGGCGATTGGAAACTGGAGCGGCTGAACCGTTTATACTTGCAAGCCAGGCACATCAAGTGTATTACACAAAATACCCTTCCCAACAGAACGCAAGCAGAAGAGGGTGGTGGGCAGTGTCTACTACAAGGGCAAGATACGTCGTCGATGCCACTTCAGTGTTTCAGGATGAAAATGCAACTGTTGTCCTGTCCGTTCCTGATAACAGTTCAGTACCTCTCGCAGATGACGAAATTCAGCAAGTCGAAGATGTATATGAAGAAGATGAGGAGGACGAATATGGCGATATAAATGACGAGGTTGGCGATGATTCTGCCCCAGAAGATGACGACACAGATGATGACCCTGATTACATTAATTAGATTTATTATTTCGATTTCAACGTGTAATGCATGTATCTTTATTGAACTGAGGATGAGACGATTGTGTGAACTTGTGGAGTATTTTTAGTATTTACCAAAAATAACTATTTTAAAACTAATTAAGAGGAAAGAAATAACCATTCGATAACAACTTAATTAATAATTAATTTAAAACTACTGAAAATGATAATAACTAAAAAGTTACAAACTTAAACTTTACAAAAAAAAAAACAAAAAAATGAAAAGGGAAAGAAGGAAATGGAGGAAAGAGAAAGAAAAGGGGAAAAGAAAGAAAAAAAAAAAAAAATTTAAACCGTGGTGTCCGAAAAATCAGACACCACGGTTTTAAAAAAAAATAAAAAAAATAACGAAACCGTGGTGTCCGATTTTTTGGACACCACAGTTTAAAGAAAAAATAAAAAAAATGAGGAAAACCGTGGTGTCTGAAAAACCGGACACCACGGTTTACGAAACCGTGGTGTCCGATTTTTTGGACACCACAGTTTAAAAAAAAAAAATGAGGAAAATCGTGGTGTCCGAAAAATCGGACACCATGGTTTATAAAACAAAAATAAAAAATACATTGGAAAGCGTGGTGTCCAAAAAATCGGACACCACGCTTTGATAGAACACAGCATGATCTGGTCCCTCTACCCACCTCCCCTCTAGTTTGAATCTTTTCTATCCACCTCCCCTCTTGTTTGGATTTTTCCCATTCACCTCCTGAGATGGTTGACTATTAGCCAACAATTATATTTGAGGGGTAAAAGTGTCACTTGATAAGAGAAAAAACTATTAAATTGTTATTCATAACATAACCAAATTACTTAATAAATTGAATTGCAAATATGCAATATTGAATGGAAAATTTTATATAAAAACTTGTATTTAGATAGTTAAATTTTAGTAATAACATTCATGTTAATTGCAAACAATACATAATTAAACATAATTAACATGGAATACAAAATTCAATAATTCATGTATCTTTTTATTGATAGTTAGAAGTCTTTGAACCGTACAACTATATTAAATTATTAATTTTGTTATATTGTTTACAAGATATATGAGCTATTGAAATATTAGTTATACGGATATATTTATAACACATCTAAGAAACTTAATAGTTCTACAATTATTAATATATAGTATCCAATAAAAAGTATCAATCGAAAAATGTTATATTTATCTAATTATATCGTGGAAACAATGTATATGGAATTTAGTTATGTTTGGCCCTAACTTTAGGGTCCAACTCTATTTTATACTTATGCTAAAATGTGCTTGTGTTTTGTTTTCTAAATTAAACATTGTTTCAATCCAATTATCGTCTACATAGCCATGTATTTATTTATTTATGTTCTCCTTATTATATATTAGCGTAAGCCCAAAATACATTTGTACATTTATTATATGTACATGTTAGTTGCAATGAACATATATATTATTACTAAAATATAATTATTTAAATATAAGATTTACATCTAATATTGTGTATTAATAATTATTAATTAATTAAGTTATTTTGTTGTGTTGTGAATAGATATTCAATAATTTGTAGTACTTTAATATTGATTGACACTTTTGCCCTCCAATTTAAACTATTAACTAACAATCAACTAAAGGAGGGGAGGTGGATGAGAAATTTCAAACTAGAGGGGAGGTGGATGGAGAGAGAAGAAACCTCAGGGGTGGTGAATGAAATTTGCCCCAGATTTCTTATCTTCTTCCCCCCATTTTCTTCCATTTTCACCCGTTTTCATCCCCAAAAACTCCATCTTCCAATTTTTTTTTCAAACAAACTCTCCAAAAAACGTCCATCGATCACTCCACGGCTCACAATTCTCGGCAATTAGAAGGTAATTTTGATACATTTAATTTAAGACTACTGAAAATGATAATAACTAAAAAGTTACAAACTTAAACTTTACAAAAAAAACAAAAAAATGAAAAGAACTAATTATATGAAGGGCCGAATGGGAATCCAGGGGGATCGTGTCCCTCTCTGCTACTGGGTGGAGAGTGAGGCACGGGCTGATGATCATGCGTAATCCCTGTCTCTGGCGGTAGGGGAGTGTAAGTCCCCTGTGTCTGCATCTGCGCGCGCTGATCGGAGAATTGATCCAACATTGCATGCTGATCGGGAAACGTAGGCTGCACGGTCTGACTCGTCCCACCCTAGAAGGATCCTGATTTTACTTGCTGCATGAACTGCCATAACTCATCCTGTCGCGCCCTCTGGGTCTGTAACTCAAATGTATTCAAATGTAACTCTTCCTCCAAACTGGCGATTCGTTCGTCTCTAGAATCGTAGCAGTTGCTCTTCGTTTGCACCCAGCCGTTATCCTTCCATTTCGGGTACATGCGTACATTGAACCCCGCGTACTCTGGTTCCCCATGCGTCGGAATACCTGAAAATCAAAACATGTATTTTTATCAAGTTTCAAACATTAAGAGTTGATGCAGATATATAATGCATCAAAACATTTAAACAGACGAATATTTAATTACCAGGCATCCTGTTCCTGTTTGAGCCCCCTACCGCATTCGACCACAACTGCGGATCCAACGTAGGGTACTTATCTTCGTCTGATATTTTTCTGCTAGTTCCGCGACATAATTATCCTTTTTATCAAATTAAATATACGAAGTCAATATTTCATTTACTTACATGCGCCAGTGATCCTTCTGGCTCGTCCACTGCTCACGTCCGTCCATAAGCTATTTGCACTTTCCCGCCTTCCAGGCATCATGGATCTTCACATTATCTGGGTTCCCCCCACTTTCTTCAGCCTGATAAATCACACAGAAGTATCGGTTAGATGACTAAGTTAAAGATAAATAAACCCTAATAGATATTTATACATATATCAAAGACATACCAGCTTTTCCTGCACTTTGTCTATGCTCCTCGACCCGCCAAACCACGTCGGTAACGGGTTCTTGAGCTTGTTCGCCCGTGCAATCGCACTCCGTTTCTTGTGCTCCTCAGACTCCCAGTGACGAATGTAAGCCGGGACAAATTCGTCGTTCATCCAATAGTTCTGAATCCTCTTCGGCGGATGTGAAGTGCTCGTGTTTGCCACCCAATACGTCTTAGCACGATACACCTCATGACTAAATCTCTTGGAACAAATGCTGTGGTACGTTCTGGTTATCCCTAATGCGTCCTGCTCACTCCACTGATACGTCACCTGAAATTCAAGAATCGATAACAAGTGGTTAATATAGTTAATATAGTAATAATGCATATAAAGTTAAATTATACTTCATAAAATTATGGCAAAGTGTACATACCACAAATCTATCCCAAGCCGCCTGACGATCGTTCGCCGAAAAACCCCTGTACGTAAAGTACGGTGCGCTACAATGCAACTTCAGATTCGCGCTGATCGTGCTAACCAACCTGTCACTACCGTTAATTGCCCCATTGCGAGGGTTGATATAAAGCCTCGTCCTCAACGCAGGGTCTGTGGGGGGATGCTCAGGGAGAGTCCCCCCGCGATACACAACACCGTCAACCTCCATCCCACCCCCTCCTCAATATCATCGCCAAGATCAGCCTCCTCGTTTCCCACCGAACCATCCGCTCCATCACCTTCCTGCTCCACATCATCCCCCAAATGGACCTCCTCCGTGTCTCGACGTAAAGCACTCATGCCGCCTGTCGAAGCCACACCCGCTGATCCCGATAACTGACGATCGACATCCAATTGTAGGCCACCTCCAGCAGCTCCTGATGCCGAACAGCGAGGTGAAACCAATCTATTCGCCTGAGGTCGTCAGCCCGAACTGTGGAACGACGTAGATTGTCGTGGATCTAACTGGCCGCCTGAACGACCTAAGTTCCCCTGCACCCCGCCCTTGAGGCCTGCCATCCCCTGCATACCGCCTGCAGCACCTCTCGTCCCCTGCATCGGGTTCGATGCCCCCTAAAGCATTTCAAGAACCTTATTTGGCGTCATCTGCAGCAATCCAGTATATGCTCCTGTCCTCCCGTCCTGCGACGTACTATTGGGGTTTCGTCTCATCGACTCAAACACCCTATGATTTGGCATGGTATACGGTGTAGTGACCAATGGCTGTCTAGATGTTGCGCCGCCAGATTTTGTAGAGCCTTTGCCCTTGCCCTTGCCTTGCCTCTGTTGCGAGGGATCGATCTGTCGTCTATCTCCCATCTATTATACATTAACACAAATAATTGTTAATAAACATCATATATTACATTTGACGCTCCAATAAAAATATACACATGATTACTAATTATGTAATAACAGTCATAAAAGTGTTAATTACTAATATGATCATTACATTTAATTTAATCACAAATTTAATTTTGCTATTTTATGCTAAATTTTAAGTTTTTCCTAAATTCCATACTATTTCTTGAATTTTCCCAATTTTAATAACAAAATTCCAACACTTTTAATAAAACTATCTTAATTACATCTAATTATAGAATGAGTACACATATATAATCATGTTTCACCTTCCTAAATTTAATTACTAGTTAATTTTAACTAAATTAATATGAATTTAATAATTTTATTACTAATTATACAATAATAGTCATCAAAGTGTTAATTCCTAATGTAAGCATGTAATTTAATTTAACTACAAATTTTGTTTTTCTATTTTATGCTATATTTTAATTTTTTCCTAAATTTCATAATATTTCATAACTTTCTTAATTTTTATAATAAAATTCCATCACTTTTACTAAAACTGTCCTAATTAAAGTGAAAGTCTCCTAATTACTACTAATTAATTATGAAATGAGTACACATAATGTGGTCCTAATTACACTTTAATTTTCTAATAACAAATAATTAAGACATGCATGCATGCTAGCTAGCTAACATTCTAATTAACATTACTAATTGCATAAATAAATGTAAAATGCTAAATATTAAATAAAAATTAAAAAACAAGCAAATGTCCAACAAATACTGTATTTTGCTAATAACATTCATAAACACAACAATATCAACATATAAAATTCATAAGAACTAATTATAAGAATAAATAGAAAAAATTAAGAAATCTAAAACATACAATTTAACCATAGAAAATCGATTTTTTTTGCATAATAGTGTTCTCCAAACATTATTTAATAACATACCTTAATTTATTGTTGAATTTGGAGAGGATTAGAGTGGATTTTAGAAAAAAAATTAGGGTTTGGGAGTAGGGCCGAGTTTTGGAGATGGTGGGGAAGAAGAAAATGAGGGAAAAAGAAGAAAAGGGGGGAAAAGAAAAAAAAATTAAAAAAAAATTAAAATCGGAGATCATCATAAAAAAAATTGAAAAAAAAATGAAAATGCATGTCAAGGCGTCCAAGAAATTGGACGCCTGACATGCTTTTTGTTTTTTTTTTATATTTTTTGAATTTTATACCGTTTGATTCAAATTGAATCAAACGGCAATTTTCTTTTTTTTTTAAAAAAAATTTGTTAATTGTTTAGTGTGATTTCTTTTTTTTTTTTAATCTTTTAATCAATTGTTACCTTTTTCTTTTTTTGTGAAAGTCTCCTAATTACTACTAATTATCAAATGAGTACACATAATATGATCCTAATTACACTTTAATTTTCTAATAGTAAATAATTAAGACATGCATGCATGCTTAACATTTTAATTAACACTACTAATTGCATAAACAAATATAAAATGCTAAATATTAAATAAAATTTAAAAAACAAGCAAATATCCAACAAAAACAATTTTTTGTTAACAACATTCATAAACACAACAATATCAACATATAAAATGCATACAAACTAATTATAAGAATAAATAGAAAAAATTAAGAAATCTAAAACATACAATTTAAAAATAAAAAAAAATAAAAACAAAAACCGTGGTGTCCGAAAATTTGGACACCACAGTTTAAAAAAAACAAATGAGGAAAACCGTGGTGTCCGAAAAATCGGACACCACGATTTATAAAACAAAAATAAAAAATAAATTGGAAAGCGTGGTGTCCAAAAAATCGGACACCACGCTTTGATGGAACAGATCATGCCACACGGCATGATCTGGTCCTTTAATCCATGGCTACAAATTTTTTGGATGCTCACATGGTGTCAGATTTTTCTGACACCATGTGGCATCCATATTTTTTTTAGCCATTGCCTATTTTGGTTTTTTTTTTTATTATTATTGTTTTATTTTGCATGGCTACAAAATAATTTGTCACCATTGTGTTTAATGGTGAGTGAATATTTTCACCCCATGCTTGGTGAGTGAATTTTTTCTCACTATTGCTGCCTACAAATATTTTTGACACCATCGATTTAAATTCTATTGCTACATGGCTACAGATTAAAATCACTCACAATATTTTTGTAGCCATTGCATTACATTCTTGTAGTGGAAATAGATGTACTTAGGTATTTATGAAGTTCTGCTCTATGGCAATTAGTTAACACCTAACTTACAGCCTTCTTTTTAGTACTGCAACATAGTTTCTCTTGTGCACAACGTATGCCTGGCTTGGTCTAGTACTTAATACCAACATAAATAATGTGGTATAACAAATAACGTGTTTAAACCAACTAAAATTTTTCGTTGTAAATTCAAAATTCAATATGGAAGTAGAAGTTTCACCAACGGAAAATTTGTTGTTATTGTTATCTTGTTTTTTTATAGTGCGTGGCACGCTATGGAACATTTGGTATAACAAATAACGAGTTTAAACCTAGCGGCAAATTAATTTTTTTTTTTTGTTTGGATTTGAGTAACTTATCCGCATTTAATATTTCATTTATGTATAACCACTACAAGAAAAAGCTTAATTAGGGACACATAATTGGGTAAGGACACAAAAATCCTATCTAAAAATGATCAACGGGGACAGATTATATTCACTTGTCCCTAAATGGAACTTTGCGAATTAGTAGATACAGATTTATCCGTATCTAATTTAGATACCAATAAGTCCCTATCTATTGATTTGATTCATTGAAATGAAAATAGAAGAAAATAAAGAAACGTTAGGCGGGAAGCTTGGCGCCCAATTTTGGAGACGGATAGTGTCGGTAGAGACGGAACTAGGTTGTATCCAATATAGATACAGAATTGTCTGTATCTATAGAGTGTCAGTGGAGACAGAACCAGGTTGTATCCAATATAGATACAAAATTACATGTATCTATAGCTCCCCACCCAAATGAGACGGATTAATTCGTACCTACAGAGCATCTCTCATAGCCTTCTTCTTCCTCATGTACACTCACCATTTTTAGTAAGCTTTCTTCATCCGCCATTCTCATATACCTCTTCTTCTTCTTCCTCCACCATCTCTCATATACCTCCGGAACTTTATTCTTGACAAAACTCTGGTGAAAGATATAGAAATGGAGTTCTATATCCAGAATCATTGATCACGGTGATTTTGTAGCTGTGTTTTTTTTATATTTTTTTCTTTTTCTTCCTATTTTCCTTGTTTTTGTGAAAACTTAAATAAAGAAAGAAAACGTATTTAGTGTAAGGTTTTTAATAATTAACAATTAGGATGAGTTTACCACTCTTGATCTATTTTAAATTTGAAATAATAATAATAATAATAATAATAATAATAATAATAATAATAACAATAATACGAGTTTAAAGTAAAACTAATTTTTTCTTTAGAAATATCTCAAGAAAGTTTTGTTAATTTAATAGAAATCAAGAGTTGCTATGTTTAGTTTGATTCCTATGTAACAAGGACTTATTCATTTGAATAAGTTCTATTAGTTTAATAAAAATCAAAATTTGTTCTATTTAGTTTAGTTTAATGTAATTAGGAGTCATTTACTCAAATAACCTTTACTAATTTCATAAAGACAATATTAGTTCTATGTATTTCAGTTATTATTTAATTAGGAGTTATTATTTCATATTAGTTCTATTTAGTTCAGATGTTGTTATGGAATTATGAGTTATTCATTCAAATAAGTTCAATTTATTTAACTGAAATCAAGAGTTGTTCTATTTAGTTCAAATGAGAAATCGTAATTTTTAATAAGTTCAATTAATTTAACAAAAGTCAAGATTCTTTTCAGTTCTTATATAATTAGAAGCTATTCTTGCAATAAGTTCTCTTAACTTAATAAGATATAAGATTAGTTATATTTATTTCAACTCTTATGTAACTAGGAGTTATTCATTCAAATAAGTTTTATTATTTTAACCAAAACCAAGTTAGTTCTATTTAGTTCAAGCCTTATCTAATTACGAGTTATGCATTCAAATAACATCTATTGACAACAAAAATCAAGATTAGATCTATTTAGTTTATTTCTTTTGTAATATTTGTTAAATTAAGTTAAACTAAAGTGACACAAGTCAAGATTATTTATATTTAGTTGATTCTTATGTAATTAGGAGTTGTCCATTCAAACAAATTCAATTAATTTATTAAAAACCAAGATTAGTTATATTTAGTTCAATTCTAATGTTATCAATTCAAAACTTAATTAATTCAACAAAAATAAAGAGTAGTTCATTTAAGTCAATTCTTATGTAATTAAGAGTTATTCATTCACAAAATTTGAGTTTATTTAACGAAAATCAAGGATGGTTATGTTTAGTTATATTATTATGTAATGAGAAGTTATTGATTCTAATAAATTTAATTAATTTAACTAAATCAAAATTAATTCTATTTTGTTCAGTTCTTATGTAATTACGAGTTATTCATTCATATAAGTTCACATAGGTTGATAAATATCAAGATTAGTTCAATTTTCTTATGTAATTAGGAGTTATTCATTCAAATAAGTTTTATTAATTAATTTAACAGAAATGAAGAATAGTTCTATTTAGTTCAAAACTTATGTAATTATGATTTACAATCATTCAGTCAAAATAACATCTATTGATTTAACCAAAATCTAGATTATATATATATATATATATATATATATATATATATAGTTTAATTCTTATGTAATTTTTATACAACTAAGTTTAATTAAAATCAAGATTAGTTTTATTAAGATCAATTCTTACGTAATTAGAAGTTATTCATAAAAAAAGTTTAACTAACTTATTAAAAAAAAAATTAGTTATATTTAGTTAATTCCTAATGTAGCGAGGGGCTATTGATTCAAATAAGTTCAATTAACTCAAATGGTTAGTTATATTAAATTCAATTGTGATGTACTTAGGAGTTATTCATTTAAATAAGTTCAAATTAATTGTATGATATAGATGAGCCACCTCAACTAATTGTATAATATGGTTGTTTCAATTTAGTTAAAGTTTAATTACGAGTAGTTGACTCTAGTAAAATTATATATTTTAGCATAACTATTAAATGTGCCTTAATTTTGTCAAATAGTCAAGAAATATATAAACTACATCTTCATTTAGTAAATTAGAGAAAAAAAAATGATTATCCCTATCTAAATTTCGTCACTAAATTGTAGAGGCAAACTTTTTCTACCTAAAGTCTGTCTCGAAGTTGTAAAGACAAACTTTTCCTGTCTAAATAAGGTCCCCAAGTTGTAGGGACAAACTTTTCCTATCTAAATTTTGTCCCTAAGCTGTAGAGATAGAATTAACTTGTCCCTAAACATTAGGGAAGGAAATGTGTCCCTAATATTCCTTCCCTAATTTTTCAGGGACAACTAAAATTTGTACCCATAACTTAGAGAGAAATGTAATTCGTACCTAGTAGTGAAATTCAATTTTCACTTACCCGCCCATACCTGAAGGGACACACTTTTTCCTACCTAAATTTCACTCCAAACTCATAATCTTGCCTATAAATACCCATCTTCACAATCCTTTCTCCATTTTTCTTCTACTTCTTCTCTACCTCTCCTACAAATACACTCTCTACTCTTCAATCACCTTCTTCTCTACTTAATATTACATATAGATTAGAATACATATCAACATATATTGCGAATATTTCTTTGTGTTATATTTTAAAATTCTTAATTTTCCATATATCATTTTATTTATATGTTTTTTAATCTAATGTATAATACTTATTTCTTATTTAAAATATATATATATATATATATATATATATATATATATATATATATATATATATATATATATATATATATATACATACATACACGTAAAAAGTGTGAAAGCAACCACTTTTTTTCTTTTTTTTAAAGTTTGTTGTTTTAGATATAGAAATATATGTATCTTATTTAGATACGGACTAAGTTTATATCTAAATAAGATACGGATTTTGTCTTATCTAAATTAGATACAGAACTTTTGTATCTAATTTAGATAAGACGAAATCTGTATCTAATTTAGATATAGACTTAGTCCGTATCTAAATTAGATACAACTTTTTTGGTATCTATTGTTAATTTTCACAATTTGATTTTTTTCTTGAATATCATAATATAGGTAATTTTTCCGTATCTACTTTAGGTACAATACTATATCTGTCTCTACATTAGGTACAACACCTCATTCGTACCTATATTTGGATACGGATATTTTCTGTATCTAGTATTCGGTACATCTTTTCCTGTACCTATATTAGGTAACCCTTCCATATTCCGTACCCAATAGCAATAGGGACTTGGGCAGTAAACACAGATTTTAGATACAACTTTTTTGCCCCTATTTAGCAATTGAAATAGATTAACACTTATTAGGTACATATATTTTCCAACCTAATTTGCATTTTTCTTGTAGTGAACTTCCGAGTTGTCGTTTATTAACTTTATATCATAACAAATACTTTAATATGGATACAGTTATTTTGAAATTAGTCAAAATCAGGAAAAATATTTAAAAGAATTTAGATGCTAGGTAAGAAATCTTCAATGTTATTCATTAATTTATAGTTCATGATTTTAATGAAACACCTAAAGATTTGATGTCAATCAAAGTTAAAACCTTCAATCCTGGAACTAAAAAACAAAGATGAAGAGTCCGTGAAAACGGAATAATAAAATTTTCCCCTCGGTCTATGACTTTTTTGTGTTAAAATGTTTTGCTCCTCAACAAAAAATAAATAAAAATAAAACTAAAAAATCAATGTGGAATAGGGTGAAATTCGAGTCAATGAAAGTACTATCCATACCTTGTATCATCTGCTCATGCTTCATGCTCCTGTACATCTGTCCATGACAGAAATCAGATAAGAGTTTGGACGATGACATCCATGAAGAAAGAAAAGGAACCAAAAAAAGAGTACAAAATTACGTCATAAAAAAAGATTTCCTGAAAATTCTTTCACAGATGACAAATCAATTAATAACCTGAAGGTGGCTCTTGACGTGGGATATAGTCAGCCCCTTTACATACATCATTTCCAGCACCTTTTTAGGAGTTGCCCCTATCAATAAACAAATCAAACCAAAAAACGAAAAAATCATTAACTTTGTAGCACGTAAAAAGAGTTACTTGATACACATGCACATGCACGAAGAAAGTAAAAGGTTAGTAATTACTGTCTTCCCCTCCAAGGTTTTCAACGGCGTCGATGAAGCACTTATGAAGTTCTTGCGTCCATCTCATTCTAGGAATTTTCGACCTTACATAAGGTCTCACACCGGTTTTTCCAGGCTGTATTGGGGTGTTCTCCACCACACGTCGCCGCCTGATCATAGAGAACCCTTCATCGAATTTCATGTTAAAGGTTGAAAGGCTCGGCGGAGAATCCATTACTACTGCGAAAAAAAGAAAAACTACACAAGTAATAACAATTGAGTGAAGAGTTAAATGGTCTATGTGAAAACAAACGAGAATAAATATTAGGAAGACTGTTGTCATGGTTTGTCCATTTGTGCGGCTTTTTCGGTTTTTTTTTTCAACTTCGGTCTCTTAATAAGTACTGGTTTCATCTTTGGTCCCTATTGAATTTTTTTGCAACTTTGGTCCCATAATAGTCTCACAATTCATACGTGATCCCTTTTTTCACCGAAATCGTCCATTTTGGCCAAAAAATGCACGTGTCGTGCACGTGGTCACATGAGGGTTATTTTCATGCGGGAAAGAAGTCGCGATTCTAAAATCGCATCCCTCATTATTTGAATCTAATAACACTATTAAATGTATGACGATTTTACTCAGAGAAGAATTGGCTATAAATAAATCTTTGATAAAATTTAGAAAGTGTATACCATCGTACGTAATTACCACAGTTTAAATGCTCTAATTTGGGATAGCAATATTATATATTAATAATGAAGTAGAATTAAAATGGTACGCGCTCTCTCACGCGCCGCTCTATGACATCTCACGACAACCCGCTTTACACTCCGTCAATGGCTGCACCGCCACCATCGCCGGAACCCCCTTTAGAAAAACGCCTTAAATTTATTCAAGACACCCCCCCCCCCCTGCTTTCAACAGAAATTCCTATGGATTCGTCCGATGCCATGGACGCCATGGATCACGACTCTTCTCTGCCAGATGCTGATGCAGATCGCGCCGCCTTGCCGCCTCCTCCTGGTGATTCCTATCGTGATAGAGTTATGAATTTCTCATCTGACTTCACTATGACGCCTGATCTGAATCAGGGTTTGGTTAACAAAATCGACTATTCCACCTTTGACAATGAACAGTGGGCCGATCTTGATTCTGAATTTGCTTCCCAATTCCACGACGACCCTGTCGTTGATCAGAGTCCATGGCCGAGAATGCGTCTCTCTGCCACTGAATGGGTCGAAATTTGTTCGAACATGGCACGATGCCTTGTCATCAAACTTATGGGCAAAGCGATTCGCTACGAAACTCTCGCACAACAGATTCCGAAACTTTGGTCGCTACATGGCACTTTTGAACTCGTGGAACTTGGAACAGGATTCTTCCTTGTTCGTCTCCAGAAACGCGAAGACTATGACTTTATTCTTCACGGTGGCCCATGGGTTCTCTTTCAACACTATCTTACGGTTCGTCGTTGGACACCGGATTTTCGTTCTTCTGATGCGTCAATCACGAACCCCATGGTCTGGGTTCGTCTCCCCGAATTACCTTACCCTTTCTTCTCTCAACCCAGACGTTTGAAAGAAATCGGAGACATGATCGGGAATTTCATCAAGGTAGATGTCCATACCGAAGGTGCTTCTAAAGGCCGTTTCGCTCGCATTGCTGTTGAAATCGATTTGAAGAAACCGTTGCTACCTAAATACTTGATTGGAAATTCCGAGTATAATATCGAATATGAAGGGATCCGATTGATTTGCTATCAATGTGGAGTGATTGGCCACCATCATGATGATTGTCCATCCTCGCCGGCGGTGATCGAGAGGAAATCCAAAGAAGCTGCCGCGGCGGCGGCACAAAAAACCTCTCCGGAGATTGACACTAATCGTCGGGAAATTCTCCCGGAGACCGGCTACGGCCCGTGGATGATTGTCAATTCTCGCCGGCGTCAAAATTTCCAACGGCCTTTTTTCGTGGGGAAAGTTCCAAAAATCCCGCAACTTACCATGGACAGAATATCCAGTTGCCTAATACGGAGAAATCACGCGCACCAAAGTCCACTTTCTCTGCCCTTGCTGACTTGGACGAGGATTTTACTGACCCGAATCCTAACCAACCCGCTTCTCCTACTGTTGCACGCCCAACTTCAGCTGGACTGAGCTCGCCACGGCCCAAAATAAAGCCCTATCAAAATTTGGACCAAGTTTCCCATCCCCTGCCCGTCAAACGCCCGGCCCAAGTCCACTCGATCCCACTATCGGACCAAGACCTTGTTGAGCCCACTGACTCTCCCCAGGGGCAGACCCATGACTCACGGACTGAAGGAGCTCCTCTTTCGATTCTGCAGAATAATGCGAACAGGAACAATGTGAATCAATCTGATTCGGGTAAGATGATTTCTTCCATGCATTCTGATCGAGGACAACATCTTAATGTTTCGAAAAATTATGCTCGTCGTAACTCTGGGGAAAATTATAAAAATTCCGACGAGAGTCGCACTTTTGATCGCGGGCGACAAGACCAGCCACGACGGAACTGAACCCGTCCTTTTCTCGACTCTCTTTATCTATTTTTATGGATAGACAACATAAATTTATTCTTTGGAATGTCCAAGGTGCCGGAAATGATAAATTTCTTAGAAATGTCAAGGAACTTATTAGATACTATAGACCTCTACTCCTTGTTCTCACGGAAACTAGAGTCAGTGGGCTTTCGGCCGAAAGTATTATTCGTAAAATTGGTCCGTTGGGCAACGCTCGAGTTGAAGCTCGAGGTTTTGCTGGTGGCATATGGTTCATTTGGGTACACGACCGTGTCGCTGTTAGAGTTATTGGTGCTTCTTCACAACTTCTTCACACTATTATCGATATACATGGTTTTGGTACTTTCGCTTTTACGGGAGTCTATGCTTCTCCTATTTACTCTCTAAAAGATGAACTATGGGATGATCTTACTGCCATCTCTGATACTATTGATTTGCCGTGGATTGTTGGAGGCGATTTCAACGACATCATATCCCCGGATGAGAGGAAAGGGGGCATCGGCCGCGACACGAATAGATGCTCTATATTTTGTAATCGCATCTCTCGTTGCGGTCTTCTCGATTTAGGATTTTCTGGTCCTAAATTCACGTGGCGGCGAAAAATTAATTCTCGGATTCTTAGTTCCCGTCTCGACAGAATTCTTGCCAACGACGATTGGAACTTCTTCTCTCCGGACTCTTGTGTTCTTCATCTTGCTCGCACTCACTCGGATCACAACCCAATTATGCTTTGCTTTGGCAGCCCAAGACAACAGATTGCCAATCGCCGGTTTAGATTCGAAGCTGCATGGCTCCTCCGACCCGACCTTCCTGATGTTATTCATCAGGGATGGGTGCCGAACTCTGATTTCCACTCATCTCTCTCGAATTGTGCGTCACGACTTTCGGACTGGAGTAAAAACTGTTTTGGGAACATTTTCAAAAGGAAACGCCGCCTGCAAGCCCGTATTTTGGGCGTTCAATGCGCTATTGCAGAAAATCCCAAACCGAACCTCCTCAAGCTGGAATGCAAACTGATCCAGGACTTTAATGCGGTTCTCTTGGAGGAACAGATTTTCTGGTTCCAGAAGTCTAAAGAAGATTTTGCAACCCTCCATGATCGGAATACCCGTTTCTTCCACTTATCTACCCTTGCCCGCAAACGCACGAATACTATTTTGAGCTTGAAAAATGGCGATGGAGATTGGATTTCAAATCCTTCGGACCTTATGCAGCTGGCCGTTAATCATTTTCAGAATCTTTTTACAGATTCTTGTTCCTCTTACCCCGACAGCCTTCCCTCCTTCTTTCCAGATTTAACCGTTGCTGAAATCCAGACTCTCACTTGCGACATTAACTTGATTGAGGTTCGTGCAGCGGTTTTTTCGATGGATCCTTACAAGAGTCCCGGACCCGACGGCTTTCATCCGGCTTTCTTTCAGAAATTTTGGAACATCGTGGGAGTTGATCTTCACCGCCTTGCCTCCTCAGCTCTTACAACAGGCTCCTTTCCGGCCTCCCTTAATGAGACTCTTCTTCATCTCATTCCCAAAACTGAGCACCCGGAAACCATTCATCAATTTCGCCCGCTGGGTTTGTGTAACGTGGCTTACAAAGCAATCACCAAAGTTCTCACGACCCGTCTTAAGCCTATTCTCTCGCGTCTTATTGGCCCTTCACAGAATAGTTTCCTTCCGGGACGTCAAACGCGCGACAACATTATTGTTGCTCAAGAGATCGCACATTCTATGAGGAAGAAGACCGGCAAATTTGGAGTTATGGCTCTTAAGATAGACCTCGAAAAAGCCTTTGATAGACTTTCATGGACCTTCATCGAGGAAACCCTCCGTCTTGCTCACATCCCTGACGTGCTTGTAAATTTAATTATGTTCTGTGTCACGACCTCGAGCATCCGCCTTATCTGGAACGGAGATCTCACTGATTCTTTCAAACCTTCGCGAGGCATTAGACAAGGTGATCCCATTTCGCCTTACGTCTTTATTTTGTGCATGGAGCGTCTTGCTCACCTTATCCAAGCTCGTGTCACGGATAAATCGTGGATCCCTTTTTCTGCCTCAAGGAATGGTCCGAAGATTTCTCACTTATTTTTTGCCGACGATCTCCTCCTCTTTGCGCGAGCTACTCCCTCCCAAATGCAGATTATTCTCAATTGCCTTAACACTTTTTCGGCTGCCTCGGGACAGAAGGTGAGTCTTGGAAAGTCTCTGATTCTTTTCTCGCCTAATGTTCCTCGCCATATTGTTGCCGAGATTTCCAGCATGTCGGGTATCCCTCTTGCTACTTCCCTCGGCCGCTATCTCGGGGTGCAAATCTGCGATGGGCGCATCTCTCGGCCTATCTTTGCCAATGTCATTAATCGCGTTCGTAAACGCATGTTTTGCTGGAAGCCGCGACTTTTCTCCCTTGCGGGCCGTCATACGCTTATAAAATCTGTTGCCACTTCTATCCCACTTTACACAATGCAGACGTACAAACTCCCCAAAGCTTCAACTGATGAACTTGATCGCATAAACCGGAGTTTCCTTTGGAGAGACAGAAACGGCAAACGTTTTCTTCACCTTGTTAAATGGAGTACGTGTTGCCTCCCTAAAGATCGTGGTGGGCTTGGTCTGTCTCGTATGGATAGCATGAATGGGGCTCTTCTTATGAAACTTATTTGGGAGATGCTTATTAAAAAAGATTCGCTGTGGTGCCATATGCTCCTCACCAAATATACTAAGGATGGTGATATTCTCACGGCCAAGAAGAGTACTTCTTGCTCTCCGCTTTGGCGCCAACTTTTTCCCTGTATTGCACTTCTCCGTCAAGGAATCAAATGGATTATTCGAAGTGGTAAAACAGTGAGTTTTTGGGATGACTGGTGGGTTGGTTCAAGCCCCCTGATACAGCATGCAACCATTCCGATTCCTGAGCATCACCGCGACCTCAAAGTTGCTGATTTCGTTGGTGATTTCGGCTGGAATTGGTCTGAATTCCAGCAACTTCTCCCCGCCAAACAGCTTGCTGAGATTGTTGGTATACACCTTAATCCTCTTGCTCACTTACCAGATTTACCGAGTTAGGGTCACACAAGCAATGGTAGATTTTCGGTCTTGTCGGCTTGCCAAATGATTAATAGTTATTCACAGCCGCGTGCTAGCTTTTGGAATTTAGCTTGGAAGCTTCGTACTCGACAACGTATCCGCCTATTCCTTTGGTTGGCACTTCATAATAAACTCCCTTGCAATGCGGAACGCGCGCGTCGTCACATTACGGAAGATTCTTCTTGCCCTCGCTGCTCCGTGCAGAATGAATCTCTTATTCACCTTCTTCGCGACTGTCCTCCTAGCCGTGCCATCTGGGATTCTCTGCTTTCGGGCTATGATAACTCGCGGTTTTTCCAGCTCCCTTTACATGATTGGCTTTGCTCCAATCTTTACCAACGTTCTTCCTCTTCTTCTTCTGGTATTGCTTGGCGGTTATTTTTGCCACGGCCTGCTGGAAGATCTGGGGATGGAGATGCAAGAAAGTCTTTGAAGATTTTGATATTTCCCTCGAGCGTGCTACTCGTTGGATTCGACAAGCAGCTGCCGATGATACCGCTGCATGGAATAAGCTTTCTTCGCTTCAATATCCGGGCGTTCAAAAAGTTTCCTGGAGCCTTTGTTGGACTCTGCCTGAGTTTGGTATTATCAAAATCAACGTTGATGGCAGCGCTTTAGGCAATCCGGGGCATATCTCTTGTGGTGGAGTGGCTCGTAACTCTGAGGGACATTGACTCTTCGGGTTTGCGGCGAATGTCGGCTTTGGAAGCATTACAATGGCCGAACTTTGGGGGATTTTCTACGGGCTATCCGAAGCTAGAAACCACGGCTTTGATCACATTCTTGTAGCCTGCGACTCTAAGGTTGCGCTTCAGCTCACTACCTCCGAGCTTCATGACTTTCATCCATATCGTGGTCTTATTGACTCTTGCCGCAATCTTATGTCGCTTTTTACCTTCTTTGTGATCCGGCATGAATATCGAGAGACTAACTTCGTTGCTGATCGCCTCGCTAACTTGGGTCATAGCGCTCCTTTTGGAATTCAGATCCACCATCATCCTCCGCCTGCTATTTCTCCTTACGTTTTCTTTGACACCATTGGTGGTATCAGCTATAGAACTCTCGCCGTCTAGTTGATCTTTGGGTTTTCACCCTTCCTTTGTAGCAAAAAAAAATGAAGTAGAATTAAGTCAAGAAAATACATAAGTTGAACTCTAGGAATAACTAATACCAACTGCATCGGCACGAGATGCATGCTGCGACCCAAATTTTTCACCTTTAAGTGATACTTTGCAAGAACATACCAAAATATACTTTAATAAATATATTATGCACAAGTTAAGAGAAATTAGATTATGTATACTACATGATTAATAAAGACAGAGTTATTATTTATTTCTTTTTTACAATTCTACAAGAGCCAAAAACAAAAACTAAAAAGGCATGCAAAAAAACATCATAATTCTAAAGAAAGAAATTCGTCACTATTAGTAATAGAATTACAAAAAAATATCTATTGAAAAATAAATATAAAACATTTAGTTGCAATACACTGATAAAATTCAAACAAATTAATTTTATGACGCAATTGTTAATAAATTTTTTTACAACATCCAACATAATTAAATTTATCGTTGAATTAATTGTCATTCAATAACTATATAATATTTAATTGCAATATAGTTATAAAATCCAAACCAATTAATTTTCTGCCTCACTGGCTGGTATACTACTGTTTTACACCATCCAAGAAAATTAAATTTATCGTTGAGTTTGGTGGTATTCGGTAGGAATTAGTTTAGAGCTGGTACCAAATATTGTCTCGTGGAACCAATTTTTGGAAGATTCTGAGCGAAATCTGTTAGTTGAAAGTTTATGAAATTTTGCTTAGCAATAATCATGGATACAATATTTCTTTATGAAAATAGTTTACTATTAAATAGTAAGCATAAACTTGTTTATTTAGTTTATTCCTTATCCCGAAAACCTATTTCTTAATTATTATTTTAACCCAAACCTTAATAAAATTTGTATTTAGATTCAGTAAAATAACAGTGTCCAAAAGAGAAAATATATTAGCTGGCTTCATCAGTAACAGAATCACAATAAAATCCCAACTAAAGAAAAAAACACTACATAATATTCAATGGCAACCTACCAACAAAATGTTCAACCAATGAATTTCAGGTGGCAACTTGATTATTATGTTGATGGAAATTACTTTGCAACATCCAACATTTACTTTTTTTTCTTGAATTTACTAGTATTATGTAGGAATTAGTTTGATGCCAAATAATCTTTCGGCGCAAAATTTAGCAACTAAAGTTCTGTTGCAAAACGGTTAATTAATTGAAAGGTTGTATCAAAGTTATGGGATTTCATTTCGTTTGGATGTTAATACATTTTGTGCCCAAGTTTGAATATTCATGTAACTTGAATAAGTTGATAAAAAGATTCAACATAAGATCATTTATACATTAAGGTGAATATATCATTGTCCATTTCTAAATAATAAATTACATCTTGACGTGAATAGCGCATAATGGAAAACTAGTATTTTCGCTTTGTGTTGATGGGAAAAAGAAAATTTTAATTCATTATTTTTCTTTCTTTTTAACTTGTCTATAAGATGATCAATAATAAATGATGAAGCCTAGTTTTTCTTTTTATAATATTAGATAACTTTTCTATTTTTTTAATATAATCATGTTATGAATTAATTGAGCTTCATCTTAATCGAACTTAATAATATTATTTGTCAATTTACTTGGTGGAGTTTTTAGTAATTTAAGAATGGGAAGAGTTACCCAAACCATCGGGAACTATGGGTAAATTATACACACCATCCATTTTATAAAAGTACCATTATTTTATGTTTGGTATTACATTTACTCCCTTACGAAGTTAAAGACTAACGGAACAAATTGAGGGTAGCAAGAAATTTACTTAAAGTTCACACATGACCCTTGAAATTATCCCTTTTAATTTCTAGAACTTAGATTTCCAATCTAAAAATCCCTGAATAAATAAACAACAAATTTTAATAAATTTTGCATGATATGTATTGATTTGTAGTCTTGTGGTCTGATGATGTGTCTTGATAACTAAGCACTCCACATCAGGTTGAATAAAGTTTTAGTTGATTCATGGGTCAATTTTTGAATCCGAGAATCTTGCACGAAGACACCAAACGTGAACTAGGCCGAGGTCCAATGAAGTCACTTCCATGCTTAAGTCGGAATATACCTTTAACATGTAAATTTTGATCGAATTTTGAATCCTTAGATCGAAAGTCGAGCAAGTTCTAGGTCGGATCTTCAACTTTCTTAGGTCGAGCCCTTTGATGGATCATACGACCACTCCTAGATTGAAGTTTCTAGGTCGAACTTGCACTCTTGGATCAATGGTGCTTAGGTCGGATCTGGGTCTACCCTTAGTTTAGGTTGTACTATCTTAATGTCCAATTTAATTCATTCAAGTTTGCTTAGGTCGAATTATACGTTAGGTCAGAGATGGTTAGGTCAAATGAATAGTGACAGCGTACCTCATAGTGACGGAGTGATGGCGTATTTATAGATAAGCGTGTCAGTAAGGCGTAATGGGCTCGAGTTACCTTGCTGAAGATCGAAGGTCACATTTTAAGTTGAACATCCGACCTACTTAGGTCAAATATTTGGCCCTAACCTCTTCTGAGCTTCTAGGTTCATGTTAGATCGAATTGTGCTACATAGATCAAATATTTGATCTATAATGGTTGAAAATCCGATCTAAGTGGACAAAATTGTTTGCTTGTGCATTTCCACGTGGTCGTCTCGTATTAGTGCAAATACTGATACTCACAATATACCCACCTGTGTATAATAAACTTAATTTCAATTTATGGAAGTTTCAGTTAAGAAACTCTCTATTTTCTACTTAAATATATAAAAAATGGTGCTCCTCTTCCCCGATAACCATCCATAATGTTTTAGCTTGTCACGTAGCTTTTTTTTCTTTGTTATAACATTTAAGGATAAACAAATTTAAACATATAAAAAATGTTTACAATACAATGAAGTATTATAGATCTTTGATTCGTGTTGGACACGATAATTATAAGTTATGTTTATTCTTAAATTACGAAACACCCGCCTTGACATGTCCAATACATATTCGATCAATTGACATTTTTAATTAAAGAAATGGAGCTCAGAACTTAAAAAGGAAAAGGAAAATTAGTTAAAAGTAAGAAATGAAGAGAAATTGAAAAACAAGAAGCCAAATTGATGACACAATAATTCAGTGGGAATGCATGAAACATGCCAAAATTCCTTGAATTCCAAACTCTATTTGATTGTAATCTGGATGGAATTTAAAGCAACATACATATAATGTATACAACTACGCAACTTCTATCAAATTCTACACAATGACTAATAAATTTGCAAAAAAATAGAATGACGTGCAATATGCACAACGTATACTTCTCATGTAGCATATTCCTTTTAACGGCGACACGTCACCACCGAATAGGATATTAGATAGTGTATATATTAGAATAGATATTGTGTATTTATTATTTTTTTATTATTTAGTTTAGTATTTTATATTTCTGTAATTAATCTTGTAACTTATTATTTAAGTACCCTTTGAGGTTAATGAGAATTCATTCAGTCATATTTTACAAACCCTATTTCTCTTATATGGTATCAAGTCGCCAAAATCTCTCACGAGAATCTTGATCCATGACAAACCCTGAATCCTCCGCCAACCCGACCGCCGCCGCCACCAGCTCGGACGTGGCGACCTCCTCGTCGTCGCTTCCGCTCAGCAACGCGCCGCGTCCGCCGCTTGGCGGTGATGCGTTGATCCCTATCAACGCTCATCAACAGCTTCCGCTTCAGCTTACCGGAAGCAACTACTCGTCATGGCGTTCTCAAGTTCGTCATCTTTTTTTGGCTATGGCCTCTTCGGTATTTGGATGGCACCATACCCTGCCCTGATCCGGGTTCGACTTCGGATGCGCTTGCGGCTCACGTTTTCTGGAAGCGTCAGGATTCCTTGATCCTTTCGGTGCTCTTTGGTTCGGTTTCTGCGGAGATCGTTCCTCTTATTGCTTCTGCTGATTCGTCCGCTGAAGCTTGGTTAACCCTACAACGGTTATATGCGAATCTCTCTCGTTCGCGTGTGATGCAGTTGAAAGATGAACTCGGTTCTATGAAGCTTGGTTCACGTTCGGTGTCTGAATTCCTTCAGTTGATAAAGTCTAAAGCTGATGAACTTGCTGTTATTGATGGTCCGTTGAAAGATGATGATATCACACTCTATATCCTCAATGGTTTAGGCTCTACGTATCGGGATATTGCTGGTCCGGTACGTGCTCGAGAAAACCCAATCTCCTTCACTGAATTCCATGATCTTTTGGTGAGTCAGGAGACCTATCTGCGCCGCTTGGATTCGGAAACCTCCACCCTTGTTGCCTCTGCCAATGCCGCGACCTCTCAGCATCGGTCGAACAACCGTCGCGGTCGTGGTTCGGGTCGTGGACAACCCCAACAGCCGGGTCGTGGATCCGGTTCTTCTGGGTCTCGCGCGACCCCGCCTCAAAACTCCGAGAGTTTGCAGTCTCGCCCTTCAGGTAATAGTCAGCCGCGTTCCTCCCTTATTTGTCAGTGGTGTGGCATTCCGGGTCATGGGGCTCGTACCTGTCGTCGGATTCTTCAGCCCACTGCTCATGTGGCGGCGTCTCCGTCGTCAACCACTCCACCTCGTCAGGATTGGTTAGTGGATTCTGGGGCATCTCACAACCTTACCTCGGATCTTCAGAATTTGACGGTTCATTCTGAACATGAGGGTCCGGATGAGGTCTTTACTGCCGATGGCACATGTTTGCCTATTTCACACGTTGGCTCTTCTCATGTTATTACTCCGGCTCGCACGTTTTCTCTTGATCATGTTTTATGTGTGCCGACCGCTCGGCGTAATCTTCTTTCTGTTCATCAGTTTACTAAGGCTAATAACGTGTTTATTGAATTCTTTCCTTCTCACTTTGTTATTAAGGATCGCAATACGAGGGCTAGTCTGTTTCAGGGGGCGTGTGTGGACGATGTGTACCAAGTTCGGTTTCCGCGGGCAATTCAGCCTCTCAAGCTTGCGTCGGTTGGTGAGCGTGTGGATCGGGGTTGCTGGCACGATCGTTTTGGTCATCCGTCTGCCAAGATTCGGTCGTTTATTTTACGCAATTTTAGTTTACCTTGTACTAGTTCCTCTAGTTCAGACAATTGCAATTCTTGTTTTGTGAACAAAAGTCAGCAATTAGTTTTTAATAATAGTTCTCTTGTTTCGAACTATGTTTTGCATTATGTTTATGCTGATGTTTGGGGCCCTGCGCCTGTCGCGTCTATGAATGGTTGTCGTTATTATTTAATTCTAGTCGATCACTTCACGAAATATTGTTGGTTGTACCCGTTATCTGTGAAGTCTAAGGTTTACAGGGTTTTTACTCAGTTTCACGCTCTTGTTGAGAAACAGTTTGAGACCTCTATCAAGAATCTGTACTCTGATAATGGGGGTGAATTTGTGGCACTTCGTTCGTACCTCTCTAGCAATGGTATTAGCTGGCTCACGTCCGCACCACACACCCCTCAACAGAATGGCACTAGTGAGCGTCGTCATAGGTCAGTTGTGACCATTGGTCGTACTCTTCTCACTCGTGCTCAACTTTCACCTGATTATTGGGATTTTGCTTTTTTCGCTGCTGTCTATCTGTATAACAGGTTGCCCACTCCGGTTTTGCATCACAAATCTCCGTTTGAGGTTTTGTTTGGTCGTGCTCCAAACTACTTGAGGCTTCGCACCTTTGGGTGTTTATGTTACCCGTTTCTTCGTCCGTATTTCCCGGGAAAGTTGACTCCGCCTTCCACGGCTTGCCTTTTTGTCGGTTATTCCTCAACTCAGGCTGCCTATAAGTGCCTTGACCTGGTTTCGGGACGGTTATATATCTCTCGGCATGTTCGGTTTGTTGAAAACATGTTTCCCGACCCTTGCGTGCCGCACCGTCCGTCGGCCTCGGCTCCGCGCGCGGCCCCCCGCCCATCTGCCGCTCCGCTGCCAGCCCCGCGCGCGCTCGGTGGCCCGGCTCCTGCCCCGCGCGCGCTTGCTGGCCTGGCTCCTGCGCTGCGTGCGGCCCCTGCGCCAGACCCCGCCCTGCGCCCCGTTTTCGCTTCGGCACCGGGCCCGGGAGATCATCATGTCCCGCCCGCCGGCCCGCCTGCGGCCCCGCCTACTCTGCCGACCACGGGCTCGGTTTCGGCCCAGGCCCCGGTTTCGGGTTCGGTCACGGTCACACAGCCGCCTCCCTGTTCGTCGTCTCACTCAATGATAACTCGCTCTAAGAATCACATCTTCAAGCCTAAACACCTTAATCTGGCAACCAAGCATCCTGTTGCAGGTCCGGTTGAACCTACTTGTGCCAGTCAAGCTTTGGCTGATCCCAAGTGGCGAGCTGCTATGTCTGAGGAGTTCACGTCCCTTACTCAGCATGGTACATGGACGTTAGTTCCTCCTCCATCTTCTCGGGATACCATTGATTGTAAATGGGTCTTTCGAATCAAGCGGCGTCCTGACGGTTTGATTGACAAGTACAAGGCTCGGTTAGTGGCTAAGGGTTTTCATCAGCGTCTTGGTTTGGACTACAAAGAAACCTTCAGCCCTGTTGTCAAACCGGTAACTATTTGTACTGTTCTCTCTTTGTTTATTGTTCATAATTAGCCTATTGGACAACTTGATGTCAGCAATGCCTTTCTGCATGGTTCTCTGTCGAAAACTGTTTATATGCGCCAACCTCCCGGGGTTGTGGACAAATCCTTACCTTAACATGTTTGTCTTTTGCGTAAGTCCCTTTATGGCCTCAAGCCCCACGGGCGTGGTACCTTGCCCTGAGTGCCGCTTTGGTATCCTTCGGTTTTGTTCAGACAAAGTCCGATACGTCGCTGTTTGTGCTTTCCCGTGGCTCGGTGAGGTTGTTTGTTTTGGTTTATGTTGATGACATCATTGTTACTGGTTCCTGCTCTTCTTCTATTTCTTCCTTGATAGCTCAACTTGCTCACAGTTTTGCTATTAAGGATATGGGACCACTCTCTTATTTTTTGGGTATTGAGGTTTTCCGGTGTCGTGAAGGTCTCTTTCTTTCTCAGCACAAGTATATGCTTGACTTGCTCTCTAGGCATAAGATGGACGGTGCCAAACCTCTCAATACCCCAATGGCGTCAAACCCGGCTGCCCCGACATCCGACTCGGTGGTTGATGCCACTACTTTTCGTCAAATCATTGGTGGTTTGCAATATCTTACCCTAACTCGTCCGGATATAGCTTTTTCAGTCAATCGTTTGGCTCAGCGTATGGCGGCCCCTGATGCGTCCAATTGGGTGGCTCTGAAGCGTGTCTTGCGTTATCTTAAAGGTACTCTTTCTCATGGTGTTCTTCTTCGTCGTGATGTATCTTTATCTCTCATGGCTTAGTCAGACTCAGATTGGGCGGGTGATATTTTGCATGGTACTTCCACTTCTGCTTACATTGTGTTTCTTGGGTCCACTCCTATTTCTTGGTCCTCACGTAAGCAACAGGCCGTTTCTCGGTCGCCTACTGAGGCGGAATACCGTGCTCTGGATTCGGCTTCGGCTGAGGTTCGTTGGCTCCAACATCTCTTTGGGGAACTTGGTTTTCCTCTTACTTCTCCACCTTTGATTCAGTGTGATAATATGGGTGCTCTTCGGTTATCCTTGCATCCGGTGCAACACTCTCGTATGAAGCATATTTCTGTGGATTTACACTTTGTTCGTGATCTTGTTGCCAAAGGTTTAATTCGGGTTTCTTATGTCAATACTCTTGATCAGCTTGCTGATATCTTGACGAAGCCTCTACCTCGTTCTCGGTTCTCCTTAATGCGCTCCAAAATATCCGTTGCTGATGGCACGTCAATTTTGCGGGGGCATATTAGATAGTGTATATATTAGAATAGATATTGTGTATTTATTATTCTTTTATTATTTAGTTAAGTATTTTATATTTCTGTAATTAGTCTTGTAACTTATTATTTAAGTACCCTTTGAGGTTAATGAGAATTCATCCGGTCATATTTTACAAACCCTATTTCTCTTATATAGGACAGCCACAAAGTCACTCCTTAACAATAGCTGAAGTAGATTTGCATGTGCCTATGTGCAGGAATATATAAATTTTGAGAACCTAATGTAATTATATGGGAATGTATTTTCATTTTGTTCTAGGCTGGCCATGGACAGGTGTTGCTCAAAGCGTGCATGCCAGAAATATGAATGGGGAGGGCTGTCAACTAAAGATATATATTTTTATTATTATTTTAGTTTCTTAACATGTATAATTTATTTAATTTAATGCTTTTTATTGATTTCGAATTATTTAACTTGATCATTTGGTATAATGTTTTTTTTTTTATTCATTGCCACCAACTCCACTCCCATTTTCATGAACTCCAGTGCCACCATGCATTCCCAGTGCTACCTTCACTTCCACTCCCTGCACTAGATCCATCATTGCTGCCACCGTTGCCAAATCCGCCGGCTCCAGGCAGATGGACCCCACCAAACTGGGACCCAGCGCCGCCTCCGTATCTGCCAAAACCCCTGCCGTAAGGAGGGAAATGGTAATGGAAAAATGGTTATAGTACCTAATTTTGACCTAAATCAATCCATGTTTATCAAGCAACTCAGATTGATGCATGTGTCCTTCCTAACTTCTCAACAGCTTCACTAGAATGGTAAACAAATTCAAATTCATCATTTCTGTCTAGTGGTAAAATTTGTTTAAAGCATGATTACCGAGTATTTCAATCGGGTGAAGTTATACGAGTATCTTGTACTGTTAATGATTATTTTTAAATTTTTTTATTTTTCAAATACATATTAGGCCATAATGTTTGCACGATTGCCAATAAACCATGCATGACTAGTACATGCGCTTGCTAGTGTACGTCATGAATTGAAAATCCTGGCTAGTCATAATAACGTACGACATTACTTCTAGTTAGTAGTATTTTACTCGAGTCCTTTCATTTTACAATTAAAAGGAGAATCCTTTGAGAAACCATCTCCTATCGCTATAGTACGCGCGTACTACAGATATAAATTAGCAACAAACCTAATAGTTGTTCATGAAAAGTCGTAATAACCACAATAAAAATGTCTAAAGACATTTTTTCATCAAAATATGATGATATTGAAATTAAGAAATTAACAGACTCTTCAAAATGGTTGTATTGTAAATATGAAAACAGATGAAATTAAATGATTATTATGGTAATTTTTAACTAATGAAAAACAAACATATTAAATAATAGTTATTAATAATCTGGAAGTTTGTAAAGATTTTAGAATTTCTTTTTATTTTGTATTGAAAGAAATATATAAATATAATTAAATGAGAAAAAAAAGGGAGTTTCCGGCCAAAAATTGCCGAAAAATTGGTCGGAGGACTAAAATTGAAACATGTTACAATTTATAGGACTAAAATTGTAGATAAAATAGTTATAGGACAAATTTTGCAGAAGGGCCACCTTAGAGGACCATTATTGCAAAATTCCCGATAAAATATCATCTATCGTCATTCCAATCTAAATTCAAATGCATGTGTTATTATATTACACACACACACACATATATATATGTGTGTGTGTGTGTGACACAGAATATTGCAAGCGCCACATATATGTACGAGGACGCGAAAAAAATGTTGCCGGTGAACAATGGCAGATGGAAGTAGATGAGTTGAATGGTGTATGTCAGTTGGATGGCCGGAGACGATCATTATGTGTACCATCTTATTATATACCTGAATGTGTGTGTAATTATGTTTGTTTGGGAATTAAACGCAAGTTCGTGTCATGAGTTACAAATCAAAACAAATGCCTCCCATTCAGCAACAAAAATAATCCAAAAACCCATAGGATGACTTCTCTAAATCTTTATGAGCCTAAAACCTTAAAGAGCACCGGTATACTAAAAATAATCTTTAAAACCTGAGGCGACAAAAGTGTTTTCTCTTCTTAACTATTTTCTAGCAAATGAAGTGTTTTGAAACATTAATTTGGTTGAGTTGCAAAGATTACCGTAACTTATGAAATTTCTAATATTTAAGCAATCGATATCAATTTAGTATTTAACGAGCATTACAAAGATAATGACAACCTTTATGTGATAACAAAAAAGTTTCGTTACGATTTTTCTCAATACTGTGATTTACGATAAAGTTTCCATGTAAAGGATCAAATCTAATTCTACCAAATATACAAGTCTGTCAGGTTAAATTGGCAATAGTATGGACAAATTAGTAAAAACCTTTTATGTGGGGTTAAATTTCAGAAAAGGAAAAATAGGTACACGATGCTAACTTTTATTTCCCATTTATTTTCATAGATCTTAATTTTAATGAAACCAAATTGAAAATTAATTTAAAGTTTGACGGTAAAATTTATAAATTGGGCCATATACCTTTGAGTTTCTTCTCTCGGTGTTCGTTTCTCTATATTTATGGATGATGCATACTCTCCCTCCTGGGATCGTACCCGTCCACGTGGCCTAATCCTCTACCCTCAGCCTATCTCACGACCCCCTCTCGCCCTCCGTCGCCTGGTAAGAATCGTGAATATAAATATTTCTCTCGCCCACCCCTAGGTGGGCGAACGAGGGGGGTTCATATTTTGCACATGCAGGAAAGCTTCCTTGGCAGCTAAGCAAATACCACCGAACCATCCGACCAACCAGAGCAAGGCAGCCGATGTCAGCTCCTACGTCATTCTCCACTATTCGAATGCGTTGTTGCCCCCCTTCGGGCTTGACCGCCCTTCTTCCCCAATGTAGAGCGAGGGTTCGGGAATTATAGCATGTAAGTGGAGCACGGCATGCACCGAGGGCAACATGCAGGCACCACGTGCCCTACTCTACAAGACTACTCGGGCATCACGTGCCCTATTCGGCAAGACTCTTCAGGTACTACGTGCCCTACTCTACGAAGATACTCAAGTACTCTAGTAACCTTGAAAGCAGCATGCATGCCGACACGTGCCCCTGGCAAAATTACATCTATACCCTTCCCTCGCCCTATAAATAGGGAAGTAGGCAGGTCAAAAATGCATCCAACAGGCAGACAGCTGAAAGACCACACTAGAGAGAGAAAGAGAGAGCGAAAGAGCATGGTCAGAAAATCACGAGCCCCGTCAGCCAGCAGAGGATCGAAGAGGAAGTAGCGAACAAGGTGCGGATCCTCACGAACCGCTGACGAACTCCTGGAATCCCTTCAACGAGCTCTCAACGCTCCCCCCCCCCCCCCCAGAGCTTGCCGAGTCCATGATCATCTTAGGTCGGTATCAGCGTTCGGACAGCCTCGGTGACGGGCATGGCAAGACGGAGGCGTCATTAGTGGCGCCGTTTGTGGGAACAAATGGCTGCTCGGTGCTCCTTCTCCGACACCTCCCTAACCTCCCTCACAGGGGGACTTCTTGACTCACGCGGAGGAGTAGCAGGAGCAGCAGCAGCAGTAACAATAGGGGCAGCAGGAGCAGCAGGAGTAGGAGTACGATCCCAAATACGAATGGGTTCGACCCTCGTCTGCCGTGTAATTTCGAACGGAGGGATCACCAAACCTTTGGACACTCCGGGCAGACTTTTTGTGACGCTGATGCACAAGTCGTATCCTATGCCCATGAATCTGCGAACCTCCTTGTGGGGAATGGGCTCGGTAGGTCTCGACTTCCGGTCCTTATGAATTGCCTCCGCTCGGGCCGTAGATAGCTCCAATCGAAGTTGTTCCTGAAAGTCAGTAAGAGCCGATTCCGATTCCGCACGCTTCTTTTCCTCAAACTCAGCCCTCGCAACATACTCCATCACCAAGGCCGCCTCCACCTCAGCAATGCAAGCTTCAGCCTGCGCCAACTCCTCCCTCAGGGCATCCCTCTGGGTTCGATCCACCATCAGGGAATCCAGTAGCTCCCGAGACTCTTCATCCATCTCCCGCAGATGGTCCACTTGCTCCTGGAGAAGACGCTTCCTCTCTGCAGCCACTTCAAGAGTCTCCTTCAGAGCGTCTACTTTTCAGCCCAGCTTGAATGAATCCTCCATCCAGGAAGCCCTTATTTCCTCAAGCTCCGCGTGATACTCGTCTGCCATCTCCTGATGTAGCTGCTCCATTTCCTGAGCACTTTGGACAAGCCGAGAGTCCCTTGAAGATGAGATCTCACGTGAATCAAGCTCACGAGAGATAAACAAAGCCTGAAGAAAGAAAGAGGCTAGTCAAAAAATATGTATGGAAGAAGAACCAACAAAGACAAAGAAAAAGTGCTATACATCACAGAGGCTTCGAGCCAAGTGGACAGTTAGACCTGCCGCGTCTTCCTGGCTTAAAGGTTGCATTTCCTCGGGATTCAAAAGACCATCCACCAAATCGTTGAGCCCATCCATACGACCTGAGTATACAGCTCGAAGGTCTCGGGGCAAGAAAGGGGCACTGCTCGTACCTTCACCCAAAGGAACAACTGGAGTTGGAGCAAACGGAAGATCAGAAGCCTCGGGAGCGGCGGAAGTAGCACCCCTTGAGACTTCTCCACTAGACCTATCCTCAAAAAAAGAGTCTCGGAGATAATCATTGATAGAGAAAGCGCGACACAGAGGAGTTACGCTAATCCCCGGAGTGGGACTGGGTAAAGGAGATGTGCGAGCTATCCCGCTTCCCGAGGAGATAGGATCGAAAGGAGCGAAAGGGCTGATGTGGCGCCTCTGCAAAGTCGCACCCCCATCACGAACCGAAGAAGCATCATCAGAAGAGATCTCCTGAGCGACATTAGCAGAGGAGTTACCTAGCTCGTGAGTAGCTTGCTCGAACCCTGGCAGCAAAAGTTTCAGCGTGAATATGGAACAAACAAGTACGAAAGGGAAAGACAGGATTAAAGAAGCAAAGGCGAACTTACCAAAATGAGTGTCTCTCCCGAGCTGGGCACCAACGAAGTCTATGTAGTCAGGGCCGGACTGGAGACCCATCATGACCATCGCCCAAGGGGGCCCCAGCATGGACACAGCATCAAAGGTTGAGGAGAACAATACCCTATCCTGCAGCAGCGCAATTTCCTCGGCAACATTGAGGGAGTCCACGTAATTCACACCCCACCTCAAAGACACACCCCACTGACCACGTCGCGGGCGGAAAAAGAAGAAGCGACTTCTCCAATTCCGATAGGATGGAAAAGCCGTCGAGATTCCCAAAAGAAAGAAGTTAACAAATTGATGGGCCACCAGTTGAAGAAACGGGTAGCCCTGTCTCACCGGACGAAGGGAAAAGTCCACGAACAATAGAGCAGGAGACATAGGAATCCAAAGAAATTACAGCAAAGAACATAACCTACCAAACAACGGTAGAAGTGAGGAACCAATTGGCTCAGGAAGAACTGCATGAAGGCAAAGATGTGGCTGATGAATTGGTGGAAGAAGCAACGGAGGCCATTGTGTATCTGCTCTGAATACACTGTCAGATAGCCAGCAGGAGGATTGAAGGCACGCTCAGAAGGGCTTGGCACACGAACGTCCAGACCAACGATGTTGTACTGATCCAGCAGCTCCTGCACGGACTCCTAAGTCTCAGTAGAAGGAGTCGATCCAGCACGACCCTGGCCAATCATCTGGCCAGCCTCAACGTTTCTCGTGACCAATTGAAAACCCTCGGGAGAATTTTCGTAAGGAGCACGGTTGTGGAACGCAGCGGTAATTTCCCCAACAGGAACATCAGTGGGCAAAACATCTCTTGCGGCCGCTCGGCTGTTACGGACAGCAGCGGCAAGTTGACTCTCCGTTTCCCGGCGAGTGTAAGAAGCCACCTATGGGGACCACAACGAGAATGAGAGGCCTCCCCATTAGCTGGTCGGACGCCAGACGGCGAAACAGGAGTGTATCTATCAATCTCTAGAATCTCCGTTGAGGTTGGAACAAAGGAGTCAAGAGAGAGTGGAGTTTCATAAAATGAGGATGCAGAGGAAGCCATTGCAAAAGGAAATTCAGAGAAAGAAAGATTGAATCTGCTGAAGAAGGAAGTTGAAGTGGTGAAAAAAGGTAAGTAAAGGAACTATTTATAGCCTCATAGGCGATGCTTCGGTTTGGGCGGGAATACCTGAGGCACCAAAAGAGAAACTCTTGCAAAAACACATTTACCGCCCATGATGGGCAATGAAGAGATAGTGGCAAGAACCACGCATCGGTTACTCAGAACCGTCCATCATTAATGCGCCTTCTCAAGGAGATAATGATGGTCGTGAGATTTTTTGCGTGCGAAAGTAAATAAGATCTGGAGCAGCAATATTGGATAGGACGTTTTACAAGAAAAAGCGACAAGCTGTTAAACGGTAAAAAATGAAGAGGCTCCACGAGCCGTTACAACTTCTCCAGGAAGCTAAACGAAGAGGCTCCACGAGCTGTTACAACTTCTCCAAGAAGCTAAACGACGAGGCTCCACGAGCCGTTACGACTTCTCAAGAAAGCTAATCGAAGAGGCTGCACGAGCCATTACAACTTCTCAAAGAAGCCACACAAATCGTCACAACTTCTTCACCAGCTTATACACGAACAGACACAACTCTCCGGGAACCACACGAACAACTATAATAGAAGAAATTTAGGAAAAGATTGACTGGTTCGGGTATCATTTCGAGGGGTGACTTCAACTGCTCTAGCAATGTGTCCCATTATGAAGCTCTGAGCCCCACGCGTATTTCCAAGAAGAAAAATAACAATCCTCGTAGAACCACGCAATGAGGGGTGAAGGATACCCTAATGACCGGTGAAAATCCCTTTAGTGGTATCGCGAGTAGACTTGCTTCTTGGGATACACCTCGAGGGCTCTAGCCAACTGCTCTGGCAAAGTGTCCCATTATGAACCTCTGAGCCCCACACGTATTTCCGAGGAGAAAAATAACAATCCTCGTAGAACCACGCAACGAGGGGTGAAGACTACCCTGATGACCGGTGAAAATCCCTTTAGTGGTATCGCGAATAGACTTGCTCCTTGCGATACCCCTCGAGGGCTCTATCCAACTGCTCTGGCGAGGTGTCCCATTATGAACCTCTAAGGCACATGCGTACTTCCGAGGATAGCAACAACCACAACATCCTCGTAGAACCACGCAATAAGGGGTGAATTATACCCCGAGGACCGGCGACAACCCCTTTAGTGGTATCGCGAGTCGACTTGCTCCTTGCCATACACCTCGAGGGTCCTAGCCAACTCTCTAACAAGGTGTCCCACTACGAACCTTAAGAGCCACACGCATATTTTCGAGGATAGCAACAACCACAACATCCTCGTAGAACCACGCAACGAGGAGCGAAGTGTTCCCATGATTATCACATCCTCGAAACTCTACCTAGATTGGTAATTTAACAGAGAACGAATCAACACACAACAAGAAATAAGAAACATATGAAGATCTCCAAAAAATCTTTTATTGCTCAACTCGGATCAGTACAATTACAAGGGAAAAGAAAATTACAACACAGGAGGCCTACTACACTACTTTCAAGAGGGCCGCTTCCCATCCCTCACCGCCTTTCGACGCTCCTCGAGTCCTGAGGCATCCGCAGAAGCTCCGGGGGCGACAACGGTGGAGACAGCCTTCAGAGAGACGTCAGTAGGTCTAAGAGCAGGGGCATCAACAACACGAGTACTCGGAGGACCAGGACCGGTAACCATTGGGCCTCCTGACATGATTTCGAAAGCCATCGCCCTTATCCTTCTCGCCCTAGAATCCAAAGAAGAGATGCGTAGGAGGAAGATCAGCACGGTAGGCCTCGGAAATTGCCCGTAATTTAGAAGGGCTAGGTGGAGAACCTGGCGGCATCTCGCTAGGAATCTAGATAGCCTGCAGAGATAGCGTGGTCAGATCGACACCAGGTTCCGGCCCCTTATCGCCACCGGTTTTTAAAAAAGCAGCAGATGCGGCAGTGCGTTTCCCGCGACAAGTGAGAGGAGGAGAAGGTAAGGTAGACCGAGACGGAGAAGCAGAGGGAGTTGAACCGGAATCGGCAATTGCGGCAATCTCAGAGGACGACATGGTTAAAATGATCGAAGAACAACAAAGAAAAAACGGTTACGCAAGGGAAGCAAAGAAGATGAAAAGGCTATAGACCTAAATACCGCAGCAGAAAAGATCTAAATTGATGACGCATACTCTCCCTACGTTATTCTCCACTATTCGAATGCGTTGTCGCCCCCTCCCGGCTTGACCACCCTTCTTCCCCAATGTAGAGCGAGGGTTTGGGAATTATAGCATGTAAGTGACGCCCGGCATGCACCGAGGGAAACATGCAGGCACCACGTACCCTACTCTACAAGACTACTTGGGCATCACGTGCCCTATTCGACAAGACTCTTCAGGCACCACGTGCCGTACTCTACGATGACACTCAAGTACTCTAGTACACTCGAGTCCTTAAAATAAAAGACAAGAAAAGTTAGAACAAATAAAATTTATATATATTCAAAAAAGAATATGGGTTACAATCTCAATAATCCTCTAATTCTTTTCTAGAACGTATGAACTTGAAAAACTTGGTAGAGTTGAGAGTGGAGTTGATTTTGATCTCTTCCACGTGGCTTTGATTTAAACGTCAATCCAAGGGCGTTTGAGCTTGATCTTGAATCAACAATTAACTTGACTTGATATTTTCAGAAAAACAATTTGATCTTCGTCTTGACTTCTTGAATTTGTTGAATATATTTGAAGTTCGATCTTCTTCAGCAGAAGCACGATCCTCAGAAACAGTTTTTCAACGGCTTTGCAGCTTGATGTTGAATCAAATGTAGTTTTAATTTAATCCTCGTGAAGAACAATCTTGATCCTCGCGAAGAACGCCTTGAATATGATGAATTTGAGGGAGAATTTCCACAGCTTTAATCCAATGGAGAATTTTCACAGCTTTAATCCAAGAGAGTTTTTCCACAGCTTTAATCCAAGAGAGTTTTTCATAGCTTTAATCCTCGTGAGATTTCCACAGCTCTAATCCTCGTGAAGAACGATCTTGATCCCCGCGAAGAACTCCTCGAAGATGATGAAATTGAGTGAGAATTTCCAGAGCTTCTCCTCTTCAAAATATGATATATGAGTTGTGTATTTTTTCTTGAGTGAAGACCTCTATTTATAGGTACGGAAGAGGAGTCTTGATAAGATCGACTGTTGAGGTGGAGGCATACTATTGGTTCTTTCACTTTCAAGATAATACAAATTTATTTGGTATTTATCAAGAAGTAATTAAATAACACACATCATATATGACACATATCTTGATTTGATTGGCCATATAATTGAGTAAAATTTAATTGACTTGAACACCTCACTTTAACACTTGGCACCATTTAATTGGCCAACACAATATATTAGAAAATTAACCAATTTAACTACTTTCTTTTAAAATTTAATTTAGTAAAATCCCAAAATTCAAATAGTATAAATCAAATTAATTTCTAAAATATGTTATAAATTTTGTGTGTCTACAGACGCTCCGCCTTTTATTAGCAATATTATTTTTCACGATTTATGTAACAAGGAACCTTCAAATTTTGTTGATTCGGTTTTGACATTTCTGCTATTAACTTTTCTTTTTTAATTTATCTGAGGCCTGGGGGATTTGCTCGGCCTCCATTTCAGTCAAAAGAAAATCCCTCGGGTGATGAGAGCTTCAAGAATATAAAATCGACTGGTTCTTGATTAATGTTCTAAATATGATGTTCTAAAGCTTTTATAGCTGGAACTATGTACCACCTTACTGTTAGGATTCTTGACTGCAATGAGTTAGACTTGATTCCCTAAAACTTTTGTTACTAGAAGCATATGCTAAGGAATACATACTGAAATTTCTCTTATTTTGCCCCTATGATACTGGAAATGCATATTATACTTTTTGGTTGTTTACCAAATTGAGAGTTATTTTACTTTTATCTTTCTTAGTTGAATACTTGTTCACCAAGTTGGCCAAGTTCTGATAATAACTGAAGATGCAGTTGGAGAAATTTGGGGTTGACCCTATGAAAGAAGTATAACATAGTCTTATGTTAGGCAGTTGAAGATGAGGTCACTACCAAGATCAATGAGAATGATTTTTATAAGATTTAATATTTGAAAAACATTTTTTGGTAAGTGAAATTTTAGAATTTTCAACAGATGTAAATACAATTATCATAATTAATAAATGGAACTTCCAGTAGTATTGTGGTTACTATATGCAAGTGATTCATAATGATTTAACAAACTCTAGCAGACGCAAATGAGAATAAAGCACAACATGTCCAAAATCAAGAAACAAACAAAGGAATAGGTGATGAGTTAATATAACAGAGGACGACAATGCAAATTTTCGTTAAATATCGCCTAATACGATTTTACATAAATGGTGAACCGAAACAAAAGTCCAAGAAAAATGCTAAATTGAGGCCCAACAAGATGACAAAGCAAACAAAAAAACTAGAGACTTAATCAACCCTATAATATAGGCCTTGGTCATGTATGGTAAGGCATTATAGACCCATATTAGTGATTTTTATGTGTACCGCACAATAAAAATGTTTCATTTGGTTGATAAGAATGGGTCCATGGCTTGAAATGGACACACCTTTAGTCAAACCATCGGAAAAAAATCATTTTTCATACCGTAACTTGACACCATTTTCATTTTCATACCTTAACTTGGCACTCATCAATTTACATACCATAAGTTGGACACAATTTTCACATTTGGTACTCCGGCACCGAAAAATACACGCTGGCGCCCCGTCACCCCAAATTTGGGGATTTTGACTAATTTTGACCCACGTAGGCACTCCACGTCGGATATAGAAAAAATCATTTTTCATACCGTAACTTGGCACCATTTTCACTTTCATACCTTAACTTCGCACTCATCAATTTACATACCATAAGTTGGAAACAATTTTCGCATTTGGTACTCCGGCACCGGAAAATACACGTTCGCGCCCCGTCACCCCAAATTTGGGGATTTTGACTAATTTTGACCCACGTAGGTACTCCACGTCGGATATTGTCCACGTTGCATCCAGCGTGGAAAATACATTAAAAAATCCCCAAAACAAATCTAAAAAAAAAAAATCAAAAAAGTTGTTGCCTTAAGTTGAAAAACTTCTTTTAGTTGCAAAAACAAGTATACGTTCAGGCAAAGAAAAAAGTTCATCTTTTTAATAATAAAAACAAAAACTTCATCTCTCGACTCTCTTTTACTCGTAAGAACTAAGAACAGAGGAGAAGAAACTTTTGAATCCTACGCCACCTGAGTTACCAAATTTTGCGACGCCCTGTGTCCAAAAAGTAAGTTCTAAACTCTTCAGACTATTTTGTTCTTGATTCCAAAACCCTAACTTTTCAATTTCTCATTTATTCATATTCCACCGAGTTCGAAGCACGTAAGAAACTTTGATTGTTCCCGTAATTCGATTTTGGAGTAATGTATAAGATTTGGAGAAAAATCAATTTTGGTATCTGATGTGGGGTATTTTCGTCTGGATACGTGTCCGCTCTCCAACACTCCACGTCAGACTGCTTTAGTTCCTCCTGGATGCTTAAGCAGCTTTTGAGTTCAGAACCTGCACTCAACACCACACGTAAACTAAGCCGGTGCCTCCTCCGGCGAAGGCACTCCGACGCTCAAGTCAGATAGGTCGGAATGTGGGTATTGTCGCCGGAGACAATAGCTCGAACAAATACCTCGAAATATGCCCAAATAGGTCGAATTTAGGCTGAATAGGTCGAATTAGCACACCTCGAAGTGGTATTGAGAACCGTGATGAGGAAACCCGAATAGATCGAATTACCCTCAAATAGCTCGAAATACACTCTATATAGATCGAACAAGAGCTATTGCATTATAGCTCGAATTATTGCTCTATAGCTCGAATTCAATGTATATAGCTCGAAATTAAATGCTAGAAAATGAAAATGTACCTTAGAATGAGGTATGGGACCCCCGTATATAGTAATAAGAGTCCTTATTCAGCTAGAAGTGCTATCCAAGTCGAACTATAACTCTAAATAGGTCGAATTAGACCTATTTTGAAAGCTCGAATTGGGCCTTCAAATAGGTCAAACTGGGCCTCAAATAGATCGAATTTGGGTCCATATAGCTCGAACTAGACTTCTGGGCCTCAAATAGATCGAATTTGAGCCGATATAGCTCGAACTAGGCTTCTAGGCCTCAAATAGATCGAATTTGAGCCCATATATCTTGGATTGGGCTTGATATAGCTCGAATTAGGCCTTTTCGGGCCCAAATAGATCTCGCTTGGGCTCAATTCGGGCCTACTTGGGCCGATTTCCGAGTTTTGCCTTCAATTGTAATTTTGCATTAAAAAATAATGGTGCTGACGTGGCATAATATGTCCCGAAATACGTTCATGTATTGCATCGGATATTATGACGTGGCGGTACCGAAATATGGTACATCATGGAGTCCCCCAGTTCGTAAGAGTAATGTGTACAAACATTGGTCATACAAACTAAAAAGAAGTTACATAATCGAGTATCGTGCAACGAAATCCGCATCGGCGTAAAAAACCAAGATTTTGACCAAAAATATCAAAATTCGAAAATAGGTCGAATTTACTATTTTTGGTAACTCGAATTAGTATAGGTCGAAATTACCTTTGAAAAAGATAACTCGAATTCCAGAAATTGTTTGCTGAAAATAGCTCGAATTTGCATATTGGTCGAAATTACCCTCCAAAAGATAACTCGAATTTCGAGAAAAATTTTCCGGAAAATAGCTCGAATTTGCATATAGGTCGAATTTGAGGGCATTTTGGTAATTCCCGCATCATTTCGCCTATAAATACTCCTCTCCCAGCTTCATTTCCTCATTTCGCGCCTAAGCATTCCTCCACGTGGTCCTGGGTTCGTTTCCCACAGACCATCTTTTGTAGTTCTTCATTAACTTTCAGAGCATGGCGGAGAATTTCGACATGGTTATGACGTCTCAGGATCAGCAGAGGGCGCTGATGGACATGCACCTCTCTTCAGCCTTGCAAGCTCAACGACTGGAGAAACAAGCCAAGGAGGCTAAGGCTGAAGTTGAGAAACATCTCATTGTAGCCGTCGACGAACTGAAAGTAGTGCAGGCCGAGCTGGAGGCCCTGAAAGCAGCTAAGGCTGTTGTTGATAAGGAGCTCGTTGAAGAGAAGCGACTGTCTAGTCAGCTCACCACCGATTGCCAGCATGCCACTTCCCTTGTTGACGACCACGTTGACACCATAAGGACGATGCAGGATGCCGCTGCTGCTGAGGCAAAACGTGCGAGACTCGAGGCTGAGCTAGCTGATGTCAAAGCTCGCCTTGCGACTGCTGAGGAGGATGGCTATAACAGGGCCATGAACGAGGTAGTCCTCTCTTATTTGACTTTATTTCGCTTTTCTTGATGACTTGTGTTTTGTACTTACTTTCTCTTTACTTGGTTCGCAGGAGCTCCCTGATGAGGATAAGGTGATGGTAGCCATCGAGTTCATCCGCTCGGCTACATGGGAGCAGATTGCCATGGAGAGGGGCGGCTTTGATACGACCAAGGGCTACAACATGGCCCTTGATGACATCGTCGCCCGAGGTGCCCTCGCTCCTGGGTTCAAGAAGGAAGATTTCAATGTCCTCAACTGCCTGAACGAGGATGATACGGAGGTCGGTGAATCCTCGGGTGCTGCTGCCGATCCTTCTCTTTCTGATCCGTCTCCTGCTGAGCCTGCTCCTGCTGCGGAAATTGGTGAACCAAAGCATGATCCATTCACCTCCTTCTATCCTCTCCGTCAGGTATGGCTCTCTGACTTTGCTGATGAGCAGCCATCCACGTCTACTGCTGCTGCTGCTCCAGATGAGCCCTTGGAGGAGGGTGAGATGGGTTTTGACCCTCAGGTCTTGGATCATCCTGCTGAGGGCGATCAGCCTATGCCCGATGCCACTGTTCCTACTCCTGCTTCTCGCCAGATCTCTCCCGTTAATGACACCGTGCCCCTGAACGAGTCATTTGCAGATATTCAAGAGCAGAGCGAGGGTGCTGTGAAGTCGTTGGGACTAAATCTGCTGCCCTGATTACTTTGAGTGGCCTGCGTGCCCGTATTCCTGGCATCTGTGCCTTAGATAGTATTTTGAACATCTTTACTTTTCGTACAGTATATTCGCAATAGTACATTCTTTTCGTACAGTATATCTTGTTGACTTGTGCGCGATTTTAGCGCCTATCCATTGCTAGTACAGTTTGACTTTAGAAACTTTTGAATGTCGTTACTCTGTCTTGTTAAGTCTTCACTCATATGTGTCTATTTTTTAAGTTTATATTTGTCACTTGCTAAAACACTTAAGTTTTATAAACAAGTATTTGTGAGAGTGCGAGAACTTGTGCTCGACTCTACGAGGCTTGTGCTCGTTGTGCGAAGCTAATGTTCGCGCTTGCGAAGCTATGTTCGCGGGAATACGAGAACTTGTGCTCGATTCCACGAGGCTTGTGCTCGTTGTGCAAAGCTATGTTTGCGCTTGCGAAGCTATGTTCGCGGGAGTACGAGGACTTGTGCTCGACTCCACGAGGCTTGTGCTCGTTGTGCAAAGCTATGTTTGCGCTTGCGAAGCTATGTTCGCGGGAGTACGAGGACTTGTGCTCGACTCCACGAGGCTTGTGCTCGTTGTGCAAAGCTATGTTTGCGCTTGCGAAGCTATGTTTGCGGGAGTACGAGGACTTGTGCTCGACTCCACGAGGCTTGTGCTCGTTGTGCAAAGCTATGTTTGCGCTTCCGAAGCTATGTTGGCGGGAGTACGAGGACTTGTGCTCGACTCCACTAGGCTAGTGCTTGTTATACGAAGCTAACGTTCGTTTTGATTAAGTATTTAAACCTAAAGTTTGTAGACAGTGTGAGTTTAACTTTATGTATCCTTATAGATTGTAATCTTGCGGGTAATGAGTAGGCAACGGCTAAACTTGAATAAAATAAGAGATTTTATTAGTTTTGGGATTGAGCTCGAGTAATTCTGCAAATCTGCAATTCTGCATCCAAGTCATCAGAATGAGCTACCGGATCAGTAGTCCCATCATACTTCTTCATCTCAGGAAGAAGAATTCCTTCCTTCAGTGTCAACTTGCTAATTGCCTCACTAAATGGAGTTGGCTTCTCCATTATTGGAATATGTCCAGCAATTACAGGCTCCAGTCTTGGGACAACTCTCTCAGGCAACTCCCTGTCTCTTCCAGCAGTACGACTTGCTACGGGTCAATGATCAGGACCTCTCTGCCTAGAGTTTACCTCTCCATCCCTCACTTCTCTATCTCGACCAGTTGCTTGATTGGGAGCTCTGTTAGCATTAGTCCTTACTGAACGAGGGTTTCTCCTTTCAGGCGAGGGAGATGGTACACCTAGACCTCGTCATTCTAGTCTGCGTATAGTGCCTTGAATCATCACGACATTGGGTCTGATGAGTCCTTCCTTGCTGCAACGCTGCAGGTTGTGCTGCTGGTTGTTGTGCTATTGGAGCCTGAACATTCTGTTGAGCAGAAGTCTTAGCCAATTGCTGTAAAATCATTGGAACCATAGTCCTTTGGAAACCGGACATGATTTGATCCAACTGAGCGGAATTCAACAGTTGTTGTTCCGTGGGAGGAACTTCAGGTTGATTCGCTGTGTGAGTTGGAGGAACAAGGGGAGTGCTGGGCGCTGCCACTGATGTTCGTTCAGAAGCATCAGGTGCTCGATTATCGTCCTCGCTGCACAGAATGACAGTCATGAGTTCGCGGAGGATGAGGATGATGAGGAGGATTATGGGAAGGATGAGGAGGATGAGGCCTGACTGAGGAGGCACTCAGTTGTTTTTATTGTGTTTTTTTTTCTTTGGGAATGTAATTAACTATGACTCCTTTACTTTTGTGCGACTAGATATTTATGGTGTTTCATTTTGTAATTATTCGGTATTGAACGTTAATTTACTATTGAGATTGGTTTGCGAAGGTAAATGAACGAAAATAGAGGTAGTGTGTTAATTATCAATAACACAGGGTTCTTTTTTGCGAATTATAAATTAAGCAGTGGTACTTTTTGCTATTACCCTGAAATATTACTAAAAAAGT
Organism: Misopates orontium; assembly: GCA_946800315.1. NCBI lineage: Eukaryota > Viridiplantae > Streptophyta > Magnoliopsida > Lamiales > Plantaginaceae > Misopates > Misopates orontium. Next base: position 25,569,508 of record OX326946.1, read on the forward strand.
GACAAAATGAACTGTCTATGCCATTTATAGTCAAAATCATTAGAAACAGAATTTGTTCATTCCTAATAAGTAGGAGTAGTTTTTGCGAATTATAAACTAAGCAGGGGTAGTTTTTGCTATTACCCTGAAATATTACTAGAAACTAACCCAAAGTTATTAGAAACAGACAAATTTTGTTTCTAATGATTTTGACTATAAATGGCCTAGACAGTTCATTTTGTCACTTTTTCTATACCGATGTTTAGTGTTTATGCCTATACATTTACCATGTCTTTTTGGTATTTTATCACTTATAATGTGTTTTTTCTCCTATATAAAAGCTTCAAAAATCTCAATAAAAGACAATTTCATTATCTATAGATTTGTTCTGAAAATCATCTTAACTATAAGTTCGATATCTTTAAAATTAATTAAATCTCTCTGTTAAGCGTATAGAATTTGATACAAGTTGTAACAATAATAAAATAAAAATAAAAAGTCAAAAAGTCAATTTCATTATATCCTGGATCATGCCAAAATGCAATCAGTTACAAGTAATAAAAACTAGCAACTACTATGGATCATCATCGGAGTCTTCGCTCTCGACCGGCTCAACTAGTTGTATCTTAGTATCAGCAAGAGCTACGTGTTCGTTGAAATTGTGGCTAGGATCAGCACTGTCGACTACTCGAGTGGGTTTGGTATCTTGTAGTATTTCGGTCTCAACAGTGGTATCTTCATTTTCACTCTCGCCCTCGACGTGTCGATGACATATCTGGCTCGGGTAGTGCACACGGGCCACCACCCCCTACGAGCTACGAAATGGGCCGCTGAAAGATATGGTGTATAGTAAACTTGTTGAGACTGGTTTGCAAATATAAAAGGTTCATTGATTTGCAGTCTCGAAAGTGGATTGATGTCCACTAGCCGATAACGAGCATTGAACGGGCTTGAACGGGGCATGTCATACCAATCACACTTAAAATACACAATAGTATGCTGCAATCCATGTCCCCAGTAATCAACTTCCAATATATCCTGGATCATGCCGTAGAAATTTGTGTCTTCAGGTACACCAAGATTTTCCTTGACACACACGCCATTGTTCATTGTGGTATTCTCGATACTGTGCGATTCTGTGTGAAATCTAAACCCATTGACTTTGTACCCCTTGTAGATCTTCGCCATTGGAGATGAGCCCTGAACCAAAGCATTAAGCCGGGGGTGAACCTCGTAATATCCGGATGCCATAGTGTTCTTGAACCATCCAACAAACTCACCATTCCGTTTACTTTGCGTTTCTTGGTCGTTAAGGCCCTGACACATTTGTTGTTGAAACAATCTGCAGATAACGAATCACGAAGTTTTAAATGTTGGCGATATAAAGATGAAATTGTGAAGTGTATGTAACATAATTAATCTAATAGTTGAACTTACGTGACCTATCTGTCGACTTCTGGACAGTTTAAGATTGTGTATAACTCGATCAGATTGTATTCCGATTCGGTGAGGTACCTGTGCCGCTGAGCTGCCAGCCCAGTTGGTTTGCCTTGTTTATGGAAGATTCCAAGTTGTCCAGTGTAATCGTTGATCAGTGCAGTCTCGTTTCTCTTCAGCCGTGATGTGGGGTATTTTCGTCTGGATACGTGTCCGCTCTCCAACACTCCACGTCAGACTGCTTTAGTTCCTGCTGGATGCTTAAGCAGCTTTTGAGTTCAGAACCTGCACTCAACACCACACGTAAACGAAGCCGGTGCCTCCTCCGGCGAAGGCACTCCGACGCTCAAGTCAGATAGGTCGGAATTTGAGGTATTGTCGTCAGAGACAATAGCTCGAAATTATAGCTCGAAATTACTCAAATAGGTCGAATTTGAGCTATATAGGTCGAATTAGCACACCTCGAAATGGTATTGAGAACCCTTATGAGAAAACCCGAATAGATCGAATTACTCTCAAATAGCTCGAAATACACTCTATATAGATCGAACAAGAGCTATTGCAATATAGCTCGAATTATTGCTCTATAGCTCGAATTCGATGTATATAGCTTGAAATTAAATGCTAGAAAATAAAAACGTACCTTAGAATGAGGCATGGGACCCCTTTATATAGTAATAAGAGTCCTTATTCGTCTAAAAGTGCAATCCAAGTAGAACTATGACTCAAAATAGGTCGAATTAGAGCTATTTTGAAATAGCTCGAATTGGGCCTTCAAATAGGTCGAATAGGGCCTCAAATAGGTCGAATTTGGGCCCATATAGCTCGAACTGGACTCCTAGGCCTCAAATAGATCGAACTTTAGCCCATATAGCTCGAATTGGGCTTTTGGGCCTTCAAATAGATCTTATTCGAGCCCATATAGCTCGGATTGGGCTTGTATAGCTCGAATTGGGCCTTTTCGGGCCCAAATTGATCTCGCTTGGGCTCAATTTGGGCCTACTTGGGCCAATTTCCGAGTTTTGCCTTGAATTGTAATTTTGCATTAAAAAATAATGGTGCTGGCGTGGCATAATATGTCCCGAAATACGTTCGTGTATTGTATCGGATATTATGATGTGTCGGTACCGAAATATGGTACATCATGGAGTCCCCCAGTTCGTAAGAGTAATGTGTACAAACATTGGTCATACGAACTAAAAAGAAGTCACGTAACCGAGAATCGTGCAACGAGATCGGCGTCGGCATAAAAAACCAAGAATTTGACCAAAAATATCAAAATTCGAAAATAGGTCGAATTTATCTTTGAAAAAGACAACTCGAAGTCCATAAAAAATTTTCCGTAAAATAGCTCGAATTTCATTTTGGTCGAAATTACCCTCCAAAAAGATACCTCGAAATTGTCGAAAAAAATTTCTGAAAATAGGTCGAATTTACAAATAGGTCGAATTTAGGGGCATTTTGGTAATTCCCGCATAATTTCGCCTATAAATACCCCACTCCCAGCTTCATTTCCTCATTTCGCGCCTAAGCAGTCCTCCAGAGCTCTCGAAAAATAGCTCGAAATTACTATTCTTAGTAATTTCACTGAAATAGCTCGAAAATCCTCCAAATTTAGTAAGTTTAGCAAAATAGCTCGAAAATACTCTTTATAGCTCGAAATTGACCTCAAATAGATCGAAATTTACCAAAATATCTCGAAAAACTCCCCTGCTTATTATCCTTTGGTGAGTGATTTATAACTCGAAATTATAGCTCGAATTTTCTGAGGAAATTCGAGCTATAACACTTAGAAATTTTTTTCATATTTTGAAAAATTCTGAAAATGCTAAAATTTAAGTTTTTGCGCAGATTTGTTCACGACGGCGCGACTTCGACGTTACCGGTCTCCACGTCGTCCATCACCACCACGATCTCACCAACGGGCCTACTATAACGTACGCAATCCATCACGAGATTCGTCATATCGGAATCCTCGTGAATCAAACACAAGGCGTCCATCATCCCCAAATCGTCCTCGGCAACCCGAACCTGCACGAATTCGATTACCGGGCGCTCCAAAACTCTTTGCACCTGCGTAGAGGTCCTACGAGCAAATTCACCCAAACAAAGAAGTTTCAGTAGATCTAGACCCTCGTGCCGGTAAACTTTCCACCTAAACCTCTTTATGACGCGAGTTATTGATCTTGAATCTTCCAGTAGTAGTAGTAGGGAAAATAATAGTGAGTCGTCTAAGTCATCTAAGGCTAGAGAAAATGCGTCGACTGGCGGTAATAGTGACGACTCAAGTGACGAGACCTCATCTAGTAATGAGAGAAATAGCAATGATAGGGCATCTGATTTGGAGATAGACGTAGACATCCTAGGAGATGACGAGGCTGAATCGAACCTTCTCCCCATCGTGCCTTATTTACCTCCTGCTGACCATGTTCCCATACCTGCCTCTAACTCTCCCGAACAACTTGCTCCGCCCAATTTGATCAATTTTGATCAGTTTCCTTCTTCTTTGCCTCACGACATAGCTTATTACCGTGATATCTATGACATCCCCGATACTTATGAGATTATCGTGCCTGGGCCAGATGATAGGATAAACAACCCACCAGAAATCATGTGGTTTACGTTTTCCCATTTTCCCAATTGTCTCAGAAATCATGTCCTCTCTCAATTCTTCTCCTTCACATTTTACCCCCAATGCATACACTCAGATGTATGCTTATGCGATGCTAACCCGCATCTTTGACCTTCCTTGCTCTGTGGCCGGTTTTTGGCAACTATTCATAGTGAAATTCCGCAACAGAGGTGTAGACGCCGGGTTCTATTATTTGAGCTCGCGAAAGAAGCAATGCTTCCTATCTGATCTGCAGACGAGCTTCGGGGCTCACTGGAAGAAACAGTGGTTTTTTATCAAGGAATCCAAGCCTCAGGAATTCCAATTCAAGCGGCTTTGGACGGATGCCCGTCCATCGCCGAGACGCCCCGATCCTCCTGTCTACACCTTGACGGTGGTAAAAAACTTGAAAGAGCATCCATTTGATGCTTTTGAGTTGACCACCACCCCAGTGTTGCGGGCCGGCGGTTATACTTATCGTGCAGGCGTTGAGCCTTCTGTCTTTGGTATAACATTATGCATGCTTTTGTTCTTTTTACTTGTTGATTTTCAATCTTCCTTTGTTGTCTTCTAACCTTTGAATTGTTTACGATTTTCAGAGCGAATCGTTATGGACAAGACGAAGAAGAGGCTGGCCGCTATGAAGCGTGGCGCAAACGCTCCTCAGTCCTCAGTGCCCATTCCTGAGAAGACCAGTCGTCGTGGTGCGAAGACGGCTGGTACCAGTTCGAGAGGCGGTAATGCTCCTACTCCTTCCACCGCTGCTGTCTCGACTCGAGGGTCGGGACGTGGTAGAGGTTCAGCTCCTGCCCCTGTTCCTGCTCCAGCTGCAGTGCCTGAGACTGTTTCTTCTCAGTCGACCGCTGATACTGCTCCAGGATCACCACCTGGCGGTTCTGAGCCGATCCTTCCGGATCTTTCTCCTTCATCAGCACCTTCGTCTGGAAGAGTGCATCTTCCCTCTGTTGCTGAAGCGGCTCGTCGCTTCAATGAGGCCAACCCTGAGGCAGCAACGAGGAAGAGATCTGCTGCTACTGCTGAGGAGATCCGACGGGGTAAACGCGTCGCGCAGGACCGAGCCTATGATGGTGACGATCTCGACATTGACGTGGAGGAGATCGTTCGAGCTTCAGTTGAATCAGGGCAGTTCACACTGAAAGACACTACTGCCATTCGACTTGTCAAAGGATTCATGCCTGACTTCGACCGTCAGCTCTATTATCAGGCGATGGGCCATGAGAAACTAGTCAGTCGCACTGCCTTGTCTCTGTGTGAGGTATGTGCATTTATGAGCTTTCCTTGATCTTTGTTTTATATATATATACTTGAATATCATTAACGTTTTTCCTCTTTTGTAGTTCTTCGTCAATTTCCAGACCATGGCTGAGAATTTTAACATGGTGATGACGACTCAGGATCAGCAGAGGGTTCTGATGGATAGGCACCATTCTTCAGCCTTGCAGGCTCAACGGCTGGAGAAACAAGCCAAGGAGGCGAAGGCTGAAGTGGAGAAGCATCTCGTCGCTGCTGTTGATGAGCTGAAGGCAGTGCAGGCTGAGCTGGAAGCCTTGAAAGCAGCGAAAGCTACCGTTGACAAGGAGCTTGCCGAGGAAAAACGACTATCCAGCCAGCTCACCACTGACTGCCAGCATGCCACTCCCCTTGTTGACGATCACGTTGACACTATCCAGACGATGAAGGATGCTGCTGATGCTGCTGAGGCAGAACGTTTGAGGCTTGAGGCTGAGTTGGCAGATGCACAAGCTCGTCTCGCGACTGCTGATGAGGATGGCTACAACAGGGCCATGACTGAGGTATTCCTATTATACTTGACTTTATTTCTTTTTCCTTGAAATTTGTGTGTTACATACTAACTTTCCTCTGCTTGTTTCGTAGGAGGTCCCCGATGAAGACAAGGTGATGGTGGCCATCGAGTTCTTCCGCTCAGCCACATGTGGAGCAGATTGCTATGGAGCGGGGCGGTTTTGATACGACCAAGGGCTACAACATGGCCCTTGATGACATCATAGCCCGCGGTGCTCTTGCTCCTGGGTTCAAGAGGGAGGACTTCAATGTCCTCAATTGCCTGAATGAGGATGACACGGAAGTCGGCGAATCCTCTAGTGCCGCTGCTGCGGATCCTACTCTGGCCGATCCTCCTTCTGGTGAACCTGCTGCGACTGTGGGCGATGAAGAGCCAAAGCATGATCCCTTCACCACCTTTTATCCTCTTCGGCAGGTATGGCTCTCTGATTTTGCCGACGAGCTGCCATCCACGTCCACTGCCGCTGCTGCTTCTGGTGCTGCTCCAGATGAAATCCCGGAGGAGGGTGAGATGGGTTTCGACCCTCAGATCTTGGATCAGCCTGCTGATGGCGATCAGCCTATGCCTGATGCTCCTGTTGCCGCTTCTGCTCCTCGTCAGATTTCCCCTATTGATGACACTGGGCCCCTGAACGAGTCTTTTGCTGATATCCAAGAGCAGAGCGAGGGTGCGGTGAAGGCTCTTGGGTTGAATCTGCTGCCTTGATCTTCTAGAGTGGCCTGCGTGCCCTTATTTTTGGCTTTTGTGCCTTGTCGTTAATATTCTTGAACATCTTTCTTGTCGTTAATATTCTTGAACATCTTTACTTTCCGTATATAACATTAGTTTTAGTACATTCTTTCCGTACAGTATATGTTGCTAACATTTGCGCGATTTTAGCGCTTTATCGCTTGCTAGTACAGTTTTGACTTGCAAAAAATCTTTTGAATGTCTTTATTCTGTCTCGTTACATCTTCACTCATATGTGTCTACTTTTTAAGTTTAAATTTGGTACTTGCTAAAACACTTAAGTTTTATAAACAAGCATTTGTGAGAGTGCGAGAACTTGTGCTCGACTCTACGAGGCTTGTGCTCGTTGTGCAAAGCGAATGTTCGCGCTTGCGAAGCTATGTTCGCGGGAATACGAGAACTTGTGCTCGATTCCACGAGGCTTGCTCGTTGTGCAAAGCTATGTTTGCGCTTGCGAAGCTATGTTCGCGGGAGTACGAGGACTTGTGCTCGACTCCACGAGGCTTGTGCTCGTTGTGCAAAGCTATGTTTGCGCTTGCAAAGCTATGTTCGCGGGAATACGAGAACTTGTGCTCGATTCCACGAGGCTTGTGCTCGTTGTGCAAAGCTATGTTTGCGCTTGCGAAGCTATGTTCGCGGGAGTGCAAGGACTTGTGCTTGACTCCACGAGACTAGTGCTTGTTATACGAAGCTAACGTTCGTTTTGATTAAGTTTTTAAACTTAAAGTTTGTAGACAGTATGAGTTCATCTTCATGTTTCTTGATAGATTGTGCTCTTGCGGATAAATAGTAGGCAACGGCTAAACTTGAATAAAATAAGAGATTTTATTAGTTTTGGGACTGAGCTCGATTAACTTCCGAGTTGCCTACGTATCCCGTCGTATATAGGTTGGCTAGGAATCAAGTCCCCGTAGTTCGCTGCTAACTATTACAATGAGAATCCACGTAGAGGGACTCGTAATTTGTAAAAGAATAAGCGAATGAAGTATTGAAACTACGGTCCTATGGTGCCACAAGGCCATTAGAAAACTAGTGTTCTAACTATAAAACCTTCGTAAGTTCTTGACGTTCCAGGGGCGTGACAAAGTCCTTCCACCCAATTCTTGTAAGTGATAATATCCTTTTGAGCTTGCTTTCTCCACTCTGTAAGGTCCTTCCCAGTTCGGCTTCAATTTTCCAACATGCTTGGTAGCTTCAACTTTCCTAAGTACCAAGTCCCCCACTTGAAAGTTCCTGAAACGAACTTTGTTGTCATATGCTTTCGCCATCATAGATTTGTATGCTTGAGTACGTTGGTAAGCTGCTTCCCTAGTTGCCCCGATCAACTCCAAATCCATTTGTCTTGCTCTTAATGCTTGCTCCTCATCATATGTAACAATACGATAAGTTGGCATCCCAATCTCAGCGGGTATCACTGCTTCAGATCCATATGTCAATAAGTATGGAGTTTCTCCTGTAGAGGTACGAGGAGTTGTGCGATATGCCCATAATATCCCTGGTAACTCATCCGCCCAATTTCCTCCTTCTCCCTCCAGCCTCTTCTCCAAACTCTTCACTAATGTGTTGTTAGTGGCCTCCACTTGCCCATTTGCTTTGGGATGCGTAACAGATGTAAAACGTTGCTCAATTTTCATGTCTTTACACCAGTCTTGGATCTTAAAACCTTGGAATTGCCTTCCATTGTCAAAAATTAAGACCCTTGGTATTCCAAATCGACAAATGATGTTCTTCCAAATGAATTGTTTCACATTAGCCTCCGTAATGTTTACAAGTGCTTCAGCTTCAACCCACTTCGTATAGTACTCGACTGCCACCAATAACCATTTTCTACCTCCCGTAGCCTTAGGCATTGGTCCAACTATATCTATCCCCCATTGATCAAATGGACATCCATAACTCACTGTTGTCATAGGTTGTGCAGGTGTATGAATGATCTTCGCATGCAGTTGACAACTTCTACACTTCCTTGAGTAATCCATAGCATCTCTCATAATAGTTGGCCAGAAATATCCTTGTCGGAGTACTTTCTGGGCCAAAGACCGTCCTCCTGAATGATTTCCGCAACTCCCTTCATGTATTTCTCGTAAGACTTGTTTTGCCTGCGTGGGAGATAGGCATCTCAAGAGTGGTCCCTCGAAAGACCGTTTATAAAGTTCGCCGTTGAACATAGTAAATCTTGCAGATTTGTACTTGAGCCTTCTGATCGCTTGAGGATCATTAGGTAAGTTCCCGTTCTGAAGATAATCAACAATCTCATCCTTCCAACATGTCTCTATTTCTACTGGCAGAACGTAGTCCAATGCTTGCGTTGGTTTTAACTCAACTTCCTTGCCGATAGAGGGCTGTTCTGAAGCCAATAGAGTTACTCGCCTTTCAACAAACACTTCGGCGGTACTTGTAAATCGTGACAAAGAGTCAGCGCGTTCATTCTCTGATCGAGGGATCTGTGAGATAGAGAAAGTATCGAAGTTTGATGTCACCTCCTTCAGTTTTTCGAGATACTTTACTATTGCAGCCTCTTTCGCCTCATATCTTCCTTCAAATTGATTAGCAATCAATTGTGAATCCGTGAATGCTACAAGGTTCGTTATACCCAACGATTTTGCCATTTGGATGCCAGCAAGCATAGCCTCATACTCCGCTTGATTGTTGGTCACTTGAAAATTTAACCTTATTGCATAGTCGAATTCTCTACCATCTGCCGATTTTATGTAAATTCCTGCACCTCCAGCGTCATTTGTGGACGATCCATCCACATGCAGAGTCCAAGTTCCCTTTGCAACTATAGGTTTGTCACTTTTGACCTCTTCCGTCACCATTGCTACATCGAGCGCTTGCTCCCCCTCTGAGATAGTTTCAGCCACCAAGTCCGCTAGTCTTTGTGCTTTGATCGCTGTTTTTGGCATATACTCCAAGCCATATTCTCCTAACTCGATCGCCTACTTCACTAATCTCCCAGATGTCTCCGGTTTTGCCATAACTTGTTTCAGCGGTTGACTAGTTAAGACAGTAACCGGATGTGATTGAAAGTATGGTCTTAACTTTCGTGCAGTTATCACAAGTGCATATGCTAACTTTTCGATCTCCAGGTAATTCACCTCTGCCCCATTCAGCACTTTGCTAACATAGTAGATAGGCAAATGTTTCTTGTCTTCCTCGCGCACCAATACTGTGCTTAGTGAATTCTTTGTTATGGCCAAGTAAAGATATACCATCTTATTGTCCTTGGGCTTAGATAGTAATGGTGGTGTCGTAAGATACACCTTCAATTGGCGAAAAGCCTCTTCACAATCATCAGTCCAGACGAACTTAGGTGTCTTGCGTAACTTCTTGAAAAAAGGTAAACTCTTTTCTGCAGAATGCGATATGAATCGACTAAGTGCCGTTATCCTCCCCACCAATTGTTGCACCTCTCGAACGGATTTGGGGGATGGTAAATCCATTATAGCCTTAATTTTGTCAGGGTTAGCTTCGATTCCTCTCTCATTGACCATGAACCCCAGAAATTTTCCGGCCTTAACACCAAAAGTGCACTTCTTAGGATTTAGCTTCATCCCATATTGTTTCATGATACCAAAAGCCTCTTCCAAATGTTTCACGTGATCTTCTGCCTTTAGGCTTTTGATAAGCATGTCATCAATGTAAACTTCCATTGTCTTGCCGATTTGATGATAAAACATCTTGGCAACTAACCTCTGAAAGGTTGCTCCTGCATTCTTCAGACCAAACGGCATCACCTTGTAACAGTATATCCCTCTGTCAGTGATAAAGGCCGTTTTATGTTGATCCTTTACTGCCATTAGTATTTGATGGAAACCGCTCTGTGCATCACAAAGACTTAGCAGCGCACACCCTGCTGTAGAGTCAACTACGAGATCGATCCTCGGCAAAGGGAAAGGATCTCGTGGGCAATGTTTGTTCAGGTCGGTGTAGTCCACGCACATCCTCCATACGGTCGGCTTCTTTGGGACAAGTACAACGTTGCTTAGCCATTCAGAGTATCGAACTTCAAATATATGGCCTGCAGCAAGCTTTGTTTGTACTTCCAACTCCGCAGCCTTGTTCTTTTCATCACTAAAGTGTCTCTTCTTCTGTCGGATGGGTTTAGCATTTGGGTTAACATTCAGGTGATGTACCGCAACTCGAGGATCTATCCCCTTCAAGTCCGAGTCCGTCCATGCGAATACATCAAAGTTTCTTCGCAAGCATTCCAACAGTGCCTTCTCAACCTCCAAAGTTAATTCGCTACCAATTTTAATGATCTTGTCAGGCTCTTCATTCGACAAAATCACCTCCTTAAACTCTCCCGAAGGTTTCAGACGCTCCATCTCCATCTTCTTTTTATAGCGCAAAGTCGTTTTATCTTCTTTTTCTTCCTCCACCTTCTTCAAGGAGTCCTCAATACTGGGAGGGGTAGGATCCTCCTGCATCATCTCTTGGTCCACTTGCGTAGCAAGCACCATCTCCTTATCAACTTGTTTTCCTATTTCAGGCGTCTCCACTGGATGTATGTCAATCATCGTGACATTTGGATCTATTTTTGCCTTGATAGGTTTAGTCGATGTAACATAACAACTCCAAGAATCATGATAGTTTGTGGTGAGTTCAGCAATTCCACCAGGCGTTGGGAATTTGACCTTCTGATGCAGCGTAGAGATGATCATAGCAAATGCCGTTATCCCTGGCCTTCCAATCAGTACGTTGTATGCAAATGGTATGTCAACGATAAGATATTCCACGTTCAGTGTTCTCCTCTTCGGATTCACGCCAAAGGATGTTGGCAACAAGATCCTTCCAATGGGTTTTACTTCACTTCCACCAAATCCCACTAGTGGTGAGTTAACATCCGTGATCTCGTATTGACCAAGTTTCATTTGTTGTAAAGCATCCATGAAGATGATGTTGGACGAACATCCATTATCAATCATTATCCTCTTTACCCCGTGATTTGCAATTACTGCGGAAACCACCATAGGGCAATTGAAGTATTGTGCTTCCTTAGCTTGTGGAGACAAGCTGTCGAAATCGCTATCATCGAATGTGATTCTTGTATCCAACTTGTCCACCGCAAAGACAAGATCTATCTCAGGACGCTTCAGTCGTTCATTGTATATGTCTCGTGAGATGCGTTTTCTACTTTTGGCTGAGTCTGCGCCAGTAGGTCCCCCAGCAATCACATTGATTCCATTCTCGATATCATCATTCCCATTTCCCTGTTTACGCTTTGGTTCTTCCTTCTTCTCGTGTGGGGATCAATCTCGCTTGCGTCCAGATGACGCCTTCTCTTCACGTGACTCTCTATTCTCAAGGATGTACTCGATGAGTTTCCCCCCTTGAATGAGTCGTTCGATCTCGTTCTTTAGAGCCTTGCATTCGTTAGTAAAATGCCCATTCTGCCTGTGGAACTTACAATATTTCTTCGATACCTTAGTCTCCTCCGTCTCTCGGAACGGTTTAGGGGTTCTCAGCAACCCGCTATCTTTCTCTATGGCGTAGATTTCGCCAATTTGTTTCCTCAGCGGAGTATAGTTGTCAAACTTCTTAAAAGGTTGTCGGTTGCGATCCCGATCTTTGCCTCTTAACTCCTTCCTCCAATCTCTATCTTTATTCTCCTTGCCCCCATGAATTCTTGGCGAGTCCATCAACCCTTGATTCATGGTTGCCTCCTCTACTTCAATGACCTTACTAGCGAGGTCCATCACTTGTTCAATGGAATCAGGTGTGTTCCATGTTATCACTTCTATAAGCTTCTTACTCCGGCAACGATGCTCCAATACAGATATGACCAGGTCGACATTGGGAGCATTCACTCTACCAATCTCCAGATTCAAACGCTCGATATACCTCCCCAAAGGTTCATCAGGTCCTCTATAGATATTAAACAGCGTGCTTGGAGATTTCTTCTTTATGCGATAAGTAGCAAACTTCTTTACGAACATGGTCCTAAACTGTTCAGATGATTCAATTGATCCCGACCGTAAGTTTTTGAACCATTCCTTTACTGGACCTCTCAAACTGAGCGAAATAAGTTTCGCCCTCATATTCTCTGCATACCCCAAGACCTGCAAATCTCCATCTAACTCATCATAATGTGCAACTGGGTCGGTATTTCCATCATACTTCTTCAGAACAGGAAGATTAGTTCCTTCCTTCAACGTCAAATTACTGATCGCCTCACAAAAGGGGTTTGGCCTCTCCCTTAGTGGAATATGTTCTGCTACAACAGGTTCCAATCTTGGTGCGACTCTCTCAGGCAAGTCCCTATATCTTCCGGCAGTTCGACTCGCTGCAGGTCGATGATCGGGAAGTTTCTGCCTAGAATTCACCTCTCCATCCCTTACTTCTCTATCTCGACCAGTTGCTCGACTGGGAGCTCTGTTAGCATTGGTCCTCACTGAACGAGGATTCCTCCTTTCAAGCGAGGGAGATGGATCCCTTGGCCTTGTCATCCTAGTTTGCGTATACTGCCTTGAGTCATCACGACGCTGGGTCGGATGAGTCCTTCCTTGCTGCGGTGCTGCAGGCTGTGTTGCTGGTTGTTGTGCTAATGGAGCACAATCATTGGGACCATAGTTGTTGTGTTGTGTTGAACATTCTGTAAAACAGAAGTGTTAGCCAATTGCTGCACAATCATTGGGACCATAGTTCTTTGGAATGCCGCCATGATTTGATCCAACTGAGCGGAATTCAATAGCTGTTGTTCCGTGGGAGGAACATCAGGTTGATTCGCTGTGTGAGTTGGAGGATCAAGGGGAGTGTTGTGCGCTGCCACTGATGTTCGCTCAGAAGCATCAGGTGCCCGAGTATCATCCTCCCTCTGTGATCTAGTCCTTCCTGCCATTCCATTCTTATCTGTCGCTCTCCGTTGAGCCATTGAGTGTCAGTGTTTGTTACTAAGTGCGTATAAAGTTTCCCACAGACGGCGCCACTGATGTGGGGTATTTTCGTCTGGATACGTGTCCGCTCTCCAACACTCCACGTCAGACTGCTTTAGTTCCTGCTGGATGCTTAAGCAGCTTTTGAGTTCAGAACCTGCACTCAACACCACACGTAAACGAAGCCGGTGCCTCCTCCGGCGAAGGCACTCCGACGCTCAAGTCAGATAGGTCGGAATTTGAGGTATTGTCGTCAGAGACAATAGCTCGAAATTATAGCTCGAAATTACTCAAATAGGTCGAATTTGAGCTATATAGATCGAATTAGCACACCTCGAAATGGTATTGAGAACCGTTATGAGAAAACCCGAATAGATCGAATTACTCTCAAATAGCTCGAAATACACTCTATATAGATCGAACAAGAGCTATTGCAATATAGCTCGAATTATTGCTCTATAGCTCGAATTCGATGTATATAGCTCGAAATTAAATGCTAGAAAATAAAAACGTACCTTAGAATGAGGCATGGGACCCCTTTATATAGTAATAAGAGTCCTTATTCGTCTAAAAGTGCAATCCAAGTAGAACTATGACTCAAAATAGGTCGAATTAGAGCTATTTTGAAATAGCTCGAATTGGGCCTTCAAATAGGTCGAATAGGGCCTCAAATAGGTCGAATTTGGGCCCATATAGCTCGAACTGGACTCCTAGGCCTCAAATAGATCGAACTTTAGCCCATATAGCTCGAATTGGGCTTTTGGGCCTTCAAATAGATCTTATTCGAGCCCATATAGCTCGGATTGGGCTTGTATAGCTCGAATTGGGCCTTTTTGGGCCCAAATTGATCTCGCTTGGGCTCAATTTGGGCCTACTTGGGCCAATTTCCGAGTTTTGCCTTGAATTGTAATTTTGCATTAAAAAATAATGGTGCTGGCGTGGCATAATATGTCCCAAAATACGTTCGTGTATTGTATCAGATATTATGACGTGTCGGTACCGAAATATGGTACATCAAGCCGACTGTATCTAGTTTCGACTCCAGAACCGAAATAGAGTAAGACGATGTTTGTCATTTCAAACACCAAAAACACTTGGCATATAGATCCTTCTACATGAGCTTTATTGCCTACTGATCTTTTCAAGTCGTACATTCGCCTACACATAAAAAATAAGGAGTCAGTACACAAAATAATAACAATCTACAATTTAATTCAATTATTAAAAGTGAATGTTAATTACATCTCAAATGGATACATCCAGCGATACTACACAGGACCTCCTACTTTCGCCTCGTACAGTAGGTGAATGGCTAAGTGCTCTATGGAGTCAAAAAACGCTGGTGGAAATATCTTCTCCAACTTGCACATGGTCCCTACTATCGAGATCTCTAATTTTTCCATATCTGACCTTCTAATCTCAGTCGAACATAGAGTTCTAAAGAATAGACTTATTTCAGCAAGTGGGCCCAAAATAGCATCAGGGAGAAAATCTCGAAATGCAATTGGTATCAACCGCTGCATGAATACGTGACAGTCATGGCTCTTCATTTGGGTAAGCTTGAGTTGCGGCATCTGGACACACCTAGAGATGTTAGAAGCATACCCATCTGAAAAACGAAGACCTGTCAACCACTCAAGAACCAGCCTTTTCTGATCTCTATTGAGACAATATGTTGCCTTCTGCTTATAGACCTTTCCATCAGCACCTTCCTTCAAGAACAACTCTTTTCGCCTGGTCCTTCAACTTATCGGTGTCATCCATCACAGTGCTTTTGATGTTGTCGAAAAAATTCTTCTTGCAGTGTATGACATCAAGGTTATGGCGTATTAAGTTAGTTTTCCAATACGGAAGCTCCCAGAAAATGCTTCTACCACACCAATTATGGGAGACCCCATAACCCGCAATGTGATATCTAGGATCTATGTCTTCTGAGAGATCATCAATAATAGCTATCATCTCAGTACCTGACCTCCTAGGAGCGGGTTCACTAAACTCTTGTTTTCCCTTGAGGAAATCTTTTCTGTTTCTCCTCCAAACATGATCTAGAGGTAGAAATCGGCGATGGCAGTCAAAGAAACACGTCTTTCTCCCATGCTTCAACTGGAAGGCTTGTGTATTTTCCATGCAATATGGACAAGACAATCGGCCTGGAGTGCTCCACTGCGACAACATGGCATATGCTGGATAATCACTGATTGTCCACATTAGTACGGCCCTTAATATGAAGTTCTGCTTCATATACCTATCATACGTGTCTACACCACATAACTTCCTCAATTCATCAACTAATGGGCGAAGCAACACGTTAATGTTCTTCCCTGGGCTTTTTGGTCCTGATATAATCAAACTCAGAAAGATATACTCTTGACGCATGCAAAGATCTGGAGGTAGATTATAAGGCGTAACGAACACGGGCCAGCATGAATAGGGAACTGATGAACTACTAAATGGATAAAATCCATAGCTACATAGTCCAAGTCAAATGTTTCGAGGTTCAACCGCAAACTCTGGATGTACCCTGTCAAAGTGTTTCCAGACTTCTCCTGATGCGGGATGAATCATTTGATCACTTGAACCACTCGCATTTCAAATGCCAAGTCATATGCTTAGCAATGGTCGTAGACATGTACAGTTTCTGAAGACGAGGTATTATAGGGAAGTACCACAACTTCTTACGCCCGATTGATTTTGTTTCACCTACAGCATACCTCACCTCGCCGCATTCAGGACATGTAGTATATTCGCTGTTTTCAAAATCTCCATGGTACAAAAAACAATTGTTTACACAAACATCATAAGTTTTGTACCCAAGACCTAGACGAGACATCATCTTTTTCAATCCGTATACGTTACTAGGAAACCGACTCTCATCTTCCCGGCTAAGGCCATCTTTGGCCAGGTTTAAAAATCTATTGCACACCGCTGCGGAAATATTATAAACATTATGGACCAAAAGAAATTCTGCCACCCACTATAACACATGATTATTTTTATTACTTTGCAATCGGACCTCTAATTGCCTTAGCAATACATAGAACTTTTTAGCCTCATCATTCAGTTCCTCTTCAATTGAATCTCTATCAACTTGAAATGCATCATATACCAATTCACTAAAGGGATTTTGTTCTTCACACTCAGTATCATCTAACATGGTTTCGTCTGAGGTCTGTCCTACCCCGGATGTCGATGGATAAAAAAGAGGACTAGTTTCACCATGGGCTACCCACGTATAGTACTAAGGGACAAATCTCCATCTACATAAGTGAATTGAAATTTGATCGTGGTCCAAAAACTTTCTATTGTCGCATTTGTTACAAGGACACCTAGGACAATTACGCATATCAAGGTAATCTACCTGACATAAAGCAAACTCCAGAAATTTTTGAACACCGTATGTGAACTGCTGTTTCAAGTCACCATTATCGCATTTCATATCATACATCCAACTTCTATCTTCATGTAAATAGATTGCACTTATATATATGCTCAAAAACTAAATAAACTAATCTAATTTGCGGTCAAATATACAACATATCGTGAACGGGTAATTCAGAGTTGATGAACAATAGCATTTGAAACGCACCTGAACAATGGGATGGATTGAGTGAGTGAAAGGTTGGATATGGTATTTATAGATAGGAAATGGGATTTTTAGAAATGGCTTCCCAGTTTCTAAAAAATTTTGGAGTTTCAGAAATGGCCCGCGGGGTTATACAAACGGGCAAACCGTTTCTATAAGTTTATAAAACCTTTGGAAACGGAATACCGTTTCGAAAGGTTTTCTTAAAATGTGTGAAACCTTTAGAAACGGGGAAGCCGTTTCTAAAGGATGTCGAAACCTTTAGAAACGGCTTGCCCGTTTCTAAAGGTTTTGGAACCTTTAGAAACGGCTCCCCCATTTCTAAAGAATTTCACAAAATTTCAAAACAACTTTGAGAAACGGGAAAGCCGTTTCTAAAGGTTTCGGCAGGATATTGAAAATTTAAAAATACTATTAGAAACGGGAAAGCCGTTTCTAAAGGTTTAGGCGGGATTTTGAAATACTTTTAGAAACGGGGTGCCCATTTCTAATAGTTTCGGAAACTTTTAGAAACGGCTCTCCCGTTTCTAATAGTTTCACTTTCACTTTCACCTACAAATACTCCTCCTCCTCTTCATTTTCTCAAACATCCAACTCATTCATATACACAACTCTCTATCAAATTCTCTCATCTTCCTTTATATTCTTTCTAAATTATAAGTTTATAATCATCATCTTTATTTTATAGTATATAGTTTATTGATATAGTTTTTTTAATTTGTCAAAAAATATTTACATTATTCTATTATATCATAATTAACACTCATATCTAACTTATACTATGTTATAATTGTTATTAAACAAATAATGTAGATTATTAAGTAATTGACTGAAACATGGACATAATTAAACACCAAATTTATTCTTAATTAATAAATTATTATTGGCAGATTTTCTGCCAATATTTTTTTTAATAGTATTAGAAACGGGCTGCCCATTTCTAATAGTGTTAAAAAAATCGAGAGTATTAGAGACGGACAGCCCGTCTCTAATAACCTCGAATTATTTTTTTTCTTTAAACTGGGCAGGGGTATTAGAGACGGGCACCCCGCTCTAATACTACAAAACGGGCTACCCGTTTTCAATTATTAGAGACGGGGTGCCGTCTCTAATACTCATGACCCGTTTTTTTTTTCGATCTTTTTTTTAGAAACGGCTATAGTCTAGGGGTAATTTAGAAATTTTAATTTATAGAAACGGGGTGCCCGTTTCTATTAGTCACCAATCTTTACAAACGGGCAAGCCGTTTGTATTGTTTTCCCATTTTTATAAACGGCTTGCCCGTTTGTAATAATTTTTTTTACAAACGGCCACGCCGTTTGTAAAAGTAGAGACGGGAATGTTTTCCCGTCTCTAATAGTCATTACGAACGGTCGTTTTACAAACGAGTTGTCCGTTTCTATTGATTAATAGCAATGGGCTTTTAAGCTTTAGAAGGGTCTTCGACTGTTTCTAAAGCCCTTTTTTTTGTAGTGGAGGTTGATATTTTGGCAATCCATAGATTGAACCAAACACATAGAAGCTGATTAATATAACCTTTGCTCGTGATACCAAATAATTCAATATCCACTGGGGTATGATGCTAACTCGTATTCTTGAAAGATACAATTGTTTATCTTCAGTATGAAAGAAACCTCGTACCGTTGACTCAGCACAAAATAAGAACCTTGATATGGGAGATTGTGACAAGCTAATTGATGGGAAACAAGAATCTTAATTTAATAATGACGCCACTAAGGGTTTTGGAGGTCGATAACTCAGGTTTGATCGCCACAAGTAGAAGTGATGGACTCGTTTGATTAGTTTTCGAATAGCTCATAAAGAACCAAAGAGAACAAATCTCATAAGTTTTATACAAATAAGATTTGATTGTTTCTTACATAAAAAGGCCTCCAAATATAGTTAAAGCCAAAATAGTCTTGGAGTCCAAGAGATAACATCTATTGAAAGAAAATACATTAATTTCACTATCTTAGGAAAAGAGGAAGGCACTAAAAAACAAGGGAAAATAAATTCGAATAAATTTGTTTTTGACTAATAAAGGTTTTCCAAGACTTGACTTAAGTCAGATTTGACCATTTATGTTGGTCTTTTGAACTTTACGCAACAATGTGAACCAAGCCTATTGGCTGTCAATGGGTAGGGTTTTACTCTATTCTTACCCAGACCCTGTTAATATCCTGTGAATTTCTTTTTGGCAGGATCCTTACCCTTACCTACCCCTAACCCTGTTAGGACCCAAACATGCAGACCTTTACCCTACCATGTCAGAAAGGGTAGAGTTCAACCCTACCCTACCATAATTTGTAATTAAATAAATAAATTCTATAAGGTAGGGTAAGGGTCCACCCTTACCCTTACCCTATCCAGACCCTGATTTTAAATTTTCATAGGGTAAGGGTAAGGGTAAGTGTTTGGACCCAGTCTTTACCCTGTAAACAGGGTAAGGGTCCAGACCCGCACTCTAATTTCAGGATAAGGGTACGGTAATACCCTATCCATTGTCAGCCCTAGCCTATTCAAATAGTGCGCTATTGTGGTTGGCCTATTAAAAGTCTGTATTGAATCATTATACCTAAATCTTTGTAATATGCAACCATTCTATCTTCCTCATTTGAAGCTAGCTTTTCTTCATTTGCATCAAAAGTGTTCTAATTATATTTTTATATCATTTTAATATATTTGACTAAGGGATACAGGCGTCAAACCCCATGTACTATACCATATGTTGCACTTTGCCTTCTATTCTTTTCTTTTTTGTTGGCAACTTGCCCATGTACTATGGATAAATAAGTACTTTGCCTCCTCATCGATTGAACGGCGGAATTTTTTCATCGGAAAGCTCATTTTCGCCATTATTTGAAACGTGGACATGGGTTCATCA
The DNA here is from genome assembly GCA_946800315.1 of Misopates orontium. Lineage (NCBI taxonomy): Eukaryota > Viridiplantae > Streptophyta > Magnoliopsida > Lamiales > Plantaginaceae > Misopates > Misopates orontium. The sequence continues at coordinate 25,589,431 of OX326946.1, forward strand.
CGATTCAACCTAAAATTCAATAAATTGGCCTTTTCACTTCAAATTTTGTTATAGTTTCTTAATTGTAAACCCTCAATTTTGATAATTAAATTAGACTTTGAAAATTAAGAAAATGTATGAAAAATTGAAGAAAATAGAGGGCATTTTATTGAACTTGAGTTAAATCGAGATGAAATTCCATATTCACGTTTCAAATTCCGGTGAAAATGAACTTTATGTGAAAACATTCCGCCGGATTGTTGACTAAGGGACAAAGTGCTTATTGATCCATAGTACAGGGGGCAAGTTTCCAAAATAAAAACATAGGGGGCAAAGTGCAACAAGGGGCATAGTATAGGGGGTTTGATGCTTTTATCCCTATAATTAATTATGGGCAATTTGCATTTTTAGATATGAACCTTGTGCAACAGATAAGAGTTTTTAGTAGATAATATGATTACTTAAACTGAAAGAGAGTAAGCACAATAATTTGAAGTTCGATTATATGAATGATGAATCTTCTTCTTTGAAGACCCGTAAAGCTCTTCGATAACATTTTCCTTTGTTTCGTTTGATAGTATATAGTTGTTATTATTTCTTTTTGAACACGTGATTTTTCTCATATATATTACTTCACATATTAAGTTATTCTTAGGTTATTTAGTATTTTAGTAGCCCAGGTTGAAAAAACTCCATGGCTACACCCCCTATATATAAACAATCAATTTCGTATGGTGCCTTGGTAAAATACTTAGCCACGGCAGATACACTCATTGTTTTTAAAACCGGACCGGACCGGCCGGTCGAACCGGTTCAACCGGTGTCCGGACACTTGTCCGGTTCGGTTTGCCTCTCAAAACCAGTTAGAATCTAAACCGGAAAGAACCGCTAAAACCCGGCCCAAAACCGGGAACCGGTGGACCGGTTTTAGTGGTTCGAACTGGTTCTTGTTTTTTTTTTTTTTGATTATTAAAAGAAAGAAAAAAAGAAATGCAATTACTCAAAAACCCACCTGAATTAAAATTCTCTCTTCGTTTTTTTTTCTCAAATCCTTTCTGAACCAGTCGGATCTTCATCCCCAATTGAAAAAATTAGAAGCTCTAACCCTACTCTTCAATGTATTTGATTGAAAAATCTAAAATTCTTCACTATTCTTCAAACTACACATTCGTCACCTTTTATATTAGATTTGAACGGAAAATACTAAATTATGGTAGTGATTTGAAATTGAGATTTTATGACTTCTTAAATTATGATTTCAATGTATGTGATTGTGTGTAAATCATGAAGAGCAATATGAGGAAAGTTTGACTTAAGTTTTCTTACAATTGGAAAGAAATGTGCCATAATCATTGCCTCTATATAATATTGATATACATAGAAAGGATCTAGCTACACTTTTTCGAGATCTTAATTGGCTGATTGTGTTTTAACTTTGCAAGGAAACTTACCAATCACATTGATAATCCGTGAAATTAGTATTGCTATATACTTAGCAATTGATAATTTAGTTAAATTAATCATGTCTTATTAAGAAAACAATCATACTAATGAAAGTAATTAGTATTAAAATTATACTTAAAATTTAGCCATCTAACCAAGATTATAAATAAGTAAATTAACAAACAAACGGTTACGTATGATTTATTTATAAATAATTGAACTCTATAACAAAATAAGTATGCATAATATTTATAAATATTGAGGGTGTTATTTATAGAACTACTAAGAATGAGCTATGTCTAAGCATTAATGCAAGTGTATAAATAGATTTTAACTGAATTTGAACAAACTTAAATAAATTTCTTCATGATTTTTTGGTATTTGTTTTGGAAATGTTGAAAAGTACTATATATATATATATATATATATATATATATATATGTGTGTGTGTGTGTGTGTGTGTGGGTGTGTGTGTGTATTTGAGGAAATATATATTATGTAGATATTGAGAAAATATATATTATGTATATCTTCATAGTTAATATAGATTTTCTGTTATACTAATGTTGTTTACAACCGATCAAACCAGTAACCAGTGAAGCCACCGGTTCATCGTCCGGTCCGGTTCTGAAAACACTGGATACACCCTGCTGTCACATTATGTGTGGGTCCCACATGTATGCTAGAGCAGGGGATGGTGGACCCTGTTGTAGCTAAGACCACCTCGTAAAATAGTCTAGTGTTTGTATGTTTGGCAAGGAACAGCTCCTCAATTCGACTTGTGAGACTACATTTTCTCTGAGTGATTCCCCTTGTGAACTATTAAACATTTAAACTAACTGTAGATAGTTATGTTTTCCCTTTTTTTTTTCAGGAAAAATGAAAGAACAGTTCTAAGTAACTCGGGATTCATATTTGCAGTAGTTCTCATAAATAAGTATGAAATTTTACTTCAACATATTTTCTTTAACTATATACATCATACAAGCACAAAGTCTCCCGGTGTTCAAATTCCAACACATTTGTGGAAGGTAAACTGCATAACATTGCTACAAAGAAACTAATGAAGCCTTAGTCAGGGAATGGTAATCGTTCTGTTCAGTGAAGGTGACGAGTTAAATATTTCTTGTCCAAGCTCATTTATCTTGCTTAAAAGCAGTGTCTGCTCATTCTCGAGTTGGATCATGTACTCTTGTTGAGCCTCATGGAGACTTTCAAGCTTACTCATTGACTTCGAAACGCCTTCATGATCGCTATCTTCGAGCAAGGATTGAAGCCTAATCATCGTTTCTTTCATCTAGTAAAGTCCATGAAACACATTAGTTTGGCATTTCTAGTAAATTTTCTCCATGGAATTCAGAACAACGAGACAAATGTCTAACCTGACTAGCTATTTGATGGTGCAATTTAGAAGGGGATAATTCAGAATCTGCAGTTTGTTTCTTTTTTTCTGATTCTGGAATTTTCCTAGTGACTTGAACGTGGATCTCTCCCCGTTTCACTCCTTGCAGCGGTATCCATCGGTCAGCCATCTGGTTAGGAGCCAACATTTGATATTCAACTACACAATGACCTATGCTCGATGTGGGTAACAAAGTGTTGTGATCTTTCACGTGCAACTCAAGAGGGCTACCGTCATCAGGAAGTTCGAAGGTCTGATGCCATTTGGGGTTCAATGTTTTGTATGTAATCTGCAAAGTCATTGTAAAACCAGGTACAGTAAAACGATGAAGGCAATCAAATATCAAACATCATGCACGATGCATACATTTATGTGCAATATCACCCAACTTATTCAGTTAGTGAATTCTTATTAGAGTCAATAACCTGATACATGGTTTAGAAGATTGTTGTGGAACGGCAAATCTATAACTAAACCTGGATTCAGAAAATCTTCTTCGAGTCACTTTATGATCAAAGTTCTTAGAACTTGGGTTCAACAGAGAGAGAGATAGATGTTTGTCCAGATTTCTCTTTTATATGCATAACTCATCAACTGTATCATGTTTAGTTTCATTGTTCAGTATTCACGTGTCACAAGCACGAGTGGTCCAAATATATATTACTGGATTCTATGGGAGTATCTATCAATTCGCCAAGGGCAGCACAACATAACAACTGGGGAAAGGTCAGATGTAGAAGTTGGTTAAAAGTAGCGCTTGTGAGACTAAATTAGGGAAGGTTGATAAGGAATGAGGGACGAGATAAATGGGACAGGACAAGGAAGATGAGAACAAATTTCAAGTAGGCTTCAAAGACAATCATTAAATATGAAAATATTGATCGCCACGGATCTACGTGTCAAACCTTAGTGCTCCTCTTCAAGTCCCCATAGTGAACCCTCACATACGGATCACTTGTTCCTCTTAGATCAGCAGCAACAAGATCTCTTGCTTCAATTATAACAATTTCAACCCAACCATTGCCTGAATGTGAACCCTGGAAAATACCCACAAGTTGAGAGTTAAATTTTCATACAACTAAGTATGCACATTATGAATGACTAAATCTCGGAATCTAAGACACAAGCCTAAATTATTTTCAATAAATTATTGAACATAAATGGATGCCCAACTAATTTCTAAATAAATCATAACAACTCTAGAGTTTAACCTTAGGATTACAATACCTTAGAATTCTCACTATCATCAACTTTCACTGCTTCAATCTGAAGCCGGACCTCTCCAGAATTGACTTTTTCAAGGGGAATACACACATCTCTAATAGAACCTTCTACAAGACCTTCTAAATTTACCCTTGCGCTGCCAATACTCTCATCACCAAAGGTTTCTTCAGTATAGCATTTGATCTTCAAATATTCCCCACCTCCAATTTCGTCAAATTCAAACTTCTGATTCCAAATTGGGTTTGAAGAATGAGAGACAGATTTTGTCTTCCGGAGCGCCTGGAGATTATATATATACATACACACATCAAAATTCCAAGTTGTTGATTCACTAACAGCTAAAACTATCAAACTTGTGATGACTAGTTTCCAATTCATATTACTAATAAACCACGAACAGAATGCATAACATATCAAGAAAAGGATAGCTATACCTTCCCATACTGCAGTTTAACGTAAGGATTACATTTCCCAAATTTGTCCTTCACAACAAGGTCCTTGCCTTCCATCACAGTAATGCGAATTTTCCTTCCAGTACTTGAAAAATAATTTGATATCCCATTCAATGAATAAGGAGAGCCCGAACTTGAACTCCTCAAGCTATGAGAGCCATCAGAAAACTGCCATTCTTTTAGTGCAAGCTTTACCGTCAACTGCAGGTGGTTTCAGCAAAAAAAAAAGAAAAAGAAACCATTTATTAGCATTAATAAGGTTCCATATTCTGATGCTTGATTTTCATGCTCTCCAGATCTTTCAGTTGACAATAACTATTATTTAATTATTACACTCTCTCATGTTTAAAAGATTCAAACTGAAACTTGCGAACATAATAAGAGGGAATCCTGTAAGAACTTTTCATCCATCAACAAGACTCTTTGAAATATGATTCTGCAGGCAGATATCCCAATATAAGTATATACCAATAAATGGTGTGGAAGTTTTCAAATAAAAATGACAGCTATCTTACATACATCATTTAATGATAGAATTGATGCCAGTCCCTACTGATAATACTGGCCCTAGCTTAACTATATACAAATACTCCTATACGAACCTATGCAGTATAGCGTTATTTATAAAGGAAGATTTTCTGGCATAACATTCTCATGTAATAGTAAATTTGCAGGTTTCCTCAATAGGCTAATTACCCCAGTGTATTTTATACACTGAGAAATACCTCTTTTGTATGCAAGTGTTGGTTGGTCAGGGACTCACGGTGCAACTTTCTACAATCACAGGGGGGAATTCGCCCTTTTTTTCTTTTTCTTTTTTTTTTATTTTCTCATAAGGGGGTTATAAGACTATTTGTTATTGGCCTCTTTTTTTCACGAGACCATAAGTTTCCTATTCAACATAACAGAGAGTAGTAAGCTGCAATTAGCTGTAAAGGAGTTATAAAAACATACCTCTCCTAAGTTGACACCCTCAAAGGGAACTGTCATTTCAATCTCTTTACCGCAAATTTCAGCATGCTTGGCAATCACGGAGGAATCAGCACCTATCGCCCAAAATATGGTAGAATCATCTGGAACATATCTTATCTGCATTATTTGGATAAAAAAGCTCATCATAGCTAAATCAACATAAAATGCAATAATTTGATAGACATTATAAACAAGCAGTAAAACATGATTTTGGGTCAAGAAGCACTCTCTCGACGTGACGAACAATTTCTCAAAATTTCATGCTTCATATGGAAAACCCAAGAGATGTAGTGAATTTTCCTTTAGATTATTTTCAACGTGAATTATGATTGAACTCCTTGACTTTTACCCAAATCACAACACCCTCTCTCAAATCTTACGAATTACAAATACCTCCATAAATTAATAGCACTAGCAAAAAACAAAGTCCCGTCCACACTACTACTAAGGTGAAGATACAAGTGAAAATAGAAAATAAAATGAATACAAAAATAATTTTGAGATTGTCAAAGTTTTATAGGCGTTGGCACCAATGTTTTAAAAGGCATTGGGCGTAAGGTGGAGAGTTTCATGGACTAGAGGCGCCAAAAATTAGAATATTAACTTTTTAAAAATATATATTTATGATAAAAAAAAAAGACACTAACATATCATGAAATAAAGTATAAAGAAATATTTGTGTCAAATTTAAGCTATGAAACGCACAATAAAGTTATGAATATATTTTATTTTACGTATTATATAAGTTGCATAAAGATATTTCTATATACCCTCAATATATTCAAAATAAGATAAAATTAATTGATAACTATAATGTTAATACATAAGCTATAGTAACATAAAATGCTAAACAAATAACTAAAAGAAAACCTACTAAAGAATCATCATAAGTTTACTTTCTATGATAAAAATCTAAGAAGATCAATTTCAAATTTATTAAATATCTACTACGAGTATCAAATATCTCTCAATATACTTGTAATTTATGTAGAATATTAGTTTTCAAGAAAAATAAGCATGAAACTTAGAATTATATAGAAAAAATAATCCTTATTCTTTAGGGCGTAAGCCAATTGGCTTCAGGGCACAAAAGGCCAACCTTTTACCTCTGGGCGTACACCCTAAGTTACAGGCGTAAGCCCCGTAAGTAAAAGCCCTAACGAGCTGCCCCGAGGTGTTTTAGGGGCAAAACACCCCATGGCGAGTTTTTTAAAACACTGGTTGACACATTTTCTATGCATTTCAATTCTTTTAAGCGTTAGTTATAAGAGTCGAATTGAATTGTTGCCACGACTTTTAGCCAACTTCCATTTATGGGCCTATAATTTTCGAAAATGTCGTGTGTAATTATCACAATTAATCCTAATATTTATATGCTATTAACATAAAGCTGTATGCGACAGCACGTTACACAAAAATTGAAAATATGTGCAACCTTTTTGTGTAGTAGGGAATTACTTCGGTATCATAATCAACATTGCATAACCTCAAAGAACTAGTAGAAGACATCTATACCTTAATTTCACAGCACGTAAGGTAGTCATATTTTACACTTCCAGGCGTACATTCATAGAGATGGAGTCTTAGAATTCCAGCATTGTCATGTAGAGCCAGATTGAACGTAGAATCCCATCTAGGATTAGATCCTGCTCTCACATCCGTTCTTCTCGTTAATTCCTCAAGTTCGATCTCTAAAAAAGTCTGAAGTTCTTTGCTATCATGGCAATCCTCTGTACAAGAATTTACTGCAGAGTATAATTGTTTTGTGGAAGGGCTATTATTAGTCCCATTACTTCGGAAAAGTTTCTGGGCAGAGACAACGGTAACATATAGTACACCACCAACGGCTTTTTTTTGTAAGTCTACCGCTGGCAAAGCAAGACACTGGCGCCGAGGTTCAACCATCCTTTTATCCAGTGTATCAGTGGCAAGTTTAACCTGTCAAACAAATAAAGTAGATATTAGTGCATGAACATTACGTAGGTGTACGAAGATAGAAGAAAAATCTAATTCTACGACAAGTTGGACATATAACAACATTTAGCACTTCAAAACAGGGGCGAGCATCTTCTTGTACAATCATTTGGCTGAAGAATCAGTCATTAGGATTGGATTCTGCAGTAATTAATAGTCATTGCGATGATTAAGAACTTGTTATTGCTTGCCATTCATAAACTTTAGGTATACAGCAAAGACATCCTTCATCCATTCAATAATGAAAAGACCACACATTACGCCAAAGTCCATCAGTAAATGTACCACAAAAATTGCTCTATGTGAAAGTTTTTGGGGTTATATACATCATCATTGCAAGACACTTCTCATGGAGAAAGCCAAAATAGATGCATAGATTCAAGTACCAAAATAGCACGGAACGTAGATATCACATGCGTATAACTAGGGAATGTATAAGAGAGCATTAAAACTCGTGACATTTTCCTTGAACTCAAGTAAAAAGTGGCGTCTGCATTGAAGACTGACCCAGAAAGGAAGTTTAAAAATGCTTTATGTGGGAACCTTATTTAGAAAAGGTTTTAGCAATTGCAAAATTAGCATACGAAGCACCCAGCATGATTTTGAAAACACCAAAATGGCAGCAGAAGCCGCGGATATTAGTAATCAGGATAAAGAATTCAGCACAAAAACCAGACGTCATACATATAAATAGTCGTATCTAAGACAACTAAGATGCAGAAGTCAAACAATCAGATAAATTAAAGTCATTTGAGATGAACAGATCAGCTTCAGACAGGAGACAAGTTCCAGAGAAGATAAACCATAAAATAAACTCAATGTATATTGTCCTTTTTTATCTAATTGTTCTGCCTCCTTATGCAGGAAAAAACATCATTTGCTTTAAAAAGAAAAATCTAAAGCTGGTTCAGAACAAAACCAGATAACTTGTGTCAATTCATTTTTGGTGAATAACAAACTAACTTATTTTGGTAGGAAAGATAATGGTCTTGAATGTAAAAAGATATTCCATTAGCAACATATTCCGGCCACATTTTAATGCCATATAATTGAATTTTTCAGATATGAAGAGTTTACAGGAATTTTCTCGATCTTTTTTGCACAGTGCAGATATATTTAAAGAATTAAATATTTGGGGAAGTGACAACTGTACCAGCCATGAAGAAACACCTGGTAGCTCTGTCGCAGGTAAAGACTGGCTCCCCCCACTCCCAAAAGCAACACCTATTCTTACCTCTGGGGTTGATACAAACGAGTATGCAATAGCTTTCCCTTCTAATATCGGCATTAATAGCAACTGAAAATGCAAAGTACACCATATTGTATTTCAGCCCGCCCATACAGTTGTGCCAGAACAAATATCTGATTAATAGTGAGATGGCCTCCCTAACTGTGGCTAAAAATACATGATAAACAACAGGTCCTCGAGAATATCTGAAACTCAATGACGTTAGGAAAGAAATATTACTTTCCATAAGTCCATGTACATATGAACCAGAATCAATTGCAGTGCTAACAAGAAAACAGAATCCTATAGGAAGATATCTGCAAGTGTTAATCATATAAAGGAAATAATGCAACTATGGCACATTATCAAAACCAGATATTATACTACACTCATAAATTGAACAGGAGGTCAATGTAGTCATCGATATTCACATAATCTGCAGACAAGGAGTTTTGAAAAGATATACCAAGCTACTCCTGTGAGGGTATGTTCATATTTTCAGAAATTTACGTCACAAAATGTTAGTGAACAGAAACAAGGTAAAATAGATACTGGTGTATGATCATATGGTTTGGGAATTGAACAAGTGTTGTATGAGGTTGGGCGAGCCCGGAGTGATGGATAAGGATGGCAGAGGAGACAAGGAGAAGAAGATAGAGATAGAGCTAAACACATCACCACATACTGGCAATTTCAGATACAACTTCAGCATGAGTTCTAGAGAAGAATCAGAAGGAAGCACGAGGAAAAATGTGTATCCAAAAACTTTTTGGGAGCTTAGATATAATACTGAATAGAGAAGAACCAAGATGGAATGCTATCCACTAGTAAACGGTACAACATGCCAAACATAACTTAAGAAGAGATTTAAAATATGTTACAATAGAAATAACAAAATTGGTAAACATATCAATACCAATAACATTGCATACTCATAATAACAAATACAACGACCATGGAGCTCAAGTTCGCTCACTAACATCAATAATACGCAGAAAAAACAAACACAATGGAAGACAAACGGGTTTTTTTCAACTTTGGTCCCTTAATGAGTATTGACTCCATCTTTGGTCCTCTATTGAAATTTTTTGCAACTTTGCTTCTCTAATTTGTCTCAAAATCCGTATTTGATCCTTTTCTTCACCAAAATCGTCCTTTTTGGCAAAAAAAATTCACGTGTCGTGCACGTGGTCACATGAGAGTTGTTCTCATGTGGGAAAGAAGTCGCAATTCTGAAGTCGCACCCCTCTTTCGTTGTTTTAATGAAACACTTTGCTCTATTAGGGGACTAAAGTTGCAAAAAATTTCAATAGGGGACCAAAGATGGAGTCAATACTCATTAAGGGACCAAGGTTGAAAAAACCATATTCTTCTCAAGATAGTTTCCACAGAATGGTCAATATTTAGTCACAACGAGTTAGCTTTTTGAGATCTTTCACAAAACATACATGGAAGAAGAGATGGTACAAGATTAATTATTTCCACTGATTAAATCCAGGAAAAACAAACAGGAAATGAGTACATACATCACCCTTGATGTGGATGCTGTTTACAACGATTCGAGCTGTTCCCAATTGCATTGCCAACTTCGCAAACAACATGATATTAACATCAGTTGTGTCCCAGTCAAAACTCAGACGCATGATCCTCTGTTTCAAATGAAAGTATTAATACAATAATATACAGGAAAGGAAAGAGAATCATTGAAATTTAAAATGAATGTCATTTGATTGCAAATTTTTTGAAGTATTTGAGGTCGTCAACTAATATATAAAATCACAGAGGTTGAGAAAATACAATCACGAGTAACACTAATACTGTCAGTATGATAGTATAAACAAAAATTTGTCTGAGGATGAGGAGAAAAAGCTGATGTTTTTTTCACCATCATCATGATTATTGCTCGTACCTTGTTGCTTAGTGAAATTCAGTACAACCCATAAACCTTGATAGATACAAACATAGAATATCTTCTAAATGGGGGAATAGACACATTAAAAGCAAAAAAGTAGCTTCTAATATATCATGAGTACCAATTACAACAATACAAGAAATATGAATCCATCCTTCATAGTGCCATAGCAAATCAAATGAAAAGAGGATACCTAAATCTCTTTTAAATATCCAAGGACTTGTAAGAAATCTGTACGATTTAATGCTTGAAAAGTACACAAAATTCGTTACTATTTCAACTTCTTTGATGAGTTCCTTCAATCAACATCTATGTTTCATAGTTCGACATGAAACATGATGAAATGAGACTGGTAGAGGAAAATGCAGTCAATTAGGCAAAACAATAACGATGATCTATGGGATTTTTCAAAAGAGAAAATTTCCATATTCATCTCAAGAACATAAACCAAAATCTCATCAAATGAACAATCGAAGAAATATATCAAACCTGATCACCTGACAATGACCAGCAGGTTCCATGTAGTCCAAATATAGGAGGGCATGAACCAAGTGAAAATCCTCGTAACTCGATCTTTTCCTAAAAAAGTAATACAAACATCAGTTGTATGTATATTAAGCAGCCCATATAAATCCTTCACATGATAATATGGAAAAGCAAAACTTACAATAAGCTTGGGTTTGCGATGCTTCAACCGCCTCTGCAATAATTGGTAATAAATAAAACAGATAAAAATTGATTGATCAAGTCCACCGATATGCCTCTTTGTGTGTGTGCGTGTGTGATGGAATAAGAATGCAGTGCACAATTATCTTGTTCAGTGTGTTTGGTAGAAGCTACTGTTATAAATAATATAACAGGTGAAATGCAGAAGGAAATGCTTACAGTTTAATATTATTGTGAAAATGACGTTGCTTATTTGAGAGACAGGGGAAGTTCGAAAACAAAGATACCACAAAAATATGTAATGAGCCTCAAATGCAATGCATGAAAATTCTGAGTATTGTTTTTGAATGAAGCAACAGCTGCGGCTTGGAGATGGGCAACAATCATTTCTTCAAACGAAGAACTGGATGGTAATACCTCTTATAATTGAGACTTGGATGGTATTACATTTGATAATGGATAACTTAGATTCAAATGAAGAATTGGATGGTAGTACCTCTTATAATGGATAATTTAGATTATTAGTTTGATCATTGGTGTTGAAAAACGTGGATAACAGAATCCTGGGATTTAGCTCACATAAACCTTTTATGTATGACAAATATAAAGATCTCTTTGCATATGATGCTTCAAGATTTTGAAACACTTCAATAATTTGGAGCCGGAAGAATTGACTCAAAAAGCACATTCATAGAAAAAGAGGATTTGCTCGGATGAACCCTGTAAGAACATCAAGACTTCCCCTAGAGTTCCAATTCCAGAAGCAAAATTAAAAACTATTGGTAAATGACAAGACACGTGTTATAGGTGCGTTTTTCAATTAACAATGGGACCTCATCGCTACTGTAATGAACTCAAGCCAGCTTGGTCTCCAAACACCACACTACAATTTTTTATTTTCCAATTATCAAAAGGAAAAGAATAAGTCGCTACATCAATATCTAAGATGAAACTCGATTACCAAAGCAAATTAAATAATGCATTTATTTTCATATGGATCACAAATGTATAACTGTGCGAGCATCAAATGATATCACAATATTATTATTCTCTAAATATTATGTAGAAAAGAATAGTTACCTCAACAATAGATGCGAACCTTAAAGAAAGCTTTGGGCTGAGATAGCTTGGCCAAATCTCAATCAATAGCTTGTTCAGCCATTCACAGTGTTCTAAGGGTGTTACTTGCTGCACAGATATAAAATGAGCTAGAGTGATTTTATAAGACTTAAAGCTATATATGATTTAATATTGGTCTTAACGCGTGCCATATAATGCCTAGGGGCAGTGGACAGCTGCATTTGTCCTGCTAGTCATATGCTTTCAGATGTCCAAGACGCAGGGCATATGCCTCGGGAACAAGTGGTATACCCATTTTTGGGAGATATAAATGTAATTTTGTGACAATATTAGTAGTTTATCCACATATTCCAAAGGAAGAAAGGGAAGGAACATACATGATCATAAATAAAATGAGAAGATAGATAGTTACTTACGGATGTCTGTAGAGTCATTTGCATCCATTTCTTATTTAAGTCTTCCACTAAATTTCGACGCTGATAACTTCCATACTAAAAAGAAAAAAGCGTCACCAAATATGTAAATATAAAAATTTGAAAGACAGCTGAACAACATGAGTTTTGGGAGTTTTATAATGATAACTCTTTTCCAATGCGAAAATGTATGGAATTTTTAGGATCTTATTCAGTGTCATCTGTTGTTATTACTATGTTATCATATTCACTTGCGTCTTTCCCTCAACTCAGGTAAACTGCGAGGAAGAAGTTTCCATACAAACTGATTATAAATATATAGCAAAAAAAGTATGCCTCTCAGACACTTGAGCCTTCACATACCATGTTTTATATTTCATGTCCAAAACTTTAAATAGAAAGGGTTACAAGCCAAGCAATATTTATTTTTCTAGTAAAAGACTAATTAGAGTTGTTGGTTTTACGGGTTAAACTCGGCCGGTGGCAATGAGTGTATGTAAGCAAGATAAATAAAGAGACTCCGTGAAGCAATATTATGCACAAGTCGTCAATTAGTAATCCTCCTAACATTGAATTTGAGTACCGACAAAAAAAACATTTAATAAAAAGTACTAATGAAGGAAGAGATCTGACTGAGACAACAAACATGAAGAAGGCTTGCCTGAAGAGAAGCCCAAACAGCAAGAAAGAGAAGAACCCAATTGGAGAGAGAGAAAAACCACTTCTCAACCAACCAAACTAGAATCAACAAAGGAATTGCAAATGGATATTCTTCCATAATCAAACTCTTCAACTCATACAAACCGACTTTCATCTCTACAAACACAATTTACTTCTTCTTCTTCTTCTTCTTCTTAGAGAGAGAGAGAGAGAGAGAAGACTTGACTTGTTGTTGTTGTTGTTGTTAGAAAAGTCTGAAAGTCAACGGGGCCAGCCAGATCTATCTAATGATGACACTTGTTTTTAGTTTCATCAAGAATGTGTGTTACTTTGAATGAATAAACACAACACAAACATTGGAACTTCCTCAATTATTTTTTTATTTTCTTTACGCGTATACTCACTGACTGCTCTAGTGTGTGTACGGGAGGGAGGGACCATTTCATTTAATTTTAAACCCCTACCTACATATTTTAATTCCTATATATATATATATATATATATATATATATATATATATATATATATATATATATATATATATATATAATTTTATAAATATACCATTACCATCCTACCGGACCACTTTTTCCAAAAGCTTAAAACACTTTTCAAAACTACTTACATAAACATTAGGGATAATTACATCTACCCCATGTGATTTGGTGTAATTACAGATACCTCCCCTGTGGTTTGAGAAATTACACATACCTCCCATCTACAACTTAAGGGTTGTTTGAGATGTAATTTATGATATCAATATGCTTATTATATTTAGACCCCTAATGTTTAGAATAATTATAAAAATAATTTTAGAAACTATTATATTATTAACTAAAAGTATAAGAATGATTAAATTAAAACTTTAAATTTGAGAATATGTTGAAATATAATCCAAAATATAACTTTGAATCAAAACATTTAACTTTTAATAAATAACCAAAAAAAAAAAAAACAATTCACACAAACTTCGTTCAAACACAACTAAATACTCATCTTTATGTCTTTGTTCTTATTGCAATTGTAACGTAACAATTATTTTTGCAATAGAAGAAGATAGCACAACGAAAATTGGTTTCAAGAAATTGAAAGAAGAATAATACTCCAAAAACTAGAAACTGCAGAAAAGGCAATAAATTTAGGTTGCTTGTTTTGTCAAAAAGTTCAACAAAACTTGCTATCTTAAACTAGTGACCACGTCCATTCCAAGGATGATAATTTCCTTGCCACTGTTGCTGGTAACTTTGTCATCACTCTTCATTTCTTAAAATAGGTTGTGAAAATCTTGATTATGTTACGGTTTGAGGCGCAGTTGTGGAAGAGAGAGTTGCGAGCTGAGAAGAGAGAGAAAAATATCTAAATTGTTTTGGCATAAAACTCAGATTGTATTCAAATGAACAAATACAGCAGCTATTTATATGTTCGTTGCATACACGTCACTCATACATGAGCTAAAAACGTAATCACTAAGTAAAAGCGAAAATAAGAAATGAAACAGCAACTTATCCTACGTGGCACCCAAACGACGTCGTGAAGCTTTATTCGCACAAAACACCCAAGTAACCCTAATTCCCCATTTCAGTCACTCCCACACACACTTCACACCTTCAGTCTCACACACACGATATAGTCAAGGTCACATCTTGACATTGCCCCCCCTTGACACGCAGCTTGTCCTCAAGCAAGAAGATGAGGGTGATGCTGCACGATCCAGTCATAATCCACCCAAGTCGCCTCCGTCGTCGGCAGATCGCCCCAACGCAGCAGCCACTGAGCACCAGCAACATTTCCCTTTCTAACCATTCGTTTAGCCAACACCTCTGTAGGCCGTAAAAATAATTTTCTGTCTTTATCTAATGCAGGAAAAGCAGCGACGACCGACACATCGGAGCCCACGCGTCGTTTCAACACCGAGGCGTGAAAGACTGGATGCACACGCGCCTCCACCAGCAGCTGTAAACGGTAAGCAACTGAATCCACTCGCTCAAGTACTGCAAAAGGTCCAACAAATTTGGGCCCCAATTTCCAGCATTTATCTTTTCTCATAGTAATCTGTCGGTAGGGCTTAAGTTTAACATAAACCCAGTCCCCAACCTGAAATTCTCTGTCACGTCGCCCTTGATCTGCATATCTTTTCATACGATCTTGGGCATGCTGTAATTGAACCTTCAAATCTTGCACACACTGCTGTCTAGTTTCTAATAATTGCTCCACACCAATCACAGAAGAATTAAGGTAGGAATCCAAACCCAATTGAGAGGCCTTGTGGCCATAAACAATCTCAAAAGGAGTAAGCTTTGCAGCAGAGTGGTAATTGGTGTTATACCACCACTCTGCCAAAGAAATCCACCTAGCCCACAACTTAGGATTGCTACCTCCCATACACCTTAGGTAAGTCTCCAAGCACTGATTCACCCTCTCTGTCTGACCATCAGATTGAGGGTGATAAGTTGTGCTGAGATGTTGACTGATTCCCATAGCAGACAAGAGTTCTTTCCAAAAAGCACTCACAAAAATCTTGTCTCTATCAGTCACAATACTCTGAGGCAGACCATGCAACTTGAAAATGGTCTCCAAAATATATCTGCTAGGCTAGAAGCAGAAAAAAGATGTGATAAAGGGATAAAGTGGGCATATTTGGAGAATCTGTCCACTATAACCCAAATAGTATCTTACCCATAGACTTAGGCAACTGTTCTATAAAATCCATGGATATATGTTGCCAGGCTTGATCAGGAATAGCCAAGGGTTGTAATAACCCTGGGTATTTTACTGTCTCATGTTTACACTACTGACGCACATGGCACTGTAAAACCCAACTTTTTACTTGCTCCTTCATCCTACGCCATAAGAAAATAGTCTGTATCATTTGGTAGGTAGCCATGACTCCAGAATGACCCCCAACACAACTGCCATGCATGAGTGATATCACATGTTGCCTTACTCACCTTTAGTGCCCACATAAATCCTCCCCTTGTATCTCAACAACTGGTCAGAGTATGAGAAGTAAGAGATATCCATAGGACTAAGCATGCATTGAGCAATAGCATCCTGAGCCACAGAATCATTCTCATAGCTCAAATACACCTCCTTGACCCATTCTGGTTGTAGTATGTTAATAGCTGAACATTTTCCCTCCTCCACATCTCTCCTGGACAAGGCATCAACCACTTTGTTCTCTCTACCCTTTTTATACTCAATAGTATAAGTGTATCCCATCAGTTTTGTCATGTATTTCTACTGTAGAGGAGTAGATATCTTTTGTTCCAGCAAGTGTTTGAGACTTTGCTGATCAGTTCTTATGATGAACTCCCCATGCGATAGATAAGACCTCCATTTTTCAATTGCCATCAATATTGCCAAAAATTCCTTCTCATAAACTGATAAACCCAAGTTTTTTGGCCCTAAAGCTTTGCTAAGATAAGCCATATGATGATTATCTTGAACAAGCACGGCTCCGAACCCTGAATAGCAAGCATCTGTCTCAACCACAAACTGCTTCAAAATGAAGTTGATGTACCATATTTCGGTACCGCCACGTCATAATATCCGATACAATACCACGAGCGTATTTCGGGACATATTATGCCACGTCAGCACCATTATTTTTTAATGCGAAATTACAATTCAAGGCAAAACTCGGAAATCGGCCCAAGTAGGCCCAAATTGAGCCCAAGCGAGATCTATTTGGGCCCGAATAGGCCTATTTCAAGCTATTTCAAGCCCAGTTCGAGCTATCTGGGGCCAAATTTGATCTATTTGAGGCCCAGATGCCCAATTCGAGCTATTTGGGGTCAAATTCGATCTATTTGTGGCCCAGTTCGACCTATTTGAAAGCCCAATTCGAGCTATTTCAAAAGAGGTCTAATTCTACCTATTTAGAATTATAGTTCGACTTGGATTGCACTTTTAGCTGAATAAGGACTCTTATTACTATATAAGGGGGTCCCATGCCTCATTCTAAGGTACGTTTTTTATTTCCAAGCATTTAATTTCGAGCTATATAAGTCGAATTCGAGCTATAGAGCACTAATTCGAGCTGTTTGCAATAGCTCTTGTTTGACCTATATAGAGTGTATTTCGAGCTATTTGAGGGTATTTTGATCTATGCGGGTGCCTTCATTTTGGTTTTCAATACCATTTCGAGGTGTGCTTTTTCGACCTATTCAGCCTAAATTCGACCTATTTGGGCTAATTTTGACCTATAAATTCGAGCTATTGTCTCTCACGACAATACCTCGCATTCCGACCTATCTGACTTGAGCGTCGGAATGTCTTTGCCGGAGAAAGCACCGGCTTAGTTTACGTGTGGTGTTGAGTGCAGGTTCCGAACTCAAAAGCTTCTTAAGCATCCATGAGGAACTAAAGCAGTCTGACGTGGAGTGTTGGAGGTTTGACACGTAACCAGACGAAAATACCCCACATCAGTGGCGCCGTCTGTGGGAACCTCTATACGCACTTAGTAACAAACACTAACACTCAATGGCTCAACGGAGAAGACTGGAGTAGCATGAAGGACTAGATCACAGAGGGAGGATGATCGGGCTCCTGATGCATCCGAGCATACATCAGTGGCAGCACTCAGTACTCCCCTTGATCCACCAACTCATACAGCGAATCAACCTGTAGTTCCTCCCACGGAACAACAGCTATTGAATTCTGCTCAATTGGACCAGATCATGTCAGCTTTCCAAAGGACAATGGTACCAATGATTGTGCAACAATTGGCTAACACTTCTGCTCAGAAGAATGTTCAGGCACCAATAGCACAACAATCAGCAGCACAGCCTGCAACAGTGCAGTAAGGAAGGACTCATCAAACCCAGCATCGTGATGATTCGAGGCATTATACGCAGACTAGGATGACAAGGCCGAGGGACCCGTCGTCCTCGCCTGAAAGGAGAAATCCTCGTTCAGTGAGGACTAATGCTCACAGAGCTCCAAGTCGAGCAACTGGTCGAGATAGAGAAGTGAGGGATGGAGAAGTAAACTCTAGGCAGAGAGGTCCTGATCATCGACGCGCAGCAAGTCATACTGCCGGAAGAGACAGGGATTTGCCTAAAAGAGATGTCCCAAGGCCGGAGCCTATTGTTGCTGAACATATTCTACTAAGGGAGAAGCCAACTCCTTTCTGTGAGGCGATCAACAAACTAACATTGAAGGAAGGAACTACTCTTCCTAACTTGAAGAAGTATGATGGAACTACTGATCTAGTAGCACATTATGATGACTTGGATGGAGATCTGCAGGTTCTGGGATACGGAGAGGATATGAGGGCAAAACTGATATCACTAAGTTTGAGAGGCCCTGCAAAAGAATGGTTCAAGAACTTGCGTTCGCGTTCAATTGAATCATCTGAACAATTCAGGAGCATGTTTGTCAAAAAGTTTGCTACTTATCGAATAAAAAAGAAATCTCCGAGTACGTTGTTCAATATCTATAGAGGACCTGATGAACCATTGGGAAAGTATATAGAGCGTTTGAATCTGGAGATTGGTAGAGTGAATGTTCCCAATATGGACTTGGTCATCTCTGTGTTGGAGCATCGCTGTCGAAGCAAAAAACTGATAGAAGTAATAACTTGGAATACACATGATTCCATAGAGCAAGTGATGGACCTCGCTAGTAAGGTCATCGAAGTTGAGGAGACAACCATGAATCAGGGGCTGATGGATTCATCGGGAATTCATGGAGGAAAGGAGAATAGAGACTGGAGGAGAGAGTCTAGAGGGAAAGAACGTGATCGTAATCGACAACCCTTCAAGAAATTCGACAATTACACTCCATTGAAGAAACAAATTGGAGAGATTTTCGCCATTGAGAAAGATAGCGGGATACTAAGACCCCCGAAACCCTTCCGAGAGACGGAGGAGACAAAGGTGTCAAGGAAATATTGTAAGTTCCACAGGCAGAACGGGCATTTTACTAATGAATGCAAGGCTTTAAAGAATGAGATTGAACAACTTATTCAAGAGGGGAAACTCGTTGAGTATGTCCTTAAGAATAAAGAGTCACGTGAAGGAAAGACGTCATCTGGACGTAAGCGGGATAGATCTCCACATGAGAAGAAGGATGAACCTCGGCGTAATAGGGGTAACGGGAATGATGATATTGAAAACGGAGTCAATGTGATTGCTGGTGGACCAACAGGCGCAGATTCAGCCAAAAGTAGAAAACGCATTTCGCGAGATATATACAATGAACGGCTGAAGCGCCCTGAGATAGATCTTGTCTCGCAGTAGACAGGTTGGATACAAGGATCACATTCGATGATAGTGATTTTGATAGCTTGTCTTCACAAAGTATTCTTCGGATGGATCACGTCGTTCGTACGACCTTGCAGCAGGCATGAATAGTTTGGGAGCACCAGGAACGCGGATCTTGGCAGGTTCTATTTGCGGCCTGTAAGGTGATGCTGGACGCCTCGAGTTCGAATGCCGAGGATTACTCTGATAGTTCTGGTATGAACGTGAGGACGAAGTACGTGATTGACCTCGGGAGTTGTAATGCGGACGAGATCAAGACTGTGAAGGCGGAATGGACAGACGTCTCGGCGATCAATTTCGGCGTAGGCGAGCCGTTGTAGCAAAATCTGCATTAAAATATCACGTTTAGTCAACACTGAAAAATTTCATAGTTCAAAAATTTTGAAAAAAATTCAGAAGTGTAGTAACTCTATTCGAGTCTTTCGACCTATTATTTTGAGTTATCTAGGTTATTTTGACTCACGAGGGGCAAAGCAAGAAATTTAGAGGTTTTTCGAGCTATTTCAGATGAACTATTGGTCACTGTTCACTCACGGGCTATTTTGACCTATCTATTTTTTATGCTCTCTGGGTAGCAGCGCTCGCGAGAAATGGGAAAATAAAATTTTACGCGGAGTATTTATAGGCGAAATGATCCGAAAATTACGAAAATGCCACTATTTCGAGCTATAGCCTCTTTCGACCTATATTAATCATTTCGAGCTATCCTATTTCGAGTTACTACTTCAGGATGGTTTTTCGAGGTATACATTTCGACTTACCGAAAATAGCGAATTCAACCTATTTCTAGTTTGGGTTATTTTTGCTAAAAAAAAGTTGGTTTTTACACCGAGGCCGCTTTCGTTGCAGGATTCTCGGTTAATTGACTTATTTTATAGTTTGTATGACCAATGTTTCTGCACATTACTCTTACAAACTGGGGGACTCCATGATGTACCATATTTCGGTACCGCCACGTCATAATATCCGATACAGTACCACGAGCGTATTTCAGGACATATTATGCCACGTTAGCACCATTATTTTTTAATGCAAAATTACAATTCAAGGCAAAACTCAAAAATAGGCCCAAGCAGGCCCATTTCGGGCCTACACTAGCCTATTTCGAGCTATTTCAGGCCCAAAAATGGAGTGGACTTCTAGCCGAATAGAGACTCTTAATACTATATTAGAGGGCCCCGTACCTCATTTTCAGGTACGTTTTTCATATTTCAAGCATTCATTTCGAGCAATATAAGTCGAATTTGAGTTGTTTTACATCCATTTCGAGCTGTTTAAAATAGCTCTCTTTCGATCTATCTTGAGTGCATTTCGAGTTGTTTGAAGTCTTCATATCGATCTATTTGAAGA
The DNA here is from genome assembly GCA_946800315.1 of Misopates orontium. Lineage (NCBI taxonomy): Eukaryota > Viridiplantae > Streptophyta > Magnoliopsida > Lamiales > Plantaginaceae > Misopates > Misopates orontium. The sequence goes on from OX326946.1 coordinate 25,610,452, forward strand.
CCTTCATTTCGACTTGTTTGTGCCATTTTGACTTGTTTGTTTTCGACCTATTACATACATTTCGACTTATTATTTTGACTTGTTGCCTCGCACAACAAGATCTCACATTCCGCCCATCTGACTTGAGCGTCGGAGTGCCTTCGCCGGGAAGGCACCGGCTTAGTTTACGTATAGTGTTGATTGCAGGTTCTGAACTCAAAAGCTTCTTAAGAATCCGGCAGGGACTGAATCAGTCTGACGTGGAGTGTTGGCAAGTGGACACGTATCCAGACGAAAATACCCCGCATCACCTTGTAATTTAAACTATACTATCATATATAACTACACTATTTATCCCAATTCCCTTTCATTTTCATATTATGTCATTTATCATATTTGTAATTACCCTATTAATATGTTTAATATTTCAATATCCTACGTGGCGACTCATGATCCTTTTCCAACACCAAATGTTAAAAGCATTAGTCTTTGCTAAAACATCCAATTACGTACGAGGAATTTTGATCCTTTTTGAATGGAGAAAAGTCTTTTTGTATCAGTATTTAAAACATAGAACTACCAAGTCACAAAATGTAAATTATTTTGCAATGCATTCACTTTTATGACTTGGTAGTGTTTGCTATGCATTATTATAATCATGATTTATGTCGCATAATAAAAGTTAAGGCAAAATGGTTATCTCGGCTTCAAAGAGGTGCTTCACCGCAAACTCCATATAGATATATAAACCTCAATGCTCGCCAATTCATTAAACTGAGACACCGATATTTCAAGATAATCCAGATTTAGCGCTTGGAGACAAGCCTTAACGTTTGAACCCCGTACCTCTACGTAAATGGATATGCACTTGTCGAGTCTCCCGTTCGCTAGCAATTTCACTAAAATAGCCTGTAACCTTTGAATGGCAATGCATGCTTGCTGTTTACCGAGTAAAGTTGGAGAAGAGATGGGTAAAGGGAAACTGTTCTCTATCAAAAGCCGTCGAAAATCATTATCCAATCTGTTCAAGAAGCTCACCATCAAGATGATATTTTCCTTGATCATCTCCCTCGAGTGCTTTCTTCAAACACAAAATAAATCGTTCATCTGCCGTGTTACGATCCTCGACATCGCACACTATGATCCCTGCAGGACTACGTACTTTCAATAAACTAACTTTTTATGGATCTTTACTACAAACAACTCAAACTTTTCTTTGAATGCCTTAAAGAGTGAAAAATTTCACTCAACTTGTTTATTTTCTTATTATATACTTGTGGAAGGATCACGGTCAAAATCTCTTCATGGCTGAAGCTCTTACGTTTGCTAATTTAATCTCTTAGATTTGGAAGACACAGTTTGACGAAATTTGTTTCCTTGTTTTTAATATTTTAGGATTTAGTGTAATATTTGTTTCCTTCTCTGAAATATATTGAGATTTGGTGCAACATGTGTATATATTGAAATTATGGAATGTTTATATACTTCTCTTGATTGTACTGAGACTTGATTGGCATTAATCTTTATTTTGCCGCATAGCACTATTTAATTTGTCAGTAAAATATATTTTAAAAGGTTAATTAACTTAAAATTAATAAAAAGGTTAAATAGTACATTATTTCCGTGTTTCAACATTTAAATTAGCCTGAAGTATAAAGTGTCCCCTCATAAGCTCAAATTACAATTAAAATATTGTTGGAATAAAAACTTGAAAAAAAAAACGCACTTTCGTCTCCATACGCTGCAATTATAAAATTGATATTCTTTCTTTTCTGCTGGGATTATATCTTTGTCTTTTTATGCGCGGATCAACTGCTCAATTTAATAGTACTTTGTTCCTTGCTGAAAAAAATGTCTAAGAATGAAATATAAAGAAAGTGATTCGCGTTCGAAATCTGCATGGGAAAAATGCTGCATCATCCATGCACAATGCTATTTTAATTTGTCAAATGAAAGTATTTAATTACATATAGATGAAGTGCTAAATTAAATTATTTTGTGAGTGAAAACGTCAGTATTCCAAAATATTTTAGTATGGCGTATGGTACACTTTATTCTCTGTTGTAAAAATTTATTTTCAACATTATTCTTGTTGTCTTTTTTATTGATAAACAAGAATATAAAACATTATCAAAATCGAGAAACTTGCAGCATTTACACAAAATCGAGAGATGCAAGTGTGATTGCGTACTTAATTATTAAATATTTTCTTTCTTAATTCTCAAAGTCTATTACTAATGCATTTAATGAATTATATTTATCTTGTTTCTATTACTTATCTTTCACCATCTATTTTGCCCTAAAATACACATTTCATTAAAAGAAATTTATGAAAAGAATAATTCATCTTTAAAATATAATATAAATATTAGATGATTCCCTTTATTCTACACGGAAAGAGTAAGAGAATATTAATGTAAAAATCAAATCTTAGTATAACAAATTATGAAAAATTATTATGAAATTAAATAATGGATTAAATTAAAGGAAATGGAATAATTGAGAATAAACGTAAATTATATAAAAACTGATTTGGGGAACCAAATTTGGTAAAAGAAAATGTATCTAAATTGGATATGTAGAATCAGCCGTAATTTGCTTCCCAAACAAAAAAGAAAAAAGAATCAGCCGTGATTCTAGTGAGAGAAAAGAGATTGAATTTCAATTGTATATTTTTTGTGTATGCTAATAAGGACACGTTGCACTCATCCGAATAGTGTAGGAGAAAATGTAGGATACAATGTAAGAGAGGATCAAACCCGCAAGTCGGAGCACCCCAAATAGTTATACATTTAAAAAGAAAGACGGGATGAGGCATTGATAAGGAAAGGCATACATGGAAAATCTTAAGGGATACAATCACAAAAAAAAAAAAAAAAAAAAACTTAAAAAATATCATTTTGATAGTAAAGTAAACTCAACACAAACATAAAAAAGGAATCATGCTTAATCTTTTATCTCAATTGATACGATGAAAAGAGCAAAAGTTCAGCACAAGTCCAAATAATGCATAAGAGACATTTTGATAGTTCATTAACAACTAATGAACATCATTGAGCAATATCATTCCAGTCTAAATCTGTAACATATTCCATCGACAAATTAAGACACATAAATAACCTTTACAGTAATGTTCCGCTTCGTCTCTTTTTATCCATTGCAAGCAGCTCAACGTATCTGAACAACTCAAGCATTGTATCGTGAACTCATCAGAAAATCCAGATTATGCTGAGGGAAGGAAGAGAAAGTGACTAAACATCTCTATCTTAGTACGTGAAAGACGATGATATGCAACAGCTAAGAAAAGTAAAGAAATTCAGAAGAGATATGCTATTCTCTTTAGTTAATTCCAACTAGAGTTATGCTCAGAGTTCTTTTAACGTTCAAATTCGAACGATACGAAGCAAGAAAGAAACAGAAAATTTTACCGACTACCAAATGAATAGATATAAATATGAATTTACTTTAAATACCCATCAGAGATAAATGAGAAAGAACTCAAGATGTTCGGGTTCAGAAGACCTTGGTAAAGCCTCTATGACACTGTAGGTGATTTCCAGCTTTGTCAAAATTCAGAAGCATTGCTTGCTGCCTCTTTTATTCGTCTGAATAGGATACGGACAATGGTTTTACCGAAAGCCAATATATACACAGAAGTAGATAAATCTTCCAACTGCAGAGGAAGGCTTCAACATATTGCTCTTTCTAAGGTACTTTGCCATTTGATGAAATACGATATGCGCTCACTTAACAGTTGGAGAAGTTTGATAGTGATCCACAACCCCATTGTTGAATTTCCCACTAGGATGCTTCACTTTAAAACTTCCCTGTTTCATAGGCTTTGGGAGAAAAAGAGCATTGAACATCTTCTCTAAAGACTGTGCTGTATATTTTGCATATTTGCTCGCACTCAGGTCTTGTTCGACCAACAGCCCATAAGTTTGCATGTAGCTTCGATAAACTGGCACAATTGTCTGAATAATAACCTGACATGTCTTCTCCCTTACCTCTTTGTCCGCAATAACCCAGTTGGATTGCTTCTTATACATGTCATCAAATGCTTCATTAAAAGATTTAAGTCTCTGTTTTACCGAGTAACGAGCGGTTGCACGTCCACCAGAAAACAAAATCAAACCCTCCCTGCTTAAAAGACCGGGAAGTTTGCCCCAGCTTTCTCGCAAGTACATAGTAGCAAAATACTCTTTATACTGTTCGTGTTCTCTTAACCAAGAATCTCCCAACAGGCCACCAAGCGTTCCTTTAAGATATTTGTACAAGTGCCAGTGATTGTTCATCAAGAACACATAGGATGAAACAGCATCTTCATAACCCTTGGACCACATTTCCAAGTTAATCTCAATAGCTTTAACTAAATTCAAAAGCTCATCAGTAAGGATTCTTTCTTGAAACTTTTCTTGCTTCCAACTTCTTTCAATGACTAGAACTTGTGTGAGGATCGGTTTATAGTCATCTCCAAGAAGCTTATTACAGTAATCAGTGATAAAAGTAACCACTCTGGGAATACCACAATCTAAAGGTGGCGGGGTTTGCCTTTGCAGTTCAACTTGAACTAAAAGTTCCCAGAATATCTCGCAAGCCCCTTCAATAGCCCCCTCTTAATTAGATCTCTTGTAAAATTTTGAATATCAGCACATGGAGCTCCACCGAAGAGTCGGTTGAAATCCAACCTCAACTTACTCAAGGATGCAAAAATATCCAGTAGCTTCAGCAGCTTGATAGGATCCTTCTTACTTTCCGTGACTGTTTTGCCAAACTGAAGAAAAGCAAGAATACCTGCCTGTGCTGCTATTTTATCAAAACAACTCTTCCATACATCTAATCCCATCCTCTCAAACACGTCATTGCACAGTTGTACTCGGCTTCAAAGAGGTGATTCACCGCAAACTCCAGGTGCATGCCTCAATGCTCGCCACATCATTGAACTCAGACACCGATATCTCAAGATAATCCAAATTTAGCGGTTGCAGACTAGCCCTAACATTTGAACTCCGCACATCAACATAAATGGCGATACATTTATCAAGTCTTCCATTTGCAATCAATCTCCCCAAAATAGCCTGTAACTTTTGAATAACAGAAACCGGTAAAGGGGATGGGGCAATGGACGGTTGTTCACCGGGCAAGTTCGGCGAAGACATAGGCAATGGAACACTGTGCACCAAAAGCCGCCGAAACTCATTCTCCAGTCTTTTCAATGCAACCTCAAGAAGCCTACCATCAAGATGACCCTTTTCTTCACCTGCCTCCAATTCCCGAAGACTCTTGAGAGCTTTCTTCAAACTAGAAATAAATCGTTCATCCGCCACTTTATGATCCTCCAAATACTCCACCATATCAGCCAACCACTGGATCGCCATCATGCAATTCTCCCCCAAGAATCTCAACGCCTCTTCCAGCCTCTTAAGCACACCAAGATACCCCGACAGATCAGATTGAGGATCAGACAACGATTTCGCAGGCCATGAATCGCATCGAAAACCTTAAGAAGTGCATGGAAGTAGTTTTAGATAGATAGTAATAATAGATTACAGCTTTGATCTTCAGAGAGAAATACATCTTTTGTTGGTTTAAGAGAAAAAAAGGTCAAATCCCTTAAGATTTACGGTAAACAAAGTATGTTGCCATTACATGCACAGCTCACAAATACCTTTTTCTTATAAATAAAAGAACTTCCTAGCCAAGCTTCTTTTATATTGAAAGAAACCAAAATTTGTTGTGCAAGTCAGACTAGATCAATTTGGCCAGTCTCCACTAGAGGCTTTATAGACTTGATGTGGACAATATTTAGTTTTCAAACCTAACAAAAATATCTCATCTATTGACACCACTTCGATTTAATGACTTGATCCAGGGTTTGGATTGGATATTGGTTTGCGGCGTGAGTCTTGATGAAACCGACTCACAATGTTGTTATATGACTTAAATACAATAAAAAAGAGGTGAGAATGAAAATAACATAATAATTTTAGTTATAAGAAATTCAAAGACTATTTCTACGATACGATCATACAAAAATTCAAGGAACAATTTTGCAACTTAATACGTATTATCGTATATGCTGGAGAGTATAGATTCAAATTGCTCAATTCTTTGTCGTCTTTTAAATATATATTGATTCGTTTAGCAACATTCTATTCATGCATAATTAACTTGAGCTATGAACTACTAAATAAGCGTATAACCACTCAATTCAAAGTTTTTTTTTTCTTTGTGGTAATTAGAATACATATTTTAAGAGAAGAAGTGAGTACAATGTTAATTTTAACAACGGATTACCTCCATTAGAACAACCAAAAACAAAACGACGAGCAGAGTTTGACAAAAAGGGCCATTGAGCAAAATAGTTAGCATTGCGTTTCATTTGCTTAAAACGCCATTTAGGGTAGCCATTTCAAAATCTCTTGATTTCATTGACCAAACTTTGAATAGACTGAAAAGAATAGTTGTTAGGAATCTGTAATAGATCTGATCAAATCAAGACACTCGATTCCTTCATAGCTAGACTGGGTTTTTGCAAAATCAAGTTGGTGTGCAATAGTCGTGCTCATGAGTCATGCTCTAGTTCAAGTTAGTTTGGTATTTGCTAAACATCTTTTCACTTCACACTGAAATACTATCCGTAAAAAATGAGAGGGTCCTCAACGTCGAAGATCAAAACCATACTTAATAATTGATTACATTTATTACACAAAAAAACTCTGAAACACATTCAATTATTACATCTTAAGAAAATATATTATTAATTAAAATTACCCAAAGTTTGTCAAATCTTTTCTAACATAGTATTTGGACAGTCGCATAGCCTTAATTAGAGCCTTGATATTTCACCTCAATCGCATCGTAAAACGGTCTTTTCTCTCATAAAATGACAAACCAAATAAATAGAGGAATAAGTTTTGAATTACTTAGTGAGCTTCTTTAAGAATGACAAGTAATTTAAGAAACAAAAGTAGCTTCTACTACTCCATGAATTAATCATATGCACAAACACTAAGAAACAAAATCATCAGAATAGATAATAAATATTTAAGATAAGAACTTCAATGAACATGTCTACATAAGCAAGACATTTACTGAATGCGATCTGAATGCGATAGTATGGCTCTCAAAATCCAACCTCCCCATGAGGAAAGACCTTACAACAAAACGAAGAGACATGTTCAAGTACATACCTCCTCAGCACGCGGGTTACAACCACCTTCTGATTGCAAGTAGCGCTTAGAACAATTGGTATTTAGCAAAAAATTAGGAAAAATTATAATATTTAGGAGAAGATTAAAATTTAGCAAAAACAATAGCTAGGATAAATATGTAGTACAATTAAATTTCATGATTATATTAGTAATTAACACTTTTCTGACAATTATTGCATGAGTAGTAATAAAGTTATTGATGACGCCTCCAATTCGCCATGCCCGTCATCGAGGCTGTCCGAATGCCGATCCCGACCTAGGACGATCCTAGACCCGGTAAGCTCTTGGGGCGGAGGGAGCGTTGAGAGCTCGTTGAAGGGATTCCAGCAGTTCTTCAGAGGTCCGTGGGTATCCGCACCTTGTTCGCTGCTTCCACTCCGATCCTCTACCGATGGCGGGGCTCGTGCTCTTTCGATCCTGCTCTCTCTAGTGTGCTCTTTCACCTGTCTGCTTGTTGTTGCCTTTATGACCAGCCCGATTCTCTATTCATAGGGCGAGGAGAGGGTATATATGTAATTTTATCAAGGGGCATGTGTTGGCATGCATGTTGATTTCGAGGGTACTAGAGTACTTGAGTGGATTTGTAGAGTAGGGCACGTGGTGCCTGAGGGGTCTTGTCGAATAGGGCACGTGATGCCCGAGTAGGGCACGTGGTGCCTACATGTTGCCCTCGATGCACGCCATGCTCCGTTTACATACTATAACTCCCCGAACCCTCTCTCTACATTGGGGAAGAGGGGAGTTCAAGCCCTAAGAGGGCGACAACACATTTTAATAGTGGGGAATGACGTAGGAGCTGACGGCGGCTGCCTGCTCTGGTTGGTTGGATGGTTCGGTGGTATTTGTATAGTAGCCAAGGAAGGCTTTTCCTGCACGTGTAGAATACGACCCCCCCTCGTTGATCCAACGAGGGGTGGGCGAAGTAAATATTTATATTATAAGACTTACCAGGTGGGTAGGGCTAGAGGGGACCGTGAGATTGGCTAGGATTAGAGGATTAAGCCACGTGGACGGGTACGATCCCATGAGGGAGAGTATGCGTTATCATAAGTCCCCCAGTCTCTGTCGCGGTTCGCAAAACGTCGCTGCGAGTGAACTTTTAGGGGCCTAATCATCTAATCGCGTGTCTATCTCACACCCTGACTTTTCGGGATTCATTAAAACTTCCTTCGTATGCTGAGAAGTACGTGTCACCCATCTGCTGCTTTTGGGGATTGAGTGGGAATTAGACCGCCCTTTTGCCCATCTATTTAGATCTTCCCTGCTGTGGTTTTTGTCTATAGCCTTCTCATCTTCTCTGCTTTCCTTGCGTAACCACTTTTTTTTTGTTGTTCTCCGATCATCTTAACCATGTTGTCTTCTGAGGTTGCCGCGGTTACTGATTCTGGTTCAACTCCCCCTGCTCCTCCGTTCCGATTTGCGCTACCTTCTCCTCCTCTCACCCGTTGAGGGAAGCGCATTGCCGCGTCTGCCGCTCTTTCCAAGACCGGTAGCGATAAAGGGCCGGAATCCAAGAAGCAATCTGTATGTGTCGAGGAAGTGGCCAGTAGCCTGACGCATGCGGCAGTCGACGGCCACCTCTCCAAATATAATGTGGTGAGAAGAGATGTGGCGGCGATTCTTCCAAAGGCATCTCATCGGGCGAATAGCCCTCCTGAAGGCTATTTGACGGTATTCTTTCCTCAGATTGAGGCGGGGTGGAGGATGTTTGTGCCGCCATTTTTCCGCGAGATGGCTCAAGCCCTGGGGCTTTGCCTGAGTCAGCTGACGCCCAATGCTTTTTCGATTATGGCGGGATTTGAGTTCATATGTCGAAGCCGAGGGCTCCCTTACGTTGGGACGAGCACGACGCCTTTCTTTTATCTGACCCCTCGTCCTTCCCAAGTGGTCCCTGTAGCGAGGCTCCTCACGGATGCTTCCTTCTCCTTTGGTAGTTGGAAATCTTCGATCTTCTTCGTGAAACCCTCGGACTCTACTGCAAGGGCTGGGGCGTTACCAACGTGTTGTCGAGAAGTCCAGTGGAGTTAGATTCTTCTCGATTCGAGGAAATTCGACTCCAAATGAAGGAGGAGGGCTATTTCCAGATGAAGTACAATGTGCTAAAGCTAGCGAAGATCCCGAGGTTATTCCAACTTTGTGGTCTTCAAGAGGGAACTCCTTCTGTTCACTTTTCTCATCTAGACGAGGACCTTGAGTTTTGTAAGCATCGAAATCTTGTTTCTTCTCATGTTCTTCCTGTCTTTGTGATTCTGACTGATGTTCTTCAGGTGCACTGGTGTCTTTTTGGCGGAGGTGGTGTCGGATAAGGTGGCACCTAAGTTGCCCAAGGGGGAATAGGTCTACCCGGGGGAAGGCGTAATCATCTCGATCGGTGGTTGCTACTAGGAGTGGGTATCCTCTCCATCTCCTCACTCTGTGATTGAAGCTTCCCGGAGGTTAGTCCAGGTTTAACAACCTTAGGTAAATTCCAAAGTTTGCAGGAGGATGATCTCGAGGTCTTTCGTAACCCTGCTCCTCTTGCTCCGAAGCTCGTTTCTGATTTTGGCTGGATTCGAGGGTCGTTTCCCTCGACCTTTGATTTAAGCTTTCTCTCTGCTCCCTCTTGTGGTCATGAGGTGGCGTCCATTTCTCGTGCCTCTCCGACTCATGTTTCCTCTTCTTTGCCCGTTCGGCCCGATCCTTCTAAGAAGGAATCTGGATCATCCTCCCTGATTGAGGGCAGGGGAGAGACTGACGCGCTCGAACCTTCTTCTCCGACGTTGCGAGAGGGTCTTGCGGGGGTGGCTGAGGGTCCTTCCGGTGAGGTGGACATGAGTCCACTCGCTGTTCCTTCCGTCCCTGAGGATGTCGTGGCTCCAAGGTTGACGGAGGCTGTTCCATCGGAGTAGCTGGTGGAGGTCGACTGGAGGAGATCCCAGAGGTTCGGAGTAGTGAGGCTGGTGGTCAGGTGGAGATTCGTGAAGAAAGGACTTCTTATCAGGCGGTGGCGGATCAAATGGTTCGTCTTGGTAGAGGAACTACGCGACATAGGTTCCGGTTTTGACAACTGCGCCAAGTGGTGGATCCTCGCGAGGTTGAGTCGCTCCGAAATCGAGGGCTCCAGTGGTTGAAGGCTACTACGTCTTATGCTGCGGTCGACGTAAGTTCCTTGCCTGTCCTTGCTTTGTTTTTTGTCACTTTGTTCTTTTTCTAACCTTTCTCTTCTTCCTTACCAGTTTAGCTCTCGTAAGTTCTTATTGATGGAGCATATCCAGACTCTGGAGGATCCCGTGGCTGAGCTGGAATCCTCCGCATCAGGCTCCTTGGTGCAAGAATTTGAAGGGTTGAGGCTTGACCACTCTCGGGTGGCAGCTGAGTTGCAGGAGGTCCAGACCGCTTTGGAGGCTCGGGTAAAAAGATGTAGAGAGTGGGAAGCCCATGCGACGCAGCTGGCAGAGGAGCAAGATTTGGCGTTGGGACACCTGCAGACAGTGGAGGGGGAAAGAGATGATTCCACTGCGGAGTTAGCAGCGTTGAAGGATGCTCTGGACAAGACCTCTCGGTTGAAGTTGGAGGCGGAGGCAGGATGCACCGAGGCAGTGAAGGCAACAGAGTCTCTTCGAGGTGAGTTGCTGGAGTGTCGGGCTTCTATGGACCAAAAGGTGGCCAGGTGCGGCGGGTTGGCAAAGAGTTGCGGGAACGAAGCGCGAAAAGGGCCAAGTCGGAGGCGTTTGATCGCATAATCCGGTATATCGGCTCCCCACTTCATCATGGCTACTTTCGGAAAGTGTTCGTCTTCTTCCTGATTGTGGGATTTGGCGGTGTTATAAAGATGCTATAGGAGAAGAAGTGGATATTACCTGATGTTGACTTGACAATGCTTTCTCCTCAGGCTATCAAAGTTCCGAACAAGATCCCGCCAGGTTCTCCACCTAGCTGATCGTCCCCTTATGTAGGTCGTTATCCCCTTCTGAATTACGGGCAATTTCCGAAGCATGCCGAGCTGATCGTCCCCTTATGTAGGTCGTTATCCCCGAGGTTGGCGGGCCGACTTCCCGTAGTCTTTCCCCGGATTCTAGAGCACGGAGGATAGAAGCTATGGTTTCTGAAATCATGGCAGGAGTTCCGTTGGTTACGGGCTCTGTTCTTCCCAGTACTCGTGCTGATTCCTCTTCCGCTCCCAAGACCGCTGATGCTTCTTTGCGGGTTGTCTCTACGATTGCCGTCCCTGGAGCTCCTCCTGCTGCTTCGGCACTCGAGGAGCGTCGAAACGCGGTGAGGGATGGGAAGAGTCCCTCATGAAGAATAGTGTAGTTGGCTTCCTGTGTTGTATTTTCTTTTTTCCTTGTAACTGTACCGGCTCAAGTTGAGTAATAAAAGATTTTTGGATGTCTTCATATATTTCTTCTTTCTTGCTGCATGTTGATCCATTTTCTGTTAAATTACCAATCTGGGTAGAGTTTCGAGAATGTGATAATCAGGGAGTACTTCGCTCCTCGTTGCGTGGTTCTACGAGGATTGTTGTTGTTCCTTTCCTCGAAAGTACGGGTGTGGCTGTTAAGATTCATAATGGGACACCTTGTTAGAGCAGTTGGCTAGAGCCCTCGAGGTGTATCGCAGGGAGCAAGTCGACTCGCGATACCACTAAAGGGATTGTCGCCGGTCCTCAAGGCATATTTCACCCCTCGTTGCGTAGTTCTACGAGGATTGTTGTTCTTCTCCTCAGAAATACGCGTGTGGCTCAGAGGTTCATAAAGAGACACATCGCTAGAGCAGTTAGCTAGACCCCTCGAGGTGTATGGCAAGGAGCAAGTCAACTCACGATACCACTAATAATACTAAAAATTTAAGTAAGTCACGCTCTGGACCCATCAATACAAACCCTAACCCTCATTACTATCACTTTGATTTCTTATTCTACTTCAAAGGCCCATTTTCCTCAAAACACCACCCGGATTCTTCATTACCTATTCACATGAATGCTGCCTATGGGTATGGGTCTCGAATGAACAATAATTATTTTTGGTGCAAAACTAACAACCAAGATAACAAAAATTTCCTAAACGAAAATATAGTCACCAATTCCAACCCTTCATTCATACTAGTGCCAACACTCTTGCATAAAATAATCTCTCTCGACAGATTAAGCATCTCTACATCAGTAACACGTGAACACTACAGTTGCTCATACATAATTAAGCCCATTTTAAAATGGCAATTACCTCCGGGTTGCCGTAAAATTGATCTGCTAACATACTAATTCTACTCCTTTCATTCATTAAAAAAAAAAAAGAACCACTCCTATGGTATGTTTAGTTGCACTAATATATATATATATATATATATATATATATATATATATATATATATATATATATATATATATATATATATATATATATATATATATATATATATATATATATATATATATATATATATATTAACTAACAAATACAAATAATAATTTCATAAAGGTTTACTTTCATATTTTCCGAAAATACAAACAGCTCAAAGCGATTGAAGTTTTAAATGAATTGATTATTTCAACAAATTGTGCTCATATTGATTTATCCTTTTTAATACGTATATAGGTATATATGCTGAACTGTTCAACACTTGATAGGGAAATTGCAATGTCACCACCCTAAACGTAAGATAAAACCACTCCTAACCCTAATTAAAAATTCCATGCTCCGATCTTGCAAGCTTCTCTCTCTCTCACTCACTCACAGACACAAATAGGATGCAAACGTAATTATGCATAAAAATGAACAAGTCCCATGTATAAATTTTTAGACTACAGTTACAGAAAAACTCTTATATTGCCTCCTTAATTACCCTAAAAATGCATCACATTGTATTTGACAGACATGAAACATAAAAGCATTCTTGTCTATAAGTATAAAAACTTTAATTCATTTGAAAAAAAACGAACCTGATATCCAAAAAGTCTTAGAGAACTTTATGAATAAGATGCATATATGAAGTATAAATCAGCTCACATGTCTGAAATTGAGATACAATAGAATTCACCAAAAGCTACTTCTTACCAAACTGAATTAATATGCAACACCCTCATACTCTCAACTATTTGAAATTTGAATTGGTTTTTACATTTACAAGGGAACTATACCTTCACTTTAGAGAAAAAACATATAGAGTTCCTAACAAAGTATTCCATATATATTATGTACTATAGCAGAAAAGCTCCCTTCTCATTAAGATGAGGTTACATTTAAAAAGTAGTGGAAGTAATCACTAAATTGAACTATTTTGTCAAAAGCAGGTCTCTAACAGGAATAATATCAGGAATGAATTATCAGCTCAAACAAGAAAAAAAGAAAGTAGATCAGAGATTCAAACCTTGAGAACATGTCAATTTCTTTTCTAGATTTCTTCTCTTAACAAAAAACAGCCAGATTAACGCGAACTAAGAAAACAATATGAACAGATTCTTATAACAGAGAAGTAAAGCTACAGCAAGAAAACTCTAAAACAACAAGGATTTCCAGAAGTTTGAAACACATTCAGCAGAACAGACTTTAAAAATTCAAACAGCAGACTGACTAAATGCTTTTCCACGGACTTACGATGGATGGTATAAACACTTTACAGAGATTCTGGAGATCAGTTTAAACAAGTAAAATCAGCTTAAGATTGTTAGGAACAGAGGCTGGCAATAATTATTTCCAGAATTGTGTAATCTTCAAAACAACATATATCAAACTAAATGTACCAAAGTCGAATAATCAGAAAAAAACATCATCAAATTCTCGATTGACAGAGCAGACCACCCCCATCAATAAAACTAAAAGACAGAAAGTTTCATAAGATTTAAAGGACAAGCAAGAATCATACACAAACGGCCCATCAAAAGACTAGTAATGGGGCAGGTAAGAATACTCACTCCAAGTCTGGTAACAAAGAGAAAGAAAACAAGAGGTGTATGTATGTATGTATGTATGTATTACCTTTGTTCTCCAGTCACCAATACCCCTTGCAAAGAATGAATCGAGAAAAATATATAAGATGAAGCCTTAAATAAAACCCCTAGCATTTACAAATTATAACCGCTGCTTCTTCTGCGAGAGATGTCAATGACGACACCGTCGTGGACTTTGGTGTGCTGGTTTGTTGGTGGCCGAGAGAAATGGAATATGACAGAAAACGCTTCCTTAGTAGGGAAAAGCTATTTTGCGCTAATGTCTCCAACTCCTTTTTTATTACATTTTGGCTCTCTCTCTCTCTCTCTCTCTCTCTCTCTCTCTCTCTCTCTCTCTCTCTCTCTCTCTCTCTCTTAATCTAATTAGTTGGGGGGGGGGGGGGGGGGGGGTTATTTCACATTCAGATCTCTCACTCTTTTTCTTTTCATTTAGTGGGCGTAGATGATCGATTTTGGGGTTTCACCATGAATCATTTGTAGAATTGTCTAAGATGTTCACTTTGATATATTACGGACATAAAACAGACGATCAAGACTAAAGTTTTGACCGTCTTGTGTAACCATGTTTCTATCAAGAATTTTTTCAAAATTGAGCTAACTTTTGCACTGCATCGTTTTGTATGTACAATATATGCTACATAGTCTTTGCAATGAAGTGAAGACAAAAATTATAGTAGATATTATTTTAAAAACAATTTTTTATTTATTGTAAGCTCCTGGTGTGATACAATAAATCAAGCTCATAAGGCCATTTAGGTGTTTAACTCTTATATATACTTTAATTTTATACGGTCCTCTTGATCATACTTGGTAATATCTTAAAAATAAAATATTTGTTATTGTAAGTTCCCTAGAGTAATATATGCAATCAAGCTCATAACGTCATTTAGGTGGCTTACTCTTATATACACTTTGATTTAATACAGTCCTCTTACATTGATTGATTTGGTATTAAACTTTTTGCATCACAAATTTGGTACTGTATATAAGCTCAAAAGTCATTTAGATGGTTAGCTCTAAATAGACTTTAATTTTATATATAACTAATTTCAGTCATTAAATGGTGTTTATCTATTATTTCTAAATCTCGATATAGCCAGTACTAAAAGTTTATAGTTTTTAACCACCAATGACAATCATATACAAGTAATATGGATATTTACTAATTTTAAATTTCACAGGGATAATTCGCTAATAAAAATTATTACATATGAAGTTATTTGATAATTAGAGATAACACAATATAATGACAATTTTACTCGAAACAACTGTGTAAGTGTATATTTTTATAAATTATTATTTCATATTAAAAAGAAAACAATGATTTAGGTGTTATAGTGAAGATTTGTAAAATAGTAAATTAAAATAAAATTAAAAATTAAAATCAAAATAGAGGTGAGAGAAGAAATATGTGGAGGGGAATTTCCCGCTCCATTTTTCCTTTTATGGGACGAATAAAGATTGTCACATAAGAAGTTCCACCTTCTGAAGAATCTAAATTTCACCGCTAAAGTGTATGTTGTTGTGACGACTTGGAATTTCATCATAGATACTATGAAAAATTGGTGCCCCCACTTTTGAGGATTTGGCACTCTTTCTCTTGCGACGATTTTATGAATATCGTCACATCAAAGATATTTTTTGTGACAAAAATGGATATCGTCACGTAAACTACACGGTTCGCGACGAAAGAAGATTTCGTCGCAACAGTAAACACTATTATGACTATTTTTTTTCGTCACAAAAAGTGGTCACAAAAAACAACTTTTTTCGTAGTGGCTCCTTCCACCCAACTCTTGCAGATAATAGTATCCGTTAGCGCTTGCTTTCTCCACTCTTTAAGGTCCTTCCCAGTTTGGTTTCAACTTGCCAACGTGTTTAGTAGCTTACACCTTCCTTAGGACCAAGTCCCCCACTTGGAAGTTTCGAAACCGCACCTTATTGTCATACGCTTTTGCCATCATAGTTTTATATGCTTGTGTTCTCTGATAGGCCTCTTCCCTCATGGATCCTATCAGTTCAAGGTCCATTTGTCTTGCCCTTGTAGCTTGCTCTTCATCATATGTAACAATGCAGTAGGTGGGCATTCCAATTTCCGCTGGTATCACTGCTTCAGAACCATATGTTAGTAAATATGGGGTTTCTCATGTGGAAGTTTGAGGCGTTGTTCGATAGGCCCATAGTATACCTGGCGATTCTTCAGCCCAGTTTCGTCCTTCCCCTTCCAACCTTTTCTCGAGACTCTTAAGTAGCGTGTTATTTGTTGCTTCTACTTGTCCATTAGCTTCTGGATGCGTGACATATGTAAATCATTGCTCTATCTTCAAGTCTTTGCACCAATCTTGGATCTTAAAACCTTGAAACTGTCTTCCATTGTCGAATATCAGAGCCCTCGAAATCCCAAATCTGCATATGATGTTCTTCCATATGAAGTGCTTCACATTTGCCTCTGCTATTGACACGAGTGTTTCGGCTTCTACCCACTTGGTGTAATTTTCCACTGCTACTAATAGCCATTTTCTTCCTCGGACGCTATTGGCATGTGTCTGACAATATCTATGCCTCATTGATCAAATTGACACCCATAACTCATAGTTGTCATTGGTTGAGCAGGCGTATGTATTATCTTCGAATCTAATTGACACCTTCTGCACTTTCTTGTGTAATCCATCACGTCTCTCATGATTGTAGGTTAAAAATATCCTTGACGGAGTATTTTTTGCGCTAAAGATCGTCCTCCCGAATGATTTCCACAGCTACCTTCATGTATCTCTCTTAAGACGTATTTTGTCTATGCTGGTGATAGACATCTTAAGGGTGGTCCTTCAAACGATATTTTGTATAGCTCTCTACTGAACATAGTGAACCTTGCCGATTTGTATTTCAACCTTCTGACCTCTTGTGTGTCAGTCGGTAAGTTCCCAAAGTATTCAATAATTTCATCCTTTCAACACTTCTCAACTTCCACCGGTAAAACAAACTCTACAGGTTCTGTTCGTATTGTTCCGCCAACTTTCCCAATCGCGGGTTTATTAGTTGCTAGTAACGTCACTCTCCTTTTGACAAAGACTTCAGTAGTACTTGCAAAACGAGATAGGGAGTCAGCACGCTCATTCTCCACTCTGGGGATTTGCGAGATAGTAAACGTTTCAAAACTTGTTGTTGCCTCCTTGAGCTTATCCAAATACATCACTATTGCCGCCTTCTTAGCTTCGTATCTCGCCTCAAACAGATTGCAATCAGTTTTGAATCTGTGAATGCCATAAGTTTGGTGATCCCCAACGATTTCGCCATTTCAATCCCTGCTAGCATCGCCTCATACTCTGCTTGATTGTTGGTGACTTGGAAGTTTAGCCGGATAGCATAGTCAAATTCTATTCCGTCCGCCGACCTCAAGTATACTCCTGCTCCACCCGCATCGGCTATGGAAGATCCGTCCACATGTAAAGTCCAAATTTTCTTAGCTGTTCCAGACACAGCTCCTTCAGATGTGTTTGTCACCACGACAACATCCAGTGTTTGCTCAAATTCCGAGATAGTTTCTGCCACAAAGTCCGCTAACCTCTGTGCCTTAATCGCAGTCTTAGGTAGATACTCCAGGCCTTATCCTCCCAACTCAATAGCCCACTTCACAAGTCTGCCTGATGTTTCCGGTTTTTCCATAACTTGTTTCAAAGGTTGATTAGTTAAGACAATGACTGGATGTGATTGAAAATATGGCCTCAATTTCCTTGTCGTGATCACTAGCGCGTATGCCAACTTTTCAATTTCCAGATAGTTAAGTTCTGCTCCAGTTAGTACTTTGCTCACATAATAGATTGGCAGATGTTTCCTGTCCTCCTCACGCACAAGTACTGTACTCAATGAATTCTTCGTTATGGCCAAGTCGAGATATAGTATCTCGTTGTCCTTGGGCTTTGACAGCAAATGTGGTGTCATGAGGTAGACCTTTAGCTGGCGAAAGGCCTCCTCACAATCTTCAGTCCACACAGATTTTTGTGTCTTCCGTAGCTTCTTAAAGAAATGTAAGCTTTTCTCTGCGGAATGTGAAATAAAGCGGCTTAGTGCCGTAATTCTCCCAACTAGAGTTGCTCTTCCCGCACAAACTTGGGGGATGGAAGATCCATAATAGCCTTGATTTTGTCTGGGTTCGCTTCAATACCACGCTTGTTGACCATGAAACCCAGAAATTTTCCTGCCTTAACTCCAAATATGCACTTCTTCGGATTCAACTTCATCACATACTGTTTCATTATTCCAAACGCCTCATCAATATGTTTGACATGATCATCATCTTTGAGAATTTTGATTATCATGTCATCAATATAGACTTCCATCGTTTTGCCGATTTGATGGTAAAACATCTTAACTACCAATCTCTGAAAAGTTGCGCCTGCATTCTTCAATCCGAACGCCATTACCCTACAACAGAATATACCTCTGTCTGTGATAAACGCCGTTTTATGTTGATCCTTTACAGCCATTAGTATTTGATGAAAACCGCTCTTTGCATAGCAGAGACTCATTAATGCGCATCCTGCCGTCGAGTCTACCATTAGATCGATCCTGGGTAACGGAAATGGATCTCGAGCGCAATGCTTGTTGAGATCAGTATAATCCACACACATTCGCCATACCGTCGACTTCTGGGGGTACCAGAACAACATTACTGAGCAATTAGGAATATCGTACTTCAAATATGTGTCCGGCCGCCAATTTTGTCTGTGCCTCCAATTCTGCAGCCTTATTATTTTTGTCACTGAAATGTCTCTTCTTTTGTCTAATAGGCTTAGCATTCGGATTCACGTTCAAGTGATGTACTGCAACTCGAGGATCTATTCCTTTTAAGTCTGAGTCAGTCCATGCAAATACATCAAAGTTCTTTCGCAAGCATTCCATCATATATCCGCATCCAAGTCATCAAAATGCTTTCTGGGGTCACTTGTTCCATCATATTTCCGCATATCAGGAAGATGACTCCTTCCTTCAGTGTTAGTCTACTGATTGCATCACAGAATGGAGTAGGCTTTTCCAAACATGGACTGTGTTCATCAAAGACCGGTTCCACCCTCTGTGCGTTTTGATCTGGCTGGTCTCTGATCCTCCCAGCCGTTTGTATGTGACTTGCAACTTTTCGAACATCAGAACCTCTTCGTCTAGAATTCACCTCTCCATCTCTTGTAGCCGCCCAACTCAGGGCTCCATGCCTTCCAGTCTGCACTGAACGAGGGTTCATGCGCTCAAGTGATGCAGATGGTTCCCTTCTGCTGGGTCTAGTCGTCCTCGAGTGGGTTTGCTATCTCGAATCAGCACGTTGCTGAGTCTGATAAAATACGACACCACACTTGGAAGCTTATAGGAAAGATTGTGAATAACAAAAAAAGGACAACATTTGTTGATTCACCAAAAACACCAAAAACGTACAATGCATGTTTTAGAGCCTAAACAAATCGACTTGCCCAAAATACGACACAACTCTTGGAAGCTTATAGGAAAGAATGTGAATAACACAGAAAGGACCAACATTTGTTGATTCACCAAAAACACCAAAAACGTACAATGCATGTTTTAGAGCATAAACGAACGAATTTGCCCAAAATACGACACAACTCTTGGAAGCATATAGGAAAGATTGTGAATAACAAGTGACAACATTCGTTGATTCACCGAAAACACCAAAAATATACAATGCATGTTTTTTAGAGCCTAAACGAATGGACTTGCCCAAAATACGACACAACTCTTGGAAGCTTATAGGAAAGATTGTGAATGACACAAAAAGGACCAACATTCGTTGATTCACCAAAAACACCAAAAACGTGCGATGCATGTTTTAGAGCATAAACGAATTAATTTGCCCAAAATACGACAAAACTCTTAGAAGCTTATTGGAAAGACTGTGAACAACACAAAAAGGACCAATATTTGTTGATTCACCAAAAATACCAAACACGTAGTACAATGCATATTTTAGAGTCCAAACGAATGGACTTGCCCAAAATACGACACAACTCTTGGAAGCTTATAGGAAAGATTGTGAATAACACAAAAAGGACCAACATTCGTTGATTCACCAAAAACACCAAAAACGTGCGATGCATGTTTTAGAGCATAAACGAATGAATTTTCCCAAAATACAACACAACTGTTGGAAGCTTACAGGTAGATTGTGAATAACACAAAAAAGGACAAACATTTCTTGATTCACCAAAAACACAAAAAACGTACAATGCATGTTTTAGAGCTTAAACAAATGGACTTGCCCAAAATACGACACAACACTTGGAAGCTTATAGGAAAGATTGTGAATAACACAAAA
Source organism: Misopates orontium (assembly GCA_946800315.1). Classification (NCBI taxonomy): domain Eukaryota; kingdom Viridiplantae; phylum Streptophyta; class Magnoliopsida; order Lamiales; family Plantaginaceae; genus Misopates; species Misopates orontium. The sequence goes on from OX326946.1 coordinate 25,630,889, forward strand.
TGGACCAACATTCGTTGATTCACCAAAAACACAAAAAACGTACAATGAATATTTTAGATCCTAAACGAATGAATCTGCCCAAAATACGACACCACTTTTGGAAGCTTATAGGAAAGATTGTAAATAACACAAGAAGGACCAACATTCGTTGATTCACCAAAAACACCAAAAACATACAATGCACGTTTTAGTGCCCAAATTGACTTGCCCAAAATACGACACATCTCTTGGAAGCTTATAGGAAAGATTGTGAATAACACAAAAAAGGACCAACATTCGTTGATTCACCAAAAACACCAAAAACGTACAATGCATTAGAGCTTAAACAAATGGACTTGCCCAAAATATGGCACAACTCTTGGAAGCTTATAGGAAAGACTGTGAATAACACAAAAAAGACCAACATTCATTGATTCACCAAAAACACCAAAAACGTACAATGCATGTTTTAGAGCCCAAACGAATGAATCTGCCCAAAATACGACACATCTCTTGGAAGCTTATAGGAAAGATTGTAAATAATACAACAAGGACCAAACATTCGTTGATTCACCAAAGTCACCAAAAACGTACAATGCATGTTTTAGAGCTTAAACAAATGGACTTGCCCAAAATAGGACACATGTCTTGGAAGCTTCTAAGAAAGATCGTGAATAACACCAAAAAAAGACCAACATTCGTTGATTCACCAAAAACACCAAAAACGTACAATGCATGTTTTAGAGCTTAAACAAATGGACTTGCCCAAAATCCGACATAACTCTTGGAAGCTTATAGGAAACATTGTGAATAACACAAAATGGACCAACATTCGTTGATTCACCAAAAATATCAAAAACGTACAATGCATGTTCTAGATCCTAAACGAATGAATCTGCCCAAAATACGACACCACACTTGGAAGCTTATAGGAAAGATTGTAAATAACACAACAAGGACCAACATTCGTCAGTTCAAAAACACAAAAAACGTGCAATGCATGTTATGTACCATATTTCGGTACCGCCACGTCATAATATCCGATACAATACCACGAACGTATTTTGGGACATATTATGCCACGTCAGCACCATTATTTTTTAATGCAAAATTACAATTCAAGGCAAAACTCAGAAATCGACCCAAGTAGGCCCAAATTGAGCCCAAGCGAGATCTATTTGGGCCCAGAAAGGCCTAATTCGAGCTATATCAAGCCCAGTTCGAGCTATCTGGGTCCAAATTCAATCTATTTGAGGCCCAGAGGCCCAATTCGAGCTATCTGGGGTCAAATTCGATCTATTTGAGGCCCAGTTCGACCTATTTGAAATCCCAATTCGAGCTATTTCAAAATAGGTTTAATTCGACCTATTTAGACTTATAGTTCGACTTGTATTGCACTTCTAGCTGAATAAGGACTCTTATTACTATATAAGGGGGTCCCATGCCTCATTCTAAGGTATGTTTTTATTTTCCAAGCATTTAAATTCGAGCTATATACATCGAATTTGAGCTATTGAGCAGTAATTGGAGCTGTTTGCAATACCTCTTGTTCGATCTATATAGAGTGTATTTCGAGCTATTTGAGGGTATTTCGACCTATTGGGTGCCTTCATCTCGGTTCTCAATACCATTTCGAAGTGTGCTTATTCGACCTATACAGCTTCAATTCGACCTATTTGAGCTAAATTCGACCTATAATTTCGAGCTATTGTCTCTCACGACAATATCTCGCATTCCGACCTATCTGACTTGAGCGTCGGAGTGCCTTTGCCGGAGAAGGCACCGGCTTAGTTTACGTGTGGTGTTGAGTGCAGGTTCCGAACTCAAAAGCTGCTTGAGCATCTATCAGGAACTAGAGCAGTCTGACGTGGAGAGTTGGAGATTTGACACGTATGCAGACAAAAATACCCCACATCAGCATGTTTTAGATCGCAAACGAATGAATCTGCCCAAAATACGACTCCATACTTTGGGTAAATCCATTCGTTTAGGCTCTAAAACATGCATTGCAATTTATTGGTGCTTTTGCTGAATACCCGAATGTTGGTCATTTTTCTGTTATTCACAATCTTTCCTATAAGTTTCCAAGAGTTGTGTCTTATCCATTCGTTTAGGCTCTAAAACATGCATTGCACGTTATTGGTGCTTTTGGTGAATCAACGAATGTTGGTCCTTTTTGTGTTATCCACAATCTTTCCTATTATCTTCCAAGAGTTTTTTTTTTTTTTTTTTAAAAAGAAACCGAAACTTTCATAGAATCAAAAGCAAGAGTTAGTTGAGATAGTCCAAAATGGATTCTCGACTCTTACAAAAAATCAAAGCAAATATCAAAAAAGCTCAAAAAAGGAACTAATGAGGGAACCTTAAGTAAGGAACACCTCGACAATCAAGCAATGCTAAACCAATCACTTTACGACTACATCTATCACTACCAAAACTATCAAAGGTCTTCAAATCACAAGCTTCATTAGCCAATAGATCAGCTACTGAATTTCCTTCCCGAAAGATATGCGACACCTTCACTTCCATTTGACAAAGAAGCACCCGAATCCTTTGCAGCAAAGCGGCGATCTTCCAATTCCCACAACCGCCCGAAGCCACCAACGTCACCAACACTTGTGCATCCAATTCAACATGAACCCTTAAAAAACCCTTTTCAAAACACAACTCCAGACCACGCAACAGCCCCCAAGCTTCCGCCTCCATATTGGTACCAATACCAAAATAGTGATGAAAAGCAAAAAGAATATTGCCCTCATGATCCCGAACAACACCACCACCAGCAGCCTCCCCCGGATTCCCCCTAGAACAACCATCCGTGTTTAACTTTACCCAAGGAAACCTCGGACAACGCCAAACCACCACCTTAATCTCCTTACCACTCGGCCCCACTCTTTGAAACTTCCACAACTTCCCAACCTCAAAATGGCCCGACCAGCCAATCTTAACCCCAATAAGACGAATCGTATCAACGTATCTCAACACCTTTCCAATGATCTTAGACGGCACTATGCGAATCATCCTATGCTTCGAGTCATTACGAGCAGCCCATAAAAACCAAATGATCAAAACCGGAATCAGTCCCCGAACATGACCCGGCTTGACCCCACTCAACCATCCAACCTTTGCCTCATTCAATGTACAAAGCACATTGACATTGAAGAGGCCCCCAAAAAAATTCCAAACATGCCGAGCCGCCACCCCTGACCAAATAATATGATCAATCGACTCCACCTCTCGACAACATTGGCACTTAGAAGCCAAACAAACACCATTAGCCTGAAGATTACTATCAGAAGGAATCCACCCAAAGTGCAACTTCCAACAAAAGAACGAAATATGAGGCTTAATCGATTTATGCCAAAACCACTTAGCCTCATCCGCCGGTTCATTTGGAGTTCTCACCAACTCCCAAGCAGATTTTGCCGAGAAGCATCCATTAGAAGAAGGTTTCTACACCGGCACATCCTTCTTCTCCACACTCGGCCTAATCTCTAAAAGAGCCTCAACCAAATCCTCGGCGAGCCTCTCCCTTAAAAGCACCACATTCTAACGGCCATCAACAAAAAAATCAGCAACTCGAGCATCCACTGGACCCCTAACCCTTTGACGTGAAGCAAATGTCTCCGGGCCACACCAATGGTCATGCCAAAACGAGATATGACCTTCTCCAACAAGCCAAAAAATCTGCTTTTGAGCAGCCTCCCTCGCCTCCACAAGCCGTTTCCAAACCAAAGAACTATGAGACGTTGCCCGAGCCAGCCAAGGAGATGCCCTTTTACAATAATACCCATGCAAACAAGACGCCCAAAGGCTGTCCATTTTCCGAAACCTTCACCAAAGCTTAATCGAGAACGAATCCACTATATCCCAAAGAGACCGAAAGCCCAAGGCACCCTCCAAAACCGGCTTGCACACCTTCTTCCAAGATGCCCAATGCATCAGCTTTTTGTCTCAAAATCACCCCATAAAAACCTCGCAAAAATTCCATGCATCTTCTTGATCACCCCCTTAGTAGGACGCATCACCTGGAAAAAATAGACAGGAATAGTGCTCAATGTTGATTTAATAAGTGTAATCCTACCTCCAGGAGACAACAAATTCAGATTCCACCCATTCAAATGACCCCTAATCTTATCAACAATCCCCTCAAAATGGACAGCCCTACTACGTCCCACAAAAAGAGGCACTCCAAGATAAGTTAAAGGCAAACTCGTTGGTGAAAAACCGGACAGCCTTTGTATCATCCGACGTCGAGAAGACGAAGCACGCCGTCCCAAAATAAACATACTTTTTTGCACGTTCACCTTTTGACCCAAAACAGCCCCATAAAGCTCAAGGAATCTACACATCCTCCGAACACTCCTTTTAGATCCCTTCAAAAACAACATACAATCATCAGCATAAGCTAAATGAGAAAACTTAAACCTTTTCTTCGTGTCAAAACACATATCCGGATTTTGCGCCATAAGTTGCTCCACGGCTCGTGAGAGGAACTCCGCTGCAATAACAAACAAAGCTGGAGAAATAGGGTCACCTTTTCTCAACCCCTGAGACGAAGCAAAGTACCCTGCATTCTCACCATTCACTAAAACCGAGAAGTGACTTGACGAGATGCATGTGTAAATCAACTTCCGCTATCGCTCTCCAAAACCAAACTTTTCTAACATGGCCATCAAGAACCTCCATTGAACTTTATCATATGCTTTCTCCATGTCCAACTTGATGATCAAATTATGCCCTTTCCTCTTAGCCTTTAGAGAGTGCACCATCTCCTGGCCCAGCAAAACATTATCCGCAATTGCCCTCCCCTTAATAAAACCACTTTGATTAGGAGAGATAATCCTAGGCAACACCGCAGCAAGCCTATCATTCAGAATCTTTGAAAATCACTCCACCTTTCCGGATTTGCCTTTTAAGGAATCAACACAATAGTGGTGTTAGAGAATCCTAAAGGCAAAACATTACCCGCAAAAAACCCTTGCACCGCCATGTAAACATCATCTTTGATAATCTCCCGACAATCATGAAAAAACTTTGTCGTGTAGCCATCAGGACCCGCCACACTAGCCATAGGCATTCGACAAAGAGTTTCAAAAACCTCCTCCATAGAAGGGCACTCCACCAACATCCGATTCTCCTCCTCTGAAACCAACGAAGGAATAAACTCCAAAGAATACTGCTCTAAATCCACATTCCCACCCCCAAGAAAATTTTGAAAGTGAGACACCGCCGAAGACATCAACTCATCTTGGCCCTCAACCAATTGATCCCCCACCAAGATTTTATTGATTCTTCCCCGAGCCCTCCTTTTCTTCACACAAGCTTGATAAAACTTTGTGTTTCTCCCATCATCCTTCATCCAATTGTAAGCAGCTCTTTGTTTCCACATATCCTCTTGCATAGAAACCCGCAACGTCAATTCAGCATTCCACCTATTGAGATCAATCAAGTTAACCTCAGAAGGGTCATGGTCAAAAACAAGCTCCGCCTTTTTCACCCTTTCCTCCATCTCTTTCACCTTCACATTGACATCCCCAAACTCATTCCAATTCCACGACTTAAGCCTAAACTGCAGCCGTTTCAATTTCTCCCAAAGCCCTCTCAAACCGAAGTCCGACAAGGCAGCCTCCAATTCTCCTCCACCATCCTTTTGAACTCTCCATGCCGCAACCACATATTCTGAAACCTAAAAGAAGATTTCCTCCTCCTTTGCTGCCTCATAAATTCGAACAACAATGGACAATGATCAGATTGCCTTCTCGCAAGGTGAGTCACCGAGGAAACCTCAAATGAATAAGTCCAACCGCTATTCACCATAACACGATCCAATCTGCCCCAAGCTCCCCTTTTGTTCGTCCAAGTGAATTGCCCCCTGTAAACCCCACGTCAAACAGCCCCGTTTCAGCAAGCACCGTGTTGAAATCATTGATCTCACCCAACTTAGGCCGACCCTTTCCTCGTCTTAAAGTCACCCCCAACACACCACGGCTCATTGGTATAAACAGCCTTCAAACCATCCCAAAGCTCCACTCTCCCATGCCGAGTAGTAGATGCATATACAAAAGTCATAAAAACAGAAATCTGCAAAACCGAATCCTCCACCTTACAATGTACAAATTGAGGATGGTCTTCAACCACCTCAATTTGAACAGAATCCTCAAACATAATCCAAATTTTCCTCGAAGAATTAACAATCAAAGAAGGATAATTAAATCTCCTAGGAAACCTCCAATCAGCATCAATAAAAGGTTCTAACAAAACTAGAATTTTAGGCTTCAAGTCACGCCTCAAAGCCATAAGTTTATCTTGTGCGGGTTCATTCCTAACACCTCTAATATTCCAAATTAGTGTTTTAAACATTGGAACGGATAACAACACCCTTACCTCTCCTCGAAGTCATTCGAGAAAGCTGATCCTCAACCTCTTTAGACGCCGTCTCATCTCCTGACGGATCTGAAAGGCCACCCTCACTTATTGTTCCATGCCTTGACCTCCTTTTTGCCAATCTATGTTTCTCATAAATCCGAGCAGCAACATCCAAAGCCCTCAATTCCTGATCATCTAAGTCCGGACTCTCAAAAGAACCATCCGACTCATCCCCTGACTCATTAATTTGGTGTTGAATTCGTTGCACCGAATTCTCAAAAAAAGGTGATTTATACGATGTGAGCGCCATCGACGAACCAGCCTCATCTCCATCCAAAACCATATTTCGAACCCTTTCATAGTTTCTCCTAATTTGTTCTCCACGTTTTTGAGTGTCCATTGAATTTCCAGAGCCCTCAATACGTTCACCATCACTCAAATTCAAAACAGGAGAATTGGGCAAATTTTCAGAATCGGGCACCCCAACATGCGCGCCGGTTGCACCTGCCGCGCGCGCGTCTGTCGCCCCTGCGAGCGCGCCTGCCACCTCGGCGCGCGCCAATATCCTTACGCCCCACTCCTAGTCCCACACCCGGTAGGACTCCTAATTCCACCCCCAATGTTTCCTTCACCAACAAGGAGTCCTCCTTAGGTTGTGGGTCAACCTCCAATCCCAAAACAGCCTCTCCACCTTGTTGCACCACCGGGGGCCGTTTCAAAATCGTAACCGGTCCGGACACCTCCCCTTGCACACCCCGCATACCATGCGCGCCCGGTGCGCGCGACGGGCCATCATTGGCACGGCGCGAGGGCACCTCCGTTCTCCTCACGGTACGACCCGATCCCCTCCTTAACGAACGTCCTCGACCACCACGTGATTTTGAACGACGTTGTTGCTGTTCATGAACAGCCCTATTCACCACCTTTCCATTAGCAAAACACCTCTCCTTACAATGTCCAACATGATTACACACCGTGCAATAATGGGGATGATCTCCATAAACAACTTTTTGCCAAAAACTTCCTTCCGGGCCATCAATGAAAATCTCCTTAATCTCCTCCGCAAGCAAATCAATTTCAACACAAGCCCTAGCACAACTTGGCCTAATCACCTTGGCTGTAGATTCATCAATACGTAACGGTGTTCCGATCAAAGACATAATATCATGCAACGCCTCCTTGTGATGCATGACAATGGGCAGCCGTGGCAAAGATACCCAAACCGGCACTACCGAAGACTCCGTCTTAGGATCAAAACTCGGGGACCACTTAAAAATCCGCATCGGAAAACCCTGAACCATCCACGATTGTCTCGACCACAACCTCGTGGAATCATCCTCCAAAGTAATCTAAATGAAAACATGCCTCGCATCAATGTCTCCAAACGAGAAAGAACCCCTTAACCCCAACCTCAAAAACCAAGTTTGCAAATCCTTCGGGGACGGACGTCCATGAGAGAATTTTCCAACCAAAGCATATTTGAATTGCAACGCAAAGCAATCAAAATCAGATTTGTTAAATCTAATTGCGGGTTTCCCTTGATATGTGAACGCCTTTTTTGGTTCCGTTACACGGGTGCCAAGTGCAAAAATAGGATCATCAGCAAACGATTTGCTAATCGCCCTCGGTGACAATCCCTCTTGCCCACCAAAGAGTGATCAAGCAATCTAACAAACGAACGGCTTTGAGGCTTCACGTTAGTTTTAGGATCCAAGTTTCCTCCCTCAACTTGATCACGAATCCTATTCGGAAAAGACTCCTTGAGCGATGGGAACTCCGACAAACTCCCATCCTTCGGCTGCTCAACAACGGTAGGTGGTGGCTGCACCTCGGAAGAAATCAAGACGCGTCGTGGAAGTAACGCGTTGTCAACAACCGACGGGAGATTGACGTCGGAAGTTGGCGCCGCCGGCTTGCATGGCGGTGGAGCGGACGGGACCGGTGGCTGATCCACCGGGCAAGGCTGATCGGAGGCTTCGGCCTCCATGCACGGCGGCAAAAGGCCGCGGCGCAAAACCCTAGGAGAGAGAAAGAGAAATCGCCCTAGAGGAGAGAGAAGAGAGCGTTTTTTATAAGCTTCAAAGAGTTAGCTTACAAGAGTTGTGTCTTATTTTGGGAAAATTCATTCGTTTAGACTCTAAAACATGCATTGCAAGTTAATGGTGCTTTTGGTGAATCAACGAATGTAGGTCATTTTTGTGTTATTCAAAATCTTTCCTATAAGCTTCCAAAATTTGTGTCGTATTTTTGGCAAATCCATTCGTTTAGGCTCTAAAATATGCATTGCAAGTTATTGGTGTTTTTGTTGAATAGACGAATGTTGTTTCTTTTTGTGTTATTCACAATCTTTCTGATAAGCTTTCAAGAGTTTTGTCTTATCGATTAGTTTAGCCTCTAAAACATGCATTGCACGTTATTGGTGCTTTTGGTGAATCAACGAATGTTGGTCCTTTTTGTGTTATTCACAATCATTCCTATAAGCTTCTACGAGTTGTGTCGTAATTTGGGTAAATCCACTCGTTTAGGCTCTAAAACATGCATTGCAGTTATTAGTGCTTTTGGTGAATCAACGAATGTTGGTCCTTTTTGTGTTATTCACAATCTTTCCTATAAGCTTCCATAAGTTGTGACTTATTTTGGGCAAATCCATTCGTTTAGACTATAAAACATGCATCGCAAGTTATTGGTGCTTTTAGTGAATCAATGAATGTTGGTCCTTTTTGTGTTATTCACAATCTTTCCTATGAGCTTCCAAGAGTTGTGTCATATTTTTGGCAAATCCATTCGTTTAGGCTCTAAAACATGCATTGCAAGTTATTGGTGCTTTTGCTGAATACCCGAATGTTGGTCCTTTTTGTGTTATTCACAATCTTTCCTATAAGTTTCCAAGAGTTGTGTCTTATCCATTCGTTTAGGCTCTAAAACATGCATTGCACGTTATTGGTGCTTTTGGTGAATCAACGAATGTTGGTCCTTTTTGTGTTATCCACAATCATTCCTATTATCTTCAAAGAGTTGTGTCGTACTTTGGGCAAATCCATTCGCCTAGGCTCTAAAACATGCATTGCACGTTATTGGCGCTTTTGGTGAATCATCGAATGTTGGTCCTTTTTGTGTTATTCACAATCTTTCCTATAAGTTTCCTAGAGTTGTGTCTTATTTGGGCAAATCCATTCGTTTAGACTCTAAAACATGCATTGCACGTGATTGGTGCTTTTGGTGAATCAACGAATGTTGGTCCTTTTTGTGTTATTCACAATCTTTCCTATAGGCTTCCTAGAGTTGTATCGTTTTTTGGTAAATCCAGTCGTTTAGGCTCTAAAACATGCATTGCAGTTATTGGTGCTTTTGGTGAATCAACGAATGTTGGTCCTTTTTGTGTTATTCACAATCTTTCCTATAAGCTTCCATGAGTTGTGTCTTATTTTGGGCGAATCCATTCGTTTAGGCTCTCAAACATGCATTGCAAGTTATTGGTGCTTTTGGTGAATCAATGAATGTTGGTCCTATTTGTGTTATTCACAATCTTTTCTATAAGCTTCCAAGAGTTGTGTCTAATCCATTCGTTTAGGCTGCAAAACATGCATTGCACGTTATAGGTGCTTTTGGTGAAACAAAGAATGCTGGTCATTTTTGTGTTATTCAAAATCTTTCCTATAAGCTTCCAAGAGTTGTGTCTTATTTTGGGCAAATCCATTCGTTTAGGCGGTAAAACATGCATTGCAATTTATTAGTGCTTTTGGTGAATCAACGAATGTTGGTCCTTTTTGTGTTACTCACAATCTTTCCTTTAAGCTTCCAAGAGTTTTTTTTTTTAAAAAGAAACCGAAACTTTCATAGAATCAAAAGCAAGAGTTAGTCGAGATAGTCCAAAATGGATTCTCGACTCTTACAAAAAATCAAAGCAAACATCAAAAAAGCTCAAAAAAGGAACTAATGAGGGAACCTTAAGTAAGGAACACCTCGACAATCAAGCAATGCTAAACCAATCACTTTACGACTACATCTATCACTACCAAAACTATCAAAGGTCTTCAAATCACAAGCTTCATTAGCCAATAGATCAGCTACTGAATTTCCTTCCCGAAAGATATGCGACACCTTCACTTCCATTTGACAAAGAAGCACCCGAATCCTTTGCAGCAAAGCGGCGATCTTCCAATTCCCACAACCGCCCGAAGCCACCAACGTCACCAACACTTGTGCATCCAATTCAACATGAACCCTTAAAAAACCCTTTTCAAAACACAACTCCAGACCACGCAACAGCCCCCAAGCTTCCGCCTCCATATTGGTACCAATACCAAAATAGTGATGAAAAGCAAAAAGAATATTGCCCTCATGATCCCGAACAACACCACCACCAGCAGCCTCCCCCGGATTCCCCCTAGAACAACCATCCGTGTTTAACTTTACCCAAGGAAACCTCGGACAACGCCAAACCACCACCTTAATCTCCTTACCACTCGGCCCCACTCTTTGAAACTTCCACAACTTCCCAACCTCAAAATGGCCCGACCAGCCAATCTTAACCCCAATAAGACGAATCGTATCAACGTATCTCAACACCTTTCCAATGATCTTAGACGGCACAATGCGAATCATCCTATGCTTCGAGTCATTACGAGCAGCCCATAAAAACCAAATGATCAAAACCGGAATCAGGCCTCGAACATGACCCGGCTTGACCCCACTCAACCATCCAACCTTTGCCTCATTCAATGTACAAAGCACATTGACATTGAAGAGGCCCCCAAAAAAACTCCAAACATGCCGAGCCGCCGCCCCTGACCAAATAATATGATCAATCGACTCCACCTCTCGACAACATTGGCACTTAGAAGCCAAACAAACACCATTAGCCTGAAGATTACTATCAGAAGGAATCCACCCAAAGTGCAACTTCCAACAAAAAAACGAAATATGAGGCATAATCGATTTATGCCAAAACCACTTAGCCTCATCCACCGGTTCATTTGGAGTTCTCACCAACTCCCACGCAGATTTTGCCGAGAAACATCCATTAGAAGAAGGTTTCCACACCGGAACATCCTTCTTCTCCACACTCGGCCGAATCTCCAAAATAGACTCAACCAAATCCTCGGCGAGCCTCTCCCTTAAGAGCGCCACATTCCAACGGCCATCAACCAAAAAATCCGCAACTCGAGCATCCACTGGACCCCTAACCCTTTGACGTGAAGCTAATGTCTCCGGGCCACACCAATGGTCATGCCAAAACGAGATATGACCTTCTCCAACAAGCCAAAAAATCTGCTTTTGAGCAGCCTCCCTCGCCTCCACAAGCCGTTTCCAAACTAAAGAACTATGGGACGTCGCCCGAGCCAGCCAAGGAGACACCCTTTTACAATAATACCCATGCAAACAAGACGCCCAAAGGCTGTCCATTTTTCGAAACCTCCACCAAAGCTTAATCGAGAAAGAATCCACCACATCCCAAAGAGACCGAAAGCCCAAGCCACCCTCCAAAACCGGCTTGCACACCTTCTTCCAAGATGCCCAATGCATCCGCTTTCTTGTCTCAAAATCACCCCATAAAAACCTCGCAAAAATTCCATGCATTTTCTTGATCACCCCCTTAGTAGGACGCATCACCTGGAAAAAATAGACAGGAATAGTGCTCAATGTTGATTTAATGAGTGTAATCCTACCTCCAGGAGACAACAAATTCAGATTCCAGCCATTCAAATGACCCCTAATCTTATCAATAATCCCCTCAAAATGGACAGCCCTACTACGTCCCACAAAAAGAGGCACTCCAAGATAAGTTAAAGGCAAACTCGTTGGTGAAAAACCGGACAGCCTTTGTATCATCCGACGTCGAGAAGACGAAGCACGCCGTCCCAAAATAAACATACTTTTTTGCACGTTCACCTTTTGACCCGAAACAGCCCCATAAAGCTCAAGGAACCTACACATCCTCCGAACACTCCTTTTAGATCCCTTCAAAAATAACATACAATCATCAGCATAAGCTAAATGAGAAAGCTTAAACCTTTTCTTTGTGTCAAAACACATATCCGGATGTTGCGCCATAAGTTGCTCCACGCCCCGTGAGAGGAACTCCGCTGCAATAACAAACAAAGCCGGAGAAATAGGGTCACCTTGTCTCAACCCCTGAGACGAAGCAAAGTACCCTGCATTCTCACCATTCACTAAAACCGAGAAGTGACTTGACGAGATGCATGTGTAAATCAACTTCCGCCATCGCTCTCCAAAACCAAACTTTTCTAACATGGCCATCAAGAACCTCCATTGAACTTTATCATACGCTTTCTCCATGTCCAACTTGATGATCAAATTATGCCCTTTCGTCTTAGCATTTAGAGAGTGCACCATCTCCTGGCCCAGCAAAACATTATCCGCAATCGCCCTCCCTTTAATAAAACCACTTTGATTCGGAGAGATAATCCTAGGCAACACCGCAGCAAGCCTATCATTCAGAATCTTTGAACAAAGCTTATAAAAAGTTGTACAAAGACTAATAGGCCGAAAATCACTCCACCTTTCCGGATTTGCCTTTTTAGGAATCAACACAATAGTGGTGTTAGAGAATCCTAAAGGCAAAACGTTACCCGCAAAAAACCCTTGCACCGCCATGTAAACATCATCCTTAATAATCTCCCAACAATCATGAAAAAACTTTGTCGTGTAGCCATCAGGACCCGCCACACTATCCATTGGCATCCGACAAAGAGTTTCAAAAACCTCTTCCATAGAAGGGCACTCCACCAACATCCGATTCTCCACCTCTGAAACCAACGAAGGAATAAAATCCAAAGAATGCTGCTCTAAGTCCTCATTCCCACCCCCAAGAAAATTTTGAAAGTGAGACACCGCCGAAGACATCAACTCATCTTGGCCCTCAACCAATTGATCCCCCACCAAGATTTTATTGATTCTTCCCCGAGCCCTCCTTTTCTTCACACAAGCTTGATAAAACTTTGTGTTTCTCTCACCATCCCTCATCCAATTACAAGCAGCCCTTTGTTTCCACATATCCTCTTGCATAGAAACCCGCAACGTCAATTCAGCATTCCACCTATTGAGATCAATCAAATTAACCTCAGAAGGGTCACGGTCAAATGCAAGCTCCGCCTTTTTCACCCTTTCCTCCATCTCTTTCACCTTCACATTGACATCCCCAAACTCATTCCAATTCCACGACTTTAGCCTAAACTGGAGCCGTTTCAATTTCTCCCAAAGCCCTCTCAAACCCGAAGTCCGACAAGGCAGCCTCCAATTCTCCTCCACCATCCTTTTGAACTCTCCATGCCGCAACCACATATTCTGAAACCTAAAAGAAGATTTCCTTCTCCTTTGCTGCCTCATAAATTCGAACAACAATGGACAATGATCAGATTGCCTTCTCGCAAGGTGAGTCACCGAAGAAACCTCAAATAAATCAGTCCAACCGCTATTCACCATAACACGATCCAATCTGCCCCAAGCTCCCCTTTTGTTCGTCCAAGTGAATTGGCCCCCTGTAAACCCCACGTCAAACAGCCCCGTTTCAGCAAGCACCGTGTTGAAGTCATTGATCTCACCCAACTTAGGCCGACCCTTTCCCCGTCTTTCCGTCACCGAAGTAACCGTGTTAAAGTCACCCCCAACACACCACGGCTCATTGGTACAAACAGCCCTCAAACCATCCCAAAGCTCAACTCTCCCATGCCGAGTAGTAGATGCATACACAAAAGTCATAAAAACAGAAATCTGCAAAACCGAATCCTCCACCTTACAATGTACAAATTGAGGATGGTCTTCAACCACCTCAATTTGAACAGAATCCTCAAACATAATCCAGATTTTCCTCGAAGAATTAACAATCAAAGAAGGAAAATTAAATCTCCTAGGAAACCTCCAATCAGCATCAATAAAAGGTTCTAACAATACTAAAATTTTAGGCTTCAAGTCACGCCTCAAAGCCATAAGTTTATCTTGTGCGGGTTCATTCCCAACACCTCTAATATTCCAAATTAGTGTTTTAAACATTGGAACGGATAACAACACCCTTACCTCTCCTCGAAGTCATTCGAGAAAGCTGATCCTCAACCTCTTTAGACGCCGTCTCATCTCCTGACGGATCTGAAAGGCCACCCTCACTTATTGTTCCACGCCTTGACCTCCTTTTCGCCAATCTGTGTTTCTCATAAATCCGAGCAGCAACATCCAAAGCCCTCAATTCCTGATCGTCTAAGTCCGGACTCTCAAAAGAACCATCCGACTCATCCCCTGACTCATTAATTTGGTGTTGAATTCGTTGCACCGAATTCTCAAAAAAAGGTGATTTATACGATGTGATCGCCATCGACGAACCAGCCTCATCTCCATCCAAAACCATATTTCGAACCCTTTCATAGTTTCTCCTGATTTGTTCTCCACGTTCCTGAGTGTCTAATGAATTTCCAGAGCCCCCAATACGTTTCCCATCACTCAAATTCACACCAGGAGAAATTTGCAAATTTTCAGAATCGGACACCCCGACGTGCGCGCCGGTCGCACCCAAGGTTTCCTTCACCAACAAGGAGTCCTGCCCCACTCCTAGTCCCACACCCGATAGGACTCCTAATTCCACCCCCAAGGTTTCCTTCACCAACAAGGAGTCCTGCCCCACTCCTAGTCCCACACCCGGTAGGACTCCTAATTCCACCCCCAAGGTTTCCTTCACCAACAAGGAGTCCTGCCCCACTCCTAGTCCCACACCCGGTAGGATTCCTAATTCCACCCCCAAGGTTTCCTTCACCAACAAGGAGTCCTCCTTAGGCTGTGGGTCAACCAAAATAGCCTCACCACCTTGTTGCACCACCGGGGGCCGTTTCAAAATCGTAACCGGTCCGGGCATCTCCCCTTGCACACCCCGCGTGCCATGCGCGCCCGGTGTTGCGCGCGACGGGCCATCATTGGCACGGCGCGAGGGCACCTCCGCTCTCCTCACGGTACGACCCGATCCCCTCCTCAACGAACGTCCTCGACCACCACGTGACTTAGATCGACGTCCTTGCTGTTCATGAACAGCCTTATTCACCACCTTTCCATTAGCAAAACACCTCTCTTTACTATGTCCGACATGATTACACACCGTGCAATAATGGGGACGATCTCCATAAACAACTTTTTGCCAAAAACTTCCTTCCGGGCCATCAATGAAAATCTCCTTAATCTCCTCCGCAAGCAAATCAATTTCAACACAAGCCCTAGCACAACTTGGCCTAATCACCTTGGCTGTAGATTCATCAATACGTAACGGTGTTCCAATCAAAGACATAATATCATGCAACGCCTCCTTGTGATGCATGACAATGGGCAGCCGTGGCAATGATACCCAAACCGGCACTACCGAAGATTCCGACTTTGGATCAAAACTCGGGGACCACTTAAAAATCCGCATCGGAAAACCCTGAACCATCCACGATTGTCTCGACCACAACCTCGTGGAATCATCCTCCAAAGTAATCTGAATGAAAACATGCCTCGCATCAATGTCTCCCAACGAGAAAGAACCCCTTAACCCCAACTTCAAAAACCAAGTTTGCAAATCCTCCGGAGACGGACGTCCATGAGAAAATTTTCCAACCAATGCATATTTGAATTGCAACGCGAAGCAATCAAAATCAGATTTGTTAAATCTAATTGCGGGTTTCCCTTGATATGTAAACGCCTTCTTCGGTTCCGTTACACGGGTGCCAAGTGCAAAAATAGGATCATCAGCAAACGATTTGCTAATCGCCCTCGGTGACAAATCCCTCTTGCCCACCAAAGAGTGATCAAACAATCTAACAAACGAACGGCTTTGAGGCTTCACGTTAGTTTTAGGATCCAAGTTTCCTCCCTCAACTTGATCACGAATCCTATTCGGAAAAGACTCCTTGAGCGATGGGAACTCCGGTAAAATCCCATCCTTCGGCTGCTCAACGGCGGTAGGTGGTGGCTGCACCTCAGAAGAAATCAAGACGCGTCGTGGAAGTAACGCGTTGTCAACAACCGACGGAAGATTGACGTCGGAAGTTGATGCCGCCGGCTTGCATGGCGGTGGAACGGACGGGCCCGGTGGCTGATCCACCGGGCAAGGCTGATCGGAGGCGTCGGCCTCCATGCACGGCGGCTAAAGGCCGCGGCGCGAAACCCTAGGAGGAAAAAGAAAAATTCGCCCAAAGAGGAGAGAGCTTCCAAGAGTTTTTTTTTTTAGCTTCCAAAAAAGGTTAAGCTTCCAAGAGTTGTGTCTTATTATGGGCTAATCCATTCTTTTAGGCTCTAAAACATGCATTGCAAGTTATTGGTGGTTTTTGTGAATAAACGAATGTTGGTCCTTTTTGCGTTATTCAAAATCTTTCCTATAAGCTTCCAAAAGTTGTGTCTTATTTTGGGCGAATCCATTCGTTTAGGCTCTAAAACATGCATTGCACGTTATTGGTGCTTTTGGTGAATCAACGAATGTTGGTTATTTTTTGTGCTATTCACAATCTTTCCTATAAGCCTCCAAGAGTTGTGTCTTATTTTGGACAAATCCATTCGTTTAGACTCTAAAACATGCATTGCAAGTTAATGGTGCTTTTGGTGAATCAACGAATTTAGGTCCTTTTTGTGTTATTCACAATCTTTCCTATAAGCTTCCAAAATTTGTGTCGTATTTTTGGCAAATCCATTCGTTTAGGCTCTAAAACATGCATTGCAAGTTATTGGTGCTTTTGCTGAATAAACAAATGTTGTTTCTTTTTGTGTTATTCACAATCTTTCATATAAGCTTTCAAGAGTTGTGTCTTATCCATTAGTTTAGCCTCTAAAACATGCATTGCATGTTATTGGTGCTTTTGGTGTATCAACGAATGTTGGTCCTTTTTGTGTTATTCACAATCATTCCTATAAGCTTTTAAGAGTTGTGTCGTACTTTAAGTAAATCCACTAGTTTAGGCTCTAAAACATGCATTGCAGTTATTGGTGCTTTTGGTGAATCAACGAATGTTGGTCCTTTTTGTGTTATTCACAATCTTTCCTATAGCTTCCATAAGTTTTTTTTTATTTTTTTATTTTTTTATTTTTTTTATTTTTTTTTAAAGAAACCGAAACTTTCATAGAATCAAAAGCAAGAGTTAGTCGAGATAGTCCAAAATGGACTCTCGACGCTTACAAAAAATCAAAGCAAACATCAAAAAAGCTCAAAAAAGGAACTAATGAGGGAACCTTAAGTAAGGAACACCTCGACAATCAAGCAAAGCTAAACCAATCACTTTACGACTACATCTATCACTACCAAAACTATCAAAGGTCTTCAAATCACAAGCTTCATTAGCCAATAGATCAGCTACTGAATTTCCTTCCCGAAAGATATGCGACACCTTCACTTCCATTTGACAAAGAAGCACCCGAATCCTTTGCAACAAAGCGGCGATCTTCCAATTCCCACAACCGCCCGAAGCCACCAACGTCACCAACACTTGTGCATCCAATTCAACATGAACCCTTAAAAAACCCTTTTCAAAACACAACTCCAGACCACGCAACAGCCCCCAAGCTTCCGCCTCCATATTGGTACCAATACCAAAATAGTGATGAAAAGCAAAAAGAATATTGCCCTCATGATCCCGAACAACACCACCACCAGCAGCCTCCCCCGAATTCCCCCTAGAACAACCATCCGTGTTTAACTTTACCCAAGGAAACCTCGGACAACGCCAAACCACCACCTTAATCTCCTTACCACTCGGCCCCACTCTTTGAAACTTCCACAACTTCCCAACCTCAAAATGGCCCGACCAGCCAATCTTAACCCCAATAAGACGAATCGTATCAACGTATCTCAACACCTTTCCAATGATCTTAGACGGCACAATGCGAATCATCCTATGCTTCGAGTCATTACGAGCAGCCCATAAAAACCAAATGATCAAAACCGGAATCAGGCCCCGAACATGACCCGGCTTGACCCCACTCAACCATCCAACCTTTGCCTCATTCAATGTACAAAGCACATTGACATTGAAGAGGCCCCCAAAAAAACTCCAAACATGCCGAGCCGCCGCCCCTGACCAAATAATATGATCAATTGACTCCACCTCTCGACAACATTGGCACTAAGAAGCCAAACAAACACCATTAGCCTGAAGATTACTATCAGAAGGAATCCACCCAAAGTGCAACTTCCAACAAAAAAACGAAATATGAGGCATAATCGATTTATGCCAAAACCACTTAGCCTCATCCACCGGTTCATTTGGAGTTCTCACCAACTCCCACGCAGATTTTGCCGAGAAACATCCATTAGAAGAAGGTTTCCACACCGGAACATCCTTCTTCTCCACACTCGGCCGAATCTCCAAAATAGACTCAACCAAATCCTCGGCGAGCCTCTCCCTTAAGAGCGCCACATTCCAACGGCCATCAACCAAAAAATCAGAAACTCGAGCATCCACTGGACCCCTAACCCTTTGACGTGAAGCTAATGTCTCCGGGCCACACCAATGGTCATGCCAAAACGAGATATGACCTTCTCCAACAAGCCAAAAAATCTGCTTTTGAGCAGCCTCCCTCGCCTCCACAAGCCGTTTCCAAACCAAAGAACTATGGGACGTCGCCCGAGCCAGCCAAGGAGACGCCCTTTTACAATAATACCCATGCAAACAAGACGCCCAAAGGCTGTCCATTTTCCGAAACCTCCACCAAAGCTTAATCGAGAAAGAATCCACCACATCCCAAAGAGACCGAAAGCCCAAGCCACCCTCCAAAACCGGCTTGCACACCTTCTTCCAAGATGCCCAATGCATCCGCTTTCTTGTCTCAAAATCACCCCATAAAAACCTCGCAAAAATTCCATGCATTTTCTTGATCACCCCCTTAGTAGGACGCATCACCTGGAAAAAATAGACAGGAATAGTGCTCAATGTTGATTTAATGAGTGTAATCCTACCTCCAGGAGACAACAAATTCAGATTCCAGCCATTCAAATGACCCCTAATCTTATCAATAATCCCCTCAAAATGGACAGCCCTACTACGTCCCACAAAAAGAGGCACTCCAAGATAAGTTAAAGGCAAACTCGTTGGTGAAAAACCGGACAGCCTTTGTATCATCCGACGTCGAGAAGACGAAGCACGCCGTCCCAAAATAAACATACTTTTTTGCACGTTCACCTTTTGACCCGAAACAGCCCCATAAAGCTCAAGGAACCTACACATCCTCCGAACACTCCTTTTAGATCCCTTCAAAAATAACATACAATCATCAGCATAAGCTAAATGAGAAAGCTTAAACCTTTTCTTTGTGTCAAAACACATATCCGGATGTTGCGCCATAAGTTGCTCCACGCCCCGTGAGAGGAACTCCGCTGCAATAACAAACAAAGCCGGAGAAATAGGGTCACCTTGTCTCAACCCCTGAGACGATGCAAAGTACCCTGCATTCTCACCATTCACTAAAACCGAGAAGTGACTTGACGAGATGCATGTGTAAATCAACTTCCGCCATATAGCTTCCATAAGTTGTGTCTTATTTTGGGCAAATCCATTCGTTTAGACTCTAAAACATGCATCGCAAGTTATTGGTGCTTTTAGTGAATCAATGAGTGTTGGTCCTTTTTGTGTTATTCACAATCTTTCCTATGAGCTTCCAAGAGTTGAGTCGTATTTTGGGCAAATCCATTCGTTTAAGCTCTAAAACATGCATTGCAAGTTATTGGTGCTATTGCTAAATACCCGAATGTTGGTCATTTTTGTGTTATTCACAATCTTTCCTATAAGTTTCCAAGAGTTGTGTCTTATCCATTCGTTTAGGCTCTAAAACATGCATTGCACGTTATTGGTGCTTTTGGTGAATCAACGAATGTTGGTCCTTTTTGTGTTATCCACAATCATTCCTATTATCTTCCAAGATTTTTTTTTTTTTTTTTTTCAAAAAGGAACCCTTCATATAAAACCTCGAAAAAAATACAATGTTTAAGAGTGCCAAAAACGGATGCACTCTTAGCTCATCAAACCAAAAAGCCAACTAAGCTACTAAAGCAAACTACAAGCTCAAAAAAAACAACAATGCTACTTAGGAAATCTAATATAAGGAACTCCACGACTATCTAATAATGCAAGACCTCTACCTTTACGACTACAAATAGTAAAAAACGAATTTGTCTTCAAATCACACGCCTCGTTTGCCAACAAGTCTGCCACGGCATTACCTTCACGAAAAATATGAGTAAACGAAACATCCATAGCTGAAATCAATTGACGAATCCTTTGAATAAACCTTGCATATTTCCAAAAACTCGCTCTCCTGGACTTCACCAATGCAATCACTGATTGAGCATCCAATTCCACTAAAAGCGTGTGAATTCCATGCTCCCAACAAAGCTCTAATCCACGTAGAAGCCCCCGTAATTCCGCTTCCATATTTGTTGCAGTCCCAACAAAAAAATGAAAGCCCCAAATAATGTTCCCTTGACCCTTAAGACGCCTCCACAAGCCGATTCACCCGGATTACCCCTGGAACAGCCGTCTGTGTTCAACTTGAAACCATGCAAAGGTGGAGGATACCAATACACAACACGAACGTCTCGGCCCGACAGCCCCAAATGCTGAAAATGAAACCTTCGACCAACCTCCCAAGCTCCAACCCAATTCAGCCGAATCCCAGCCAACCTACACGTCTCCAAGTACCGAAAGATTCTGAAAATAATCCTTCCCGACACCATTTGGATGTCACGATACTTTGAGTCATTCCGAGCAGCCCAAAGAAACCAACCGATCAGAATTGGAATAAGGCCACGAACATGCCCCGACTTCACCCCATCAATCCACAAAACCCGTGCCTCATTCAACGAACCCACCACTCCCCTATTAACCTTAAAAAGGTTAAAGAAATAGTTCCAAACCTGTTTTGCAATCTCCCCAGACCACAACATATGTTCTAAAGTCTCCACACTCCTACAACATTGACATTTAGAAGCGAGCTCCACCCCCTTAACTTGCATAAGCTGATCCGTAGGAATCCAGCCATTAACAAGTTTCCACCAAAAGAAAGAGATGTGCGGCATCACCAATGAGTTCCAAAACCAACTAGCACCCACCATCTCTTCATGCTTCACACGCACCAACTCCCACGCTGATTTAGTACTAAATGCACCATCAGCAGCCAGTTTCCAAATTGCACAATCCGCATTCTCCACACACGGCACAATTTGAAGGATTTCATTCACAAACACCTCAGGCACTCGTTCTTTCAATAACGAAACATTCCATTGTCCCTCAACCAAGAAATTGGATACCTTAATGTCTACCGGCCCCGAGACTCGCACAGTAGAGAACCTAAAGTACCATTCCCAATCCAATGATCATTCCAAAAAGAAACATTCCCGCGCCCAATAATCCAGAAAATTTGGGCTTGCGCCAACTCCCTACCCCTCACAAGCCTCTTCCAAATAGATGAACTATGAGAAGAGGCCCGAGCCAACCAAGGAAATGCCCTTCTACAATAATATTCAAATAAACACCTCGCCCAAAGGCTTTCTTGCTGCCGAAACCGCCACCATAGCTTGATTGAGAAAGAGCTCACCACATCCTCAAGCCACATAAAACCCAATCCTCCTTCACATAAAGGACGGCAAACCTTTTTCCACGACGCCCAATAAAAACTCCTTCTCGTTGCATAATCTCCCCATAGAAACCTCGCCAAAATGCCATGAATCTTTTTAACAACAGATTTCGGAGGCCTTATCACTTGGAAAAAATAAACCGGTATTGAACAAAGGACCGATTTAATCAAAGTTATACGCCCCCTGAAGAAAGAAACCTATGGTTCCATGCATTCAAATGACCCCTAATCTTCTCAATGATGATCTCAAAATGCACCGCCAAACGACGCCCAACATGCAAAGGTACCCCTAAATAAATAAGCGGGAGTTGAGTTGAAGTAAAACCCGAAACCCGACTTATCATTCTCTTCCTCGAAGAAGAGGCCCTCCGACTCAAAACAAACTTACTCTTTTGCTGGTTAACTTTCTGCCCCGAAACAGCCGAATACAATTCCAAAAAATTGCAAAGCCGCTTCACACTTCGTTTATTCCCCTTCAAGAAAACCATACAATCATCAGCATAAGCCAAATGTGATAGCTTAAACCTTTTCTTAGTATCAAAAGTCATCTCGGGATGCTGCTCCATAAGTCTCTCCAAACCCCTGGAAAGAAATTCTGCCGCAAGAACAAATAGGGCCGGCGAGATAGGATCCCCTTGTCTCAAACCTTGCAATGAAGGAAAATAACCAGCCGTTTCTCCATTTACAAGCACCGAAAAATGACTAGAGGATATGCAAGTTTTGATCAAATTTCTCCACCTCTCACTAAAGCCAAATTTAGTAAGCATATTCAGCAAAAATTCCCATCGAACCTTATCATATGCTTTCTCCATATCTAATTTAACCATCAAATTATGCCCCAAAGTTTTAGCATTAAGAGAGTGCACCATCTCTTGTGCCAACAAAATATTATCCGCAATAGCTCTATTCCAAATGAATCCACTTTGATTCGGAGAAATAAGCTTTGGCAAAACCTCAGCCAACCGATCATTGAGGATTTTTGAGCAAAGCTTATAGAACGTCGTGCATAGACTAATAGGTCGAAAATCACTCCATCTCTCCGGGTTGTCCTTTTTTGGAATAAGGACAATGGTAGTATTTGAGAAGCTTTTTGGCAAAACATGACCAGCAAAAAAGCTTTGAACAGCCCCATAAACATCTCCCTTTACGACATTCCAGCAAACTTGGAAGAACCGCGCCGTAAAACCATCCGGCCCCGCCACACTATCCGGCGACATAGCATCAAGAGTTGTTTTAACCTCTTCCATTGAAGGACAGCAAGCAAGCATATTGTTCTCTTCATCCGTCACCAAAGAAGGTATAAAATCCAAATCATGCGGTTGAAGAAGAGAACCATCACCCCCCAAAAAGTTCTGAAAGTAATGAGCAGCCGACCCCATAAGCTCATCTTGATCAGATAACAATCTATCACCATCCATGATTTTATGTATGCGCCCCCTAGCCCTCCTTTTTTTCACACAAGATTGGTAAAATTTAGTATTTCTTTCACCATCTTTCATCCAATTACACGCAGCCCTTTGTTTCCACATATCCTCTTCCATTGAAACACGAAGAGTATATTCAGCATTACACCTATTCAACGATTCCAAATTCGCATCTGAAGGATCAGAATCAAAAGCCATCTTCGCTAATTTCACCCTCCTTTCCATGTCTTTAATTTTGAGTTTAACATCCCCAAAAACGTTCCAATTCCACCATTTAAGCTTATGTTGCAAACAATTCCACCATTTAAGCTTATGTTGCAAACGTTTCAATTTCTCCCATAAACCTCTCATCCCCGACGCCCTAGTAGGCTGATTCCAACTCTCCATTAACATCGTCATAAAGTTAGCATGCCGTAGCCACATATTTTGAAACCTAAAGCCAGATTTCCTCCTTCTATTTTGAACATTAAACTCAAAAAGTAAAGGGCAATGGTTAGATTGCTTCCTAGCAAGATGAGTCACCGAAGATATCTCAAACGCCTCAACCCAACCACTATTGACCACCACACGATCAAGCCTGCCCCATGCACGTTTATTAGTCCATGTGAAAGGACCTCCCGGAAAACCTAAATCAAACAGCCCCGTCTCATTCAAAACATTACAAAAATCCTCAATTTCCGGAAGACGAACTGGACCCCGTCCCCGCCTCTCCGTCACTGAAGTCACTGTATTAAAGTCACCACCAACAGCCCACGCATCCGGAGTGCAAATAGCACGTAAACCCTCCCACAATTCCACCCTCCCCCGACGAGAAGTGGAAGCATACACAAACGTCATATAAACAGGAAACTCAACATCAGCACACGAAACTAAACAATGCAAAAATTGAGGATGATCCTCCAACACCACAATATTAACCGTCTCATCGAACAAAACCCAATTTTTTCCAAAAACATTCACTAACATCGATTGATAGTTAAACAAACGAGGGAACCGCCAATCAGGCGCTATAAGCGGTTCAAGAAGAACCAAAACTTTCGGCTGTAATTCACGCCTCAAAGCCAAAATCTTATGTTGTGCGGGTACATTCCCAACACCTCTAACATTCCAAATTATTGTCTTAATCATTGAGAACCAACAACAGGGGTCTTACCTCTTCTCACAGCCATTCGAGAAGATCGTTTGTCCACTCTTGATCGTTTGTCCATGTTCTCCACATCCTCATCCTCAAATTAATCCGATTCTTTATCAGAAGACATCACTCTTGATCGCCTTTTCGCCAATTGATGTCGCTCATAGATCCTTGCCGCAACATCAAGCGCCATAAGTTCTTGATCATCCAACTCAGGTTCATCATCAATATAATCCGAATAAGAATCCTGAATTGCATGCCTAATCCGCAACACTGAATTCTCAAATTCTCCAGAAGGAGTATCTTGAGTTTCTCCAACTCCACTCGAAAACAAAACTGAATCCCTCGCCCTTTCATAAGTTCGACGAATCCTTTCACCCTTTCTTTGAAAATCTAATGAACCCAACTCCGAATCAGCCCCTGGAGTTTCAAAATCCCCACCACTTTGCGCCAAATCCTTAGCTTGATTGACGGCTTCAGAATCACCCATCCCAACTTGTACTTCATCCAACGGCACCGGACCCAAGACAGACCCGTCGGCCCCGGGATGCTCCAGACGTACCAAATTCCCATCCACCGGCACCGGACCCATGACAGACCCGTCAGCCCCGGGATGCTCCAGACGTACCGGCTCTTGAACTCCCAAAACCTCCACCTGACCACCAACAGTTGACTGCCCCGCTGCCAAACCATCTAACGCCCCGCCCATCGCGGGTCGCAAATTGAGCGCAAGCGCAGGCTGCCCTTGCCGGGCGCTATTGCGCGCGCCAGGCCCCCGCGCCCAGCTTGCGCCGGCCCCTCTCGCCCACGTACTCCACCTTGCCGCTCAACCACTCGACCCCCACCACCTCTGGATTTTGATCTCCGTCGACGTGGATTTCCCGGAGGTTTTTTGTTCCCGGCAACATAGCATGACTCCAAACTATGCCCCACATGATGGCACACCGTGCAATATTTTGGACGATCCCCATAAATCACCTTTTGCCAAAAACTCCCTTCCGGACCATCAATGTAAATTTCCTTAACTTCAGATTCAAGAAGATCAATCTCAACACAAGCCCTAGCACAACTTGGACGAACAACTTTGGCCGTCGATTCATCAATCCTTAATGGTTTACCAATCAATGAAACAATATCAAATAACGCCTCCTTATGATGCATCACAATTGGCAGCCGAGGCAACGAAACCCAAATCGGCACCACTGAAGATTCAGCCTTAGGATCAAAACTTGTAGACCATTTTTTTTTTTTTTTAAAAGAAACCGAAACTTTCATAGAATCAAAAGCAAGAGTTAGTCGAGATAGTCCAAAATGGACTCTCGACGCTTACAAAAAATCAAAGCAAACATCAAAAAAAGCTCAAAAAAGGAACTAATGAGGGAACCTTAAGTAAGGAACACCTCGACAATCAAGCAAAGCTAAACCAATCACTTTACGACTACATCTATCACTACCAAAACTATCAAAGGTCTTCAAATCACAAGCTTCATTAGCCAATAGATCAGCTACTGAATTTCCTTCCCGAAAGATATGCGACACCTTCACTTCCATTTGACAAAGAAGCACCCGAATCCTTTGCAGCAAAGCGGCGATCTTCCAATTCCCACAACCGCCCGAAGCCACCAACGTCACCAACACTTGTGCATCCAATTCAACATGAACCCTTAAAAAACCCTTTTCAAAACACAACTCCAGACCACGCAACAGCCCCCAAGCTTCCGCCTCCATATTGGTACCAATACCAAAATAGTGATGAAAAGCAAAAAGAATATTGCCCTCATGATCCCGAACAACACCACCACCAGCAGCCTCCACCGGATTCCCCCTAGAACAACCATCCATGTTTAACTTTACCCAAGGAAACCTCGGACAACGCCAAACCACCACCTTAATCTCCTTACCACTCGGCCCCACTCTTTGAAACTTCCACAACTTCCCAACCTCAAAATGGCCCGACCAGCCAATCTTAACCCCAATAAGACGAATCGTATCAACGTATCTCAACACCTTTCCAATGATCTTAGACGGCACAATGCGAATCATCCTATGCTTCGAGTCATTACGAGCAGCCCATAAAAACCAAATGATCAAAATCGGAATCAGGCCCCGAACATGACCCGGCTTGACCCCACTCAACCATCCAACCTTTGCCTCATTCAATGTACAAAGCACATTGACATTGAAGAGGCCCCCAAAAAAACTCCAAACATGCTGAGCCGCCGCCCCTGACCAAATAATATGATCAATCGACTCCACCTCTCGACAACATTGGCACTTAGAAGCCAAACAAACACCATTAGCCTGAAGATTACTATCAGAACGAATCCACCCGAAGTGCAACTTCCAACAAAAAAACGAAATATGAGGCATAATCGATTTATTCCAAAACCACTTAGCCTCATCCACCGGTTCATTTGGAGTTCTCACCAACTCCCACGCAGATTTAGCCGAGAAACATCCATTAGAAGAAGGTTTCCACACCCGAACATCCTTCTTCTCCACACTCTGCCGAATCTCCAAAATAGACTCAACCAAATCCTCGGCGAGCCTCTCCCTTAAGAGCGCCACATTCCAACGGCCATCAACCAAAAAATCAGCAACTCGAGCATCCACTGGACCCCTAACCCTTTGACGTGAAGCTAATGTCTCCGGGCCACACCAATGGTCATGCCAAAACGAGATATGACCTTCTCCAACAAGCCAAAAAATCTGCTTTTGAGCAGCCTCCCTCGCCTCCACAAGCCGTTTCCAAACCAAAGAACTATGGGACGTCGCCCGAGCCAGCCAAGGAGACGCCCTTTTACAATAATACCCATGCAAACAAGACGCCCAAAGGCTGTCCATTTTCCGAAACCTCCACCAAAGCTTAATCGAGAAAGAATCCACCACATCCCAAAGAGACCGAAAGCCCAAGCCACCCTCAAAACCGGCTTGCACACCTTCTTCCAAGATGCCCAATGCATCCGCTTTCTTGTCTCAAAATCACCCCATAAAAACCTCGCAAAAATTCCATGCATTTTCTTGATCACCCCCTTAGTAGGACGCATCACCTGGAAAAAATAGACAGGAATAGTGCTCAATGTTGATTTAATGAGTGTAATCCTACCTCCAGGAGACAACAAATTCAGATTCCAGCCATTCAAATGACCCCTAATCTTATCAATAATCCCCTCAAAATGGACAGCCCTACTACGTCCCACAAAAAGAGGCACTCCAAGATAAGTTAAAGGCAAACTCGTTGGTGAAAAACCGGACAGCCTTTGTATAATCCGACGTCGAGAAGACGAAGCACGCCGTCCCAAAATAAACATACTTTTTTGCACGTTCACCTTTTGACCCGAAACAGCCCCATAAAGCTCAAGGAACCTACACATCCTCCGAACACTCCTTTTAGATCCCTTCAAAAATAACAAACAATCATCAGCATAAGCTAAATGAGAAAGCTTAAACCTTTTCTTTGTGTCAAAACACATATCCGGATGTTGCGCCATAAGTTGCTCCACGCCCCGTGAGAGGAACTCCGCTGCAATAACAAACAAAGCCGGAGAAATAGGGTCACCTTGTCTCAACCCCTGAGACGAAGCAAAGTACCCTGCATTCTCACCATTCACTAAAACCGAGAAGTGACTTGACGAGATGCATGTGTAAATCAACTTCCGCCATCGCTCTCCAAAACCAAACTTTTCTAACATGGCCATCAAGAACCTCCATTGAACTTTATCATACGCTTTCTCCATGTCCAACTTGATGATCATGCCCTTTCGTCTTAGCATTTAGAGAGTGCACCATCTCCTGGCCCAGCAAAACATTATCCGCAATCGCCCTCCCTTTAATAAAACCACTTTGATTCGGAGAGATAATCCTAGGCAACACCGCAGCAAGCCTATCATTCAGAATCTTTGAACAAAGCTTATAAAAAGTTGTACAAAGACTAATAGGCCGAAAATCACTCCACCTTTCCGGATTTGCCTTTTTAGGAATCAACACAATAGTGGTGTTAGAATATCCTAAAGGCAAAACGTTACCCGCAAAAAACCCTTGCACCGCCATGTAAACATCATCCTTAATAATCTCCCAACAATCATGAAAAAACTTTGTCGTGTAGCCATCAGGACCCGCCACACTATCCATTGGCATCCGACAAAGAGTTTCAAAAACCTCATCCATAGAAGGGCACTCCACCAACATCCGATTCTCTACCTCTGAAACCAACGAAGGAATAAAATCCAAAGAATGCTGCTCTAAGTCCTCATTCCCACCCCCAAGAAAATTTTGAAAGTGAGACACCGCCGAAGACATCAACTCATCTTGGCCCTCAACCAATTGATCCCCCACCAAGATTTTATTGATTCTTCCCCGAGCCCTCCTTTTCTTCACACAAGCTTGAAAAAACTTTGTGTTTCTCTCACCATCCCTCATCCAATTGCAAGCAGCCCTTTGTTTCCACATATCCTCTTGCATAGAAACCCGCAACGTCAATTCAGCATTCCACCTATTGAGATCAATCAAATTAACCTCAGAAGGGTCACGGTCAAATGCAAGCTCTGCCTTTTTCACCCTTTCCTCCATCTCTTTCACCTTCACATTGACATCCCCAAACTCATTCCAATTCCACGACTTTAGCCTAAACTGCAGCCGTTTCAATTTCTCCCAAAGCCCTCTCAAACCCAAAGTCCGACAAGGCAGCCTCCAATTCTCCTCCACTATCCTTTTGAACTCTCCATGCCGCAACCACATATTCTGAAACCTAAAAGAAGATTTCCTCCTCCTTTGCTGCCTCATAAATTCGAACAACAATGGACAATGATCAGATTGCCTTCTCGCAAGGTAAGTCACTGAAGAAACCTCAAATAAATCAATCCAACCGCTATTCACCATAACACGATCCAATCTGCCCCACGCTCCCCTTTTGTTCGTCCAAGTGAATTGGCCCCCTGTAAACCCCACGTCAAACAGCCCCGTTTCAGCAAGCACCGTGTTGAAGTCATTGATCTCACCCAACTTAGGCCGACCCACCGTGTTGAAGTCATTGGTCTCACCCAACTTAGGCCGACCCTTTCCCCGTCTTTCCGTCACCGAAGTAACCGTGTTAAAGTCACCCCCAACACACCACGGCTCATTGGTACAAACAGCCCACAAACCATCCCAAAGCTCAACTCTCCCATGCCGAGTAGTAGATGCATACACAAAAGTCATAAAAACAGAAATCTGCAAAACTGAATCCTCCACCTTACAATGTACAAATTGAGGATGGTCCTCAACCACCTCAATTTGAACAGAATCCTCAAACATAATCCAAATTTTCCTCGAAGAATTAACAATCAAAGAAGGAAAATTAAATCTCTTAGGAAACCTCCAATCAGCATCAATTAAAGGTTCTAACAATACTAAAATTTTAGGCTTCAAGTAACGCCTCAAAGCCATAAGTTTATCTTGTGCGGGTTCATTCCCAACACCTCTAATATTCCAAATTAGTGTTTTAAACATTGGAACGGATAACAACACCCTTACCTCTCCTCGAAGTCATTCGAGAAAGCTGATCCTCAACCTCTTTAGACGCCGTCTCATCTCCTAACGGATCTAAAAGGCCACCCTCACTTATTTTTCCACGCCTTGACCTCCTTTTCGCCAATCTGTGTTTCTCATAAATCCGAGCAGCAACATCCAAAGCCCTCAGTTCCTGATAGTCTAAGTCCGGACTCTCAAAAGAACCATCCGACTCATCCCCTGACTCATTAATTTCGTGTTGAATTCGTTGCACCGAATTCTCGAAAAAAGGTGATTTATACGATGTGATCGCCATCGACGAACCAGCCTCATCTCCATCCAAAACCATATTTCGAACCCTTTCATAGTTTCTCCTGATTTGTTCTCCACGTTACTGAGTGTCTAATGAATTTTCATAGTTTCTCCTGATTTGTTCTCCACGTTACTGAGTGTCTAATGAATTTCCAAAGCCCTCAATACGTTCACCATCACTCAAATTCAAACCAGGAGAAATTTGCAAATTTTCAGAATCGGACACCCCTGCGCGCGCGCCAAGTTCCTTGTGCCCCACTCCTAGTCCCACACCCAGTATGACTCCTAATTCCACCCCCAAGGTTTCCTTCACCAACAAGGAGTCCTGCCCCACTCCTAGTCCCACACCCGGTAGGACTCCTAATTCCACCCCCAAGGTTTCCTTCACCAACAAGGAGTCCTGCCCCACTCCTAGTCCCACACCCGGTAGGACTCCTAATTCCACCCCCAAGGTTTCCTTCACCAACAAGGAGTCCTCCTTAGGCTGTGGGTCAACCAAAACAGCCTCACCACCGTGTTGCACCACCGGGGGCCGTTTCAAAATCGTAACCGGTCCGGGCATCTCCCCTTGCACACCCCGCGTGCCATGCGTGCCCGGTGTTGCGCGCGACGGGCCATCATTGGCACGGCGCGAGGGCACCTCCGTTCTCCTCACGGTACGACCCGATCCCCTCCTTAACGAACGTCCTCGACCACCATGCGACTTAGATCGACGTCCTTGCTGTTCATGAACAGCCTTATTCACCACCTTTCCATTAACAAAACACCTCTCTTTACTATGTCCGACATGATTACACACCGTGCAATAATGGGGACGATCTCCTTAAACAACTATTTGCCAAAAACTTCCTTCCGGGCCATCAATGAAAATCTCCTTAATCTCCTCCGCAAGCAAATCAATTTCAACACAAGCCCGAGCACAACTTGGCCTTATTACCTTGGCTGTAGATTCATCAATACGTAACGGTGTCCCAATCAAAGACATAATATCATGCAACGCCTCTTTGTGATGCATGACAATGGGCAGCCGTGGCAATGATACCCAAACCGGCACTACCGAAGATTCTGACTTTGGATCAAAACTCGGGGACCACTTAAACATGCCTCGCATCAATGTCTCCCAACGAGAAAGAACCCCTTAACCCCAACTTCAAAAACCAAGTTTGCAAATCCTCCGGGGACGGACGTCCATGAGAAAATTTTCCAACCAATGCATATTTGAATTGCAACGCAAAGCAATCAAAATCAGATTAGTTAAATCTAATTGCGGGTTTCCCTTGATATGTAAACGCCTTCTTCGGTTCCGTTACACGGGTGCCAAGTGCAAAAATAGGATCATCAGCAAACGATTTGCTAATCGCCCTCGGTGACAAATCCCTCTTGCCCACAAAAGAGTGATCAAACAATCTAACAAACGAACGGCTTTGAGGCTTCACGTTAGTTTTAGGATCCAAGTTTCCTCCCTCAACTTGATCACGAATCCTATTCGGAAAAGACTCCTTGAGCGATGGGAGCTCCGGCAAAATCCCATCCTTCGGCTGCTCAACGGCGGTAGGTGGTGGCTGCACCTCGGAAGAAATCAAGATGCGTCGTGGAACTAACGCCTTGTCAACAACCGACGGAAGATTGACGTCGGAAGTTGATGCCGCCGGCTTGCATGGCGGTGGAACGGACGGGCCCGGTGGCTGATCCACCGGGCAAGGCTGATCGGAGGCGTCGGCCTCCATGCACGGCGGCTAAAGGCCGCGGCGCGAAACCCTAGGAGAAAAAAGAAAAATTCGCCCAAAGAGGAGAGAGTTTATAAGCATCCAAGAGTTTGTAGACCATTTAAAAACACGCATAGGAAAACCATGCACCATCCACGATTGTCTCGACCACAAACGTGTAGAATCATCCTCCAATGTAATCTGAGTAAACACATGTCGGACATCAATGTCACCAAGCGAAAAAGATCCCCGTAGTCCCAACTTTAAAAACCAATTCTGTAAATCCTCCGGTGACGGCCGTCCATGTGAAAATTTTCCAACAAGAGCATACTTAAATTGTTGTGAAAAACAATCAAAATCAGTTTTGTTGAACCGAATCGCCGGTTTCCCTTGATACGTAAACGCCTTTTTTGGTTCAGTTAATCTATTCCCCAATGCAAAAATCGGATCATCTTCAAAAGATTTACTAACAGCCCTAGGAGAAAGATCACGTTTCCCGACAAGAGAATGATCAAACAAACGAACGAAAGATCGACTTTGTGGCTTAGATGCATCCTTACTCACGTTTTTAGAGGATTCCCCAGTCTCCTTACCGTCCAAGTCTCCCGATCCCCCAACATCAATAGGTTTCTCACGAATCCTACTAGGAAAACACTCCTTCAGAGATGGAAACTCCGGCAAAATTCCATCTTTAGGTTGTTCAACGGCAGCGGACGACGGCTGCACCACTTGAGAAATCAAAACGCGTCTAGGAAGAAGCGCATTGCCAACTTCCGGCTGAATATTGACGGCGGAAGTCTGCGCCACCGGCTCGCATGGCGGCATAATGCACGTGCCCGGTGGCTGCTCCACCGGGCGATGCTGATCGGAGGCGTCGGCCTCCATGCACGGCGGCTGATTGCCGCGCACAAAACCCTAGATAGGAGAGAGAAAAATCACCAAGGAGAAGAGAGAAGAGAGCGTTTTTTTTTAAGCTTCTAAGAGTTCATAGATTCCAAGAGTTGTGTCGTTATCTTCCAAGAGTTGTGTCGTATTTTGGGCAAATCCATTCGCCTAGGCTCTAAAACATGCATTGCACGTTATTGGCGCTTTTGGTGAATCAACGAATGTTGGTCCTTTTGGTGTTATTCACAATCTTTCCTATAAGTTTCCTAGAGTTGTGTCTTATTTGGGCAAATCCATTCGTTTAGGCTCTAAAACATGCATTGCACGTGATTGGTGCTTTTGGTGAATCAACGAATGTTGGTCCTTTTTGTGTTATTCACAATCTTTTCTATAGGCTTCCTAGAGTTGTATCGTATTTTTGGTAAATCCATTCGTTTAGGCTCTAAAACATGCATTAAACGTTATTGGTGCTTTTGGTGAATCAACGAATGTTGGTCCTTTTTGTGTTATTCACAATCTTTCCTATAAGCTTCCGTGAGTTGTATCTTATTTTGGGCGAATCCCTTCGTTTAGGCTCTAAAACATGCATTGCAAGTTATTGGTGCTTTTGGTGAATCAATGAATGTTTGTCCTATTTGTGTTATTCACAATCTTTCCTATAAGCTTCCAAGAGTTGTGTCTAATCCATTCGTTTAGGCTCTAAAACATGCATTGCACGTTATTGGTGCTTTTGGTGAATCAAAGAATGCTGGTCCTTTTTGTGTTATTTAAAATCTTTCCTATAAGCTTCCAAGAGTTTTTTTTTTTAAAAAAAAACCGAAGCTTTCATAGAATCAGAAGCAAGAGTTAGTCGAGATAGTCCAAAATGGACTCTCGACGGTTACAAAAAATCAAAGCAAACATCAAAAAAGCTCAAAAAAGGAACTAATGAGGGAACCTTAAGTAAGGAACACCTCGACAATCAAGCAAAGCTAAACCAATCACTTTACGACTACATCTATCACTACCAAAACTATCAAAGGTGTCGCATATCTTTCGGGAAGGAAATTCAGTAGCTGATCTATTGGCTAATGAAGCTTGTGATTGGGCAAATCCATTCGTAGGCGCTAAAACATGCATTGCAATTTATTAGTGCTTTTGGTGAATGAACGAATGTTGGTCCTTTTTGTGTTATTCACAATCTTTCCTATAAGCTTCCAAGAGTTGTGTCTTATTATGTTTTATGGGCTAATCCATTCGTTTAGGCTCTAAAACATGCATTGCAAGTTATTGGTGGTTTTTGTGAATAAACGAATGTTGGTCGTTTTTGCGTTATTCAAAATCTTTCCTATAAGCTTCCAAAAGTTGTGTCTTATTTTGGGCAAATCCATTCGTTTAGATTCTAATACATGCATTGCACGTTATTGGTGCTTTTGGTGAATCAACGAATGTTGGTTATTTTTTGTGCTATTCACAATCTTTCCTATAAGCCTCCAAGAGTTGTGTCTTATTTTGGACAAATCCATTCGTTTAGACTCTAAAACATGCATTGCAAGTTAATGGTGCTTTTGGTGAATCAACGAATGTAGGTCCTTTTTGTGTTATTCACAATCTTTCCAATAAGCTTCCAAAATTTGTGTCGTATTTTTGGCAAATCCATTCGTTTAGGCTCTAAAACATGCATTGCAAGTTATTGGTGCTTTTGCTGAATAAACGAATGTTGTTTCTTTTTGTGTTATTCACAATCTTTCTATTAAGCTTTCAAGAGTTGTGTCTTATCCATTAGTTTAGCCTCTAAAACATGTATTGCACGTTATTGCTGCTTTTGGTGAATCAACGAATGTTGGTCCTTTTTGTGTTATTCACAATCATTCCTATAAGCTTCTAAGAGTTGTGACGTACTTTGGGTAAATCCACTCGTTTAGGCTCTAAAACATGCATTGCAGTTATTGGTGCTTTTGGTAAATCAACGAATGTTGGTCCTTTTTGTGTTATTCACAATCTTTCCTATAAGCTTCCATAAGTTGTGTCTTATTTTGGGCAAATCCATTCGTTTAGACTCTAAAACATGCATCGCGTGTTATTAGTGCTTTTAGTGAATCAATGAATGTTGGTCCTTTTTGTGTTATTCACAATCTTTCCTATGAGCTTCCAAGAGTTGAGTCGTATTTTGGGCAAATCCATTCGTTTAAGCTCTAAAACATGCATTGCAAGTTATTGGTGCTTTTGCTGAATATCCGAATGTTGGTCCTTTTTGTGTTATTCACAATCTTTCCTATAAGTTTCCAAGAGTTGTGTCTTATCCATTCGTTTAGGCTCTAAAACATGCATTGCACGTTATTGGTGCTTTTGGTGAATCAACGAATGTTGGTCCTTTTTGTGTTATCCACAATCATTCCTATTATCTTCCAAGAATTGTGTCGTATTTTGGGCAAATCCATTCGCCTAGGCTCTAAAACATGCATTGCACGTTATTGGCGCTTTTGGTGAATCAACGAATGTTGGTCCTTTTTGTGTTATTCACAATCTTTCCTATAAGTTTCCTAAAGTTGTGTCTTATTTTGGCAAATCCATTCGTTTAGGCTCTAAAACATGCATTGCACGTGATTGGTGCTTTTGGTGAATCAACGAATGTTGGTCCTTTTTGTGTTATTCACAATCTTTCCTATACGCTTCCTAGAGTTGTATCGTATTTTTGGTAAATCCATTTGTTTAGGGTCTAAAACATGCATTGCACTTATTGGTGCTTTTGGTGAATCAACGAATGTTGGTCCTTTTTGTGTTATTCACAATCTTTCCTATAAGCTTCCATGAGTTGTGTCTTATTTTGGGCGAATCCATTCGTTTAGTCTCTAAAACATGCATTGCAAGTTATTGGTGCTTTTGGTGAATCAATGAATGTTGGTCCTATTTGTGTTATTCACAATCTTTCCTATAAGCATCCAAGAGTTGTGTCTAATCCATTCGTTTAGGCTCTAAAACATGGATTGCACGTTATTGGTGCTTTTGGTGAATCAAAGAATGCTGGTCCTTTTTGTGTTATTCAAAATCTTTCCTATAAGCTTCCAAGAGTTTTTTTTTTTTTAAAGAAACCGAAACTTTCATAGAATCAAAAGCAAGAGTTAGTCGAGATAGTCCAAAATGGACTCTCGACGCTTACAAAAAATCAAAGCAAACATCAAAAAAGCTCAAAAAAGGAACTAATGAGGGAACCTTAAGTAAGGAACACCTCGACAATCAAGCAAAGCTAAACCAATCACTTTACGACTACATCGATCACTACCAAAACTATCAAAGGTTTTCAAATCACAAGCTTCATTAGCCAATAGATCAGCTACTGAATTTCCTTCCCGAAAGATATGCGACACCTTCACTTCCATTTGACAAAGAAGCACCCGAATCCTTTGCAACAAAGCGGCGATCTTCCAATTCCCACAACCGCTCGAAGCCACCAACGTCACCAACACTTGTGCATCCAATTCAACATGAACCCTTAAAAAAACCTTTTCAAAACACAACTCCAGACCACGCAACAGCCCCCAAGCTTCCGCCTCCATATTGGTACCAATACCAAAATAGTGATGAAAAGCAAAAAGAATATTGCCCTCATGATCCCGAACAACACCACCACCAGCAGCCTCCCTCGGATTCCCCCTAGAACAACCATCCGTGTTTAACTTTACCCAAGGAAACCTCGGACAACGCCAAACCACCACCTTAATCTCCTTACCACTCGGCCGCACTCTTTGAAACTTCCACAACTTCCCAACCTCAAAATGGCCCGACCAGCCAATCTTAACCCCAATAAGACGAATCGTATCAACGTATCTCAACACCTTTCCAATGATCTTAGACGGCACAATGCGAATCATCCTATGCTTCGAGTCATTACGAGCAGCCCATAAAAACCAAATGATCAAAACGGAATCAGGCCCCGAACATGACCCGGCATGACCCCACTCAACCATCCAACCTTTGCCTCATTCAATGTACAAAGCACATTGACATTGAAGAGGCCCCCAAAAAAACTCCAAACATGCCGAGCCGCCGCCCCTGACCAAATAATATGATCAATCGACTCCACCTCTCAACAACATTGGCACTTAGAAGCCAAACAAACACCATTAGCCTGAAGATTACTATCAGAAGGAATCCACCCAAAGTGCAACTTCCAACAAAAAAACGAAATATGAGGCATAATCTATTTATGCCAAAACCACTTAGCCTCATCCACCGGTTCATTTGGAGTTCTCACCAACTCCCACGCAGATTTTGCCGAGAAACATCCATTAGAAGAAGGTTTCCACACCGGAACATCCTTCTTCTCCACACTCGGCCGAATCTCCAAAATAGACTCAACCAAATCCTCGGCGAGCCTCTCCCTTAAGAGCGCCACATTCCAACGACCATCAACCAAAAAATCAGCAACTCGAGCATCCACTGGACCCCTAACCCTTTGACGTGAAGCTAATGTCTCCGGGCCACACCAATGGTCATGCCAAAACGAGATATGACCTTCTCCAACAAGCCAAAAAATCTGCTTTTGAGCAGTCTCCCTCGCCTCCACAAGCCGTTTCCAAACCAAAGAACTATGGGACGTCGCCCGAGCCAGCCAAGGAGACGCCCTTTTACAATAATACCCATGCAAACAAGACGCCCAAAGGCTGTCCATTTTCCGAAACCTCCACCAAAGCTTAATCGAGAACGAATACACCACATCCCAAAGAGACCGAAAGCCCAAGCCACCCTCCAAAACCGGCTTGCACACCTTCTTCCAAGATGCCCAATGCATCCGCTTTCTTGTCTCAAAATCACCCCATAAAAACCTCGCAAAAATTCCATGCATTTTCTTGATCACCCCCTTAGTAGGACGCATCACCTGGAAAAAATAGACAGGAATAGTGCTCAATGTTGATTTAATGAGTGTAATCCTACCTCCAGGAGACAACAAATTCAGATTCCAGCCATTCAAATGACCCCTAATCTTATCAATAATCCCCTCAAAATGGACAGCCCTACTACGTCCCACAAAAAGAGGCACTCCAAGATAAGTTAAAGGCAAACTCGTTGGTGAAAAACCGGACAGCCTTTGTATCATCCGACGTCGAGAAGACGAAGCACGCCGTCCCAAAATAAACATACTTTTTTGCACGTTCACCTTTTGACCCGAAACAGCCCCATAAAGCTCAAGGAACCTACACATCCTCCGAACACTCCTTTTAGATCCCTTCAAAAATAACATACAATCATCAGCATAAGCTAAATGAGAAAGCTTAAACCTTTTCTTCGTGTCAAAACACATATCCGGATGTTGCGCCATAAGTTGCTCCACGCCCCGTGAGAGGAACTCCGCTGCAATAACAAACAAAGCCGGAGAAATAGGGTCACCTTGTCTCAACCCCTGAGACGAAGCAAAGTACCCTGCATTCTCACCATTCACTAAAACCGAGAAGTGACTTGACGAGATGCATGTGTAAATCAACTTTCGCCATCGCTCTCCAAAACCAAACTTTTCTAACATGGCCATCAAGAACCTCCATTGAACTTTATCATACGCTTTCTCCATGTCCAACTTGATGATCAAATTATGCCCTTTCGTCTTAGCATTTAGAGAGTGCACCATCTCCTGGCCCAGCAAAACATTATCCGCAATCGCCCTCCCTTTAATAAAACCACTTTGATTCGGAGAGATAATCCTAGGCAACACCGCAGCAAGCCTATCATTCAGAATCTTTGAACAAAGCTTATAAAAAGTTGTACAAAGACTAATAGGCCGAAAATCACTCCACCTTTCCGGATTTGCCTTTTTAGGAATCAACACAATAGTGGTGTTAGAGAATCCTAAAGGCAAAACGTTACCCGCAAAAAACCCTTGCACCGCCATGTAAACATCATCCTTAATAATCTCCCAACAATCATGAAAAAACTTTGTCGTGTAGCCATCAGGACCCGCCACACTATCCATTGGCATCCGACAAAGAGTTTCAAAAACCTCTTCCATAGAAGGGCACTCCACCAACATCCGATTCTCCACCTCTGAAACCAACGAAGGAACAAAATCCAAAGAATGCTGCTCTAAGTCCTCATTCCCACCCCCAAGAAAATTTTGAAAGTGAGACACCGCCGAAGACATCAACTCATCTTGGCCCTCAACCAATTGATCCCCCACCAAGATTTTATTGATTCTTCCCCGAGCCCTCCTTTTCTTCACACAAGCTTGATAAAACTTTGTGTTTCTCTCACCATCCCTCATCCAATTACAAGCAGCCCTTTGTTTCCACATATCCTCTTGCATAGAAACCCGCAACGTCAATTCAGCATTCCACCTATTGAGATCAATCAAATTAACCTCAGAAGGGTCACGGTCAAATGCAAGCTCCGCCTTTTTCACCCTTTCCTCCATCTCTTTCACCTTCACATTGACATCCCCAAACTCATTCCAATTCCACGACTTTAGCCTAAACTGCAGCCGTTTCAATTTCTCCCAAAGCCCTCTCAAACCCGAAGTCCGACAAGGCAGCCTCCAATTCTCCTCCACCATCCTTTTGAACTCTCCATGCCGCAACCACATATTCTGAAACCTAAAAGAAGATTTCCTCCTCCTTTGCTGCCTCATAAATTCGAACAACAATGGACAATGATCAGATTGCCTTCTCGCAAGGTGAGTCACCGAAGAAACCTCAAATAAATCAGTCCAACCGCTATTCACCATAACACGATCCAATCTGCCCCACGCTCCCCTTTTGTTCGTCCAAGTGAATTGGCCCCCTGTAAACCCCACGTCAAACAGCCCCGTTTCAGCAAGCACCGTGTTGAAGTCATTGATCTCACCCAACTTAGGCCGACCCTTTCCCCGTCTTTCCGTCACCGAAGTAACCGTGTTAAAGTCACCCCCAACACACCACGGCTCATTGGTACAAACAGCCCTCAAACCATCCCAAAGCTCAACTCTCCCATGCCGAGTAGTAGATGCATACACAAAAGTCATAAAAACAGAAATCTGCAAAACTGAATCCTCCACCTTACAATGTACAAATTGAGGATGGTCTTCAACCACCTCAATTTGAACAGAATCCTCAAACATAATCCAAATTTTCCTCGAAGAATTAACAATCAAAGAAGGAAAATTAAATCTCCTAGGAAACCTCCAATCAGCATCAATTAAAGGTTCTAACAATACTAGAATTTTAGGCTTCAAGTCACGCCTCAAAGCCATAAGTTTATCTTGTGCGGGTTCATTCCCAACACCTCTAATATTCCAAATTAGTGTTTTAAACATTGGAACGGATAACAACACCCTTACCTCTCCTCGAAGTCATTCGAGAAAGCTGATCCTCAACCTCTTTAGACGCCGTCTCATCTCCTGACGGATCTGAAAGGCCACCCTCACTTATTGTTCCACGCCTTGACCTCCTTTTCGCCAATCTGTGTTTCTCATAAATCCGAGCAGCAACATCCAAAGCCCTCAGTTCCTGATCGTCTAAGTCCGGTCTCTCAAAAGAACCATCCGACTCATCCCCTGATTCATTAATTTGGTGTTGAATTTGTTGCACCGAATTCTCAAAAAAAGGTGATTTATACGATGTGATCGCCATCGACGAACCAGCCTCATCTCCATCCAAAACCATATTTCGAACCCTTTCATAGTTTCTCCTGATTTGTTCTCCACGTTCCTGAGTGTCTAATGAATTTCCAAAGCCCTCAATACGTTCACCATCACTCAAATTCAAACCAGGAGAAATTTGCAAATTTTCAGAATCGGACAGCCCTGCGCGCGCGCCAAGTTCCTTGTGCCCCACTCCTAGTCCCACACCCGGTAGGACTCCTAATTCCACCCCCAAGGTTTCCTTCACCAACAAGGAGTCCTGCCCCACTCCTAGTCCCACACCCGGTAGGACTCCTAATTCCACCCCCAAGGTTTCCTTCACCAACAAGGAGTCCTCCTTAGGCTGTGGGTCAACCAAAACAGCCTCACCACCTTGTTGCACCACCGGGGGCCGTTTTAAAATCGTAACCGGTCCGGGCATCTCCCCTTGCACACCCCGCGTGCCATGCGTGCCCGGTGTTGCGCGCGACGGGCCATCATTGGCACGGCGCGAGGGCACCTCCGTTATCCTCACGGTACGACCCGATCCCCTCCTCAACGAACGTCCTCGACCACCACGCGACTTAGATCGACGTCCTTGCTGTTCATGAACAGCCTTATTCACCACCTTTCCATTAACAAAACACCTCTCTTTACTATGTCCGACATGATTACACACCGTGCAATAATGGGGACGATCTCCATAAACAACTTTTTGCCAAAAACTTCCTTCCGGGCCATCAATGAAAATCTCCTTAATCTCCTCCGCAAGCAAATCAATTTCAACACAAGCCCTAGCACAACTTGGCCTAATTACCTTGGCTGTAGATTCATCAATACGTAACGGTGTCCCAATCAAAGACATAATATCATACAACGCCTCCTTGTGATGCATGACAATGGGCAGCCGTGGCAATGATACCCAAACCGGCACTACCGAAGATTCTGACTTTGGATCAAAACTCGGGGACCACTTAAAAATCCGCATCGGTAAACCTGAACCATCCACGATTGTCTCGACCACAACCTCGTGGAATCATCCTCCAAAGTAATCTGAATGAAAACATGCCTCGCATCAATGTCTCCCAACGAGAAAGAACCCCTTAACCCCAACTTCAAAAACCAAGTTTGCAAATCCTCCGGGGACGGACGTCCATGAGAAAATTTCCAACCAATGCATATTTGAATTGCAACGCAAAGCAATCAAAATCAGATTTGTTAAATCTAATTGCGGGTTTCCCTTGATATGTAAACGCCTTCTTCGGTTCCGTTACATGGGTGCCAAGTGCAAAAATAGGATCATCAGCAAACGATTTGCTAATCGCCCTCGGTGACAAAACCCTTTTGCCCACCAAAGAGTGATCAAACAATCTAACAGACGAACGGCTTTGAGGCTTCACGTTAGTTTTAGGATCCAAGTTTCCTCCCTCAACTTGATCACGAATCCTATTCGGAAAAGACTCCTTGAGCGATGGGAACTCCGGTAAAATCCCATCCTTCGGCTGCTCAACGGCGGTAGGTGGTGGCTGCACATCGGAAGAAATCAAGACGCGTCGTGGAAGTAACGCGTTGTCAACAACCGACGGAAGATTGACGTCGAAAGTTGATGCCGCCGACTTGCATGGCGGTGGAACGGACGGGCCCGGTGGCTGATCCACCGGGCAAGGCTGATCGGAGGCGTCGGCCTCCATGCATGGCGGCTAAAGGCCGCGGCGCGAAACCCTAGGAGAAAAAAGAAAAATTCGCCCAAAGAGGAGAGAGTATTTTTAGGGTTTAGGGTGTAAAAATTTAAAGTTCTTTTGCAAACATAATAATTAAGCTTCCAAGAGTTGTGTCTGATTATATAAGCTTCCAAAAGTTGTGTCTTATTTTGGGCGAATCCATTCGTTTAGACTCTAAAACATGCATTGCACGTTATTGGTGCTTTTGGTGAATCAACAATGTTGGTTATCTTTTGTGCTATTCACAATCTTTCCTATAAGCCTCCAAGAGTTGTGTCTTATTTTGGGCAAATCCATTCGTTTAGACTCTAAAACATGCATTGCAAGTTAATGGTGCTTTTGGTGAATCAACGAGTGTAGGTCCTTTTTGTGTTATTCACAATCATTTCGATAAGCTTCCAAAATTTGTGTCGTATTTTTGGCAAATCCATTCGTTTAGGCTCTAAAACAAGCATTGCAAGTTATTGGTGCTTTTGCTGACTAAACGAATGTTGTTTCTTTTTGTGTTATTCACAATCTTTCTTATAAGCTTTCAAGAGTTGTGTGTTATCCATTAGTTTAGCCTCTAAAACATCATACATTGCACGTTATTGGTGCTTTTGGTGAATCAACGAATGTTGGTCTTTTTTGTGTTATTCACAATCATTCCTATAAGGTTCTAAAAGTTGTGTCGTACTTTGGGTAAATCCACTCGTTTAGGCTCTAAAACATGCATTGCAGTTATTGGTGCTTTTGGTGAATCAACGAATGTTGGTCCTTTTTGTGTTATTCACAATCTTTCCTATAAGCTTCCATGAGTTGTGTCTTATTTTGGGCAAATCCATTCGTTTAGACTCTAAAACATGCATTGCACGTTATTGGTGCTTTTGGTGAATCAACGAATGTTGGTAGTTTTTGTATTATTCACAATCTTTCCTATAAGATTCCAAGAGTTGTGTCTTATTTTGGGCAAATCCATTCGTTTAGACTCTAAAACATGCATTGCAAGTTATTGGTGCTTTTGGTGAATCGACGAATGTTGTTTCTTTTTGTGTTATTCACAATCTTTGCTATAAGCTTCCAAGAGTTGTATCTTATTTTGGGCAAATCCATTCGTTTAGGCGCTAAAACATGCATTGCAATTTATTAGTGCTTTTGGTGAATCAACGAATGTCGGTCCTTTTTGTGTTATTCACAATCTTTTCTATAAGCTTCCAAAACTTGTGTCGTATTTTGGACAAATCCATTCGTTTAGGCTCTAAAACTTGCATT
This sequence comes from Misopates orontium, assembly GCA_946800315.1. Taxonomy (NCBI): domain Eukaryota; kingdom Viridiplantae; phylum Streptophyta; class Magnoliopsida; order Lamiales; family Plantaginaceae; genus Misopates; species Misopates orontium. Next base: position 25,674,313 of record OX326946.1, read on the forward strand.
GCAGGTTATTGGTGATTTTGCTGAATCGACGAATGTTGTTTCTTTTTGTGTTATTCACAATCTTTCCTATAAGCTTTCAAGAGCTGTGTCTTATCCATTCGTTTAGGCTCTAAAACATGCATTGCACGTTATTGGTTCTTTTGGTGAATCAAAGAATGTTGGTCCTTTTTGTGTTATTCAAAATCATTCCTATAAGCTTCCAAGAGTTGTGTCTTATTTCGGGCAAATCCATTCGTTTAGGCGCTATGTTGGTACTTTTTGTGTTGTTCACAATCTTTCCTATAAGTTCCAAGAGTTTTTTTTTTTAAAAAGAAACCGAAACTTTCATAGAATCAAAAGCAAGAGTTAGTCGAGATAGTCCAAAATGGAGTCTCGACGCTTAGAAATAATCAAAGCAAACATCAAAAAAGCTCAAAAAAGGAACTAATGAGGGAACCTTAAGTAAGGAACACCTCGACAATCAAGCAAAGCTAAACCAATCACTTTACGACTACATCTATCACTTCCAAAACTATCAAAGGTCTTCAAATCACAAGCTTCATTAGCCAATAGATCAGCTACTGAATTTCCTTCCCGAAAGATATGCGACACCTTCACTTCCATTTGACAAAGAAGCACCCGAATCCTTTGCAGCAAAGCGGCGATCTTCCAATTCCCACAACCGCCCGAAGCCACCAACGTCACCAACACTTGTGCATCCAATTCAACATGAACCCTTAAAAAACCCTTTTCAAAACACAACTCCAGACCACGCAACAGCCCCCAAGCTTCCGCCTCCATATTGGTACCAATACCAAAATAGTGATGAAAAGCAAAAAGAATATTGCCCTCATGATCCCGAACAACACCACCACCAGCAGCCTCCCCCGGATTCCCCCTAGAACAACCATCCGTGTTTAACTTTACCCAAGGAAACCTCGGACAACGCCAAACCACCACCTTAATCTCCTTACCACTCGGCCCCACTCTTTGAAACTTCCACAACCTCCCAACCTCAAAATGGCCCGACCAGCCAATCTTAACCCCAATAAGACGAATCGTATCAACGTATCTCAACACCTTTCCAATGATCTTAGACGGCACAATGCGAATCATCCTATGCTTCGAGTCATTACGAGCAGCCCATAAAAACCAAATGATCAAAACCGGAATCAGGCCCCGAACATGACCCGGCTTGACCCCACTCAACCATCCAACCTTTGCCTCATTCAATGCACAAAGCACATTGACATTGAAGAGGCCCCCAAAAAAACTCCAAACATGCCGAAGTTCCAAGAGTTGTGTCTTATTATGGGCTAATCCATTCGTTTAGGCTCTAAAACATGCATTGCAAGTTATTGGTGGTTTTGGTGAATGATCGAATGTTGGTCCTTTTTGCGTTATTCAAAATCTTTCCTATAAGCTTCCAAAAGTTGTGTCTTATTTTGGACAAATCCATTCGTTTAGACTCTAAAACATGCATTGCATGTTATTGGTGCTTTTGGTGAATCAACGAATGTTGGTCCTTTTTGTATTATTCACAATCTTGCCTATAAGCTTCCAAGAGTTGTGTCGTATTTTGGGCAAATCCATTCGTTTAGGCTCTTTAACATGCATTGCAAGTTATTGGTGCTTTTGCTGAATCAACGAATGTTTTTTTCTTTTTGTGTTATTCACAATCTTTCCTATAAGCTTTCAAGAGCTGTGTCTTATCCATTAGTTTAGGCTCTAAAACATGCATTGCACGTTATTGGTGCTTTTGGTGAATAAAACGAATGTAAGTCCTTTTTGTGTTATTGACAATCATTCCTATAAACTTCTAAGAGTTGTGTCGTACTTTGGGTAAATCCACTCGTTTAGGCTCTAAAACATGCATTGCAGTTATTGGTGCTTTTGGTGAATCAACGAATGTTGGTCCTTTTTGTGTTATTCACAATCTTTCCTTTAAGCTTCCATTAGTTGTGTCTTATTTTTGGGCGAATCCATTAGTTGTGTCTTATTTTGGGCGAATCCATTCGTTTAGGCTCTAAAACATGCATTGCAAGTTATTGGTGCTTTTGGTGAATCAATGAATGTTGGTCATTTTTGTGTTATTCACAATCTTTCCTATAAGTTTCAAAGAGTTGTGTCTTATCCATTCGTTTAGGCTCTAAAACATGCATTGCACGTTATTGGTGCTTTTGGTGAATCAAAGAATGTTGGTCCTTTTTGTGTTATCAAAATCTTTCCTATAAGCTTCCAAGAGCTGTGTCTTATTTTGGACAAATCCATTCGTTTAGGCGCTAAAACATGCATTGCAATTTATTAGTGCTTTTGGTGAATCAACGAATGTTGGTCCTTTTTGTGTTATTCACAATCTTTCCTATAATCTTCCAAGAGTTCTGTCGTATTTTAGGCAAATCCATTCGTTAAGGCTCTAATATATGCATTGCAAGTTATTGGTGCTTTTGCTGAATCAACAAATGTTGTTTCTTCTGTGTTCTTCACAATCTTTCCTATAAGCTTTCAAGAGCTGTGTCTTATCAATTAGTTTAGGCTCTAAAACATGCATTGCACGTTATTGGTGCTTTAGGTGAATCAATTATTCACAATCTTTCCTATAAGCTTTTAAGAGTTGTGTCGTACTTTGGGTAAATCCACTCGTTTAGGCTCTAAAACATGCATTGCAGTTATTGGTGCTTTTGGTGAATCAACGAATGTTGGTCCTTTTTGTGTTATTCACAATCTTTCCTATAAGCTTCCATAAGTTGTGTCTTATTTTGGGCAAATCCATTCGTTTAGACTCTAAAATATGCATTGCACGTTATTGGTGCTTTTGGTGAATCAACGAATGTTGGTCCTTTTTGTGTTATTCACAATCTTTCCTATAAGATTCCAAGAGTTTTTTTTTTTTTTTTTTTAAAGAAACCGAAACTTTCATAGAATCAAAAGCAAGAGTTAGTCGAGATAGTCCAAAATGGTCTCTCGACGCTTACAAAAAATCAAAGCAAACATCAAAAAAGCTCAAAAAAGGAACTAATGAGGGAACCTTAAGTAAGGAACGCCTCGACAATCAAGCAAAGCTAAACCAATCACTTTACGACTACATCTATTACTACCAAAACTATCAAAGGTCTTCAAATCACAAGCTTCATTAGCCAATAGATCAGCTACTGAATTTCATTCCCGAAAGATATGCGACACCTTCACTTCCATTTGACAAAGAAGCACCGGAATCCTTTGCAGCAAAGCGGCGATCTTCCAATTCCCACAACCACCCGAAGCCACCAACGTCACCAACACTTGTGCATCCAATTCAACATGAACCCTTAAAAAACCCTTTTCAAACACAACTCCAGACCACGCAACAGCCCCCAAGCTTCCGCCTCCATATTGGTACCAATACCAAAATAGTGATGAAAAGCAAAAAGAATATTGCCCTCATGATCCCGAACAACACCACCACCAGCAGCCTCCCTCGGATTCCCCCTAGAACAACCATCCGTGTTTAACTTTACCCAAGGAAACCTCGGACAACGCCAAACCACCACCTTAATCTCCTTACCACTCGGCCGCACTCTTTGAAACTTCCACAACTTCCCAACCTCAAAATGGCCCGACCAGCCAATCTTAACCCCAATAAGACGAATCGTATCAACGTATCTCAACACCTTTCCAATGATCTTAGACGGCACAATGCGAATCATCCTATGCTTCGAGTCATTACGAGCAGCCCATAAAAACCAAATGATCAAAACGGAATCAGGCCCCGAACATGACCCGGCATGACCCCACTCAACCATCCAACCTTTGCCTCATTCAATGTACAAAGCACATTGACATTGAAGAGGCCCCCAAAAAAACTCCAAACATGCCGAGCCGCCGCCCCTGACCAAATAATATGATCAATCGACTCCACCTCTCAACAACATTGGCACTTAGAAGCCAAACAAACACCATTAGCCTGAAGATTACTATCAGAAGGAATCCACCCAAAGTGCAACTTCCAACAAAAAAACGAAATATGAGGCATAATCTATTTATGCCAAAACCACTTAGCCTCATCCACCGGTTCATTTGGAGTTCTCACCAACTCCCACGCAGATTTTGCCGAGAAACATCCATTAGAAGAAGGTTTCCACACCGGAACATCCTTCTTCTCCACACTCGGCCGAATCTCCAAAATAGACTCAACCAAATCCTCGGCGAGCCTCTCCCTTAAGAGCGCCACATTCCAACGACCATCAACCAAAAAATCAGCAACTCGAGCATCCACTGGACCCCTAACCCTTTGACGTGAAGCTAATGTCTCCGGGCCACACCAATGGTCATGCCAAAACGAGATATGACCTTCTCCAACAAGCCAAAAAATCTGCTTTTGAGCAGTCTCCCTCGCCTCCACAAGCCGTTTCCAAACCAAAGAACTATGGGACGTCGCCCGAGCCAGCCAAGGAGACGCCCTTTTACAATAATACCCATGCAAACAAGACGCCCAAAGGCTGTCCATTTTCCGAAACCTCCACCAAAGCTTAATCGAGAACGAATACACCACATCCCAAAGAGACCGAAAGCCCAAGCCACCCTCCAAAACCGGCTTGCACACCTTCTTCCAAGATGCCCAATGCATCCGCTTTCTTGTCTCAAAATCACCCCATAAAAACCTCGCAAAAATTCCATGCATTTTCTTGATCACCCCCTTAGTAGGACGCATCACCTGGAAAAAATAGACAGGAATAGTGCTCAATGTTGATTTAATGAGTGTAATCCTACCTCCAGGAGACAACAAATTCAGATTCCAGCCATTCAAATGACCCCTAATCTTATCAATAATCCCCTCAAAATGGACAGCCCTACTACGTCCCACAAAAAGAGGCACTCCAAGATAAGTTAAAGGCAAACTCGTTGGTGAAAAACCGGACAGCCTTTGTATCATCCGACGTCGAGAAGACGAAGCACGCCGTCCCAAAATAAACATACTTTTTTGCACGTTCACCTTTTGACCCGAAACAGCCCCATAAAGCTCAAGGAACCTACACATCCTCCGAACACTCCTTTTAGATCCCTTCAAAAATAACATACAATCATCAGCATAAGCTAAATGAGAAAGCTTAAACCTTTTCTTTGTGTCAAAACACATATCCGGATGTTGCGCCATAAGTTGCTCCACGCCCCGTGAGAGGAACTCCGCTGCAATAACAAACAAAGCCGGAGAAATAGGGTCACCTTGTCTCAACCCCTGAGACGAAGCAAAGTACCCTGCATTCTCACCATTCACTAAAACCGAGAAGTGACTTGACGAGATGCATGTGTAAATCAACTTCCGCCATCGCTCTCCAAAACCAAACTTTTCTAACATGGCCATCAAGAACCTCCATTGAACTTTATCATACGCTTTCTCCATGTCCAACTTGATGATCAAATTATGCCCTTTCGTCTTAGCATTTAGAGAGTGCACCATCTCCTGGCCCAGCAAAACATTATCCGCAATCGCCCTCCCTTTAATAAAACCACTTTGATTCGGAGAGATAATCCTAGGCAACACCGCAGCAAGCCTATCATTCAGAATCTTTGAACAAAGCTTATAAAAAGTTGTACAAAGACTAATAGGCCGAAAATCACTCCACCTTTCCGGATTTGCCTTTTTAGGAATCAACACAATAGTGGTGTTAGAGAATCCTAAAGGCAAACGTTACCCGCAAAAAACCCTTGCACCGCCATGTAAACATCATCCTTAATAATCTCCCAACAATCATGAAAAAACTTTGTCGTGTAGCCATCAGGACCCGCCACACTATCCATTGGCATCCGACAAAGAGTTTCAAAAACCTCTTCCATAGAAGGGCACTCCACCAACATCCGATTCTCCACCTCTGAAACCAACGAAGGAATAAAATCCAAAGAATGCTGCTCTAAGTCCTCATTCCCACCCCCAAGAAAATTTTGAAAGTGAGACACCGCCGAAGACATCAACTCATCTTGGTCCTCAACCAATTGATCCCCCACCAAGATTTTATTGATTCTTCCCCGAGCCCTCCTTTTCTTCACACAAGCTTGATAAAACTTTGTGTTTCTCTCACCATCCCTCATCCAATTACAAGCAGCCCTTTGTTTCCACATATCCTCTTGCATAGAAACCCGCAACGTCAATTCAGCATTCCACCTATTGAGATCAATCAAATTAACCTCAGAAGGATCACGATCAAATGCAAGCTTCCAAGAGTTGTGTCTTATTTTGGGCAAATCCATTCGTTTAGACTCTAAAACATGCATAGCAAGTTATTGGTGCTTTTGGAGAATCAACGAATGTTGGGCCTTTTTGTGTTATTCACAGTCTTTCCTATAAGCTTTCAAGACTGTGTCTTTTCCATTAGTTTAGGCTCTAAAACATGCATTGCACGTTATTGGTGCTTTTGGCGAGTAAAACGAATGTTGGTCCTTTTTCTGCTATCACAATCTTTCCAATAAGCTTCTAAGAGTTGTGTCGTACTTTGGGTAAATCCACTCGTTTAGGCTCTAAAACATGCATTGCAGTTATTGGTGCTTTTGGTGAATCAACGAATGTTGGTACTTTTTGGTTATTCACAATCTTTTCTATAAGCTTCCAAGAGTTGTGTCTTATTATGGGCTAATCCATTCGTTTCGGCTCTAAAACATGCATTGCAAGTTATTGTTGGTTTTGGTGAATCAACGAATGTTGGTCCTTTTTGCGTTATTAAAAATCTTTCCTATAAGCTTCCTAAAGTTGTGTCTTATTTTGGGCAAATCCATTCGTTTAGACTGTAAAACATGCATTGCGTGTTATTGGTGCTTTCGGTGAATCAACAAATGTTTGTCCTTTTTGTGTTATTCACAATCTTTCCTATTATCTTCCAAGAATTGTGTCGTATTTTGGGCAAATCCATTCGTTTAGCCTCTAAAACAATATGCAATGCATGTTATTGGTGCTTTTGGTGAATCAACGAATGTTTGTCGTTTTAGTGTTAATCATAATCTTTCCTATAAGCTTCCAAGAGTTGTGTCTTATTATGGGCTAATCCATTCGTTTAGGCTCTAAAACATGCATTGCAAGTTATTGGTGCTTATGCTGAATCAACGAATGTTGTTTCTTTTTGTGTTATTCACAACCTTTCCTATAAGCTTTCAAGAGCTGTGTCTTATCCATTATTTAGCCTCTAAAACATGCATTGCACGTTATTGGTGCTTTTGGTGAATCAACGAATGTTGGTCCTTTTTGTGTTATTCACAATCTTTCCTATAAGCTTCCAACAGTTGTGTCTTATTTTGGACAAATCCATTCGTTTAAGCTTTAAAACATGCATTGCAAGTTATTGGTGCTTTTGATGAATCAATGAATGTTGGTCCTTTTTGTGTTATTCACAATCTTTCCTATAAGCTTCCAAGAGTTATGTCTTATCCATTTGTTTAGGCTCTAAAACATGCATTGCAAGTTATTGGTGCTTTTGTTGAATCAACGAAATTTGGTCCTTTTTTAGTTATTCACAATCTTTCCTATAAGCTTCCAAGAGTTGTGTCGTATTTTCGGCAAATCCATTCGTTTACGCGCTAAAACATGCATTGCAATTTATTAGTGCTTTTGGTGAATCAACGAATGTTGGTACTTTTTGTGTTATTCACAATCTTTCCTATAAGCTTCCAAGAGTTGTGTCTTATTTTGGGCGAATCCATTCGTTTAGGCTCCAAAACATGCATTGCAAGTTATTGGGGCTTTTGGTGAATCAATGAATGTTGGTCCTTTTTGTGTTATTCACAATCTTTCCTATAAGCTTCAAAGAGTTGTGTCGTACTTTGGGTAAATCCACTCATTTAGGCTCTAAAACATGCATTGCAAGTTATTGTTGGTTTTGGTGAATCAACGAATGTTGGTCCTTTTTGCGTTATTCAAAATCTTTCCTATAAGCTTCCTAAAGTTTTTTTTAATCAAAAAGAAACCCTTCATAGAAAAACCTCGCAAAAAAAAATACAATGTTTAAGAGTGCCAAAACGGATGCACTCTTAGCTCATCAAACTAAAAAGCCAACTAAACTACTAGAGAATCTTCAAGCTCAAATAAGCAACAATGCTACTTAGGAAATCTAATATAAGGAACTCCACGACTATCTAATAATGCAAGACCCCAAGCTTTCCGACTACAAATAGTAAAAAACGAATTTGTCTTCAAATCACACGCCTCGTTTGCCAAAAGGTCTGCCACGGCATTACCTTCACGAAAAATATGAGAAAACGAAACATCCATAGCTGAAATCAATTGACGAATCCTTTGAATAAACCTTGCATATTTCCAAAATCCCGCTCTCCTGGACTTCACCAATGCAATCACTGATTGAGCATCCAATTCCACTAAAAGAGTGTGAATTCCATGTTCCCAACAAAGCTCTAATCCATGTAGAAGCCCCCGTAATTCCGCTTCCATATTTGTTGCAGTCCCAACAAAAAAATGAAAGCCCCAAATAATGTTCCCTTGATCATCCCTTAAGACGCCTCCACACGCCGACTCACCCGGATTACCCCTGGAATAGCCGTCCGTGTTCAACTTGAAACCATGCAAAGGTGGAGGACACCAATGCACAACACGAACGTCTCGGCCCGACGGCCCCAATTGCTGAAAATGAAACCTTCGACCAACCTCCCAAGCTCCAACCCAATTCAGCCGAATCCCAGCCAACCTACACGTCTCCAAGTACCGAAAGATTCTGAAAATAATCCTTCCCGGCACCATTTGGATGTCACGATACTTTGAGTCATTCCGAGCAGCCCAAAGAAACCAACCGATCAGAATTGGAATAAGGCCACGAACATGTCCCGGCTTCACCCCATCAATCCACAAAGCCCGTGCCTCATTCAACGAACCCACCACTCCCCTATTAACCTTAAAACGGTTAAAGAAATAGTTCCAAACCTGTTTTGCAATCTCCCCAGACCACAACATATGCTCTAAAGTCTCCACACAACTACAGCATTGACATTTAGAAGCGAGCTCCACCCCCTTAACTTGCATAAGCTGATCCGTAGGAATCCAGCCATTAACAAGTTTCCACCAAAAGAAAGAAATGTGCGGCATCACCAATGAGTTCCAAAACCAACTAGCACCCACCATCTCTTCATGCTTCACACGCACCACCTCCCACGCTGAATTAGTACTAAAAGCACCATCAGCAGCCGGTTTCCAAATTGCACAATCCGCTTCCTAAAGTTGAGTCTTATTTTGGGCAAATCCATTCGTTTAGACTCTAAAACATGCATTGCGTGTTATTGGTGCTTTCGGTGAATCAACGAATGTTTGTCCTTTTTGTGTTATTCACAATCTTTCCTATTATCTTCCAAGAATTGTGTCGTATTTTGGGCAAATCCATTTGTTTAGCCTCTAAAACAATATGCAATGCACGTTATTGGTGCTTTTGGTGAATCAACGAATGCTTGTCCTTTTTTGTTTTACTCACAATCTTTCCTATATGTTTCCAAGAGTTGTCTTATTTGGGAATATCCATTCGTTTAGGCTCTATAACATGCATTGCAAGTTATTGGTGCTTTTGCTGAATCAACGAATGTTGTTTCTTTTTGTGTTATTCACAACCTTTCCTATAAGCTTCCAAGAGCTGTGTCTTATCCATTAATTTAGCCTCTACAACATGCATTGCACGTTATTGGTGCTTTTGGTGAATCAACGAATGTTGGTCCTTTTTGTGTTATTCACAATCTTTCCTATAAGCTTCCAACAGTTGTGTCTTATTTTGGACAAATCCATTCGTTTAAGCTTTAAAACATGCATTGCAAGTTATTGGTGCTTTTGATGAATCAATGAATGTTGGTCCTTTTTGTGTTATTCACAATCTTTCCTATAAGCTTCCAAGAGTTGTGTCTTATCCATTTGTTTAGGCTCTAAAACATGCATTGCAAGTTATTGGTGCTTTTGTTGAATCAACGAAATTTGGTCTTTTTTTTGTTATTCACAATCTTTCCTATAAGCTTCCAAGAGTTGTGTCGTATTTTGGGCAACTCCATTTGTTCAGGCTCTAAAACATGCATTGCATGTTATTGGTGCTTTTGGCGAATCAACGAATGTTTGTCCTTTTTGTGTTAATCATAATCTTTCCTATAAGCTTCCAAGAGTTGTGTCTTATTATGGGCTAATCCATTCGTTTTGGCTCTAAAACATGCATAGCAAGTTATTGGTGCTTTTGGTGATTTAACGAATGTTGGTCCTTTTTGTGTTATTCACAATCTTTCCTATAAGCTTTCAAGACTATGTCTTATATATTAGTTTAGGCTCTAAAACATGCATGGCACGTTATTGGTGCTTTTGGTGAATAAAACGAATGTTGGTCCTTTTTGTGGTATTCACAATCTTTCCTATAAGCTTCTACGAGTGTTGTCGTACTTTGGGTAAATCCACTCGTTTAGGCTCTAACACATGCATTGCAGTTATTGATGCTTTTGGTGAATCAACGAATGTTGGTCCTTTTTGTGTTATTCACAATCTTTCCTATAAGTTTCCATGAGTTGTGTCTTATTTTGGGCGAATCCATTCGTTTAGGCTCCAAAACATGCATTGCAAGTTATTGGGGCTTTTGGTGAATCAATGAATGTTGGTCCTTTTTGTGTTATTCACAATCTATAAGCTTCCAAGAGTTGTGTCGTATTTTGGGAAACTCCATTTGTTCAGGCTCTAAAACATGCATTGCACGTTATTAGTGATTTTGGTGAATCAACAAATGTTGGTTATTTTTTGTGTTATTCACAATCTTTCCTATAAGCTTCCAAGAGTTGTGTATTATTTTGGGCAAATCCATTCGTTTAGACTCTAAAACATGCATAGCATGTTATTGGTGCTTTTGGTGATTTAATGAATGTTGGTCCTTTTTTTGTTATTCACAATCTTTCCTATAAGCTTTCAAGACTGTGTCTTATATATTAGTTTAGGCTCTAAAACATGCATGGCACGTTATTGGTGCTTTTGGTGAATAAAACGAATGTTGGTCCTTTTTGTGGTATTCACAATCTTTCCTATAAGCTTCTAAGAGTTGTGTCGTACTTTGGGTAAATCCACTCGTTTAGGCTCTAAAACATGCATTGCAGTTATTGGTGCTTTTGGTGAATCAACGAATGTTGGTCCTTTTTGTGTTATTCACAATCTTTCCTATAAGCTTCCATGAGTTGTGTCTTATTTTGGGCGAATCCATTCGTTTAGGCTCCAAAACATGCATTGCAAGTTATTGGGGCTTTTGGTGAATCAATGACTGTTGGTCCTTTTTGTGTTATTCACAATCTTTCCTATAATCTTGAAAGAGTTGTGTCTTATCCATTCGTTTAGGCTCTAAAACATGCATTGCACGTTATTGGTGCTTTTGGTGTATCAAAGAATGTTGGTCCCTTTTGTGTTATTCAAAATCTTTCCTATAAGCTTCCAAGAGTTGTGTCTTATTTTCGGCAAATCCATTCGTTCACGCGCTAAAACATGCATTGCAATTTATTAGTGCTTTTGGTGAATCAACGAATGTTGGTACTTTTTGTGTTATTCACAATCTTTTCTATAAGCTTCCAAGAGTTGTGTCTTATTATGGGCTAATCCATTCGTTTAGGCTCTAAAACATACATTGCAAGTTATTGCTGGTTTTGGTGAATCAACGAATGTTGGTGCTTTTTGCGTTATTCAAAATCTTTCCTATAAGCTTCCTAAAGTTGTGTCTTATTTTGGGCAAATCCATTCGTTTAGACTCTAAAACATGCATTGCGTGTTATTGGTGCTTTTGGTGAATCAACGAATGCTTGTCCTTTTTGTGTTATTCACAATCTGTCCTATTATCTTCCCAGAGTTGTGTCGTATTTTGGGCAAATTCATTCGTTTAGCCTCTAAAACAACATGCATTGCACGTTATTGGTGCTTTTGGTGAATCAACGAATGCTGGTTCTTTTTGTGTTATTCACAATCTTTCCTATATGTTTCCAAGAGTTGTGTCTTATTTGGGAAAAACCATTCGTTAGGCTCTAAAACATGCATTGCAAGTTATTGGTGCTTTTGCTGAATCAACGAATGTTGTTTCTTTTTGTGTTATTCACAATCTTTCCTATAAGCTTTCAAGAGCTGTGTCTTATCCGTTAGTTTAGCCTCTAAAACATGCACTGCACGTTATTGGTGGTTTTGGTGAATCAACGAATGTTGGTCCTTTTTGTGTTACTCACAATCTTTCCTATAAGCTTCCAAGAGTTGTGTCTTATTTTGGACAAATCTATTCGTTTAAGCTTTAAAACATGCATTGCAAGTTATTGGTGCTTTTGATGAATCAACGAATGTTGGTCCTTTTTGTGTTATTCACAATCTTTCCTATAAGCTTCCAAGAGTTGTGTCTTATCCATTCGTTTAGGCTCTAAAACATGCATTGCAAGTTATTGGTGCTTTTGTTGAATCAACGAAAGTTGGTCCTTTTTGTGTTATTCACAATCTTTCCTATAAGCTTCCAAGAGTTGTGTCGTATTTTGGGCAACTCGATTTGTTCAGGCACTCTAAAACATGCATTGCATGTTATTGGTGCTTTTGGTGAATCAACGAATGTTTGTCGTTTTTGTGTTAATCATAATCTTTCCTATAAGCTTCCAAGAGTTGTGTCTTATTATGGGCTAATCCATTCGTTTAGGCTCTAAAACATGCTTTGCAAGTTATTGGTGGTTTTGGTGAATCAACGAATGTTGGTCCTTTTTGCGCTATTCAAAATCTTTCCAATAAGCTTCCAAAAGTTGTGTCTTATTTTGGGCAAATCCATTCGTTAGACTCTAAAACATGCATTGCACGTTATTAGTGATTTTGGTGAATCAACAAATGTTGGTTATATTTTGTGTTATTCACAATCTTTCCTATAAGCTTCCAAGAGTTGTGTATTATTTTGGGCAAATCCATTCGTTTAGACTCTAAAACATGCATAGCAAGTTATTGGTGCTTTTGGTGATTTAACGAATGTTGGTCCTTTTTTTGTTATTCACAATCTTTCCTATAAGCTTTCAAGACTGTGTCTTATATATTAGTTTAGGCTCTAAAACATGCATGGCACGTTATTTGTGCTTTTGGTGAATAAAACGAATGTTGGTCCTTTTTGTGGTATTCACAATCTTTCCTATAAGCTTCTAAGAGTTGTGTCGTACTTTGGGTAAATCCACTCGTTTAAGCTCTAAAACATGCATTGCAGTTATTGGTGCTTTTGGTGAATCAACGAATGTTGGTCCTTTTTGTGTTATTCAAAATCTTTCCTATAAGCTTCCATGAGTTGTGTCTTATTTTGGGCGAATCCATTCGTTTAGGCTCCTAAACATGCATTGCAAGTTATTGGGGCTTTTGGTGAATCAATGAATGTTGGTCCTTTTTGTGTTATTCACAATCTTTCCTATAAGCTTCAAAGAGTTGTGTCTTATCCATTCGTTTAGGCTCTAAAACATGCATTGCACGTTATTGGTGCTTTTGGTGTATCAAAGAATGTTGGTCCCTTTTGTGTTATTCAAAATCTTTCCTATAAGCTTCAAAAACCTCTTCCATAGAAGGGCATTCCACCAACATCCGATTCTCCACCTCTGAAACCAACGAAGGAATAAAATCCAAAGAATGCTGCTCTAAGTCCTCATTCCCACCCCCAAGAAAATTTTGAAAGTGAGACACCGCCGAAGACCTCAACTCATCTTGGCCCTCAACCAATTGATCCCCCACCAAGATTTTATTGATTCTTCCCCGAGCCCTCCTTTTCTTCACACAAGCTTGATAAAACTTTGTGTTTCTCTCACCATCCCTCATCCAATTACAAGCAGCCCTTTGTTTCCACATATCCTCTTGCATAGAAACCCGCAACGTCAATTCAGCATTCCACCTATTGAGATCAATCAAATTAACCTCAGAAGGGTCACGGTCAAATGCAAGCTCCGCCTTTTTCACCCTTTCCTCCATCTCTTTCACCTTCACATTGACATCCCCAAACTCATTCCAATTCCACAACTTTAGCCTAAACTGCAGCAGTTTCAATTTCTCCCAAAGCCCTCTCAAACCCGAAGTCCGACAAGGCAGCCTCCAATTCTCCTCCACCATCCTTTTGAACTCTCCATGCCGCAACCACATATTCTGAAACCTAAAAGAAGATTTCCTCCTCCTTTGCTGCCTCATAAATTCGAACAACAATGGACAATGATCAGATTGCCTTCTCGCAAGGTGAGTCACCGAAGAAACCTCAAATAAATCAGTTCAACCGCTATTCACCATAACACGATCCAATCTGCCCCACGCTCCCCTTTTGTTCGTCCAAGTGAATCGGACTCCTTGTTGGTGAAGGAAACCTTGGGGGTGGAATTAGGAGTCCTATATGTCTTATTTTGGGCAAATCCATTCGTTTAGACTCTAAAACATGCATTGCGTGTTATTGGTGCTTTTGGTGAATCAACGAATGTTTGTCCTTTTTGTGTTATTCACAATCTTTCCTATTATCTTCCCAGAGTTGTGTCGTATTTTGGGAAAATCTATTCGTTTAGCCTCTAAAACAACATGCATTGCACGTTATTGGTGCTTTTGGTGAATCAATGAATGCTGGTTCTTTTTGTGTTATTCACAATCTTTCCTATATGTTTCCAAGAGTTGTGTCTTATTTGGGAAAAACCATTCGTTTAGGCTCTAAAACATGCATTGCAAGTTATTGGTGCTTTTGCTGAATCAACGAATGTTGTTTCTTTTTGTGTTATTCACAATCTTTCCTATAAGCTTTCAAGAGCTGTGTCTTATCCATTAGTTTAGCCTCTAAAACATGCACTGCACGTTATTGGTGGTTTTGGTGAATCAACGAATGTTGGTCCTTTTTGTGTTATTCACAATCTTTCCTATAAGCTTCCAAGAGTTGTGTCTTATTTTGGACAAATCTATTCGTTTAAGCTTTAAAACATGCATTGCAAGTTATTGGTGCTTTTGATGAATCAACGAATGTTGGTCCTTTTTGTGTTATTCACAATCTTTCCTATAAGCTTCCAAGAGTTGTGTCTTATCCATTCGTTTAGGCTCTAAAACATGCATTGCAAGTTATTGGTGCTTTTGTTGAATCAACAAAAGTTGGTCCTTTTTGTGTTATTCACAATCTTTCCTATAAGCTTCCAAGAGTTGTGTCGTATTTTGGGCAACTCGATTTGTTCAGGCACTCTAAAACATGCATTGCATGTTATTGGTGCTCTTGGTGAATCAACGAATGTTTGTCGTTTTTGTGTTAATCATAATCTTTCCTATAAGCTTCCAAGAGTTGTGTCTTATTATGGGCTAATCCATTCGTTTAGGCTCTAAAACATGCGTTGCAAGTTATTGGTGGTTTTGGTGAATCAACGAATGTTGGTCCTTTTTGCGCTAATCAAAATCTTTCCTATAAGCTTCCAAAAGTTGTGTCTTATTTTGGGCAAATCCATTCGTTAGACTCTAAAACATGCATTGCACGTTATTAGTGATCTTGGTGAATCAACAAATGTTGGTTATATTTTGTGTTATTCACAATCTTTCCTATAAGCTTCCAAGAGTTGTGTATTATTTTGGGCAAATCCATTCGTTTAGACTCTAAAACATGCATAGCAAGTTATTGGTGCTTTTGGTGATTTAACGAATGTTGGTCCTTTTTTTGTTATTCACAATCTTTCCTATAAGCTTTCAAGACTGTGTCATATATATTAGTTTAGGCTCTAAAACATGCATGGCACGTTATTGGTGCTTTTGGTGAATAAAACGAATGTTGGTCCTTTTTGTGGTATTCACAATCTTTCCTATAAGCTTCTAAGAGTTGTGTCGTACTTTGGGTAAATCCACTCGTTTAGGCTCTAAAACATGCATTGCAGTTATTGGTGCTTTTGGTGAATCAACGAATGTTGGTCCTTTTTGTGTTATTCAAAATCTTTCCTATAAGCTTCCATGAGTTGTGTCTTATTTTGGGCGAATCCATTCGTTTAGGCTCCTAAACATGCATTGCAAGTTATTGGGGCTTTTGGTGAATCAATGAATGTTGGTCCTTTTTGTGTTATTCACAATCTTTCCTATAAGCTTCAAAGAGTTGTGTCTTATCCATTCGTTTAGGCTCTAAAACATGCATTGCACGTTATTGGTGCTTTTGGTGTATCAAAGAATGTTGGTTCCTTTTGTGTTATTCAAAATCTTTCCTATAAGCTTCCAAGAGTTGTGTCTTAGTTTCGGCAAATCCATTCGTTTACGCGCTAAAACATGCATTGCAATTTATTAGTGCTTTTGGTGAATCAACGAATGTTGGTACTTTTTGTGTTATTCACAATCTTTTCTATAAGCTTCCAAGAGTTGTGTCTTATTATGGGCTAATCCATTCGTTTAGGCTCTAAAACATGCATTGCAAGTTATTGCTGGTTTTGGTGAATCAACGAATGTTGGTCCTTTTTGCGTTATTCAAAATCTTTCCTATAAGCTTCCTAAAGTTTTTTTTTTAAAAAAGAAACCGAAACTTTCATAGAATCAAAAGCAAGAGTTAGTCGAGATAGTCCAAAATGGACTCTCGACGCTTACAAAAAATCAAAGCAAACATCAAAAAAGCTCAAAAAAGGAACTAATGAGGGAACCTTAAGTAAGGAACACCTCGACAATCAAGCAAAGCTAAACCAATCACTTTACGACTACATCTATCACTACCAAAACTATCAAAGGTCTTCAAATCACAAGCTTCATTAGCCAATAGATCAGCTACTGAATTTCCTTCCCGAAAGATATGCGACACCTTCACTTCCATTTGACAAAGAAGCACCCGAATCCTATGAAGCAAAGCGGCGATCTTCCAATTCCCACAACCGCCCGAAGCCACCAACGTCACCAACACTTGTGCATCCAATTCAACATGAACCCTTAAAAAACCCTTCTCAAAACACAACTCCAGACCACGCAACAGCCCCCAAGCTTCCGCCTCCATATTGGTACCAATACCAAAATAGTGATGAAAAGCAAAAAGAATATTGCCCTCATGATCCCGAACAACACCACCACCACCAGCCTCCCCCGGATTCCCCCTAGAACAACCATCCGTGTTTAACTTTACCCAAGGAAACCTCGGACAACGCCAAACCACCACCTTAATCTCCTTACCACTCGGCCCCACTCTTTGAAACTTCCACAACTTCCCAACCTCAAAATGGCCCGACCAGCCAATCTTAACCCCAATAAGACGAATCGTTATCAACGTATCTCAACACCTTTCCAATGATCTTAGACGGCACAATGCGAATCATCCTATGCTTCGAGTCATTACGAGCAGCCCATAAAAACCAAATGATCAAAGCCGGAATCAGGCCCCGAACATGACCCGGCTTGACCCCACTCAACCATCCAACCTTTGCCTCATTCAATGTACAAAGCACATTGACATTGAAGAGGCCCCCAAAAAAACTCCAAACATGCCGAGCCGCCGCCCCTGACCAAATAATATGATCAATCGACTCCACCTCTCGACAACATTGGCACTTAGAAGCCAAACAAACACCATTAGCCTGAAGATTACTATCAGAAGGAATCCACCCAAAGTGCAACTTCCAACAAAAAAACGAAATATGAGGCATAATCGATTTATGCCAAAACCACTTAGCCTCATCCACCGGTTCATTTGGAGTTCTCACCAACTCCCACGCAGATTTTGCCGAGAAACATCCATTAGAAGAAGGTTTCCACACCGGAACATCCTTCTTCTCCACACTCGGCCGAATCTCCAAAATAGACTCAACCAAATCCTCAGCGAGCCTCTCCCTTAAGAGCGCCACATTCCAACGACCATCAACCAAAAAATCAGCAACTCGAGCATCCACTGGACCCCTAACCCTTTGACGTGAAGCTAATGTCTCCGAGCCACACCATTGGTCATGCCAAAACGAGATATGACCTTCTCCAACAAGCCAAAAAATCTGCTTTTGAGCAGCCTCCCTCGCCTCCACAAGCCGTTTCCAAACCAAAGAACTATGGGACGTCGCCCGAGCCAGCCAAGGAGACGCCCTTTTACAATAATACCCATGCAAACAAGACGCCCAAAGGCTGTCCATTTTCCGAAACCTCCACCAAAGCTTAATCGAGAAAGAATCCACCACATCCCAAAGAGACCGAAAGCCCAAGCCACCCTCCAAAACCGGCTTACACACCTTCTTCCAAGATGCCCAATGCATCCGCTTTCTTGTCTCAAAATCACCCCATAAAAACCTCGCAAAAATTCCATGCATTTTCTTGATCACCCCCTTAGTAGGACGCATCACCTGGAAAAAATAGACAGGAATAGTGCTCAATGTTGATTTAATGAGTGTAATCCTACCTCCAGGAGACAACAAATTCAGATTCCAGCCATTCAAATGACCCCTAATCTTATCAATAATCCCTTCAAAATGGACAGCCCTACTACGTCCCACAAAAAGAGGCAAACTCGTTGGTGAAAAACCGGACAGCCTTTGTATCATCCGACGTCGAGAAGACGAAGCACGCCGTCCCAAAATAAACATACTTTTTTGCACGTTCACCTTTTGACCCGAAACAGCCCCATAAAGCTCAAGGAACCTACACATCCTCCGAACACTCCTTTTAGATCCCTTCAAAAATAACATACAATCATCAGCATAAGCTAAATGAGAAAGCTTAAACCTTTTCTTTGTGTCAAAACACATATCCGGATGTTGCGCCATAAGTTGCTCCACGCCCCGTGAGAGGAACTCCGCTGCAATAACAAACAAAGCCGGAGAAATAGGGTCACCTTGTCTCAACCCCTGAGACGAAGCAAAGTACCCTGCATTCTCACCATTCACTAAAACCGAGAAGTGACTTGACGAGATGCATGTGTAAATCAACTTCCGCCATCGCTCTCCAAAACCAAACTTTTCTAACATGGCCATCAAGAACCTCCATTGAACTTTATCATACGCTTTCTCCATGTCCAACTTGATGATAAAATTATGCCCTTTCGTCTTAGCATTTAGAGAGTGCACCATTTCCTGGCCCAGCAAAACATTATCCGCAATCGCCCTCCCTTTAATAAAACCACTTTGATTTGGAGAGATAATCCTAGGCAACACCGCAGCAAGCCTATCATTCAGAATCTTTG
Organism: Misopates orontium; assembly: GCA_946800315.1. Classification (NCBI taxonomy): domain Eukaryota; kingdom Viridiplantae; phylum Streptophyta; class Magnoliopsida; order Lamiales; family Plantaginaceae; genus Misopates; species Misopates orontium. The sequence continues at coordinate 25,693,368 of OX326946.1, forward strand.
AACAAAGCTTATAAAAAGTTGTACAAAGACTAATAGGCCGAAAATCACTCCACCTTTCCGGATTTGCCTTTTTAGGAATCAACACAATAGTGGTGTTAGAGAATCCTAAAGGCAAAACGTTACCAGCAAAAAACCCTTGCACCGCCATGTAAACATCATCCTTAATAATCTCCCAACAATCATGAAAAAACTTTGTCGTGTAGCCAACAGGACCCGCCACACTATCCATTGGCATCCGACAAAGAGTTTCAAAAACCTCTTCCATAGAAGGGCATTCCACCAACATCCGATTCTCCACCTCTGAAACCAACTAAGGAATAAAATCCAAAGAATGCTGCTCTAAGTCCTCATTCCCACCCCCAAGAAAATTTTGAAAGTGAGACACCGCCGAAGACCTCAACTCATCTTGGCCCTCAACCAATTGATCCCCCACCAAGATTTTATTGATTCTTCCCCGAGCCCTTCTTTTCTTCACACAAGCTTGATAAAACTTTGTGTTTCTCTCACCATCCCTCATCCAATTACAAGCAGCCCTTTGTTTCCACATATCCTCTTGCATAGAAACCCGCAACGTCAATTCAGCATTCCACCTATTGAGATCAATCAAATTAACCTCAGAAGGGTCACGGCCAAATGCAAGCTCCGCCTTTTTCACCCTTTCCTCCATCTCTTTCACCTTCACATTGACATCCCCAAACTCATTCCAATTCCACGACTTTAGCCTAAACTGCAGGTTTCAATTTCTCCCAAAGCCCTCTCAAACCCGTAGTCCGACAAGGAAGCCTCCAATTCTCCTCCACCATCCTTTTGAACTCTCCATGCCGCAACCACATATTCTGAAACCTAAAAGAAGATTTCCTCCTCCTTTGCTGCCTCATAAATTCGAACAACAATGGACAATGATCAGATTGCCTTCTCGCAAGGTGAGTCACCGAAGAAACCTCAAATAAATCAGTCCAACCGCTATTCACCATAACACGATCCAATCTGCCCCACGCTCCCCTTTTGTTCGTCCAAGTGAATTGGCCCCCTGTAAACCCCACGTCAAACAGCCCCGTTTCAGCAAGCACCGTGTTGAAGTCATTGATCTCACCCAACTTAGGCCGACCCTTTCCCCGTCTTTCCGTCACCGAAGTAACCGTGTTAAAGTCACCCCCAACACACCACGGCTCATTGGTACAAACAGCCCTCAAACCATCCCAAAGCTCAACTCTCCCATGCCGAGTAGTAGATGCATACACAAAAGTCAGAAAAACAGAAATCTGCAAAACCGAATCCTCCACCTTACAATGTACAAATTGAGGATGGTCTTCAACCACCTCAATTTGAACAGAATCCTCAAACATAATCCAAATTTTCCTCGAAGAATTAACAATCAAAGAAGGAAAATTAAATCTCCTAGGAAACCTCCAATCAGCATCAATTAAAGGTTCTAACAATACTAAAATTTTAGGCTTCAAGTCACGCCTCAAAGCCATAAGTTTACCTTGTGCGGGTTCATTCCCAACACCTCTAATATTCCAAATTAGTGTTTTAAACATTGGAACGGATAACAACACCCTTACCTCTCCTCGAAGTCATTCGAGAAAGCTGATCCTCAACCTCTTTAGACGCCGTCTCATCTCCTGACGGATCTGAAAGGCCACCCTCACTTATTGTTCCACGCCTTGACCTCCTTTTCGCCAATATGTGTTTCTCATAAATCCGAGCAGCAACATCCAAAGCCCTCAATTCCTGATCGTCTAAGTCCGGACTCTTAAAAGAACCATCCGACTCATCCCCTGATTCATTAATTTGGTGTTGAATTCGTTGCACCGAATTCTCAAAAAAAGGTGATTTATACGATGTGATCGCCATCGACGAACCAGCCTCATCTCCATTCAAAACCATATTTCGAACCCTTTCATAGTTTCTCCTGATTTGTTCTCCACGTTCCTGAGTGTCTAATGAATTTCCAGAGCCCTCAATACGTTCACCATCACTCAAATTCAAACCAGGAGAAATTTGCAAATTTTCAGAACCAAGTTCCTTGTGCCCCACTCCTAGTCCCACACCCGGTAGGACTCCTAATTCCACCCCCAAGGTTTCCTTCACCAACAAGGAGTCCTGCCCCACTCCTAGTCCCACACCCGGTAGGACTCCTAATTCCACCCCCAAGGTTTCCTTCACCAACAAGGAGTCCTGCCCCACTCCTAGTCCCACACCCGGTAGGACTCCTAATTCCACCCCCAAGGTTTCCTTCACCAACAAGGAGTCCTCCTTAGGCTGTGGGTCAACCAAAACAGCCTCACCACCTTGTTGCACCACCGGGGCCGTTTCAAAATCGTAACCGGTCCGGGCATCTCCCCTTGCACAACCCGCGTGCCATGCGTGCCCGGTGTTGCGCGCGACGGGCCATCATTGGCACGACGCGAGGGCACCTCCGTTCTCCTCACGGTACGACCCGATCCCCTCCTTAACGAACGTCCTCGACCACCAAGCGACTTAGATCGACGTCCTTGTTGTTCATGAACAGCCTTATTCACCACCTTTCCATTAACAAAACACCTCTCTTTACTATGTCCGACATGATTACACACCGTGCAATAATGGGGACGATCTCCATAAACAACTTTTTGCCAAAAACTTCCTTCCGGGCCATCAATGAAAATCTCCTTAATCTCCTCCGCAAGCAAATCAATTTCAACACAAGCCCTAGCACAACTTGGCCTAATTACCTTGGCTGTAGATTCATCAATACGTAACGGTGTCCCAATCAAAGACATAATATCATGCAACGCCTCCTTGTGATGCATGACAATGGGCAGCCGTGGCAATGATACCCAAACCGGCACTACCGAAGATTCTGACTTTGGATCAAAACTCGGGGGACCACTTAAAAATCCGCATCGGAAAACCCTGAACCATCCACGATTGTCTCGACCACAACCGCGTGGAATCATCCTCCAAAGTAATCTGAATGAAAACATGCCTCGCATCAATGTCTCCCAACGAGAAAGAACCCCTTAACCCCAACTTCAAAAACCAAGTTTGCAAATCCTCCGGGGACGGACGTCCATGAGAAAATTTTCCAACCAATGCATATTTGAATTGCAACGCAAAGCAATCAAAATCAGATTTGTTAAATCTATTTGCGGGTTTCCCTTGATATGTAAACGCTTTCATCGGTTCCGTTACACGGGTGCCAAGTGCAAAAATAGGATCATCAGCAAACGATTTGCTAATCGCCCTCGGTGACAAATCCCTCTTGCCCACCAAAGAGTGATCAAACAATCTAACAAACGAACGGCTTTGAGGCTTCACGTTAGTTTTAGGATCCAACTTTCCTCCCTAACTTGATCACGAATCCTATTCGGAAAAGACTCCTTGAGCGATGGGAACTCCGGTAAAATCCCATCCTTCGGCTGCTCAACGGCGGTAGGTGGTGGCTGCACCTCGGAAGAAATCAAGACGCGTCGTGAAAGTAACGCGTTGTCAACAACCGACAGAAGATTGATGTCGAAAGTTGATGCCGCCGGCTTGCATGGCGGTGGAACGGACGGGCCCGGTGGCTGATCCACCGGGCAAGGCTGATCGGAGGCGTCGGCCTCCATGCACGGCGGCTAAAGGCCGCGGCACGAAACCCTAGGAGAAAAAAGAAAAATTCGCCCAAAGAGGAGAGAGTATTTTAAAATATTAAATCAAAAAATAACAAGGTCTAATTGATGTTAAAAATTAAAATCTACGGTCTAGATCTAAGTGCGTCTAACTTTTTTTATGTCTTATTTTGGGCAAATCCATTCGTTTAGACTCTAAAACATGCATTGCGTGTTATTGGTGCTTTTGGTGAATCAACGAATGTTTGTCCTTTTTGTGTTATTCACAATCTTTCCTATTATCTTCCAAGAGTTGTGTCGTATTTTGGGCAAATCCATTCGTTTAGCCTCTAAAACAACATGCATTGCACGTTATTGGTGCTTTTGGTGGATCAACGAATGCTGGTTCTTTTTGTGTTATTCACAATCTTTCCTTTATGTTTCCAAGAGTTGTGTCTTATTTGGGAAAATCCATTCGTTTAGGCTCTAAAACATGCATTGCAAGTTATTGGTGCTTTTGCTGAATCAACGAATGTTGTTTCTTTTTGTGTTATTCACAATCTTTCCTATAAGCTTTCAAGAGATGTGTCTTATCCATTAGTTTAGGCTCTAAAACATGCATTGCACATTATTGGTGGTTTTGGTGAATCAACGAATGTTGGTCCTTTTTGTGCTATTCACAATCTTTCCTATAAGCTTCTAAGAGTTTTTTTAATCAAAAAGGAACCCTTCATAGAAAAACCTCGCAAAAAAATACAATGTTTAAGAGTGCCAAAACGGATGCACTCTTAGCTCATCAAACCAAAAAGCCAACTAAGCTACTAGAGAATCTTCAAGCTCAAATAAGCAACAATGCTACTTAGGAAATCTAATATAAGGAACTCCACGACTATCTAATAATGCAAGACCCCTAGCTTTCCGACTACAAATAGTAAAAAACGAATTTGTCTTCAAATCACACGCCTCGTTTGCCAAAAGGTCTGCCACGGCATTACCTTCACGAAAAATATGAGAAAACGAAACATCCATAGCTGAAACCAATTGACGAATCCTTTGAATAAACCTTGCATATTTCCAAAATCCCGCTCTCCTGGACTTCACCAATGCAATCACTGATTGAGCATCCAATTCCACTAAAAGAGTGTGAATTCCATGTTCCCAACAAAGTTCTAATCCACGTAGAAGCCCCCGTAATTCCGCTTCCATATTTGTTGCAGTCCCAACAAAAAAATGAAAGCCCCAAATAATGTTCCCTTGATCATCCCTTAAGACGCCTCCACATGCCGACTCACCCGGATTACCCCTGGAACAGCCGTCCGTGTTCAACTTGAAACCATGCAAAGGTGGAGGACACCAATGCACAACACGAACGTCTCGGCCCGACGACCCCAATTGCTGAAAATGAAACCTTCGACCAACCTCCCAAGCTCCAACCCAATTCAGCCGAATCCCAGCCAACCTACACGTCTCCAAGTACCGAAAGATTCTGAAAATAATCCTTCCCTGCACCATTTGGATGTCACGATACTTTGAGTCATTCCGTGCAGCCCAAAGAAACCAACCGATCAGAATTGGAATAAGGCCACGAACATGTCCCGGCTTCACCCCATCAATCCACAAAGCCCGTGCCTCATTCAACGAACCCACCACTCCCCTATTAACCTTAAAAAGGTTAAAGAAATAGTTCCAAACCTGTTTTGCAATCTTCCCAGACCACAACATATGCTCTAAAGTTTCCACACTACTACAGCATTGACATTTAGAAGCGAGCTCCACCCCCTTAACTTGCATAAGCTGATCCGTAGGAATCCAGCCATTAACAAGTTTCCACCAAAAGAAAGAAATGTGCGGCATCACCAATGAGTTCCAAAACCAACTAGCACCCACCATCTCTTCATGCTTCACACGCACCACCTCCCACGCTGATTTAGTACTAAAAGCACCATCAGCAGCCGGTTTCCAAATTGCACAATCCGCATTCTCCACACACGGCACAATTTGAAGGATTTCAGTCACAAACTCCTCAGGCACTCGTTCTTTCAACAACGAAACATTCCATTGTCCCTCAACCAAAAAATTGGATACCTTAATGTCTACCGGCCCCGAGACTCGCACAGTAGAACCTAAAGTACCATTCCCAATCCAATGATCATTCCAAAAAGAAACATTCCTGCGCCCAATAATCCAGAAAATTTGGGCGTGCGCCAACTCCCTACCCCTCACAAGCCTCTTCCAAATAGATGAACTATGAGAAGAGGCTCGAGCCAACCAAGGAGATGCCCTTCTACAATAATATTCAAATAAACACCTCGCCCAAAGGCTTTCTTGCTGCCGAAACCGCCACCAAAGCTTGATTGAGAAAGACCTCACCACATCCTCAAGCCACCTAAAACCCAATCCTCCTTCACATAAAGGACGGCAAACCTTTTTCCACGACGCCCAATAAAAACTCTTTCTCGTTGCATAATCACCCCATAGAAACCTCGCCAAAATGCCATGAATCTTTTTAACAACAGATTTCGGAGGCTCCATCACTTGGAAAAAATAAACCGGTATTGAGCAAAGGACCGATTTAATCAAAGTAATACGCCCCCCTGAAGAAAGAAACCTATGGTTCCATGCATTCAAATGACCCCTAATCTTCTCAATGATGATCTCAAAATGCACCGCCAAACGACGCCCAACATGCAAAGGTACCCCTAAATAAATAAGCGGGAGTTGAGTTGAAGTAAAACCCGAAACCCGACTTATCATTCTCTTCCTCGAAGAAGAGGCCCTCCGACTCAACACAAACTTACTCTTTTGTTGGTTAACTTTCTGCCCCGAAACAGCCGAATACAATTCCAAAAAATTGCAAAGCCGCTTCACACTTCGTTTATTCCCCTTCAAGAAAACCATACAATCATCAGCATAAGCCAAATGTGAAAGCTTAAACCTCTTCTTAGTATCAAAAATCATCTCGGGATGCTGCTCCATAAGTCTCTCCAATCCCCTGGAAAGAAATTCTGCCGCAAGAACAAATAGAGCCGGCGAGATAGGATCCCCTTGTCTCAAACCTTGCAATGAAGGAAAATAACCAGCCGTTTCCCCATTGACAAGCACCGAAAAATGACTAGAGGATATGCAAGTTTTGATCAAATTTCTCCATCTCTCACTAAAGCCAAATTTAGTAAGCATATTCAGCAAAAATTCCCATCGAACCTTATCATATGCTTTCTCCATATCTAATTTAACCATCAAATTATGCCCCAAAGTTTTAGCATTAAGAGAGTGCACCATCTCTTGCGCCAACAAAATATTATCCGCAATAGCTCTATTCTGAATGAATCCACTTTGATTCGGAGAAATAAGCTTTGGCAAAACCTCAGCCAACCGATCATTGAGGATTTTTGAGCAAAGCTTATAGAACGTCGTGCATAGACTAATAGGGCGAAAATCACTCCACCTCTCGGGGTTGTCCTTTTTTGGAATAAGGACAATGGTAGTATTTGAGAAGCTTTTTGGCAAAACATGACCAGCAAAAAAGCTTTGAACAGCCCCATAAACATCTCCCTTAACTACATTCCAGCAAACTTGGAAGAACCGCGCCGTAAAACCATCCGGACCCGCCACACTATCCGGCGACATAGCATCAAGAGTTGCTTTAACCTCTTCCATAGAAGGACAGCAAGCAAGCATATTGTTTTCTTCATCCGTCACCAAAGAAGGTATAAAATCCAAATCATGTGGTTGAAGAAGAGAACCATCACCCCCCAAAAAATTCTGAAAGTAATGAGCAGCCGACCCCATAAGCTCATCTTGATCGGATAACAATCTATCACCATCCAAGATTTTATGTATGCGTCCCCTAGCCCTCCTTTTTTTCACACAAGATTGGTAAAATTTAGTATTTCTTTCACCATCTTTCATCCAATTACACGCAGCCCTTTGTTTCCACATATCCTCTTCCATTGAAACACGAAGAGTATATTCAGCATTACACCTATTCAACGATTCCAAGTTCGCATCCGAAGGATCAGAATCAAAAACCATCTCCGCTAATTTCACCCTCTTTTCCATGTCTTTAATTTTGAGTTTAACATCCCCAAAAACGTTCCAATTCCACCATTTAAGCTTCCGTTGCAAACGTTTCAATTTTTCCCATAAACCTCTCATCCCCGACGCCCTAGTAGGCTGATTCCAACTCTCCATTAACATCGTCATAAAGTTAGCATGCCGAAGCCACATATTTTGAAACCGAAAACCAGATTTCCTCCTTCTATTTTGAACATTAAACTCAAAAAGTAGAGGACAATGGTCAGATTGCTTCCTAGCAAGATGAGTCACCGAAGATATCTCAAACGCCTCAACCCAACCACTATTGACCACCGTACTTTGGGTAAATCCACTCGTTTAGGCTCTAAAACATGCATTGCAGTTATTGGTGCTTTTGGTGAATCAACGAATATTGGTCCCTTTTGTGTTATTCACAATCTTTCCTATAAGCTTCCAAGAGTTGTGTCTTATCTATTCGTTTAGGCTCTAAAACATGCATTGCATGTTATTGGTGCTTTTGTTGAATCAACGAAAGTTGGTCCTTTTTACGTTATTCACAATCTTTCCTGTAAGCTACCATGAGTTGTGTCGTATTTTGGGCAACTCCATTTGTTCAGGCTCTAAAACATGCATTGCATGTTATTGGTGCTTTTGGCGAATCAACGTATATTTGTCCTTTTTGTGTTAATCATAATCTTTCCTATAAGCTTCCAAGAGTTGTGTCTTATTATGGGCTAATCCATTCGTTTAGGCTCTAAAACATGCATTGCAAGTTATTGGTGGTTTTGGTGAATCAACGAATGTTGGTCCTTTTTGCGTTATTCAAAATCTTTCGTATAAGCTTCCAAAAGTTGTGTCTTATTTTGGGCAAATCCATCCGTTTAGACTCTAAAACATGCATTGCACGTTATTAGTGCTTTTGGTGAATCAACGAATGTTGGTTATTTTTTGTGTTATTCACAATCTTTCCTATAAGCTTCCGAGAGTTTTTTTTTTTTTTTTTTTTTTTAAAAGAAACCAAAACTTTCATAGAATCAAAAGCAAGAGTTAGTCGAGATAGTCCAAATGGACTCTCGACGCTTACAAAAAATCAAAGCAAACATCAAAAAAGGAACTAATGAGGGAACCTTAAGTAAGGAACACCTCGACAATCAAGCAAAGCTAAACCAATCACTTTACGACTACATCTATCACTACCAAAACTATCAAAGGTCTTCAAATCACAAGCTTCATTAGCCAATAGATCAGCTACTGAATTTCCTTCCCGAAAGATATGCGACACCTTCACTTCCATTTGACAAAGAAGCACCCGAATCCTTTGAAGCAAAGCGGCGATCTTCCAATTCCCACAACCGCCCGAAGCCACCAACGTCACCAACACTTGTGCATCCAATTCAACATGAACCCTTAAAAAACCCTTTTCAAAACACAACTCCAGACCACGCAACAGCCCCCAAGCTTCCGCCTCCATATTGGTACCAATACCAAAATAGTGATGAAAAGTAAAAAGAATATTGCCCTCATGATCCCGAACAACACCACCACCAGCAGCCTCCCCCGGATTCCCCCTAGAACAACCATCCGTGTTTAACTTTACCCAAGGAAACCTCGGACAACGCCAAACCACCACCTTAATCTCCTTACCACTCGGCCCCACTCTTTGAAACTTCCACAACTTCCCAACCTCAAAATGGCCCGACCAGCCAATCTTAACCCCAATAAGACGAATCGTATCAACGTATCTCAACACCTTTCCAATGATCTTAGACGGCACAATGCGAATCATCCTATGCTTCGAGTCATTACGAGCAGCCCATAAAAACCAAATGATCAAAACCGGAATCAGGCCCCGAACATGACCCGGCTTGACCCCACTCAACCATCCAACCTTTGCCTCATTCAATGTACGAAGCACATTTACATTGAAGAGGCCCCCAAAAAAACTCCAAACATGCCGAGCCGCCGCCCCTGACCAAATAATATGATCAATCGACTCCACCTCTCGACAACATTGGCACTTAGAAGCCAAACAAACACCATTAGCCTGAAGATTACTATCAGAAGGAATCCACCCAAAGTGCAACTTCCAACAAAAAAACGAAATATGAGGCATAATCGATTTATGCCAAAACCACTTAGCCTCATCCACCGGTTCATTTGGAGTTCTCACCAACTCCCACGCAGATTTTGCCGAGAAACATCCATTAGAAGAAGGTTTCCACACCGGAACATCCTTCTTCTCCACACTCGGCCGAATCTCCAAAATAGACTCAACCAAATCCTCGGCGAGCCTCTCCCTTAAGAGCGCCACATTCCAACGGTCATCAACCAAAAAATCAGCAACTCGAGCATCCACTGGACCCCTAACCCTTTGACGTGAAGCTAATGTCTCCGGGCCACACCAATGGTCATGCCAAAACGAGATATGACCTTCTCCAACAAGCCAAAAAATATGCTTTTGAGCAGCCTCCCTCGCCTCCACAAGCCGTTTCCAAACCAAAGAACTATGGGACGTCGCCCGAGCCATCCAAGGAGACGCCCTTTTACAATAATACCCATGCAAACAAGACGCCCAAAGGCTGTCCATTTTCCGAAACCTCCACCAAAGCTTAATCGAGAAAGAATCCACCACATCCCAAAGAGACCGAAAGCCCAAGCCACCCTCCAAAACCGGCTTGCACACCTTCTTCCAAGATGCCCAATGCATCCGCTTTCTTGTCTCAAAATCACCCCATAAAAACCTCGCAAAAATTCCATGCATTTTCTTGATCACCCCCTTAGTAGGACGCATCACCTGGAAAAAATAGACAGGAATAGTGCTCAATGTTGATTTAATGAGTGTAATCCTACCTCCAGGAGACAACAAATTGAGATTCCAGCCATTCAAATGACCCCTAATCTTATCAATAATCCCCTCAAAATGGACAGCCCTACTACGTCCCACAAAAATAGGCACTCCAAGATAAGTTAAAGGCAAACTCGTTGGTGAAAAACCGGACAGCCTTTGTATCATCCGACGTCGAGAAGACGAAGCACGCCGTCCCAAAATAAACATACTTTTTTGCACGTTCACCTTTTGACCCGAAACAGCCCCATAAAGCTCAAGGAACCTACACATCCTCCGAACACTCCTTTTAGATCCCTTCAAAAATAACATACAATCATCAGCATAAGCTAAATGAGAAAGCTTAAACCTTTTCTTCGTGTCAAAACACATATCCGGATGTTGCGCCATAAGTTGCTCCACGCCCCGTGAGAGGAACTCTGCTGCAATAACAAACAAAGCCGGAGAAATAGGGTCACCTTGTCTCAACCCCTGAGACGAAGCAAAGTACCCTGCATTCTCACCATTCACTAAAACCGAGAAGTGACTTGAAGAGATGCATGTGTAAATCAACTTCCGCCATCGCTCTCCAAAACCAAACTTTTCTAACATGGCCATCAAGAACCTCCATTGAACTTTATCATACGCTTTCTCCATGTCCAACTTGATGATCAAATTATGCCCTTTCGTCTTAGCATTTAGAGAGTGCACCATCTCCTGGCCCAGCAAAACATTATCCGCAATCGCCCTCCCTTTAATAAAACCACTTTGATTCGGAGAGATAATCCTAGGCAACACCGCAGCAAGCCTATCATTCAGAATCTTTGAACAAAGCTTATAAAAAGTTGTACAAAGACTAATAGGCCGAAAATCACTCCACCTTTCCGGATTTGCCTTTTTAGGAATCAACACAATAGTGGTGTTAGAGAATCCTAAAGGCAAACGTTACCCGCAAAAAACCCTTGCACCGCCATGTAAACATCATCCTTAATAATCTCCCAACAATCATGAAAAAACTTTGTCGTGTAGCCATCAGGACCCGCCACACTATCCATTGGCATCCGACAAAGAGTTTCAAAAACCTCTTCCATAGAAGGGCACTCCACCAACATCCGATTCTCCACCTCTGAAACCAACGAAGGAATAAAATCCAAAGAATGCTGCTCTAAGTCCTCATTCCCACCCCCAAGAAAATTTTGAAAGTGAGACACCGCCGAAGACATCAACTCATCTTGGTCCTCAACCAATTGATCCCCCACCAAGATTTTATTGATTCTTCCCCGAGCCCTCCTTTTCTTCACACAAGCTTGATAAAACTTTGTGTTTCTCTCACCATCCCTCATCCAATTACAAGCAGCCCTTTGTTTCCACATATCCTCTTGCATAGAAACCCGCAACGTCAATTCAGCATTTCACCTATTGAGATCAATCAAATTAACCTCAGAAGGATCACGGTCAAATGCAAGCTTCCAAGAGTTGTGTCTTATTTTGGGCAAATCCATTCGTTTAGACTCTAAAACATGCATAGCAAGTTATTGGTGCTTTTGGAGAATCAACGAATGTTGGGCCTTTTTGTGTTATTCACAATCTTTCCTATAAGCTTTCAAGACTGTGTCTTTTCCATTAGTTTAGGCTCTAAAACATGCATTGCACGTTATTGGAGCTTTTGGCGAGTAAAACGAATGTTGGTCCTTTTTCTGTTATCACAATCTTTCCTATAAGCTTCTAAGAGTTGTGTCGTACTTTGGGTAAATCCACTCGTTTAGGGTCTAAAACATGCATTGCAGTTATTGGTGCTTTTGGTGAATCAACGAATGTTAGTCCTTTTTGTGTTATTCACAATCTTTCCTATAAGCTTCCATGAGTTGTGTCTTATTTTGGGCGAATCCATTCGTTTAGGCTCCAAAACATGCATTGCAAGTTATTGGGGCTTTTGGTGAATCAATGAATGTTGGTCCATTTTGTGTTATTCACAATCTTTCCTATAAGCTTAAAAGAGTTGTGTCTTATCCATTCTTTTAGGCTCTAAAACATGCATTGCACGTTATTGGTGCTTTTGGTGTATCAAAGAATGTTGGTCCCTTTTATGTTATTCAAAATCTTTCCTATAAGCTTCCAAGAGTTGTGTCTTATTTTCGGCAAATCCATTCGTTTACGCGCTAATACATGCATTGCAATTTATTAGTGCTTTTGGTGAATCAACGAATGTTGGTACTTTTTGGTTATTCACAATCTTTTCTATAAGCTTCCAAGAGTTGTGTCTTATTATGGGCTAATCCATTCGTTTCGGCTCTAAAACATGCATTGCAAGTTATTGTTGGTTTTGGTGAATCAACGAATGTTGGTCCTTTTTGCGTTATTCAAAATCTTTCCTATAAGCTTCCTAAAGTTGTGTCTTATTTTGGGCAAATCCATTCGTTTAGACTGTAAAACATGCATTGCGTGTTATTGGTGCTTTCGGTGAATCAACGAATGTTTGTCCTTTTTGGGCCAATCCATTTGTTTAGCCTCTAAAACAATATGCAATGCACGTTATTGGTGCTTTTGGTGAATCAACGAATGCTGGTCCTTTTTTGTTTTACTCACAATCTTTCCTATATGTTTCCAAGAGTTGTCTTATTTGGGAATATCCATTCGTTTAGGCTCTATAACATGCATTGCAAGTTATTGGTGCTTATGCTGAATCAACGAATGTTGTTTCTTTTTGTGTTATTCACAACCTTTCCTATAAGCTTTCAAGAGCTGTGTCTTATCCATTATTTAGCCTCTAAAACATGCATTGCACGTTATTGGTGCTTTTGGTGAATCAACGAATGTTGGTCCTTTTTGTGTTATTCACAATCTTTCCTATAAGCTTCCAACAGTTGTGTCTTATTTTGGACAAATCCATTCGTTTAAGCTTTAAAACATGCATTGCAAGTTATTGGTGCTTTTGATGAATCAATGAATGTTGGTCCTTTTTGTGTTATTCACAATCTTTCCTATAAGCTTCCAACAGTTGTGTCTTATCCATTTGTTTAGGCTCTAAAACATGCATTGCAAGTTATTGGTGCTTTTGTTGAATCAACGAAATTTGGTCCTTTTTTTGTTATTCACAATCTTTCCTATAAGCTTCCAAGAGTTGTGTCGTATTTTCGGCAAATCCATTCGTTTACGCGCTAAAACATGCATTGCAATTTATTAGTGCTTTTGGTGAATCAACGAATGTTGGTACTTTTTGTGTTATTCACAATCTTTCCTATAAGCTTCCAAGAGTTGTGTCTTATTTTGGGCGAATCCATTCGTTTAGGCTCCAAAACATGCATTGCAAGTTATTGGGGCTTTTGGTGAATCAATGAATGTTGGTCCTTTTTGTGTTATTCACAATCTTTCCTATAAGCTTCAAAGAGTTGTGTCGTACTTTGGGTAAATCCACTCATTTAGGCTCTAAAACATGCATTGCAAGTTATTGTTGGTTTTGGTGAATCAACGAATGTTGGTCCTTTTTGCGTTATTCAAAATCTTTCCTATAAGCTTCCTAAAGTTGAGTCTTATTTTGGGCAAATCCATTCGTTTAGACTCTAAAACATGCATTGCGTGTTATTGGTGCTTTCGGTGAATCAACGAATGTTTGTCCTTTTTGTGTTATTCACAATCTTTCCTATTATCTTCCAAGAATTGTGTCGTATTTTGGGCAAATCCATTTGTTTAGCCTCTAAAACAATATGCAATGCACGTTATTGGTGTTTTTGGTGAATCAACGAATGCTGGTCCTTTTTTGTTTTACTCACAATCTTTCCTATATGTTTCCAAGAGTTGTCTTATTTGGGAATATCCATTCGTTTAGGGTCTATAACATGCATTGCAAGTTATTGGTGCTTTTGCTGAATCAACGAATGTTGTTTCTTTTTGTGTTATTCACAACCTTTCCTATAAGCTTCCAAGAGCTGTGTCTTATCCATTAATTTAGCCTCTACAACATGCATTGCACGTTATTGGTGCTTTTGGTGAATCAACGAATGTTGTTTCTTTTTGTGTTATTCACAATCTTTCCTATAAGCTTCCAACAGTTGTGTCTTATTTTGGACAAATCCATTCGTTTAAGCTTTAAAACATGCATTGCAAGTTATTGGTGCTTTTGATGAATCAATGAATGTTGGTCCTTTTTGTGTTATTCACAATCTTTCCTATAAGCTTCCAAGAGTTGTGTCTTATCCATTTGTCTAGGCTCTAAAACATGCATTGCAAGTTATTGGTGCTTTTGTTGAATCAACGAAATTTGGTCCTTTTTTTGTTATTCACAATCTTTCCTATAAGCTTCCAAGAGTTGTGTCGTATTTTGGGCAACTCCATTTGTTCAGGCTCTAAAACATGCATTGCATGTTATTGGTGCTTTTGGCGAATCAACGAATGTTTGTCCTTTTTGTGTTAATCATAATCTTTCCTATAAGCTTCCAAGAGTTGTGTCTTATTATGGGCTAATCCATTCGTTTTGGCTCTAAAACATGCATAGCAAGTTATTGGTGCTTTTGGTGATTTAACGAATGTTGGTCCTTTTTGTGTTATTCACAATCTTTCCTATAAGCTTTCAAGACTATGTCTTATATATTAGTTTAGGCTCTAAAACATGCATGGCACGTTATTGGTGCTTTTGGTGAATAAAACGAATGTTGGTCCTTTTTGTGGTATTCACAATCTTTCCTATAAGCTTCTAAGAGTTGTGTCGTACTTTGGGTAAATCCACTCGTTTAGGCTCTAAAACATGCATTGCAGTTATTGGTGCTTTTGGTGAATCAACGAATGTTGGTCCTTTTTGTGTTATTCACAATCTTTCCTATAAGCTTCCATGAGTTGTGTCTTATTTTGGGCGAATCCATTCGTTTAGGCTCCAAAACATGCATTGCAAGTTATTGGGGCTTTTGGTGAATCAATGAATGTTGGTCCTTTTTGTGTTATTCACAATCTTTCCTATAATCTTGAAAGAGTTGTGTCTTATCCATTCGTTTAGGCTCTAAAACATGCATTGCACGTTATTGGTGCTTTTGGTGTATCAAAGAATGTTGGTCCCTTTTGTGTTATTCAAAATCTTTCCTATAAGCTTCCAAGAGTTGTGTCTTATTTTCGGCAAATCCATTCGTTCACGCGCTAAAACATGCATTGCAATTTATTAGTGCTTTTGGTGAATCAACGAATGTTGGTACTTTTTGTGTTATTCACAATCTTTTCTATAAGCTTCCAAGAGTTGTGTCTTATTATGGGCTAATCCATTCGTTTAGGCTCTAAAACATGCATTGCAAGTTATTGCTGGTTTTGGTGAATCAACGAATGTTGGTCCTTTTTGCGTTATTCAAAATCTTTCCTATAAGCTTCCTAAAGTTATGTCTTATTTTGGGCAAATCCATTCGTTTAGACTCTAAAACATGCATTGCATGTTATTGGTGCTTTTGGTGAATCAACGAATGCTTGTCCTTTTTGTGTTATTCACAATCTGTCCTATTATCTTCCCAGAGTTGTGTCGTATTTTGGGCAAATTCATTCGTTTAGCCTCTAAAACAACATGCATTGCACGTTATTGGTGCTTTTGGTGAATCACCGAATGCTGGTTCTTTTTGTGTTATTCACAATCTTTCCTATATGTTTCCAAGAGTTGTGTCTTATTTGGGAAAAACCATTCGTTTAGGCTCTAAAACATGCATTGCAAGTTATTGGTGCTTTTGCTGAATCAACGAATGTTGTTTCATTTTGTGTTATTCACAATCTTTCCTATAAGCTTTCAAGACCTGTGTCTTATCCGTTAATTTAGCCTCTAAAACATGCACTGCACGTTATTGGTGGTTTTGGTGAATCAACGAATGTTGGTCCTTTTTGTGTTACTCACAATCTTTCCTATAAGCTTCCAAGAGTTGTGTCTTATTTTGGACAAATCTATTCGTTTAAGCTTTAAAACATGCATTGCAAGTTATTGGTGCTTTTGATGAATCAACGAATGTTGGTCCTTTTTGTGTTATTCACAATCTTTCCTATAAGCTTCCAAGAGTTGTGTCTTATCCATTCGTTTAGGCTCTAAAACATGCATTGCAAGTTATTGGTGTTTTTGTTGAATCAACGAAAGTTGGTCCTTTTTGTGTTATTCACAATCTTTCCTATAAGCTTCCAAGAGTTGTGTCGTATTTTGGGCAACTCGATTTGTTCAGGCACTCTAAAACATGCATTGCATGTTATTGGTGCTTTTGGTGAATCAACGAATGTTTGTCGTTTTTGTGTTAATCATAATCTTTCCTATAAGCTTCCAAGAGTTGTGTCTTATTATTATGGGCTAATCCATTCGTTTAGGCTCTAAAACATGCGTTGCAAGTTATTGGTGGTTTTGGTGAATCAACGAATGTTGGTCCTTTTTGCGCTATTCAAAATCTTTCCTATAAGCTTCCAAAAGTTGTGTCTTATTTCGGGCAAATCCATTCGTTAGACTCTAAAACATGCATTGCACGTTATTAGTGATTTTGGTGAATCAACAAATGTTGGTTATTTTTTGTGTTATTCACAATCTTTCCTATAAGCTTCCAAGAGTTGTGTATTATTTTGGGCAAATCCATTCGTTTAGACTCTAAAACATGCATAGCAAGTTATTGGTGCTTTTGGTGATTTAACGAATGTTGGTCCTTTTTTTGTTATTCACAATCTTTCCTATAAGCTTTCAAGACTGTGTCTTATATATTAGTTTAGGCTCTAAAACATGCATGGCACGTTATTGGTGCTTTGGGTGAATAAAACGAATGTTGGTCCTTTTTGTGGTATTCACAATCTTTCCTATAAGCTTCCAAGAGTTGTGTCGTATTTTCGGCAAATCCATTCGTTTACGCGCTAAAACATGCATTGCAATTTATTGGTGCTTTTGGTGAATCAACGAATGTTGGTACTTTTTGTGTTATTCACAATCTTTCCTATAAGCTTCCAAGAGTTGTGTCTTATTTTGGGCGAATCCATTCGTTTAGGCTCCAAAACATGCATTGCAAGTTATTGGGGCTTTTGGTGAATCAATGAATGTTGGTCCTTTTTGTGTTATTCACAATCTTTCCTATAAGCTTCAAAGAGTTGTGTCGTACTTTGGGTAAATCCACTCATTTAGGCTCTAAAACATGCATTGCAAGTTATTGTTGGTTTTGGTGAATCAACGAATGTTGGTCCTTTTTGCGTTATTCAAAATCTTTCCTATAAGCTTCCTAAAGTTGAGTCTTATTTTGGGCAAATCCATTCGTTTAGACTCTAAAACATGCATTGCGTGTTATTGGTGCTTTCGGTGAATCAACGAATGTTTGTCCTTTTTGTGTTATTCACAATCTTTCCTATTATCTTCCAAGAATTGTGTCGTATTTTGGGCAAATACATTTGTTTAGCCTCTAAAACAATATGCAATGCACGTTATTGGTGCTTTTGGTGAATCAACGAATGCTGGTCCTTTTTTGTTTTACTCACAATCTTTCCTATATGTTTCCAAGAGTTGTCTTATTTGGGAATATCCATTCGTTTAGGCTCTATAACATGCATTGCAAGTTATTGGTGCTTTTGCTGAATCAACGAATGTTGTTTCTTTTTGTGTTATTCACAACCTTTCCTATAAGCTTCCAAGAGCTGTGTCTTATCCATTAATTTAGCCTCTACAACATGCATTGCACGTTATTGGTGCTTTTGGTGAATCAACGAATGTTGGTCCTTTTTGTGTTATTCACAATCTTTCCTATAAGCTTCAACAGTTGTGTCTTATTTTGGACAAATCCATTCGTTTAAGCTTTAAAACATGCATTGCAAGTTATTGGTGCTTTTGATGAATCAATGAATGTTGGTCCTTTTTGTGTTATTCACAATCTTTCCTATAAGCTTCCAAGAGTTGTGTCTTATCCATTTGTCTAGGCTCTAAAACATGCATTGCAAGTTATTGGTGCTTTTGTTGAATCAACGAAATTTGGTCCTTTTTTTGTTATTCACAATCTTTCCTATAAGCTTCCAAGAGTTGTGTCGTATTTTGGGCAACTCCATTTGTTCAGGCTCTAAAACATGCATTGCATGTTATTGGTGCTTTTGGCGAATCAACGAATGTTTGTCCTTTTTGTGTTAATCATAATCTTTCCTATAAGCTTCCAAGAGTTGTGTCTTATTATGGGCTAATCCATTCGTTTTGGCTCTAAAACATGCATAGCAAGTTATTGGTGCTTTTGGTGATTTAACGAATGTTGGTCCTTTTTGTGTTATTCACAATCTTTCCTATAAGCTTTCAAGACTATGTCTTATATATTAGTTTAGGCTCTAAAACATGCATGGCACGTTATTGGTGCTTTTGGTGAATAAAACGAATGTTGGTCCTTTTTGTGGTATTCACAATCTTTCCTATAAGCTTCTAAGAGTTGTGTCGTACTTTGGGTAAATCCACTCGTTTAGGCTCTAAAACATGCATTGCAGTTATTGGTGCTTTTGGTGAATCAACGAATGTTGGTCCTTTTTGTGTTATTCACAATCTTTCCTATAAGCTTCCATGAGTTGGGTCTTATTTTGGGCGAATCCATTCGTTTAGGCTCCAAGACATGCATTGCAAGTTATTGGGGCTTTTGGTGAATCAATGAATGTTGGTCCTTTTTGTGTTATTCACAATCTTTCCTATAATCTTGAAAGAGTTGTGTCTTATCCATTCGTTTAGGCTCTAAAACATGCATTGCACGTTATTGGTGCTTTTGGTGTATCAAAGAATGTTGGTCCCTTTTGTGTTATTCAAAATCTTTCCCATAAGCTTCCAAGAGTTGTGTCTTATTTTCGGCAAATCCATTCGTTCACGCGCTAAAACATGCATTGCAATTTATTAGTGCTTTTGGTGAATCAACGAATGTTGGTACTTTTTGTGTTATTCACAATCTTTTCTATAAGCTTCCAAGAGTTGTGTCTTATTATGGGCTAATCCATTCGTTTAGGCTCTAAAACATGCATTGCAAGTTATTGCTGGTTTTGGTGAATCAACGAATGTTGGTCCTTTTTGCGTTATTCAAAATCTTTCCTATAAGCTTCCTAAAGTTTTTTTTTTTTTTTTAAAGAAACCGAAACTTTCATAGAATCAAAAGCAAGAGTTAGTCGAGATAGTCCAAAATGGACTCTCGACGCTTACAAAAAATCAAAGCAAACATCAAAAAAGCTCAAAAAAGGAACTAATGAGGGAACCTTAAGTAAGGAACACCTCGACAATCAAGCAAAGCTAAACCAATCACTTTACGACTACATCTATCACTACCAAAACTATCAAAGGTCTTCAAATCACAAGCTTCATTAGCCAATAGATCAGCTACTGAATTTCCTTCCCGAAAGATATGCGACACCTTCACTTCCATTTGACAAAGAAGCACCCGAATCCTTTGCAACAAAGCGGCGATCTTCCAATTCCCACAACCGCCCGAAGCCACCAACGTCACCAACACTTGTGCATCCAATTCAACATGAACCCTTAAAAAACCCTTTTCAAAACACAACTCCAGACCACGCAACAGCCCCCAAGCTTCCGCCTCCATATTGGTACCAATACCAAAATAGTGATGAAAAGCAAAAAGAATATTGCCCTCATGATCCCGAACAACACCACCACCAGCAGCCTCCCCCGGATTCCCCCTAGAACAACCATCCGTGTTTAACTTTACCCAAGGAAACCTCGGACAACGCCAAACCACCACCTTAATCTCCTTACCACTCGGTCCCACTCTTTGAAACTTCCACAACTTCCCAACCTCAAAATGGCCCGACCAGCCAATCTTAACCCCAATAAGACGAATCGTATCAACGTATCTCAACACCTTTCCAATGATCTTAGACGGCACAATGCGAATCATCCTATGCTTCGAGTCATTACGAGCAGCCCATAAAAACCAAATGATCAAAACCGGAATCAGGCCCCGAACATGACCCGGCTTGACCCCACTCAACCATCCAACCTTTGCCTCATTCAATGTACAAAGCACATTGACATTGAAGAGGCCCCCAAAAAAACTCCAAACATGCCGAGCCGCCGCCCCTGACCAAATAATATGATCAATCGACTCCACCTCTCGACAACATTGGCACTTAGAAGCCAAACAAACACCATTAGCCTGAAGATTACTATCAGAAGGAATCCACCCAAAGTGCAACTTCCAACAAAAAAACGAAATATGAGGCATAATCGATTTATGCCAAAACCACTTAGCCTCATTCACCGGTTCATTTGGAGTTCTCACCAACTCCCACGCAGATTTTGCCGAGAAACATCCATTAGAAGAAGGTTTCCACACCGGAACATCCTTCTTCTCCACACTCGGCCGAATCTCCAAAATAGACTCAACCAAATCCTCGGTGAGCCTCTCCCTTAAGAGCGCCACATTCCAACGGCCATCAACCAAAAAATCAGCAACTCGAGCATCCACTGGACCCCTAACCCTTTGACGTGAAGCTAATGTCTCCGGGCCACACCAATGGTCATGCCAAAACGAGATATGACCTTCTCCAACAAGCCAAAAAATCTGCTTTTGAGCAGCCTCCCTCGCCTCCACAAGCCGTTTCCAAACCAAAGAACTATGGGACGTCGCCCGAGCAAGCCAAGGAGACGCCCTTTTACAATAATACCCATGCAAACAAGACGCCCAAAGGCTGTCCATTTTCCGAAACCTCCACCAAAGCTTAATCGAGAAAGAATCCACCACATCCCAAAGAGACCGAAAGCCCAAGCCACCCTCCAAAACCGGCTTGCACACCTTCTTCCAAGATGCCCAATGCATCCGCTTTCTTGTCTCAAAATCACCCCATAAAAACCTCGCAAAAATTCCATGCATTTTCTTGATCACCCCCTTAGTAGGACGCATCACCTGGAAAAAATAGACAGGAATAGTGCTCAATGTTGATTTAATGAGTGTAATCCTACCTCCAGGAGACAACAAATTTAGATTCCAGCCATTCAAATGACCCCTAATCTTATCAATAATCCCCTCAAAATGGACAGCCCTACTACGTCCCACAAAAAGAGGCACTCCAAGATAAGTTAAAGGCAAACTCGTTGGTGAAAAACCGGACAGCCTTTGTATGATCCGACGTCGAGAAGACGAAGCACGCCGTCCCAAAATAAACATACTTTTTTGCACGTTCACCTTTTGACCCGAAACAGCCCCATAAAGCTCAAGGAACCTACACATTCTCCGAACACTCCTTTTAGATCCCTTCAAAAATAACATACAATCATCAGCATAAGCTAAATGAGAAAGCTTAAACCTTTTCTTTGTGTCAAAACACATATCCGGATGTTGCGCCATAAGTTGCTCCACGCCCCGTGAGAGGAACTCCGCTGCAATAACAAACAAAGCCGGAGAAATAGGATCACCTTGTCTCAACCCCTGAGACGATGCAAAGTACCCTGCATTCTCACCATTCACTAAAACCGAGAAGTGACTTGACGAGATGCATGTGTAACTTGGCTCTAAAACCAAACTTTTCTAACATGGCCATCAAGAACCTCCATTGAACTTTATCATACGCTTTCTCCATGTCCAACTTGATGATCAAATTATGCCCTTTCGTCTTAGCATTTAGAGAGTGCACCATCTCCTGGCCCAGTAAAACATTATCCGCAATCGCCCTCCCTTTAATAAAACCACTTTGATTCGGAGAGATAATCCTAGGCAACACCGCAGCAAGCCTATCATTCAGAATCTTTGAACAAAGCTTATAAAAAGTTGTACAAAGACTAATAGGCCGAAAATCACTCCACCTTTCCGGATTTGCCTTTTTAGGAATCAACACAATAGTGGTGTTAGAGAATCCTAAAGGCAAAACGTTACCCGCAAAAAACCCTTGCACCGCCATGTAAACATCATCCTTAATAATCTCCCAACAATCATGAAAAAACTTTGTCGTGTAGCCACCAGGACCCGCCACACTATCCATTGGCATCCGACAAAGAGTTTCAAAAACCTCTTCCATAGAAGGGCACTCTACCAACATCCGATTCTCCACCTCTGAAACCAACGAAGGAATAAAATCCAAAGAATGCTGCTCTAAGTCCTCATTCCCACCCCCAAGAAAATTTTGAAAGTGAGACACCGCCGAAGACATCAACTCATCTTGGCCCTCAACCAATTGATCCCCCACCAAGATTTTATTGATTCTTCCCCGAGCCCTCCTTTTCTTCACACAAGCTTGATAAAACTTTGTGTTTCTCTCACCATCCCTCATCCAATTACAAGCAGCCCTTTGTTTCCACATATCCTCTTGCATAGAAACCCGCAACGTCAATTCAGCATTCCACCTATTGAGATCAATCAAATTAACCTCAGAAGGGTCACGGTCAAATGCGAGCTCCGCCTTTTTCACCCTTTCCTCCATCTCTTTCACCTTCACATTGACATCCCCAAACTCATTCCAATTCCACGACTTTAGCCTAAACTGCAGCCGTTTCAATTTCTCCCAAAGCCCTCTCAAACCCGAAGTCCGACAAGGAAGCCTCCAATTCTCCTCCACCATCCTTTTGAACTCTCCATGCCGCAACCACATATTCTGAAACCTAAAAGAAGATTTCCTCCTCCTTTGCTGCCTCATAAATTCGAACAACAATGGACAATGATCTGATTGCCTTCTCGCAAGGTGAGTCACCGAAGAAACCTCAAATAAATCAGTCCAACCGCTATTCACCATAACACGATCCAATCTGCCCCACGCTCCCCTTTTGTTCGTCCAAGTGAATTGGCCCCCTGTAAACCCCACGTCAAACAGCCCCGTTTCAGCAAGCACCGTGTTGAAGTCATTGATCTCACCCAACTTAGGCCGACCCTTTCCCCGTCTTTCCGTCACCGAAGTAACCGTGTTAAAGTCACCCCCAACACACCACGGCTCATTGGTACAAACAGCCCTCAAACCATCCCAAAGCTCAACTCTCCCATGCCGAGTAGTAGATGCATACACAAAAGTCATAAAAACAGAAATCTGCAAAACCGAATCCTCCACCTTACAATGTACAAATTGAGGATGGTCTTCAACCACCTCAATTTGAACAGAATCCTCAAACATAATCCAAATTTTCCTCGAAGAATTAACAATCAAAGAAGGAAAATTAAATCTCCTAGGAAACCTCCAATCAGCATCAATTAAAGGTTCTAACAATACTAAAATTTTAGGCTTCAAGTCACGCCTCAAAGCCATAAGTTTATCTTGTGCGGGTTCATTCCCAACACCTCTAATATTCCAAATTAGTGTTTTAAACATTGGAACGAATAACAACACCCTTACCTCTCCTCGAAGTCATTCGAGAAAGCTGATCCTCAACCTCTTTAGACGCCGTCTCATCTCCTGACGGATCTGAAAGGCCACCCTCACTTATTGTTCCACGCCTTGACCTCCTTTTCGCCAATCTGTGTTTCTCATAAATCCGAGCAGCAACATCCAAAGCCCTCAGTTCCTGATCGTCTAAGTCCGGACTCTCAAAAGAACCATCCGACTCATCCCCTGATTCATTAATTTGGTGTTGAATTCGTTGCACCGAATTCTCAAAAAAAGGTGATTTATACGATGTGATCGCCATCGACGAACCAGCCTCATCTCCATCCAAAACCATATTTCGAACCCTTTCATAGTTTCTCCTGATTTGTTCTCCACGTTCCTGAGTGTCTAATGAATTTCTAGAGCCCTCAATACGTTCACCATCACTCAAATTCAAACCAGGAGAAATTTGCAAATTTTCAGAACCAAGTTCCTTGTGCCCCACTCCTAGTCCCACACCCGGTAGGACTCCTAATTCCATCCCCAAGGTTTCCTTCACCAACAAGGAGTCCTGCCCCACTCCTAGTCCCACACCCGGTAGGACTCCTAATTCCACCCCCAAGGTTTCCTTCACCAACAAGTAGTCCTGCCCCATTCCTAGTCCCACACCCGGTAGGACTCCTAATTCCACCCCCAAGGTTTCCTTCACCAACAAGGAGTCCTCCTTAGGCTGTGGGTCAACCAAAACAGCCTCACCACCTTGTTGCACCACCGGGGGCCTTTTTAAAATCGTAACCGGTCCGGGCATCTCCCCTTGCACACCCCGCGTGCCATGCGTGCCCGGTGTTGCGCGCGACGGGCCATCATTGGCACGGCGCGAGGGCACCTCCGTTCTCCTCACGGTACGACCCAATCCCCTCCTCAACGAACGTCCTCGACCACCACGCGACTTAGATCGACGTCCTTGCTGTTCATGAACAGCCTTATTCACCACCTTTCCATTAACAAAACACCTCTCTTTACTATGTCCGACATGATTACACACCGTGCAATAATGGGGACGATCTCCATAAACAACTTTTTGCCAAAAACTTCCTTCCGGGCCATCAATGAAAATCTCCTTAATCTCCTCCGCAAGCAAATCAATTTCAACACAAGCCCTAGCACAACTTGGCCTAATTACCTTGGCTGTAGATTCATCAATACGTAACGGTGTCCCAATCAAAGACATAATATCATGCAACGCCTCCTTGTGATGCATGACAATGGGCAGCCGTGGCAATGATACCCAAACCGGCACTACCGAAGATTCTGACTTTGGATCAAAACTCGGGGGACCACTTAAAAATCCGCATCGGAAAACCCTGAACCATCCACGATTGTCTCGACCACAACCGCGTGGAATCATCCTCCAAAGTAATCTGAATGAAAACATGCCTCGCATCAATGTCTCCCAACGAGAAAGAACCCCTTAACCCCAACTTCAAAAACCAAGTTTGCAAATCCTCCGGGGACGGACGTCCATGAGAAAATTTTCCAACCAATGCATATTTGAATTGCAACGCAAAGCAATCAAAATCAGATTTGTTAAATCTAATTGCGGGTTTCCCTTGATATGTAAACGCCTTCTTCGGTTTCGTTACACGGGTGCCAAGTGCAAAAATAGGATCATCAGCAAACGATTTGCTAATCGCCCTCGGTGACAAATCCCTCTTGCCCACCAAAGAGTGATCAAACAATCTAACAAACGAACGGCTTTGAGGCTTTATGGGCTAATCCATTCGTTTAGGCTCTAAAACATGCATTGCAAGTTATTGCTGGTTTTGGTGAATCAACGAATGTTGGTCCTTTTTGCGTTATTCAAAATCTTTCCTATAAGCTTCCTAAAGTTATGTCTTATTTTGGGCAAATCCATTCGTTTAGACTCTAAAACATGCATTGCGTGTTATTAGTGATTTTGGTGAATCAACAAATGTTGGTTATATTTTGTGTTATTCACAATCTTTCCTATAAGCTTCCAAGAGTTGTGTATTATTTTGGGCAAATCCATTCGTTTAGACTCTAAAACATGCATAGCAAGTTATTGGTGCTTTTGGTGATTTAACGAATGTTGGTCCTTTTTTTGTTATTCACAATCTTTCCTATAAGCTTTCAAGACTGTGTCTTATCTATTAGTTTAGGCTCTAAAACATGCATGGCACGTTATTTGTGCTTTTGGTGAATAAAACGAATGTTGGTCCTTTTTGTGGTATTCACAATCTTTCCTATAAACTTCTAAGAGTTGTGTCGTACTTTGGGTAAATCCACTCGTTTAGGCTCTAAAACATGCATTGCAGTTATTGGTGCTTTTGGTGAATCAACGAATGTTGGTCCTTTTTGTGTTATTCAAAATCTTTCCTATAAGCTTCCATGAGTTGTGTCTTATTTTGGGCGAATACATTCGTTTAGGCTCCTAAACATGCATTGCAAGTTATTGGGGCTTTTGGTGAATCAATGAATGTTGGTCCTTTTTGTGTTATTCACAATCTTTCCTATAAGCTTCAAAGAGTTGTGTCTTATCCATTCGTTTAGGCTCTAAAACATGCAGTGCACGTTATTGGTGCTTTTGGTGTATCAAAGAATGTTGGTCCCTTTTGTGTTATTCAAAATCTTTCCTATAAGCTTCCAAGAGTTGTGTCTTAGTTTCGGCAAATCCATTACTTTAGCCTCTAAAACATGCACTGCACGTTATTGGTGGTTTTGGTGAATCAACGAATGTTGGTACTTTTTGTGTTATTCACAATCTTTTCTATAAGCTTCCAAGAGTTGTGTCTTATTATGGGCTAATCCATTCGTTTAGGCTCTAAAACATGCATTGCAAGTTATTGCTGGTTTTGGTGAATCAACGAATGTTGGTCCTTTTTGCGTTATTCAAAATCTTTCCTATAAGCTTCCTAAAGTTTTTTTTTTTTAAAAAGAAACCGAAACTTTCATAGAATCAAAAGCAAGAGTTAGTCGAGATAGTCCAAAATGGACTCTCGACGCTTACAAAAAATCAAAGCAAACATCAAAAAAGCTCAAAAAAGGAACTAATGAGGGAACCTTAAGTAAGGAACACCTCGACAATCAAGCAAAGCTAAACCAATCACTTTACGACTACATCTATCACAACCAAAACTATCAAAGGTCTTCAAATCACAAGCTTCATTAGCCAACAGATCAGCTACTGAATTTCCTTCCCGAAAGATATGCGACACCTTCACTTCCATTTGACAAAGAAGCACCCGAATCCTTTGAAGCAAAGCGGCGATCTTCCAATTCCCACAACCGCCCGAAGCCACCAACGTCACCAACACTTGTGCATCCAATTCAACATGAACCCTTAAAAAACCCTTTTCAAAACACAACTCCAGACCACGCAACAGCCCCCAAGCTTCCGCCTCCATATTGGTACCAATACCAAAATAGTGATGAAAAGCAAAAAGAATATTGCCCTCATGATCCCGAACAACACCACCACCACCAGCCTCCCCCGGATTCCCCCTAGAACAACCATCCGTGTTTATCTTTACCCAAGGAAACCTCGGACAACGCCAAACCTCCACCTTAATCTCCTTACCACTCGGCCCCACTCTTTGAAACTTCCACAACTTCCCAACCTCAAACTGGCCCGACCAGCCAATCTTAACCCCAATAAGACGAATCGTTATCAACGTATCTCAACACCTTTCCAATGATCTTAGACGGCACAATGCGAATCATCCTATGCTTCGAGTCATTACGAGCAGCCCATAAAAACCAAATGATCAAAGCCGGAATCAGGCCCCGAACATGACCCGGCTTGACCCCACTCAACCATCCAACCTTTGCCTCATTCAATGTACAAAGCACATTGACATTGAAGAGGCCCCCAAAAAAACTCCAAACATGCCGAGCCGCCGCCCCTGACCAAATAATATGATCAATCGACTCCACCTCTCGACAACATTGGCACTTAGAAGCCAAACAAACACCATTAGCCTGAAGATTACTATCAGAAGGAATCCACCCAAAGTGCAACTTCCAACAAAAAAACGAAATATGAGGCATAATCGATTTATGCCAAAACCACTTAGCCTCATCCACCGGTTCATTTGGAGTTCTCACCAACTCCCACGCAGATTTTGCCGAGAAACATCCATTAGAAGAAGGTTTCCACACCGGAACATCCTTCTTCTCCACACTCGGCCGAATCTCCAAAATAGACTCAACCAAATCCTCGGCGAGCCTCTCCCGTAAGAGCGCCACATTCCAACGACCATCAACCAAAAAATCAGCAACTCGAGCATCCACTGGACCCCTAACCCTTTGACGTGAAGCTAATGTCTCCGGGCCACACCATTGGTCATGCCAAAACGAGATATGACCTTCTCCAACAAGCCAAAAAATCTGCTTTTGAGCAGCCTCCCTCGCCTCCACAACCCGTTTCCAAACCAAAGAACTATGGGACGTCGCCCGAGCCAGCCAAGGAGACGCCCTTTTACAATAATACCCATGCAAACAAGACGCCCAAAGGCTGTCCATTTTCCGAAACCTCCACCAAAGCTTAATCGAGAAAGAATCCACCACATCCCAAAGAGACCGAAAGCCCAAGCCACCCTCCAAAACCGGCTTACACACCTTCTTCCAAGATGCCCAATGCATCCGCTTTCTTGTCTCAAAATCACCCCATAAAAACCTCGCAAAAATTCCATGCATTTTCTTGATCACCCCCTTAGTAGGACGCATCACCTGGAAAAAATAGACAGGAGTAGTGCTCAATGTTGATTTAATGAGTGTAATCCTACCTCCAGGAGACAACAAATTCAGATTCCAGCCATTCAAATGACCCCTAATCTTATCAATAATCCCCTCAAAATGGACAGCCCTACTACGTCCCACAAAAAGAGGCACTCCAAGATAAGTTAAAGGCAAACTCGTTGGTGAAAAACCGGACAGCCTTTGTATCATCCGACGTCGAGAAGAGGAAGCACGCCGTCCCAAAATAAACATACTTTTTTGCACGTTCACCTTTTGACCCGAAACAGCCCCATAAAGCTCAAGGAACCTACACATCCTCCGAACACTCCTTTTAGATCCCTTCAAAAATAACATACAATCATCAGCATAAGCTAAATGAGAAAGTTTAAACCTTTTCTTTGTGTCAAAACACATATCCGGATGTTGCGCCATAAGTTGCTCCACGCCCCGTGAGAGGAACTCCGCTGCAATAACAAACAAAGCCGGAGAAATAGGGTCACCTTGTCTCAACCCCTGAGACGAAGCAAAGTACCCTGCATTCTCACCATTCACTAAAACCGAGAAGTGACTTGACGAGATGCATGTGTAAATCAACTTCCGCCATCGCTCTCCAAAACCAAACTTTTCTAACATGGCCGTCAAGAACCTCCATTGAACTATATCATACGCTTTCTCCATGTCCAACTTGATGATCAAATTATGCCCTTTCGTCTTAGCATTTAGAGAGTGCACCATCTCCTGGCCCAGCAAAACATTATCCGCAATCGCCCTCCCTTTAATAAAACCACTTTGATTCGGAGAGATAATCCTAGGCAACACCGCAGCAAGCCTATCATTCAGAATCTTTGAACAAAGCTTATAAAAAGTTGTACAAAGACTAATAGGCCGAAAATCACTCCACCTTTCCGGATTTGCCTTTTTAGGAATCAACACAATAGTGGTGTTAGAGAATCCTAAAGGCAAAACGTTACCCGCAAAAAACCCTTGCACCGCCATGTAAACATCATCCTTAATAATCTCCCAACAATCATGAAAAAACTTTGTCGTGTAGCCATCAGGACCCGCCACACTATCCATTGGCATCCGACAAAGAGTTTCAAAAACCTCTTCCATAGAAGGGCACTCCACCAACATCCGATTCTCCACCTCTGAAACCAACGAAGGAATAAAATCCAAAGAATGCTGCTCTAAGTCCTCATTCCCACCCCCTAGAAAATTTTGAAAGTGAGACACCGCCGAAGACATCAACTCATCTTGGCCCTCAACCAATTGATCCCCCACAAAGATTTTATTGATTCTTCCCCGAGCCCTCCTTTTCTTCACACAAGCTTGATAAAACTTTGTGTTTCTCTCACCATCCCTCATCCAATTACAAGCAGCCCTTTGTTTCCACATATCCTCTTGCATAGAAACCCGCAACGTCAATTCAGCATTCCACCTATTGAGATCAATCAAATTAACCTCAGAAGGGTCACGGTCAAATGCAAGCTCCACCTTTTTCACCCTTTCCTCCATCTCTTTCACCTTCACATTGACATCCCCAAACTCCTTCCAATTCCACGACTTTAGCCTAAACTGCAGACGTTTTAATTTCTCCCAAAGCCCTCTCAAACCCGAAGTCCGACAAGGCAGCCTCCAATTCTCCTCCACCATCCTTTTGAACTCTCCATGCCGCAACCACATATTCTGAAACCTAAAAGAAGATTTCCTCCTCCTTTGCTGCCTCATAAATTTGAACAACAATGGACAATGATCAGATTGCCTTCTCGCAAGGTGAGTCACCGAAGAAACCTCAAATAAATCAGTCCAACCGCTATTCACCATAACACGATCCAATCTGCCCCACGCTCCCCTTTTGTTCGTCCAAGTGAATTGGCCCCCTGTAAACCCCACGTGAAACAGCCCCGTTTCAGCAAGCACCGTGTTGAAGTCATTGATCTCACCCAACTTAGGCCGACCCTTTCCCCGTCTTTCCGTCACCGAAGTAACCGTGTTAAAGTCACCCCCAACACACCACGGCTCATTGGTACAAACAGCCCTCAAACCATCCCAAAGCTCAACTCTCCCATGCCGAGTAGTAGATGCATACACAAAAGTCATAAAAACAGAAATCTGCAAAACCGAATCCTCCACCTTACAATGTACAAATTGAGGATGGTCTTCAACCACCTCAATTTGAACAGAATCCTCAAACATAATCCAAATTTTCCTCGAAGAATTAACAATCAAAGAAGGAAAATTAAATCTCCTAGGAAACCTCCAATCAGCATCAATAAAAGGTTCTAACAATACTAAAATTTTAGGCTTCAAGTCACGCCTCAAAGCCATAAGTTTATCTTGTGCGGGTTCATTCCCAACACCTCTAATATTCCAAATTAGTGTTTTAAACATTGGAACGGATAACAACACCCTTACCTCTCCTCGAAGTCATTCGAGAAAGCTGATCCTCAACCTCTTTAGACGCCGTCTCATCTCCTGACGGATCTGAAAGGCCACCATCACTTATTGTTCCACGCCTTATGTCTTATTTTGGGCAAATCCATTCGTTTAGACTCTAAAACATGCATTGCGTGTTATTGGTGCTTTTGGTGAATCAACGAATGTTTGTCCTTTTTGTGTTATTCACAATCTTTCCTATTATCTTCCAAGAGTTGTGTCATATTTTGGGCAAATCTATTCGTTTAGCCTCTAAAACAACATGCATTGCACGTTATTGGTGCTTTTGGTGAATCAACGAATGTTGTTTCTTTTTGTGTTATTCACAATCTTTCCTATATGTTTCCAAGAGTTGTGTCTTATTCGGGAAAAACCATTCGTTTAGGCTCTAAAACATGCATTGCAAGTTATTGGTGCTTTTGCTGAATCAACGAATGTTGTTTCTTTTTGTGTTATTCACAATCTTTCCTATAAGCTTTCAAGAGCTGTGTCTTATCCATTAGTTTAGCCTCTAAAACATGCACTGCACGTTATTGGTGGTTTTGGTGAATCAACGAATGTTGGTCCTTTTTGTGTTATTCACAATCTTTCCTATAAGCTTCCAAGAGTTGTGTCTTATTTTGGACAAATCTATTCGTTTAAGCTTTAAAACATGCATTGCAAGTTATTGGTGCTTTTGATGAATCAACGAATGTTGGTCCTTTTTGTGTTATTCACAATCTTTCCTATAAGCTTCCAAGAGTTGTGTCTTATCCATTCGTTTAGGCTCTAAAACATGCATTGCAAGTTATTGGTGCTTTTGTAGAATCAACGAAAGTTGGTCCTTTTTGTGTTATTCACAATCTTTCCTATAAGCTTCCAAGAGTTGTGTCGTATTTTGGGCAACTCGATTTGTTCAGGCACTCTAAAACATGCATTGCATGTTATTGGTGCTTTTGGTGAATCAACGAATGTTTGTCGTTTTTGTGTTAATCATAATCTTTCCTATAAGATTCCAAGAGTTGTGTCTTATTATGGGCTAATCCATTTGTTTAGGCTCTAAAACATGCATTGCAAGTTATTGGTGGTTTTGGTGAATCAACGAATGTTGGTCCTTTTTGCGCTATTCAAAATCTTTCCTATAAGCTTCCAAAAGTTGTGTCTTATTTTGGGCAAACCCATTCGTTAGACTCTAATACATGCATTGCACGTTATTAGTGATTTTGGTGAATCAACAAATGTTGGTTATTTTTTGTGTTATTCACAATCTTTCCTATAAGCTTCCATGAGTTGTGTCTTATTTTGGGCGAATCCATTCGTTTAGGCTCCAAAACATGCATAGCAAGTTATTGGTGCTTTTGGTGATTTAACGAATGTTGGTCCTTTTTGTGTTATTCACAATCTTTCCTATAAGCTTTCAAGACTGTGTCTTATATATTAGTTTAGGCTCTAAAACATGCATGGCACGTTATTGGTGCTTTTGGTGAATAAAACGAATGTTGGTCCTTTTTGTGGTATTCACAATCTTTCCTATAAGCTTCTAAGAGTTGTGTCGTACTTTGGGTAAATCCACTCGTTTAGGCTCTAAAACATGCATTGCAGTTATTGGTGCTTTTGGTGAATCAACGAATGTTGGTCCTTTTTGTGTTATACAAAATCTTTCCTATAAGCTTCCATGAGTTTTTTTTTTTTTTTTAAAGAAACCGAAACTTTCATAGAATCAAAAGCAAGAGTTAGTCGAGATAGTCCAAAATGGATTCTCGACGCTTACAAAAAATCAAAGCAAACATCAAAAAAGCTCAAAAAAGGAACTAATGAGGGAACCTTAAGTAAGGAACACCTCGACAATCAAGCAAAGCTAAACCAATCACTTTACGACTACATCTATCACTACAAAAACTATCAAAGGTCTTCAAATCACAAGCTTCATTAGCCAATAGATCAGCTACTGAATTTCCTTCCCGAAAGATATGCGACACCTTCACTTCCATTTGACAAAGAAGCACCCGAATCCTTTGCAACAAAGCGGCGATCTTCCAATTCCCACAACCGCCCGAAGCCACCAACGTCACCAACACTTGTGCATCCAATTCAACATGAACCCTTAAAAAACCCTTTTCAAAACACAACTCCAGACCACGCAACAACCCCCAAGCTTCCGCCTCCATATTGGTACCAATACCAAAATAGTGATGAAAAGCAAAAAGAATATTGCCCTCATGATCCCGAACAACACCACCACCAGCAGCCTCCCCCGGATTCCCCCTAGAACAACCATCCGTGTTTAACTTTACCCAAGGAAACCTCGGACAACGCCAAACCACCACCTTAATCTCCTTACCACTCGGCCCCACTCTTTGAAACTTCCACAACTTCCCAACCTCAAAATGGCCCGACCAGCCAATCTTAACCCCAATAAGACGAATCGTATCAACGTATCTCAACACCTTTCCAATGATCTTAGACGGCACAATGCGAATCATCCTATGCTTCGAGTCATTACGAGCAGCCCATAAAAACCAAATGATCAAAACCGGAATCAGGCCCCGAACATGACCCGGCTTGACCCCACTCAACCATCCAACCTTTGCCTCATTCAATGTACAAAGCACATTGACATTGAAGAGGCCCCCAAAAAAACTCCAAACATGCCGAGCCGCCGCCCCTGACCAAATAATATGATCAATCGACTCCACCTCTCGACAACATTGGCACTTAGAAGCCAAACAAACACCATTAGCCTGAAGATTACTATCAGAAGGAATCCACCCAAAGTGCAACTTCCAACAAAAAAACGAAATATGAGGCATAATCGATTTATGCCAAAACCACTTAGCCTCATCCACCCGTTCATTTGGAGTTCTCACCAACTCCCACGCAGATTTTGCCGAGAAACATCCATTAGAAGAAGGTTTCCACACCGGAACATCCTTCTTCTCCACACTCGGCCGAATCTCCAAAATAGACTCAACCAAATCCTCGGCGAGCCTCTCCCTTAAGAGCGCCACATTCCAACGGCCATCAACCAAAAAATCAGCAACTCGAGCATCCACTGGACCCCTAACCCTTTGACGTGAAGCTAATGTCTCCGGGCCACACCAATGGTCATGCCAAAACGAGATATGACCTTCTCCAACAAGCCAAAAAATCTGCTTTTGAGCAGCCTCCCTCGCCTCCACAAGCCGTTTCCAAACTAAAGAACTATGGGACGTCGCCCGAGCCAGCCAAGGAGACACCCTTTTACAATAATACCCATGCAAACAAGACGCCCAAAGGCTGTCCATTTTTCGAAACCTCCACCAAAGCTTAATCGAGAAAGAATCCACCACATCCCAAAGAGACCGAAAGCCCAAGCCACCCTCCAAAACCGGCTTGCACACCTTCTTCCAAGATGCCCAATGCATCCGCTTTCTTGTCTCAAAATCACCCCATAAAAACCTCGCAAAAATTCCATGCATTTTCTTGATCACCCCCTTAGTAGGACGCATCACCTGGAAAAAATAGACAGGAATAGTGCTCAATGTTGATTTAATGAGTGTAATCCTACCTCCAGGAGACAACAAATTCAGATTCCAGCCATTCAAATGACCCCTAATCTTATCAATAATCCCCTCAAAATGGACAGCCCTACTACGTCCCACAAAAAGAGGCACTCCAAGATAAGTTAAAGGCAAACTCGTTGGTGAAAAACCGGACAGCCTTTGTATCATCCGACGTCGAGAAGACGAAGCACGCCGTCCCAAAATAAACATACTTTTTTGCACGTTCACCTTTTGACCCGAAACAGCCCCATAAAGCTCAAGGAACCTACACATCCTCCGAACACTCCTTTTAGATCCCTTCAAAAATAACATACAATCATCAGCATAAGCTAAATGAGAAAGCTTAAACCTTTTCTTTGTGTCAAAACACATATCCGGATGTTGCGCCATAAGTTGCTCCACGCCCCGTGAGAGGAACTCCGCTGCAATAACAAACAAAGCCGGAGAAATAGGGTCACCTTGTCTCAACCCCTGAGACGAAGCAAAGTACCCTGCATTCTCACCATTCACTAAAACCGAGAAGTGACTTGACGAGATGCATGTGTAAATCAACTTCCGCCATCGCTCTCCAAAACCAAACTTTTCTAACATGGCCATCAAGAACCTCCATTGAACTTTATCATACGCTTTCTCCATGTCCAACTTGATGATCAAATTATGCCCTTTCGTCTTAGCATTTAGAGAGTGCACCATCTCCTGGCCCAGCAAAACAAAGCTTATAAAAAGCTTATAAAAAGTTGTACAAAGACTAATAGGCCGAAAATCACTCCACCTTTCCGGATTTGCCTTTTTAGGAATCAACACAATAGTGGTGTTAGAGAATCCTAAAGGCAAAACGTTACCCGCAAAAAACCCTTGCACCGCCATGTAAACATCATCCTTAATAATCTCCCAACAATCATGAAAAAACTTTGTCGTGTAGCCATCAGGACCCGCCACACTATCCATTGGCATCCGACAAAGAGTTTCAAAAACCTCTTCCATAGAAGGGCACTCCACCAACATCCGATTCTCCACCTCTGAAACCAACGAAGGAATAAAATCCAAAGAATGCTGCTCTAAGTCCTCATTCCCACCCCCAAGAAAATTTTGAAAGTGAGACACCGCCGAAGACATCAACTCATCTTGGCCCTCAACCAATTGATCCCCCACCAAGATTTTATTGATTCTTCCCCGAGCCCTCCTTTTCTTCACACAAGCTTGATAAAACTTTGTGTTTCTCTCACCATCCCTCATCCAATTACAAGCAGCCCTTTGTTTCCACATATCCTCTTGCATAGAAACCCGCAACGTCAATTCAGCATTCCACCTATTGAGATCAATCAAATTAACCTCAGAAGGGTCACGGTCAAATGCAAGCTCCGCCTTTTTCACCCTTTCCTCCATCTCTTTCACCTTCACATTGACATCCCCAAACTCATTCCAATTCCACGACTTTAGCCTAAACTGGAGCCGTTTCAATTTCTCCCAAAGCCCTCTCAAACCCGAAGTCCGACAAGGCAGCCTCCAATTCTCCTCCACCATCCTTTTGAACTCTCCATGCCGCAACCACATATTCTGAAACCTAAAAGAAGATTTCCTTCTCCTTTGCTGCCTCATAAATTCGAACAACAATGGACAATGATCAGATTGCCTTCTCGCAAGGTGAGTCACCGAAGAAACCTCAAATAAATCAGTCCAACCGCTATTCACCATAACACGATCCAATCTGCCCCAAGCTCCCCTTTTGTTCGTCCAAGTGAATTGGCCCCCTGTAAACCCCACGTCAAACAGCCCCGTTTCAGCAAGCACCGTGTTGAAGTCATTGATCTCACCCAACTTAGGCCGACCCTTTCCCCGTCTTTCCGTCACCGAAGTAACCGTGTTAAAGTCACCCCCAACACACCACGGCTCATTGGTACAAACAGCCCTCAAACCATCCCAAAGCTCAACTCTCCCATGCCGAGTAGTAGATGCATACACAAAAGTCATAAAAACAGAAATCTGCAAAACCGAATCCTCCACCTTACAATGTACAAATTGAGGATGGTCTTCAACCACCTCAATTTGAACAGAATCCTCAAACATAATCCAGATTTTCCTCGAAGAATTAACAATCAAAGAAGGAAAATTAAATCTCCTAGGAAACCTCCAATCAGCATCAATAAAAGGTTCTAACAATACTAAAATTTTAGGCTTCAAGTCACGCCTCAAAGCCATAAGTTTATCTTGTGCGGGTTCATTCCCAACACCTCTAATATTCCAAATTAGTGTTTTAAACATTGGAACGGATAACAACACCCTTACCTCTCCTCGAAGTCATTCGAGAAAGCTGATCCTCAACCTCTTTAGACGCCGTCTCATCTCCTGACGGATCTGAAAGGCCACCCTCACTTATTGTTCCACGCCTTGACCTCCTTTTCGCCAATCTGTGTTTCTCATAAATCCGAGCAGCAACATCCAAAGCCCTCAATTCCTGATCGTCTAAGTCCGGACTCTCAAAAGAACCATCCGACTCATCCCCTGACTCATTAATTTGGTGTTGAATTCGTTGCACCGAATTCTCAAAAAAAGGTGATTTATACGATGTGATCGCCATCGACGAACCAGCCTCATCTCCATCCAAAACCATATTTCGAACCCTTTCATAGTTTCTCCTGATTTGTTCTCCACGTTCCTGAGTGTCTAATGAATTTCCAGAGCCCCCAATACGTTTCCCATCACTCAAATTCACACCAGGAGAAATTTGCAAATTTTCAGAATCGGACACCCCGACGTGCGCGCCGGTCGCACCCAAGGTTTCCTTCACCAACAAGGAGTCCTGCCCCACTCCTAGTCCCACACCCGATAGGACTCCTAATTCCACCCCCAAGGTTTCCTTCACCAACAAGGAGTCCTGCCCCACTCCTAGTCCCACACCCGGTAGGACTCCTAATTCCACCCCCAAGGTTTCCTTCACCAACAAGGAGTCCTGCCCCACTCCTAGTCCCACACCCGGTAGGACTCCTAATTCCACCCCCAAGGTTTCCTTCACCAACAAGGAGTCCTCCTTAGGCTGTGGGTCAACCAAAATAGCCTCACCACCTTGTTGCACCACCGGGGGCCGTTTCAAAATCGTAACCGGTCCGGGCATCTCCCCTTGCACACCCCGCGTGCCATGCGCGCCCGGTGTTGCGCGCGACGGGCCATCATTGGCACGGCGCGAGGGCACCTCCGCTCTCCTCACGGTACGACCCGATCCCCTCCTCAACGAACGTCCTCGACCACCACGTGACTTAGATCGACGTCCTTGCTGTTCATGAACAGCCTTATTCACCACCTTTCCATTAGCAAAACACCTCTTCCAAGAGTTGTGTCTTATTATGGGCTAATCCATTCGTTTCGGCTCTAAAACATGCATTGCAAGTTATTGTTGGTTTTGGTGAATCAACGAATGTTGGTCCTTTTTGCGTTATTCAAAATCTTTCCTAAAAGCTTCCTAAAGTTGTGTCTTATTTTGGGCAAATCCATTCGTTTAGACTCTAAAACATGCATTGCGTGTTATTGGTGCTTTCGGTGAATCAACGAATGTTTGTCCTTTTTATGTTATTCACAATCTTTCCTATTATCTTCCAAGAATTGTGTCGTATTTTGGGAAAATCCATTCGTTTAGCCTCTAAAACAATATGCAATGCACGTTATTGGTGCTTTTGGTGAATCAACGAATGCTGGTCCTTTTTTGTGTTACTCACAATCTTTCCTATATGTTTCCAAGAGTTGTCTTATTTGGGAAAATCCATTCGTTTAGGCTCTAAAACATGCATTGCAAGTTATTGGTGCTTATGCTGAATCAACGAATGTTGTTTCTTTTTGTGTTATTCACAACCTTTCTTATAAGCTTTCAAGAGCTGTGTCTTATCCATTAATTTAGCCTCTAAAACATGCATTGCACGTTATTGGTGCTTTTGGTGAATCAACGAATGTTGGTCCTTTTTGTGTTATTCACAATCTTTCCTATAAGCTTCCAAGAGTTGTGTCGTATTTTCGGCAAATCCATTCGTTTACGCGCTAAAACATGCATTGCAATTTATTAGTGCTTTTGGTGAATCAACGAATGTTGGTACTTTTTGTGTTATTCACAATCTTTCCTATAAGCTTCCAAGAGTTGTGTCTTATTTTGGGCGAATCCATTCGTTTAGGCTCCAAAACATGCATTGCAAGTTATTGGGGCTTTTGGTGAATCAATGAATGTTGGTCCTTTTTGTGTTATTCACAATCTTTCCTATAAGCTTCAAAGAGTTGTGTCGTACTTTGGGTAAATCCACTCATTTAGGCTCTAAAACATGCATTGCAGTTATTGGTGCTTTTGGTGAATCAACGAATGTTGGTCCTTTTTGTGTTATTCACAATCTTTCCTATAAGCTTCCATGAGTTGTGTCTTATTTTTGGCGAATCCATTCGTTTAGGCTCCAAAACATGCATTGCAAGTTATTGGGGCTTTTGGTGAATCAATGAATGTTGGTCCTTTTTGTGTTATTCACAATCTTTCCTATAAGCTTCAAAGAGTTGTGTCTTATCCATTCGTTTAGGCTCTAAAACATGCATTGCACGTTATTGGTGCTTTTGGTGTATCAAAGAATGTTGGTCCCTTTTGTGTTATTCAAAATCTTTCCTATAAGCTTCCAAGAGTTGTGTCTTATTTTCGGCAAATCCATTCGTTTACGCGCTAAAACATGCATTGCAATTTATTAGTGCTTTTGGTGAATCAACGAATGTTGGTAGTTTTTGTGTTATTCACAATCTTTTCTATAAGCTTCCAAGAGTTGTGTCTTATTATGGGCTAATCCATTCGTTTAGGCTCTAAAACATGCATTGCAAGTTATTGCTGGTTTTGGTGAATCAACGAATGTTGGTCCTTTTTGCGTTATTCAAAATCTTTCCTATAAGCTTCCTAAAGTTATGTCTTATTTTGGGCAAATCCATTCGTTTAGACTCTAAAACATGCATTGCGTGTTACTGGTGCTTTTGGTGAATCAACGAATGTTTGTCCTTTTTGTGTTATTCACAATCTTTCCTATTATCTTCCAAGAGTTATGTCATATTTTGGGCAAATCTATTCGTTTAGCCTCTAAAACAACATGCATTGCACGTTATTGGTGCTTTTGGTGAATCAACGAATGCTGGTTCTTTTTGTGTTATTCACAATCTTTCCTATATGTTTCCAAGAGTTGTGTCTTATTCGGGAAAAACCATTCGTTTAGGCTCTAAAACATGCATTGCAAGTTATTGGTGCTTTTGCTGAATCAACGAATGTTGTTTCTCTTTGTGTTATTCACAATCTTTCCTATAAGCTTTCAAGAGCTGTGTCTTATCCATTAGTTTAGCCTCTAAAACATGCACTGCACGTTATTGGTGGTTTTGGTGAATCAACGAATGTTGGTCCTTTTTGTGTTATTCACAATCTTTCCTATAAGCTTCCAAGAGTTGTGTCTTATTTTGGACAAATCTATTCGTTTAAGCTTTAAAACATGCATTGCAAGTTATTGGTGCTTTTGATGAATCAACGAATGTTGGTCCTTTTTGTGTTATTCACAATCTTTCCTATAAGCTTCCAAGAGTTGTGTCTTATCCATTCGTTTAGGCTCTAAAACATGCATTGCAAGTTATTGGTGCTTTTGTAGAATCAACGAAAGTTGGTCCTTTTTGTGTTATTCACAATCTTTCCTATAAGCTTCCAAGAGTTGTGTCATATTTTGGGCAACTCGATTTGTTCAGGCACTCTAAAACATGCATTGCATGTTATTGGTGCTTTTGGTGAATCAACGAATGTTTGTCGTTTTTGTGTTAATCATAATCTTTCCTATAAGATTCCAAGAGTTGTGTCTTATTATGGGCTAATCCATTTGTTTAGGCTCTAAAACATGCATTGCAAGTTATTGGTGGTTTTGGTGAATCAACGAATGTTGGTCCTTTTTGCGCTATTCAAAATCTTTCCTATAAGCTTCCAAAAGTTGTGTCTTATTTTGGGCAAACCCATTCGTTAGACTCTAATACATGCATTGCACGTTATTAGTGATTTTGGTGAATCAACAAATGTTGGTTATTTTTTGTGTTATTCACAATCTTTCCTATAAGCTTCCAAGAGTTGTGTATTATTTTGGGCAAATCCATTTGTTTAGACTCTAAAACATGCATAGCAAGTTATTGGTGCTTTTGGTGATTTAACGAATGTTGGTCCTTTTTGTGTTATTCACAATCTTTCCTATAAGCTTTCAAGACTGTGTCTTATATATTAGTTTAGGCTCTAAAACATGCATGGCACGTTATTGGTGCTTTTGGTGAATAAAACGAATGTTGGTCCTTTTTGTGGTATTCACAATCTTTCCTATAAGCTTCTAAGAGTTGTGTCGTACTTTGGGTGAATCCACTCGTTTAGGCTCTAAAACATGCATTGCAGTTATTGGTGCTTTTGGTGAATCAACGAATGTTGGTCCTTTTTGTGTTATACAAAATCTTTCCTATAAGCTTCCATGAGTTGTGTCTTATTTTGGGCGAATCCATTCGTTTAGGCTCCTAAACATGCATTGCAAGTTATCGGGGCTTTTGGTGAATCAATGAATGTTGGTCCTTTTTGTGTTATTCACAATCTTTCCTATAAGCTTCAAAGAGTTGTGTCTTATCCATTCGTTTAGGCTCTAAAACATGCATTGCACGTTATTGGTGCTTTTGGTGTATCAAAGAATGTTGGTCCCTTTTGTGTTATTCAAAATCATTCCTATAAGCTTCCAAGAGTTGTGTCTTATTTTCGACAAATCCATTCGTTTACGCGCTAAAACATGCATTGCAATTTATTAGTGCTTTTGGTGAATCAACGAATGTTGGTACTTTTTGTGTTATTCACAATCTTTTCTATAAGCTTCCAAGAGTTGTGTCTTATTATGGGCTAATCCATTCGTTTAGGCTCTAAAACATGCATTGCAAGTTATTGCTGGTTTTGGTGAATCAACGAATGTTGGTCCTTTTTGCGCTATTCAAAATCTTTCCTATAAGCTTCCTAAAGTTATGTCTTATTTTGGGCAAATCCATTCGTTTAGACTCTAAAACATGCATTGCGTGTTATTGGTGCTTTTGGTGAATCAACGAATGTTTGTCCTTTTTGTGTTATTCACAATCTTTCCTATTATCTTCCAAGAGTTGTGTCGTATTTTGGGCAAATCCATTCGTTTAGCCTCTAAAACAACATGCATTGCACGTTATTGGTGCTTTTGGTGAATCAACGAATGCTGGTTCTTTTTGTGTTATTCACAATCTTTCCTATATGTTTCCAAGAGTTGTGTCTTATTTGGGAAAATCCATTCGTTTAGGCTCTAAAACATGCATTGCAAGTTATTGGTGCTTTTGCTGAATCAACGAATGTTGTTTCTTTTTGTGTTATTCACAATCTTTCCTATAAGCTTTCAAGAGATGTGTCTTATCCATTAGTTTAGGCTCTAAAACATGCATTGCACATTATTGGTGGTTTTGGTGAATCAACGAATGTTGGTCCTTTTTGTACTATTCACAATCTTTCCTATAAGCTTCTACGAGTTGTGTCGTACTTTGGGTAAATCCACTTGTTTAGGCTCTAAAACATGCATTGCAGTTATTGGTGCTTTTGGTGAATCAACGAATATTGGTCCCTTTTGTGTTATTCACAATCTTTCCTATAAGCTTCCAAGAGTTGTGTCTTATCTATTCGTTTAGGCTCTAAAACATGCATTGCATGTTATTGGTGCTTTTGTTGAATCAACGAAAGTTGGTCCTTTTTACGTTATTCACAATCTTTCCTATAAGCTACCATGAGTTGTGTTGTATTTTGGGCAACTCCATTTGTTCAGGCTCTAAAACATGCATTGCATGTTATTGGTGCTTTTGGCGAATCAACGTATATTTGTCCTTTTTGTGTTAATCATAATCTTTCCTATTAGCTTCCAAGAGTTTTTTTTTTTTTTTTTTTTTTTTTTTTTAAAAGAAACCGAAAATTTCATAGAATCAAAAGCAAGAGTTAGTCGAGAAGTCCAAAATGGACTCTCGACGCTTACAAAAAATCAAAGCAAACATCAAAAAAGCTCAAAAAAGGAACTAATGAGGGAACCTTAAGTAAGGAACACCTCGACAATCAAGCAAAGTTAAACCAATCACTTTACGACTACATCTATCACTACCAAAACTATCAAAGGTCTTCAAATCACAAGCTTCATTAGCCAATAGATCAGCTACTGAATTTCCTTCCCGAAAGATATGCGACACCTTCACTTCCATTTGACAAAGAAGCACCCGAATCCTTT
This sequence comes from Misopates orontium, assembly GCA_946800315.1. Classification (NCBI taxonomy): domain Eukaryota; kingdom Viridiplantae; phylum Streptophyta; class Magnoliopsida; order Lamiales; family Plantaginaceae; genus Misopates; species Misopates orontium. The sequence continues at coordinate 25,736,029 of OX326946.1, forward strand.
GCAGCAAAGCGGCGATCTTCCAATTCCCACAACCGCCCGAAGCCACCAACGTCACCAACACTTGTGCATCCAATTCAACATGAACCCTTAAAAAACCCTTTTCAAAACACAACTCCAGACCACGCAACAGCCCCCAAGCTTCCGCCTCCATATTGGTACCAATACCAAAATAGTGATGAAAAGCAAAAAGAATATTGCCCTCATGATCCCGAACAACACCACCACCAGCAGCCTCCCCCGGATTCCCCCTAGAACAACCATCCGTGTTTAACTTTACCCCAGGAAACCTCGGACAACGCCAAACCACCACCTTAATCTCCTTACCACTCGGCCCCACTCTTTGAAACTTCCACAACTTCCCAACCTCAAAATGGCCCGACCAGCCAATCTTAACCCCAATAAGACGAATCGTATCAACGTATCTCAACACCTTTCCAATGATCTTAGACGGCACAATGCGAATCATCCTATGCTTCGAGTCATTACGAGCAGCCCATAAAAACCAAATGATCAAAACCGGAATCAGGCCCCGAACATGACCCGGCTTGACCCCACTCAACCATCCAACCTTTGCCTCATTCAATGTACAAAGCACATTGACATTGAAGAGGCCTCCAAAAAAACTCCAAACATGCCGAGCCGCCGCCCCTGACCAAATAATATGATCAATTGACTCCACCTCTCGACAACATTGGCACTTAGAAGCCAAACAAACACCATTAGCCTGAAGATTACTATCAGAAGGAATCCACCCAAAGTGCAACTTCCAACAAAAAAATGAAATATGAGGCATAATCGATTTATGCCAAAACCACTTAGCCTCATCCACCGGTTCATTTGAAGTTCTCACCAACTCCCACGCAGATTTTGCCGAGAAACATCCATTAGAAGAAGGTTTCCACACCGGAACATCCTTCTTCTCCACACTCGGCCGAATCTCTAAAATAGACTCAACCAAATCATCGGCGAGCCTCTCCCTTAAGAGCGCCACATTCCAACGGCCATCAACCAAAAAATCAGCAACTCGAGCATCCACTGGACCCCTAACCCTTTGACGTGAAGCTAATGTCTCCGGGCCACACCAATGGTCATGCCAAAACGAGATATGACCTTCTCCAACAAGCCAAAAAATCTGCTTTTGAGCAGCCTCCCTCGCCTCCACAAGCCGTTTCCAAACCAAAGAACTATGGGACGTCGCCCGAGCCAGCCAAGGAGACGCCCTTTTACAATAATACCCATGCAAACAAGACGCCCAAAGGCTGTCCATTTTCCGAAACCTCCACCAAAGCTTAATCGAGAAAGAATCCACCACATCCCAAAGAGACCCAAAGCCCAAGCCACCCTCCAAAACCGGCTTGCACACCTTCTTCCAAGATGCCCAATGCATCCGCTTTCTTGTCTCAAAATCACCCCATAAAAACCTCGCAAAAATTCCATGCATTTTCTTGATCACCCCCTTAGTAGGACGCATCACCTGGAAAAAATAGACAGGAATAGTGCTCAATGTTGATTTAATGAGTGTAATCCTACCTCCAGGAGACAACAAATTCAGATTCCAGCCATTCAAATGACCCCTAATCTTATCAATAATCCCCTCAAAATGGACAGCCCTACTACGTCCCACAAAAAGAGGCACTCCAAGATAAGTTAAAGGCAAACTCGTTGGTGAAAAACCGGACAGCCTTTGTATCATCCGACGTCGAGAAGACAAAGCACGCCGTCCCAAAATAAACATACTTTTTTGCACGTTCACCTTTTGACCCGAAACAGCCCCATAAAGCTCAAGGAACCTACACATCCTCCGAACACTCCTTTTAGATCCCTTCAAAAATAACATACAATCATCAGCATAAGCTAAATGAGAAAGCTTAAACCTTTTCTTTGTGTCAAAACACATATCCGGATGTTGCGCCATAAGTTGCTCCACGCCCCGTGAGAGGAACTCCGCTGCAATAACAAACAAAGCCGGAGAAATAGGGTCACCTTGTCTCAACCCCTGAGACGATGCAAAGTACCCTGCATTCTCACCATTCACTAAAACCGAGAAGTGACTTGACGAGATGCATGTGTAAATCAACTTCCGCCATCGCTCTCCAAAACCAAACTTTTCTAACATGGCCATCAAGAACCTCCATTGAACTTTATCATACGCTTTCTCCATGTCCAACTTGATGATCAAATTATGCCCTTTCGTCTTAGCATTTAGAGAGTGCACCATCTCCTGGCCTAGCAAAACATTATCCGCAATCGCCCTCCCTTTAATAAAACCACTTTGATTCGGAGAGATAATCCTAGGCAACACCGCAACAAGCCTATCATTCAGAATCTTTGAACAAAGCTTATAAAAAGTTGTACAAAGACTAATAGGCCGAAAATCACTCCACCTTTCCGGATTTGCCTTTTTAGGAATCAACACAATAGTGGTGTTAGAGAATCCTAAAGGCAAAACGTTACCCGCAAAAAACCCTTGCACCGCCATGTAAACATCATCCTTAATAATCTCCCAACAATCATGAAAAAACTTTGTCGTGTAGCCATCAGGACCCGCCACACTATCCATTGGCATCCGACAAAGAGTTTCAAAAACCTCTTCCATAGAAGGGCACTCCACCAACATCCGATTCTCCACCTCTGAAACCAACGAAGGAATAAAATCCAAAGAATGCTGCTCTAAGTCCTCATTCCCACCCCCAAGAAAATTTTGAAAGTGAGACACCGCCGAAGACATCAACTCATCTTGGCCCTCAACCAATTGATCCCCCACCAAGATTTTATTGATTCTTCCCCGAGCCCTCCTTTTCTTCACACAAGCTTGATAAAACTTTGTGTTTCTCTCACCATCCCTCATCCAATTACAAGCAGCCCTTTGTTTCCACATATCCTCTTGCATAGAAACCCGCAACGTCAATTCAGCATTCCACCTATTGAGATCAATCAAATTAACCTCAGAAGGGTCATGGTCAAATGCAAGCTCCGCCTTTTTCACCCTTTCCTCCATCTCTTTCACCTTCACATTGACATCCCCAAACTCATTCCAATTCCACGACTTTAGCCTAAACTGAAGCCGTTTCAATTTCTCCCAAAGCCCTCTCAAACCCGAAGTCCGACAAGGCAGCCTCCAATTCTCCTCCACCATCCTTTTGAACTCTCCATGCCGCAACCACATATTCTGAAACCTAAAAGAAGATTTCCTCCTCCTTTGCTGCCTCATAAATTCGAACAACAATGGACAATGATCAGATTGCCTTCTCGCAAGGTGAGTCACCGAAGAAACCTCAAATAAATCAGTCCAACCGCTATTCACCATAACACGATCCAATCTGCCCCAAGCTCCCCTTTTGTTCGTCCAAGTGAATTGGCCCCCTGTAAAACCCACGTCAAAAAGCCCCGTTTCAGCAAGCACCGTGTTGAAGTCATTGATCTCACCCAACTTAGGCCGACCCTTTCCCCGTCTTTCCGTCACCGAAGTAACCGTGTTAAAGTCACCCCCAACACACCACGGCTCATTGGTACAAACAGCCCTCAAACCATCCCAAAGCTCAACTCTCCCATGCCGAGTAGTAGATGCATACACAAAAGTCATAAAAACAGAAATCTGCAAAACCGAATCCTCCACCTTACAATGTACAAATTGAGGATGGTCTTCAACCACCTCAATTTGAACAGAATCCTCAAACATAATCCAAATTTTCCTCGAAGAATTAACAATCAAAGAAGGAAAATTAAATCTCCTAGGAAACCTCCAATCAGCATCAATAAAAGGTTCTAACAATACTAAAATTTTAGGCTTCAAGTCACGCCTCAAAGCCATAAGTTTATCTTGTGCGGGTTCATTCCCAACACCTCTAATATTCCAAATTAGTGTTTTAAACATTGGAACGGATAACAACACCCTTACCTCTCCTCGAAGTCATTCGAGAAAGCTGATCCTCAACCTCTTTAGACGCCGTCTCATCTCCTGACGGATCTGAAAGGCCACCCTCACTTATTGTTCCACGCCTTGACCTCCTTTTCGCCAATCTGTGTTTCTCATAAATCCGAGCAGCAACATCCAAAGCCCTCAGTTCCTGATCGTCTAAGTCCGGACTCTCAAAAGAACCATCCGACTCATCCCCTGACTCATTAATTTGGTGTTGAATTCGTTGCACCGAATTCTCAAAAAAAGGTGATTTATACGATGTGATCGCCATCGACGAACCAGCCTCATCTCCATCCAAAACCATATTTCGAACCCTTTCATAGTTTCTCCTGATTTGTTCTCCACGTTCCTGAGTGTCTAATGAATTTCCAGAGCCCCCAATATGTTTCCCATCACTCAAATTCACACCAGGAGAAATTTGCAAATTTTCAGAATCGGACACCCCGACGTGCGCGCCGGTCGCACCCAAGGTTTCCTTCACCAACAAGGAGTCCTGCCCCACTCCTAGTCCCACACCCGGTAGGACTCCTAATTCCACCCCCAAGGTTTCCTTCACCAACAAGGAGTCCTGCCCCACTCCTAGTCCCACACCCGGTAGGACTCCTAATTCCACCCCCAAGGTTTCCTTCACCAACAAGGAGTCCTGCCCCACTCCTAGTCCCACACCCGGTAGGACTCCTAATTCCCCCCCCAAGGTTTCCTTCACCAACAATGAGTCCTCCTTAGGCTGTGGGTCAACCAAAACAGCCTCACCACCTTGTTGCACCACTGGGGGCCGTTTCAAAATCGAAACCGGTCCGGGCATCTCCCCTTGCACACCCCGCGTGCCATGCGCGCCCGGTGTTGCGCGCGACGGGCCATCATTGGCACGGCGCGAGGGCACCTCCGCTCTCCTCACGGTACGACCCGATCCCCTTCTCAACGAACGTCCTCGACCACCACGTGACTTAGATCGACGTCCTTGCTGTTCATGAACAGCCTTATTCACCACCTTTCCATTAGCAAAACACCTCTCTTTACTATGTCCGACATGATTACACACCGTGCAATAATGGGGACGATCTCCATAAACAACTTTTTGCCAAAAACTTCCTTCCGGGCCATCAATGAAAATCTCCTTAATCTCCTCCGCAAGCAAATCAATTTCAACACAAGCCCTAGCACAACTTGGCCTAATCACCTTGGCTGTAGATTCATCAATACGTAACGGTGTTCCAATCAAAGACATAATATCATGCAACGCCTCCTTGTGATGCATGACAATGGGCAGCCGTGGCAATGATACCCAAACCGGCACTACCGAAAGTTTTTGGCAAAAAGTTGTTTATGGAGATCGTCCCCATTATTGCACGGTGTGTAATCATGTCGGACATAGTAAAGAGAGGTGTTTTGCTAATGGAAAGGTGGTGAATAAGGCTGTTCATGAACAGCAAGGACGTCGATCTAAGTCACGTGGTGGTCGAGGACGTTCGTTGAGAAGGGGATCGGGTCGTACCGTGAGGAGAGCGGAGGTGCCCTCGCGCCGTGCCAATGATGGCCCGTCGCGCTCTAAAACAGGCATTGCAAGTTATTGGTGGTTTTGGTGAATCAACGAATGTTGGTCCTTTTTGCATTATTCAAAATCTTTCGTATAAGCTTCCAAAAGTTGTGTCTTATTTTGGGCAAATCCATCCGTTTAGACTCTAAAACATGCATTGCACGTTATTAGTGCTTTTGGTGAATCAACGAATGTTGGTTATTTTTTGTGTTATTCACAATCTTTCCTATAAGCTTCCAAGAGTTGTGTCTTATTTTGGGCAAATCCATTCGTTTAGACTCTAAAACATGCATAGCAAGTTATTGGTGCTTTTGGAGAATCAACGAATGTTGGGCCTTTTTGTGTTATTCACAATCTTTCCTATAAGCTTTCAAGACTGTGTCTTTTCCATTAGTTTAGGCTCTAAAACATGCATTGCACGTTATTGGTGCTTTTGGTGAATAAAACGAATGTTGGTCCTTTTTCTGTTATCACAATCTTTCCTATAAGCTTCTAAGAGTTGTGTCGTACTTTGGGTAAATCCACTCGTTTAGGGTCTAAAACGTGCATTGCAGTTATTGGTGCTTTTGGTGAATCAACGAATGTTTGTCCTTTTTGTGTTATTCACAATCTTTCCTATAAGCTTCCATGAGTTGTGTCTTATTTTGGGCGATCCATTCGTTTAGGCTCCAAAACATGCATTGCAAGTTATTGGGGCTTTTGGTGAATGAATGAATGTTGGTCCTTTTTGTGTTATTCACAATCTTTCCTATAAGCTTAAAAGAGTTGTGTCTTATCCATTCTTTTAGGCTCTCTATAACATGCATTGCACGTTATTGGTGCTTTTGGTGTATCAAAGAATGTTGGCCGCTTTTATGTTATTCAAAATCTTTCCTATAAGCTTCCAAGAGTTGTGTCTTATTTTCGGCAAATCCATTCGTTTACGCGCTAATACATGCATTGCAATTTATTAGTGCTTTTGGTGAATCAACGAATGTTGGTACTTTTTGGTTATTCACAATCTTTTCTATAAGCTTCCAAGAGTTTTTTTTTTTTTTAAGCTTCTAAAAGTTTTTTTTCATAGAATCAAAAGCAAGAGTTAGTCGAGATAGTCCAAAATGGACTCTCGACGCTTACAAAAAATCAAAGCAAACATCAAAAAATCTGAAAAAAGGAACTAACGAGGGAACCTTAAGTAAGGAACACCTCGACAATCAAGCAAAGCTAAACCAATCACTTTACGACTACATCTTTTACTACCAAAACTATCAAAGGTCTTCAAATCACAAGCTTCATTAGCCAATAGATCAGCTACTGAATTTCCTTCCCGAAAGATATGCGACACTTTCACTTCCATTTGACAAAGAAGCACCCGAATCCTTTGCAGCAAAGCGGCGATCTTCCAATTCCCACAACCGCCCGAAGCCACCAACGTCACCAACACTTGTGCATCCAATTCAACATGAACCCTTAAAAAACCCTTTTCAAAACACAACTCCAGACCACGCAACAGCCCCCAAGCTTCCGCCTCCATATTGGTACCAATACCAAAATAGTGATGAAAAGCAAAAAGAATATTGCCCTCATGATCCCGAACAACACCACCACCAGCAGCCTCCCCCGGATTCCCCCTAGAACAACCATCCGTGTTTAACTTTACCCAAGGAAACCTCGGACAACGCCAAACCACCACCTTAATCTCCTTACCACTCGGCCCCACTCTTTGAAACTTCCACAACTTCCCAACCTCAAAATGGCCCGACCAGCCAATCTTAACCCCAATAAGACGAATCGTATCAACGTATCTCAACACCTTTCCAATGATCTTAGACGGCACAATGCGAATCATCCTATGCTTCGAGTCATTACGAGCAGCCCATCAAAACCAAATGATCAAAACCGGAATCAGGCCCCGAACATGACCCGGCTTGACCCCACTCAACCATCCAACCTTTGCCTCATTCAATGTACAAAGCACATTGACATTGAAGAGGCCCCCAAAAAAACTCCAAACATGCCGAGCCGCCGCCCCTGACCAAATAATATGATCAATCGACTCCACCTCTCGACAACATTGGCACTTAGAAGCCAAACAAACACCATTAGCCTGAAGATTACTATCAGAAGGAATCCACCCAAAGTGCAACTTCCAATAAAAAAATGAAATATGAGGCATAATCGAATATGCCAAAACCACTTAGCCTCATCCACCGGTTCATTTGGAGTTCTCACCAACTCCCACGCAGATTTTGCCGAGAAACATCCATTAGAAGAAGGTTTCCACACCGGAAAATCCTTCTTCTCCACACTCGGCCGAATCTCCAAAATAGACTCAACCAAATCCTCGGCGAGCCTCTCCCTTAAGAGCGCCACATTCCAACGGCCATCAACCAAAAAATCAGCAACTCGAGCATCCACTGGACCCCTAACCCTTTGACGTGAAGCTAATGTCTCCGGGCCACACCAATGGTCATGCCAAAACGAGATATGACCTTCTCCAACAAGCCAAAAAATCTGCTTTTGAGCAGCCTCCCTCGCCTCCACAAGCCGTTTCCAAACCAAAGAACTATGGGACGTCGCCCGAGCCAGCCAAGGAGACGCCCTTTTACAATAATACCCATGCAAACAAGACGCCCAAAGGCTGTCCATTTTCCAAAACCTCCACCAAAGCTTAATCGAGAAAGAATCCACCACATCCCAAAGAGACCGAAAGCCCAAGCCACCCTCCAAAACCGGCTTGCACACCTTCTTCCAAGATGCCCAATGCATCTGCTTTCTTGTCTCAAAATCACCCCATAAAAACCTCGCAAAAATTCCATGCATTTTCTTGATCACCCCCTTAGTAGGACGCATCACCTGGAAAAAATAGACAGGAATAGTGCTCAATGTTGATTTAATGAGTGTAATCCTACCTCCAGGAGACAACAAATTCAGATTCCAGCCATTCAAATGACCCCTAATCTTATCAATAATCCCCTCAAAATGGACAGCCCTACTACGTCCCACAAAAAGAGGCACTCCAAGATAAGTTAAAGGCAAACTCGTTGGTGAAAGACCGGACAGCCTTTGTATCATCGGACGTCGAGAAGACGAAGCACGCCGTCCCAAAATAAACATACTTTTTTGCACGTTCACCTTTTGACCCGAAACAGCCCCATAAAGCTCAAGGCACCTACACATCCTCCGAACACTCCTTTTAGATCCCTTCAAAAATAACATACAATCATCAGCATAAGCTAAATGAGTAAGCTTAAACCTTTTCTTTGTGTCAAAACACATATCCGGATGTTGCGCCATAAGTTGCTCCATGCCCCGTGAGAGGAACTCCGCTGCAATAACAAACAAAGCCGGAGAAATAGGGTCACCTTGTCTCAACCCCTGAGACGAAGCAAAGTACCCTGCATTCTCACCATTCACTAAAACCGAGAAGTGACTTGACGAGATGCCTGTGTAAATCAACTTCCGCCATCGCTCTCCAAAACCAAACTTTTCTAACATTGCCATCAAGAACCTCCATTGAACTTTATCATAAGCTTCCAAGAGTTGTGTCTTATTATGGGCTAATCCATTCGTTTCGGCTCTAAAACATGCATTGCAAGTTATTGTTGGTTTTGGTGAATCAACGAATGTTGGTCCTTTTTGTGTTATTCAAAATCTTTACTATAAGCTTCCTAAAGTTGTGTCTTATTTTGGGCAAATCCATTCGTTTAGACTCTAAAACATGCATTGCGTGTTATTGGTGCTTTCGGTGAATCAACGAATGTTTGTCCTTTTTGTGTTATTCACAATCTTTCCTATTATCTTCCAAGAATTGTGTCGTATTTTGGGCAAATCCATTTGTTTAGCCTCTAAACAATATGCAATGCACGTTATTGGTGCTTTTGGTGAATCAACGAATGCTGGTCCTTTTTTGTGTTACTCACAATCTTTCCTATATGTTTCCAAGAATTGTCTTATTTGGGAAAATCCATTCGTTTAGGCTCTAAAACATGCATTGCAAGTTCTTGGTGCTTTTGCTGAATCAACCGATGTTGTTTCTTTTTGTGTTATTCACAACCTTTCCTATAAGCTTTCAAGAGATGTGTCTTATCCATTAATTTAGGCTCTAAAACATGCATTGCACATTATTGGTGGTTTTGGTGAATCAACGAATGTTGGTCCTTTTTGTACTATTCACAATCTTTCCTATAAGCTTCTAAGAGTTGTGTCGTACTTTGGGTAAATCCACTCGTTTAGGCTCTAAAACATGCATTGCAGTTATTGGTGCTTTTGGTGAATCAACGAATATTGGTCCCTTTTGTGTTATTCACAATCTTTCCTATAAGCTTCCAAGAGTTGTGTCTTATCTATTCGTTTAGGCTCTAAAACATGCATTGCACGTTATTGGTGCTTTTGGTGTATCAAAGAATGTTGGTCCCTTTTGTGTTATTCAAAATCTTTCCTATAAGCTTCCAAGAGTTTTTTTTTTTTTTTTTTAAGGAAACCGAAACTTTCATTGAATCAAAAGCAAGAGTTAGTCGAGATAGTCCAAAATGGACTCTCGACGCTTACAAAAAATCAAAGCAAACATCAAAAAAGCTCAAAAAAGGAACTAATGAGGGAACCTTAAGTAAGGAACACCTCGACAATCAAGCAAAGCTAAACCAATCACTTTACGACTACATCTATCACTACCAAAACTATCAAAGGTCTTCAAATCACAAGCTTCATTAGCCAATAGATCAGCTACTGAATTTCCTTCCCGAAAGATATGCGACACCTTCACTTCCATTTGACAAAGAAGCACCCGAATCCTTTGCAACAAAGCGGCGATCTTCCAATTCCCACAACCGCCCGAAGCCACCAACGTCACCAACACTTGTGCATCCAATTCAACATGAACCCTTAAAAAACCCTTTTCAAAACACAACTCCAGACCACGCAACAGCCCCCAAGCTTCCGCCTCCATATTGGTACCAATACCAAAATAGTGATGAAAAGCAAAAAGAATATTGCCCTCATGATCCCGAACAACACCACCACCAGCAGCCTCCCCCGGATTCCCCCTAGAACAACCATCCGTGTTTAACTTTACCCAAGGAAACCTCGGACAACGCCAAACCACCACCTTAATCTCCTTACCACTCGGCCCCACTCTTTGAAACTTCCACAACTTCCCAACCTCAAAATGGCCCGACCAGCCAATCTTAACCCCAATAAGACGAATCGTATCAACGTATCTCAACACCTTTCCAATGATCTTAGACGGCACAATGCGAATCATCCTATGCTTCGAGTCATTACGAGCAGCCCATAAAAACCAAATGATCAAAACCGGAATCAGGCCCCGAACATGACCCGGCTTGACCCCACTCAACCATCCAACCTTTGCCTCATTCAATGTACAAAGCACATTGACATTGAAGAGGCCCCCAAAAAAACTCCAAACATGCCGAGCCGCCGCCCCTGACCAAATAATATGATCAATCGACTCCACCTCTCGACAACATTGGCACTTAGAAGCCAAACAAACACCATTAGCCTGAAGATTACTATCAGAAGGAATCCACCCAAAGTGCAACTTCCAACAAAAAAACGAAATATGAGGCATAATCGATTTATGCCAAAACCACTTAGCCTCATCCACCGGTTCATTTGGAGTTCTCACCAACTCCCACGCAGATTTTGCCGAGAAACATCCATTAGAAGAAGGTTTCCACACCGGAACATCCTTCTTCTCCACACTCGGCCGAATCTCCAAAATAGACTCAACCAAATCCTCGGTGAGCCTCTCCCTTAAGAGCGCCACATTCCAACGGCCATCAACCAAAAAATCAGCAACTCGAGCATCCACTGGACCCCTAACCCTTTGACGTGAAGCTAATGTCTCCGGGCCACACCAATGGTCATGCCAAAACGAGATATGACCTTCTCCAACAAGCCAAAAAATCTGCTTTTGAGCAGCCTCCCTCGCCTCCACAAGCCGTTTCCAAACCAAAGAACTATGGGACGTCGCCCGAGCCAGCCAAGGAGACGCCCTTTTACAATAATACCCATGCAAACAAGACGCCCAAAGGCTGTCCATTTTCCGAAACCTCCACCAAAGCTTAATCGAGAAAGAATCCACCACATCCCAAAGAGACCGAAAGCCCAAGCCACCCTCCAAAACCGGCTTGCACACCTTCTTCCAAGATGCCCAATGCATCCGCTTTCTTGTCTCAAAATCACCCCATAAAAACCTCGCAAAAATTCCATGCATTTTCTTGATCACCCCCTTAGTAGGACGCATCACCTGGAAAAAATAGACAGGAATAGTGCTCAATGTTGATTTAATGAGTGTAATCCTACCTCCAGGAGACAACAAATTTAGATTCCAGCCATTCAAATGACCCCTAATCTTATCAATAATCCCCTCAAAATGGACAGCCCTACTACGTCCCACAAAAAGAGGCACTCCAAGATAAGTTAAAGGCAAACTCGTTGGTGAAAAACCGGACAGCCTTTGTATCATCCGACGTCGAGAAGACGAAGCACGCCGTCCCAAAATAAACATACTTTTTTGCACGTTCACCTTTTGACCCGAAACAGCCCCATAAAGCTCAAGGAACCTACACATCCTCCGAACACTCCTTTTAGATCCCTTCAAAAATAACATACAATCATCAGCATAAGCTAAATGAGAAAGCTTAAACCTTTTCTTTGTGTCAAAACACATATCCGGATGTTGCGCCATAAGTTGCTCCACGCCCCGTGAGAGGAACTCCGCTGCAATAACAAACAAAGCCGGAGAAATAGGGTCACCTTGTCTCAACCCCTGAGACGATGCAAAGTACCCTGCATTCTCACCATTCACTAAAACCGAGAAGTGACTTGACGAGATGCATGTGTAAATCAACTTCCGCCATCGCTCTCCAAAACCAAACTTTTCTAACATGGCCATCAAGAACCTCCATTGAACTTTATCATACGCTTTCTCCATGTCCAACTTGATGATCAAATTATGCCCTTTCGTCTTAGCATTTAGAGAGTGCACCATCTCCTGGCCCAGTAAAACATTATCCGCAATCGCCCTCCCTTTAATAAAACCACTTTGATTCGGAGAGATAATCCTAGGCAACACCGCAGCAAGCCTATCATTCAGAATCTTTGAACAAAGCTTATAAAAAGTTGTACAAAGACTAATAGGCCGAAAATCACTCCACCTTTCCGGATTTGCCTTTTTAGGAATCAACACAATAGTGGTGTTAGAGAATCCTAAAGGCAAAACGTTACCCGCAAAAAACCCTTGCACCGCCATGTAAACATCATCCTTAATAATCTCCCAACAATCATGAAAAAACTTTGTCGTGTAGCCATCAGGACCCGCCACACTATCCATTGGCATCCGACAAAGAGTTTCAAAAACCTCTTCCATAGAAGGGCACTCCACCAACATCCGATTCTCCACCTCTGAAACCAACGAAGGAATAAAATCCAAAGAATGCTGCTCTAAGTCCTCATTCCCACCCCCAAGAAAATTTTGAAAGTTAGACACCGCCGAAGACATCAACTCATCTTGGCCCTCAACCAATTGATCCCCCACCAAGATTTTATTGATTCTTCCCCGAGCCCTCCTTTTCTTCACACAAGCTTGATAAAACTTTGTGTTTCTCTCACCATCCCTCATCCAATTACAAGCAGCCCTTTGTTTCCACATATCCTCTTGCATCGAAACCCGCAACGTCAATTCAGCATTCCACCTATTGAGATCAATCAAATTAACCTCAGAAGGGTCACGGTCAAATGCAAGCTCCGCCTTTTTCACCCTTTCCTCCATCTCTTTCACCTTCACATTGACATCCCCAAACTCATTCCAATTCCACGACTTTAGCCTAAACTGCAGCCGTTTCAATTTCTCCCAAAGCCCTCTCAAACCCGAAGTCCGACAAGGAAGCCTCCAATTCTCCTCCACCATCCTTTTGAACTCTCCATGCCGCAACCACATATTCTGAAACCTAAAAGAAGATTTCCTCCTCCTTTGCTGCCTCATAAATTCGAACAACAATGGACAATGATCTGATTGCCTTCTCGCAAGGTGAGTCACCGAAGAAACCTCAAATAAATCAGTCCAACCGCTATTCACCATAACACGATCCAATCTGCCCCACGCTCCCCTTTTGTTCGTCCAAGTGAATTGGCCCCCTGTAAACCCCACGTCAAACAGCCCCGTTTCAGCAAGCACCGTGTTGAAGTCATTGATCTCACCCAACTTAGGCCGACCCTTTCCCCGTCTTTCCGTCACCGAAGTAACCGTGTTAAAGTCACCCCCAACACACCACGGCTCATTGGTACAAACAGCCCTCAAACCATCCCAAAGCTCAACTCTCCCATGCCGAGTAGTAGATGCATACACAAAAGTCATAAAAACAGAAATCTGCAAAACCGAATCCTCCACCTTACAATGTACAAATTGAGGATGGTCTTCAACCACCTCAATTTGAACAGAATCCTCAAACATAATCCAAATTTTCCTCGAAGAATTAACAATCAAAGAAGGAAAATTAAATCTCCTAGGAAACCTCCAATCAGCATCAATTAAAGGTTCTAACAATACTAAAATTTTAGGCTTCAAGTCACGCCTCAAAGCCATAAGTTTATCTTGTGCGGGTTCATTCCCAACACCTCTAATATTCCAAATTAGTGTTTTAAACATTGGAACGAATAACAACACCCTTACCTCTCCTCGAAGTCATTCGAGAAAGCTGATCCTCAACCTCTTTAGACGCCGTCTCATCTCCTGACGGATCTGAAAGGCCACCCTCACTTATTGTTCCACGCCTTGACCTCCTTTTCGCCAATCTGTGTTTCTCATAAATCCGAGCAGCAACATCCAAAGCCCTCAGTTCCTGATCGTCTAAGTCCGGACTCTCAAAAGAACCATCCGACTCATCCCCTGATTCATTAATTTGGTGTTGAATTCGTTGCACCGAATTCTCAAAAAAAGGTGATTTATACGATGTGATCGCCATCGACGAACCAGCCTCATCTCCATCCAAAACCATATTTCGAACCCTTTCATAGTTTCTCCTGATTTGTTCTCCACGTTCCTGAGTGTCTAATGAATTTCCAGAGCCCTCAATACGTTCACCATCACTCAAATTCAAACCAGGAGAAATTTGCAAATTTTCAGAACCAAGTTCCTTGTGCCCCACTCCTAGTCCCACACCCGGTAGGACTCCTAATTCCATCCCCAAGGTTTCCTTCACCAACAAGGAGTCCTGCCCCACTCCTAGTCCCACACCCGGTAGGACTCCTAATTCCACCCCCAAGGTTTCCTTCACCAACAAGGAGTCCTGCCCCACTCCTAGTCCCACACCCGGTAGGACTCCTAATTCCACCCCCAAGGTTTCCTTCACCAACAAGGAGTCCTCCTTAGGCTGTGGGTCAACCAAAACAGCCTCACCACCTTTTTGCACCACCGGGGGCCTTTTTAAAATCGTAACCGGTCTGGGCATCTCCCCTTGCACACCCCGCGTGCCATGCGTGCCCGGTGATGCGCGCGACGGGCCATCATTGGCACGGCGCGAGGGCACCTCCGTTCTCCTCACGGTACGACCCAATCCCCTCCTCAACGAACGTCCTCGACCACCACGCGACTTAGATCGACGTCCTTGCTGTTCATGAACAGCCTTATTCACCACCTTTCCATTAACAAAACACCTCTCTTTACTATGTCCGACATGATTACACACCGTGCAATAATGGGGACGATCTCCATAAACAACTTTTTGCCAAAAACTTCCTTCCGGGCCATCAATGAAAATCTCCTTAATCTCCTCCGCAAGCAAATCAATTTCAACACAAGCCCTAGCACAACTTGGCCTAATTACCTTGGCTGTAGATTCATCAATACGTAACGGTGTCCCAATCAAAGACATAATATCATGCAACGCCTCCTTGTGATGCATGACAATGGGCAGCCGTGGCAATGATACCCAAACCGGCACTACCGAAGATTCTGACTTTGGATCAAAACTCGGGGACCACTTAAAAATCCGCATCGGAAAACCCTGAACCATCCACGATTGTCTCGACCACAACCTCGTGGAATCATCCTCCAAAGTAATCTGAATGAAAACATGCCTCGCATCAATGTCTCCCAACGAGAAAGAACCCCTTAACCCCAACTTCAAAAACCAAGTTTGCAAATCCTCCGGGGACGGACGTCCATGAGAAAATTTTCCAACCAATGCATATTTGAATTGCAACGCAAAGCAATCAAAATCAGATTTGTTAAATCTAATTGCGGGTTTCCCTTGATATGTAAACGCCTTCTTCGGTTCCGTTACACGGGTGCCAAGTGCAAAAATAGGATCATCAGCAAACGATTTGCTAATCGCCCTCGGTGACAAATCCCTCTTGCCCACCAAAGAGTGATCAAACAATCTAACAAACGAACGGCTTTGAGGCTTCACGTTAGTTTTAGGATCCAACTTTCCTCCCTCAACTTGATCACGAATCCTATTCGGAAAAGACTCCTTGAGCGATGGGAACTCCGGTAAAATCCCATCCTTCGGCTGCTCAACGGCGGTAGGTGGTGGCTGCACATCGGAAGAAAGCAAGACGCGTCGTGGAAGTAACGCGTTGTCAACAACCGACGGAAGATTGACGTCGGAAGTTGATGCCGCCGACTTGCATGGCGGTGGAACGGACGGGCCCGGTGGCTGATCCACCGGGCAAGGCTGATCGGAGGCGTCGGCCTCCATGCACGGCGGCTAAAGGCCGCGGCGCGAAACCCTAGGAGAAAAAAGAAAAATTCGCCCAAAGAGGAGAGAGTTTTTTTCAGCTTCCAAGAGTTGTGTCTTATTTTCGGCAAATCCATTCGTTTACGCGCTAAAACATGCATTGCAATTTATTAGTGCTTTTGGTGAATCAACGAATGTTGGTACTTTTTGTGTTATTCACAATCTTTTCTATAAGCTTCCAAGAGTTGTGTCTTATTATGGGCTAATCCATTCGTTTAGGCTCTAAAACATGCATTGCAAGTTATTGCTGGTTTTGGTGAATCAACGAATGTTGGTCCTTTTTGCGCTATTCAAAATCTTTCCTATAAGCTTCCTAAAGTTATGTCTTATTTTGGGCAAATCCATTCGTTTAGACTCTAAAACATGCATTGCGTGTTATTGGTGCTTTTGGTGAATCAACGAATGTTTGTCCTTTTTGTGTTATTCACAATCTTTCCTATTATCTTCCAAGAGTTGTGTCGTATTTTGGGCAAATCCATTCGTTTAGCCTCTAAAACAACATGCATTGCACGTTATTGGTGCTTTTGGTGAATCAACGAATGCTGGTTCTTTTTG
Source organism: Misopates orontium (assembly GCA_946800315.1). Taxonomy (NCBI): domain Eukaryota; kingdom Viridiplantae; phylum Streptophyta; class Magnoliopsida; order Lamiales; family Plantaginaceae; genus Misopates; species Misopates orontium. The sequence continues at coordinate 25,752,782 of OX326946.1, forward strand.
TGTTATTCACAATCTTTCCTATATGTTTCCAAGAGTTGTGTCTTATTTGGGAAAATCCATTCGTTTAGGCTCTAAAACATGCATTGCAAGTTATTGGTGCTTTTGCTGAATCAACGAATGTTGTTTCTTTTTGTGTTATTCACAATCTTTCCTATAAGCTTTCAAGAGATGTGTCTTATCCATTAGTTTAGGCTCTAAAACATGCATTGCACATTATTGGTGGTTTTGGTGAATCAACGAATGTTGGTCCTTTTTGTACTATTCACAATCTTTCCTATAAGCTTCTAAGAGTTGTGTCGTACTTTGGGTAAATCCACTCGTTTAGGCTCTAAAACATGCATTGCAGTTATTGGTGCTTTTGGTGAATCAACGAATATTGGTCCCTTTTGTGTTATTCACAATCTTTCCTATAAGCTTCCAAGAGTTGTGTCTTATCTATTCGTTTAGGCTCTAAAACATGCATTGCATGTTATTGGTGCTTTTGTTGAATCAACGAAAGTTGGTCCTTTTTACGTTATTCACAATCTTTCCTATAAGCTACCATGAGTTGTGTTGTATTTTGGGCAACTCCATTTGTTCAGGCTCTAAAACATGCATTGCATGTTATTGGTGCTTTTGGCGAATCAACGTATATTTTTCCTTTTTGTGTTAATCATAATCTTTCCTATTAGCTTCCAAGAGTTGTGTCTTATTATGGGCTAATCCATTCGTTTAGGCTCTAAAACAGGCATTGCAAGTTATTGGTGGTTTTGGTGAATCAACGAATGTTGGTCCTTTTTGCATTATTCAAAATCTTTCGTATAAGCTTCCAAAAGTTTTTTTTTTTTTTTTTAAAGAAACCGAAACTTTCATAGAATCAAAAGCAAGAGTTAGTCGAGATAGTCCAAAATGGACTCTCGACGCTTACAAAAAACCAAAGCAAACATCAAAAAAGCTCAAAAAAGGAACTAATGAGGGAACCTTAAGTAAGGAACACCTCGACAATCAAGCAAAGCTAAACCAATCACTTTACGACTACATCTATCACTACCAAAACTATCAAAGGTCTTCAAATCACAAGCTTCATTAGCCAATAGATCAGCTACTGAATTTCCTTCCCGAAAGATATGCGACACCTTCACTTCCATTTGACAAAGAAGCACCCGAATCCTTTGCAACAAAGCGGCGATCTTCCAATTCCCACAACCGCCCGAAGCCACCAACGTCACCAACACTTGTGTATCCAATTCAACATGAACCCTTAAAAAACCCTTTTCAAAACACAACTCCAGACCACGCAACAGCCCCCAAGCTTCCGCCTCCATATTGGTACCAATACCAAAATAGTGATGAAAAGCAAAAAGAATATTGCCCTCATGATCCCGAACAACACCACCACCAGCAGCCTCCCCCGGATTCCCCCTAGAACAACCATCCGTGTTTAACTTTACCCAAGGAAACCTCGGACAACGCCAAACCACCACCTTAATCTCCTTACCACTCGGCCCCACTCTTTGAAACTTCCACAACTTCCCAACCTCAAAATGGCCCGACCAGCCAATCTTAACCCCAATAAGACGAATCGTATCAACGTATCTCAACACCTTTCCAATGATCTTAGACGGCACAATGCGAATCATCCTATGCTTCGAGTCATTACGAGCAGCCCATAAAAACCAAATGATCAAAACCGGAATCAGGCCCCGAACATGACCCGGCTTGACCCCACTCAACCATCCAACCTTTGCCTCATTCAATGTACAAAGCACATTGACATTGAAGAGGCCCCCAAAAAAACTCCAAACATGCCGAGCCGCCGCCCCTGACCAAATAATATGATCAATCGACTCCACCTCTCGACAACATTGGCACTTAGAAGCCAAACAAACACCATTAGCCTGAAGATTACTATCAGAAGGAATCCACCCAAAGTGCAACTTCCAACAAAAAAACGAAATATGAGGCATAATCGATTTATGCCAAAACCACTTAGCCTCATCCACCGGTTCATTTGGAGTTCTCACCAACTCCCACGCAGATTTTGCCGAGAAACATCCATTAGAAGAAGGTTTCCACACCGGAACATCCTTCTTCTCCACACTCGGCCGAATCTCCAAAATAGACTCAACCAAATCCTCGGTGAGCCTCTCCCTTAAGAGCGCCACATTCCAACGGCCATCAACCAAAAAATCAGCAACTCGAGCATCCACTGGACCCCTAACCCTTTGACGTGAAGCTAATGTCTCCGGGCCACACCAATGGTCATGCCAAAACGAGATATGACCTTCTCCAACAAGCCAAAAAATCTGCTTTTGAGCAGCCTCCCTCGCCTCCACAAGCCGTTTCGAAACCAAAGAACTATGGGACGTCGCCCGAGCCAGCCAAGGAGACGCCCTTTTCCAATAATACCCATGCAAACAAGACGCCCAAAGGCTGTCCATTTTCCGAAACCTCCACCAAAGCTTAATCGAGAAAGAATCCACCACATCCCAAAGAGACCGAAAGCCCAAGCCACCCTCCAAAACCGGCTTGCACACCTTCTTCCAAGATGCGCAATGCATCCGCTTTCTTGTCTCAAAATCACCCCATAAAAACCTCGCAAAAATTCCATGCATTTTCTTGATCACCCCCTTAGTAGGACGCATCACCTGGAAAAAATAGACAGGAATAGTGCTCAATGTTGATTTAATGAGTGTAATCCTACCTCCAGGAGACAACAAATTCAGATTCCAGCCATTCAAATGACCCCTAATCTTATCAATAATCCCCTCAAAATGGACAGCCCTACTACGTCCACAAAAAGAGGCACTCCAAGATAAGTTAAAGGCAAACTCGTTGGTGAAAAACCGGACAGCCTTTGTATCATCCGACGTCGAGAAGACGAAGCACGCCGTCCCAAAATAAACATACTTTTTTGCACGTTCACCTTTTGACCCGAAACAGCCCCATAAAGCTCAAGGAACCTACACATCCTCCGAACACTCCTTTTAGATCCCTTCAAAAATAACATACAATCATCAGCATAAGCTAAATGAGAAAGCTTAAACCTTTTCTTTGTGTCAAAACACATATCCGGATGTTGCGCCATAAGTTGCTCCACGCCCCGTGAGAGGAACTCCGCTGCAATAACAAACAAAGCCGGAGAAATAGGGTAACCTTGTCTCAACCCCTGAGACGATGCAAAGTACCCTGCATTCTCACCATTCACTAAAACCGAGAAGTGACTTGACGAGATGCATGTGTAAATCAACTTCCGCCATCGCTCTCCAAAACCAAACTTTTCTAACATGGCCATCAAGAACCTCCATTGAACTTTATCATACGCTTTCTCCATGTCCAACTTGATGATCAAATTATGCCCTTTCGTCTTAGCATTTAGAGAGTGCACCATCTCCTGGCCCAGTAAAACATTATCCGCAATCGCCCTCCCTTTAATAAAACCACTTTGATTCGGAGAGATAATCCTAGGCAACACCGCAGCAAGCCTATCATTCAGAATCTTTGAACAAAGCTTATAAAAAGTTGTACAAAGACTAATAGGCCGAAAATCACTCCACCTTTCCGGATTTGCCTTTTTAGGAATCAACACAATAGTGGTGTTAGAGAATCCTAAAGGCAAAACGTTACCCGCAAAAAACCCTTGCACCGCCATGTAAACATCATCCTTAATAATCTCCCAACAATCATGAAAAAACTTTGTCCTGTAGCCATCAGGACCCGCCACACTATCCATTGGCATCCGACAAAGAGTTTCAAAAACCTCTTCCATAGAAGGGCACTCTACCAACATCCGATTCTCCACCTCTGAAACCAACGAAGGAATAAAATCCAAAGAATGCTGCTCTAAGTCCTCATTCCCACCCCCAAGAAAATTTTGAAAGTGAGACACCGCCGAAGACATCAACTCATCTTGGCCCTCAACCAATTGATCCCCCACCAAGATTTTATTGATTCTTCCCCGAGCCCTCCTTTTCTTCACACAAGCTTGATAAAACTTTGTGTTTCTCTCACCATCCCTCATCCAATTACAAGCAGCCCTTTGTTTCCACATATCCTCTTGCATAGAAACCCGCAACGTCAATTCAGCATTCCACCTATTGCGATCAATCAAATTAACCTCAGAAGGGTCACGGTCAAATGCGAGCTCCGCCTTTTTCACCCTTTCCTCCATCTCTTTCACCTTCACATTGACATCCCCAAACTCATTCCAATTCCACGACTTTAGCCTAAACTGCAGCCGTTTCAATTTCTCCCAAAGCCCTCTCAAACCCGAAGTCCGACAAGGAAGCCTCCAATTCTCCTCCACCATCCTTTTGAACTCTCCATGCCGCAACCACATATTCTGAAACCTAAAAGAAGATTTCCTCCTCCTTTGCTGCCTCATAAATTCGAACAACAATGGACAATGATCTGATTGCCTTCTCGCAAGGTGAGTCACCGAAGAAACCTCAAATAAATCAGTCCAACCGCTATTCACCATAACACGATCCAATCTGCCCCACGCTCCCCTTTTGTTCGTCCAAGTGAATTGGCCCCCTGTAAACCCCACGTCAAACAGCCCCGTTTCAGCAAGCACCGTGTTGAAGTCATTGATCTCACCCAACTTAGGCCGACCCTTTCCCCGTCTTTCCGTCACCGAAATAACCGTGTTAAAGTCACCCCCAACACACCACGGCTCATTGGTACAAACAGCCCTCAAACCATCCCAAAGCTCAACTCTCCCATGCCGAGTAGTAGATGCATACACAAAAGTCATAAAAACAGAAATCTGCAAAACCGAATCCTCCACCTTACAATGTACAAATTGAGGATGGTCTTCAACCACCTCAATTTGAACAGAATCCTCAAACATAATCCAAATTTTCCTCGAAGAATTAACAATCAAAGAAGGAAAATTAAATCTCCTAGGAAACCTCCAATCAGCATCAATTAAAGGTTCTAACAATACTAAAATTTTAGGCTTCAAGTCACGCTTCAAAGCCATAAGTTTATCTTGTGCGGGTTCATTCCCAACACCTCTAATATTCCAAATTAGTGTTTTAAACATTGGAACGAATAACAACACCCTTACCTCTCCTCGAAGTCATTCGAGAAAGCTGATCCTCAACCTCTTTAGACGCCGTCTCATCTCCTGACGGATCTGAAAGGCCACCCTCACTTATTGTTCCACGCCTTGACCTCCTTTTCGCCAATCTGTGTTTCTCATAAATCCGAGCAGCAACATCCAAAGCCCTCATTTCCTGATCGTCTAAGTCCGGACTCTCAAAAGAACCATCCGACTCATCCCCTGATTCATTAATTTGGTGTTGAATTCGTTGCACCGAATTCTCAAAAAAAGGTGATTTATACGATGTGATCGCCATCGACGAACCAGCCTCATCTCCATCCAAAACCATATTTCGAACCCTTTCATAGTTTCTCCTGATTTGTTCTCCACGTTCCTGAGTGTCTAATGAATTTCTAGAGCCCTCAATACGTTCACCATCACTCAAATTCAAACCAGGAGAAATTTGCAAATTTTCAGAACCAAGTTCCTTGTGCCCCACTCCTAGTCCCACACCCGGTAGGACTCCTAATTCCATCCCCAAGGTTTCCTTCACCAACAAGGAGTCCTGCCCCACTCCTAGTCCCACACCCGGTAGGACTCCTAATTCCACCCCCAAGGTTTCCTTCACCAACAAGGAGTCCTGCCCCACTCCTAGTCCCACACCCGGTAGGACTCCTAATTCCACCCCCAAGGTTTCCTTCACCAACAAGGAGTCCTCCTTAGGCTGTGGGTCAACCAAAACAGCCTCACCACCTTGTTGCACCACCGGGGGCCTTTTTAAAATCGTAACCGGTCCGGGCATCTCCCCTTGCACACCCCGCGTGCCATGCGTGCCCGGTGTTGCGCGCGACGGGCCATCATTGGCACGGCGCGAGGGCACCTCCGTTCTCCTCACGGTACGACCCAATCCCCTCCTCAACGAACGTCCTCGACCACCACGCGACTTAGATCGACGTCCTTGCTGTTCATGAACAGCCTTATTCACCACCTTTCCATTAACAAAACACCTCTCTTTACTATGTCCGACATGATTACACACCGTGCAATAATGGGGACGATCTCCATAAACAACTTTTTGCCAAAAACTTCCTTCCGGGCCATCAATGAAAATCTCCTTAATCTCCTCCGCAAGCAAATCAATTTCAACACAAGCCCTAGCACAACTTGGCCTAATTACCTTGGCTGTAGATTCATCAATACGTAACGGTGTCCCAATCAAAGACATAATATCATGCAACGCCTCCTTGTGATGCATGACAATGGGCAGCCGTGGCAATGATACCCAAACCGGCACTACCGAAGATTCTGACTTTGGATCAAAACTTGGGGACCACTTAAAAATCCGCATCGGAAAACCCTGAACCATCCACGATTGTCTCGACCACAACCGCGTGGAATCATCCTCCAAAGTAATCTGAATGAAAACATGCCTCGCATCAATGTCTCCCAACGAGAAAGAACCCCTTAACCCCAACTTCAAAAACCAAGTTTGCAAATCCTCCGGGGACGGACGTCCATGAGAAAATTTTCCAACCAATGCATATTTGAATTGCAACGCAAAGCAATCAAAATCAGATTTGTTAAATCTAATTGCGGGTTTCCCTTGATATGTAAACGCCTTCTTCGGTTCCGTTACACGGGTGCCAAGTGCAAAAATAGGATCATCAGCAAACGATTTGCTAATCGCCCTCGGTGACAAATCCCTCTTGCCCACCAAAGAGTGATCAAACAATCTAACAAACGAACGGCTTTGAGGCTTCACGTTAGTTTTAGGATCCAACTTTCCTCCCTCAACTTGATCACGAATCCTATTCGGAAAAGACTCCTTGAGCGATGGGAACTCCGGTAAAATCCCATCCTTCGACTGCTCAACGGCGGTAGGTGGTGGCTGCACATCGGAAGAAATCAAGACGCGTCGTGGAAGTAACGCGTTGTCAACAACCGACGGAAGATTGACGTCGGAAGTTGATGCCGCCGACTTGCATGGCGGTTGTGTCTTATTTTGGGCAAATCCATCCGTTTAGACTCTAAAACATGCATTGCACGTTATTAGTGCTTTTGGTGAATCAACGAATGTTGGTTATTTTTTGTGTTATTCACAATCTTTCCTATAAGCTTCCAAGAGTTGTGTCTTATTTTGGGCAAATCCATTCGTTTAGACTCTAAAACATGCATAGCAAGTTATTGGTGCTTTTGGAGAATCAACGAATGTTGGGCCTTTTTGTGTTATTCACAATCTTTCCTATAAGCTTTCAAGACTGTGTCTTTTCCATTAGTTTAGGCTCTAAAACATGCATTGCACGTTATTGGTGCTTTTGGTGAATAAAACGAATGTTGGTCCTTTTTCTGTTATCACAATCTTTCCTATAAGCTTCTAAGAGTTGTGTCGTACTTTGGGTAAATCCACTCGTTTAGGGTCTAAAACATGCATTGCAGTTATTGGTGCTTTTGGTGAATCAACGAATGTTTGTCCTTTTTGTGTTATTCACAATCTTTCCTATAAGCTTCCATGAGTTGTGTCTTATTTTGGGCGAATCCATTCGTTTAGGCTCCAAAACATTCATTGCAAGTTATTGGGGCTTTTGGTGAATGAATGAATGTTGGTCCTTTTTGTGTTATTCAAAATCTTTCCTATAAGCTTAAAAGAGTTGTGTCTTATCCATTCTTTTAGGCTCTCTATAACATGCATTGCACGTTATTGGTGCTTTTGGTGTATCAAAGAATGTTGGCCGCTTTTATGTTATTCAAAATCTTTCCTATAAGCTTCCAAGAGTTGTGTCTTATTTTCGGCAAATCCATTCGTTTACGCGCTAATACATGCATTGCAATTTATTAGTGCTTTTGGTGAATCAACGAATGTTGGTACTTTTTGGTTATTCACAATCTTTTCTATAAGCTTCCAAGAGTTTTTTTTTTTTTTTAAGCTTCTAAAAGTTTTTTTTCATAGAATCAAAAGCAAGAGTTAGTCGAGATAGTCCAAAATGGACTCTCGACGCTTACAAAAAATCAAAGCAAACATCAAAAAATCTGAAAAAAGGAACTAACGAGGGAACCTTAAGTAAGGAACACCTCGACAATCAAGCAAAGCTAAACCAATCACTTTACGACTACATCTATTACTACCAAAACTATCAAAGGTCTTCAAATCACAAGCTTCATTAGCCAATAGATCAGCTACTGAATTTCCTTCCCGAAAGATATGCGACACTTTCACTTCCATTTGACAAAGAAGCACCCGAATCCTTTGCAGCAAAGCGGCGATCTTCCAATTCCCACAACCGCCCGAAGCCACCAACGTCACCAACACTTGTGCATCCAATTCAACATGAACCCTTAAAAAACCCTTTTCAAAACACAACTCCAGACCACGCAACAGCCCCCAAGCTTCCGCCTCAATATTGGTACCAATACCAAAATAGTGATGAAAAGCAAAAAGAATATTGCCCTCATGATCCCGAACAACACCACCACCAGCAGCCTCCCCCGGATTCCCCCTAGAACAACCATCCGTGTTTAACTTTACCCAAGGAAACCTCGGACAACGCCAAACCACCACCTTAATCTCCTTACCACTCGGCCCCACTCTTTGAAACTTCCACAACTTCCCAACCTCAAAATGGCCCGACCAGCCAATCTTAACCCCAATAAGACGAATCGTATCAACGTATCTCAACACCTTTCCAATGATCTTAGACGGCACAATGCGAATCATCCTATGCTTCGAGTCATTACGAGCAGCCCATCAAAACCAAATGATCAAAACCGGAATCAGGCCCCGAACATGACCCGGCTTGACCCCACTCAACCATCCATCCTTTGCCTCATTCAATGTACAAAGCACATTGACATTGAAGAGGCCCCCAAAAAAACTCCAAACATGCCGAGCCGCCGCCCCTGACCAAATAATATGATCAATCGACTCCACCTCTCGACAACATTGGCACTTAGAAGCCAAACAAACACCATTAGCCTGAAGATTACTATCAGAAGGAATCCAACCAAAGTGCAACTTCCAACAAAAAAATGAAATATGAGGCATAATCGATTATGCCAAAACCACTTAGCCTCATCCACCGGTTCATTTGGAGTTCTCACCAACTCCCACGCAGATTTTGCCGAGAAACATCCATTAGAAGAAGGTTTCCACACCGGAAAATCCTTCTTCTCCACACTCGGCCGAATCTCCAAAATAGACTCAACCAAATCCTCGGCGAGCCTCTCCCTTAAGAGCGCCACATTCCAACGGCCATCAACCAAAAAATCAGCAACTCGAGCATCCACTGGACCCCTAACCCTTTGACGTGAAGCTAATGTCTCCGGGCCACACCAATGGTCATGCCAAAACGAGATATGACCTTCTCCAACAAGCCAAAAAATCTGCTTTTGAGCAGCCTCCCTCGCCTCCACAAGCCGTTTCCAAACCAAAGAACTATGGGACGTCGCCCGAGCCAGCCAAGGAGACGCCCTTTTACAATAATACCCATGCAAACAAGACGCCCAAAGGCTGTCCATTTTCCGAAACCTCCACCAAAGCTTAATCGAGAAAGAATCCACCACATCCCAAAGAGACCGAAAGCCCAAGCCACCCTCCAAAACCGGCTTGCACACCTTCTTCCAAGATGCCCAATGCATCTGCTTTCTTGTCTCAAAATCACCCCATAAAAACCTCGCAAAAATTCCATGCATTTTCTTGATCACCCCCTTAGTAGGACGCATCACCTGGAAAAAATAGACAGGAATAGTGCTCAATGTTGATTTAATGAGTGTAATCCTACCTCCAGGAGACAACAAATTCAGATTCCAGCCATTCAAATGACCCCTAATCTTATCAATAATCCCCTCAAAATGGACAGCCCTACTACGTCCCACAAAAAGAGGCACTCCAAGATAAGTTAAAGGCAAACTCGTTGGTGAAAGACCGGACAGCCTTTGTATCATCGGACGTCGAGAAGACGAAGCACGCCGTCCCAAAATAAACATACTTTTTTGCACGTTCACCTTTTGACCCGAAACAGCCCCATAAAGCTCAAGGCACCTACACATCCTCCGAACACTCCTTTTAGATCCCTTCAAAAATAACATACAATCATCAGCATAAGCTAAATGAGAAAGCTTAAACCTTTTCTTTGTGTCAAAACACATATCCGGATGTTGCGCCATAAGTTGCTCCACGCCCCGTGAGAGGAACTCCGCTGCAATAACAAACAAAGCCGGAGAAATAGGGTCACCTTGTCTCAACCCCTGAGACGAAGCAAAGTACCCTGCATTCTCACCATTCACTAAAACCGAGAAGTGACTTGACGAGATGCCTGTGTAAATCAACTTCCGCCATCGCTCTCCAAAACCAAACTTTTCTAACATTGCCATCAAGAACCTCCATTGAACTTTATCATAAGCTTCCAAGAGTTGTGTCTTATTATGGGCTAATCCATTCGTTTCGGCTCTAAAACATGCATTGCAAGTTATTGTTGGTTTTGGTGAATCAACGAATGTTGGTCCTTTTTGCGTTATTCAAAATCTTTACTATAAGCTTCCTAAAGTTGTGTCTTATTTTGGGCAAATCCATTCGTTTAGACTCTAAAACATGCATTGCGTGTTATTGGTGCTTTCGGTGAATCAACGAATGTTTGTCCTTTTTGTGTTATTCACAATCTTTTCTATTATCTTCCAAGAATTGTGTCGTATTTTGGGCAAATCCATTTGTTTAGCCTCTAAACAATATGCAATGCACGTTATTGGTGCTTTTGGTGAATCAACGAATGCTGGTCCTTTTTTGTGTTACTCACAATCTTTCCTATATGTTTCAAAGAGTTGTCTTATTTGGGAAAATCCATTCGTTTAGGCTCTAAAACATGCATTGCAAGTTCTTGGTGCTTTTGCTGAATCAACGAATGTTGTTTCTTTTTGTGTTATTCACAACCTTTCCTATAAGCTTTCAAGAGCTGTGTCTTATCCATTAATTTAGCCTCTAAAACATGCATTGCACGTTATTGGTGCTTTCGGTGAATCAACGAATGTTGGTCCTTTTTGTGTTATTCACAATCTTTCCTATAAGCTTCCAACAGTTGTGTCTTATTTTGGACAAATCCATTCGTTTAAGCTTTAAAACATGCATTGCAAGTTATTGGTGCTTTTGATGAATCAATGGATGTTGGTCGTTTTTGTGTTATTCACAATCTTTCCTATAAGCTTCCAAGAGTTGTGTCTTATCCATTTGTTTAGGCTCTAAAACATGCATTGCAAGTTATTGGTGCTTTTGTTGAATCAACGAAATTTGGTCCTTTTTTTGTTATTCACAATCTTTCCTATAATATTCCAAGAGTTGTGTCGTATTTTGGGCAACTCCATTTGTTCAGGCTCTAAAACATGCATTGCATGTTATTGGTGCTTTTGGCGAATCAACGAATGTTTGTCGTTTTTGTGTTAATCATAATCTTTCCTATAAGCTTCCAAGAGTTTTTTTTTTTTTTTTTTAAAAGAAACCGAAAATTTCATAGAATCAAAAGCAAGAGTTAGTCGAGATAGTCCAAAATGGACTCTCGACGCTTACAAAAAATCAAAGCAAACATCAAAAAAGCTCAAAAAAGGAACTAATGAGGGAACCTTAAGTAAGGAACACCTCGACAATCAAGCAAAGCTAAACCAATCACTTTACGACTACATCTATCACTACCAAAACTATCAAAGGTCTTCAAATCACAAGCTTCATTAGCCAATAGATCAGCTACTGAATTTCCTTCCCGAAAGATATGCGACACCTTCACTTCCATTTGACAAAGAAGCACCCGAATCCTTTGCAGCAAAGCGGCGATCTTCCAATTCCCACAACCGCCCGAAGCCACCAACGTCACCAACACTTGTGCATCCAATTCAACATGAACCCTTAAAAAACCCTTTTCAAAACACAACTCCAGACCACGCAACAGCCCCCAAGCTTCCGCCTCCATATTGGTACCAATACCAAAATAGTGATGAAAAGCAAAAAGAATATTGCCCTCATGATCCCGAACAACACCACCACCAGCAGCCTCCCCCGGATTCCCCCTAGAACAACCATCCGTGTTTAACTTTACCCAAGGAAACCTCGGACAACGCCAAACCACCACCTTAATCTCCTTACCACTCGGCCCCACTCTTTGAAACTTCCACAACTTCCCAACCTCAAAATGGCCCGACCAGCCAATCTTAACCCCAATAAGACGAATCGTATCAATGTATCTCAACACCTTTCCAATGATCTTAGACGGCACAATGCGAATCATCCTATGCTTCGAGTCATTACGAGCAGCCCATAAAAACCAAATGATCAAAACCGGAATCAGGCCCCGAACATGACCCGGCTTGACCCCACTCAACCATCCAACCTTTGCCTCATTCAATGTACAAAGCACATTGACATTGAAGAGGCCCCCAAAAAAACTCCAAACATGCCGAGCCGCCGCCCCTGACCAAATAATATGATCAATTGACTCCACCTCTCGACAACATTGGCACTTAGAAGCCAAACAAACACCATTAGCCTGAAGATTACTATCAGAAGGAATCCACCCAAAGTGCAACTTCCAACAAAAAAATGAAATATGAGGCATAATCGATTTATGCCAAAACCACTTAGCCTCATCCACCGGTTCATTTGAAGTTCTCACCAACTCCCACGCAGATTTTGCCGAGAAACATCCATTAGAAGAAGGTTTCCACACCTGAACATCCTTCTTCTCCACACTCGGCCGAATCTCTAAAATAGACTCAACCAAATCCTCGGCGAGCCTCTCCCTTAAGAGCGCCACATTCCAACGGCCATCAACCAAAAAATCAGCAACTCGAGCATCCACTGGACCCCTAACCCTTTGACGTGAAGCTAATGTCTCCGGGCCACACCAATGGTCATGCCAAAACGAGATATGACCTTCTCCAACAAGCCAAAAAATCTGCTTTTGAGCAGCCTCCCTCGCCTCCACAAGCCGTTTCCAAACCAAAGAACTATGGGACGTCGCCCGAGCCAGCCAAGGAGACGCCCTTTTACAATAATACCCATGCAAACAAGACGCCCAAAGGCTGTCCATTTTCCGAAACCTCCACCAAAGCTTAATCGAGAAAGAATCCACCACATCCCAAAGAGACCCAAAGCCCAAGCCACCCTCCAAAACCGGCTTGCACACCTTCTTCCAAGATGCCCAATGCATCCGCTTTCTTGTCTCAAAATCACCCCATAAAAACCTCGCAAAAATTCCATGCATTTTCTTGATCACCCCCTTAGTAGGACGCATCACCTGGAAAAAATAGACAGGAATAGTGCTCAATGTTGATTTAATGAGTGTAATCCTACCTCCAGGAGACAACAAATTCAGATTCCAGCCATTCAAATGACCCCTAATCTTATCAATAATCCCCTCAAAATGGACAGCCCTACTACGTCCCACAAAAAGAGGCACTCCAAGATAAGTTAAAGGCAAACTCGTTGGTGAAAAACCGGACAGCCTTTGTATCATCCGACGTCGAGAAGACGAAGCACGCCGTCCCAAAATAAACATACTTTTTTGCACGTTCACCTTTTGACCCGAAACAGCCCCATAAAGCTCAAGGAACCTACACATCCTCCGAACACTCCTTTTAGATCCCTTCAAAAATAACATACAATCATCAGCATAAGCTAAATGAGAAAGCTTAAACCTTTTCTTTGTGTCAAAACACATATCCGGATGTTGCGCCATAAGTTGCTCCACGCCCCGTGAGAGGAACTCCGCTGCAATAACAAACAAAGCCGGAGAAATAGGGTCACCTTGTCTCAACCCCTGAGACGATGCAAAGTACCCTGCATTCTCACCATTCACTAAAACCGAGAAGTGACTTGACGAGATGCATGTGTAAATCAACTTCCGCCATCGCTCTCCAAAACCAAACTTTTCTAACATGGCCATCAAGAACCTCCATTGAACTTTATCATACGCTTTCTCCATGTCCAACTTGATGATCAAATTATGCCCTTTCGTCTTAGCATTTAGAGAGTGCACCATCTCCTGGCCCAGTAAAACATTATCCGCAATCGCCCTCCCTTTAATAAAACCACTTTGATTCGGAGAGATAATCCTAGGCAACACCGCAGCAAGCCTATCATTCAGAATCTTTGAACAAAGCTTATAAAAAGTTGTACAAAGACTAATAGGCCGAAAATCACTCCACCTTTCCGGATTTGCCTTTTTAGGAATCAACACAATAGTGGTGTTAGAGAATCCTAAAGGCAAAACGTTACCCGCAAAAAACCCTTGCACCGCCATGTAAACATCATCCTTAATAATCTCCCAACAATCATGAAAAAACTTTGTCGTGTAGCCATCAGGACCCGCCACACTATCCATTGGCATCCGACAAAGAGTTTCAAAAACCTCTTCCATAGAAGGGCACTCCACCAACATCCGATTCTCCACCTCTGAAACCAACGAAGGAATAAAATCCAAAGAATGCTGCTCTAAGTCCTCATTCCCACCCCCAAGAAAATTTTGAAAGTGAGACACCGCCGAAGACATCAACTCATCTTGGCCCTCAACCAATTGATCCCCCACCAAGATTTTATTGATTCTTCCCCGAGCCCTCCTTTTCTTCACACAAGCTTGATAAAACTTTGTGTTTCTCTCACCATCCCTCATCCAATTACAAGCAGCCCTTTGTTTCCACATATCCTCTTGCATAGAAACCCGCAACGTCAATTCAGCATTCCACCTATTGAGATCAATCAAATTAACCTCAGAAGGGTCACGGTCAAATGCAAGCTCCGCCTTTTTCACCCTTTCCTCCATCTCTTTCACCTTCACATTGACATCCCCAAACTCATTCCAATTCCACGACTTTAGCCTAAACTGCAGCCGTTTCAATTTCTCCCAAAGCCCTCTCAAACCCGAAGTCCGACAAGGCAGCCTCCAATTCTCCTCCACCATCCTTTTGAACTCTCCATGCCGCAACCACATATTCTGAAACCTAAAAGAAGATTTCCTCCTCCTTTGCTGCCTCATAAATTCGAACAACAATGGACAATGATCAGATTGCCTTCTCGCAAGGTGAGTCACCGAAGAAACCTCAAATAAATCAGTCCAACCGCAATTCACCATAACACGATCCAATCTGCCCCAAGCTCCCCTTTTGTTCGTCCAAGTGAATTGGCCCCCTGTAAAACCCACGTCAAAAAGCCCCGTTTCAGCAAGCACCGTGTTGAAGTCATTGATCTCACCCAACTTAGGCCGACCCTTTCCCCGTCTTTCCGTCACCGAAGTAACCGTGTTAAAGTCACCCCCAACACACCACGGCTCATTGGTACAAACAGCCCTCAAACCATCCCAAAGCTCAACTCTCCCATGCCGAGTAGTAGATGCATACACAAAAGTCATAAAAACAGAAATCTGCAAAACCGAATCCTCCACCTTACAATGTACAAATTGAGGATGGTCTTCAACCACCTCAATTTGAACAGAATCCTCAAACATAATCCAAATTTTCCTCGAAGAATTAACAATCAAAGAAGGAAAATTAAATCTCCTAGGAAACCTCCAATCAGCATCAATAAAAGGTTCTAACAATACTAAAATTTTAGGCTTCAAGTCACGCCTCAAAGCCATAAGTTTATCTTGTGCGGGTTCATTCCCAACACCTCTAATATTCCAAATTAGTGTTTTAAACATTGGAACGGATAACAACACCCTTACCTCTCCTCGAAGTCATTCGAGAAAGCTGATCCTCGACCTCTTTAGACGCCGTCTCATCTCCTGACGGATCTGAAAGGCCACCCTCACTTATTGTTCCACGCCTTGACCTCCTTTTCGCCAATCTGTGTGTCTCATAAATCCGAGCAGCAACATCCAAAGCCCTCAGTTCCTGATCGTCTAAGTCCGGACTCTCAAAAGAACCATCCGACTCATCCCCTGACTCATTAATTTGGTGTTGAATTCGTTGCACCGAATTCTCAAAAAAAGGTGATTTATACGATGTGATCGCCATCGACGAACCAGCCTCATCTCCATCCAAAACCATATTTCGAACCCTTTCATAGTTTCTCCTGATTTGTTCTCCACGTTCCTGAGTGTCTAATGAATTTCCAGAGCCCCCAATACGTTTCCCATCACTCAAATTCACACCAGGAGAAATTTGCAAATTTTCAGAATCGGACACCCCGACGTGCGCGCCGGTCGCACCCAAGGTTTCCTTCACCAACAAGGAGTCCTGCCCCACTCCTAGTCCCACACCCGGTAGGACTCCTAATTCCACCCCCAAGGTTTCCTTCACCAACAAGGAGTCCTGCCCCACTCCTAGTCCCACACCCGGTAGGACTCCTAATTCCACCCCCAAGGTTTCCTTCACCAACAAGGAGTCCTGCCCCACTCCTAGTCCCACACCCGGTAGGACTCCTAATTCCCCCCCCAAGGTTTCCTTCACCAACAATGAGTCCTCCTTAGGCTGTGGGTCAACCAAAACAGCCTCACCACCTTGTTGCACCACTGGGGGCCGTTTCAAAATCGAAACCGGTCCGGACATCTCCCCTTGCACACCCCGCGTGCCATGCGCGCCCGGTGTTGCGCGCGACGGGCCATCATTGGCACGGCGCGAGGGCACCTCCGCTCTCCTCACGGTACGACCCGATCCCCTTCTCAACGAACGTCCTCGACCACCACGTGACTTAGATCGACGTCCTTGCTGTTCATGAACAGCCTTATTCACCACCTTTCCATTAGCAAAACACCTCTCTTTACTATGTCCGACATGATTACACACCGTGCAATAATGGGGACGATCTCCATAAACAACTTTTTGCCAAAAACTTCCTTCCGGGCCATCAATGAAAATCTCCTTAATCTCCTCCGCAAGCAAATCAATTTCAACACAAGCCCTAGCACAACTTGGCCTAATCACCTTGGCTGTAGATTCATCAATACGTAACGGTGTTCCAATCAAAGACATAATATCATGCAACGCCTCCTTGTGATGCATGACAATGGGCAGCCGTGGCAATGATACCCAAACCGGCACTACCGAAGATTCCGACTTTGGATCAAAACTCGGGGACCACTTAAAAATCCGCATCGGAAAACCCTGAACCATCCACGATTGTCTCGACCACAACCTCGTGGAATCATCCTCCAAAGTAATCTGAATGAAAACATGCCTCGCATCAATGTCTCCCAACGAGAAAGAACCCCTTAACCCCAACTTCAAAAACCAAGTTTGCAAATCCTCCGGAGACGGACGTCCATGAGAAAATTTTCCAACCAATGCATATTTAAATTGCAACGCGAAGCAATCAAAATCAGATTTGTTAAATCTAATTGCGGGTTTCCCTTGATATGTAAACGCCTTCTTCGGTTCTGTTACACGGGTGCCAAGTGCAAAAATAGGATCATCAGCAAACGATTTGCTAATCGCCCTCGGTGACAAATCCCTCTTGCCCACCAAAGAGTGATCAAACAATCTAACAAACGAACGGCTTTGAGGCTTCACGTTAGTTTTAGGATCCAAGTTTCCTCCCTCAACTTGATCACGAATCCTATTCGGAAAAGACTCCTTGAGCGATGGGAACTCCGGTAAAATCCCATCCTTCGGCTGCTCAACGGCGGTAGGTGGTGGCTGCACCTCGGAAGAAATCAAGACGCGTCGTGGAAGTAACGCGTTGTCAACAACCGACGGAAGATTGACGTCGGAAGTTGATGCCGCCGGCTTGCATGGCGGTGGAACGGACGGGCCCGGTGGCTGATCCACCGGGCAAGGCTGATCGGAGGCGTCGGCCTCCATGCACGGCGGCTAAAGGCCGCGGCGCGAAACCCTAGGAGGAAAAAGAAAAATTCGCCCAAAGAGGGGAGAGCTTCCAAGAGTTGTGTCTTATTATGGGCTAATCCATTCGTTTAGGCTCTAAAACATGCATTGCAAGTTATTGCTGGTTTTGGTGAATCAACGAATGTTGGTCCTTTTTGCGTTATTCAAAATCTTTCCTATAAGCTTCCTAAAGTTATGTCTTATTTTGGGCAAATCCATTCGTTTAGACTCTAAAACATGCATTGCGTGTTATTGGTGCTTTCGGTGAATCAACGAATGTTTGTCCTTTTTGTGTTATTCACAATCTTTCCTATTATCTTCCAAGAATTGTGTCGTATTTTGGGCAAATCCATTCGTTTAGCCTCTAAAACAATATGCAATGCACGTTATTGGTGCTTTTGGTGAAACAACGAATGCTGGTCCTTTTTTGTGTTACTCACAATCTTTCCTATATGTTTCCAAGAGTTGTCTTATTTGGGAAAATCCATTCGTTTAGGCTCTAAAACATGCATTGCAAGTTATTGGTGCTTTTGCTGAATCAACGAATGTTGTTTCTTTTTGTGTTATTCACAACCTTTCATATTAGCTTTCAAGAGCTGTGTCTTATCCATTAATTTAGCCTCTAAAACATGCATTGCACGTTATTGGCGCTTTCGGTGAATCAACGAATGTTGGTCCTTTTTGTGTTATTCACAATCTTTCCTATAAGCTTCCAACAGTTGTGTCTTATTTTGGACAAATCCATTCGTTTAAGCTTTAAAACATGCATTGCAAGTTATTGGTGCTTTTGATGAATCAATGAATGTTGGTCGTTTTTGTGTTATTCACAATCTTTCCTATAAGCTTCCAAGAGTTGTGTCTTATCCATTTGTTTAGGCTCTAAAACATGCATTGCAAGTTATTGGTGCTTTTGTTGAATCAACGAAATTTGGTCCTTTTTTTGTTATTCACAATCT
This sequence comes from Misopates orontium, assembly GCA_946800315.1. NCBI lineage: Eukaryota > Viridiplantae > Streptophyta > Magnoliopsida > Lamiales > Plantaginaceae > Misopates > Misopates orontium. Next base: position 25,771,556 of record OX326946.1, read on the forward strand.
TTCCTATAATCTTCCAAGAGTTGTGTCGTATTTTGGGCAACTCCATTTGTTCAGGCTCTAAAACATGCATTGCATGTTATTGGTGCTTTTGGCGAATCAACGAATGTTTGTCGTTTTTGTGTTAATCATAATCTTTCCTATAAGCTTCCAAGAGTTGTGTCTTATTATGGGCTAATCCATTCGTTTAGGCTCTAAAACATGCATAGCAAGTTATTGGTGCTTTTGGTGATTTAACGAATGTTGGTCCTTTTTGTGTTATTCACAATCTTTCCTATAAGCTTTCAAGACTGTGTCTTATATATTAGTTTAGGCTCTAAAACATGCATGGCACGTTATTGGTGCTTTTGGTGAATAAAACGAATGTTGGTCCTTTTTGTGGTATTCACAATCTTTCCTAAAAGCTTCTAAGAGTTGTGTCGTACTTTGGGTAAATCCACTCATTTAGGCTCTAAAACATGCATTGCAGTTATTGGTGCTTTTGGTGAATCAACGAATGTTGGTCCTTTTTGTGTTATTCACAATCTTTCCTATAAGCTTCCATGAGTTGTGTCTTATTTTGGGCGAATCCATTCGTTTAGGCTCCAAAACATGCATTGCAAGTTATTGGGGCTTTTGGTGAATCAATGAATGTTGGTCCTTTTTGTGTTATTCACAATCTTTCCTATAAGCTTCAAAGAGTTGTGTCTTATCCATTCGTTTAGGCTCTAAAACATGCATTGCACGTTATTGGTGCTTTTGGTGTATCAAAGAATGTTGGTCCCTTTTGTGTTATTCAAAATCTTTCCTATAAGATTCCAAGAGTTGTGTCTTATTTTCGGCAAATCCATTCGTTTACGCGCTAAAACATGCATTGCAATTTATTAGTGCTTTTGGTGAATCAACGAATGTTGGTACTTTTTGTGTTATTCACAATCTTTTCTATAAGCTTCCAAGAGTTGTGTCTTATTATGGGCTAATCCATTCGTTTCGGCTCTAAAACATGCATTGCAAGTTATTGTTGGTTTTGGTGAATCAACGAATGTTGGTCCTTTTTGCGTTATTCAGAATCTTTCCTATAAGCTTCCTAAAGTTATGTCTTATTTTGGGCAAATCCATTCGGTTAGACTCTAAAACACGCATTGCGTGTTATTGGTGCTTTCGGTGAATCAACGAATGTTTGTCCTTTTTGTGTTATTCACAATCTTTCCTATTATCTTCCAAGAATTGTGTCGTATTTTGGGCAAATCCATTCGTTTAGCCTCTAAAACAATATGCAATGCACGTTATTGGTGCTTTTGGTGAATCAACGAATGCTGGTCCTTTTTTGTGTTACTCACAATCTTTCCTATATGTTTCCAAGAGTTGTCTTATTTGGGAAAATCCATTCGTTTAGGCTCTAAAACATGCATTGCAAGTTATTGGTGCTTTTGCTGAATCAACGAATGTTGTTTCTTTTTGTGTTATTCACAACCTTTCCTATAATCTTCCAAGAGTTGTGTCGTATTTTGGGCAACTCCATTTGTTCAGGCTCTAAAACATGCATTGCATGTTATTGGTGCTTTTGGCGAATCAACGAATGTTTGTCGTTTTTGTGTTAATCATAATCTTTCCTATAAGCTTCCAAGAGTTGTGTCTTATTATGGGCTAATCCATTCGTTTAGGCTCTAAAATATGCATAGCAAGTTATTGGTGCTTTTGGTGATTTAACGAATGTTGGTCCTTTTTGTGTTATTCACAATCTTTCCTATAAGCTTTCAAGACTGTGTCTTATATATTAGTTTAGGCTCTAAAACATGCATGGCACGTTATTGGTGCTTTTGGTGAATAAAACGAATGTTGGTCCTTTTTGTGGTATTCACAATCTTTCCTAAAAGCTTCTAAGAGTTGTGTCGTACTTTGGGTAAATCCACTCATTTAGGCTCTAAAACATGCATTGCAGTTATTGGTGCTTTTGGTGAATCAACGAATGTTGGTCCTTTTTGTGTTATTCACAATCTTTCCTATAAGCTTCCATGAGTTGTGTCTTATTTTGGGCGAATCCATTCGTTTAGGCTCCAAAACATGCATTGCAAGTTATTGGGGCTTTTGGTGAATCAATGAATGTTGGTCCTTTTTGTGTTATTCACAATCTTTCCTATAAGCTTCAAAGAGTTGTGTCTTATCCATTCGTTTAGGCTCTAAAACATGCATTGCACGTTATTGGTGCTTTTGGTGTATCAAAGAATGTTGGTCCCTTTTGTGTTATTCTAAATCTTTCCTATAAGCTTCCAAGAGTTTTTTTTTTTTTTTTTAAAGAAACCGAAACTTTTATAGAATCAAAAGCAAGAGTTAGTCGAGATAGTCCAAAATGGACTCTCGACGCTTACAAAAAATCAAAGCAAACATCAAAAAAGCTCAAAAAAGGAACTAATGAGGGAACCTTAAGTAAGGAACACCTCGACAATCAAGCAAAGCTAAACCAATCACTTTACGACTACATCTATCACTACCAAAACTATCAAAGGTCTTCAAATCACAAGCTTCATTAGCCAATAGATCAGCTACTGAATTTCCTTCCCGAAAGATATGCGACACCTTCACTTCCATTTGACAAAGAAGCACCCGAATCCTTTGCAACAAAGCGGCGATCTTTCAATTCCCACAACCGCCCGAAGCCACCAACGTCACCAACACTTGTGCATCCAATTCAACATGAACCCTTAAAAAACCCTTTTCAAAACACAACTCCAGACCACGCAACAGCCCCCAAGCTTCCGCCTCCATATTGGTACCAATACCAAAATAGTGATGAAAAGCAAAAAGAATATTGCCCTCATGATCCCGAACAACACCACCACCAGCAGCCTCCCCCGGATTCCCCCTAGAACAACCATCCGTGTTTAACTTTACCCAAGGAAACCTCGGACAACGCCAAACCACCACCTTAATCTCCTTACCACTCGGCCCCACTCTTTGAAACTTCCACAACTTCCCAACCTCAAAATGGCCCGACCAGCCAATCTTAACCCCAATAAGACGAATCGTATCAACGTATCTCAACACCTTTCCAATGATCTTAGACGGCACAATGCGAATCATCCTATGCTTCGAGTCATTACGAGCAGCCCATAAAAACCAAATGATCAAAACCGGAATCAGGCCGCGAACATGACCCGGCTTGACCCCACTCAACCATCCAACCTTTGCCTCATTCAATGTACAAAGCACATTGACATTGAAGAGGCCCCCAAAAAAACTCCAAACATGCCGAGCCGCCGCCCCTGACCAAATAATATGATCAATCGACTCCACCTCTCGACAACATTGGCACTTAGAAGCCAAACAAACACCATTAGCCTGAAGATTACTATCAGAAGGAATCCACCCAAAGTGCAACTTCCAACAAAAAAACGAAATATGAGGCATAATCGATTTATGCCAAAACCACTTAGCCTCATCCACCGGTTCATTTGGAGTTCTCACCAACTCCCACGCAGATTTTGCCGAGAAACATCCATTAGAAGAAGGTTTCCACACCGGAAAATCCTTCTTCTCCACACTCGGCCGAATCTCCAAAATAGACTCAACCAAATCCTCGGTGAGCCTCTCCCTTAAGAGCGCCACATTCCAACGGCCATCAACCAACAAATCAGCAACTCGAGCATCCACTGGACCCCTAACCCTTTGACGTGAAGCTAATGTCTCCGGGCCACACCAATGGTCATGCCAAAACGAGATATGACCTTCTCCAACAAGCCAAAAAATCTGCTTTTGAGTAGCCTCCCTCGCCTCCACAAGCCGTTTCCAAACCAAAGAACTATGGGACGTCGCCCGAGCCAGCCAAGGAGACGCCCTTTTACAATAATACCCATGCAAACAAGACGCCCAAAGGCTGTCCATTTTCCGAAACCTCCACCAAAGCTTAATCAAGAAAGAATCCACCACATCCCAAAGAGACCGAAAGCCCAAGCCACCCTCCAAAACCGGCTTGCACACCTTCTTCCAAGATGCCCAATGCATCCGCTTTCTTGTCTCAAAATCACCCCATAAAAACCTCGCAAGAATTCCATGCATTTTCTTGATCACCCCCTTATTAGGACGCATCACCTGGAAAAAATAGACAGGAATAGTGCTCAATGTTGATTTAATGAGTGTAATCCTACCTCCAGGAGACAACAAATTTAGATTCCAGCCATTCAAATGACCCCTAATCTTATCTATAATCCCCTCAAAATGGACAGCCCTACTACGTCCCACAAAAAGAGGCACTCCAAGATAAGTTAAAGGCAAACTCGTTGGTGAAAAACCGGACAGCCTTTGTATCATCCGACGTCGAGAAGACGAAGCACGCCGTCCCAAAATAAACATACTTTTTTGCACGTTCACCTTTTGACCCGAAACAGCCCCATAAAGCTCAAGGAACCTACACATCCTCCGAACACTCCTTTTAGATCCCTTCAAAAATAACATACAATCATCAGCATAAGCTAAATGAGAAAGCTTAAACCTTTTCTTTGTGTCAAAACACATATCCGGATGTTGCGCCATAAGTTGCTCCACGCCCCGTGAGAGGAACTCCGCTGCAATAACAAACAAAGCCGGAGAAATAGGGTCACCTTGTCTCAACCCCTGAGACGATGCAAAGTACCCTGCATTCTCACCATTCACTAAAACCGAGAAGTGACTTGACGAGATGCATGTGTAAATCAACTTCCGCCATCGCTCTCCAAAACCAAACTTTTCTAACATGGCCATCAAGAACCTCCATTGAACTTTATCATACGCTTTCTCCATGTCCAACTTGATGATCAAATTATGCCCTTTCGTCTTAGCATTTAGAGAGTGCACCATCTCCTGGCCCAGTAAAACATTATCCGCAATCGCCCTCCCTTTAATAAAACCACTTTGATTCGGAGAGATAATCCTAGGCAACACCGCAGCAAGCCTATCATTCAGAATCTTTGAACAAAGCTTATAAAAAGTTGTACAAAGACTAATAGGCCGAAAATCACTCCACCTTTCCGGATTTGCCTTTTTAGGAATCAACACAATAGTGGTGTTAGAGAATCCTAAAGGCAAAACGTTACCCGCAAAAAACCCTTGCACCGCCATGTAAACATCATCCTTAATAATCTCCCAACAATCATGAAAAAACTTTGTCGTGTAGCCATCAGGACCCGCCACACTATCCATTGGCATCCGACAAAGAGTTTCAAAAACCTCTTCCATAGAAGGGCACTCTACCAACATCCGATTCTCCACCTCTGAAACCAACGAAGGAATAAAATCCAAAGAATGCTGCTCTAAGTCCTCATTCCCACCCCCAAGAAAATTTTGAAAGTGAGACACCGCCGAAGACATCAACTCATCTTGGCCCTCAACCAATTGATCCCCCACCAAGATTTTATTGATTCTTCCCCGAGCCCTCCTTTTCTTCACACAAGCTTGATAAAACTTTGTGTTTCTCTCACCATCCCTCATCCAATTACAAGCAGCCCTTTGTTTCCACATATCCTCTTGCATAGAAACCCGCAACGTCAATTCAGCATTCCACCTATTGAGATCAATCAAATTAACCTCAGAAGGGTCTCGGTCAAATGCAAGCTCCGCCTTTTTCACCCTTTCCTCCATCTCTTTCACCTTCACATTGACATCCCCAAACTCATTCCAATTCCACGACTTTAGCCTAAACTGCAGCCGTTTCAATTTCTCCCAAAGCCCTCTCAAACCCGAAGTCCGACAAGGAAGCCTCCAATTCTCCTCCACCATCCTTTTGAACTCTCCATGCCGCAACCACATATTCTGAAACCTAAAAGAAGATTTCCTCCTCCTTTGCTGCCTCATAAATTGGAACAACAATGGACAATGATCTGATTGCCTTCTCGCAAGGTGAGTCACCGAAGAAACCTCAAATAAATCAGTCCAACCGCTATTCACCATAACACGATCCAATCTGCCCCACGCTCCCCTTTTGTTCGTCCAAGTGAATTGGCCCCCTGTAAACCCCACGTCAAACAGCCCCATTTCAGCAAGCACCGTGTTGAAGTCATTGATCTCACCCAACTTAGGCCGACCCTTTCCCCGTCTCTCCGTCACCGAAGTAACCGTGTTAAAGTCACCCCCAACACACCACGGCTCATTGGTACAAACAGCCCTCAAACCATCCCAAAGCTCAACTCTCCCATGCCGAGTAGTAGATGCATACACAAAAGTCATAAAAACAGAAATCTGCAAAACCGAATCCTCCACCTTACAATGTACAAATTGAGGATGGTCTTCAACCACCTCAATTTGAACAGAATCCTCAAACATAATCCAAATTTTCCTCGAAGAATTAACAATCAAAGAAGGAAAATTAAATCTCCTAGGAAACCTCCAATCAGCATCAATTAAAGGTTCTAACAATACTAAAATTTTAGGCTTCAAGTCACGCCTCAAAGCCATAAGTTTATCTTGTGCGGGTTCATTCCCAACACCTCTAATATTCCAAATTAGTGTTTTAAACATTGGAACGAATAACAACACCCTTACCTCTCCTCGAAGTCATTCGAGAAAGCTGATCCTCAACCTCTTTAGACGCCGTCTCATCTCCTGACGGATCTGAAAGGCCACCCTCACTTATTGTTCCACGCCTTGACCTCCTTTTCGCCAATCTGTGTTTCTCATAAATCCGAGCAGCAACATCCAAAGCCCTCAGTTCCTGATCGTCTAAGTCCGGACTCTCAAAAGAACCATCCGACTCATCCCCTGATTCATTAATTTGGTGTTGAATTCGTTGCACCGAATTCTCAAAAAAAGGTGATTTATACGATGTGATAGCCATCGACGAACCAGCCTCATCTCCATCCAAAACCATATTTCGAACCCTTTCATAGTTTCTCCTGATTTGTTCTCCACGTTCCTGAGTGTCTAATGAACTTCTAGAGCCCTCAATACGTTCACCATCACTCAAATTCAAACCAGGAGAAATTTGCAAATTTTCAGAACCAAGTTCCTTGTGCCCCACTCCTAGTCCCACACCCGGTAGGACTCCTAATTCCACCCCCAAGGTTTCCTTCACCAACAAGGAGTCCTGCCCCACTCCTAGTCCCACACCCGGTAGGACTCCTAATTCCACCCCCAAGGTTTCCTTCACCAACAAGGAGTCCTGCCCCACTCCTAGTCCCACACCCGGTAGGACTCCTAATTCCACCCCCAAGGTTTCCTTCACCAACAAGGAGTCCTCCTTAGGCTGTGGGTCAACCAAAACAGCCTCACCACCTTGTTGCACCACCGGGGGCCTTTTTAAAATCGTAACCGGTCCGGGCATCTCCCCTTGCACACCCCGCGTGCCATGCGTGCCCGGTGTTGCGCGCGACGGGCCATCATTGGCACGGCGCGAGGGCACCTCCGTTCTCCTCACTGTACGACCCAATCCCCTCCTCAACGAACGTCCTCGACCACCACGCGACTTAGATCGACGTCCTTGCTGTTCATGAACAGCCTTATTCACCACCTTTGCATTAACAAAACACCTCTCTTTACTATGTCCGACATGATTACACACCGTGCAATAATGGGGACGATCTCCATAAACAACTTTTTGCCAAAAACTTCCTTCCGGGCCATCAATGAAAATCTCCTTAATCTCCTCCGCAAGCAAATCAATTTCAACACAAGCCCTAGCACAACTTGGCCTAATTACCTTGGCTGTAGATTCATCGATACGTAACGGTGTCCCAATCAAAGACATAATATCATGCAACGCCTCCTTGTGATGCATGACAATGGGCAGCCGTGGCAATGATACCCAAACCGGCACTACCGAAGATTCTGACTTTGGATCAAAACTCGGGGACCACTTAAAAATCCGCATCGGAAAACCCTGAACCATCCACGATTGTCTCGACCACAACCTCGTGGAATCATCCTCCAAAGTAATCTGAATGAAAACATGCCTCGCATCAATGTCTCCCAACGAGAAAGAACCCCTTAACCCCAACTTCAAAAACCAAGTTTGCAAATCCTCCGGGGACGGACGTCCATGAGAAAATTTTCCAACCAATGCATATTTGAATTGCAACGCAAAGCAATCAAAATCAGATTTGTTAAATCTAATTGCGGGTTTCCCTTGATATGTAAACGCCTTCTTCGGTTTCGTTACACGGGTGCCAAGTGCAAAAATAGGATCATCAGCAAACGATTTGCTAATCGCCCTCGGTGACAAATCCCTCTTGCCCACCAAAGAGTGATCAAACAATCTAACAAACGAACGGCTTTGAGGCTTCACGTTAGTTTTAGGATCCAACTTTCCTCCCTCAACTTGATCACGAATCCTATTCGGAAAAGACTCCTTGAGCGATGGGAACTCCGGTAAAATCCCATCCTTCGGCTGCTCAACGGCGGTAGGTGGTGGCTGCACATCGGAAGAAATCAAGACGCGTCGTGGAAGTAACGCGTTGTCAACAACCGACGGAAGATTGACGTCGGAAGTTGATGCCGCCGACTTGCATGGCGGTGGAACGGACGGGCCCGGTGGCTGATCCACCGGGCAAGGCTGATCGGAGGCGTCGGCCTCCATGCACGGCGGCTAAAGGCCGCGACGCGAAACCCTAGGAGAAAAAAGAAAAATTCGCCCAAAGAGGAGAGAGTTTTTTTAAGCTTCAAAGAGTTGTGTCCTGAGCTTCCAAAAATTGTTAGCTTCCAAAAGTTGTGTCTTATTTTCGGCAAATCCATTCGTTTACGCGCTAAAACATGCATTGCAATTTATTAGTGCTTTTGGTGAATCAACGAATGTTGGTACTTTTTGTGTTATTCACAATCTTTTCTATAAGCTTCCAAGAGTTGTGTCTTATTATGGGCTAATCCATTCGTTTAGGCTCTAAAACATGCATTGCAAGTTATTGCTGGTTTTGGTGAATCAACGAATGTTGGTCCTTTTTGCGTTATTCAAAATCTTTCCTATAAGCTTCCTAAAGTTATGTCTTATTTTGGGCAAATCCATTCGTTTAGACTCTAAAACATGCATTGCGTGTTATTGGTGCTTTCGGTGAATCAACGAATGTTTGTCCTTTTTGTGTTATTCACAATCTTTCCTATTATCTTCCAAGAATTGTGTCGTATTTTGGGCAAATCCATTCGTTTAGCCTCTAAAACAATATGCAATGCACGTTATTGGTGCTTTTGGTGAATCAACGAATGCTGGTCCTTTTTTGTGTTACTCACAATCTTTCCTATATGTTTCCAAGAGTTGTCTTATTTGGGAAAATCCATTCGTTTAGGCTCTAAAACATGCATTGCAAGTTATTGGTGCTTTTGCTGAATCAACGAATGTTGTTTCTTTTTGTGTTATTCACAACCTTTCCTATTAGCTTTCAAGAGCTGTGTCTTATCCATTAATTTAGCCTCTAAAACATGCATTGCACGTTATTGGCGCTTTCGGTGAATCAACGAATGTTGGTCCTTTTTGTGTTATTCACAATCTTTCCTATAAGCTTCCAACAGTTGTGTCTTATTTTGGACAAATCCATTCGTTTAAGCTTTAAAACATGCATTGCAAGTTATTGGTGCTTTTGATGAATCAATGAATGTTGGTCGTTTTTGTGTTATTCACAATCTTTCCTATAAGCTTCCAAGAGTTGTGTCTTATCCATTTGTTTAGGCTCTAAAACATGCATTGCAAGTTATTGGTGCTTTTGTTGAATCAACGAAATTTGGTCCTTTTTTTGTTATTCACAATCTTTCCTATAATCTTCCAAGAGTTGTGTCGTATTTTGGGCAACTCCATTTGTTCAGGCTCTAAAACATGCATTGCATGTTATTGGTGCTTTTGGCGAATCAACGAATGTTTGTCGTTTTTGTGTTAATCATAATCTTTCCTATAAGCTTCCAAGAGTTGTGTCTTATTATGGGCTAATCCATTCGTTTAGGCTCTAAAACATGCATTGCACGTTATTGGTGCTTTTGGTGTATCAAAGAATGTTGGTCCCTTTTGTGTTATTCAAAATCGTTCCTATAAGCTTCCAAGAGTTGTGTCTTATTTTCGGCAAATCCATTCGTTTACGCGCTAAAACATGCATTGCAATTTATTAGTGCTTTTGGTGAATCAACGAATGTTGGTACTTTTTGTGTTATTCACAATCTTTTCTATAAGCTTCCAAGAGTTGTGTCTTATTATGGGCTAATCCATTCGTTTAGGCTCTAAAACATGCATTGCAAGTTATTGCTGGTTTTGGTGAATCAACGAATGTTGGTCCTTTTTGCGTTATTCAAAATCTTTCCTATAAGCTTCCTAAAGTTATGTCTTATTTTGGGCAAATCCATTCGTTTAGACTCGAAAACATGCATTGCGTGTTATTGGTGCTTTCGGTGAATCAACGAATGTTTGTCCTTTTTGTGTTATTCACAATCTTTCCTATTATCTTCCAAGAATTGTGGCGTATTTTGGGTAAATCCATTCGTTTAGCCTCTAAAACAATATGCAATGCACGTTATTGGTGCTTTTGGTGAATCAACGAATGCTGGTCCTTTTTTGTGTTACTCACAATCTTTCCTATATGTTTCCAAGAGTTGTCTTATTTGGGAAAATCCATTCGTTTAGGCTCTAAAACATGCATTGCAAGTTATTGGTGCTTTTGCTGAATCAACGAATGTTGTTTCTTTTTGTGTTATTCACAACCTTTCCTATTAGCTTTCAAGAGCTGTGTCTTATCCATTAATTTAGCCTCTAAAACATGCATTGCACGTTATTGGCGCTTTCGGTGAATCAACGAATGTTGGTCCTTTTTGTGTTATTCACAATCTTTCCTATAAGCTTCCAACAGTTGTGTCTTATTTTGGACAAATCCATTCGTTTAAGCTTTAAAACATGCATTGCAAGTTATTGGTGCTTTTGATGAATCAATGAATGTTGGTCGTTTTTGTGTTATTCACAATCTTTCCTATAAGCTTCCAAGAGTTGTGTCTTATCCATTTGTTTAGGCTCTAAAACATGCATTGCAAGTTATTGGTGCTTTTGTTGAATCAACGAAATTTGGTCCTTTTTTTGTTATTCACAATCTTTCCTATAATCTTCCAAGAGTTGTGTCGTATTTTGGGCAACTCCATTTGTTCAGGCTCTAAAACATGCATTGCATGTTATTGGTGCTTTTGGCGAATCAACGAATGTTTGTCGTTTTTGTGTTAATCATAATCTTTCCTATAAGCTTCCAAGAGTTGTGTCTTATTATGGGCTAATCCATTCGTTTAGGCTCTAAAACATGCATAGCAAGTTATTGGTGCTTTTGGTGATTTAACGAATGTTGGTCCTTTTTGTGTTATTCACAATCTTTCCTATAAGCTTTCAAGACTGTGTCTTATATATTAGTTTAGGCTCTAAAACATGCATGGCACGTTATTGGTGCTTTTGGTGAATAAAACGAATGTTGGTCCTTTTTGTGGTATTCACAATCTTTCCTAAAAGCTTCTAAGAGTTGTGTCGTACTTTGGGTAAATCCACTCATTTAGGCTCTAAAACATGCATTGCAGTTATTGGTGCTTTTGGTGAATCAACGAATGTTGGTCCTTTTTGTGTTATTCACAATCTTTCCTATAAGCTTCAAAGAGTTGTGTCTTATCCATTCGTTTAGGCTCTAAAACATGCATTACACGTTATTGGTGCTTTTGGTGTATCAAAGAATGTTGGTCCCTTTTGTGTTATTCAAAATCTTTCCTATAAGCTTCCAAGAGTTGTGTCTTATTTTCGGCAAATCCATTCGTTTACGCGCTAAAACATGCATTGCAATTTATTAGTGCTTTTGGTGAATCAACGAATGTTGGTACTTTTTGTGTTATTCACAATCTTTTCTATAAGCTTCCAAGAGTTTTTTTTTTTTTTTAAATTGTGTCTTATTATGGGCTAATCCATTCGTTTAGGCTCTAAAACATGCATTGCAAGTTATTGCTGGTTTTGGTGAATCAACGAATGTTGGTCCTTTTTGCGTTATTCAAAATCTTTCCTATAAGCTTCCTAAAGTTATGTCTTATTTTGGGCAAATCCATTCGTTTAGACTCTAAAACATGCATTGCGTGTTATTGGTGCTTTCGGTGAATCAACGAATGTTTGTCCTTTTTGTGTTATTCACAATCTTTCCTATTATCTTCCAAGAATTATGGCGTATTTTGGGTAAATCCATTCGTTTAGCCTCTAAAACAATATGCAATGCACGTTATTGGTGCTTTTGGTGAATCAACGAATGCTGGTCCTTTTTTGTGTTACTCACAATCTTTCCTATATGTTTCCAAGAGTTGTCTTATTTGGGAAAATCCATTCGTTTAGGCTCTAAAACATGCATTGCAAGTTATTGGTGCTTTTGCTGAATCAACGAATGTTGTTTCTTTTTGTGTTATTCACAACCTTTCCTATTAGCTTTCAAGAGCTGTGTCTTATCCATTAATTTAGCCTCTAAAACATGCATTGCACGTTATTGGCGCTTTCGGTGAATCAACGAATGTTGGTCCTTTTTGTGTTATTCACAATCTTTCCTATAAGCTTCCAACAGTTGTGTCTTATTTTGGACAAATCCATTCGTTTAAGCTTTAAAACATGCATTGCAAGTTATTGGTGCTTTTGATGAATCAATGAATGTTGGTCGTTTTTGTGTTATTCACAATCTTTCCTATAAGCTTCCAAGAGTTGTGTCTTATCCATTTGTTTAGGCTCTAAAACATGCATTGCAAGTTATTGGTGCATTTGTTGAATCAACGAAATTTGGTCCTTTTTTTGTTATTCACAATCTTTCCTATAATCTTCCAAGAGTTGTGTCGTATTTTGGGCAACTCCATTTGTTCAGGCTCTAAAACATGCATTGCATGTTATTGGTGCTTTTGGCGAATCAACGAATGTTTGTCGTTTTTGTGTTAATCATAATCTTTCCTATAAGCTTCCAAGAGTTGTGTCTTATTATGGGCTAATCCATTCGTTTAGGCTCTAAAACATGCATAGCAAGTTATTGGTGCTTTTGATGAATCAATGAATGTTGGTCGTTTTTGTGTTATTCACAATCTTTCCTATAAGCTTCCAAGAGTTGTGTCTTATCCATTTGTTTAGGCTCTAAAACATGCATTGCAAGTTATTGGTGCTTTTGTTGAATCAACGAAATTTGGTCCTTTTTTTGTTATTCACAATCTTTCCTATAATCTTCCAAGAGTTGTGTCGTATTTTGGGCAACTCCATTTGTTCAGGCTCTAAAACATGCATTGCATGTTATTGGTGCTTTTGGCGAATCAACGAATGTTTGTCGTTTTTGTGTTAATCATAATCTTTCCTATAAGCTTCCAAGAGTTGTGTCTTATTATGGGCTAATCCATTCGTTTAGGCTCTAAAACATGCATAGCAAGTTATTGGTGCTTTTGGTGATTTAACGAATGTTGGTCCTTTTTGTGTTATTCACAATCTTTCCTATAAGCTTTCAAGACTGTGTCTTATATATTAGTTTAGGCTCTAAAACACGCATGGCACGTTATTGGTGCTTTTGGTGAATAAAACGAATGTTGGTCCTTTTTGTGGTATTCACAATCTTTCCTAAAAGCTTCTAAGAGTTGTGTCGTACTTTGGGTAAATCCACTCATTTAGGCTCTAAAACATGCATTGCAGTTATTGGTGCTTTTGGTGAATCAACGAATGTTGGTCCTTTTTGTGTTATTCACAATCTTTCCTATAAGCTTCCATGAGTTGTGTCTTATTTTGGGCGAATCCACTCATTTAGGCTCCAAAACATGCATTGCAAGTTATTGGGGCTTTTGGTGAATCAATGAATGTTGGTCCTTTTTGTGTTATTCACAATCTTTCCTATAAGCTTCAAAGAGTTGTGTCTTATCCATTCGTTTAGGCTCTAAAACATGCATTGCACGTTATTGGTGCTTTTGGTGTATCAAAGAATGTTGGTCCCTTTTGTGTTATTCAAAATCTTTCCTATAAGCTTCCAAGAGTTGTGTCTTATTTTCGGCAAATCCATTCGTTTACGCGCTAAAACATGCATTGCAATTTATTAGTGCTTTTGGTGAATCAACGAATATTGGTACTTTTTGTGTTATTCACAATCTTTTCTATAAGCTTCTTAGAGTTGTGTCTTATTATGGGCTAATCCATTCGTTTAGGCTCTAAAACATGCATTGCAAGTTATTGCTGGTTTTGGTGAATCAACGAATGTTGGTCCTTTTTGCGTTATTCAAAATCTTTCCTATAAGCTTCCTAAAGTTATGTCTTATTTTGGGCAAATCCATTCGTTTAGACTCTAAAACATGCATTGCGTGTTATTGGTGCTTTCGGTGAATCAACGAATGTTTGTCCTTTTTGTGTTATTCACAATCTTTCCTATTATCTTCCAAGAATTGTGTCGTATTTTGGGCAAATCCATTCGTTTAGCCTCTAAAACAATATGCAATGCACGTTATTGGTGCTTTTTGTGAATCAACGAATGCTGGTCCTTTTTTGTGTTACTCACAATCTTTCCTATATGTTTCCAAGAGTTGTCTTATTTGGGAAAATCCATTCGTTTAGGCTCTAAAACATGCATTGCAAGTTATTGGTGCTTTTGCTGAATCAACGAATGTTGTTTCTTTTTGTGTTATTCACAACCTTTCCTATTAGCTTTCAAGAGTTGTGTCTTATCCATTAATTTAGCCTCTAAAACATGCATTGCACGTTATTGGCGCTTTCGGTGAATCAACGAATGTTGGTCCTTTTTGTGTTATTCACAATCTTTCCTATAAGCTTCCAACAGTTGTGTCTTATTTTGGACAAATCCATTCGTTTAAGCTTTAAAACATGCATTGCAAGTTATTGGTGCTTTTGATGAATCAATGAATGTTGGTCGTTTTTGTGTTATTCACAATCTTTCCTATAAGCTTCCAAGAGTTGTGTCTTATTCATTTGTTTAGGCTCTAAAACATGCATTGCAAGTTATTGGTGCATTTGTTGAATCAACGAAATTTGGTCCTTTTTTTGTTATTCACAATCTTTCCTATAATCTTCCAAGAGTTGTGTCGTATTTTGGGCAACTCCATTTGTTCAGGCTCTAAAACATGCATTGCATGTTATTGGTGCTTTTGGCGAATCAACGAATGTTTGTCGTTTTTGTGTTAATCATAATCTTTCCTATAAGCTTCCAAGAGTTGTGTCTTATTATGGGCTAATCCATTCGTTTAGGCTCTAAAACATGCATAGCAAGTTATTGGTGCTTTTGATGAATCAATGAATGTTGGTCGTTTTTGTGTTATTCACAATCTTTCCTATAAGCTTCCAAGAGTTGTGTCTTATCCATTTGTTTAGGCTCTAAAACATGCATTGCAAGTTATTGGTGCTTTTGTTGAATCAACGAAATTTGGTCCTTTTTTTGTTATTCACAATCTTTCCTATAATCTTCCAAGAGTTGTGTCGTATTTTGGGCAACTCCATTTGTTCAGGCTCTAAAACATGCATTGCATGTTATTGGTGCTTTTGGCGAATCAACGAATGTTTGTCGTTTTTGTGTTAATCATAATCTTTCCTATAAGCTTCCAAGAGTTGTGTCTTATTATGGGCTAATCCATTCGTTTAGGCTCTAAAACATGCATAGCAAGTTATTGGTGCTTTTGGTGATTTAACGAATGTTGGTCCTTTTTGTGTTATTCACAATCTTTCCTATAAGCTTTCAAGACTGTGTCTTATATATTAGTTTAGGCTCTAAAACACGCATGGCACGTTATTGGTGCTTTTGGTGAATAAAACGAATGTTGGTCCTTTTTGTGGTATTCACAATCTTTCCTAAAAGCTTCTAAGAGTTGTGTCGTACTTTGGGTAAATCCACTCATTTAGGCTCTAAAACATGCATTGCAGTTATTGGTGCTTTTGGTGAATCAACGAATGTTGGTCCTTTTTGTGTTATTCACAATCTTTCCTATAAGCTTCCATGAGTTGTGTCTTATTTTGGGCGAATCCACTCATTTAGGCTCCAAAACATGCATTGCAAGTTATTGGGGCTTTTGGTGAATCAATGAATGTTGGTCCTTTTTGTGTTATTCACAATCTTTCCTATAAGCTTCAAAGAGTTGTGTCTTATCCATTCGTTTAGGCTCTAAAACATGCATTGCACGTTATTGGTGCTTTTGGTGTATCAAAGAATGTTGGTCCCTTTTGTGTTATTCAAAATCTTTCCTATAAGCTTCCAAGAGTTGTGTCTTATTTTCGGCAAATCCATTCGTTTACGCGCTAAAACATGCATTGCAATTTATTAGTGCTTTTGGTGAATCAACGAATATTGGTACTTTTTGTGTTATTCACAATCTTTTCTATAAGCTTCTTAGAGTTGTGTCTTATTATGGGCTAATCCATTCGTTTAGGCTCTAAAACATGCATTGCAAGTTATTGCTGGTTTTGGTGAATCAACGAATGTTGGTCCTTTTTGCGTTATTCAAAATCTTTCCTATAAGCTTCCTAAAGTTATGTCTTATTTTGGGCAAATCCATTCGTTTAGACTCTTAAACATGCATTGCGTGTTATTGGTGCTTTCGGTGAATCAACGAATGTTTGTCCTTTTTGTGTTATTCACAATCTTTCCTATTATCTTCCAAGAATTGTGTCGTATTTTGGGCAAATCCATTCGTTTAGCCTCTAAAACAATATGCAATGCACGTTATTGGTGCTTTTGGTGAATCAACGAATGCTGGTCCTTTTTTGTGTTACTCACAATCTTTCCTATATGTTTCCAAGAGTTGTCTTATTTGGGAAAATCCATTCGTTTAGGCTCTAAAACATGCATTGCAAGTTATTGGTGCTTTTGCTGAATCAACGAATGTTGTTTCTTTTTGTGTTATTCACAACCTTTCCTATTAGCTTTCAAGAGCTGTGTCTTATCCATTAATTTAGCCTCTAAAACATGCATTGCACGTTATTGGCGCTTTCGGTGAATCAACGAATGTTGGTCCTTTTTGTGTTATTCACAATCTTTCCTATAAGCTTCCAACAGTTGTGTCTTATTTTGGACAAATCCATTCGTTTAAGCTTTAAAACATGCATTGCAAGTTATTGGTGCTTTTGATGAATCAATGAATGTTGGTCGTTTTTGTGTTATTCACAATCTTTCCTATAAGCTTCCAAGAGTTGTGTCTTATCCATTTGTTTAGGCTCTAAAACATGCATTGCAAGTTATTGGTGCTTTTGTTGAATCAACGAAATTTGGTCCTTTTTTTGTTATTCACAATCTTTCCTATAATCTTCCAAGAGTTGTGTCGTATTTTGGGCAACTCCATTTGTTCAGGCTCTAAAACATGCATTGCATGTTATTGGTGCTTTTGGCGAATCAACGAATGTTTGTCGTTTTTGTGTTAATCATAATCTTTCCTATAAGCTTCCAAGAGTTGTGTCTTATTATGGGCTAATCCATTCGTTTAGGCTCTAAAACATGCATTGCACGTTATTGGTGCTTTTGGTGTATCAAAGAATGTTGGTCCCTTTTGTGTTATTCAAAATCGTTCCTATAAGCTTCCAAGAGTTGTGTCTTATTTTCGGCAAATCCATTCGTTTACGCGCTAAAACATGCATTGCAATTTATTAGTGCTTTTGGTGAATCAACGAATGTTGGTACTTTTTGTGTTATTCACAATCTTTTCTATAAGCTTCCAAGAGTTGTGTCTTATTATGGGCTAATCCATTCGTTTAGGCTCTAAAACATGCATTGCAAGTTATTGCTGGTTTTGGTGAATCAACGAATGTTGGTCCTTTTTGCGTTATTCAAAATCTTTCCTATAAGCTTCCTAAAGTTATGTCTTATTTTGGGCAAATCCATTCGTTTAGACTCGAAAACATGCATTGCGTGTTATTGGTGCTTTCGGTGAATCAACGAATGTTTGTCCTTTTTGTGTTATTCACAATCTTTCCTATTATCTTCCAAGAATTGTGGCGTATTTTGGGTAAATCCATTCGTTTAGCCTCTAAAACAATATGCAATGCACGTTATTGGTGCTTTTGGTGAATCAACGAATGCTGGTCCTTTTTTGTGTTACTCACAATCTTTCCTATATGTTTCCAAGAGTTGTCTTATTTGGGAAAATCCATTCGTTTAGGCTCTAAAACATGCATTGCAAGTTATTGGTGCTTTTGCTGAATCAACGAATGTTGTTTCTTTTTGTGTTATTCACAACCTTTCCTATTAGCTTTCAAGAGCTGTGTCTTATCCATTAATTTAGCCTCTAAAACATGCATTGCACGTTATTGGCGCTTTCGGTGAATCAACGAATGTTGGTCCTTTTTGTGTTATTCACAATCTTTCCTATAAGCTTCCAACAGTTGTGTCTTATTTTGGACAAATCCATTCGTTTAAGCTTTAAAACATGCATTGCAAGTTATTGGTGCTTTTGATGAATCAATGAATGTTGGTCGTTTTTGTGTTATTCACAATCTTTCCTATAAGCTTCCAAGAGTTGTGTCTTATCCATTTGTTTAGGCTCTAAAACATGCATTGCAAGTTATTGGTGCTTTTGTTGAATCAACGAAATTTGGTCCTTTTTTTGTTATTCACAATCTTTCCTATAATCTTCCAAGAGTTGTGTCGTATTTTGGGCAACTCCATTTGTTCAGGCTCTAAAACATGCATTGCATGTTATTGGTGCTTTTGGCGAATCAACGAATGTTTGTCGTTTTTGTGTTAATCATAATCTTTCCTATAAGCTTCCAAGAGTTGTGTCTTATTATGGGCTAATCCATTCGTTTAGGCTCTAAAACATGCATAGCAAGTTATTGGTGCTTTTGGTGATTTAACGAATGTTGGTCCTTTTTGTGTTATTCACAATCTTTCCTATAAGCTTTCAAGACTGTGTCTTATATATTAGTTTAGGCTCTAAAACATGCATGGCACGTTATTGGTGCTTTTGGTGAATAAAACGAATGTTGGTCCTTTTTGTGGTATTCACAATCTTTCCTAAAAGCTTCTAAGAGTTGTGTCGTACTTTGGGTAAATCCACTCATTTAGGCTCTAAAACATGCATTGCAGTTATTGGTGCTTTTGGTGAATCAACGAATGTTGGTCCTTTTTGTGTTATTCACAATCTTTCCTATAAGCTTCAAAGAGTTGTGTCTTATCCATTCGTTTAGGCTCTAAAACATGCATTACACGTTATTGGTGCTTTTGGTGTATCAAAGAATGTTGGTCCCTTTTGTGTTATTCAAAATCTTTCCTATAAGCTTCCAAGAGTTGTGTCTTATTTTCGGCAAATCCATTCGTTTACGCGCTAAAACATGCATTGCAATTTATTAGTGCTTTTGGTGAATCAACGAATGTTGGTACTTTTTGTGTTATTCACAATCTTTTCTATAAGCTTCCAAGAGTTTTTTTTTTTTTTTAAATTGTGTCTTATTATGGGCTAATCCATTCGTTTAGGCTCTAAAACATGCATTGCAAGTTATTGCTGGTTTTGGTGAATCAACGAATGTTGGTCCTTTTTGCGTTATTCAAAATCTTTCCTATAAGCTTCCTAAAGTTATGTCTTATTTTGGGCAAATCCATTCGTTTAGACTCTAAAACATGCATTGCGTGTTATTGGTGCTTTCGGTGAATCAACGAATGTTTGTCCTTTTTGTGTTATTCACAATCTTTCCTATTATCTTCCAAGAATTATGGCGTATTTTGGGTAAATCCATTCGTTTAGCCTCTAAAACAATATGCAATGCACGTTATTGGTGCTTTTGGTGAATCAACGAATGCTGGTCCTTTTTTGTGTTACTCACAATCTTTCCTATATGTTTCCAAGAGTTGTCTTATTTGGGAAAATCCATTCGTTTAGGCTCTAAAACATGCATTGCAAGTTATTGGTGCTTTTGCTGAATCAACGAATGTTGTTTCTTTTTGTGTTATTCACAACCTTTCCTATTAGCTTTCAAGAGCTGTGTCTTATCCATTAATTTAGCCTCTAAAACATGCATTGCACGTTATTGGCGCTTTCGGTGAATCAACGAATGTTGGTCCTTTTTGTGTTATTCACAATCTTTCCTATAAGCTTCCAACAGTTGTGTCTTATTTTGGACAAATCCATTCGTTTAAGCTTTAAAACATGCATTGCAAGTTATTGGTGCTTTTGATGAATCAATGAATGTTGGTCGTTTTTGTGTTATTCACAATCTTTCCTATAAGCTTCCAAGAGTTGTGTCTTATCCATTTGTTTAGGCTCTAAAACATGCATTGCAAGTTATTGGTGCATTTGTTGAATCAACGAAATTTGGTCCTTTTTTTGTTATTCACAATCTTTCCTATAATCTTCCAAGAGTTGTGTCGTATTTTGGGCAACTCCATTTGTTCAGGCTCTAAAACATGCATTGCATGTTATTGGTGCTTTTGGCGAATCAACGAATGTTTGTCGTTTTTGTGTTAATCATAATCTTTCCTATAAGCTTCCAAGAGTTGTGTCTTATTATGGGCTAATCCATTCGTTTAGGCTCTAAAACATGCATAGCAAGTTATTGGTGCTTTTGATGAATCAATGAATGTTGGTCGTTTTTGTGTTATTCACAATCTTTCCTATAAGCTTCCAAGAGTTGTGTCTTATCCATTTGTTTAGGCTCTAAAACATGCATTGCAAGTTATTGGTGCTTTTGTTGAATCAACGAAATTTGGTCCTTTTTTTGTTATTCACAATCTTTCCTATAATCTTCCAAGAGTTGTGTCGTATTTTGGGCAACTCCATTTGTTCAGGCTCTAAAACATGCATTGCATGTTATTGGTGCTTTTGGCGAATCAACGAATGTTTGTCGTTTTTGTGTTAATCATAATCTTTCCTATAAGCTTCCAAGAGTTGTGTCTTATTATGGGCTAATCCATTCGTTTAGGCTCTAAAACATGCATAGCAAGTTATTGGTGCTTTTGGTGATTTAACGAATGTTGGTCCTTTTTGTGTTATTCACAATCTTTCCTATAAGCTTTCAAGACTGTGTCTTATATATTAGTTTAGGCTCTAAAACACGCATGGCACGTTATTGGTGCTTTTGGTGAATAAAACGAATGTTGGTCCTTTTTGTGGTATTCACAATCTTTCCTAAAAGCTTCTAAGAGTTGTGTCGTACTTTGGGTAAATCCACTCATTTAGGCTCTAAAACATGCATTGCAGTTATTGGTGCTTTTGGTGAATCAACGAATGTTGGTCCTTTTTGTGTTATTCACAATCTTTCCTATAAGCTTCCATGAGTTGTGTCTTATTTTGGGCGAATCCACTCATTTAGGCTCCAAAACATGCATTGCAAGTTATTGGGGCTTTTGGTGAATCAATGAATGTTGGTCCTTTTTGTGTTATTCACAATCTTTCCTATAAGCTTCAAAGAGTTGTGTCTTATCCATTCGTTTAGGCTCTAAAACATGCATTGCACGTTATTGGTGCTTTTGGTGTATCAAAGAATGTTGGTCCCTTTTGTGTTATTCAAAATCTTTCCTATAAGCTTCCAAGAGTTGTGTCTTATTTTCGGCAAATCCATTCGTTTACGCGCTAAAACATGCATTGCAATTTATTAGTGCTTTTGGTGAATCAACGAATATTGGTACTTTTTGTGTTATTCACAATCTTTTCTATAAGCTTCTTAGAGTTGTGTCTTATTATGGGCTAATCCATTCGTTTAGGCTCTAAAACATGCATTGCAAGTTATTGCTGGTTTTGGTGAATCAACGAATGTTGGTCCTTTTTGCGTTATTCAAAATCTTTCCTATAAGCTTCCTAAAGTTATGTCTTATTTTGGGCAAATCCATTCGTTTAGACTCTAAAACATGCATTGCGTGTTATTGGTGCTTTCGGTGAATCAACGAATGTTTGTCCTTTTTGTGTTATTCACAATCTTTCCTATTATCTTCCAAGAATTGTGTCGTATTTTGGGCAAATCCATTCGTTTAGCCTCTAAAACAATATGCAATGCACGTTATTGGTGCTTTTTGTGAATCAACGAATGCTGGTCCTTTTTTGTGTTACTCACAATCTTTCCTATATGTTTCCAAGAGTTGTCTTATTTGGGAAAATCCATTCGTTTAGGCTCTAAAACATGCATTGCAAGTTATTGGTGCTTTTGCTGAATCAACGAATGTTGTTTCTTTTTGTGTTATTCACAACCTTTCCTATTAGCTTTCAAGAGTTGTGTCTTATCCATTAATTTAGCCTCTAAAACATGCATTGCACGTTATTGGCGCTTTCGGTGAATCAACGAATGTTGGTCCTTTTTGTGTTATTCACAATCTTTCCTATAAGCTTCCAACAGTTGTGTCTTATTTTGGACAAATCCATTCGTTTAAGCTTTAAAACATGCATTGCAAGTTATTGGTGCTTTTGATGAATCAATGAATGTTGGTCGTTTTTGTGTTATTCACAATCTTTCCTATAAGCTTCCAAGAGTTGTGTCTTATTCATTTGTTTAGGCTCTAAAACATGCATTGCAAGTTATTGGTGCATTTGTTGAATCAACGAAATTTGGTCCTTTTTTTGTTATTCACAATCTTTCCTATAATCTTCCAAGAGTTGTGTCGTATTTTGGGCAACTCCATTTGTTCAGGCTCTAAAACATGCATTGCATGTTATTGGTGCTTTTGGCGAATCAACGAATGTTTGTCGTTTTTGTGTTAATCATAATCTTTCCTATAAGCTTCCAAGAGTTGTGTCTTATTATGGGCTAATCCATTCGTTTAGGCTCTAAAACATGCATAGCAAGTTATTGGTGCTTTTGATGAATCAATGAATGTTGGTCGTTTTTGTGTTATTCACAATCTTTCCTATAAGCTTCCAAGAGTTGTGTCTTATCCATTTGTTTAGGCTCTAAAACATGCATTGCAAGTTATTGGTGCTTTTGTTGAATCAACGAAATTTGGTCCTTTTTTTGTTATTCACAATCTTTCCTATAATCTTCCAAGAGTTGTGTCGTATTTTGGGCAACTCCATTTGTTCAGGCTCTAAAACATGCATTGCATGTTATTGGTGCTTTTGGCGAATCAACGAATGTTTGTCGTTTTTGTGTTAATCATAATCTTTCCTATAAGCTTCCAAGAGTTGTGTCTTATTATGGGCTAATCCATTCGTTTAGGCTCTAAAACATGCATAGCAAGTTATTGGTGCTTTTGGTGATTTAACGAATGTTGGTCCTTTTTGTGTTATTCACAATCTTTCCTATAAGCTTTCAAGACTGTGTCTTATATATTAGTTTAGGCTCTAAAACACGCATGGCACGTTATTGGTGCTTTTGGTGAATAAAACGAATGTTGGTCCTTTTTGTGGTATTCACAATCTTTCCTAAAAGCTTCTAAGAGTTGTGTCGTACTTTGGGTAAATCCACTCATTTAGGCTCTAAAACATGCATTGCAGTTATTGGTGCTTTTGGTGAATCAACGAATGTTGGTCCTTTTTGTGTTATTCACAATCTTTCCTATAAGCTTCCATGAGTTGTGTCTTATTTTGGGCGAATCCACTCATTTAGGCTCCAAAACATGCATTGCAAGTTATTGGGGCTTTTGGTGAATCAATGAATGTTGGTCCTTTTTGTGTTATTCACAATCTTTCCTATAAGCTTCAAAGAGTTGTGTCTTATCCATTCGTTTAGGCTCTAAAACATGCATTGCACGTTATTGGTGCTTTTGGTGTATCAAAGAATGTTGGTCCCTTTTGTGTTATTCAAAATCTTTCCTATAAGCTTCCAAGAGTTGTGTCTTATTTTCGGCAAATCCATTCGTTTACGCGCTAAAACATGCATTGCAATTTATTAGTGCTTTTGGTGAATCAACGAATATTGGTACTTTTTGTGTTATTCACAATCTTTTCTATAAGCTTCTTAGAGTTGTGTCTTATTATGGGCTAATCCATTCGTTTAGGCTCTAAAACATGCATTGCAAGTTATTGCTGGTTTTGGTGAATCAACGAATGTTGGTCCTTTTTGCGTTATTCAAAATCTTTCCTATAAGCTTCCTAAAGTTATGTCTTATTTTGGGCAAATCCATTCGTTTAGACTCTTAAACATGCATTGCGTGTTATTGGTGCTTTCGGTGAATCAACGAATGTTTGTCCTTTTTGTGTTATTCACAATCTTTCCTATTATCTTCCAAGAATTGTGTCGTATTTTGGGCAAATCCATTCGTTTAGCCTCTAAAACAATATGCAATGCACGTTATTGGTGCTTTTGGTGAATCAACGAATGCTGGTCCTTTTTTGTGTTACTCACAATCTTTCCTATATGTTTCCAAGAGTTGTCTTATTTGGGAAAATCCATTCGTTTAGGCTCTAAAACATGCATTGCAAGTTATTGGTGCTTTTGCTGAATCAACGAATGTTGTTTCTTTTTGTGTTATTCACAACCTTTCCTATTAGCTTTCAAGAGCTGTGTCTTATCCATTAATTTAGCCTCTAAAACATGCATTGCACGTTATTGGCGCTTTCGGTGAATCAACGAATGTTGGTCCTTTTTGTGTTATTCACAATCTTTCCTATAAGCTTCCAACAGTTGTGTCTTATTTTGGACAAATCCATTCGTTTAAGCTTTAAAACATGCATTGCAAGTTATTGGTGCTTTTGATGAATCAATGAATGTTGGTCGTTTTTGTGTTATTCACAATCTTTCCTATAAGCTTCCAAGAGTTGTGTCTTATCCATTTGTTTAGGCTCTAAAACATGCATTGCAAGTTATTGGTGCTTTTGTTGAATCAACGAAATTTGGTCCTTTTTTTGTTATTCACAATCTTTCCTATAATCTTCCAAGAGTTGTGTCGTATTTTGGGCAACTCCATTTGTTCAGGCTCTAAAACATGCATTGCATGTTATTGGTGCTTTTGGCGAATCAACGAATGTTTGTCGTTTTTGTGTTAATCATAATCTTTCCTATAAGCTTCCAAGAGTTGTGTCTTATTATGGGCTAATCCATTCGTTTAGGCTCTAAAACATGCATAGCAAGTTATTGGTGCTTTTGGTGATTTAACGAATGTTGGTCCTTTTTGTGTTATTCACAATCTTTCCTATAAGCTTTCAAGACTGTGTCTTATATATTAGTTTAGGCTCTAAAACATGCATGGCACGTTATTGGTGCTTTTGGTGAATAAAACGAATGTTGGTCCTTTTTGTGGTATTCACAATCTTTCCTAAAAGCTTCTAAGAGTTGTGTCGTACTTTGGGTAAATCCACTCATTTAGGCTCTAAAACATGCATTGCAGTTATTGGTGCTTTTGGTGAATCAACGAATGTTGGTCCTTTTTGTGTTATTCACAATCTTTCCTATAAGCTTCCATGAGTTGTGTCTTATTTTGGGCGAATCCATTCGTTTAGGCTCCAAAACATGCATTGTAAGTTATTGGGGCTTTTGGTGAATCAATGAATGTTGGTCCTTTTTGTGTTATTCACAATCTTTCCTATAAGCTTCAAAGAGTTGTGTCTTATCCATTCGTTTAGGCTCTAAAACATGCATTACACGTTATTGGTGCTTTTGGTGTATCAAAGAATGTTGGTCCCTTTTGTGTTATTCAAAATCTTTCCTATAAGCTTCCAAGAGTTGTGTCTTATTTTCGGCAAATCCATTCGTTTACGCGCTAAAACATGCATTGCAATTTATTAGTGCTTTTGGTGAATCAACGAATGTTGGTACTTTTTGTGTTATTCACAATCTTTTCTATAAGCATCCAAGAGTTGTGTCTTATTATGGGCTAATCCATTCGTTTAGGCTCTAAAACATGCATTGCAAGTTATTGCTGGTTTTGGTGAATCAACGAATGTTGGTCCTTTTTGCGTTATTCAAAATCTTTCCTATAAGCTTCCTAAAGTTATGTCTTATTTTGGGCAAATCCATTCGTTTAGACTCTAAAACATGCATTGCGTGTTATTGGTGCTTTCGGTGAATCAACGAATGTTTGTCCTTTTTGTGTTATTCACAATCTTTCCTATTATCTTCCAAGAGTTGTGTCGTATTTTGGGCAAATCTATTCGTTTAGCCTCTAAAACGACATGCATTGCACGTTATTGGTGCTTTTGGTGAATCAACGAATGCTGGTCCTTTTTTGTGTTACTCACAATCTTTCCTATATGTTTCCAAGAGTTGTCTTATTTGGGAAAATCCATTCGTTTAGGCTCTAAAACATGCATTGCAAGTTATTGGTGCTTTTGCTGAATCAACGAATGTTGTTTCTTTTTGTGTTATTCACAACCTTTCCTATAATCTTCCAAGAGTTGTGTCGTATTTTGGGCAACTCCATTTGTTCAGGCTCTAAAACATGCATTGCACGTTATTGGCGCTTTCGGTGAATCAACGAATGTTGGTCCTTTTTGTGTTATTCACAATCTTTCCTATAAGCTTCCAACAGTTGTGTCTTATTATGGGCTAATCCATTCGTTTAGGCTCTAAAACATGCATAGCAAGTTATTGGTGCTTTTGATGAATCAACGAATGTTGGTCCTTTTTGTGTTATTCACAATCTTTCCTATAAGCTTCCAAGAGTTGTGTCTTATCCATTTGTTTAGGCTCTAAAACATGCATGGCACGTTATTGGTGCTTTTGGTGAATAAAACGAATGTTGGTCCTTTTTGTGGTATTCACAATCTTTCCTAAAAGCTTCTAAGAGTTGTGTCGTACTTTGGGTAAATCCACTCATTTAGGCTCTAAAACATGCATTGCAGTTATTGGTGCTTTTGTTGAATCAACGAATGTTGGTCCTTTTTGTGTTATTCACAATCTTTCCTATAAGCTTCCATGAGTTGTGTCTTATTTTGGGCGAATCCATTCGTTTAGGCTCCAAAACATGCATTGCAAGTTATTGGGGCTTTTGGTGAATCAATGAATGTTGGTCCTTTTTGTGTTATTCACAATCTTTCCTATAAGCTTCAAAGAGTTGTGTCTTATCCATTCGTTTAGGCTCTAAAACATGCATTACACGTTATTGGTGCTTTTGGTGTATCAAAGAATGTTGGTCCCTTTTGTGTTATTCAAAATCTTTCCTATAAGCTTCCAAGAGTTGTGTCTTATTTTCGGCAAATCCATTCGTTTACGCGCTAAAACATGCATTGCAATTTATTAGTGCTTTTGGTGAATCAACGAATGTTGGTACTTTTTGTGTTATTCACAATCTTTTCTATAAGCTTCCAAGAGTTGTGTCTTATTATGGGCTAATCCATTCGTTTCGGCTCTAAAACATGCATTGCAACTTATTGTTGGTTTTGGTGAATCAACGAATTTTGGTCCTTTTTGCGTTATTCAAAATCTTTACTATAAGCTTCCTAAAGTTTTTTTTTTTTAAAAAGAAACCGAAACTTTCATAGAATCAAAAGCAAGAGTTAGTCGAGATAGTCCAAAATGGATTCTCGACTCTTACAAAAAATCAAAGCAAACATCAAAAAAGCTCAAAAAAGGAACTAATGAGGGAACCTTAAGTAAGGAACACCTCGACAATCAAGCAATGCTAAACCAATCACTTTACGACTACATCTATCACTACCAAAACTATCAAAGGTCTTCAAATCACAAGCTTCATTAGCCAATAGATCAGCTACTGAATTTCCTTCCCGAAAGATATGCGACACCTTCACTTCCATTTGACAAAGAAGCACCCGAATCCTTTGCAGCAAAGCGGCGATCTTCCAATTCCCACAACCGCCCGAAGCCACCAACGTCACCAACACTTGTGCATCCAATTCAACATGAACCCTTAAAAAACCCTTTTCAAAACACAACTCCAGACCACGCAACAGCCCCCAAGCTTCCGCCTCCATATTGGTACCAATACCAAAATAGTGATGAAAAGCAAAAAGAATATTGCCCTCATGATCCCGAACAACACCACCACCAGCAGCCTCCCCCGGATTCCCCCTAGAACAACCATCCGTGTTTAACTTTACCCAAGGAAACCTCGGACAACGCCAAACCACCACCTTAATCTCCTTACCACTCGGCCCCACTCTTTGAAACTTCCACAACTTCCCAACCTCAAAATGGCCCGACCAGCCAATCTTAACCCCAATAAGACGAATCGTATCAACGTATCTCAACACCTTTCCAATGATCTTAGACGGCACAATGCGAATCATCCTATGCTTCGAGTCATTACGAGCAGCCCATAAAAACCAAATGATCAAAACCGGAATCAGGCCTCGAACATGACCCGGCTTGACCCCACTCAACCATCCAACCTTTGCCTCATTCAATGTACAAAGCACATTGACATTGAAGAGGCCCCCAAAAAAACTCCAAACATGCCGAGCCGCCGCCCCTGACCAAATAATATGATCAATCGACTCCACCTCTCGACAACATTGGCACTTAGAAGCCAAACAAACACCATTAGCCTGAAGATTACTATCAGAAGGAATCCACCCAAAGTGCAACTTCCAACAAAAAAACGAAATATGAGGCATAATCGATTTATGCCAAAACCACTTAGCCTCATCCACCGGTTCATTTGGAGTTCTCACCAACTCCCACGCAGATTTTGCCGAGAAACATCCATTAGAAGAAGGTTTCCACACCGGAACATCCTTCTTCTCCACACTCGGCCGAATCTCCAAAATAGACTCAACCAAATCCTCGGCGAGCCTCTCCCTTAAGAGCGCCACATTCCAACGGCCATCAACCAAAAAATCAGCAACTCGAGCATCCACTGGACCCCTAACCCTTTGACGTGAAGCTAATGTCTCCGGGCCACACCAATGGTCATGCCAAAACGAGATATGACCTTCTCCAACAAGCCAAAAAATCTGCTTTTGAGCAGCCTCCCTCGCCTCCACAAGCCGTTTCCAAACTAAAGAACTATGGGACGTCGCCCGAGCCAGCCAAGGAGACACCCTTTTACAATAATACCCATGCAAACAAGACGCCCAAAGGCTGTCCATTTTTCGAAACCTCCACCAAAGCTTAATCGAGAAAGAATCCACCACATCCCAAAGAGACCGAAAGCCCAAGCCACCCTCCAAAACCGGCTTGCACACCTTCTTCCAAGATGCCCAATGCATCCGCTTTCTTGTCTCAAAATCACCCCATAAAAACCTCGCAAAAATTCCATGCATTTTCTTGATCACCCCCTTAGTAGGACGCATCACCTGGAAAAAATAGACAGGAATAGTGCTCAATGTTGATTTAATGAGTGTAATCCTACCTCCAGGAGACAACAAATTCAGATTCCAGCCATTCAAATGACCCCTAATCTTATCAATAATCCCCTCAAAATGGACAGCCCTACTACGTCCCACAAAAAGAGGCACTCCAAGATAAGTTAAAGGCAAACTCGTTGGTGAAAAACCGGACAGCCTTTGTATCATCCGACGTCGAGAAGACGAAGCACGCCGTCCCAAAATAAACATACTTTTTTGCACGTTCACCTTTTGACCCGAAACAGCCCCATAAAGCTCAAGGAACCTACACATCCTCCGAACACTCCTTTTAGATCCCTTCAAAAATAACATACAATCATCAGCATAAGCTAAATGAGAAAGCTTAAACCTTTTCTTTGTGTCAAAACACATATCCGGATGTTGCGCCATAAGTTGCTCCACGCCCCGTGAGAGGAACTCCGCTGCAATAACAAACAAAGCCGGAGAAATAGGGTCACCTTGTCTCAACCCCTGAGACGAAGCAAAGTACCCTGCATTCTCACCATTCACTAAAACCGAGAAGTGACTTGACGAGATGCATGTGTAAATCAACTTCCGCCATCGCTCTCCAAAACCAAACTTTTCTAACATGGCCATCAAGAACCTCCATTGAACTTTATCATACGCTTTCTCCATGTCCAACTTGATGATCAAATTATGCCCTTTCGTCTTAGCATTTAGAGAGTGCACCATCTCCTGGCCCAGCAAAACATTATCCGCAATCGCCCTCCCTTTAATAAAACCACTTTGATTCGGAGAGATAATCCTAGGCAACACCGCAGCAAGCCTATCATTCAGAATCTTTGAACAAAGCTTATAAAAAGTTGTACAAAGACTAATAGGCCGAAAATCACTCCACCTTTCCGGATTTGCCTTTTTAGGAATCAACACAATAGTGGTGTTAGAGAATCCTAAAGGCAAAACGTTACCCGCAAAAAACCCTTGCACCGCCATGTAAACATCATCCTTAATAATCTCCCAACAATCATGAAAAAACTTTGTCGTGTAGCCATCAGGACCCGCCACACTATCCATTGGCATCCGACAAAGAGTTTCAAAAACCTCTTCCATAGAAGGGCACTCCACCAACATCCGATTCTCCACCTCTGAAACCAACGAAGGAATAAAATCCAAAGAATGCTGCTCTAAGTCCTCATTCCCACCCCCAAGAAAATTTTGAAAGTGAGACACCGCCGAAGACATCAACTCATCTTGGCCCTCAACCAATTGATCCCCCACCAAGATTTTATTGATTCTTCCCCGAGCCCTCCTTTTCTTCACACAAGCTTGATAAAACTTTGTGTTTGTGTCTTATTTTGGGCAAATCCATTCGTTTAGACTCTAAAACATGCATTGCGTGTTATTGGTGCTTTTGGTGAATCAACGAATGTTTGTCCTTTTTGTGTTATTCACAATCTGTCCTATTATCTTCCAAGAGTTGTGTCGTATTTTGGGCAAATCTATTCGTTTAGCCTCTAAAACAACATGCATTGCATGTTATTGGTGCTTTTGGCGAATCAACGAATGTTTGTCGTTTTTGTGTTAATCATAATCTTTCCTATAAGCTTCCAAGAGTTGTGTCTTATTTGGGAAAAACCATTCGTTTAGGCTCTAAAACATGCATAGCAAGTTATTGGTGCTTTTGGTGATTTAACGAATGTTGGTCCTTTTTGTGTTATTCACAATCTTTCCTATAAGCTTTCAAGACTGTGTCTTATATATTAGTTCAGGCTCTAAAACATGCATGGCACGTTATTGGTGCTTTTGGTGAATAAAACGAATGTTGGTCCTTTTTGTGGTATTCACAATCTTTCCTAAAAGCTTCTAAGAGTTGTGTCGTACTTTGGGTAAATCCACTCATTTAGGCTCTAAAACATGCATTGCAGTTATTGGTGCTTTTGTTGAATCAACGAATGTTGGTCCTTTTTGTGTTATTCACAATCTTTCCTATAAGCTTCCATGAGTTGTGTCTTATTTTGGGCGAATCCATTCGTTTAGGCTCCAAAACATGCATTGCAAGTTATTGGGGCTTTTGGTGAATCAATGAATGTTGGTCCTTTTTGTGTTATTCACAATCTTTCCTATAAGCTTCAAAGAGTTGTGTCTTATCCATTCGTTTAGGCTCTAAAACATGCATTACACGTTATTGGTGCTTTTGGTGTATCAAAGAATGTTGGTCCCTTTTGTGTTATTCAAAATCTTTCCTATAAGCTTCCAAGAGTTGTGTCTTATTTTCGGCAAATCCATTCGTTTACGCGCTAAAACATGCATTGCAATTTATTAGTGCTTTTGGTGAATCAACGAATGTTGGTACTTTTTGTGTTATTCACAATCTTTTCTATAAGCTTCCAAGAGTTGTGTCTTATTATGGGCTAATCCATTCGTTTCGGCTCTAAAACATGCATTGCAAGTTATTGTTGGTTTTGGTGAATCAACGAATGTTGGTCCTTTTTGCGTTATTCAAAATCTTTACTGTAAGCTTCCTAAAGTTGTGTCTTATTTTGGGCAAATCCATTCGTTTAGACTCTAAAACATGCATTGCGTGTTATTGGTGCTTTTGGTGAATCAACGAATGTTTGTCCTTTTTGTGTTATTCACAATCTGTCCTATTATCTTCCAAGAGTTGTGTCGTATTTTGGGCAAATCTATTCGTTTAGCCTCTAAAACAACATGCATTGCACGTTATTGGTGCTTTTGGTGAATCAACGAATGCTGGTTCTTTTTGTGTTATTCACAATCTTTCCTATATGTTTCCAAGAGTTGTGTCTTATTTGGGAAAAACCATTCGTTTAGGCTCTAAAACATGCATTGCAAGTTATTGGTGCTTTTGCTGAATCAACGAATGTTGTTTCTTTTTGTGTTATTCACAATCTTTCCTATAAGCTTTCAAGAGCTGTGTCTTATCCATTAGTTTAGGCTCTAAAACATGCACTGCACGTTATTGGTGCTTTTGGTGAATAAAACGAATGTTGGTCCTTTTTGTGGTATTCACAATCTTTCCTAAAAGCTTCTAAGAGTTGTGTCGTACTTTGGGTAAATCCACTCATTTAGGCTCTAAAACATGCATTGCAGTTATTGGTGCTTTTGGTGAATCAACTAATGTTGGTCCTTTTTGTGTTATTCACAATCTTTCCTATAAGCTTCCATGAGTTGTGTCTTATTTTGGGCGAATCCATTCGTTTAGGCTCCAAAACATGCATTGCAAGTTATTGGTGCTTTTGGTGAATCAATGAATGTTGGTCCTTTTTGTGTTATTCACAATCTTTCCTATAAGCTTCAAAGAGTTGTGTCTTATCCATTCGTTTAGGCTCTAAAACATGCATTACACGTTATTGGTACTTTTGGTGTATCAAAGAATGTTGGTCCCTTTTGTGTTATTCAAAATCTTTCCTATAAGCTTCCAAGAGTTGTGTCTTATTTTCGGCAAATCCATTCGTTTACGCGCTAAAACATGCATTGCAATTTATTAGTGCTTTTGGTGAATCAACGAATGTTGGTACTTTTTGTGTTATTCACAATCTTTTCTATAAGCTTCCAAGAGTTGTGTCTTATTATGGGCTAATCCATTCGTTTAGGCTCTAAAACATGCATTGCAAGTTATTGTTGGTTTTGGTGAATCAACGAATGTTGGTCCTTTTTGCGTTATTCAAAATCTTTACTATAAGCTTCCTAAAGTTGTGTCTTATTTTGGGCAAATCCATTCGTTTAGACTCTAAAACATGCATTGCGTGTTATTGGTGCTTTTGGTGAATCAACGAATGTTTGTCCTTTTTGTGTTATTCACAATCTGTCCTATTATCTTCCAAGAGTTGTGTCGTATTTTGGGCAAATCTATTCGTTTAGCCTCTAAAACAACATGCATTGCACGTTATTGGTGCTTTTGGTGAATCAACGAATGCTGGTTCTTTTTGTGTTATTCACAATCTTTCCTATATGTTTCCAAGAGTTGTGTCTTATTTGGGAAAAACCATTCGTTTAGGCTCTAAAACATGCATTGCAAGTTATTGGTGCTTTTGCTGAATCAACGAATGTTGTTTCTTTTTGTGTTATTCACAATCTTTCCTATAAGCTTTCAAGAGCTGTGTCTTATCCATTAGTTTAGCCTCTAAAACATGCACTGCACGTTATTGGTGCTTTTGGTGAATAAAACGAATGTTGGTCCTTTTTGTGGTATTCACAATCTTTCCTAAAAGCTTCTAAGAGTTGTGTCGTACTTTGGGTAAATCCACTCATTTAGGCTCTAAAACATGCATTGCAGTTATTGGTGCTTTTGGTGAATCAACGAATGTTGGTCCTTTTTGTGTTATTCACAATCTTTCCTATAAGCTTCCATGAGTTGTGTCTTATTTTGGGCGAATCCATTCGTTTAGGCTCCAAAACATGCATTGCAAGTTATTGGGGCTTTTGGTGAATCAATGAATGTTGGTCCTTTTTGTGTTATTCACAATCTTTCCTATAAGCTTCAAAGAGTTGTGTCTTATCCATTCGTTTAGGCTCTAAAACATGCATTACACGTTATTGGTGCTTTTGGTGTATCAAAGAATGTTGGTCCCTTTTGTGTTATTCAAAATCTTTCCTATAAGCTTCCAAGAGTTGTGTCTTATTTTCGGCAAATCCATTCGTTTACGCGCTAAAACATGCATTGCAATTTATTAGTGCTTTTGGTGAATCAACGAATGTTGGTACTTTTTGTGTTATTCACAATCTTTTCTATAAGCTTCCAAGAGTTGTGTCTTATTATGGGCTAATCCATTCGTTTAGGCTCTAAAACATGCATTGCAAGTTATTGCTGGTTTTGGTGAATCAACGAATGTTGGTCCTTTTTGCGTTATTCAAAATCTTTCCTATAAGCTTCCTAAAGTTATGTCTTATTTTGGGCAAATCCATTCGTTTAGACTCTAAAACATGCATTGCGTGTTATTGGTGCTTTTGGTGAATCAACGAATGTTTGTCCTTTTTGTGTTATTCACAATCTTTCCTATTATCTTCCAAGAGTTGTGTCGTATTTTGGGCAAATCTATTCGTTTAGCCTCTAAAACAACATGCATTGCACGTTATTGGTGCTTTTGGTGAATCAACGAATGCTGGTTCTTTTTGTGTTATTCACAATCTTTCCTATATGTTTCCAAGAGTTGTGTCTTATTTGGGAAAAACCATTCGTTTAGGCTCTAAAACATGCATTGCAAGTTATTGGTGCTTTTGCTGAATCAACGAATGTTGTTTCTTTTTGTGTTATTCACAATCTTTCCTATAAGCTTTCAAGAGCTGTGTCTTATCCATTAGTTTAGCCTCTAAAACATGGACTGCACGTTATTGGTGGTTTTGGTGAATCAACGAATGTTGGTCCTTTTTGTGTTATTCACAATCTTTCCTATAAGCTTCCAAGAGTTGTGTCTTATCCATTTGTTTAGGCTCTAAAACATGCATTGCAAGTTATTGGTGCTTTTGTTGAATCAACGAAATTTGGTCCTTTTTTTGTTATTCACAATCTTTCCTATAATCTTCCAAGAGTTGTGTCGTATTTTGGGCAACTCCATTTGTTCAGGCTCTAAAACATGCATTGCATGTTATTGGTGCTTTTGGCGAATCAACGAATGTTTGTCGTTTTTGTGTTAATCATAATCTTTCCTATAAGCTTCCAAGAGTTGTGTCTTATTATGGGCTAATCCATTCGTTTAGGCTCTAAAACATGCATAGCAAGTTATTGGTGCTTTTGGTGATTTAACGAATGTTGGTCCTTTTTGTGTTATTCACAATCTTTCCTATAAGCTTTCAAGACTGTGTCTTATATATTAGTTTAGGCTCTAAAACATGCATGGCACGTTATTGGTGCTTTTGGTGAATAAAACGAATGTTGGTCCTTTTTGTGGTATTCACAATCTTTCCTAAAAGCTTCTAAGAGTTGTGTCGTACTTTGGGTAAATCCACTCATTTAGGCTCTAAAACATGCATTGCAGTTATTGGTGCTTTTGGTGAATCAACGAATGTTGGTCCTTTTTGTGTTATTCACAATCTTTCCTATAAGCTTCCATGAGTTGTGTCTTATTTTGGGCGAATCCATTCGTTTAGGCTCCAAAACATGCATTGTAAGTTATTGGGGCTTTTGGTGAATCAATGAATGTTGGTCCTTTTTGTGTTATTCACAATCTTTCCTATAAGCTTCAAAGAGTTGTGTCTTATCCATTCGTTTAGGCTCTAAAACATGCATTACACGTTATTGGTGCTTTTGGTGTATCAAAGAATGTTGGTCCCTTTTGTGTTATTCAAAATCTTTCCTATAAGCTTCCAAGAGTTGTGTCTTATTTTCGGCAAATCCATTCGTTTACGCGCTAAAACATGCATTGCAATTTATTAGTGCTTTTGGTGAATCAACGAATGTTGGTACTTTTTGTGTTATTCACAATCTTTTCTATAAGCATCCAAGAGTTGTGTCTTATTATGGGCTAATCCATTCGTTTAGGCTCTAAAACATGCATTGCAAGTTATTGCTGGTTTTGGTGAATCAACGAATGTTGGTCCTTTTTGCGTTATTCAAAATCTTTCCTATAAGCTTCCTAAAGTTATGTCTTATTTTGGGCAAATCCATTCGTTTAGACTCTAAAACATGCATTGCGTGTTATTGGTGCTTTTGGTGAATCAACGAATGTTTGTCCTTTTTGTGTTATTCACAATCTTTCCTATTATCTTCCAAGAGTTTTTTTTTTTTTAATCAAAAAGAAACCCTTCATAGAAAAACCTCGCAAAAAAAAAAATACAATGTTTAAGAGTGCCAAAACGGATGCACTCTTAGCTCATCAAACTAAAAAGCCAACTAAACTACTAGAGAATCTTCAAGCTCAAATAAGCAACAATGCTA
The DNA here is from genome assembly GCA_946800315.1 of Misopates orontium. Lineage (NCBI taxonomy): Eukaryota > Viridiplantae > Streptophyta > Magnoliopsida > Lamiales > Plantaginaceae > Misopates > Misopates orontium. The sequence goes on from OX326946.1 coordinate 25,807,434, forward strand.
CTTAGGAAATCTAATATAAGGAACTCCACGACTATCTAATAATGCAAGACCCCTAGCTTTCCGACTACAAATAGTAAAAAACGAATTTGTCTTCAAATCACACGCCTCGTTTGCCAAAAGGTCTGCCACGGCATTACCTTCACGAAAAATATGAGAAAACGAAACATCCATAGCTGAAACCAATTGACGAATCCTTTGAATAAACCTTGCATATTTCCAAAATCCCGCTCTCCTGGACTTCACCAATGCAATCACTGATTGAGCATCCAATTCCACTAAAAGAGTGTGAATTCCATGTTCCCAACAAAGCTCTAATCCACGTAGAAGCCCCCGTAATTCCGCTTCCATATTTGTTGCAGTCCCAACAAAAAAATGAAAGCCCCAAATAATGTTCCCTTGATCATCCCTTAAGACGCCTCCACACGCCGACTCACCCGGATTACCCCTGGAACAGCCGTCCGTGTTCAACTTGAAACCATGCAAAGGTGGAGGACACCAATGCACAACACGAACGTCTCGGCCCGACGGCCCCAATTGCTGAAAATGAAACCTTCGACCAACCTCCCAAGCTCCAACCCAATTCAGCCGAATCCCAGCCAACCTACACGTCTCCAAGTACCGAAAGATTCTGAAAATAATCCTTCCCGGCACCATTTGGATGTCACGATACTTTGAGTCATTCCGAGCAGCCCAAAGAAACCAACCGATCAGAATTGGAATAAGGCCACGAACATGTCCCGGCTTCACCCCATCAATCCACAAAGCCCGTGCCTCATTCAACGAACCCACCACTCCCCTATTAACCTTAAAAAGGTTAAAGAAATAGTTCCAAACCTGTTTTGCAATCTCCCCAGACCACAACATATGCTCTAAAGTCTCCACACTACTACAGCATTGACATTTAGAAGCGAGCTCCACCCCCTTAACTTGCATAAGCTGATCCGTAGGAATCCAGCCATTAACAAGTTTCCACCAAAAGAAAGAAATGTGCGGCATCACCAATGAGTTCCAAAACCAACTAGCACCCACCATCTCTTCATGCTTCACACGCACCACCTCCCACGCTGATTTAGTACTAAAAGCACCATCAGCAGCCGGTTTCCAAATTGCACAATCCGCATTCTCCACACACGGCACAATTTGAAGGATTTCAGTCACAAACTCCTCAGGCACTCGTTCTTTCAACAACGAAACATTCCATTGTCCCTCAACCAAAAAATTAGATACCTTAATGTCTACCGGCCCCGAGACTCGCACAGTAGAACCTAAAGTACCATTCCCAATCCAATGATCATTCCAAAAAGAAACATTCCCGCGCCCAATAATCCAGAAAATTTGGGCGTGCGCCAACTCCCTACCCCTCACAAGCCTCTTCCAAATAGATGAACTATGAGAAGAGGCTCGAGCCAACCAAGGAGATGCCCTTCTACAATAATATTCAAATAAACACCTCGCCCAAAGGCTTTCTTGCTGCCGAAACCGCCACCAAAGCTTGATAGAGAAAGACCTCACCACATCCTCAAGCCACCTAAAACCCAATCCTCCTTCACATAAAGGACGGCAAACCTTTTTCCACGACGCCCAATAAAAACTCTTTCTCGTTGCATAATCACCCCATAGAAACCTCGCCAAAATGCCATGAATCTTTTTAACAACAGATTTCGGAGGCTCCATCACTTGGAAAAAATAAATCGGTATTGAGCAAAGGACCGATTTAATCAAAGTAATACGCCCCCCTGAAGAAAGAAACCTATGGTTCCATGCATTCAAATGACCCCTAATCTTCTCAATGATGATCTCAAAATGCACCGCCAAACGACGCCCAACATGCAAAGGTACCCCTAAATAAATAAGCGGGAGTTGAGTTGAAGTAAAACCCGAAACCCGACTTATCATTCTCTTCCTCGAAGAAGAGGCCCTCCGACTCAACACAAACTTACTCTTTTGTTGGTTAACTTTCTGCCCCGAAACAGCCGAATACAATTCCAAAAAATTGCAAAGCCGCTTCACACTTCGTTTATTCCCCTTCAAGAAAACCATACAATCATCAGCATAAGCCAAATGTGAAAGCTTAAACCTCTTCTTAGTATCAAAAATCATCTCGGGATGCTGCTCCATAAGTCTCTCCAATCCCCTGGAAAGAAATTCTGCCGCAAGAACAAATAGAGCCGGCGAGATAGGATCCCCTTGTCTCAAACCTTGCAATGAAGGAAAATAACCAGCCGTTTCCCCATTGACAAGCACCGAAAAATGACTAGAGGATATGCAAGTTTTGATCAAATTTCTCCACCTCTCACTAAAGCCAAATTTAGTAAGCATATTCAGCAAAAATTCCCATCGAACCTTATCATATGCTTTCTCCATATCTAATTTAACCATCAAATTATGCCCCAAAGTTTTAGCATTAAGAGAGTGCACCATCTCTTGCGCCAACAAAATATTATCCGCAATAGCTCTATTCTGAATGAATCCACTTTGATTCGGAGAAATAAGCTTTGGCAAAACCTCAGCCAACCGATCATTGAGGATTTTTGAGCAAAGCTTATAGAACGTCGTGCATAGACTAATAGGGCGAAAATCACTCCATCTCTCGGGGTTGTCCTTTTTTGGAATAAGGACAATGGTAGTATTTGAGAAGCTTTTTGGCAAGACATGACCAGCAAAAAAGCTTTGAACAGCCCCATAAACATCTCCCTTAACTACATTCCAGCAAACTTGGAAGAACCGCGCCGTAAAACCATCCGGACCCGCCACACTATCCGGCGACATAGCATCAAGAGTTGCTTTAACCTCTTCCATAGAAGGACAGCAAGCAAGCATATTGTTTTCTTCATCCGTCACCAAAGAAGGTATAAAATCCAAATCATGTGGTTGAAGAAGAGAACCATCACCCCCCAAAAAATTCTGAAAGTAATGAGCAGCCGACCCCATAAGCTCATCTTGATCGGATAACAATCTATCACCATCCAAGATTTTATGTATGCGTCCCCTAGCCCTCCTTTTTTTCACACAAGATTGGTAAAATTTAGTATTTCTTTCACCATCTTTCATCCAATTACACGCAGCCCTTTGTTTCCACATATCCTCTTCCATTGAAACACGAAGAGTATATTCAGCATTACACCTATTCAACGATTCCAAGTTCGCATCCGAAGGATCAGAATCAAAAACCATCTCCGCTAATTTCACCTTCTTTTCCATGTCTTTAATTTTGAGTTTAACATCCCCAAAAACGTTCCAATTCCACCATTTAAGCTTCTGTTGCAAACGTTTCAATTTCTCCCATAAACCTCTCATCCCCGACGCCCTAGTAGGCTGATTCCAACTCTCCATTAACATCGTCATAAAGTTAGCATGCCGAAGCCACATATTTTGAAACCGAAAACCAGATTTCCTCCTTCTATTTTGAACATTAAACTCAAAAAGTAGAGGACAATGGTCAGATTGCTTCCTAGCAAGATGAGTCACCGAAGATATCTCAAACGCCTCAACCCAACCACTATTGACCACCACACGATCAAGCCTGCCCCATGCACGTTTATTAGTCCATGTGAAAGGACCTCCCGAAAAACCTAAATCAAACAGCCCCGTCTCATTCAAAACATTACAAAAATCCTCAATTTCCGGAAGACGAACAGAACCCCGTCCCCGCCTTTCCGTCACTGAAGTCACTGTGTTAAAGTCACCACCAACAGCCCACGCATCCGGAGTGCAAATAGCACGTAAACCCTCCCACAATTCCACCCTCCCCCGACGAGTAGTGGAAGCATACACAAACGTCATATGAACAGGAAACTCAACATCAGCACACGAAACTAAACAATGCAAAAATTGAGGATTATCCTCCAACACCACAATATTAACCGTCTCATCAAACAAAACCCAAATTTTTCCAGAAACATTCACCAACATCGATTGATAGTTAAACAAACGAGGGAACCGCCAATCAGGCGCTATAAGCGGTTCAAGAAGTACCAAAACTTTCGGCTGTAATTCACGCCTCAAAGCCAAAATCTTATGTTGTGCGGGTACATTCCCAACACCTCTAACATTCCAAATTATTGTCTTAATCATTGAGAACCAAAAATAGGGGTCTTACCTCTTCTCACAGCCATTCGAGAAGATCGTTTGTCCACTCTTTCCATGTTCTCCACTTCCTCATCCTCTAATTGGTCCGATTCTTTATCAGAAGACATCACTCTTGATCGCCTTTTCGCCAATTGATGTCGCTCATATATCCTCGCCGCAACATCAAGCGCCAAAAGTTCTTGATCATCCAACTCAGGTTCATCATCAATATAATCCGAATCAGAATCCTGAATTGCATGCCTAATCCGCAACACTGAATTCTCAAATTCTCCAGAAGGAGTATCTTGAGTTTCTCCAACTCCACTTGAAAACAAAACTGAATCCCTCGCCCTTTCATAAGTTCGACGAATCCTTTCACCCTTTCTTTGAAGCTCTAAAGAACCCAAATCCGAAGCAGCCCCCTGAGTTTCAAAATCCTCCATTCCACCACTTTGCGCCAAATCCTTAACTTGATTGACGGCTCCAGAATCACCCATCCCAACTTGTACTTCATCCAAAGGCACCGGACCCAAGACAGACCCGTCGGCCCCGGGATGCTCCAAACGTACCAAATTCCCATCCACCGGCACCGGACCCATGACAGACCCGTCGGCCCCGGGATGCTCCAGACGTGCCGGCTCTTGAACCCCCAAAAACTCCACCTGACCACCAACAGTTGACGGCCCCGCTGCCGAACCATCTATCGCCCCGCCCATCGCGGGTCGCAAATTGCGCGCAAGCGCAGGCTGCCCTTGGCGGGCGCTATCGCGCGCCGGGCCATCGCGGCCTGCCGGTGCGCGCGCCGGGCCGTCTCTCCCTTGCGCAGTCACGCGCACATCAGGCACGCGCGCCGGGCCCTCGCGCCCAGATTGCGCCGACCCCTCTCGCCCACGTATTCCACCTTGCCGATCAACCACTCGACCCCCACCACCTCTGGATTTTGATCTCCGGCGACGTGGGTTGCCCTGATGTTTTTTGTTCCCGGCAACATAGCATGACTCCAAACTATGCCCCACATGATGGCACACCGTGCAATATTTTGGACGATCCCCATAAATCACCTTTTGCCAAAAACTCCCTTCCGGACCATCAATGTAAATTTCCTTAACTTCAGATTCAAGAAGATCAATCTCAACACAAGCCCTAGCACAACTTGGACGAACAACTTTGGCCGTCGATTCATCAATCCTTAATGGTTTACCAATCAATGAAACAATATCAAATAACGCCTCCTTATGATGCATCACGATTGGCAGCCGAGGCAACGAAACCCAAATCGGCACCACTGAAGATTCAGCCTTAGGATCAAAACTTGTAGACCACTTAAAAACACGCATAGGAAAACCATGCACCATCCACGATTGTCTCGACCACAAACGTGTAGAATCATCCTCCAATGTAATCTGAATAAACACATGGCGGACATCAATGTCACCAAGCGAAAAAGATCCCCGTAATCCCAACTTTAAAAACCAATTCTGTAAATCCTCCGGTGACGGACGTCCATGAGAAAATTTTCCAACAAGAGCATACTTAAATTGTTGCGAAAAACAATCAAAATCAGTTTTGTTGAAACGAATCGCCGGTTTCCCTTGATACGTAAACGCCTTTTTTGGTTCAGTTAATCTATTCCCCAATGCAAAAATCGGATCATCTTCAAAAGATTTACTAACAGCCCTAGGAGAAAGATCACGTTTCCCGACAAGAGAATGATCAAACAAACGAACGAAAGATCGACTTTGTGGTTTAGATGCATCCTTAGCCACGTTTTTAGAGGATTCCCTAGTGTCCTTACCATCCAAGTTTCCTGTTCCCCCAACATCAATAGGTTTCTCACGAATCCTATTAGGAAAAGACTCCTTCAAAGATGGAAACTCCTGCAAACTTCCATCTTTAGGTTGTTCAACGGCAGCGGACGACGGCTGCACCACTTGAGAAATCAAAAGGCGTCTAGGAAGAAACGCATTGCCAACTTCCGGCGGAATATTGACGGCGGAAGTCGGCGCCACCGGCTCGCATGGCGGAAAATTGGACGTGCCCGGTGGCTGCTCCACCGAGCAATGCTGATCGGAGGCTTCGGCCTCCATGCACGACGGCTGATTGCCGCGCACAAAACCCTAGATAGGAGAGAGAAAAATCGCCAAGGAGGAGAGAGAAGAGAGCGTTTTTTTAGAGCTTTTGCTTCCAAGAGTTGTGTCGTTCTTCCAAGAGTTGTGTCGTATTTTGGGCAAATCTATTCGTTTAGCCTCTAAAACGACATGCATTGCACGTTATTGGTGCTTTTGGTGAATCAACGAATGCTGGTCCTTTTTTGTGTTACTCACAATCTTTCCTATATGTTTCCAAGAGTTGTCTTATTTGGGAAAATCCATTCGTTTAGGCTCTAAAACATGCATTGCAAGTTATTGGTGCTTTTGCTGAATCAACGAATGTTGTTTCTTTTTGTGTTATTCACAACCTTTCCTATAATCTTCCAAGAGTTGTGTCGTATTTTGGGCAACTCCATTTGTTCAGGCTCTAAAACATGCATTGCATGTTATTGGTGCTTTTGGCGAATCAACGAATGTTTGTCGTTTTTGTGTTAATCATAATCTTTCCTATAAGCTTCCAAGAGTTGTGTCTTATTATGGGCTAATCCATTCGTTTAGGCTCTAAAACATGCATAGCAAGTTATTGGTGCTTTTGGTGATTTAACGAATGTTGGTCCTTTTTGTGTTATTCACAATCTTTCCTATAAGCTTTCAAGACTGTGTCTTATATATTAGTTTAGGCTCTAAAACATGCATGGCACGTTATTGGTGCTTTTGGTGAATAAAACGAATGTTGGTCCTTTTTGTGGTATTCACAATCTTTCCTAAAAGCTTCTAAGAGTTGTGTCGTACTTTGGGTAAATCCACTCATTTAGGCTCTAAAACATGCATTGCAGTTATTGGTGCTTTTGTTGAATCAACGAATGTTGGTCCTTTTTGTGTTATTCACAATCTTTCCTATAAGCTTCCATGAGTTGTGTCTTATTTTGGGCGAATCCATTCGTTTAGGCTCCAAAACATGCATTGCAAGTTATTGGGGCTTTTGGTGAATCAATGAATGTTGGTCCTTTTTGTGTTATTCACAATCTTTCCTATAAGCTTCAAAGAGTTGTGTCTTATCCATTCGTTTAGGCTCTAAAACATGCATTACACGTTATTGGTGCTTTTGGTGTATCAAAGAATGTTGGTCCCTTTTGTGTTATTCAAAATCTTTCCTATAAGCTTCCAAGAGTTGTGTCTTATTTTCGGCAAATCCATTCGTTTACGCGCTAAAACATGCATTGCAATTTATTAGTGCTTTTGGTGAATCAACGAATGTTGGTACTTTTTGTGTTATTCACAATCTTTTCTATAAGCTTCCAAGAGTTGTGTCTTATTATGGGCTAATCCATTCGTTTCGGCTCTAAAACATGCATTGCAAGTTATTGTTGGTTTTGGTGAATCAACGAATTTTGGTCCTTTTTGCGTTATTCAAAATCTTTACTATAAGCTTCCTAAAGTTGTGTCTTATTTTGGGCAAATCCATTCGTTTAGACTCTAAAACATGCATTGCGTGTTATTGGTGCTTTTGGTGAATCAACGAATGTTTGTCCTTTTTGTGTTATTCACAATCTGTCCTATTATCTTCCAAGAGTTGTGTCGTATTTTGTGCAAATCTATTCGTTTAGCCTCTAAAACAACATGCATTGCATGTTATTGGTGCTTTTGGCGAATCAACGAATGTTTGTCGTTTTTGTGTTAATCATAATCTTTCCTATAAGCTTCCAAGAGTTGTGTCTTATTTGGGAAAAACCATTCGTTTAGGCTCTAAAACATGCATAGCAAGTTATTGGTGCTTTTGGTGATTTAACGAATGTTGGTCCTTTTTGTGTTATTCACAATCTTTCCTATAAGCTTTCAAGACTGTGTCTTATATATTAGTTCAGGCTCTAAAACATGCATGGCACGTTATTGGTGCTTTTGGTGAATAAAACGAATGTTGGTCCTTTTTGTGGTATTCCCAATCTTTCCTAAAAGCTTCTAAGAGTTGTGTCGTACTTTGGGTAAATCCACTCATTTAGGCTCTAAAACATGCATTGCAGTTATTGGTGCTTTTGTTGAATCAACGAATGTTGGTCCTTTTTGTGTTATTCACAATCTTTCCTATAAGCTTCCATGAGTTGTGTCTTATTTTGGGCGAATCCATTCGTTTAGGCTCCAAAACATGCATTGCAAGTTATTGGGGCTTTTGGTGAATCAATGAATGTTGGTCCTTTTTGTGTTATTCACAATCTTTCCTATAAGCTTCAAAGAGTTGTGTCTTATCCATTCGTTTAGGCTCTAAAACATGCATTACACGTTATTGGTGCTTTTGGTGTATCAAAGAATGTTGGTCCCTTTTGTGTTATTCAAAATCTTTCCTATAAGCTTCCAAGAGTTGTGTCTTATTTTCGGCAAATCCATTCGTTTACGCGCTAAAACATGCATTGCAATTTATTAGTGCTTTTGGTGAATCAACGAATGTTGGTACTTTTTGTGTTATTCACAATCTTTTCTATAAGCTTCCAAGAGTTGTGTCTTATTATGGGCTAATCCATTCGTTTCGGCTCTAAAACATGCATTGCAAGTTATTGTTGGTTTTGGTGAATCAACGAATGTTGGTCCTTTTTGCGTTATTCAAAATCTTTACTATAAGCTTCCTAAAGTTGTGTCTTATTTTGGGCAAATCCATTCGTTTAGACTCTAAAACATGCATTGCGTGTTATTGGTGCTTTTGGTGAATCAACGAATGTTTGTCCTTTTTGTGTTATTCACAATCTGTCCTATTATCTTCCAAGAGTTGTGTCGTATTTTGGGCAAATCTATTCGTTTAGCCTCTAAAACAACATGCATTGCACGTTATTGGTGCTTTTGGTGAATCAACGAATGCTGGTTCTTTTTGTGTTATTCACAATCTTTCCTATATGTTTCCAAGAGTTGTGTCTTATTTGGGAAAAACCATTCGTTTAGGCTCTAAAACATGCATTGCAAGTTATTGGTGCTTTTGCTGAATCAACGAATGTTGTTTCTTTTTGTGTTATTCACAATCTTTCCTATAAGCTTTCAAGAGCTGTGTCTTATCCATTAGTTTAGGCTCTAAAACATGCACTGCACGTTATTGGTGCTTTTGGTGAATAAAACGAATGTTGGTCCTTTTTGTGGTATTCACAATCTTTCCTAAAAGCTTCTAAGAGTTGTGTCGTACTTTGGGTAAATCCACTCATTTAGGCTCTAAAACATGCATTGCAGTTATTGGTGCTTTTGGTGAATCAACGAATGTTGGTCCTTTTTGTGTTATTCACAATCTTTCCTATAAGCTTCCATGAGTTGTGTCTTATTTTGGGCGAATCCATTCGTTTAGGCTCCAAAACATGCATTGCAAGTTATTGGGGCTTTTGGTGAATCAATGAATGTTGGTCCTTTTTGTGTTATTCACAATCTTTCCTATAAGCTTCAAAGAGTTGTGTCTTATCCATTCGTTTAGGCTCTAAAACATGCATTACACGTTATTGGTACTTTTGGTGTATCAAAGAATGTTGGTCCCTTTTGTGTTATTCAAAATCTTTCCTATAAGCTTCCAAGAGTTGTGTCTTATTTTCGGCAAATCCATTCGTTTACGCGCTAAAACATGCATTGCAATTTATTAGTGCTTTTGGTGAATCAACGAATGTTGGTACTTTTTGTGTTATTCACAATCTTTTCTATAAGCTTCCAAGAGTTGTGTCTTATTATGGGCTAATCCATTCGTTTCGGCTCTAAAACATGCATTGCAAGTTATTGTTGGTTTTGGTGAATCAACGAATGTTGGTCCTTTTTGCGTTATTCAAAATCTTTACTATAAGCTTCCTAAAGTTGTGTCTTATTTTGGGCAAATCCATTCGTTTAGACTCTAAAACATGCATTGCGTGTTATTGGTGCTTTTGGTGAATCAACGAATGTTTGTCCTTTTTGTGTTATTCACAATCTGTCCTATTATCTTCCAAGAGTTGTGTCGTATTTTGGGCAAATCTATTCGTTTAGCCTCTAAAACAACATGCATTGCACGTTATTGGTGCTTTTGGTGAATCAACGAATGCTGGTTCTTTTTGTGTTATTCACAATCTTTCCTATATGTTTCCAAGAGTTGTGTCTTATTTGGGAAAAACCATTCGTTTAGGCTCTAAAACATGCATTGCAAGTTATTGGTGCTTTTGCTGAATCAACGAATGTTGTTTCTTTTTGTGTTATTCACAATCTTTCCTATAAGCTTTCAAGAGCTGTGTCTTATCCATTAGTTTAGCCTCTAAAACATGCACTGCACGTTATTGGTGCTTTTGGTGAATAAAACGAATGTTGGTCCTTTTTGTGGTATTCACAATCTTTCCTAAAAGCTTCTAAGAGTTGTGTCGTACTTTGGGTAAATCCACTCATTTAGGCTCTAAAACATGCATTGCAGTTATTGGTGCTTTTGGTGAATCAACGAATGTTGGTCCTTTTTGTGTTATTCACAATCTTTCCTATAAGCTTCCATGAGTTGTGTCTTATATTGGGCGAATCCATTCGTTTAGGCTCCAAAACATGCATTGCAAGTTATTGGGGCTTTTGGTGAATCAATGAATGTTGGTCCTTTTTGTGTTATTCACAATCTTTCCTATAAGCTTCAAAGAGTTGTGTCTTATCCATTCGTTTAGGCTCTAAAACATGCATTACACGTTATTGGTGCTTTTGGTGTATCAAAGAATGTTGGTCCCTTTTGTGTTATTCAAAATCTTTCCTATAAGCTTCCAAGAGTTGTGTCTTATTTTCGGCAAATCCATTCCTTTACGCGCTAAAACATGCATTGCAATTTATTAGTGCTTTTGGTGAATCAACGAATGTTGGTACTTTTTGTGTTATTCACAATCTTTTCTATAAGCTTCCAAGAGTTGTGTCTTATTATGGGCTAATCCATTCGTTTAGGCTCTAAAACATGCATTGCAAGTTATTGCTGGTTTTGGTGAATCAACGAATGTTGGTCCTTTTTGCGTTATTCAAAATCTTTCCTATAAGCTTCCTAAAGTTATGTCTTATTTTGGGCAAATCCATTCGTTTAGACTCTAAAACATGCATTGCGTGTTATTGGTGCTTTTGGTGAATCAACGAATGTTTGTCCTTTTTGTGTTATTCACAATCTTTCCTATTATCTTCCAAGAGTTGTGTCGTATTTTGGGCAAATCTATTCGTTTAGCCTCTAAAACAACATGCATTGCACGTTATTGGTGCTTTTGGTGAATCAACGAATGCTGGTTCTTTTTGTGTTATTCACAATCTTTCCTATATGTTTCCAAGAGTTGTGTCTTATTTGGGAAAAACCATTCGTTTAGGCTCTAAAACATGCATTGCAAGTTATTGGTGCTTTTGCTGAATCAACGAATGTTGTTTCTTTTTGTGTTATTCACAATCTTTCCTATAAGCTTTCAAGAGCTGTGTCTTATCCATTAGTTTAGCCTCTAAAACATGGACTGCAGGTTATTGGTGGTTTTGGTGAATCAACGAATGTTGGTCCTTTTTGTGTTATTCACAATCTTTCCTATAAGCTTCCAAGAGTTGTGTCTTATTTTGGACAAATCTATTCGTTTAAGCTTTAAAACATGCATTGCAAGTTATTGGTGCTTTTGATGAATCAACGAATGTTGGTCCTTTTTGTGTAATTCACAATCTTTCCTATAAGCTTCCAAGAGTTGTGTCTTATCCATTCGTTTAGGCTCTAAAACATGCATTGCAAGTTATTGGTGCTTTTGTAGAATCAACGAAAGTTGGTCCTTTTTGTGTTATTCACAATCTTTCCTATAAGCTTCCAAGAGTTGTGTCGTATTTTGGGCAACTCGATTTGTTCAGGCACTCTAAAACATGTATTGCATGTTATTGGTGCTTTTGGTGAATCAACGAATGTTTGTCGTTTTTGTGTTAATCATAATCTTTCCTATAAGCTTCCAAGAGTTGTGTCTTATTATGGGCTAATCCATTTGTTTAGGCTGTAAAACATGCATTGCAAGTTATTGGTGGTTTTGGTGAATCAACGAATGTTGGTCCTTTTTGCGCTATTCAAAATCTTTCCTATAAGCTTCCAAAAGTTGTGTCTTATTTTGGGCAAACCCATTCGTTAGACTCTAATACATGCATTGCACGTTATTAGTGATTTTTGTGAATCAACAAATGTTGGTTATTTTTTGTGTTATTCACAATCTTTCCTATAAGCTTCCAAGAGTTGTGTATTATTTTGGGAAAATCCATTCGTTTAGACTCTAAAACATGCATAGCAAGTTATTGGTGCTTTTGGTGATTTAACGAATGTTGGTCCTTTTTGTGTTATTCACAATCTTTCCTATAAGCTTTCAAGACTGTGTCTTATATATTAGTTTAGGCTCTAAAACATGCATGGCACGTTATTGGTGCTTTTGGTGAATAAAACGAATGTTGGTCCTTTTTGTGGTATTCACAATCTTTCCTATAAGCTTCTAAGAGTTGTGTCGTACTTTGGGTAAATCCACTCGTTTAGGCTCTAAAACATGCATTGCAGTTATTGGTGCTTTTGGTGAATCAACGAATGTTGGTCCTTTTTGTGTTATTCAAAATCTTTCCTATAATCTTCCATGAGTTGTGTCTTATTTTGGGCGAATCCATTCGTTTAGGCTCCTAAACATGCATTGCAAGTTATTGGGGCTTTTGGTGAATCAATGAATGTTGGTCCTTTTTGTGTTATTCACAATCTATAAGCTTCAAAGAGTTGTGTCTTATCCATTCGTTTAGGCTCTAAAACATGCATTGCATGTTATTGGTGCTTTTGGTGTATCAAAGAATGTTGGTCCCTTTTGTGTTATTCAAAATCTTTCCTATAAGCTTCCAAGAGTTGTGTCTTATTTTCGGCAAATCCATTCGTTTACGCGCTAAAACATGCATTGCAATTTATTAGTGCTTTTGGTGAATCAACGAATGTTGGTACTTTTTGTGTTATTCACAATCTTTTCTATAAGCTTCCAAGAGTTGTGTCTTATTATGGGCTAATCCATTCGTTTAGGCTCTAAAACATGTATTGCAAGTTATTGCTGGTTTTGGTGAATCAAGGAATGTTGGTCCTTTTTGCGCTATTCAAAATCTTTCCTATCAGCAAGCCTATCATTCAGAATCTTTGAACAAAGCTTATAAAAAGTTGTACAAAGACTAATAGGCCGAAAATCACTCCACCTTTCCGGATTTGCCTTTTTAGGAATCAACACAATAGTGGTGTTAGAGAATCCTAAAGGCAAAACGTTACCCGCAAAAAACCCTTGCACCGCCATGTAAACATCATCCTTAATAATCTCCCAACAATCATGAAAAAACTTTGTCGTGTAGCCATCAGGACCCGCCACACTATCCATTGGCATCCGACAAAGAGTTTCAAAAACCTCTTCCATAGAAGGGCACTCTACCAACATCCGATTCTCCACCTCTGAAACCAACGAAGGAATAAAATCCAAAGAATGCTGCTCTAAGTCCTCATTCCCACCCCCAAGAAAATTTTGAAAGTGAGACACCGCCGAAGACATCAACTCATCTTGGCCCTCAACCAATTGATCCCCCACCAAGATTTTATTGATTCTTCCCCGAGCCCTCCTTTTCTTCACACAAGCTTGATAAAACTTTGTGTTTCTCTCACCATCCCTCATCCAATTACAAGCAGCCCTTTGTTTCCACATATCCTCTTGCATAGAAACCCGCAACGTCAATTCAGCATTCCACCTATTGAGATCAATCAAATTAACCTCAGAAGGGTCTCGGTCAAATGCAAGCTCCGCCTTTTTCACCCTTTCCTCCATCTCTTTCACCTTCACATTGACATCCCCAAACTCGTTCCAATTCCACGACTTTAGCCTAAACTGCAGCCGCTTCAATTTCTCCCAAAGCCCTCTCAAACCCGAAGTCCGACAAGGAAGCCTCCAATTCTCCTCCACCATCCTTTTGAACTCTCCATGCCGCAACCACATATTCTGAAACCTAAAAGAAGATTTCCTCCTCCTTTGCTGCCTCATAAATTGGAACAACAATGGACAATGATCTGATTGCCTTCTCGCAAGGTGAGTCACCGAAGAAACCTCAAATAAATCAGTCCAACCGCTATTCACCATAACACGATCCAATCTGCCCCACGCTCCCCTTTTGTTCGTCCAAGTGAATTGGCCCCCTGTAAACCCCACGTCAAACAGCCCCGTTTCAGCAAGCACCGTGTTGAAGTCATTGATCTCACCCAACTTAGGCCGACCCTTTCCCCGTCTCTCCGTCACCGAAGTAACCGTGTTAAAGTCACCCCCAACACACCACGGCTCATTGGTACAAACAGCCCTCAAACCATCCCAAAGCTCAACTCTCCCATGCCGAGTAGTAGATGCATACACAAAAGTCATAAAAACAGAAATCTGCAAAACCGAATCCTCCACCTTACAATGTACAAATTGAGGATGGTCTTCAACCACCTCAATTTGAACAGAATCCTCAAACATAATCCAAATTTTCCTCGAAGAATTAACAATCAAAGAAGGAAAATTAAATCTCCTAGGAAACCTCCAATCAGCATCAATTAAAGGTTCTAACAATACTAAAATTTTAGGCTTCAAGTCACGCCTCAAAGCCATAAGTTTATCTTGTGCGGGTTCATTCCCAACACCTCTAATATTCCAAATTAGTGTTTTAAACATTGGAACGAATAACAACACCCTTACCTCTCCTCGAAGTCATTCGAGAAAGCTGATCCTCAACCTCTTTAGACGCCGTCTCATCTCCTGACGGATCTGAAAGGCCACCCTCACTTATTGTTCCACGCCTTGACCTCCTTTTCGCCAATCTGTGTTTCTCATAAATCCGAGCAGCAACATCCAAAGCCCTCAGTTCCTGATCGTCTAAGTCCGGACTCTCAAAAGAACCATCCGACTCATCCCCTGATTCATTAATTTGGTGTTGAATTCGTTGCACCGAATTCTCAAAAAAAGGTGATTTATACGATGTGATCGCCATCGACGAACCAGCCTCATCTCCATCCAAAACCATATTTCGAACCCTTTCATAGTTTCTCCTGATTTGTTCTCCACGTTCCTGAGTGTCTAATGAACTTCTAGAGCCCTCAATACGTTCACCATCACTCAAATTCAAACCAGGAGAAATTTGCAAATTTTCAGAACCAAGTTCCTTGTGCCCCACTCCTAGTCCCACACCCGGTAGGACTCCTAATTCCATCCCCAAGGTTTCCTTCACCAACAAGGAGTCCTGCCCCACTCCTAGTCCCACACCCGGTAGGACTCCTAATTCCACCCCCAAGGTTTCCTTCACCAACAAGGAGTCCTGCCCCACTCCTAGTCCCACACCCGGTAGGACTCCTAATTCCACCCCCAAGGTTTCCTTCACCAACAAGGAGTCCTGCCCCACTCCTAGTCCCACACCCGGTAGGACTCCTAATTCCACCCCCAAGGTTTCCTTCACCAACAAGGAGTCCTCCTTAGGCTGTGGGTCAACCAAAACAGCCTCACCACCTTGTTGCACCACCGGGGGCCTTTTTAAAATCGTAACCGGTCCGGGCATCTCCCCTTGCACACCCCGCGTGCCATGCGTGCCCGGTGTTGCGCGCGACGGGCCATCATTGGCACGGCGCGAGGGCACCTCCGTTCTCCTCACTGTACGACCCAATCCCCTCCTCAACGAACGTCCTCGACCACCACGCGACTTAGATCGACGTCCTTGCTGTTCATGAACAGCCTTATTCACCACCTTTGCATTAACAAAACACCTCTCTTTACTATGTCCGACATGATTACACACCGTGCAATAATGGGGACGATCTCCATAAACAACTTTTTGCCAAAAACTTCCTTCCGGGCCATCAATGAAAATCTCCTTAATCTCCTCCGCAAGCAAATCAATTTCAACACAAGCCCTAGCACAACTTGGCCTAATTACCTTGGCTGTAGATTCATCAATACGTAACGGTGTCCCAATCAAAGACATAATATCATGCAACGCCTCCTTGTGATGCATGACAATGGGCAGCCGTGGCAATGATACCCAAACCGGCACTACCGAAGATTCTGACTTTGGATCAAAACTCGGGGACCACTTAAAAATCCGCATCGGAAAACCCTGAACCATCCACGATTGTCTCGACCACAACCTCGTGGAATCATCCTCCAAAGTAATCTGAATGAAAACATGCCTCGCATCAATGTCTCCCAACGAGAAAGAACCCCTTAACCCCAACTTCAAAAACCAAGTTTGCAAATCCTCCGGGGACGGACGTCCATGAGAAAATTTTCCAACCAATGCATATTTGAATTGCAACGCAAAGCAATCAAAATCAGATTTGTTAAATCTAATTGCGGGTTTCCCTTGATATGTAAACGCCTTCTTCGGTTTCGTTACACGGGTGCCAAGTGCAAAAATAGGATCATCAGCAAACGATTTGCTAATCGCCCTCGGTGACAAATCCCTCTTGCCCACCAAAGAGTGATCAAACAATCTAACAAACGAACGGCTTTGAGGCTTCACGTTAGTTTTAGGATCCAACTTTCCTCCCTCAACTTGATCACGAATCCTATTCGGAAAAGACTCCTTGAGCGATGGGAACTCCGGTAAAATCCCATCCTTCGGCTGCTCAACGGCGGTAGGTGGTGGCTGCACATCGGAAGAAATCAAGACGCGTCGTGGAAGTAACGCGTTGTCAACAACCGACGGAAGATTGACGTCGGAAGTTGATGCCGCCGACTTGCATGGCGGTGGAACGGACGGGCCCGGTGGCTGATCCACCGGGCAAGGCTGATCGGAGGCGTCGGCCTCCATGCACGGCGGCTAAAAGCCGCGGCGCGAAAACCTAGGAGAAAAAAGAAAAATTCGCCCAAAGAGGAGAGAGTTTTTTTAAGCTTCAAAGAGTTGTGTCCTGAGCTTCCAAAAACTGTTAGCTTCCAAAAGTTGTGTCTTATTTTCGGCAAATCCATTCGTTTACGCGCTAAAACATGCATTGCAATTTATTAGTGCTTTTGGTGAATCAACGAATGTTGGTACTTTTTGTGTTATTCACAATCTTTTCTATAAGCTTCCAAGAGTTGTGTCTTATTATGGGCTAATCCATTCGTTTAGGCTCTAAAACATGCATTGCAAGTTATTGCTGGTTTTGGTGAATCAACGAATGTTGGTCCTTTTTGCGTTATTCAAAATCTTTCCTATAAGCTTCCTAAAGTTATGTCTTATTTTGGGCAAATCCATTCGTTTAGACTCTAAAACATGCATTGCGTGTTATTGGTGCTTTCGGTGAATCAACGAATGTTTGTCCTTTTTGTGTTATTCACAATCTTTCCTATTATCTTCCAAGAATTGTGTCGTATTTTGGGCAAATCCATTCGTTTAGCCTCTAAAACAATATGCAATGCACGTTATTGGTGCTTTTGGTGAATCAACGAATGCTGGTCCTTTTTTGTGTTACTCACAATCTTTCCTATATGTTTCCAAGAGTTGTCTTATTTGGGAAAATCCATTCGTTTAGGCTCTAAAACATGCATTACAAGTTATTGGTGCTTTTGCTGAATCAACGAATGTTGTTTCTTTTTGTGTTATTCACAACCTTTCCTATTAGCTTTCAAGAGCTGTGTCTTATCCATTAATTTAGCCTCTAAAACATGCATTGCACGTTATTGGCGCTTTCGGTGAATCAACGAATGTTGGTCCTTTTTGTGTTATTCACAATCTTTCCTATAAGCTTCCAACAGTTGTGTCTTATTTTGGACAAATCCATTCGTTTAAGCTTTAAAACATGCATTGCAAGTTATTGGTGCTTTTGATGAATCAATGAATGTTGGTCGTTTTTGTGTTATTCACAATCTTTCCTATAAGCTTCCAAGAGTTGTGTCTTATCCATTTGTTTAGGCTCTAAAACATGCATTGCAAGTTATTGGTGCTTTTGTTGAATCAACGAAATTTGGTCCTTTTTTTGTTATTCACAATCTTTCCTATAATCTTCCAAGAGTTGTGTCGTATTTTGGGCAACTCCATTTGTTCAGGCTCTAAAACATGCATTGCATGTTATTGGTGCTTTTGGCGAATCAACGAATGTTTGTCGTTTTTGTGTTAATCATAATCTTTCCTATAAGCTTCCAAGAGTTGTGTCTTATTATGGGCTAATCCATTCGTTTAGGCTCTAAAACATGCATTGCACGTTATTGGTGCGTTTGGTGTATCAAAGAATGTTGGTCCCTTTTGTGTTATTCAAAATCGTTCCTATAAGCTTCCAAGAGTTGTGTCTTATTTTCGGCAAATCCATTCGTTTACGCGCTAAAACATGCATTGCAATTTATTAGTGCTTTTGGTGAATCAACGAATGTTGGTACTTTTTGTGTTATTCACAATCTTTTCTATAAGCTTCCAAGAGTTGTGTCTTATTATGGGCTAATCCATTCGTTTAGGCTCTAAAACATGCATTGCAAGTTATTGCTGGTTTTGGTGAATCAACGAATGTTGGTCCTTTTTGCGTTATTCAAAATCTTTCCTATAAGCTTCCTAAAGTTATGTCTTATTTTGGGCAAATCCATTCATTTAGACTCTAAAACATGCATTGCGTGTTATTGGTGCTTTCGGTGAATCAACGAATGTTTGTCCTTTTTGTGTTATTCACAATCTTTCCTATTATCTTCCAAGAATTGTGGCGTATTTTGGGTAAATCCATTCGTTTAGCCTCTAAAACAATATGCAATGCACGTTATTGGTGCTTTTGGTGAATCAACGAATGCTGGTCCTTTTTTGTGTTACTCACAATCTTTCCTATATGTTTCCAAGAGTTGTCTTATTTGGGAAAATCCATTCGTTTAGGCTCTAAAACATGCATTGCAAGTTATTGGTGCTTTTGCTGAATCAACGAATGTTGTTTCTTTTTGTGTTATTCACAACCTTTCCTATTAGCTTTCAAGAGCTGTGTCTTATCCATTAATTTAGCCTCTAAAACATGCATTGCACGTTATTGGCGCTTTCGGTGAATCAACGAATGTTGGTCCTTTTTGTGTTATTCACAATCTTTCCTATAAGCTTCCAACAGTTGTGTCTTATTTTGGACAAATCCATTCGTTTAAGCTTTAAAACATGCATTGCAAGTTATTGGTGCTTTTGATGAATCAATGAATGTTGGTCGTTTTTGTGTTATTCACAATCTTTCCTATAAGCTTCCAAGAGTTGTGTCTTATCCATTTGTTTAGGCTCTAAAACATGCATTGCAAGTTATTGGTGCTTTTGTTGAATCAACGAAATTTGGTCCTTTTTTTGTTATTCACAATCTTTCCTATAATCTTCCAAGAGTTGTGTCGTATTTTGGGCAACTCCATTTGTTCAGGCTCTAAAACATGCATTGCACGTTATTGGCGCTTTCGGTGAATCAACGAATGTTGGTCCTTTTTGTGTTATTCACAATCTTTCCTATAAGCTTCCAACAGTTGTGTCTTATTTTGGACAAATCCATTCGTTTAAGCTTTAAAACATGCATTGCAAGTTATTGGTGCTTTTGATGAATCAATGAATGTTGGTCGTTTTTGTGTTATTCACAATCTTTCCTATAAGCTTCCAAGAGTTGTGTCTTATCCATTTGTTTAGGCTCTAAAACATGCATTGCAAGTTATTGGTGCTTTTGTTGAATCAACGAAATTTGGTCCTTTTTTTGTTATTCACAATCTTTCCTATAATCTTCCAAGAGTTGTGTCGTATTTTGGGCAACTCCATTTGTTCAGGCTCTAAAACATGCATTGCATGTTATTGGTGCTTTTGGCGAATCAACGAATGTTTGTCGTTTTTGTGTTAATCATAATCTTTCCTATAAGCTTCCAAGAGTTGTGTCTTATTATGGGCTAATCCATTCGTTTAGGCTCTAAAACATGCATAGCAAGTTATTGGTGCTTTTGGTGATTTAACGAATGTTGGTCCTTTTTGTGTTATTCACAATCTTTCCTATAAGCTTTCAAGACTGTGTCTTATATATTAGTTTAGGCTCTAAAACATGCATGGCACGTTATTGGTGCTTTTGGTGAATAAAACGAATGTTGGTCCTTTTTGTGGTATTCACAATCTTTCCTAAAAGCTTCTAAGAGTTGTGTCGTACTTTGGGTAAATCCACTCATTTAGGCTCTAAAACATGCATTGCAGTTATTGGTGCTTTTGGTGAATCAACGAATGTTGGTCCTTTTTGTGTTATTCACAATCTTTCCTATAAGCTTCCATGAGTTGTGTCTTATTTTGGGCGAATCCATTCGTTTAGGCTCCAAAACATGCATTGCAAGTTATTGGGGCTTTTGGTGAATCAATGAATGTTGGTCCTTTTTGTGTTATTCACAATCTTTCCTATAAGCTTCAAAGAGTTGTGTCTTATCCATTCGTTTAGGCTCTAAAACATGCATTGCACGTTATTGGTGCTTTTGGTGTATCAAAGAATGTTGGTCCCTTTTGTGTTATTCAAAATCTTTCCTATAAGCTTCCAAGAGTTGTGTCTTATTTTCGGCAAATCCATTCGTTTACGCGCTAAAACATGCATTGCAATTTATTAGTGCTTTTGGTGAATCAACGAATATTGGTACTTTTTGTGTTATTCACAATCTTTTCTATAAGCTTCCTAGAGTTGTGTCTTATTATGGGCTAATCCATTCGTTTAGGCTCTAAAACATGCATTGCAAGTTATTGCTGGTTTTGGTGAATCAACGAATGTTGGTCCTTTTTGCGTTATTCAAAATCTTTCCTATAAGCTTCCTAAAGTTATGTCTTATTTTGGGCAAATCCATTCGTTTAGACTCTTAAACATGCATTGCGTGTTATTGGTGCTTTCGGTGAATCAACGAATGTTTGTCCTTTTTGTGTTATTCACAATCTTTCCTATTATCTTCCAAGAATTGTGTCGTATTTTGGGCAAATCCATTCGTTTAGCCTCTAAAACAATATGCAATGCACGTTGCTGGTCCTTTTTTGTGTTACTCACAATCTTTCCTATATGTTTCCAAGAGTTGTCTTATTTGGGAAAATCCATTCGTTTAGGCTCTAAAACATGCATTGCAAGTTATTGGTGCTTTTGCTGAATCAACGAATGTTGTTTCTTTTTGTGTTATTCACAACCTTTCCTATTAGCTTTCAAGAGCTGTGTCTTATCCATTAATTTAGCCTCTAAAACATGCATTGCACGTTATTGGCGCTTTCGGTGAATCAACGAA
Source organism: Misopates orontium (assembly GCA_946800315.1). Lineage (NCBI taxonomy): Eukaryota > Viridiplantae > Streptophyta > Magnoliopsida > Lamiales > Plantaginaceae > Misopates > Misopates orontium. Next base: position 25,828,759 of record OX326946.1, read on the forward strand.
TGTTGGTCCTTTTTGTGTTATTCACAATCTTTCCTATAAGCTTCCAACAGTTGTGTCTTATTTTGGACAAATCCATTCGTTTAAGCTTTAAAACATGCATTGCAAGTTATTGGTGCTTTTGATGAATCAATGAATGTTGGTCGTTTTTGTGTTATTCACAATCTTTCCTATAAGCTTCCAAGAGTTGTGTCTTATCCATTTGTTTAGGCTCTAAAACATGCATTGCAAGTTATTGGTGCTTTTGTTGAATCAACGAAATTTGGTCCTTTTTTTGTTATTCACAATCTTTCCTATAATCTTCCAAGAGTTGTGTCGTATTTTGGGCAACTCCATTTGTTCAGGCTCTAAAACATGCATTGCATGTTATTGGTGCTTTTGGCGAATCAACGAATGTTTGTCGTTTTTGTGTTAATCATAATCTTTCCTATAAGCTTCCAAGAGTTGTGTCTTATTATGGGCTAATCCATTCGTTTAGGCTCTAAAACATGCATAGCAAGTTATTGGTGCTTTTGGTGATTTAACGAATGTTGGTCCTTTTTGTGTTATTCACAATCTTTCCTATAAGCTTTCAAGACTGTGTCTTATATATTAGTTTAGGCTCTAAAACATGCATGGCACGTTATTGGTGCTTTTGGTGAATAAAACGAATGTTGGTCCTTTTTGTGGTATTCACAATCTTTCCTAAAAGTTTCTAAGAGTTGCGTCGTACTTTGGGTAAATCCACTCATTTAGGCTCTAAAACATGCATTGCAGTTATTGGTGCTTTTGGTGAATCAACGAATGTTGGTCCTTTTTGTGTTATTCACAATCTTTCCTATAAGCTTCCATGAGTTGTGTCTTATTTTGGGCGAATCCATTCGTTTAGGCTCCAAAACATGCATTGTAAGTTATTGGGGCTTTTGGTGAATCAATGAATGTTGGTCCTTTGTGTGTTATTCACAATCTTTCCTATAAGCTTCAAAGAGTTGTGTCTTATCCATTCGTTTAGGCTCTAAAACATGCATTACACGTTATTGGTGCTTTTGGTGTATCAAAGAATGTTGGTCCCTTTTGTGTTATTCAAAATCTTTCCTATAAGCTTCCAAGAGTTGTGTCTTATTTTCGGCAAATCCATTCGTTTACGCGCTAAAACATGCATTGCAATTTATTAGTGCTTTTGGTGAATCAACGAATGTTGGTACTTTTTGTGTTATTCACAATCTTTTCTATAAGCATCCAAGAGTTGTGTCTTATTATGGGCTAATCCATTCGTTTAGGCTCTAAAACATGCATTGCAAGTTATTGCTGGTTTTGGTGAATCAACGAATGTTGGTCCTTTTTGCGTTATTCAAAATCTTTCCTATAAGCTTCCTAAAGTTATGTCTTATTTTGGGCAAATCCATTCGTTTAGACTCTAAAACATGCATTGCGTGTTATTGGTGCTTTTGGTGAATCAACGAATGTTTGTCCTTTTTGTGTTATTCACAATCTTTCCTATTATCTTCCAAGAGTTGTGTCGTATTTTGGGCAAATCTATTCGTTTAGCCTCTAAAACAACATGCATTGCACGTTTTTGGTGCTTTTGGTGAATCAACGAATGCTGGTCCTTTTTTGTGTTACTCACAATCTTTCCTATATGTTTCCAAGAGTTGTCTTATTTGGGAAAATCCATTCGTTTAGGCTCTAAAACATGCATTGCAAGTTATTGGTGCTTTTGCTGAATCAACGAATGTTGTTTCTTTTTGTGTTATTCACAACCTTTCCTATAATCTTCCAAGAGTTGTGTCGTATTTTGGGCAACTCCATTTGTTCAGGCTCTAAAACATGCATTGCATGTTATTGGTGCTTTTGGCGAATCAACGAATGTTTGTCGTTTTTGTGTTAATCATAATCTTTCCTATAAGCTTCCAAGAGTTGTGTCTTATTATGGGCTAATCCATTCGTTTAGGCTCTAAAACATGCATAGCAAGTTATTGGTGCTTTTGGTGATTTAACGAATGTTGGTCCTTTTTGTGTTATTCACAATCTTTCCTATAAGCTTTCAAGACTGTGTCTTATATATTAGTTTAGGTTCTAAAACATACATGGCACGTTATTGGTGCTTTTGGTGAATAAAACGAATGTTGGTCCTTTTTGTGGTATTCACATTCTTTCCTAAAAGCTTCTAAGAGTTGTGTCGTACTTTGGGTAAATCCACTCATTTAGGCTCTAAAACATGCATTGCAGTTATTGGTGCTTTTGTTGAATCAACGAATGTTGGTCCTTTTTGTGTTATTCACAATCTTTCCTATAAGCTTCCATGAGTTGTGTCTTATTTTGGGCGAATCCATTCGTTTAGGCTCCAAAACATGCATTGCAAGTTATTGGGGCTTTTGGTGAATCAATGAATGTTGGTCCTTTTTGTGTTATTCACAATCTTTCCTATAAGCTTCAAAGAGTTGTGTCTTATCCATTCGTTTAGGCTCTAAAACATGCATTACACGTTATTGGTGCTTTTGGTGTATCAAAGAATGTTGGTCCCTTTTGTGTTATTCAAAATCTTTCCTATAAGCTTCCAAGAGTTGTGTCTTATTTTCGGCAAATCCATTCGTTTACGCGCTAAAACATGCATTGCAATTTATTAGTGCTTTTGGTGAATCAACGAATGTTGGTACTTTTTGTGTTATTCACAATCTTTTCTATAAGCTTCCAAGAGTTGTGTCTTATTATGGGCTAATCCATTCGTTTCGGCTCTAAAACATGCATTGCAAGTTATTGTTGGTTTTGGTGAATCAACGAATGTTGGTCCTTTTTGCGTTATTCAAAATCTTTACTATAAGCTTCCTAAAGTTGTGTCTTATTTTGGGCAAATCCATTCGTTTAGACTCTAAAACATGCATTGCGTGTTATTGGTGCTTTTGGTGAATCAACGAATGTTTGTCCTTTTTGTGTTATTCACAATCTGTCCTATTATCTTCCAAGAGTTGTGTCGTATTTTGGGCAAATCTATTCGTTTAGCCTCTAAAACAACATGCATTGCACGTTATTGGTGCTTTTGGTGAATCAACGAATGCTGGTTCTTTTTGTGTTATTCACAATCTTTCCTATATGTTTCCAAGAGTTGTGTCTTATTTGGGAAAAACCATTCGTTTAGGCTCTAAAACATGCATTGCAAGTTATTGGTGCTTTTGCTGAATCAACGAATGTTGTTTCTTTTTGTGTTATTCACAATCTTTCCTATAAGCTTTCAAGAGCTGTGTCTTATCCATTAGTTTAGCCTCTAAAACATGCACTGCACGTTATTGGTGCTTTTGGTGAATAAAACGAATGTTGGTCCTTTTTGTGGTATTCACAATCTTTCCTAAAAGCTTCTAAGAGTTGTGTCGTACTTTGGGTAAATCCACTCATTTAGGCTCTAAAACATGCATTGCAGTTATTGGTGCTTTTGGTGAATCAACGAATGTTGGTCCTTTTTGTGTTATTCACAATCTTTCCTATAAGCTTCCATGAGTTGTGTCTTATTTTGGGCGAATCCATTCGTTTAGGCTCCAAAACATGCATTGCAAGTTATTGGGGCTTTTGGTGAATCAATGAATGTTGGTCCTTTTTGTGTTATTCACAATCTTTCCTATAAGCTTCAAAGAGTTGTGTCTTATCCATTCGTTTAGGCTCTAAAACATGCATTACACGTTATTGGTGCTTTTGGTGTATCAAAGAATGTTGGTCCCTTTTGTGTTATTCAAAATCTTTCCTATAAGCTTCCGAGAGTTGTGTCTTATTTTCGGCAAATCCATTCGTTTACGCGCTAAAACATGCATTGCAATTTATTAGTGCTTTTGGTGAATCAACGAATGTTGGTACTTTTTGTGTTATTCACAATCTTTTCTATAAGCTTCCAAGAGTTGTGTCTTATTATGGGCTAATCCATTCGTTTAGGCTCTAAAACATGCATTGCAAGTTATTGCTGGTTTTGGTGAATCAACGAATGTTGGTCCTTTTTGCGTTATTCAAAATCTTTCCTATAAGCTTCCTAAAGTTATGTCTTATTTTGGGCAAATCCATTCGTTTAGACTCTAAAACATGCATTGCGTGTTATTGGTGCTTTTGGTGAATCAACGAATGTTTGTCCTTTTTGTGTTATTCACAATCTTTCCTATTATCTTCCAAGAGTTTTTTTTTTTAAAAAGAAACCGAAACTTTCATAGAATCAAAAGCAAGAGTTAGTCGAGATAGTCCAAAATGGATTCTCGACTCTTACAAAAAATCAAAGCAAACATCAAAAAAGCTCAAAAAAGGAACTAATGAGGGAACCTTAAGTAAGGAACACCTCGACAATCAAGCAATGCTAAACCAATCACTTTACGACTACATCTATCACTACCAAAACTATCAAAGGTCTTCAAATCACAAGCTTCATTAGCCAATAGATCAGCTACTGAATTTCCTTCCCGAAAGATATGCGACACCTTCACTTCCATTTGACAAAGAAGCACCCGAATCCTTTGCAGCAAAGCGGCGATCTTCCAATTCCCACAACCGCCCGAAGCCACCAACGTCACCAACACTTGTGCATCCAATTCAACATGAACCCTTAAAAAACCCTTTTCAAAACACAACTCCAGACCACGCAACAGCCCCCAAGCTTCCGCCTCCATATTGGTACCAATACCAAAATAGTGATGAAAAGCAAAAAGAATATTGCCCTCATGATCCCGAACAACACCACCACCAGCAGCCTCCCCCGGATTCCCCCTAGAACAACCATCCGTGTTTAACTTTACCCAAGGAAACCTCGGACAACGCCAAACCACCACCTTAATCTCCTTACCACTCGGCCCCACTCTTTGAAACTTCCACAACTTCCCAACCTCAAAATGGCCCGACCAGCCAATCTTAACCCCAATAAGACGAATCGTATCAACGTATCTCAACACCTTTCCAATGATCTTAGACGGCACAATGCGAATCATCCTATGCTTCGAGTCATTACGAGCAGCCCATAAAAACCAAATGATCAAAACCGGAATCAGGCCTCGAACATGACCCGGCTTGACCCCACTCAACCATCCAACCTTTGCCTCATTCAATGTACAAAGCACATTGACATTGAAGAGGCCCCCAAAAAAACTCCAAACATGCCGAGCCGCCGCCCCTGACCAAATAATATGATCAATCGACTCCACCTCTCGACAACATTGGCACTTAGAAGCCAAACAAACACCATTAGCCTGAAGATTACTATCAGAAGGAATCCACCCAAAGTGCAACTTCCAACAAAAAAACGAAATATGAGGCATAATCGATTTATGCCAAAACCACTTAGCCTCATCCACCGGTTCATTTGGAGTTCTCACCAACTCCCACGCAGATTTTGCCGAGAAACATCCATTAGAAGAAGGTTTCCACACCGGAACATCCTTCTTCTCCACACTCGGCCGAATCTCCAAAATAGACTCAACCAAATCCTCGGCGAGCCTCTCCCTTAAGAGCGCCACATTCCAACGGCCATCAACCAAAAAATCAGCAACTCGAGCATCCACTGGACCCCTAACCCTTTGACGTGAAGCTAATGTCTCCGGGCCACACCAATGGTCATGCCAAAACGAGATATGACCTTCTCCAACAAGCCAAAAAATCTGCTTTTGAGCAGCCTCCCTCGCCTCCACAAGCCGTTTCCAAACTAAAGAACTATGGGACGTCGCCCGAGCCAGCCAAGGAGACACCCTTTTACAATAATACCCATGCAAACAAGACGCCCAAAGGCTGTCCATTTTTCGAAACCTCCACCAAAGCTTAATCGAGAAAGAATCCACCACATCCCAAAGAGACCGAAAGCCCAAGCCACCCTCCAAAACCGGCTTGCACACCTTCTTCCAAGATGCCCAATGCATCCGCTTTCTTGTCTCAAAATCACCCCATAAAAACCTCGCAAAAATTCCATGCATTTTCTTGATCACCCCCTTAGTAGGACGCATCACCTGGAAAAAATAGACAGGAATAGTGCTCAATGTTGATTTAATGAGTGTAATCCTACCTCCAGGAGACAACAAATTCAGATTCCAGCCATTCAAATGACCCCTAATCTTATCAATAATCCCCTCAAAATGGACAGCCCTACTACGTCCCACAAAAAGAGGCACTCCAAGATAAGTTAAAGGCAAACTCGTTGGTGAAAAACCGGACAGCCTTTGTATCATCCGACGTCGAGAAGACGAAGCACGCCGTCCCAAAATAAACATACTTTTTTGCACGTTCACCTTTTGACCCGAAACAGCCCCATAAAGCTCAAGGAACCTACACATCCTCCGAACACTCCTTTTAGATCCCTTCAAAAATAACATACAATCATCAGCATAAGCTAAATGAGAAAGCTTAAACCTTTTCTTTGTGTCAAAACACATATCCGGATGTTGCGCCATAAGTTGCTCCACGCCCCGTGAGAGGAACTCCGCTGCAATAACAAACAAAGCCGGAGAAATAGGGTCACCTTGTCTCAACCCCTGAGACGAAGCAAAGTACCCTGCATTCTCACCATTCACTAAAACCGAGAAGTGACTTGACGAGATGCATGTGTAAATCAACTTCCGCCATCGCTCTCCAAAACCAAACTTTTCTAACATGGCCATCAAGAACCTCCATTGAACTTTATCATACGCTTTCTCCATGTCCAACTTGATGATCAAATTATGCCCTTTCGTCTTAGCATTTAGAGAGTGCACCATCTCCTGGCCCAGCAAAACATTATCCGCAATCGCCCTCCCTTTAATAAAACCACTTTGATTCGGAGAGATAATCCTAGGCAACACCGCAGCAAGCCTATCATTCAGAATCTTTGAACAAAGCTTATAAAAAGTTGTACAAAGACTAATAGGCCGAAAATCACTCCACCTTTCCGGATTTGCCTTTTTAGGAATCAACACAATAGTGGTGTTAGAGAATCCTAAAGGCAAAACGTTACCCGCAAAAAACCCTTGCACCGCCATGTAAACATCATCCTTAATAATCTCCCAACAATCATGAAAAAACTTTGTCGTGTAGCCATCAGGACCCGCCACACTATCCATTGGCATCCGACAAAGAGTTTCAAAAACCTCTTCCATAGAAGGGCACTCCACCAACATCCGATTCTCCACCTCTGAAACCAACGAAGGAATAAAATCCAAAGAATGCTGCTCTAAGTCCTCATTCCCACCCCCAAGAAAATTTTGAAAGTGAGACACCGCCGAAGACATCAACTCATCTTGGCCCTCAACCAATTGATCCCCCACCAAGATTTTATTGATTCTTCCCCGAGCCCTCCTTTTCTTCACACAAGCTTGATAAAACTTTGTGTTTCTCTCACCATCCCTCATCCAATTACAAGCAGCCCTTTGTTTCCACATATCCTCTTGCATAGAAACCCGCAACGTCAATTCAGCATTCCACCTATTGAGATCAATCAAATTAACCTCAGAAGGGTCACGGTCAAATGCAAGCTCCGCCTTTTTCACCCTTTCCTCCATCTCTTTCACCTTCACATTGACATCCCCAAACTCATTCCAATTCCACGACTTTAGCCTAAACTGGAGCCGTTTCAATTTCTCCCAAAGCCCTCTCAAACCCGAAGTCCGACAAGGCAGCCTCCAATTCTCCTCCACCATCCTTTTGAACTCTCCATGCCGCAACCACATATTCTGAAACCTAAAAGAAGATTTCCTTCTCCTTTGCTGCCTCATAAATTCGAACAACAATGGACAATGATCAGATTGCCTTCTCGCAAGGTGAGTCACCGAAGAAACCTCAAATAAATCAGTCCAACCGCTATTCACCATAACACGATCCAATCTGCCCCAAGCTCCCCTTTTGTTCGTCCAAGTGAATTGTCCCCCTGTAAACCCCACGTCAAACAGCCCCGTTTCAGCAAGCACCGTGTTGAAGTCATTGATCTCACCCAACTTAGGCCGACCCTTTCCCCGTCTTTCCGTCACCGAAGTAACCGTGTTAAAGTCACCCCCAACACACCACGGCTCATTGGTACAAACAGCCCTCAAACCATCCCAAAGCTCAACTCTCCCATGCCGAGTAGTAGATGCATACACAAAAGTCATAAAAACAGAAATCTGCAAAACCGAATCCTCCACCTTACAATGTACAAATTGAGGATGGTCTTCAACCACCTCAATTTGAACAGAATCCTCAAACATAATCCAGATTTTCCTCGAAGAATTAACAATCAAAGAAGGAAAATTAAATCTCCTAGGAAACCTCCAATCAGCATCAATAAAAGGTTCTAACAATACTAAAATTTTAGGCTTCAAGTCACGCCTCAAAGCCATAAGTTTATCTTGTGCGGGTTCATTCCCAACACCTCTAATATTCCAAATTAGTGTTTTAAACATTGGAACGGATAACAACACCCTTACCTCTCCTCGAAGTCATTCGAGAAAGCTGATCCTCAACCTCTTTAGACGCCGTCTCATCTCCTGACGGATCTGAAAGGCCACCCTCACTTATTGTTCCACGCCTTGACCTCCTTTTCGCCAATCTGTGTTTCTCATAAATCCGAGCAGCAACATCCAAAGCCCTCAATTCCTGATCGTCTAAGTCCGGACTCTCAAAAGAACCATCCGACTCATCCCCTGACTCATTAATTGGTGTTGAATTCGTTGCACCGAATTCTCAAAAAAAGGTGATTTATACGATGTGATCGCCATCGACGAACCAGCCTCATCTCCATCCAAAACCATATTTCGAACCCTTTCATAGTTTCTCCTGATTTGTTCTCCACGTTCCTGAGTGTCTAATGAATTTCCAGAGCCCCCAATACGTTTCCCATCACTCAAATTCACACCAGGAGAAATTTGCAAATTTTCAGAATCGGACACCCCGACGTGCGCGCCGGTCGCACCCAAGGTTTCCTTCACCAACAAGGAGTCCTGCCCCACTCCTAGTCCCACACCCGATAGGACTCCTAATTCCACCCCCAAGAGTTGTGTCGTATTTTGGGCAAATCTATTCGTTTAGCCTCTAAAACAACATGCATTGCACGTTATTGGTGCTTTTGGTGAATCAACGAATGCTGGTTCTTTTTGTGTTATTCACAATCTTTCCTATATGTTTCCAAGAGTTGTGTCTTATTTGGGAAAAACCATTCGTTTAGGCTCTAAAACATGCATTGCAAGTTATTGGTGCTTTTGCTGAATCAACGAATGTTGTTTCTTTTTGTGTTATTCACAATCTTTCCTATAAGCTTTCAAGAGCTGTGTCTTATCCATTAGTTTAGCCTCTAAAACATGGACTGCACGTTATTGGTGGTTTTGGTGAATCAACGAATGTTGGTCCTTTTTGTGTTATTCACAATCTTTCCTATAAGCTTCCAAGAGTTGTGTCTTATTTTGGACAAATCTATTCGTTTAAGCTTTAAAACATGCATTGCAAGTTATTGGTGCTTTTGATGAATCAACGAATGTTGGTCCTTTTTGTGTTATTCACAATCTTTCCTATAAGCTTCCAAGAGTTGTGTCTTATCCATTCGTTTAGGCTCTAAAACATGCATTGCAAGTTATTGGTGCTTTTGTAGAATCAACGAAAGTTGGTCCTTTTTGTGTTATTCACAATCTTTCCTATAAGCTTCCAAGAGTTGTGTCGTATTTTGGGCAACTCGATTTGTTCAGGCACTCTAAAACATGTATTGCATGTTATTGGTGCTTTTGGTGAATCAACGAATGTTTGTCGTTTTTGTGTTAATCATAATCTTTCCTATAAGCTTCCAAGAGTTGTGTCTTATTATGGGCTAATCCATTTGTTTAGGCTCTAAAACATGCATTGCAAGTTATTGGTGCTTTTGGTGAATCAACGAATGTTGGTCCTTTTTGCGCTATTCAAAATCTTTCCTATAAGCTTCCAAAAGTTGTGTCTTATTTTGGGCAAACCCATTCGTTAGACTCTAATACATGCATTGCACGTTATTAGTGATTTTTGTGAATCAACAAATGTTGGTTATTTTTTGTGTTATTCACAATCTTTCCTATAAGCTTCCAAGAGTTGTGTATTATTTTGGGAAAATCCATTCGTTTAGACTCTAAAACATGCATAGCAAGTTATTGGTGCTTTTGGTGATTTAACGAATGTTGGTCCTTTTTGTGTTATTCACAATCTTTCCTATAAGCTTTCAAGACTGTGTCTTATATATTAGTTTAGGCTCTAAAACATGCATGGCACGTTATTGGTGCTTTTGGTGAATAAAACGAATGTTGGTCCTTTTTGTGGTATTCACAATCATTCCTATAAGCTTCTAAGAGTTGTGTCGTACTTTGGGTAAATCCACTCGTTTAGGCTCTAAAACATGCATTGCAGTTATTGGTGCTTTTGGTGAATCAACGAATGTTGGTCCTTTTTGTGTTATTCAAAATCTTTCCTATAATCTTCCATGAGTTGTGTCTTATTTTGGGCGAATCCATTCGTTTAGGCTCCTAAACATGCATTGCAAGTTATTGGGGCTTTTGGTGAATCAATGAATGTTGGTCCTTTTTGTGTTATTCACAATCTATAAGCTTCAAAGAGTTGTGTCTTATCCATTCGTTTAGGCTCTAAAACATGCATTGCACGTTATTGGTGCTTTTGGTGTATCAAAGAATGTTGGTCCCTTTTGTGTTATTCAAAATCTTTCCTATAAGCTTCCAAGAGTTGTGTCTTATTTTCGGCAAATCCATTCGTTTACGCGCTAAAACATGCATTGCAATTTATTAGTGCTTTTGGTGAATCAACGAATGTTGGTACTTTTTGTGTTATTCACAATCTTTTCTATAAGCTTCCAAGAGTTGTGTCTTATTATGGGCTAATCCATTCGTTTAGGCTCTAAAACATGTATTGCAAGTTATTGCTGGTTTTGGTGAATCAAGGAATGTTGGTCCTTTTTGCGCTATTCAAAATCTTTCCTATAAGCTTCCTAAAGTTATGTCTTATTTTGGGCAAATCCATTCGTTAAGACTCTAAAACATGCATTGCGTGTTATTGATGCTTTTGGTGAATCAACGAATGTTTGTCCTTTTTGTGTTATTCACAATCTTTCCTATTATTTTCCAAGAGTTGTGTCGTATTTTGGGCAAATCCATTCGTTTAGCCTCTAAAACAACATGCATTGCACGTTATTGGTGCTTTTGGTGAATCAACGAATGCTGGTTCTTTTTGTGTTATTCACAATCTTTCCTATATGTTTCCAAGAGTTGTGTCTTATTTGGGAAAATCCATTCGTTTAGGCTCTAAAACATGCATTGCAAGTTATTGGTGCTTTTGCTGAATCAACGAATGTTGTTTCTTTTTGTGTTATTCACAATCTTTCCTATAAGCTTTCAAGAGATGTGTCTTATCCATTAGTTTAGGCTCTAAAACATGCATTGCACATTATTGGTGGTTTTGGTGAATCAACGAATGTTGGTCCTTTTTGTACTATTCACAATCTTTCCTATAAGCTTCTAAGAGTTGTGTCTTACTTTGGGTAAATCCACTCGTTTAGGCTCTAAAACATGCATTGCAGTTATTGGTGCTTTTGGTGAATCAACGAATATTGGTCCCTTTTGTGTTATTCACAATCTTTCCTATAAGCTTCCAAGAGTTGTGTCTTATCTATTCGTTTAGGCTCTAAAACATGCATTGCATGTTATTGGTGCTTTTGTTGAATCAACGAAAGTTGGTTCTTTTTACGTTATTCACAATCTTTCCTATAAGCTTCCATGAGTTGTGTCGTATTTTGGGCAACTCCATTTGTTCAGGCTCTAAAACATGCATTGCATGTTATTGGTGCTTTTGGCGAATCAACGTATATTTGTCCTTTTTGTGTTAATCATAATCTTTCCTATAAGCTTCCAAGAGTTTTTTTTTTTTAATCAAAAAGAAACCCTTCATAGAAAAACCTCGTAAAAAAAAATACAATGTTTAAGAGTGCCAAAACGGATGCACTCTTAGCTCATCAAACTAAAAAGCCAACTAAACTACTAGAGAATCTTCAAGCTCAAATAAGCAACAATGCTACTTAGGAAATCTAATATAAGGAACTCCACGACTATCTAATAATGCAAGACCCCTAGCTTTCCGACTACAAATAGTAAAAAACGAATTTGTCTTCAAATCACACGCCTCGTTTGCCAAAAGGTCTGCCATGGCATTACCTTCACGAAAAATATGAGAAAACGAAACATCCATAGCTGAAACCAATTGACGAATCCTTTGAATAAACCTTGCATATTTCCAAAATCCCGCTCTCCTGGACTTCACCAATGCAATCACTGATTGAGCATCCAATTCCACTAAAAGAGTGTGAATTCCATGTTCCCAACAAAGCTCTAATCCACGTAGAAGCCCCCGTAATTCCGCTTCCATATTTGTTGCAGTCCCAACAAAAAAATGAAAGCCTCAAATAATGTTCCCTTGATCATCCCTTAAGACGCCTCCACACGCCGACTCACCCGGATTACCCCTGGAACAGCCGTCCGTGTTCAACTTGAAACCATGCAAAGGTGGAGGACACCAATGCACAACACGAACGTCTCGGCCCGACGGCCCCAATTGCTGAAAATGAAACCTTCGACCAACCTCCCAAGCTCCAACCCAATTCAGCCGAATCCCAGCCAACCTACACGTCTCCAAGTACCGAAAGATTCTGAAAATAATCCTTCCCGGCACCATTTGGATGTCACGATACTTTGAGTCATTCCGAGCAGCCCAAAGAAACCAACCGATCAGAATTGGAATAAGGCCACGAACATGTCCCGGCTTCACCCCATCAATCCACAAAGCCCGTGCCTCATTCAACGAACCCACCACTCCCCTATTAACCTTAAAAAGGTTAAAGAAATAGTTCCAAACCTGTTTTGCAATCTCCCCAGACCACAACATATGCTCTAAAGTCTCCACACTACTACAGCATTGACATTTAGAAGCGAGCTCCACCCCCTTAACTTGCATAAGCTGATCCGTAGGAATCCAGCCATTAACAAGTTTCCACCAAAAGAAAGAAATGTGCGGCATCACCAATGAGTTCCAAAACCAACTAGCACCCACCATCTCTTCATGCTTCACACGCACCACCTCCCACGCTGATTTAGTACTAAAAGCACCATCAGCAGTCGGTTTCCAAATTGCACAATCCGCATTCTCCACACACGGCACAATTTGAAGGATTTCAGTCACAAACTCCTCAGGCACTCGTTCTTTCAACAACGAAACATTCCATTGTCCCTCAACCAAAAAATTGGATACCTTAATGTCTACCGGCCCCGAGACTCGCACAGTAGAACCTAAAGTACCATTCCCAATCCAATGATCATTCCAAAAAGAAACATTCCCGCGCCCAATAATCCAGAAAATTTGGGCGTGCGCCAACTCCCTACCCCTCACAAGCCTCTTCCAAATAGATGAACTATGAGAAGAGGCTCGAGCCAACCAAGGAGATGCCCTTCTACAATAATATTCAAATAAACACCTCGCCCAAAGGCTTTCTTGCTGCCGAAACCGCCACCAAAGCTTGATTGAGAAAGACCTCACCACATCCTCAAGCCACCTAAAACCCAATCCTCCTTCACATAAAGGACGGCAAACCTTTTTCCACGACGCCCAATAAAAACTCTTTCTCGTTGCATAATCACCCCATAGAAACCTCGCCAAAATGCCATGAATCTTTTTAACAACAGATTTCGGAGGCTCCATCACTTGGAAAAAATAAACCGGTATTGAGCAAAGGACCGATTTAATCAAAGTAATACGCCCCCCTGAAGAAAGAAACCTATGGTTCCATGCATTCAAATGACCCCTAATCTTCTCAATGATGATCTCAAAATGCACCGCCAAACGACGCCCAACATGCAAAGGTACCCCTAAATAAATAAGCGGGAGTTGAGTTGAAGTAAAACCCGAAACCCGACTTATCATTCTCTTCCTCGAAGAAGAGGCCCTCCGACTCAACACAAACTTACTCTTTTGTTGGTTAACTTTCTGCCCCGAAACAGCCGAATACAATTCCAAAAAATTGCAAAGCCGCTTCACACTTCGTTTATTCCCCTTCAAGAAAACCATACAATCATCAGCATAAGCCAAATGTGAAAGCTTAAACCTCTTCTTAGTATCAAAAATCATCTCGGGATGCTGCTCCATAAGTCTCTCCAATCCCCTGGAAAGAAATTCTGCCGCAAGAACAAATAGAGCCGGCGAGATAGGATCCCCTTGTCTCAAACCTTGCAATGAAGGAAAATAACCAGCCGTTTCCCCATTGACAAGCACCGAAAAATGACTAGAGGATATGCAAGTTTTGATCAAATTTCTCCACCTCTCACTAAAGCCAAATTTAGTAAGCATATTCAGCAAAAATTCCCATCGAACCTTATCATATGCTTTCTCCATATCTAATTTAACCATCAAATTATGCCCCAAAGTTTTAGCATTAAGAGAGTGCACCATCTCTTGCGCCAACAAAATATTATCCGCAATAGCTCTATTCTGAATGAATCCACTTTGATTCGGAGAAATAAGCTTTGGCAAAACCTCAGCCAACCGATCATTGAGGATTTTTGAGCAAAGCTTATAGAACGTCGTGCATAGACTAATAGGGCGAAAATCACTCCATCTCTCGGGGTTGTCCTTTTTTGGAATAAGGACAATGGTAGTATTTGAGAAGCTTTTTGGCAAGACATGACCAGCAAAAAAGCTTTGAACAGCCCCATAAACATCTCCCTTAACTACATTCCAGCAAACTTGGAAGAACCGCGCCGTAAAACCATCCGGACCCGCCACACTATCCGGCGACATAGCATCAAGAGTTGCTTTAACCTCTTCCATAGAAGGACAGCAAGCAAGCATATTGTTTTCTTCATCCGTCACCAAAGAAGGTATAAAATCCAAATCATGTGGTTGAAGAAGAGAACCATCACCCCCCAAAAAATTCTGAAAGTAATGAGCAGCCGACCCCATAAGCTCATCTTGATCGGATAACAATCTATCACCATCCAAGATTTTATGTATGCGTCCCCTAGCCCTCCTTTTTTTCACACAAGATTGGTAAAATTTAGTATTTCTTTCACCATCTTTCATCCAATTACACGCAGCCCTTTGTTTCCACATATCCTCTTCCATTGAAACACGAAGAGTATATTCAGCATTACACCTATTCAACGATTCCAAGTTTGCATCCGAAGGATCAGAATCAAAAACCATCTCCGCTAATTTCACCTTCTTTTCCATGTCTTTAATTTTGAGTTTAACATCCCCAAAAACGTTCCAATTCCACCATTTAAGCTTCTGTTGCAAACGTTTCAATTTCTCCCATAAACCTCTCATCCCCGACGCCCTAGTAGGCTGATTCCAACTCTCCATTAACATCGTCATAAAGTTAGCATGCCGAAGCCACATATTTTGAAACCGAAAACCAGATTTCCTCCTTCTATTTTGAACATTAAACTCAAAAAGTAGAGGACAATGGTCAGATTGCTTCCTAGCAAGATGAGTCACCGAAGATATCTCAAACGCCTCAACCCAACCACTATTGACCACCACACGATCAAGCCTGCCCCATGCACGTTTATTAGTCCATGTGAAAGGACCTCCCGAAAAACCTAAATCAAACAGCCCCGTCTCATTCAAAACATTACAAAAATCCTCAATTTCCGGAAGACGAACAGAACCCCGTCCCCGCCTTTCCGTCACTGAAGTCACTGTGTTAAAGTCACCACCAACAGCCCACGCATCCGGAGTGCAAATAGCACGTAAACCCTCCCACAATTCCACCCTCCCCCGACGAGTAGTGGAAGCATACACAAACGTCATATGAACAGGAAACTCAACATCAGCACACGAAACTAAACAATGCAAAAATTGAGGATTATCCTCCAACACCACAATATTAACCGTCTCATCAAACAAAACCCAAATTTTTCCGGAAACATTCACCAACATCGATTGATAGTTAAACAAACGAGGGAACCGCCAATCAGGCGCTATAAGCGGTTCAAGAAGTACCAAAACTTTCGGCTGTAATTCACGCCTCAAAGCCAAAATCTTATGTTGTGCGGGTACATTCCCAACACCTCTAACATTCCAAATTATTGTCTTAATCATTGAGAACCAAAAATAGGGGTCTTACCTCTTCTCACAGCCATTCGAGAAGATCGTTTGTCCACTCTTTCCATGTTCTCCACTTCCTCATCCTCTAATTGGTCCGATTCTTTATCAGAAGACATCACTCTTGATCGCCTTTTCGCCAATTGATGTCGCTCATATATCCTCGCCGCAACATCAAGCGCCAAAAGTTCTTGATCATCCAACTCAGGTTCATCATCAATATAATCCGAATCAGAATCCTGAATTGCATGCCTAATCCGCAACACTGAATTCTCAAATTCTCCAGAAGGAGTATCTTGAGTTTCTCCAACTCCACTTGAAAACAAAACTGAATCCCTCGCCCTTTCATAAGTTCGACGAATCCTTTCACCCTTTCTTTGAAGCTCTAAAGAACCCAAATCCGAAGCAGCCCCCGGAGTTTCAAAATCCTCCATTCCACCACTTTGCGCCAAATCCTTAACTTGATTGACGGCTCCAGAATCACCCATCCCAACTTGTACTTCATCCAAAGGCACCGGACCCAAGACAGACCCGTCGGCCCCGGGATGCTCCAAACGTACCAAATTCCCATCCACCGGCACCGGACCCATGACAGACCCGTCGGCCCCGGGATGCTCCAGACGTGCCGGCTCTTGAACCCCCAAAAACTCCACCTGACCACCAACAGTTGACGGCCCCGCTGCCGAACCATCTATCGCCCCGCCCATCGCGGGTCGCAAATTGCGCGCAAGCGCAGGCTGCCCTTGGCGGGCGCTATCGCGCGCCGGGCCATCGCGGCCTGCCGGTGCGCGCGCCGGGCCGTCTCTCCCTTGCGCAGTCACGCGCACATCAGGCACGCGCGCCGGGCCCTCGCGCCCAGATTGCGCCGACCCCTCTCGCCCACGTATTCCACCTTGCCGATCAACCACTCGACCCCCACCACCTCTGGATTTTGATCTCCGGCGACGTGGGTTGCCCTGATGTTTTTTGTTCCCGGCAACATAGCATGACTCCAAACTATGCCCCACATGATGGCACACCGTGCAATATTTTGGACGATCCCCATAAATCACCTTTTGCCAAAAACTCCCTTCCGGACCATCAATGTAAATTTCCTTAACTTCAGATTCAAGAAGATCAATCTCAACACAAGCCCTAGCACAACTTGGACGAACAACTTTGGCCGTCGATTCATCAATCCTTAATGGTTTACCAATCAATGAAACAATATCAAATAACGCCTCCTTATGATGCATCACGATTGGCAGCCGAGGCAACGAAACCCAAATCGGCACCACTGAAGATTCAGCCTTAGGATCAAAACTTGTAGACCACTTAAAAACACGCATAGGAAAACCATGCACCATCCACGATTGTCTCGACCACAAACGTGTAGAATCATCCTCCAATGTAATCTGAATAAACACATGGCGGACATCAATGTCACCAAGCGAAAAAGATCCCCGTAATCCCAACTTTAAAAACCAATTCTGTAAATCCTCCGGTGACGGACGTCCATGAGAAAATTTTCCAACAAGAGCATACTTAAATTGTTGCGAAAAACAATCAAAATCAGTTTTGTTGAAACGAATCGCCGGTTTCCCTTGATACGTAAACGCCTTTTTTGGTTCAGTTAATCTATTCCCCAATGCAAAAATCGGATCATCTTCAAAAGATTTACTAACAGCCCTAGGAGAAAGATCACGTTTCCCGACAAGAGAATGATCAAACAAACGAACGAAAGATCGACTTTGTGATTTAGATGCATCCTTAGCCACGTTTTTAGAGGATTCCCTAGTGTCCTTACCATCCAAGTTTCCTGTTCCCCCAACATCAATAGGTTTCTCACGAATCCTATTAGGAAAAGACTCCTTCAGAGATGGAAACTCCTGCAAACTTCCATCTTTAGGTTGTTCAACGGCAGCGGACGACGGCTGCACCACTTGACAAATCAAAAGGCGTCTAGGAAGAAACGCATTGCCAACTTCCGGCGGAATATTGACGGCGGAAGTCGGCGCCACCGGCTCGCATGGCGGCAAATTGGACGTGCCCGGTGGCTGCTCCACCGAGCAATGCTGATCGGAGGCTTCGGCCTCCATGCACGGCGGCTGATTGCCGCGCACAAAACCCTAGATAGGAGAGAGAAAAATCGCCAAGGAGGAGAGAGAAGAGAGCGTTTTTTTAGATTCCAGCTTCAGCTTCTAAGAGTTGTTTCAGCTTCCAAGAGTTGTGTCTTATTATGGGCTAATCCATTCGTTTAGGCTCTAAAACAGGCATTGCAAGTTATTGGTGGTTTTGGTGAATCAACGAATGTTGGTCCTTTTTGCATTATTCAAAATCTTTCGTATAAGCTTCCAAAAGTTGTGTCTTATTTTGGGCAAATCCATCCGTTTAGACTCTAAAACATGCATTGCACGTTATTAGTGCTTTTGGTGAATCAACGAATGTTGGTTATTTTTTGTGTTATTCACAATCTTTCCTATAAGCTTCCAAGAGTTTTTTTTTTTTTAAAAAGAAACCGAAACTTTCATAGAATCAAAAGCAAGAGTTAGTCGAGATAGTCCAAAATGGATTCTCGACTCTTACAAAAAATCAAAGCAAACATCAAAAAAGCTCAAAAAAGGAACTAATGAGGGAACCTTAAGTAAGGAACACCTCGACAATCAAGCAATGCTAAACCAATCACTTTACGACTACATCTATTACTACCAAAACTATCAAAGGTCTTCAAATCACAAGCTTCATTAGCCAATAGATCAGCTACTGAATTTCCTTCCCGAAAGATATGCGACACCTTCACTTCCATTTGACAAAGAAGCACCCGAATCCATTGCAGCAAAGCGGCGATCTTCCAATTCCCACAACCGCCCGAAGCCACCAACGTCACCAACACTTGTGCATCCAATTCAACACGAACCCTTAAAAAACCCTTTTCAAAACACAACTCCAGACCACGCAACAGCCCCCAAGCTTCCGCCTCCATATTGGTACCAATACCAAAATAGTGATGAAAAGCAAAAAGAATATTGCCCTCATGATCCCGAACAACACCACCACCAGCAGCCTCCCCCGGATTCCCCCTAGAACAACCATCCGTGTTTAACTTTACCCAAGGAAACCTCGGACAACGCCAAACCACCACCTTAATCTCCTTACCACTCGGCCCCACTCTTTGAAACTTCCACAACTTCCCAACCTCAAAATGGCCCGACCAGCCAATCTTAACCCCAATAAGACGAATCGTATCAACGTATCTCAACACCTTTCCAATGATCTTAGACGGCACAATGCGAATCATCCTATGCTTCGAGTCATTACGAGCAGCCCATCAAAACCAAATGATAAAAACCGGAATCAGGCCCCGAACATGACCCGGCTTGACCCCACTCAACCATCCAACCTTTGCCTCATTCAATGTACAAAGCACATTGACATTGAAGAGGCCCCCAAAAAAACTCCAAACATGCCGAGCCGCCGCCCCTGACCAAATAATATGATCAATCGACTCCACCTATCGACAACATTGGCACTTAGAAGCCAAACAAACACCATTAGCCTGAAGATTACTATCAGAAGGAATCCACCCAAAGTGCAACTTCCAACAAAAAAAGGAAATATGAGGCATAATCGATTATGCCAAAACCACTTAGCCTCATCCACCGGTTCATTTGGAGTTCTCACCAACTCCCACGCAGATTTTGCCGAGAAACATCCATTAGAAGAAGGTTTCCACACCGGAAAATCCTTCTTCTCCACACTCGGCCGAATCTCCAAAATAGACTCAACCAAATCCTCGGCGAGCCTCTCCCTTAAGAGCGCCACATTCCAACGGCCATCAACCAAAAAATCAGCAACTCGAGCATCCACTGGACCCCTAACCCTTTGACGTGAAGCTAATGTCTCCGGGCCACACCAATGGTCATGCCAAAACGAGATATGACCTTCTCCAACAAGCCAAAAAATCTGCTTTCGAGCAGCCTCCCTCGCCTCCACAAGCCGTTTCCAAACCAAAGAACTATGGGACGTCGCCCGAGCCAGCCAAGGAGACGCCCTTTTACAATAATACCCATGCAAACAAGACGCCCAAAGGCTGTCCATTTTCCGAAACCTCCACCAAAGCTTAATCGAGAAAGAATCCACCACATCCCAAAGAGACCGAAAGCCCAAGCCACCCTCCAAAACCGGCTTGCACACCTTCTTCCAAGATGCCCAATGCATCCGCTTTCTTGTCTCAAAATCACCCCATAAAAACCTCGCAAAAATTCCATGCATTTTCTTGATCACCCCCTTAGTAGGACGCATCACCTGGAAAAAATAGACAGGAATAGTGCTCAATGTTGATTTAATGAGTGTAATCCTACCTCCAGGAGACAACAAATTTAGATTCCAGCCATTCAAATGACCCCTAATCTTATCAATAATCCCCTCAAAATGGACAGCCCTACTACGTCCCACAAAAAGAGGCACTCCAAGATAAGTTAAAGGCAAACTCGTTGGTGAAAAACCGGACAGCCTTTGTATCATCCGACGTCGAGAAGACGAAGCACGCCGTCCCAAAATAAACATACTTTTTTGCACGTTCACCTTTTGACCCGAAACAGCCCCATAAAGCTCAAGGAACCTACACATCCTCCGAACACTCCTTTTAGATCCCTTCAAAAATAACATACAATCATCAGCATAAGCTAAATGAGAAAGCTTAAACCTTTTCTTTGTGTCAAAACACATATCCGGATGTTGCGCCATAAGTTGCTCCACGCCCCGTGAGAGGAACTCCGCTGCAATAACAAACAAAGCCGGAGAAATAGGGTCACCTTGTCTCAACCCCTGAGACGATGCAAAGTACCCTGCATTCTCACCATTCACTAAAACCGAGAAGTGACTGGACGAGATGCATGTGTAAATCAACTTCCGCCATCGCTCTCCAAAACCAAACTTTTCTAACATGGCCATCAAGAACCTCCATTGAACTTTATCATACGCTTTCTCCATGTCCAACTTGATGATCAAATTATGCCCTTTCGTCTTAGCATTTAGAGAGTGCACCATCTCCTGGCCCAGTAAAACATTATCCGCAATCGCCCTCCCTTTAATAAAACCACTTTGATTCGGAGAGATAATCCTAGGCAACACCGCAGCAAGCCTATCATTCAGAATCTTTGAACAAAGCTTATAAAAAGTTGTACAAAGACTAATAGGCCGAAAATCACTCCACCTTTCCGGATTTGCCTTTTTAGGAATCAACACAATAGTGGTGTTAGAGAATCCTAAAGGCAAAACGTTACCCGCAAAAAACCCTTGCACCGCCATGTAAACATCATCCTTAATAATCTCCCAACAATCATGAAAAAACTTTGTCGTGTAGCCATCAGGACCCGCCACACTATCCATTGGCATCCGACAAAGAGTTTCAAAAACCTCTTCCATAGAAGGGCACTCTACCAACATCCGATTCTCCACCTCTGAAACCAACGAAGGAATAAAATCCAAAGAATGCTGCTCTAAGTCCTCATTCCCACCCCCAAGAAAATTTTGAAAGTGAGACACCGCCGAAGACATCAACTCATCTTGGCCCTCAACCAATTGATCCCCCACCAAGATTTTATTGATTCTTCCCCGAGCCCTCCTTTTCTTCACACAAGCTTGATAAAACTTTGTGTTTCTCTCACCATCCCTCATCCAATTACAAGCAGCCCTTTGTTTCCACATATCCTCTTGCATAGAAACCCGCAACGTCAATTCAGCATTCCACCTATTGAGATCAATCAAATTAACCTCAGAAGGGTCACGGTCAAATGCGAGCTCCGCCTTTTTCACCCTTTCCTCCATCTCTTTCACCTTCACATTGACATCCCCAAACTCATTCCAATTCCACGACTTTAGCCTAAACTGCAGCCGTTTCAATTTCTCCCAAAGCCCTCTCAAACCCGAAGTCCGACAAGGAAGCCTCCAATTCTCCTCCACCATCCTTTTGAACTCTCCATGCCGCAACCACATATTCTGAAACCTAAAAGAAGATTTCCTCCTCCTTTGCTGCCTCATAAATTCGAACAACAATGGACAATGATCTGATTGCCTTTTCGCAAGGTGAGTCACCGAAGAAACCTCAAATAAATCAGTCCAACCGCTATTCACCATAACACGATCCAATCTGCCCCACGCTCCCCTTTTGTTCGTCCAAGTGAATTGGCCCCCTGTAAACCCCACGTCAAACAGCCCCGTTTCAGCAAGCACCGTGTTGAAGTCATTGATCTCACCCAACTTAGGCCTACCCTTTCCCCGTCTTTCCGTCACCGAAGTAACCGTGTTAAAGTCACCCCCAACACACCACGGCTCATTGGTACAAACAGCCCTCAAACCATCCCAAAGCTCAACTCTCCCATGCCGAGTAGTAGATGCATACACAAAAGTCATAAAAACAGAAATCTGCAAAACCGAATCCTCCACCTTACAATGTACAAATTGAGGATGGTCTTCAACCACCTCAATTTGAACAGAATCCTCAAACATAATCCAAATTTTCCTCGAAGAATTAACAATCAAAGAAGGAAAATTAAATCTCCTAGGAAACCTCCAATCAGCATCAATTAAAGGTTCTAACAATACTAAAATTTTAGGCTTCAAGTCACGCCTCAAAGCCATAAGTTTATCTTGTGCGGGTTCATTCCCAACACCTCTAATATTCCAAATTAGTGTTTTAAACATTGGAACGAATAACAACACCCTTACCTCTCCTCGAAGTCATTCGAGAAAGCTGATCCTCAACCTCTTTAGACGCCGTCTCATCTCCTGACGGATCTGAAAGGCCACCCTCACTTATTGTTCCACGCCTTGACCTCCTTTTCGCCAATCTGTGTTTCTCATAAATCCGAGCAGCAACATCCAAAGTCCTCAGTTCCTGATCGTCTAAGTCCGGACTCTCAAAAGAACCATCCGACTCATCCCCTGATTCATTAATTTGGTGTTGAATTCGTTGCACCGAATTCTCAAAAGAAGGTGATTTATACGATGTGATCGCCATCGACGAACCAGCCTCATCTCCATCCAAAACCATATTTCGAACCCTTTCATAGTTTCTCCTGATTTGTTCTCCACGTTCCTGAGTGTCTAATGAATTTCTAGAGCCCTCAATACGTTCACCATCACTCAAATTCAAACCAGGAGAAATTTGCAAATTTTCAGAACCAAGTTCCTTGTGCCCCACTCCTAGTCCCACACCCGGTAGGACTCCTAATTCCATCCCCAAGGTTTCCTTCACCAACAAGGAGTCCTGCCCCACTCCTAGTCCCACACCCGGTAGGACTCCTAATTCCACCCCCAAGGTTTCCTTCACCAACAAGGAGTCCTGCCCCACTCCTAGTCCCACACCCGGTAGGACTCCTAATTCCACCCCCAAGGTTTCCTTCACCAACAAGGAGTCCTCCTTAGGCTGTGGGTCAACCAAAACAGCCTCACCACCTTGTTGCACCACCGGGGGCCTTTTTAAAATCGTAACCGGTCCGGGCATCTCCCCTTGCACACCCCGCGTGCCATGCGTGCCCGGTGTTGCGCGCGACGGGCCATCATTGGCACGGCGCGAGGGCACCTCCGTTCTCCTCACGGTACGACCCAATCCCCTCCTCAACGAACGTCCTCGACCACCACGCGACTTAGATCGACGTCCTTGCTGTTCATGAACAGCCTTATTCACCACCTTTCCATTAACAAAACACCTCTCTTTACTATGTCCGACATGATTACACACTGTGCAATAATGGGGACGATCTCCATAAACAACTTTTTGCCAAAAACTTCCTTCCGGGCCATCAATGAAAATCTCCTTAATCTCCTCCGCAAGCAAATCAATTTCAACACAAGCCCTAGCACAACTTGGCCTAATTACCTTGGCTGTAGATTCATCAATACGTAACGGTGTCCCAATCAAAGACATAATATCATGCAACGCCTCCTTGTGATGCATGACAATGGGCAGCCGTGGCAATGATACCCAAACCGGCACTACCGAAGATTCTGACTTTGGATCAAAACTCGGGGACCACTTAAAAATCCGCATCGGAAAACCCTGAACCATCCACGATTGTCTCGACCACAACCGCGTGGAATCATCCTCCAAAGTAATCTGAATGAAAACATGCCTCGCATCAATGTCTCCCAACGAGAAAGAACCCCTTAACCCCAACTTCAAAAACCAAGTTTGTATGTCTTATTTTGGGCAAATCCATTCGTTTAGACTCTAAAACATGCATTGCGTGTTATTGGTGCTTTTGGTGAATCAACGAATGTTTGTCCTTTTTGTGTTATTCACAATCTTTCCTATTATCTTCCAAGAGTTGTGTCGTATTTTGGGCAAATCCATTCGTTTAGCCTCTAAAACAACATGCATTGCACGTTATTGGTGCTTTTGGTGAATCAACGAATGCTGGTTCTTTTTGTGTTATTCACAATCTTTCCTATATGTTTCCAAGAGTTGTGTCTTATTTGGGAAAATCCATTCGTTTAGGCTCTAAAACATGCATTGCAAGTTATCGGTGCTTTTGCTGAATCAACGAATGTTGTTTCTTTTTGTGTTATTCACAATCTTTCCTATAAGCTTTCAAGAGATGTGTCTTATCCATTAGTTTAGGCTCTAAAACATGCATTGCACATTATTGGTGGTTTTGGTGAATCAACGAAAGTTGGTCCTTTTTGTGTTATTCACAATCTTTCCTATAAGCTTCCAACAGTTGTGTCTTATTTTGGACAAATCCATTCGTTTAAGCTTTAAAACATGCATTCCAAGTTATTGGTGCTTTTGATGAATCAATTAATGTTGGTCCTTTTTGTGTTATTCACAATCTTTCCTATAAGCTTCCAAGAGTTGTGTCTTATCCATTTGTTTAGGCTCTAAAACATGCATTGCAAGTTATTGGTGCTTTTGTTGAATCAACGAAATTTGGTCCTTCTTTTGTTATTCACAATCTTTCCTATAAGCTTCCAAGAGTTGTGTCGTATTTTGGGCAACTCCATTTGTTCAGGCTCTAAAACATGCATTGCATGTTATTGGTGCTTTTGGCGAATCAACGAATGTTTGTCGTTTTTGTGTTAATCATAATCTTTCCTATAAGCTTCCAAGAGTTGTGTCTTATTATGGGCTAATCCATTCGTTTAGGCTCTAAAACATGCATAGCAAGTTATTGGTGCTTTTGGTGATTTAACGAATGTTGGTCCTTTTTGTGTTATTCACAATCTTTCCTATAAGCTTTCAAGACTGTGTCTTATATATTAGTTTAGGCTCTAAAACATGCATGGCACGTTATTGGTGCTTTTGGTGAATAAAACGAATGTTGGTCCTTTTTGTGGTATTCACAATCTTTCCTAAAAGCTTCTAAGAGTTGTGTCGTACTTTGGGTAAATCCACTCATTTAGGCTCTAAAACATGCATTGCAGTTATTGGTGCTTTTGGTGAATCAACGAATGTTCCTTTTTGTGTTATTCACAATCTTTCCTATAAGCTTCCATGAGTTGTGTCTTATTTTGGGCGAATCCATTCGTTTAGGCTCCAAAACATGCATTGCAAGTTATTGGGGCTTTTGGTGAATCAATGAATGTTGGTCCTTTTTGTGTTATTCACAATCTTTCCTATAAGCTTCAAAGAGTTGTGTCTTATCCATTCGTTTAGGCTCTAAAACATGCATTGCACGTTATTGGTGCTTTTGGTGTATCAAAGAATGTTGGTCCCTTTTGTGTTATTCAAAATCTTTCCTATAAGCTTCCAAGAGTTGTGTCTTATTTTCGGCAAATCCATTCGTTTACGCGCTAAAACATGCATTGCAATTTATTAGTGCTTTTGGTGAATCAACGAATGTTGGTACTTTTTGTGTTATTCACAATCTTTTCTATAAACTTCCAAGAGTTGTGTCTTATTATGGGCTAATCCATTCGTTTAGGCTCTAAAACATGCATTGCAAGTTATTGCTGGTTTTGGTGAATCAACGAATGTTGGTCCTTTTTGCGTTATTCGAAATCTTTCCGATAAGCTTCCTAAAGTTATGTCTTATTTTGGGCAAATCCATTCGTTTAGACTCTAAAACATGCATTACGTGTTATTGGTGCTTTTGGTGAATCAACGAATGTTTGTCCTTTTTGTGTTATTCACAATCTTTCCTATTATCTTCAAAGAGTTGTGTCGTATTTTGGGCAAATCTATTCGTTTAGCCTCTAAAACAACATGCATTGCACGTTATTGGTGCTTTTGGTGAATCAACGAATGCTGGTTCTTTTTGTGTTATTCACAATCTTTCCTATATGTTTCCAAGAGTTGTGTCTTATTTGGGAAAAACCATTCGTTTAGGCTCTAAAACATGCATTGCAAGTTATTGGTGCTTTTGCTAAATCAACGAATGTTGTTTCTTATTGTGTTATTCACAATCTTTCCTATAAGCTTTCAAGAGTTGTGTCTTTTCCATTAGTTTAGCCTCTAAAACATGCACTGCACGTTATTGGTGGTTTTGCTGAATCAACGAATGTTGGTCCTTTTTGTGTTATTCACAATCTTTCCTATAAGCTTCCAAGAGTTGTGTCTTATTTTGGACAAATCTATTCGTTTAAGCTTTAAAACATGCATTGCAAGTTATTGGTGCTTTTAATGAATCAACGAATGTTGGTCCTTTTTGTGTTATTCACAATCTTTCCTATAAGCTTCCAAGAGTTGTGTCTTATCCATTCGTTTAGGCTCTAAAACATGCATTGCAAGTTATTGGTGCTTTTGTAGAATCAACGAAAGTTGGTCCTTTTTGTGTTATTCACAATCTTTCCTATAAGCTTCCAAGAGTTGTGTCGTATTTTGGGCAACTCGATTTGTTCAGGCACTCTAAAACATGCATTGCATGTTATTGGTGCTTTTGGTGAATCAACGAATGTTTGTCGTTTTTGTGTTAATCATAATCTTTCCTATAAGCTTCCAAGAGTTGTGTCTTATTATGGGCTAATCCATTTGTTTAGGCTCTAAAACATGCATTGCAAGTTATTGGTGGTTTTGGTGAATCAACGAATGTTGGTCCTTTTTGCGCTATTCAAAATCTTTCCTATAAGCTTCCAAAAGTTGTGTCTTATTTTGGGCAAACCCATTCGTTAGACTCTAATACATGCATTGCACGTTATTAGTGATTTTGGTGAATCAACAAATGTTGGTTATTTTTTGTGTTATTCACAATCTTTCCTATAAGCTTCCAAGAGTTGTGTATTATTTTGGGCAAATCCATTCGTTTAGACTCTAAAACATGCATAGCTAGTTATTGGTGCTTTTGGTGATTTAACGAATGTTGGTCCTTTTTGTGTTATTCACAATCTTTCCTATAAGCTTTCAAGACTGTGTCTTATATATTAGTTTAGGCTCTAAAACATGCATGGCACGTTATTGGTGCTTTTGGTGAATAAAACGAATGTTGGTCCTTTTTGTGGTATTCACAATCTTTCCTATAAGCTTCTAAGAGTTGTGTCGTACTTTGGGTAAATCCACTCGTTTAGGCTCTAAAAACATGCATTGCAGTTATTGGTGCTTTTGGTGAATCAACGAATGTTGATCCTTTTTGTGTTATTCAAAATCTTTCCTATAATCTTCCATGAGTTGTGTCTTATTTTGGGCGAATCCATTCGTTTAGGCTCCTAAACATGCATTGCAAGTTATTGGGGCTTTTGGTGAATCAATGAATGTTGGTCCTTTTTGTGTTATTCACAATCTTTCCTATAAGCTTCAAAGAGTTGTGTCTTATCCATTCGTTTAGGCTCTAAAACATGCATTGCACGTTATTGGTGCTTTTGGTGTATCAAAGAATGTTGGTCCCTTTTTGTGTTATTCACAATCTTTCCTATTATCTTCCAAGAGTTTTTTTTTTTTTTTAAATCAAAAAGGAACCCTTCATAGAAAAACCTCGCAAAAAAATACAATGTTTAAGAGTGCCAAAACGGATGCACTCTTAGCTCATCAAACCAAAAAGCCAACTAAGCTACTAGAGAATCTTCAAGCTCAAATAAGCAACAATGCTACTTAGGAAATCTAATATAAGGAACTCCACGACTATCTAATAATGCAAGACCCCTAGCTTTCCGACTACAAATAGTAAAAAACGAATTTGTCTTCAAATCACACGCCTCGTTTGCCAAAAGGTCTGCCACGGCATTACCTTCACGAAAAATATGAGAAAACGAAACATCCATAGCTGAAACCAATTTACGAATCCTTTGAATAAACCTTGCATATTTCCAAAATCCCGCTCTCCTGGACTTCACCAATGCAATCACTGATTGAGCATCCAATTCCACTAAAAGAGTGTGAATTCCATGTTCCCAACAAAGTTCTAATCCACGTAGAAGCCCCCGTAATTCCGCTTCCATATTTGTTGCAGTCCCAACAAAAAAATGAAAGCCCCAAATAATGTTCCCTTGATCATCCCTTAAGACGCCTCCACATGCCGACTCACCCGGATTACCCCTGGAACAGCCGTCCGTGTTCAACTTGAAACCATGCAAAGGTGGAGGACACCAATGCACAACACGAACGTCTCGGCCCGACGGCCCCAATTGCTGAAAATGAAACCTTCGACCAACCTCCCAAGCTCCAACCCAATTCAGCCGAATCCCAGCCAACCTACACGTCTCCAAGTACCGAAAGATTCTGAAAATAATCCTTCCCGGCACCATTTGGATGTCACGATACTTTGAGTCATTCCGAGCAGCCCAAAGAAACCAACCGATCAGAATTGGAATAAGGCCACGAACATGTCCCGGCTTCACCCCATCAATCCACAAAGCCCGTGCCTCATTCAACGAACCCACCACTCCCCTATTAACCTTAAAAAGGTTAAAGAAATAGTTCCAAACCTGTTTTGCAATCTCCCCAGACCACAACATATGCTCTAAAGTTTCCACACTACTACAGCATTGACATTTAGAAGCGAGCTCCACCCCCTTAACTTGCATAAGCTGATCCGTAGGAATCCAGCCATTAACAAGTTTCCACCAAAAGAAAGAAATGTGCGGCATCACCAATGAGTTCCAAAACCAACTAGCACCCACCATCACTTCATGCTTCACACGCACCACCTCCCACGCTGATTTAGTACTAAAAGCACCATCAGCAGCCGGTTTCCAAATTGCACAATCCGCATTCTCCACACACGGCACAATTTGAAGGATTTCAGTCACAAACTTCTCAGGCACTCGTTCTTTCAACAACGAAACATTCATTGTCCCTCAACCAAAAAATTGGATACCTTAATGTCTACCGGCCCCGAGACTCGCACAGTAGAACCTAAAGTACCATTCCCAATCCAATGATCATTCCAAAAAGAAACATTCCCGCGCCCAATAATCCAGAAAATTTGGGCGTGCGCCAACTCCCTACCCCTCACAAGCCTCTTCCAAATAGATGAACTATGAGAAGAGGCTCGAGCCAACCAAGGAGATGCCCTTCTACAATAATATTCAAATAAACACCTCGCCCAAAGGCTTTCTTGCTGCCGAAACCGCCACCAAAGCTTGATTGAGAAAGACCTCACCACATCCTCAAGCCACCTAAAACCCAATCCTCCTTCACATAAAGGACGGCAAACCTTTTTCCACGACGCCCAATAAAAACTCTTTCTCGTTGCATAATCACCCCATAGAAACCTCGCCAAAATGCCATGAATCTTTTTAACAACAGATTTCGGAGGCTCCATCACTTGGAAAAAATAAACCGGTATTGAGCAAAGGACAGATTTAATCAAAGTAATACGCCCCCCTGAAGAAAGAAACCTATGGTTCCATGCATTCAAATGACCCCTAATCTTCTCAATGATGATCTCAAAATGCACCGCCAAACGACGCCCAACATGCAAAGGTACCCCTAAATAAATAAGCGGGAGTTGAGTTGAAGTAAAACCCGAAACCCGACTTATCATTCTCTTCCTCGAAGAAGAGGCCCTCCGACTCAACACAAACTTACTCTTTTGTTGGTTAACTTTCTGCCCCGAAACAGCCGAATACAATTCCAAAAAATTGCAAAGCCGCTTCACACTTTGTTTATTCCCCTTCAAGAAAACCATACAATCATCAGCATAAGCCAAATGTGAAAGCTTAAACCTCTTCTTAGTATCAAAAATCATCTCGGGATGCTGCTCCATAAGTCTCTCCAATCCCCTGGAAAGAAATTCTGCCGCAAGAACAAATAGAGCCGGCGAGATAGGATCCCCTTGTCTCAAACCTTGCAATGAAGGAAAATAACCAGCCGTTTCCCCATTGACAAGCACCGAAAAATGACTAGAGGATATGCAAGTTTTGATCAAATTTCTCCACCTCTCACTAAAGCCAAATTTAGTAAGCATATTCAGCAAAAATTCCCATCGAACCTTATCATATGCTTTCTCCATATCTAATTTAACCATCAAATTATGCCCCAAAGTTTTAGCATTAAGAGAGTGCACCATCTCTTGCGCCAACAAAATATTATCCGCAATAGCTCTATTCTGAATGAATCCACTTTGATTCGGAGAAATAAGCTTTGGCAAAACCTCAGCCAACCGATCATTGAGGATTTTTGAGCAAAGCTTATAGAACGTCGTGCATAGACTAATAGGGCGAAAATCACTCCATCTCTCGGGGTTGTCCTTTTTTGGAATAAGGACAATGGTAGTATTTGAGAAGCTTTTTGGCAAAACATGACCAGCAAAAAAACTTTGAACAGCCCCATAAACATCTCCCTTAACTACATTCCAGCAAACTTGGAAGAACCGCGCCGTAAAACCATCCGGACCCGCCACACTATCCGGCGACATAGCATCAAGAGTTGCTTTAACCTCTTCCATAGAAGGACAACAAGCAAGCATATTGTTTTCTTCATCCGTCACCAAAGAAGGTATAAAATCCAAATCATGTGGTTGAAGAAGAGAACCATCACCCCCCAAAAAATTCTGAAAGTAATGAGCAGCCGACCCCATAAGCTCATCTTGATCGGATAACAATCTATCACCAGCCAAGATTTTATGTATGCGTCCCCTAGCCCTCCTTTTTTTCACACAAGATTGGTAAAATTTAGTATTTCTTTCACCATCTTTCATCCAATTACACGCAGCCCTTTGTTTCCACATATCCTCTTCCATTGAAACACGAAGAGTATATTCAGCATTACACCTATTCAACGATTCCAAGTTCGCATCCGAAGGATCAGAATCAAAAACCATCCCCGCTAATTTCACCCTCTTTTCCATGTCTTTAATTTTGAGTTTAACATCCCCAAAAACGTTCCAATTCCACCATTTAAGCTTCTGTTGCAAACGTTTCAATTTTTCCCATAAACCTCTCATCCCCGACGCCCTAGTAGGCTGATTCCAACTCTCCATTAACATCGTCATAAAGTTAGCATGCCGAAGCCACATATTTTGAAACCGAAAACCAGATTTCCTCCTTCTATTTTGAACATTAAACTCAAAAAGTAGAGGACAATGGTCAGATTGCTTCCTAGCAAGATGAGTCACCGAAGATATCTCAAACGCCTCAACCCAACCACTATTGACCACCACACGATCAAGCCTGCCCCATGCACGTTTATTAGTCCATGTGAAAGGACCTCCCGAAAAACCTAAATCAAACAGCCCCGTCTCATTCAAAACATTACAAAAGTCCTCAATTTCCGGAAGACGAACAGAACCCCGTCCCCGCCTTTCCGTCACTGAAGTCACTGTGTTAAAGTCACCACCAACAGCCCACGCATCCGGAGTGCAAATAGCACGTAAACCCTCCCACAATTCCACCCTCCCCCGACGAGTAGTGGAAGCATACACAAACGTCATATGAACAGGAAACTCAACATCAGCACACGAAACTCAACATCAGCACACGAAACTAAACAATGCAAAAATTGAGGATTATCCTCCAACACCACAATATTAACCGTCTCATCAAACAAAACCCAAATTTTTCCAGAAACATTCACCAACATCGATTGATAGTTAAACAAACGAGGGAACCGCCAATCAGGCGCTATAAGCGGTTCAAGAAGTACCAAAACTTTCGGCTGTAATTCACGCCTCAAAGCCAAAATCTTATGTTGTGCGGGTACATTCCCAACACCTCTAACATTCCATATTATTGTCTTAATCATTGAGAACCAAAAATAGAGGTCTTACCTCTTCTCACAGCCATTCGAGAAGATCGTTTGTCCACTCTTTCCATGTTCTCCACTTCCTCATCCTCTAATTGGTCCGATTCTTTATCAGAAGACATCACTCTTGATCGCCTTTTCGCCAATTGATGTCGCTCATATATCCTCGCCGCAACATCAAGCGCCAAAAGTTCTTGATCATCCAACTCCGGTTCATCATCAATATAATCCGAATCAGAATCCTGAATTGCATGCCTAATCCGCAACACTGAATTCTCAAATTCTCCAGAAGGAGTATCTTGAGTTTCTCCAACTCCACTTGAAAACAAAACTGAATCCCTCGCCCTTTCATAAGTTCGACGAATCCTTTCACCTTTTCTTTGAAGCTCTAAAGAACCCAAATCCGAAGCAGCCCCCGGAGTTTCAAAATCCTCCAATCCACCACTTTGCGCCAAATCCTTAACTTGATTGACGGCTCCAGAATCACCCATCCCAACTTGTACTTCATCCAAAGGCACCGGACCCAAGACAGACCCGTCGGCCCCGGGATGCTCCAGACGTACCAAATTCCCATCCACCGGCACCGGACCCATGACAGACCCGTCGGCCCCGGGATGCTCCAGACGTGCCGGCTCTTGAACCCCCAAAAACTCCACCTGACCACCAACAGTTGACGGCCCCGCTGCCGAACCATCTATCGCCCCGCCCATCGCGGGTCGCAAATTGCGCGCAAGCGCAGGCTGCCCTTGGCGGGCGCTATCGCGCGCCGGGCCATCGCGGCCTGCCGGTGCGCGCGCCGGGCCTTCTCTCCCGTGCGCAGTCACGCGCACATCAGGCGCGCGCGCCGGGCCCTCGCGCCCAGATTGCGCCGACCCCTCTCGCCCACGTATTCCACCTTGCCGATCAACCACTCGACCCCCACCACCTCTGGATTTTGATCTCCGGCGACGTGGATTGCCCGGAGGTTTTTTGTTCCCGGCAACATAGCATGACTCCAAACTATGCCCCACATGATGGCACACCGTGCAATATTTTGGACGATCCCCATAAATCACCTTTTGCCAAAAACTCCCTTCCGGACCATCAATGTAAATTTCCTTAACTTCAGATTCAAGAAGATCAATCTCAACACAAGCCCTAGCACAACTTGGACGAACAACTTTGGCCGTCGTTTCATCAATCCTTAATGGTTTACCAATCAATGAAACAATATCAAATAACGCCTCCTTATGATGCATCACGATTGGCAGCCGAGGCAACGAAACCCAAATCGGCACCACTGAAGATTCAGCCTTAGGATCAAAACTTGTAGACCACTTAAAAACACGCATAGGAAAACCATGCACCATCCACGATTGTCTCGACCACAAACGTGTAGAATCATCCTCCAATATAATCTGAATAAACACATGGCGGACATCAATGTCACCAAGCGAAAAAGATCCCCGTAATCCCAACTTTAAAAACCAATTCTGTAAATCCTCCGGTGACGGACGTCCATGAGAAAATTTTCCAACAAGAGCATACTTAAATTGTTGCGAAAAACAATCAAAATCAGTTTTGTTGAAACGAATCGCCGGTTTCCCTTGATACGTAAACGCCTTTTTTGGTTCAGTTAATCTATTCCCCAATGCAAAAATCGGATCATCTTCAAAAGATTTACTAACAGCCCTAGGAGAAAGATCACGTTTCCCGACAAGAGAATGATCAAACAAACGAACGAAAGATCGACTTTGTGGTTTAGATGCATCCTTAGCCACGTTTTTAGAGGATTCCCTAGTGTCCTTACCATCCAAGTTTCCTGTTCCCCCAACATCAATAGGTTTCTCACGAATCCTATTAGGAAAAGACTCCTTCAGAGATGGAAACTCTGGCAAACTTCCATCTTTAGATTGTTCAACGGCAGCGGACGACGGCTGGACCACTTGAGAAATCAAAAGGCGTCTAGGAAGAAGCGCATTGCCAACTTCCGGCGGAATATTGACGGCGGAAGTCGGCGCCACCGGCTCGCATGGCGGCAAATTGGACGTGCCCGGTGGCTGCACCACCGAGCGATGCTGATCGGAGGCTTCGGCCTCCATGCACGGCGGCTGATTGCCGCGCACAAACCCTAGATAGGAGAGAGAAAAATCGCCAAGGAGGAGAGAGAAGAGATAGCTTCCAAGAGTTGTGTCTTATTATGGGCTATCTTCCAAGAGTTGTGTCGTATTTTGGGCAAATCTATTCGTTTAGCCTCTAAAACAACATGCATTGCACGTTATTGGTGCTTTTGGTGAATCAACGAATGCTGGTTCTTTTTGTGTTATTCACAATCTTTCCTATATGTTTCCAAGAGTTGTGTCTTATTTGGGAAAAACCATTCGTTTAGGCTCTAAAACATGCATTGCAAGTTATTGGTGCTTTTGCTAAATCAACGAATGTTGTTTCTTTTTGTGTTATTCACAATCTTTGCTATAAGCTTTCAAGAGTTGTGTCTTATCCATTAGTTTAGCCTCTAAAACATGCACTGCACGTTATTGGTGGTTTTGGTGAACCAACGAATGCTGGTCCTTTTTGTGTTATTCACAATCTTTCCTATAAGCTTCCAACAGTTGTGTCTTATTTTGGACAAATCCATTCCTTTAAGCTTTAAAACATGCATTGCAAGTTATTGGTGCTTTTGATGAATCAATGAATGTTGGTCGTTTTTGTGTTATTCACAATCTTTCCTATAAGCTTCCAAGAGTTGTGTCTTATCCATTTGTTTAGGCTCTAAAACATGCATTGCAAGTTATTGGTGCTTTTGTTGAATCAACGAAATTTGGTCCTTTTTTTGTTATTCACAATCTTTCCTATAACCTTCCAAGAGTTGTGTCGTATTTTGGGCAACTCCATTTGTTCAGGCTCTAAAACATGCATTGCATGTTATTGGTGCTTTTGGCGAATCAACGAATGTTTGTCGTTTTTGTGTTAATCATAATCTTTCCTATAAGCTTCCAAGAGTTTTTTTTTTTTTTTTAAAGAAACCGAAAATTTCATAGAATCAAAAGCAAGAGTTAGTCGAGATAGTCCAAAATGGACTCTCGACGCTTACAAAAAATCAAAGCAAACATCAAAAAAGCTCAAAAAAGGAACTAATGAGGGAACCTTAAGTAAGGAACACCTCGATAATCAAGCAAAGCTAAACCAATCACTCTACGACTACATCTATCACTACCAAAACTATCAAAGGTCTTCAAATCACAAGCTTCATTAGCCAATAGATCAGCTACTGAATTTCCTTCCCGAAAGATATGCGACACCTTCACTTCCATTTGACAAAGAAGCACCCGAATCCTTTGCAGCAAAGCGGCGATCTTCCAATTCCCACAACCGCCCGAAGCCACCAACGTCACCAACACTTGTGCATCCAATTCAACATGAACCCTTAAAAAACACTTTTCAAAACACAACTCCAGACCACGCAACAGCCCCCAAGCTTCCGCCTCCATATTGGTACCAATACCAAAATAGTGATGAAAAGCAAAAAGAATATTGCCCTCATGATCCCGAACAACACCACCACCAGCAGCCTCCCCCGGATTCCCCCTAGAACAACCATCCGTGTTTAACTTTACCCAAGGAAACCTCGGACAACGCCTAACCACCACCTTAATCTCCTTACCACTCGGCCCCACTCTTTGAAACTTCCACAACTTCCCAACCTCAAAATGGCCAGACCAGCCAATCTTAACCCCAATAAGACGAATCGTATCAACGTATCTCAACACCTTTCCAATGATCTTAGACGGCACAATGCGAATCATCCTATGCTTCGAGTCATTACGAGCAGCCCATAAAAACCAAATGATCAAAACCGGAATCAGGCCCCGAACATGACCCGGCTTGACCCCACTCAACCATCCAACCTTTGCCTCATTCAATGTACAAAGCACATTGACATTGAAGAGGCCCCCAAAAAAACTCCAAACATGCCGAGCCGCCGCCCCTGACCAAATAATATGATCAATCGACTCCACCTCTCGACAACATTGGCACTTAGAAGCCAAACAAACACCATTAGCCTGAAGATTACTATCAGAAGGAATCCACCCAAAGTGCAACTTCCAACAAAAAAACGAAATATGAGGCATAATCGATTTATGCCAAAACCACTTAGCCTCATCCACCGGTTCATTTGAAGTTCTCACCAACTCCCACGCAGATTTTGCCGAGAAACATCCATTAGAAGAAGGTTTCCACACCAGAACATCCTTCTTCTCCACACTCGGCCGAATCTCTAAAATAGACTCAACCAAATCCTCGGCGAGCCTCTCCCTTAAGAGCGCCACATTCCAACGGCCATCAACCAAAAAATCAGCAACTCAAGCATCCACTGGACCCCTAACCCTTTGACGTGAAGCTAATGTCTCCGGGCCACACCAATGGTCATGCCAAAACGAGATATGACCTTCTCCAACAAGCCAAAAAATCTGCTTTTGAGCAGCCTCCCTCGCCTCCACAAGCCGTTTCCAAACCAAAGAACTATGGGACGTCGCCCGAGCCAGCCAAGGAGACGCCATTTTACAATAATACCCATGCAAACAAGACGCCCAAAGGCTGTCCATTTTCCGAAACCTCCACCAAAGCTTAATCGAGAAAGAATCCACCACATCCCAAAGAGACCGAAAGCCCAAGCCACCCTCCAAAACCGGCTTGCACACCTTCTTCCAAGATGCCCAATGCATCCGCTTTCTTGTCTCAAAATCACCCCATAAAAACCTCGCAAAAATTCCATGCATTTTCTTGATCACCCCCTTAGTAGGACGTATCACCTGGAAAAAATAGACAGGAATAGTGCTCAATGTTGATTTAATGAGTGTAATCCTACCTCCAGGAGACAACAAATTCAGATTCCAGCCATTCAAATGACCCCTAATCTTATCAATAATCCCCTCAAAATGGACAGCCCTACTACGTCCCACAAAAAGAGGCACTCCAAGATAAGTTAAAGGCAAACTCGTTGGTGAAAAACCGGACAGCCTTTGTATCATCCGACGTCGAGAAGACGAAGCACGCCGTCCCAAAATAAACATACTTTTTTGCACGTTCACCTTTTGACCCGAAACAGCCCCATAAAGCTCAAGGAACCTACACATCCTCCGAACACTCCTTTTAGATCCCTTCAAAAATAACATACAATCATCAGCATAAGCTAAATGAGAAAGCTTAAACCTTTTCTTTGTGTCAAAACACATATCCGGATGTTGCGCCATAAGTTGCTCCACGCCCCGTGAGAGGAACTCCGCTGCAATAACAAACAAAGCCGGAGAAATAGGGTCACCTTGTCTCAACCCCTGAGACGAAGCAAAGTACCCTGCATTCTCACCATTCACTAAAACTGAGAAGTGACTTGACGAGATGCATGTGTAAATCAACTTCCGC
The DNA here is from genome assembly GCA_946800315.1 of Misopates orontium. Taxonomy (NCBI): domain Eukaryota; kingdom Viridiplantae; phylum Streptophyta; class Magnoliopsida; order Lamiales; family Plantaginaceae; genus Misopates; species Misopates orontium. The sequence continues at coordinate 25,866,302 of OX326946.1, forward strand.
CATCGCTCTCCAAAACCAAACTTTTCTAACATGGCCATCAAGAACCTCCATTGAACTTTATCATACGCTTTCTCCATGTCCAACTTGATGATCAAATTATGCCCTTTCGTCTTAGCATTTAGAGAGTGCACCATCTCCTGGCCCAGCAAAACATTATCCGCAATCGCCCTCCCTTTAATAAAACCACTTTGATTCGGAGAGATAATCCTAGGCAACACCGCAGCAAGCCTATCATTCAGAATCTTTGAACAAAGCTTATAAAAAGTTGTACAAAGACTAATAGGCCGAAAATCACTCCACCTTTCCGGATTTGCCTTTTTAGGAATCAACAGAATAGTGGTGTTAGAGAATCCTAAAGGCAAAATGTTACCCGCAAAAAACCCTTGCACCGCCATGTAAACATCATCCTTAATAATCTCCCAACAATCATGAAAAAACTTTGTCGTGTAGCCATCAAGACCCGCCACACTATCCATTGGCATCCGACAAAGAGTTTCAAAAACCTCTTCCATAGAAGGGCACTCCACCAACATCCGATTCTCCACCTCTGAAACCAACGAAGGAATAAAATCCAAAGAATGCTGCTCTAAGTCCTCATTCCCACCCCCAAGAAAATTTTGAAAGTGAGACACCGCCGAAGACATCAACTCATCTTGGCCCTCAACCAATTGATCCCCCACCAAGATTTTATTGATTCTTCCCCGAGCCCTCTTTTTCTTCACACAAGCTTGATAAAACTTTGTGTTTCTCTCACCATCCCTCATCCAATTACAAGCAGCCCTTTGTTTCCACATATCCTCTTGCATAGAAACCCGCAACGTCAATTCAGCATTCCACCTATTGAGATCAATCAAATTAACCTCAGAAGGGTCACGGTCAAATGCAAGCTCCGCCTTTTTCACCCTTTCCTCCATCTCTTTCACCTTCACATTGACATCCCCAAACTCATTCCAATTCCACGACTTTAGCCTAAACTGCAGCCGTTTCAATTTCTCCCAAAGCCCTCTAAAACCCGAAGTCCGACAAGGCAGCCTCCAATTCTCCTCCACCATCCTTTTGAACTCTCCATGCCGCAACCACATATTCTGAAACCTAAAAGAAGATTTCCTCCTCCTTTGCTGCCTCATAAATTCGAACAACAATGGACAATGATCAGATTGCCTTCTCGCAAGGTGAGTCACCGAAGAAACCTCAAATAAATCAGTCCAACCGCTATTCACCATAACACGATCCAATCTGCCCCAAGCTCCCCTTTTGTTCGTCCAAGTGAATTGGCCCCCTGTAAACCCCACGTCAAACAGCCCCGTTTCAGCAAGCACCGTGTTGAAGTCATTGATCTCACCCAACTTAGGCCGACCCTTTCCCCATCTTTCCGTCACCGAAGTAACCGTGTTAAAGTCACCCCCAACACACCACAGCTCATTGGTACAAACAGCCCTCAAACCATCCCAAAGCTCAACTCTCCCATGCCGAGTAGTAGATGCATACACAAAAGTCATAAAAACAGAAATCTGCAAAACCGAATCCTCCACCTTACAATGTACAAATTGAGGATGGTCTTCAACCACCTCAATTTGAACAGAATCCTCAAACATAATCCAAATTTTCCTCGAAGAATTAACAATCAAAGAAGGAAAATTAAATCTCCTAGGAAACCTCCAATCAGCATCAATAAAAGGTTCTAACAATACTAAAATTTTAGGCTTCAAGTCACGCCTCAAAGCCATAAGTTTATCTTGTGCGGGTTCATTCCCAACACCTCTAATATTCCAAATTAGTGTTTTAAACATTGGAACGGATAACAACACCCTTACCTCTCCTCGAAGTCATTCGAGAAAGCTGATCCTCAACCTCTTTAGACGCCGTCTCATCTCCTGACGGATTTGAAAGGCCACCCTCACTTATTGTTCCACGCCTTGACCTCCTTTTTGCCAATCTGTGTTTCTCATAAATCCGAGCAGCAACATCCAAAGCCCTCAGTTCCTGATCGTCTAAGTCCGGACTCTCAAAAGAACCATCCGACTCATCCCCTGACTCATTAATTTGGTGTTGAATTCGTTGCACCAAATTCTCAAAAAAAGGTGATTTATACGATGTGATCGCCATCGACGAACCAGCCTCATCTCCATCCAAAACCATATTTCGAACCCTTTCATAGTTTCTCCTGATTTGTTCTCCACGTTCCTGAGTGTCTAATGAATTTCCAGAGCCCCCAATACGTTTCCCATCACTCAAATTCACACCAGGAGAAATTTGCAAATTTTCAGAATCGGACACCCCGACGTGCGCGCCGGTCGCACCCAAGGTTTCCTTCACCAACAAGGAGTCCTGCCCCACTCCTAGTCCCACACCCGGTAGGACTCCTAATTCCACCCCTAAGGTTTCCTTCACCAACAAGGAGTCCTGCCCCACTCCTAGTCTCACACCCGGTAGGACTCCTAATTCCACCCCCAAGGTTTCCTTCACCAACAAGGAGTCCTGCCCCACTCCTAGTCCCACACCCGGTAGGACTCCTAATTCCACCCCCAAGGTTTCCTTCACCAACAAGGAGTCCTCCTTAGGCTGTGGGTCAACCAAAACAGCCTCACCACCTTGTTGCACCACCGGGGGCCGTTTCAAAATCGTAACCGGTCCGGGCATCTCCCCTTGCACACCCCGCGTGCCATGCGCGCCCGGTGTTGCGCGCGACGGGCCATCATTGGCACGGCGCGAGGGCACCTCCGCTCTCCTCACGGTACGACCCGATCCCCTCCTCAACGAACGTCCTCGACCACCACGTGACTTAGATCGACGTCCTTGCTGTTCATGAACAGCCTTATTCACCACCTTTCCATTAGCAAAACACCTCTCTTTACTATGTCCGACATGATTACACACCGTGCAATAATGGGGACGATCTCCATAAACAACTTTTTGCCAAAAACTTCCTTCCGGGCCATCAATGAAAATCTCCTTAATCTCCTCCGCAAGCAAATCAATTTCAACACAAGCCCTAGCACAACTTGGCCTAATCACCTTGGCTGTAGATTCATCAATACGTAACGGTGTTCCAATCAAAGACATAATATCATGCAACGCCTCCTTGTGATGCATGACAATGGGCAGCCGTGGCAATGATACCCAAACCGGCACTACCGAAGATTCCGACTTTGGATCAAAACTCGGGGACCACTTAAAAATCCGCATCGGAAAACCCTGAACCATCCACGATTGTCTCGACCACAACCTCGTGGAATCATCCTCCAAAGTAATATGAATGAAAACATGCCTCGCATCAATGTCTCCCAACGAGAAAGAACCCCTTAACCCCAACTTCAAAAACCAAGTTTGCAAATCCTCCGGAGACGGACGTCCATGAGAAAATTTTCCAACCAATGCATATTTGAATTGCAACGCGAAGCAATCAAAATCAGATTTGTTAAATCTAATTGCGGGTTTCCCTTGATATGTAAACGCCTTCTTCGGTTCCGTTACACGGGTGCCAAGTGCAAAAATAGGATCATCAGCAAACGATTTGCTAATCGCCCTCGGTGACAAATCCCTCTTGCCCACCAAAGAGTGATCAAACAATCTAACAAACGAACGGCTTTGAGGCTTCACGTTAGTTTTAGGATCCAAGTTTCCTCCCTCAACTTGATCACGAATCCTATTCGGAAAAGACTCCTTGAGCGATGGGAACTCCGGTAAAATCCCATCCTTCGGCTGCTCAACGGCGGTAGGTGGTGGCTGCACCTCGGAAGAAATCAAGACGCGTCGTGGAAGTAAGGCGTTGTCAACAACTGACGGAAGATTGACGTCGGAAGTTGATGTCGCCGGCTTGCATGGCGGTGGAACGGACGGGCCCAGTGGCTGATCCACCGGGCAAGGCTGATCGGAGGCGTCGGCCTCCATGCACGGCGGCTAAAGGCCGCGGCGCGAAACCCTAGGAGGAAAAAGAAAAATTCGCCCAAAGAGGAGAGAGCTTCCAAGAGTTTTTTTTTTCAGTTGTGCCTTAGCTTCCAAGAGTTGTGTCTTATTATGGGCTAATCCATTCGTTTAGGCTCTAAAACATGCATAGCAAGTTATTGGTGCTTTTGGTGATTTAATGAATGTTGGTCCTTTTTGTGTTATTCACAATCTTTCCTATAAGCTTTCAAGACTGTGTCTTATATATTAGTTTAGGCTCTAAAACATGCATGGCACGTTATTGGTGCTTTTGGTGAATAAAACGAATGTTGGTCCTTTTTGTGGTATTCACAATCTTTCCTAAAAGCTTCTAAGAGTTGTGTCGTACTTTGGGTAAATCCACTCATTTAGGCTCTAAAACATGCATTGCAGTTATTGGTGCTTTTGGTGAATCAACGAATGTTGGTCCTTTTTGTGTTATTCACAATCTTTCCTATAAGCTTCCATGAGTTGTGTCTTATTTTGGGCGAATCCATTCGTTTAGGCTCCAAAACATGCATTGCAAGTTATTGGGGCTTTTGGTGAATCAATGAATGTTGGTCCTTTTTGTGTTATTCACAATCTTTCCTATAAGCTTCAAAGAGTTGTGTCTTATCCATTCGTTTAGGCTCTAAAACATGCATTGCACGTTATTGGTGCTTTTGGTGTATCAAAGAATGTTGGTCCCTTTTGTGTTATTCAAAATCTTTCCTATAAGCTTCCAAGAGTTGTGTCTTATTTTCGGCAAATCCATTCGTTTACGCGCTAAAACATGCATTGCAATTTATTAGTGCTTTTGGTGAATCAACGAATGTTGGTACTTTTTGTGTTATTCACAATCTTTTCTATAAGCTTCCAAGAGTTGTGTCTTATTATGGGCTAATCCATTCGTTTAGGCTCTAAAACATGCATTGCAAGTTATTGCTGGTTTTGGTGAATCAACGAATGTTGGTCCTTTTTGCGTTATTCAAAATCTTTCCTATAAGCTTCCTAAAGTTATGTCTTATTTTGGGCAAATCCATTCGTTTAGACTCTAAAACATGCATTGCGTGTTATTGGTGCTTTTGGTGAATCAACGAATGTTTGTCCTTTTTGTGTTATTCACAATCTTTCCTATTATCTTCCAAGAGTTGTGTCGTATTTTGGGCAAATCTATTCGTTTAGCCTCTAAAACAACATGCATTGCACGTTATTGGTGCTTTTGGTGAATCAACGAATGCTGGTTCTTTTTGTGTTATTCACAATCTTTCCTATATGTTTCCAAGAGTTGTGTCTTATTTGGGAAAAACCATTCGTTTAGGCTCTAAAACATGCATTGCAAGTTATTGGTGCTTTTGCTAAATCAACGAATGTTGTTTCTTTTTGTGTTATTCACAATCTTTCCTATAAGCTTTCAAGAGTTGTGTCTTATCCATTAGTTTAGCCTCTAAAACATGCACTGCACGTTATTGGTGGTTTTGGTGAATCAACGAATGTTGGTCCTTTTTGTGTTATTCACAATCTTTCCTATAAGCTTCCAAGAGTTGTGTCTTATTTTGGACAAATCTATTCGTTTAAGCTTTAAAACATGCATTGCAAGTTATTGGTGCTTTTGATGAATCAACGAATGTTGGTCCTTTTTGTGTTATTCACAATCTTTCCTATAAGCTTCCAAGAGTTGTGTCTTATCCATTCGTTTAGGCTCTAAAACATGCATTGCAAGTTATTGGTGCTTTTGTAGAATCAACGAAAGTTGGTCCTTTTTGTGTTATTCACAATCTTCCCTATAAGCTTCCAAGAGTTGTGTCGTATTTTGGGCAACTAGATTTGTTCAGGCACTCTAAAACATGCATTGCATGTTATTGGTGCTTTTGGTGAATCAACGAATGTTTGTCTTTTTTGTGTTAATCATAATCTTTCCTATAAGCTTCCAAGAGTTGTGTCTTATTATGGGCTAATCCATTTGTTTAGGCTCTAAAACATGCATTGCAAGTTATTGGTGGTTTTGGTGAATCAACGAATGTTGGTCCTTTTTGCGCTATTCAAAATCTTTCCTATAAGCTTCCAAAAGTTGTGTCTTATTTTGGGCAAACCCATTCGTTAGACTCTAATACATGCATTGCACGTTATTAGTGATTTTGGTGAATCAACAAATGTTGGTTATTTTTTGTGTTATTCACAATCTTTCCTATAAGCTTCCAAGAGTTGTGTATTATTTTGGGCAAATCCATTCGTTTAGACTCTAAAACATGCATAGCAAGTTATTGGTGCTTTTGGTGATTTAACGAATGTTGGTCCTTTTTGTGTTATTCACAATCTTTCCTATAAGCTTTCAAGACTGTGTCTTATATATTAGTTTAGGCTCTAAAACATGCATGGCACGTTATTGGTGCTTTTGGTGAATAAAACGAATGTTGGTCCTTTTTGTGGTATTCACAATCTTTCCTATAAGCTTCTAAGAGTTGTGTCGTACTTTGGGTAAATCCACTCGTTTAGGCTCTAAAACATGCATTGCAGTTATTGGTGCTTTTGGTGAATCAACGAATGTTGGTCCTTTTTGTGTTATTCAAAATCTTTCCTATAATCTTCCATGAGTTGTGTCTTATTTTGAGCTGGGCGAATCCATTCGTTTAGGCTCCTAAACATGCATTGCAAGTTATTGGGGCTTTTGGTGAATCAATGAATGTTGGTCCTTTTTGTGTTATTCACAATCTTTCCTATAAGCTTCAAAGAGTTGTGTCTTATCCATTCGTTTAGGCTCTAAAACATGCATTGCACGTTATTGGTGCTTTTGGTGTATCAAAGAATGTTGGTCCCTTTTGTGTTATTCAAAATCTTTCCTATAAGCTTCCAAGAGTTGTGTCTTATTTTCGGCAAATCCATTCGTTTACGCGCTAAAACATGCATTGCAATTTATTAGTGCTTTTGGTGAATCAACGAATGTTGGTACTTTTTGTGTTATTCACAATCTTTTCTATAAGCTTCCAAGAGTTGTGTCTTATTATGGGGTAATCCATTCGTTTAGGCTCTAAAACATGTATTGCAAGTTATTGCTGGTTTTGGTGAATCAACGAATGTTGGTCCTTTTTGCGCTATTCAAAATCTTTCCTATAAGCTTCCTAAAGTTATGTCTTATTTTGGGCAAATCCATTCGTTTAGACTCTAAAACATGCATTGCGTGTTATTGGTGCTTTTGGTGAATCAACGAATGTTTGTCCTTTTTGTGTTATTCACAATCTTTCCTATTATCTTCCAAGAGTTGTGTCGTATTTTGGACAAAACCATTCGTTTAGCCTCTAAAACAACATGCATTGCACGTTATTGGTGCTTTTGGTGAATCAACGAATGCTGGTTCTTTTTGTGTTATTCACAATCTTTCCTATATGTTTCCAAGAGTTGTGTCTTATTTGGGAAAATCCATTCGTTTAGGCTCTAAAACATGCATTGCAAGTTATTGGTGCTTTTGCTGAATCAACGAATGTTGTTTCTTTTTGTGTTATTCACAATCTTTGCTATAAGCTTTCAAGAGTTGTGTCTTATCCATTAGTTTAGCCTCTAAAACATGCACTGCACGTTATTGGTGGTTTTGGTGAACCAACGAATGCTGGTCCTTTTTGTGTTATTCACAATCTTTCCTATAAGCTTCCAACAGTTGTGTCTTATTTTGGACAAATCCATTCGTTTAAGCTTTAAAACATGCATTCCAAGTTATTGGTGCTTTTGATGAATCAATGAATGTTGGTCCTTTTTGTGTTATTCACAATCTTTCCTATAAGCTTCCAAGAGTTGTGTCTTATTATGGGCTAATCCATTCGTTTAGGCTCTAAAACATGCATAGCAAGTTATTGGTGCTTTTGGTGATTTAATGAATGTTGGTCCTTTTTGTGTTATTCACAATCTTTCCTATAAGCTTTCAAGACTGTGTCTTATATATTAGTTTAGGCTCTAAAACATGCATGGCACGTTATTGGTGCTTTTGGTGAATAAAACGAATGTTGGTCCTTTTTGTGGTATTCACAATCTTTCCTAAAAGCTTCTAAGAGTTGTGTCGTACTTTGGGTAAATCCACTCATTTAGGCTCTAAAACATGCATTGCAGTTATTGGTGCTTTTGGTGAATCAACGAATGTTGGTCCTTTTTGTGTTATTCACAATCTTTCCTATAAGCTTCCATGAGTTGTGTCTTATTTTGGGCGAATCCATTCGTTTAGGCTCCAAAACATGCATTGCAAGTTATTGGGGCTTTTGGTGAATCAATGAATGTTGGTCCTTTTTGTGTTATTCACAATCTTTCCTATAAGCTTCAAAGAGTTGTGTCTTATCCATTCGTTTAGGCTCTAAAACATGCATTGCACGTTATTGGTGCTTTTGGTGTATCAAAGAATGTTGGTCCCTTTTGTGTTATTCAAAATCTTTCCTATAAGCTTCCAAGAGTTGTGTCTTATTTTCGGCAAATCCATTCGTTTACGCGCTAAAACATGCATTGCAATTTATTAGTGCTTTTGGTGAATCAACGAATGTTGGTACTTTTTGTATTATTCACAATCTTTTCTATAAGCTTCCAAGAGTTTTTTTTTTTTTTTAAAGAAACCGAAACTTTCATAGAATCAAAAGCAAGAGTTAGTCGAGATAGTCCAAAATGGACTCTCGACGCTTACAAAAAATCAAAGCAAACATCAAAAAAGCTCAAAAAAGGAACTAATGAGGGAACCTTAAGTAAGGAACACCTCGACAATCAAGCAAAGCTAAACCAATCACTTTACGACTACATCTATCACTACCAAAACTATCAAAGGTCTTCAAATCACAAGCTTCATTAGCCAATAGATCAGCTACTGAATTTCCTTCCCGAAAGATATGCGACACCTTCACTTCCATTTGACAAAGAAGCACCCGAATCCTTTGCAACAAAGCGGCGATCTTCCAATTCCCACAACCGCCCGAAGCCACCAACGTCACCAACACTTGTGCATCCAATTCAACATGAACCCTTAAAAAACCCTTTTCAAAACACAACTCCAGACCACGCAACAGCCCCCAAGCTTCCGCCTCCATATTGGTACCAATACCAAAATAGTGATGAAAAGCAAAAAGAATATTGCCCTCATGATCCCGAACAACACCACCACCAGCAGCCTCCCCCGGATTCCCCCTAGAACAACCATCCGTGTTTAACTTTACCCAAGGAAACCTCGGACAACGCCAAACCACCACCTTAATCTCCATACCACTCGGTCCCACTCTTTGAAACTTCCACAACTTCCCAACCTCAAAATGGCCCGACCAGCCAATCTTAACCCCAATAAGACGAATCGTATCAACGTATCTCAACACCTTTCCAATGATCTTAGACGGCACAATGCGAATCATCCTATGCTTCGAGTCATTACGAGCAGCCCATAAAAACCAAATGATCAAAACCGGAATCAGGCCCCGAACATGACCCGGCTTGACCCCACTCAACCATCCAACCTTTGCCTCATTCAATGTACAAAGCACATTGACATTGAAGAGGCCCCCAAAAAAACTCCAAACATGCCGAGCCGCCGCCCCTGACCAAATAATATGATCAATCGACTCCACCTCTCGACAACATTGGCACTTAGAAGCCAAACAAACACCATTAGCCTGAAGATTACTATCAGAAGGAATCCACCCAAAGTGCAACTTCCAACAAAAAAACGAAATATGAGGCATAATCGATTTATGCCAAAACCACTTAGCCTCATTCACCGGTTCATTTGGAGTTCTCACCAACTCCCACGCAGATTTTGCCGAGAAACATCCATTAGAAGAAGGTTTCCACACCGGAACATCCTTCTTCTCCACACTCGGCCGAATCTCCAAAATAGACTCAACCAAATCCTCGGTGAGCCTCTCCCTTAAGAGCGCCACATTCCAACGGCCATCAACCAAAAAATCAGCAACTCGAGCATCCACTGGACCCCTAACCCTTTGACGTGAAGCTAATGTCTCCGGGCCACACCAATGGTCATGCCAAAACGAGATATGATCTCCAACAAGCCAAAAAATGTGCTTTTGAGCAGCCTCCCTCGCCTCCACAAGCCGTTTCCAAACCAAAGAACTATGGGACGTCGCCCGAGCCAGCCAAGGAGACGCCCTTTTACAATAATACCCATGCAAACAAGACGCCCAAAGGCTGTCCATTTTCCGAAACCTCCACCAAAGCTTAATCGAGAAAGAATCCACCACATCCCAAAGAGACCGAAAGCCCAAGCCACCCTCCAAAACCGGCTTGCACACCTTCTTCCAAGATGCCCAATGCATCCGCTTTCTTGTCTCAAAATCACCCCATAAAAATCTCGCAAAAATTCCATGCATTTTCTTGATCACCCCCTTAGTAGGACGCATCACCTGGAAAAAATAGACAGGAATAGTGCTCAATGTTGATTTAATGAGTGTAATCCTACCTCCAGGAGACAACAAATTTAGATTCCAGCCATTCAAATGACCCCTAATCTTATCAATAATCCCCTCAAAATGGACAGCCCTACTACGTCCCACAAAAAGAGGCACTCCAAGATAAGTTAAAGGCAAACTCGTTGGTGAAAAACCGGACAGCCTTTGTATCATCCGACGTCGAGAAGACGAAGCACGCCGTCCCAAAATAAACATACTTTTTTGCACGTTCACCTTTTGACCCGAAACAGCCCCATAAAGCTCAAGGAACCTACACATCCTCCGAACACTCCTTTTAGATCCCTTCAAAAATAACATACAATCATCAGCATAAGCTAAATGAGAAAGCTTAAACCTTTTCTTTGTGTCAAAACACATATCCGGATGTTGCGCCATAAGTTGCTCCACGCCCCGTGAGAGGAACTCCGCTGTAATAACAAACAAAGCCGGAGAAATAGGGTCACCTTGTCTCAACCCCTGAGACGATGCAAAGTACCCTGCATTCTCACCATTCACTAAAACCGAGAAGTGACTTGACGAGATGCATGTGTAAATCAACTTCCGCCATCGCTCTCCAAAACCAAACTTTTCTAACATGGCCATCAAGAACCTCCATTGAACTTTATCATACGCTTTCTCCATGTCCAACTTGATGATCAAATTATGCCCTTTCGTCTTAGCATTTAGAGAGTGCACCATCTCCTGGCCCAGTAAAACATTATCCGCAATCGCCCTCCCTTTAATAAAACCACTTTGATTCGGAGAGATAATCCTAGGCAACACCGTAGCAAGCCTATCATTCAGAATCTTTGAACAAAGCTTATAAAAAGTTGTACAAAGACTAATAGGCCGAAAATCACTCCACCTTTCCGGATTTGCCTTTTTAGGAATCAACACAATAGTGGTGTTAGAGAATCCTAAAGGCAAAACGTTACCCGCAAAAAACCCTTGCACCGCCATGTAAACATCATCCTTAATAATCTCCCAACAATCATGAAAAAACTTTGTCGTGTAGCCATCAGGACCCGCCACACTATCCATTGGCATCCGACAAAGAGTTTCAAAAACCTCTTCCATAGAAGGGCACTCCACCAACATCCGATTCTCCACCTCTGAAACCAACGAAGGAATAAAATCCAAAGAATGCTGCTCTAAGTCCTCATTCCCACCCCCAAGAAAATTTTGAAAGTGAGACACCGCCGAAGACATCAACTCATCTTGGCCCTCAACCAATTGATCCCCCACCAAGATTTTATTGATTCTTCCCCGAGCCCTCCTTTTCTTCACACAAGCTTGATAAAACTTTGTGTTTCTCTCACCATCCCTCATCCAATTACAAGCAGCCCTTTGTTTCCACATATCCTCTTGCATAGAAACCCGCAACGTCAATTCAGCATTCCACCTATTGAGATCAATCAAATTAACCTCAGAAGGGTCACGGTCAAATGCAAGCTCCGCCTTTTTCACCCTTTCCTCCATCTCTTTCACCTTCACATTGACATCCCCAAACTCATTCCAATTCCACGACTTTAGCCTAAACTGCAGCCGTTTCAATTTCTCCCAAAGCCCTCTCAAACCCGAAGTCCGACAAGGAAGCCTCCAATTCTCCTCCACCATCCTTTTGAACTCTCCATGCCGCAACCACATATTCTGAAACCTAAAAGAAGATTTCCTCCTCCTTTGCTGCCTCATAAATTCGAACAACAATGGACAATGATCTGATTGCCTTCTCGCAAGGTGAGTCACCGAAGAAACCTCAAATAAATCAGTCCAACCGCTATTCACCATAACACGATCCAATCTGCCCCACGCTCCCCTTTTGTTCGTCCAAGTGAATTGGCCCCCTGTAAACCCCACGTCAAACAGCCCCGTTTCAGCAAGCACCGTGTTGAAGTCATTGATCTCACCCAACTTAGGCCGACCCTTTCCCCGTCTTTCCGTCACCGAAGTAACCGTGTTAAAGTCACCCCCAACGCACCACGGCTCATTGGTACAAACAGCCCTCAAACCATCCCAAAGCTCAACTCTCCCATGCCGAGTAGTAGATGCATACACAAAAGTCATAAAAACAGAAATCTGCAAAACCGAATCCTCCACCTTACAATGTACAAATTGAGGATGGTCTTCAACCACCTCAATTTGAACAGAATCCTCAAACATAATCCAAATTTTCCTCGAAGAATTAACAATCAAAGAAGGAAAATTAAATCTCCTAGGAAACCTCCAATCAGCATCAATTAAAGGTTCTAACAATACTAAAATTTTAGGCTTCAAGTCACGCCTCAAAGCCATAAGTTTATCTTGTGCGGGTTCATTCCCAACACCTCTAATATTCCAAATTAGTGTTTTAAACATTGGAACGAATAACAACACCCTTACCTCTCCTCGAAGTCATTCGAGAAAGCTGATCCTCAACCTCTTTAGACGCCGTCTCATCTCCTGACGGATCTGAAAGGCCACCCTCACTTATTGTTCCACGCCTTGACCTCCTTTTCGCCAATCTGTGTTTCTCATAAATCCGAGCAGCAACATCCAAAGCCCTCAGTTCCTGATCATCTAAGTCCGGACTCTCAAAAGAACCATCCGACTCATCCCCTGATTCATTAATTTGGTGTTGAATTCGTTGCACCGAATTCTCAAAAAAAGGTGATTTATACGATGTGATCGCCATCGACGAACCAGCCTCATCTCCATCCAAAACCATATTTCGAACCCTTTCATAGTTTCTCCTGATTTGTTCTCCACGTTCCTGAGTGTCTAATGAATTTCCAGAGCCCTCAATACGTTCACCATCACTCAAATTCAAACCAGGAGAAATTTGCAAATTTTCAGAACCAAGTTCCTTGTGCCCCACTCCTAGTCCCACACCCGGTAGGACTCCTAATTCCATCCCCAAGGTTTCCTTCACCAACAAGGAGTCCTGCCCCACTCCTAGTCCCACACCCGGTAGGACTCCTAATTCCACCCCCAAGGTTTCCTTCACCAACAAGGAGTCCTGCCCCACTCCTAGTCCCACACCCGGTAGGACTCCTAATTCCACCCCCAAGGTTTCCTTCACCAACAAGGAGTCCTCCTTAGGCTGTGGGTCAACCAAAACAGCCTCACCACCTTTTTGCACCACCGGGGGCCTTTTTAAAATCGTAACCGGTCCGGGCATCTCCCCTTGCACACCCCGCGTGCCATGCGTGCCCGGTGTTGCGCGCGACGGGCCATCATTGGCACGGCGCGAGGCCACCTCCGTTCTCCTCACGGTACGACCCAATCCCCTCCTCAACGAACGTCCTCGACCACCACGCGACTTAGATCGACGTCCTTGCTGTTCATGAACAGCCTTATTCACCACCTTTCCATTAACAAAACACCTCTCTTTACTATGTCCGACATGATTACACACCGTGCAATAATGGGGACGATCTCCATAAACAACTTTTTGCCAAAAACTTCCTTCCGGGCCATCAATGAAAATCTCCTTAATCTCCTCCGCAAGCAAATCAATTTCAACACAAGCCCTAGCACAACTTGGCCTAATTACCTTGGCTGTAGATTCATCAATACGTAACGGTGTCCCAATCAAAGACATAATATCATGCAACGCCTCCTTGTGATGCATGACAATGGGCAGCCGTGGCAATGATACCCAAACCGGCACTACCGAAGATTCTGACTTTGGATCAAAACTCGGGGACCACTTAAAAATCCGCATCGGAAAACCCTGAACCATCCACGATTGTCTCGACCACAACCTCGTGGAATCATCCTCCAAAGTAATCTGAATGAAAACATGCCTCGCATCAATGTCTCCCAACGAGAAAGAACCCCTTAACCCCAACTTCAAAAACCAAGTTTGCAAATCCTCCGGGGACGGACGTCCATGAGAAAATTTTCCAACCAATGCATATTTGAATTGCAACGCAAAGCAATCAAAATCAGATTTGTTAAATCTAATTGCGGGTTTTCCTTGATATGTAAACGCCTTCTTCGGTTCCGTTACACGGGTGCCAAGTGCAAAAATAGGATCATCAGCAAACGATTTGCTAATCGCCCTCGGTGACAAATCCCTCTTGCCCACCAAAGAGTGATCAAACAATCTAACAAACGAACGGCTTTGAGGCTTCACGTTAGTTTTAGGATCCAACTTTCCTCCCTCAACTTGATCACGAATCCTATTCGGAAAAGACTCCTTGAGCGATGGGAACTCCGGTAAAATCCCATCCTTCGGCTGCTCAACGGCGGTAGGTGGGCTAATCCATTCGTTTAGGCTCTAAAACATGCATTGCAAGTTATTGCTGGTTTTGGTGAATCAACGAATGTTGGTCCTTTTTGCGTTATTCAAAATCTTTCCTATAAGCTTCCTAAAGTTATGTCTTATTTTGGGCAAATCCATTCGTTTAGACTCTAAAACATGCATTGCGTGTTATTGGTGCTTTTGGTGAATCAACGAATGTTTGTCCTTTTTGTGTTATTCACAATCTTTCCTATTATCTTCCAAGAGTTGTGTCGTATTTTGGGCAAATCTATTCGTTTAGCCTCTAAAACAACATGCATTGCACGTTATTGGTGCTTTTGGTGAATCAACGAATGCTGGTTCTTTTTGTGTTATTCACAATCTTTCCTATATGTTTCCAAGAGTTGTGTCTTATTTGGGAAAAACCATTCGTTTAGGCTCTAAAACATGCATTGCAAGTTATTGGTGCTTTTGCTAAATCAACGAATGTTGTTTCTTTTTGTGTTATTCACAATCTTTCCTATAAGCTTTCAAGAGTTGTGTCTTATCCATTAGTTTAGCCTCTAAAACATGCACTGCACGTTATTGGTGGTTTTGGTGAATCAACGAATGTTGGTCCTTTTTGTGTTATTCACAATCTTTCCTATAAGCTTCCAAGAGTTGTGTCTTATTTTGGACAAATCTATTCGTTTAAGCTTTAAAACATGCATTGCAAGTTATTGGTGCTTTTGATGAATCAACGAATGTTGGTCCTTTTTGTGTTATTCACAATCTTTCCTATAAGCTTCCAAGAGTTGTGTCTTATCCATTCGTTTAGGCTCTAAAACATGCATTGCAAGTTATTGGTGCTTTTGTAGAATCAACGAAAGTTGGTCCTTTTTGTGTTATTCACAATCTTCCCTATAAGCTTCCAAGAGTTGTGTCGTATTTTGGGCAACTCGATTTGTTCAGGCACTCTAAAACATGCATTGCATGTTATTGGTGCTTTTGGTGAATCAACGAATGTTTGTCTTTTTTGTGTTAATCATAATCTTTCCTATAAGCTTCCAAGAGTTGTGTCTTATTATGGGCTAATCCATTTGTTTAGGCTCTAAAACATGCATTGCAAGTTATTGGTGGTTTTGGTGAATCAACGAATGTTGGTCCTTTTTGCGCTATTCAAAATCTTTCCTATAAGCTTCCAAAAGTTGTGTCTTATTTTGGGCAAACCCATTCGTTAGACTCTAATACATGCATTGCACGTTATTAGTGATTTTGGTGAATCAACAAATGTTGGTTATTTTTTGTGTTATTCACAATCTTTCCTATAAGCTTCCAAGAGTTGTGTATTATTTTGGGCAAATCCATTCGTTTAGACTCTAAAACATGCATAGCAAGTTATTGGTGCTTTTGGTGATTTAACGAATGTTGGTCCTTTTTGTGTTATTCACAATCTTTCCTATAAGCTTTCAAGACTGTGTCTTATATATTAGTTTAGGCTCTAAAACATGCATGGCACGTTATTGGTGCTTTTGGTGAATAAAACGAATGTTGGTCCTTTTTGAGGTATTCACAATCTTTCCTAAAAGCTTCTAAGAGTTGTGTCGTACTTTGGGTAAATCCACTCATTTAGGCTCTAAAACATGCATTGCAGTTATTGGTGCTTTTGGTGAATCAACGAATGTTGGTCCTTTTTGTGTTATTCACAATCTTTCCTATAAGCTTTCAAGACTGTGTCTTATATATTTGTTTAGGCTCTAAAACATGCATTGCAAGTTATTGGTGGTTTTGGTGAATCAACGAATGTTGGTCCTTTTTGCGCTATTCAAAATCTTTCCTATAAGCTTCCAAAAGTTGTGTCTTATTTTGGGCAAACCCATTCGTTAGACTCTAATACATGCATTGCACGTTATTAGTGATTTTGGTGAATCAACAAATGTTGGTTATTTTTTGTGTTATTCACAATCTTTCCTATAAGCTTCCAAGAGTTGTGTATTATTTTGGGCAAATCCATTCGTTTAGACTCTAAAACATGCATAGCAAGTTATTGGTGCTTTTGGTGATTTAACGAATGTTGGTCCTTTTTTGTGTTATTCACAATCTTTCCTATAAGCTTTCAAGACTGTGTCTTATATATTAGTTTAGGCTCTAAAACATGCATGGCACGTTATTGGTGCTTTTGGTGAATAAAACGAATGTTGGTCCTTTTTGTGGTATTCACAATCTTTCCTAAAAGCTTCTAAGAGTTGTGTCGTACTTTGGGTAAATCCACTCATTTAGGCTCTAAAACATGCATTGCAGTTATTGGTGCTTTTGGTGAATCAACGAATGTTGGTCCTTTTTGTGTTATTCACAATCTTTCCTATAATCTTCCATGAGTTGTGTCTTATTTTGGGCGAATCCATTCGTTTAGGCTCCAAAACATGCATTGCAAGTTATTGGGGCTTTTGGTGAATCAATGAATGTTGGTCCTTTTTGTGTTATTCACAATCTTTCCTATAAGCTTCAAAGAGTTGTGTCTTATCCATTCGTTTAGGCTCTAAAACATGCATTGCACGTTATTGGTGCTTTTGGTGTATCAAAGAATGTTGGTCCCTTTTGTGTTATTCAAAATCTTTCCTATAAGCTTCCAAGAGTTGTGTCTTATTTTCGGCAAATCCATTCGTTTACGCGCTAAAACATGCATTGCAATTTATTAGTGCTTTTGGTGAATCAACGAATGTTGGTACTTTTTGTGTTATTCACAATCTTTTCTATAAGCTTCCAAGAGTTGTGTCTTATTATGGGCTAATCCATTCGTTTAGGCTCTAAAACATGCATTGCAAGTTATTGCTGGTTTTGGTGAATCAACGAATGTTGGTCCTTTTTGCGTTATTCAAAATCTTTCCTATAAGCTTCCTAAAGTTATGTCTTATTTTGGGCAAATCCATTCGTTTAGACTCTAAAACATGCATTGCGTGTTATTGGTGCTTTTGGTGAATCAACGAATGTTTGTCCTTTTTGTGTTATTCACAATCTTTCCTATTATCTTCCAAGAGTTGTGTCGTATTTTGGGCAAATCTATTCGTTTAGCCTCTAAAACAACATGCATTGCACGTTATTGGTGCTTTTGGTGAATCAACGAATGCTGGTTCTTTTTGTGTTATTCACAATCTTTCCTATATGTTTCCAAGAGTTGTGTCTTATTTAGGAAAAACCATTCGTTTAGGCTCTAAAACATGCATTGCAAGTTATTGGTGCTTTTGCTAAATCAACGAATGTTGTTTCTTTTTGTGTTATTCACAATCTTTCCTATAAGCTTTCAAGAGTTGTGTCTTATCCATTAGTTTAGCCT
Source organism: Misopates orontium (assembly GCA_946800315.1). Lineage (NCBI taxonomy): Eukaryota > Viridiplantae > Streptophyta > Magnoliopsida > Lamiales > Plantaginaceae > Misopates > Misopates orontium. The sequence continues at coordinate 25,884,162 of OX326946.1, forward strand.
CTAAAACATACACTGCACGTTATTGGTGGTTTTGGTGAATCAACGAATGTTGGTCCTTTTTGTGTTATTCACAATCTTTCCTATAAGCTTCCAAGAGTTGTGTCTTATTTTGGACAAATCTATTCGTTTAAGCTTTAAAACATGCATTGCAAGTTATTGGTGCTTTTGATGAATCAACGAATGTTGGTCCTTTTTGTGTTATTCACAATCTTTCCTATAAGCTTCCAAGAGTTGTGTCTTATCCATTCGTTTAGGCTCTAAAACATGCATTGCAAGTTATTGGTGCTTTTGTAGAATCAACGAAAGTTGGTCCTTTTTGTGTTATTCACAATCTTCCCTATAAGCTTCCAAGAGTTGTGTCGTATTTTGGGCAACTCGATTTGTTCAGGCACTCTAAAACATGCATTGCATGTTATTGGTGCTTTTGGTGAATCAACGAATGTTTGTCTTTTTTGTGTTAATCATAATCTTTCCTATAAGCTTCCAAGAGTTGTGTCTTATTATGGGCTAATCCATTTGTTTAGGCTCTAAAACATGCATTGCAAGTTATTGGTGGTTTTGGTGAATCAACGAATGTTGGTCCTTTTTGCGCTATTCAAAATCTTTCCTATAAGCTTCCAAAAGTTGTGTCTTATTTTGGGCAAACCCATTCGTTAGACTCTAATACATGCATTGCACGTTATTAGTGATTTTGGTGAATCAACAAATGTTGGTTATTTTTTGTGTTATTCACAATCTTTCCTATAAGCTTCCAAGAGTTGTGTATTATTTTGGGCAAATCCATTCGTTTAGACTCTAAAACATGCATAGCAAGTTATTGGTGCTTTTGGTGATTTAACGAATGTTGGTCCTTTTTGTGTTATTCACAATCTTTCCTATAAGCTTTCAAGACTGTGTCTTATATATTAGTTTAGGCTCTAAAACATGCATGGCACGTTATTGGTGCTTTTGGTGAATAAAACGAATGTTGGTCCTTTTTGAGGTATTCACAATCTTTCCTAAAAGCTTCTAAGAGTTGTGTCGTACTTTGGGTAAATCCACTCATTTAGGCTCTAAAACATGCATTGCAGTTATTGGTGCTTTTGGTGAATCAACGAATGTTGGTCCTTTTTGTGTTATTCACAATCTTTCCTATAAGCTTTCAAGACTGTGTCTTATATATTTGTTTAGGCTCTAAAACATGCATTGCAAGTTATTGGTGGTTTTGGTGAATCAACGAATGTTGGTCCTTTTTGCGCTATTCAAAATCTTTCCTATAAGCTTCCAAAAGTTGTGTCTTATTTTGGGCAAACCCATTCGTTAGACTCTAATACATGCATTGCACGTTATTAGTGATTTTGGTGAATCAACAAATGTTGGTTATTTTTTGTGTTATTCACAATCTTTCCTATAAGCTTCCAAGAGTTGTGTATTATTTTGGGCAAATCCATTCGTTTAGACTCTAAAACATGCATAGCAAGTTATTGGTGCTTTTGGTGATTTAACGAATGTTGGTCCTTTTTTGTGTTATTCACAATCTTTCCTATAAGCTTTCAAGACTGTGTCTTATATATTAGTTTAGGCTCTAAAACATGCATGGCACGTTATTGGTGCTTTTGGTGAATAAAACGAATGTTGGTCCTTTTTGTGGTATTCACAATCTTTCCTAAAAGCTTCTAAGAGTTGTGTCGTACTTTGGGTAAATCCACTCATTTAGGCTCTAAAACATGCATTGCAGTTATTGGTGCTTTTGGTGAATCAACGAATGTTGGTCCTTTTTGTGTTATTCACAATCTTTCCTATAATCTTCCATGAGTTGTGTCTTATTTTGGGCGAATCCATTCGTTTAGGCTCCAAAACATGCATTGCAAGTTATTGGGGCTTTTGGTGAATCAATGAATGTTGGTCCTTTTTGTGTTATTCACAATCTTTCCTATAAGCTTCAAAGAGTTGTGTCTTATCCATTCGTTTAGGCTCTAAAACATGCATTGCACGTTATTGGTGCTTTTGGTGTATCAAAGAATGTTGGTCCCTTTTGTGTTATTCAAAATCTTTCCTATAAGCTTCCAAGAGTTGTGTCTTATTTTCGGCAAATCCATTCGTTTACGCGCTAAAACATGCATTGCAATTTATTAGTGCTTTTGGTGAATCAACGAATGTTGGTACTTTTTGTGTTATTCACAATCTTTTCTATAAGCTTCCAAGAGTTGTGTCTTATTATGGGCTAATCCATTCGTTTAGGCTCTAAAACATGCATTGCAAGTTATTGCTGGTTTTGGTGAATCAACGAATGTTGGTCCTTTTTGCGTTATTCAAAATCTTTCCTATAAGCTTCCTAAAGTTATGTCTTATTTTGGGCAAATCCATTCGTTTAGACTCTAAAACATGCATTGCGTGTTATTGGTGCTTTTGGTGAATCAACGAATGTTTGTCCTTTTTGTGTTATTCACAATCTTTCCTATTATCTTCCAAGAGTTGTGTCGTATTTTGGGCAAATCTATTCGTTTAGCCTCTAAAACAACATGCATTGCACGTTATTGGTGCTTTTGGTGAATCAACGAATGCTGGTTCTTTTTGTGTTATTCACAATCTTTCCTATATGTTTCCAAGAGTTGTGTCTTATTTAGGAAAAACCATTCGTTTAGGCTCTAAAACATGCATTGCAAGTTATTGGTGCTTTTGCTAAATCAACGAATGTTGTTTCTTTTTGTGTTATTCACAATCTTTCCTATAAGCTTTCAAGAGTTGTGTCTTATCCATTAGTTTAGCCTCTAAAACATACACTGCACGTTATTGGTGGTTTTGGTGAATCAACGAATGTTGGTCCTTTTTGTGTTATTCACAATCTTTCCTATAAGCTTCCAAGAGTTGTGTCTTATTTTGGACAAATCTATTCGTTTAAGCTTTAAAACATGCATTGCAAGTTATTGGTGCTTTTGATGAATCAACGAATGTTGGTCCTTTTTGTGTTATTCACAATCTTTCCTATAAGCTTCCAAGAGTTGTGTCTTATCCATTCGTTTAGGCTCTAAAACATGCATTGCAAGTTATTGGTGCTTTTGTAGAATCAACGAAAGTTGGTCCTTTTTGTGTTATTCACAATCTTCCCTATAAGCTTCCAAGAGTTGTGTCGTATTTTGGGCAACTCGATTTGTTCAGGCACTCTAAAACATGCATTGCATGTTATTGGTGCTTTTGGTGAATCAACGAATGTTTGTCTTTTTTGTGTTAATCATAATCTTTCCTATAAGCTTCCAAGAGTTGTGTCTTATTATGGGCTAATCCATTTGTTTAGGCTCTAAAACATGCATTGCAAGTTATTGGTGGTTTTGGTGAATCAACGAATGTTGGTCCTTTTTGCGCTATTCAAAATCTTTCCTATAAGCTTCCAAAAGTTGTGTCTTATTTTGGGCAAACCCATTCGTTAGACTCTAATACATGCATTGCACGTTATTAGTGATTTTGGTGAATCAACAAATGTTGGTTATTTTTTGTGTTATTCACAATCTTTCCTATAAGCTTCCAAGAGTTTTTTTTTTTTTTTTTTTTTTTTTTTTTTTTTTTTTTTTTAAAGAAACCGAAACTTTCATAGAATCAAAAGCAAGAGTTAGTCGAGATAGTCCAAAATGGACTCTCGACGCTTACAAAAAATCAAAGCAAACATCAAAAAAGCTCAAAAAAGGAACTAATGAGGGAACCTTAAGTAAGGAACACCTCGACAATCAAGCAAAGCTAAACCAATCACTTTACGACTACATCTATCACTACCAAAACTATCAAAGGTCTTCAAATCACAAGCTTCATTAGCCAATAGATCAGCTACTGAATTTCCTTCCCGAAAGATATGCGACACCTTCACTTCCATTTGACAAAGAAGCACCCGATTCCTTTGCAACAAAGCGGCGATCTTCCAATTCCCACAACCGCCCGAAGCCACCAACGTCACCAACACTTGTGCATCCAATTCAACATGAACCCTTAAAAAACCCTTTTCAAAACACAACTCCAGACCACGCAACAGCCCCCAAGCTTCCGCCTCCATATTGGTACCAATACCAAAATAGTGATGAAAAGCAAAAAGAATATTGCCCTCATGATCCCGAACAACACCACCACCAGCAGCCTCCCCCGGATTCCCCCTAGAACAACCATCCGTGTTTAACTTTACCCAAGGAAACCTCGGACAACGCCAAACCACCACCTTAATCTCCTTACCACTCGGCCCCACTCTTTGAAACTTCCACAACTTCCCAACCTCAAAATGGTCCGACCAGCCAATCTTAACCCCAATAAGACGAATCGTATCAACGTATCTCAACACCTTTCCAATGATCTTAGACGGCACAATGCGAATCATCCTATGCTTCGAGTCATTACGAGCAGCCCATAAAAACCAAATGATCAAAACCGGAATCAGGCCCCGAACATGACCCGGCTTGACCCCACTCAACCATCCAACCTTTGCCTCATTCAATGTACAAAGCACATTGACATTGAAGAGGCCCCCAAAAAAACTCCAAACATGCCGAGCCGCCGCCCCTGACCAAATAATATGATCAATCGACTCCACCTCTCGACAACATTGGCACTTAGAAGCCAAACAAACACCATTAGCCTGAAGATTACTATCAGAAGGAATCCACCCAAAGTGCAACTTCCAACCAAAAAACGAAATATGAGGCATAATCGATTTATGCCAAAACCACTTAGCCTCATCCACCGGTTCATTTGGAGTTCTCACCAACTCCCACGCAGATTTTGCCGAGAAACATCCATTAGAAGAAGGTTTCCACACCGGAACATCCTTCTTCTCCACACTCGGCCGAATCTCCAAAATAGACTCAACCAAATCCTCGGCGAGCCTCTCCCTTAAGAGCGCCACATTCCAACGGCCATTAACCAAAAAATCAGCAACTCGAGCATCCACTGGACCCCTAACCCTTTGACGTGAAGCTAATGTCTCCGGGCCACACCAATGGTCATGCCAAAACGAGATATGACCTTCTCCAACAAGCCAAAAAATCTGCTTTTGAGCAGCCTCCCTCGCCTCCACAAGCCGTTTCCAAACCAAAGAACTATGGGACGTCGCCCGAGCCAGCCAAGGAGACGCCCTTTTACAATAATACCCATGCAAACAAGACGCCCAAAGGCTGTCCATTTTCCGAAACCTCCACCAAAGCTTAATCGAGAAAGAATCCACCACATCCCAAAGAGACCGAAAGCCCAAGCCACCCTCCAAAACCGGCTTGCACACCTTCTTCCAAGATGCCCAATGCATCCGCTTTCTTGTCTCAAAATCACCCCATAAAAACCTCGCAAAAATTCCATGCATTTTCTTGATCACCCCCTTAGTAGGACGCATCACCTGGAAAAAATAGACAGGAATAGTGCTCAATGTTGATTTAATGAGTGTAATCCTACCTCCAGGAGACAACAAATTTAGATTCCAGCCATTCAAATGACCCCTAATCTTATCAATAATCCCCTCAAAATGGACAGCCCTACTACGTCCCACAAAAAGAGGCACTCCAAGATAAGTTAAAGGCAAACTCGTTGGTGAAAAACCGGACAGCCTTTGTATCATCCGACGTCGAGAAGACGAAGCACGCCGTCCCAAAATAAACATACTTTTTTGCACGTTCACCTTTTGACCCGAAACAGCCCCATAAAGCTCAAGGAACCTACACATCCTCCGAACACTCCTTTTAGATCCCTTCAAAAATAACATACAATCATCAGCATAAGCTAAATGAGAAAGCTTAAACCTTTTCTTTGTGTCAAAACACATATCCGGATGTTGCGCCATAAGTTGCTCCACGCCCCGTGAGAGGAACTCCGCTGCAATAACAAACAAAGCCGGAGAAATAGGGTCACCTTGTCTCAACCCCTGAGACGATGCAAAGTACCCTGCATTCTCACCATTCACTAAAACCGAGAAGTGACTTGACGAGATGCATGTGTAAATCAACTTCCGCCATCGCTCTCCAAAACCAAACTTTTCTAACATGGCCATCAAGAACCTCCATTGAACTTTATCATACGCTTTCTCCATGTCCAACTTGATGATCAAATTATGCCCTTTCGTCTTAGCATTTAGAGAGTGCACCATCTCCTGGCCCAGTAAAACATTATCCGCAATCGCCCTCCCTTTAATAAAACCACTTTGATTCGGAGAGATAATCCTAGGCAACACCGCAGCAAGCCTATCATTCAGAATCTTTGAACAAAGCTTATAAAAAGTTGTACAAAGACTAATAGGCCGAAAATCACTCCACCTTTCCGGATTTGCCTTTTTAGGAATCAACACAATAGTGGTGTTAGAGAATCCTAAAGGCAAAACGTTACCCGCAAAAAACCCTTGCACCGCCATGTAAACATCATCCTTAATAATCTCCCAACAATCATGAAAAAACTTTGTCGTGTAGCCATCAGGACCCGCCACACTATCCATTGGCATCCGACAAAGAGTTTCAAAAACCTCTTCCATAGAAGGGCACTCCACCAACATCCGATTCTCCACCTCTGAAACCAACGAAGGAATAAAATCCAAAGAATGCTGCTCTAAGTCCTCATTCCCACCCCCAAGAAAATTTTGAAAGTGAGACACCGCCGAAGACATCAACTCATCTTGGCCCTCAACCAATTGATCCCCCACCAAGATTTTATTGATTCTTCCCCGAGCCCTCCTTTTCTTCACACAAGCTTGATAAAACTTTGTGTTTCTCTCACCATCCCTCATCCAATTACAAGCAGCCCTTTGTTTCCACATATCCTCTTGCATAGAAACCCGCAACGTCAATTCAGCATTCCACCTATTGAGATCAATCAAATTAACCTCAGAAGGGTCACGGTCAAATGCAAGCTCCGCCTTTTTCACCCTTTCCTCCATCTCTTTCACCTTCACATTGACATCCCCAAACTCATTCCAATTCCACGACTTTAGCCTAAACTGCAGCCGTTTCAATTTCTCCCAAAGCCCTCTCAAACCCGAAGTCCGACAAGGAAGCCTCCAATTCTCCTCCACCATCCTTTTGAACTCTCCATGCCGCAACCACATATTCTGAAACCTAAAAGAAGATTTCCTCCTCCTTTGCTGCCTCATAAATTCGAACAACAATGGACAATGATCTGATTGCCTTCTCGCAAGGTGAGTCACCGAAGAAACCTCAAATAAATCAGTCCAACCGCTATTCACCATAACACGATCCAATCTGCCCCACGCTCCCCTTTTGTTCGTCCAAGTGAATTGGCCCCCTGTAAACCCCACGTCAAACAGCCCCGTTTCAGCAAGCACCGTGTTGAAGTCATTGATCTCACCCAACTTAGGCCGACCCTTTCCCCGTCTTTCCGTCACCGAAGTAACCGTGTTAAAGTCACCCCCAACACACCACGGCTCATTGGTACAAACAGCCCTCAAACCATCCCAAAGCTCAACTCTCCCATGCCGAGTAGTAGATGCATACACAAAAGTCATAAAAACAGAAATCTGCAAAACCGAATCCTCCACCTTACAATGTACAAATTGAGGATGGTCTTCAACCACCTCAATTTGAACAGAATCCTCAAACATAATCCAAATTTTCCTCGAAGAATTAACAATCAAAGAAGGAAAATTAAATCTCCTAGGAAACCTCCAATCAGCATCAATTAAAGGTTCTAACAATACTAAAATTTTAGGCTTCAAGTCACGCCTCAAAGCCATAAGTTTATCTTGTGCGGGTTCATTCCCAACACCTCTAATATTCCAAATTAGTGTTTTAAACATTGGAACGAATAACAACACCCTTACCTCTCCTCGAAGTCATTCGAGAAAGCTGATCCTCAACCTCTTTAGACGCCGTCTCATCTCCTGACGGATCTGAAAGGCCACCCTCACTTATTGTTCCACGCCTTGACCTCCTTTTCGCCAATCTGTGTTTCTCATAAATCCGAGCAGCAACATCCAAAGCCCTCAGTTCCTGATCGTCTAAGTCCGGACTCTCAAAAGAACCATCCGACTTATCCCCTGATTCATTAATTTGGTGTTGAATTCGTTGCACCGAATTCTCAAAAAAAGGTGATTTATACGATGTGATCGCCATCGACGAACCAGCCTCATCTCCATCCAAAACCATATTTCGAACCCTTTCATAGTTTCTCCTGATTTGTTCTCCACGTTCCTGAGTGTCTAATGAATTTCTAGAGCCCTCAATACGTTCACCATCACTCAAATTCAAACCAGGAGAAATTTGCAAATTTTCAGAACCAAGTTCCTTGTGCCCCACTCCTAGTCCCACACCCGGTAGGACTCCTAATTCCATCCCCAAGGTTTCCTTCACCAACAAGGAGTCCTGCCCCACTCCTAGTCCCACACCCGGTAGGACTCCTAATTCCACCCCCAAGGTTTCCTTCACCAACAAGGAGTCCTGCCCCACTCCTAGTCCCACACCCGGTAGGACTCCTAATTCCACCCCCAAGGTTTCCTTCACCAACAAGGAGTCCTCCTTAGGCTGTGGGTCAACCAAAACAGCCTCACCACCTTGTTGCACCACCGGGGGCCTTTTTAAAATCGTAACCGGTCCGGGCATCTCCCCTTGCACACCCCGCGTGCCATGCGTGCCCGGTGTTGCGCGCGACGGGCCATCATTGGCACGGCGCGAGGGCACCTCCGTTCTCCTCACGGTACGACCCAATCCCCTCCTCAACGAACGTCCTCGACCACCACGCGACTTAGATCGACGTCCTTGCTGTTCATGAACAGCCTTATTCACCACCTTTCCATTAACAAAACACCTCTCTTTACTATGTCCGACATGATTACACACCGTGCAATAATGGGGACGATCTCCATAAACAACTTTTTGCCAAAAACTTCCTTCCGGGCCATCAATGAAAATCTCCTTAATCTCCTCCGCAAGCAAATCAATTTCAACACAAGCCCTAGCACAACTTGGCCTAATTACCTTGGCTGTAGATTCATCAATACGTAACGGTGTCCCAATCAAAGACATAATATCATGCAACGCCTCCTTGTGATGCATGACAATGGGCAGCCGTGGCAATGATACCCAAACCGGCACTACCGAAGATTCTGACTTTGGATCAAAACTCGGGGACCACTTAAAAATCCGCATCGGAAAACCCTGAACCATCCACGATTGTCTCGAAAACATGTTGGGCAAATCCATTCGTTTAGACTCTAAAACATGCATAGCAAGTTATTGGTGCTTTTGGTGATTTAACGAATGTTGGTCCTTTTTGTGTTATTCACAATCTTTCCTATAAGCTTTCAAGACTGTGTCTTATATATTAGTTTAGGCTCTAAAACATGCATGGCACGTTATTGGTGCTTTTGGTGAATAAAACGAATGTTGGTCCTTTTTGTGGTATTCACAATCTTTCCTATAAGCTTCTAAGAGTTGTGTCGTACTTTAGGTAAATCCACTCGTTTAGGCTCTAAAACATGCATTGCAGTTATTGGTGCTTTTGGTGAATCAACGAATGTTGGTCCTTTTTGTGTTATTCACAATCTTTCCTATAATCTTCCATGAGTTGTGTCTTATTTTGGGCGAATCCATTCGTTTAGGCTCCAAAACATGCATTGCAAGTTATTGGGGCTTTTGGTGAATCAATGAATGTTGGTCCTTTTTGTGTTATTCACAATCTTTCCTATAAGCTTCAAAGAGTTGTGTCTTATCCATTCGTTTAGGCTCTAAAACATGCATTGCACGTTATTGGTGCTTTTGGTGTATCAAAGAATGTTGGTCCCTTTTGTGTTATTCAAAATCTTTCCTATAAGCTTCCAAGAGTTGTGTCTTATTTTCGGCAAATCCATTCGTTTACGCGCTAAAACATGCATTGCAATTTATTAGTGCTTTTGGTGAATCAACGAATGTTGGTACTTTTTGTGTTATTCACAATCTTTTCTATAAGCTTCCAAGAGTTGTGTCTTATTATGGGCTAATCCATTCGTTTAGGCTCTAAAACATGCATTGCAAGTTATTGCTGGTTTTGGTGAATCAACGAATGTTGGTCCTTTTTGCGTTATTCAAAATCTTTCCTATAAGCTTCCTAAAGTTATGTCTTATTTTGGGCAAATCCATTCGTTTAGACTCTAAAACATGCATTGCGTGTTATTGGTGCTTTTGGTGAATCAACGAATGTTTGTCCTTTTTGTGTTATTCAGAATCTTTCCTATTATCTTCCAAGAGTTGTGTCGTATTTTGGGCAAATCTATTCGTTTAGCCTCTAAAACAACATGCATTGCACGTTATTGGTGCTTTTGGTGAATCAACGAATGCTGGTTCTTTTTGTGTTATTCACAATCTTTCCTATATGTTTCCAAGAGTTGTGTCTTATTTAGGAAAAACCATTCGTTTAGGCTCTAAACATGCATTGCAAGTTATTGGTGCTTTTGCTAAATCAACAAATGTTGTTTCTTTTTGTGTTATTCACAATCTTTCCTATAAGCTTTCAAGAGTTGTGTCTTATCCATTAGTTTAGCCTCTAAAACATACATTGCACGTTATTGGTGGTTTTGGTGAATCAACGAATGTTGGTCCTTTTTGTGTTATTCACAATCTTTCCTATAAGCTTCCAAGAGTTGTGTCTTATTTTGGACAAATCTATTCGTTTAAGCTTTAAAACATGCATTGCAAGTTATTGGTGCTTTTGATGAATCAACGAATGTTGGTCCTTTTTGTGTTATTCACAATCTTTCCTATAAGCTTCCAAGAGTTGTGTCTTATCCATTCGTTTAGGCTCTAAAACATGCATTGCAAGTTATTGGTGCTTTTGTAGAATCAACGAAAGTTGGTCCTTTTTGTGTTATTCACAATCTTCCCTATAAGCTTCCAAGAGTTGTGTCGTATTTTGGGCAACTCGATTTGTTCAGGCACTCTAAAACATGCATTGCATGTTATTGGTGCTTTTGGTGAATCAACGAATGTTTGTCTTTTTTGTGTTAATCATAATCTTTCCTATAAGCTTCCAAGAGTTGTGTCTTATTATGGGCTAATCCATTTGTTTAGGCTCTAAAACATGCATTGCAAGTTATTGGTGGTTTTGGTGAATCAACGAATGTTGGTCCTTTTTGCGCTATTCAAAATCTTTCCTATAAGCTTCCAAAAGTTGTGTCTTATTTTGGGCAAACCCATTCGTTAGACTCTAATACATGCATTGCACGTTATTAGTGATTTTGGTGAATCAACAAATGTTGGTTATTTTTTGTGTTATTCACAATCTTTCCTATAAGCTTCCAAGAGTTTTTTTTTTTTTTTTTTTTTTTTTTTTTTTTTTTTTTTTTAAAGAAACCGAAACTTTCATAGAATCAAAAGCAAGAGTTAGTCGAGATAGTCCAAAATGGACTCTCGACGCTTACAAAAAATCAAAGCAAACATCAAAAAAGCTCAAAAAAGGAACTAATGAGGGAACCTTAAGTAAGGAACACCTCGACAATCAAGCAAAGCTAAACCAATCACTTTACGACTACATCTATCACTACCAAAACTATCAAAGGTCTTCAAATCACAAGCTTCATTAGCCAATAGATCAGCTACTGAATTTCCTTCCCGAAAGATATGCGACACCTTCACTTCCATTTGACAAAGAAGCACCCGATTCCTTTGCAACAAAGCGGCGATCTTCCAATTCCCACAACCGCCCGAAGCCACCAACGTCACCAACACTTGTGCATCCAATTCAACATGAACCCTTAAAAAACCCTTTTCAAAACACAACTCCAGACCACGCAACAGCCCCCAAGCTTCCGCCTCCATATTGGTACCAATACCAAAATAGTGATGAAAAGCAAAAAGAATATTGCCCTCATGATCCCGAACAACACCACCACCAGCAGCCTCCCCCGGATTCCCCCTAGAACAACCATCCGTGTTTAACTTTACCCAAGGAAACCTCGGACAACGCCAAACCACCACCTTAATCTCCTTACCACTCGGCCCCACTCTTTGAAACTTCCACAACTTCCCAACCTCAAAATGGCCCGACCAGCCAATCTTAACCCCAATAAGACGAATCGTATCAACGTATCTCAACACCTTTCCAATGATCTTAGACGGCACAATGCGAATCATCCTATGCTTCGAGTCATTACGAGCAGCCCATAAAAACCAAATGATCAAAACCGGAATCAGGCCCCGAACATGACCCGGCTTGACCCCACTCAACCATCCAACCTTTGCCTCATTCAATGTACAAAGCACATTGACATTGAAGAGGCCCCCAAAAAAACTCCAAACATGCCGAGCCGCCGCCCCTGACCAAATAATATGATCAATCGACTCCACCTCTCGACAACATTGGCACTTAGAAGCCAAACAAACACCATTAGCCTGAAGATTACTATCAGAAGGAATCCACCCAAAGTGCAACTTCCAACCAAAAAACGAAATATGAGGCATAATCGATTTATGCCAAAACCACTTAGCCTCATCCACCGGTTCATTTGGAGTTCTCACCAACTCCCACGCAGATTTTGCCGAGAAACATCCATTAGAAGAAGGTTTCCACACCGGAACATCCTTCTTCTCCACACTCGGCCGAATCTCCAAAATAGACTCAACCAAATCCTCGGCGAGCCTCTCCCTTAAGAGCGCCACATTCCAACGGCCATTAACCAAAAAATCAGCAACTCGAGCATCCACTGGACCCCTAACCCTTTGACGTGAAGCTAATGTCTCCGGGCCACACCAATGGTCATGCCAAAACGAGATATGACCTTCTCCAACAAGCCAAAAAATCTGCTTTTGAGCAGCCTCCCTCACCTCCACAAGCCGTTTCCAAACCAAAGAACTATGGGACGTCGCCCGAGCCAGCCAAGGAGACGCCCTTTTACAATAATACCCATGCAAACAAGACGCCCAAAGGCTGTCCATTTTCCGAAACCTCCACCAAAGCTTAATCGAGAAAGAATCCACCACATCCCAAAGAGACCGAAAGCCCAAGCCACCCTCCAAAACCGGCTTGCACACCTTCTTCCAAGATGCCCAATGCATCCGCTTTCTTGTCTCAAAATCACCCCATAAAAACCTCGCAAAAATTCCATGCATTTTCTTGATCACCCCCTTAGTAGGACGCATCACCTGGAAAAAATAGACAGGAATAGTGCTCAATGTTGATTTAATGAGTGTAATCCTACCTCCAGGAGACAACAAATTTAGATTCCAGCCATTCAAATGACCCCTAATCTTATCAATAATCCCCTCAAAATGGACAGCCCTACTACGTCCCACAAAAAGAGGCACTCCAAGATAAGTTAAAGGCAAACTCGTTGGTGAAAAACCGGACAGCCTTTGTATCATCCGACGTCGAGAAGACGAAGCACGCCGTCCCAAAATAAACATACTTTTTTGCACGTTCACCTTTTGACCCGAAACAGCCCCATAAAGCTCAAGGAACCTACACATCCTCCGAACACTCCTTTTAGATCCCTTCAAAAATAACATACAATCATCAGCATAAGCTAAATGAGAAAGCTTAAACCTTTTCTTTGTGTCAAAACACATATCCGGATGTTGCGCCATAAGTTGCTCCACGCCCCGTGAGAGGAACTCCGCTGCAATAACAAACAAAGCCGGAGAAATAGGGTCACCTTGTCTCAACCCCTGAGACGATGCAAAGTACCCTGCATTCTCACCATTCACTAAAACCGAGAAGTGACTTGACGAGATGCATGTGTAAATCAACTTCCGCCATCGCTCTCCAAAACCAAACTTTTCTAACATGGCCATCAAGAACCTCCATTGAACTTTATCATACGCTTTCTCCATGTCCAACTTGATGATCAAATTATGCCCTTTCGTCTTAGCATTTAGAGAGTGCACCATCTCCTGGCCCAGTAAAACATTATCCGCAATCGCCCTCCCTTTAATAAAACCACTTTGATTCGGAGAGATAATCCTAGGCAACACCGCAGCAAGCCTATCATTCAGAATCTTTGAACAAAGCTTATAAAAAGTTGTACAAAGACTAATAGGCCGAAAATCACTCCACCTTTCCGGATTTGCCTTTTTAGGAATCAACACAATAGTGGTGTTAGAGAATCCTAAAGGCAAAACGTTACCCGCAAAAAACCCTTGCACCGCCATGTAAACATCATCCTTAATAATCTCCCAACAATCATGAAAAAACTTTGTCGTGTAGCCATCAGGACCCGCCACACTATCCATTGGCATCCGACAAAGAGTTTCAAAAACCTCTTCCATAGAAGGGCACTCCACCAACATCCGATTCTCCACCTCTGAAACCAACGAAGGAATAAAATCCAAAGAATGCTGCTCTAAGTCCTCATTCCCACCCCCAAGAAAATTTTGAAAGTGAGACACCGCCGAAGACATCAACTCATCTTGGCCCTCAACCAATTGATCCCCCACCAAGATTTTATTGATTCTTCCCCGAGCCCTCCTTTTCTTCACACAAGCTTGATAAAACTTTGTGTTTCTCTCACCATCCCTCATCCAATTACAAGCAGCCCTTTGTTTCCACATATCCTCTTGCATAGAAACCCGCAACGTCAATTCAGCATTCCACCTATTGAGATCAATCAAATTAACCTCAGAAGGGTCACGGTCAAATGCAAGCTCCGCCTTTTTCACCCTTTCCTCCATCTCTTTCACCTTCACATTGACATCCCCAAACTCATTCCAATTCCACGACTTTAGCCTAAACTGCAGCCGTTTCAATTTCTCCCAAAGCCCTCTCAAACCCGAAGTCCGACAAGGAAGCCTCCAATTCTCCTCCACCATCCTTTTGAACTCTCCATGCCGCAACCACATATTCTGAAACCTAAAAGAAGATTTCCTCCTCCTTTGCTGCCTCATAAATTCGAACAACAATGGACAATGATCTGATTGCCTTCTCGCAAGGTGAGTCACCGAAGAAACCTCAAATAAATCAGTCCAACCGCTATTCACCATAACACGATCCAATCTGCCCCACGCTCCCCTTTTGTTCGTCCAAGTGAATTGGCCCCCTGTAAACCCCACATCAAACAGCCCCGTTTCAGCAAGCACCGTGTTGAAGTCATTGATCTCACCCAACTTAGGCCGACCCTTTCCCCGTCTTTCCGTCACCGAAGTAACCGTGTTAAAGTCACCCCCAACACACCACGGCTCATTGGTACAAACAGCCCTCAAACCATCCCAAAGCTCAACTCTCCCATGCCGAGTAGTAGATGCATACACAAAAGTCGTAAAAACAGAAATCTGCAAAACCGAATCCTCCACCTTACAATGTACAAATTGAGGATGGTCTTCAACCACCTCAATTTGAACAGAATCCTCAAACATAATCCAAATTTTCCTCGAAGAATTAACAATCAAAGAAGGAAAATTAAATCTCCTAGGAAACCTCCAATCAGCATCAATTAAAGGTTCTAACAATACTAAAATTTTAGGCTTCAAGTCACGCCTCAAAGCCATAAGTTTATCTTGTGCGGGTTCATTCCCAACACCTCTAATATTCCAAATTAGTGTTTTAAACATTGGAACGAATAACAACACCCTTACCTCTCCTCGAAGTCATTCGAGAAAGCTGATCCTCAACCTCTTTAGACGCCGTCTCATCTCCTGACGGATCTGAAAGGCCACCCTCACTTATTGTTCCACGCCTTGACCTCCTTTTCGCCAATCTGTGTTTCTCATAAATCCGAGCAGCAACATCCAAAGCCCTCAGTTCCTGATCGTCTAAGTCCGGACTCTCAAAAGAACCATCCGACTCATCCCCTGATTCATTAATTTGGTGTTGAATTCGTTGCACCGAATTCTCAAAAAAAGGTGATTTATACGATGTGATCGCCATCGACGAACCAGCCTCATCTCCATCCAAAACCATATTTCGAACCCTTTCATAGTTTCTCCTGATTTGTTCTCCACGTTCCTGAGTGTCTAATGAATTTCTAGAGCCCTCAATACGTTCACCATCACTCAAATTCAAACCAGGAGAAATTTGCAAATTTTCAGAACCAAGTTCCTTGTGCCCCACTCCTAGTCCCACACCCGGTAGGACTCCTAATTCCATCCCCAAGGTTTCCTTCACCAACAAGGAGTCCTGCCCCACTCCTAGTCCCACACCCGGTAGGACTCCTAATTCCACCCCCAAGGTTTCCTTCACCAACAAGGAGTCCTGCCCCACTCCTAGTCCCACACCCGGTAGGACTCCTAATTCCACCCCCAAGGTTTCCTTCACCAACAAGGAGTCCTCCTTAGGCTGTGGGTCAACCAAAACAGCCTCACCACCTTGTTGCACCACCGGGGGCCTTTTTAAAATCGTAACCGGTCCGGGCATCTCCCCTTGCACACCCCGCGTGCCATGCGTGCCCGGTGTTGCGCGCGACGGGCCATCATTGGCACGGCGCGAGGGCACCTCCGTTCTCCTCACGGTACGACCCAATCCCCTCCTCAACGAACGTCCTCGACCACCACGCGACTTAGATCGACGTCCTTGCTGTTCATGAACAGCCTTATTCACCACCTTTCCATTAACAAAACACCTCTCTTTACTATGTCCGACATGATTACACACCGTGCAATAATGGGGACGATCTCCATAAACAACTTTTTGCCAAAAACTTCCTTCCGGGCCATCAATGAAAATCTCCTTAATCTCCTCCGCAAGCAAATCAATTTCAACACAAGCCCTAGCACAACTTGGCCTAATTACCTTGGCTGTAGATTCATCAATACGTAACGGTGTCCCAATCAAAGACATAATATCATGCAACGCCTCCTTGTGATGCATGACAATGGGCAGCCGTGGCAATGATACCCAAACCGGCACTACCGAAGATTCTGACTTTGGATCAAAACTCGGGGACCACTTAAAAATCCGCATCGGAAAACCCTGAACCATCCACGATTGTCTCGAAAACATGTTGGGCAAATCCATTCGTTTAGACTCTAAAACATGCATAGCAAGTTATTGGTGCTTTTGGTGATTTAACGAATGTTGGTCCTTTTTGTGTTATTCACAATCTTTCCTATAAGCTTTCAAGACTGTGTCTTATATATTAGTTTAGGCTCTAAAACATGCATGGCACGTTATTGGTGCTTTTGGTGAATAAAACGAATGTTGGTCCTTTTTGTGGTATTCACAATCTTTCCTATAAGCTTCTAAGAGTTGTGTCGTACTTTGGGTAAATCCACTCGTTTAGGCTCTAAAACATGCATTGCAGTTATTGGTGCTTTTGGTGAATCAACGAATGCTGGTTCTTTTTGTGTTATTCACAATCTTTCCTATATGTTTCCAAGAGTTGTGTCTTATTTGGGAAAAACCATTCGTTTAGGCTCTAAAACATGCATTGCAAGTTATTGGTGCTTTTGCTAAATCAACGAATGTTGTTTCTTTTTGTGTTATTCACAATCTTTCCTATAAGCTTCCAAGAGTTGTGTCTTATCCATTCGTTTAGGCTCTAAAACATGCATTGCAAGTTATTGGTGCTTTTGTAGAATCAACGAAAGTTGGTCCTTTTTGTGTTATTCACAATCTTCCCTATAAGCTTCCAAGAGTTGTGTCGTATTTTGGGCAACTCGATTTGTTCAGGCACTCTAAAACATGCATTGCATGTTATTGGTGCTTTTGGTGAATCAACGAATGTTTGTCTTTTTTGTGTTAATCATAATCTTTCCTATAAGCTTCCAAGAGTTGTGTCTTATTATGGGCTAATCCATTTGTTTAGGCTCTAAAACATGCATTGCAAGTTATTGGTGGTTTTGGTGAATGAACGAATGTTGGTCCTTTTTGCGCTATTCAAAATCTTTCCTATAAGCTTCCAAAAGTTGTGTCTTATTTTGGGCAAACCCATTCGTTAGACTCTAATACATGCATTGCACGTTATTAGTGATTTTGGTGAATCAACAAATGTTGGTTATTTTTTGTGTTATTCACAATCTTTCCTATAAGCTTCCAAGAGTTTTTTTTTTTTTTTTTTTTTTTTAAAAGAAACCGAAACTTTCATAGAATCAAAAGCAAGAGTTAGTCGAGATAGTCCAAAATGGACTCTCGACGCTTACAAAAAATCAAAGCAAACATCAAAAAAGCTCAAAAAAGGAACTAATGAGGGAACCTTAAGTAAGGAACACCTCGACAATCAAGCAAAGCTAAACCAATCACTTTACGACTACATCTATCACTACCAAAACTATCAAAGGTCTTCAAATCACAAGCTTCATTAGCCAATAGATCAGCTACTGAATTTCCTTCCCGAAAGATATGCGACACCTTCACTTCCATTTGACAAAGAAGCACCCGAATCCTTTGCAACAAAGCGGCGATCTTCATATTCCCACAACCGCCCGAAGCCACCAACGTCACCAACACTTGTGCATCCAATTCAACATGAACCCTTAAAAAACCCTTTTCAAAACACAACTCCAGACCACGCAACAGCCCCCAAGCTTCCGCCTCCATATTGGTACCAATACCAAAATAGTGATGAAAAGCAAAAAGAATATTGCCCTCATGATCCCGAACAACACCACCACCAGCAGCCTCCCCCGGATTCCCCCTAGAACAACCATCCGTGTTTAACTTTACCCAAGGAAACCTCGGACAACGCCAAACCACCACCTTAATCTCCTTACCACTCGGCCCCACTCTTTGAAACTTCCACAACTTCCCAACCTCAAAATGGCCCGACCAGCCAATCTTAACCCCAATGAGACGAATCGTATCAACGTATCTCAACACCTTTCCAATGATCTTAGACGGCACAATGCGAATCATCCTATGCTTCGAGTCATTACGAGCAGCCCATAAAAACCAAATGATCAAAACCGGAATCAGGCCCCGAACATGACCCGGCTTGACCCCACTCAACCATCCAACCTTTGCCTCATTCAATGTACAAAGCACATTGACATTGAAGAGGCCCCCAAAAAAACTCCAAACATGCCGAGCCGCCGCCCCTGACCAAATAATATGATCAATTGACTCCACCTCTCGACAACATTGGCACTTAGAAGCCAAACAAACACCATTAGCCTGAAGATTACTATCAGAAGAAATCCACCCAAAGTGCAACTTCCAACAAAAAAATGAAATATGAGGCATAATCGATTTATGCCAAAACCAGTTAGCCTCATCCACCGGTTCATTTGAAGTTCTCACCAACTCCCACGCAGATTTTGCCGAGAAACATCCATTAGAAGAAGGTTTCCACACCGGAACATCCTTCTTCTCCACACTCGGCCGAATCTCTAAAATAGACTCAACCAAATCCTCGGCGAGCCTCTCCCTTAAGAGCGCCACATTCCAACGGCCATCAACCAAAAAATCAGCAACTCGAGCATCCACTGGACCCCTAACCCTTTGACGTGAAGCTAATGTCTCCGGGCCACACCAATGGTCATGCCAAAACGAGATATGACCTTCTCCAACAAGCCAAAAAATCTGCTTTTGAGCAGCCTCCCTCGCCTCCACAAGCCGTTTCCAAACCAAAGAACTATGGGACGTCGCCCGAGCCAGCCAAGGAGACGCCCTTTTACAATAATACCCATGCAAACAAGACGCCCAAAGGCTGTCCAGTTTCCGAAACCTCCACCAAAGCTTAATCGAGAAAGAATCCACCACATCCCAAAGAGACCGAAAGCCCAAGCCACCCTCCAAAACCGGCTTGCACACCTTCTTCCAAGATGCCCAATGCATCCGCTTTCTTGTCTCAAAATCACCCCATAAAAACCTCGCAAAAATTCCATGCATTTTCTTGATCACCCCCTTAGTAGGACGCATCACCTGGAAAAAATAGACAGGAATAGTGCTCAATGTTGATTTAATGAGTGTAATCCTACCTCCAGGAGACAACAAATTCAGATTCCAGCCATTCAAATGACCCCTAATCTTATCAATAATCCCCTCAAAATGGACAGCCCTACTACGTCCCACAAAAAGAGGCACTCCAAGATAAGTTAAAGGCAAACTCGTTGGTGAAAAACCGGACAGCCTTTGTATCATCCGACGTCGAGAAGACGAAGCACGCCGTCCCAAAATAAACATACTTTTTTGCACGTTCACCTTTTGACCCGAAACAGCCCCATAAAGCTCAAGGAACCTACACATCCTCCGAACACTCCTTTTAGATCCCTTCAAAAATAACATACAATCATCAGCATAAGCTAAATGAGAAGGCTTAAACCTTTTCTTTGTGTCAAAACACATATCCGGATGTTGCGCCATAAGTTGCTCCACGCCCCGTGAGAGGAACTCCGCTGCAATAACAAACAAAGCCGGAGAAATAGGGTCACCTTGTCTCAACCCCTGAGACGAAGCAAAGTACCCTGCATTCTCACCATTCACTAAAACCGAGAAGTGACTTGACGAGATGCATGTGTAAATCAACTTCCGCCATCGCTCTCCAAAACCAAACTTTTCTAACATGGCCATCAAGAACCTCCATTGAACTTTATCATACGCTTTCTCCATGTCCAACTTGATGATCAAATTATGCCCTTTCGTCTTAGCATTTAGAGAGTGCACCATCTCCTGGCCTAGCAAAACATTATCCGCAATCGCCCTCCCTTTAATAAAACCACTTTGATTCGGAGAGATAATCCTAGGCAACACCGCAGCAAGCCTATCATTCAGAATCTTTGAACAAAGCTTATAAAAAGTTGTACAAAGACTAATAGGCCGAAAATCACTCCACCTTTCCGGATTTGCCTTTTTAGGAATCAACACAATAGTGGTGTTAGAGAATCCTAAAGGCAAAACGTTACCCGCAAAAAACCCTTGCACCGCCATGTAAACATCATCCTTAATAATCTCCCAACAATCATGAAAAAACTTTGTCGTGTAGCCATCAGGACCCGCCACACTATCCATTGGCATCCGACAAAGAGTTTCAAAAACCTCTTCCATAGAAGGGCACTCCACCAACATCCGATTCTCCACCTCTGAAACCAACGAAGGAATAAAATCCAAAGAATGCTGCTCTAAGTCCTCATTCCCACCCCCAAGAAAATTTTGAAAGTGAGACACCGCCGAAGACATCAACTCATCTTGGCCCTCAACCAATTGATCCCCCACCAAGATTTTATTGATTCTTCCCCGAGCCCTCCTTTTCTTCACACAAGCTTGATAAAACTTTGTGTTTCTCTCACCATCCCTCATCCAATTACAAGCAGCCCTTTGTTTCCACATATCCTCTTGCATAGAAACCCGCAACGTCAATTCAGCATTCCACCTATTGAGATCAATCAAATTAACCTCAGAAGGGTCACGGTCAAATGCAAGCTCCGCCTTTTTCACCCTTTCCTCCATCTCTTTCACCTTCACATTGACATCCCCAAACTCATTCCAATTCCACGACTTTAGCCTAAACTGCAGCCGTTTCAATTTCTCCCAAAGCCCTCTCAAACCCGAAGTCCGACAAGGCAGCCTCCAATTCTCCTCCACCATCCTTTTGAACTCTCCATGCCGCAACCACATATTCTGAAACCTAAAAGAAGATTTCCTCCTCCTTTGTTGCCTCATAAATTCGAACAACAATGGACAATGATCAGATTGCCTTCTCGCAAGGTGAGTCACCGAAGAAACCTCAAATAAATCAGTCCAACCGCTATTCACCATAACACGATCCAATCTGCCCCAAGCTCCCCTTTTGTTCGTCCAAGTGAATTGGCCCCCTGTAAAACCCACGTCAAACAGCCCCGTTTCAGCAAGCACCGTGTTGAAGTCATTGATCTCACCCAACTTAGGCCGACCCTTTCCCCGTCTTTCCGTCACCGAAGTAACCGTGTTAAAGTCACCCCCAACACACCACGGCTCATTGGTACAAACAGCCCTCAAACCATCCCAAAGCTCAACTCTCCCATGCCGAGTAGTAGATGCATACACAAAAGTCATAAAAACAGAAATCTGCAAAACCGAATCCTCCACCTTACAATGTACAAATTGAGGATGGTCTTCAACCACCTCAATTTGAACAGAAGCCTCAAACATAATCCAAATTTTCCTCGAAGAATTAACAATCAAAGAAGGAAAATTAAATCTCCTAGGAAACCTCCAATCAGCATCAATAAAAGGTTCTAACAATACTAAAATTTTAGGCTTCAAGTCACGCCTCAAAGCCATAAGTTTATCTTGTGCGGGTTCATTCCCAACACCTCTAATATTCCAAATTAGTGTTTTAAACATTGGAAGACTCTAAAACATGCATAGCAAGTTATTGGTGCTTTTGGTGATTTAACGAATGTTGGTCCTTTTTGTGTTATTCACAATCTTTCCTATAAGCTTTCAAGACTGTGTCTTATATATTAGTTTAGGCTCTAAAACATGCATGGCACGTTATTGGTGCTTTTGGTGAATAAAACGAATGTTGGTCCTTTTTGTGGTATTCACAATCTTTCCTATAAGCTTCTAAGAGTTGTGTCGTACTTTGGGTAAATCCACTCGTTTAGGCTCTAAAACATGCATTGCAGTTATTGGTGCTTTTGGTGAATCAACGAATGTTGGTCCTTTTTGTGTTATTCAAAATCTTTCCTATAATCTTCCATGAGTTGTGTCTTATTTTGGGCGAATCCATTCGTTTAGGCTCCTAAACATGCATTGCAAGTTATTGGGGCTTTTGGTGAATCAATGAATGTTGGTCCTTTTTGTGTTATTCACAATCTTTCCTATAAGCTTCAAAGAGTTGTGTCTTATCCATTCGTTTAGGCTCTAAAACATGCATTGCACGTTATTGGTGCTTTTGGTGTATCAAAGAATGTTGGTCCCTTTTGTGTTATTCAAAATCTTTCCTATAAGCTTCCAAGAGTTGTGTCTTATTTTCGGCAAATCCATTCGTTTACGCGCTAAAACATGCATTGCAATTTATTAGTGCTTTTGGTGAATCAACGAATGTTGGTACTTTTTGTGTTATTCACAATCTTTTCTATAAGCTTCCAAGAGTTGTGTCTTATTATGGGCTAATCCATTCGTTTAGGCTCTAAAACATGTATTGCAAGTTATTGCTGGTTTTGGTGAATCAACGAATGTTGGTCCTTTTTGCGCTATTCAAAATCTTTCCTATAAGCTTCCTAAAGTTATGTCTTATTTTGGGCAAATCCATTCGTTTAGACTCTAAAACATGCATTGCGTGTTATTGGTGCTTTTGGTGAATCAACGAATGTTTGTCCTTTTTGTGTTATTCACAATCTTTCCTATTATCTTCCAAGAGTTGTGTCTTATTTTGGGCAAATCCATTCGTTTAGCCTCTAAAACAACATGCATTGCACGTTATTGGTGCTTTTGGTGAATCAACGAATGCTGGTTCTTTTTGTGTTATTCACAATCTTTCCTATATGTTTCCAAGAGTTGTGTCTTATTTGGGAAAATCCATTCGTTTAGGCTCTAAAACATGCATTGCAAGTTATTGGTGCTTTTGCTGAATCAACGAATGTTGTTTCTTTTTGTGTTATTCACAATCTTTGCTATAAGCTTTCAAGAGTTGTGTCTTATCCATTAGTTTAGCCTCAAAAACATGCACTGCACGTTATTGGTGGTTTTGGTGAACCAACGAATGCTGGTCCTTTTTGTGTTATTCACAATCTTTCCTATAAGCTTCCAACAGTTGTGTCTTATTTTGGACAAATCCATTCGTTTAAGCTTTAAAACATGCAGTCCAAGTTATTGGTGCTTTTGATGAATCAATGAATGTTGGTCCTTTTTGTGTTATTCACAATCTTTCCTATAAGCTTCCAAGAGTTGTGTCTTATCCATTTGTTTAGGCTCTAAAACATGCATTGCAAGTTATTGGTGCTTTTGTTGAATCAACGAAATTTGGTCCTTCTTTTGTTATTCACAATCTTTCCTATAAGCTTCCAAGAGTTGTGTCGTATTTTGGGCAACTCCATTTGTTCAGGCTCTAAAACATGCATTGCATGTTATTGGTGCTTTTGGCGCATCAACGAATGTTTGTCGTTTTTGTGTTAATCATAATCTTTCCTATAAGCTTCCAAGAGTTGTGTCTTATTATGGGCTAATCCATTCGTTTAGGCTCTAAAACATCCATAGCAAGTTATTGGTGCTTTTGGTGATTTAACGAATGTTGGTCCTTTTGGTGTTATTCACAATCTTTCCTATAAGCTTTCAAGACTGTGTCTTATATATTAGTTTAGGCTCTAAAACATGCATGGCACGTTATTGGTGCTTTTGGTGAATAAAACGAATGTTGGTCCTTTTTGTGGTATTCACAATCTTTCCTAAAAGCTTCTAAGAGTTGTGTCGTACTTTGGGTAAATCCACTCATTTAGGCTTTAAAACATGCATTGCAGTTATTGGTGCTTTTGGTGAATCAACGAATGTTGGTCCTTTTTGTGTTATTCACAATCTTTCCTATAAGCTTCCATGAGTTGTGTCTTATTTTGGGCGAATCCATTCGTTTAGGCTCCAAAACATGCATTGCAAGTTATTGGGGCTTTTGGTGAATCAATGAATGTTGGTCCTTTTTGTGTTATTCACAATCTTTCATATAAGCTTCAAAGAGTTGTGTCTTATCCATTCGTTTAGGCTCTAAAACATGCATTGCACGTTATTGGTGCTTTTGGTGTATCAAAGAATGTTGGTCCCTTTTGTGTTATTCAAAATCTTTCCTATAAGCTTCCAAGAGTTGTGTCTTATTTTCGGCAAATCCATTCGTTTACGCGCTAAAACATGCATTGCAATTTATTAGTGCTTTTGGTGAATCAACGAATGTTGGTACTTTTTGTGTTATTCACAATCTTTTCTATAAGCTTCCAAGAGTTGTGTCTTATTATGGGCTAATCCATTCGTTTAGGCTCTAAAACATGCATTGCAAGTTATTGCTGGTTTTGGTGAATCAACGAATGTCGGTCCTTTTTGCGTTATTCAAAAACTTTCCTATAAGCTTCCTAAAGTTATGTCTTATTTTGGGCAAATCCATTCGTTTAGACTCTAAAACATGCATTGCGTGTTATTGGTGCTTTTGGTGAATCAACGAATGTTTGTCCTTTTTGTGTTATTCACAATCTTTCCTATTATCTTCCAAGAGTTGTGTCGTATTTTGGGCAAATCTATTCGTTTAGCCTCTAAAACAACATGCATTGCACGTTATTGGTGCTTTTGGTGAATCAACGAATGCTGGTTCTTTTTGTGTTATTCACAATCTTTCCTATATGTTTCCAAGAGTTGTGTCTTATTTGGGAAAAACCATTCGTTTAGGCTCTAAAACATGCATTGCAAGTTATTGGTGCTTTTGCTAAATCAACGAATGTTGTTTCTTTTTGTGTTATTCACAATCTTTCCTATAAGCTTTCAAGAGTTGTGTCTTATCCATTAGTTTTGCCTCTAAAACATGCACTGCACGTTATTGGTGGTTTTGGTGAATCAACGAATGTTGGTCCTTTTTGTGTTATTCACAATCTTTCCTATAAGCTTCCAAGAGTTGTGTCTTATTTTGGACAAATCTATTCGTTTAAGCTTTAAAACATGCATTGCAAGTTATTGGTGCTTTTGATGAATCAACGAATGTTGGTCCTTTTTGTGTTATTCACAATCTTTCCTATAAGCTTCCAAGAGTTGTGTCTTATCCATTCGTTTAGGCTCTAAAACATGCATTGCAAGTTATTGGTGCTTTTGTAGAATCAACGAAAGTTGGTCCTTTTTGTGTTATTCACAATCTTTCCTATAAGCTTCCAAGAGTTGTGTCGTATTTTGGGCAACTCGATTTGTTCAGGCACTCTAAAACATGCATTGCATGTTATTGGTGCTTTTGGTGAATCAACGAATGTTTGTCGTTTTTGTGTTAATCATAATCTTTCCTATAAGCTTCCAAGAGTTGTGTCTTATTATGGGCTAATCCATTTGTTTAGGCTCTAAAACATGCATTGCAAGTTATTGGTGGTTTTGGTGAATCAACGAATGTTGGTCCTTTTTGCGCTATTCAAAATCTTTCCTATAAGCTTCCAAAAGTTGTGTCTTATTTTGGGCAAACCCATTCGTTAGACTCTAATACATGCATTGCACGTTATTAGTGATTTTGGTGAATCAACAAATGTTGGTTATTTTTTGTGTTATTCACAATCTTTCCTATAAGCTTCCAAGAGTTGTGTATTATTTTGGGCAAATCCATTCGTTTAGACTCTAAAACATGCATAGCAAGTTATTGGTGCTTTTGGTGATTTAACGAATGTTGGTCCTTTTTGTGTTATTCACAATCTTTCCTATAAGCTTTCAAGACTGTGTCTTATATATTAGTTTAGGCTCTAAAACATGCATGGCACGTTATTGGTGCTTTTGGTGAATAAAACGAATGTTGGTCCTTTTTGTGGTATTCACAATCTTTCCTATAAGCTTCTAAGAGTTGTGTCGTACTTTGGGTAAATCCACTCGTTTAGGCTCTAAAACATGCATTGCAGTTATTGGTGCTTTTTGTGAATCAACGAATGTTGGTCCTTTTTGTGTTATTCACAATCTTTCCTATAAGCTTCCATGAGTTGTGTCTTATTTTGGGCGAATCCATTCGTTTAGGCTCCAAAACATGCATTGCAAGTTATTGGGGCTTTTGGTGAATCAATGAATGTTGGTCCTTTTTGTGTTATTCACAATCTTTCCTATAAGCTTCAAAGAGTTGTGTCTTATCCATTCGTTTAGGCTCTAAAACATGCATTGCACGTTATTGGTGCTTTTGGTGTATCAAAGAATGTTGGTCCCTTTTGTGTTATTCAAAATCTTTCCTATAAGCTTCCAAAAGTTGTGTCTTATTTTCGGCAAATCCATTCGTTTACGCGCTAAAACATGCATTGCAATTTATTAGTGCTTTTGGTGAATCAACGAATGTTGGTACTTTTTGTGTTATTCACAATCTTTTCTATAAGCTTCCAAGAGTTGTGTCTTATTATGGGCTAATCCATTCGTTTAGGCTCTAAAACATGCATTGCAAGTTATTGCTGGTTTTGGTGAATCAACGAATGTTGGTCCTTTTTGCGTTATTCAAAATCTTTCCTATAAGCTTCCTAAAGTTATGTCTTATTTTGGGCAAATCCATTCGTTTAGACTCTAAAACATGCATTGCGTGTTATTGGTGCTTTTGGTGAATCAACGAATGTTTGTCCTTTTTGTGTTATTCACAATCTTTCCTATTATCTTCCAAGAGTTGTGTCGTATTTTGGGCAAATCCATTCGTTTAGCCTCTAAAACAACATGCATTGCACGTTATTGGTGCTTTTGGTGAATCAACGAATGCTGGTTCTTTTTGTGCTATTCACAATCTTTCCTATATGTTTCCAAGAGTTGTCTTATTTGGGAAAAACCATTCGTTTAGGCTCTAAAACATGCATTGCAAGTTATTGGTGCTTTTGCTAAATCAACGAATGTTGTTTCTTTTTGTGTTATTCACAATCTTTCCTATAAGCTTTCAAAAGCTGTGTCTTATCCATTAGTTTAACCTCTAAAACATGCACTGCACGTTATTGGTGGTTTTGGTGAATCAACGAATGTTGGTCCTTTTTGTGTTATTCACAATCTTTCCTATAAGCTTCCAAGAGTTGTGTCTTATCCATTTGTTTAGGCTCTAAAACATGCATTGCAAGTTATTGGTGCTTTTGTTGAATCAACAAAATTTGGTCCTTTTTTTGTTATTCACAATCTTTCCTATAAGCTTCCAAGAGTTGTGTCGTATTTTGGGCAACTCCATTTGTTCAGGCTCTAAAACATGCATTGCATGTTATTGGTGCTTTTGGCGAATCAACGAATGTTTGTCGTTTTTGTGTTAATCATAATCTTTCCTATAAGCTTCCAAGAGTTGCGTCTTATTATGGGCTAATCCATTCGTTTAGGCTCTAAAACATGCATACCAAGTTATTGGTGCTTTAGGTGATTTAACGAATGTTGGTCCTTTTTGTGTTATTCACAATCTTTCCTATAAGCTTTCAAGACTGTGTCTTATATATTAGTTTAGGCTCTAAAACATGCATTACACGTTATTGGTGCTTTTGGTGAATAAAACGAATGTTGGTCCTTTTTGTGGTATTCACAATCTTTCCTAAAAGCTTCTAAGAGTTGTGTCGTACTTTGGGTAAATCCACTCATTTAGGCTCTAAAACATGCATTGCAGTTATTGGTGCTTTTGGTGAATCAACGAATGTTGGTCCTTTTTGTGTTATTCAAAATCTTTCCTATAATCTTCCATGAGTTGTGTCTTATTTTGGGCGAATCCATTCGTTTAGGCTCCTAAACATGCATTGCAAGTTATTGGGGCTTTTGGTGAATCAATGAATGTTGGTCCTTTTTGTGTTATTCACAATCTTTTCTATAAGCTTCAAAGAGTTGTGTCTTATCCATTCGTTTAGGCTCTAAAACATGCATTGCACGTTATTGGTGCTTTTGGTGTATCAAAGAATGTTGGTCCCTTTTGTGTTATTCAAAATCTTTCCTATAAGCTTCCAAGAGTTGTGTCTTATTTTCGGCAAATCCATTCGTTTACGCGCTAAAACATGCATTGCAATTTATTAGTGCTTTTGGTGAATCAACGAATGTTGGTACTTTTTGTGTTATTCACAATCTTTTCTATAAGCTTCCAAGAGTTGTGTCTTATTATGGGCTAATCCATTCGTTTAGGCTCTAAAACATGTATTGCAAGTTATTGCTGGTTTTGGTGAATCAACGAATGTTGGTCCTTTTTGCGCTATTCAAAATCTTTCCTATAAGCTTCCTAAAGTTATGTCTTATTTTGGGCAAATCCATTCGTTTAGACTCTAAAACATGCATTGCGTGTTATTGGTGCTTTTGGTGAATCAACGAATGTTTGTCCTTTTTGTGTTATTCACAATCTTTCCTATTATCTTCCAAGAGTTGTGTCGTATTTTGGGCAAATCCATTCGTTTAGCCTCTAAAACAACATGCATTGCACGTTATTGGTGCTTTTGGTGAATCAACGAATGCTGGTTCTTTTTGTGTTATTCACAATCTTTCCTATATGTTTCCAAGAGTTGTGTCTTATTTGGGAAAATCCATTCGTTTAGGCTCTAAAACATGCATTGCAAGTTATTGGTGCTTTTGCTGAATCAACGAATGTTGTTTCTTTTTGTGTTATTCACAATCTTTCCTATAAGCTTTCAAGAGATGTGTCTTATCCATTAGTTTAGGCTCTAAAACATGCATTGCACATTATTGGTGGTTTTGGTGAATCAACGAATGTTGGTCCTTTTTGTGCTATTCACAATCTTTCCTATAAGCTTCTAAGAGTTGTGTCGTACTTTGGGTAAATCCACTCGTTTAGGCTCTAAAACATGCATTGCAGTTATTGGTGCTTTTGGTGAATCAACGAATATTGGTCCCTTTTGTGTTATTCACAATCTTTCCTATAAGCTTCCAAGAGTTGTGTCTTATCTATTCGTTTAGGCTCTAAAACATGCATTGCATGTTATTGGTGCTTTTGTTGAATCAACGAAAGTTGGTCCTTTTTACGTTATTCACAATCTTTCCTATAAGCTTCCATGAGTTGTGTCGTATTTTGGGCAACTCCATTTGTTCAGGCTCTAAAACATGCATTGCATGTTATTGGTGCTTTTAGCGAATCAACGTATATTTGTCCTTTTTGTGTTAATCATAATCTTTCCTATAAGCTTTCAAGAGTTGTGTCTTATTATGGGCTAATCCATTCGTTTAGGCTCTAAAACAGGCATTGCAAGTTATTGGTGGTTTTGGTGAATCAACGAATGTTGGTCCTTTTTGCATTATTGGTGCTTTTTTTTTTTTTTTTTTTTTTTAAAGAAACCGAAACTTTCATAGAATCAAAAGCAAGAGTTAGTCGAGATAGTCCAAAATGGACTCTCGACGCTTACAAAAAATCAAAGCAAACATCAAAAAAGCTCAAAAAAGGAACTAATGAGGGAACCTTAAGTAAGGAACACCTCGACAATCAAGCAAAGCTAAACCAATCACTTTACGATTACATCTATCACTACCAAAACTATCAAAGGTCTTCAAATCACAAGCTTCATTAGCCAATAGATCAGCTACTGAATTTCCTTCCCGAAAGATATGCGACACCTTCACTTCCATTTGACAAAGAAGCACCCGAATCCTTTGCAACAAAGCGGCGATCTTCCAATTCCCACAACCGCCCGAAGCCACCAACGTCACCAACACTTGTGCATCCAATTCAACATGAACCCTTAAAAAACCCTTTTCAAAACACAACTCCAGACCACGCAACAGCCCCCAAGCTTCCGCCTCCATATTGGTACCAATACCAAAATAGTGATGAAAAGCAAAAAGAATATTGCCCTCATGATCCCGAACAACACCACCACCAGCAGCCTCCCCCGGATTCCCCCTAGAACAACCATCCGTGTTTAACTTTACCCAAGGAAACCTCGGACAACGCCAAACCACCACCTTAATCTCCTTACCACTCGGCCCCACTCTTTGAAACTTCCACAACTTCCCAACCTCAAAATGGCCCGACCAGCCAATCTTAACCCCAATAAGACGAATCGTATCAACGTATCTCAACACCTTTCCAATGATCTTAGACGGCACAATGCGAATCATCCTATGCTTCGAGTCATTACGAGCAGCCCATAAAAACCAAATGATCAAAACCGGAATCAGGCCCCGAACATGACCCGGCTTGACCCCACTCAACCATCCAACCTTTGCCTCATTCAATGTACAAAGCACATTGACATTGAAGAGGCCCCCAAAAAAACTCCAAACATGCCGAGCCGCCGCCCCTGACCAAATAATATGATCAATCGACTCCACCTCTCGACAACATTGGCACTTAGAAGCCAAACAAACACCATTAGCCTGAAGATTACTATCAGAAGGAATCCACCCAAAGTGCAACTTCCAACAAAAAAACGAAATATGAGGCATAATCGATTTATGCCAAAACCACTTAGCCTCATCCACCGGTTCATTTGGAGTTCTCACCAACTCCCACGCAGATTTTGCCGAGAAACATCCATTAGAAGAAGGTTTCCACACCGGAACATCCTTCTTCTCCACACTCGGCCGAATCTCCAAAATAGACTCAACCAAATCCTCGGTGAGCCTCTCCCTTAAGAGCGCCACATTCCAACGGCCATCAACCAAAAAATCAGCAACTCGAGCATCCACTGGACCCCTAACCCTTTGACGTGAAGCTAATGTCTCCGGGCCACACCAATGGTCATGCCAAAACGAGATATGACCTTCTCCAACAAGCCAAAAAATCTGCTTTTGAGCAGCCTCCCTCACCTCCACAAGCCGTTTCCAAACCAAAGAACTATGGGACGTCGCCCGAGCCAGCCAAGGAGACGCCCTTTTACAATAATACCCATGCAAACAAGACGCCCAAAGGCTGTCCATTTTCCGAAACCTCCACCAAAGCTTAATCGAGAAAGAATCCACCACATCCCAAAGAGACCGAAAGCCCAAGCCACCCTCCAAAACCGGCTTGCACACCTTCTTCCAAGATGCCCAATGCATCCGCTTTCTTGTCTCAAAATCACCCCATAAAAACCTCGCAAAAATTCCATGCATTTTCTTGATCACCCCCTTAGTAGGACGCATCACCTGGAAAAAATAGACAGGAATAGTGCTCAATGTTGATTTAATGAGTGTAATCCTACCTCCAGGAGACAACAAATTTAGATTCCAGCCATTCAAATGACCCCTAATCTTATCAATAATCCCCTCAAAATGGACAGCCCTACTACGTCCCACAAAAAGAGGCACTCCAAGATAAGTTAAAGGCAAACTTGTTGGTGAAAAACCGGACAGCCTTTGTATCATCCGACGTCGAGAAGACGAAGCACGCCGTCCCAAAATAAACATACTTTTTTGCACGTTCACCTTTTGACCCGAAACAGCCCCATAAAGCTCAAGGAACCTACACATTCTCCGAACACTCCTTTTAGATCCCTTCAAAAATAACATACAATCATCAGCATAAGCTAAATGAGAAAGCTTAAACCTTTTCTTTGTGTCAAAACACATATCCGGATGTTGCGCCATAAGTTGCTCCACGCCCCGTGAGAGGAACTCCGCTGCAATAACAAACAAAGCCGGAGAAATAGGGTCACCTTGTCTCAACCCCTGAGACGATGCAAAGTACCCTGCATTCTCACCATTCACTAAAACCGAGAAGTGACTTGACGAGATGCATGTGTAAATCAACTTCCGCCATCGCTCTCCAAAACCAAACTTTTCTAACATGGCCATCAAGAACCTCCATTGAACTTTATCATACGCTTTCTCCATGTCCAACTTGATGATCAAATTATGCCCTTTCGTCTTAGCATTTAGAGAGTGCACCATCTCCTGGCCCAGTAAAACATTATCCGCAATCGCCCTCCCTTTAATAAAACCACTTTGATTCGGAGAGATAATCCTAGGCAACACCGCAGCAAGCCTATCATTCAGAATCTTTGAACAAAGCTTATAAAAAGTTGTACAAAGACTAATAGGCCGAAAATCACTCCACCTTTCCGGATTTGCCTTTTTAGGAATCAACACAATAGTGGTGTTAGAGAATCCTAAAGGCAAAACGTTACCCGCAAAAAACCCTTGCACCGCCATGTAAACATCATCCTTAATAATCTCCCAACAATCATGAAAAAACTTTGTCGTGTAGCCACCAGGACCCGCCACACTATCCATTGGCATCCGACAAAGAGTTTCAAAAACCTCTTCCATAGAAGGGCACTCTACCAACATCCGATTCTCCACCTCTGAAACCAACGAAGGAATAAAATCCAAAGAATGCTGCTCTAAGTCCTCATTCCCACCCCCAAGAAAATTTTGAAAGTGAGACACCGCCGAAGACATCAACTCATCTTGGCCCTCAACCAATTGATCCCCCACCAAGATTTTATTGATTCTTCCCCGAGCCCTCCTTTTCTTCACACAAGCTTGATAAAACTTTGTGTTTCTCTCACCATCCCTCATCCAATTACAAGCAGCCCTTTGTTTCCACATATCCTCTTGCATAGAAACCCGCAACGTCAATTCAGCATTCCACCTATTGAGATCAATCAAATTAACCTCAGAAGGGTCACGGTCAAATGCGAGCTCCGCCTTTTTCACCCTTTCCTCCATCTCTTTCACCTTCACATTGACATCCCCAAACTCATTCCAATTCCACGACTTTAGCCTAAACTGCAGCCGTTTCAATTTCTCCCAAAGCCCTCTCAAACCCGAAGTCCGACAAGGAAGCCTCCAATTCTCCTCCACCATCCTTTTGAACTCTCCATGCCGCAACCACATATTCTGAAACCTAAAAGAAGATTTCCTCCTCCTTTGCTGCCTCATAAATTCGAACAACAATGGACAATGATCTGATTGCCTTCTCGCAAGGTGAGTCACCGAAGAAACCTCAAATAAATCAGTCCAACCGCTATTCACCATAACACGATCCAATCTGCCCCACGCTCCCCTTTTGTTCGTCCAAGTGAATTGGCCCCCTGTAAACCCCACGTCAAACAGCCCCGTTTC
Source organism: Misopates orontium (assembly GCA_946800315.1). NCBI lineage: Eukaryota > Viridiplantae > Streptophyta > Magnoliopsida > Lamiales > Plantaginaceae > Misopates > Misopates orontium. The sequence goes on from OX326946.1 coordinate 25,917,552, forward strand.
AGCAAGCACCGTGTTGAAGTCATTGATCTCACCCAACTTAGGCCGACCCTTTCCCCGTCTTTCCGTCACCGAAGTAACCGTGTTAAAGTCACCCCCAACACACCACGGCTCATTGGTACAAACAGCCCTCAAACCATCCCAAAGCTCAACTCTCCCATGCCGAGTAGTAGATGCATACACAAAAGTCATAAAAACAGAAATCTGCAAAACCGAATCCTCCACCTTACAATGTACAAATTGAGGATGGTCTCAACCACCTCAATTTGAACAGAATCCTCAAACATAATCCAAATTTTCCTCGAAGAATTAACAATCAAAGAAGGAAAATTAAATCTCCTAGGAAACCTCCAATCAGCATCAATTAAAGGTTCTAACAATACTAAAATTTTAGGCTTCAAGTCACGCCTCAAAGCCATAAGTTTATCTTGTGCGGGTTCATTCCCAACACCTCTAATATTCCAAATTAGTGTTTTAAACATTGGAACGAATAACAACACCCTTACCTCTCCTCGAAGTCATTCGAGAAAGCTGATCCTCAACCTCTTTAGACGCCGTCTCATCTCCTGACGGATCTGAAAGGCCACCCTCACTTATTGTTCCACGCCTTGACCTCCTTTTCGCCAATCTGTGTTTCTCATAAATCCGAGCAGCAACATCCAAAGCCCTCAGTTCCTGATCGTCTAAGTCCGGACTCTCAAAAGAACCATCCGACTCATCCCCTGATTCATTAATTTGGTGTTGAATTCGTTGCACCGAATTCTCAAAAAAAGGTGATTTATACGATGTGATCGCCATCGACGAACCAGCCTCATCTCCATCCAAAACCATATTTCGAACCCTTTCATAGTTTCTCCTGATTTGTTCTCCACGTTCCTGAGTGTCTAATGAATTTCTAGAGCCCTCAATACGTTCACCATCACTCAAATTCAAACCAGGAGAAATTTGCAAATTTTCAGAACCAAGTTCCTTGTGCCCCACTCCTAGTCCCACACCCGGTAGGACTCCTAATTCCATCCCCAAGGTTTCCTTCACCAACAAGGAGTCCTGCCCCACTCCTAGTCCCACACCCGGTAGGACTCCTAATTCCACCCCCAAGGTTTCCTTCACCAACAAGGAGTCCTGCCCCACTCCTAGTCCCACACCCGGTAGGACTCCTAATTCCACCCCCAAGGTTTCCTTCACCAACAAGGAGTCCTCCTTAGGCTGTGGGTCAACCAAAACAGCCTCACCACCTTGTTGCACCACCGGGGGCCTTTTTAAAATCGTAACCGGTCCGGGCATCTCCCCTTGCACACCCCGCGTGCCATGCGTGCCCGGTGTTGCGCGCGACGGGCCATCATTGGCACGGCGCGAGGGCACCTCCGTTCTCCTCACGGTACGACCCAATCCCCTCCTCAACGAACGTCCTCGACCACCACGCGACTTAGATCGACGTCCTTGCTGTTCATGAACAGCCTTATTCACCACCTTTCCATTAACAAAACACCTCTCTTTACTATGTCCGACATGATTACACACCGTGCAATAATGGGGACGATCTCCATAAACAACTTTTTGCCAAAAACTTCCTTCCGGGCCATCAATGAAAATCTCCTTAATCTCCTCCGCAAGCAAATCAATTTCAACACAAGCCCTAGCACAACTTGGCCTAATTACCTTGGCTGTAGATTCATCAATACGTAACGGTGTCCCAATCAAAGACATAATATCATGCAACGCCTCCTTGTGATGCATGACAATGGGCAGCCGTGGCAATGATACCCAAACCGGCACTACCGAAGATTCTGACTTTGGATCAAAACTCGGGGACCACTTAAAAATCCGCATCGGAAAACCCTGAACCATCCACGATTGTCTCGACCACAACCGCGTGGAATCATCCTCCAAAGTAATCTGAATGAAAACATGCCTCGCATCAATGTCTCCCAACGAGAAAGAACCCCTTAACCCCAACTTCAAAAACCAAGTTTGCAAATCCTCCGGGGACGGACGTCCATGAGAAAATTTTCCAACCAATGCATATTTGAATTGCAACGCAAAGCAATCAAAATCAGATTTGTTAAATCTAATTGCGGGTTTCCCTTGATATGTAAACGCCTTCTTCGGTTCCGTTACACGGGTGCCAAGTGCAAAAATAGGATCATCAGCAAACGATTTGCTAATCGCCCTCGGTGACAAATCCCTCTTGCCCACCAAAGAGTGATCAAACAATCTAACAAACGAACGGCTTTGAGGCTTCACGTTAGTTTTAGGATCCAACTTTCCTCCCTCAACTTGATCACGAATCCTATTCGGAAAAGACTCCTTGAGCGATGGGAACTCCGGTAAAATCCCATCCTTCGACTGCTCAACGGCGGTAGGTGGTGGCTGCACATCGGAAGAAATCAAGACGCGTCGTGGAAGTAACGCGTTGTCAACAACCGACGGAAGATTGACGTCGGAAGTTGATGCCGCCGACTTGCATGGCGGTGGAACGGACGGGCCCGGTGGCTGATCCACCGGGCAAGGCTGATCGGAGGCGTCGGCCTCCATGCACGGCGGCTAAAGGCCGCGGCGCGAAACCCTAGGAGAAAAAAGAAAAATTCGCCCAAAGAGGAGAGAGTTTTTTTAAGCTTCCAAGAATTTTTTTAAGCTTCCAAGAGTTTAAGCTTCCAGTAGTTGTGTCTTATTATTGCTTCCAAGAGTTGTGTCTTATTTTGGGCAAATCCATTCGTTTAGACTCTAAAACATGCATAGCAAGTTATTGGTGCTTTTGGAGAATCAACGAATGTTGGGCCTTTTTGTGTTATTCACAATCTTTCCTATAAGCTTTCAAGACTGTGTCTTTTCCATTAGTTTAGGCTCTAAAACACGCATTGCACGTTATTGGTGCTTTTGGTGAATAAAACGAATGTTGGTCCTTTTTCTGTTATCACAATCTTTGCTATAAGCTTCTAAGAGTTGTGTCGTACTTTGGGTAAATCCACTCGTTTAGGGTCTAAAACATGCATTGCAGTTATTGGTGCTTTTGGTGAATCAACGAATGTTTGTCCTTTTTGTGTTATTCACAATCTTTCCTATAATCTTCCATGAGTTGTGTCTTATTTTGGGCGAATCCATTCGTTTAGGCTCCAAAACATGCATTGCAAGTTATTGGGGCATTTGGTGAATCAATGAATGTTGGTCCTTTTTGTGTTATTCACAATCTTTCCTATAAGCTTAAAAGAGTTGTGTCTTATCCATTCTGTTAGGCTCTAAAACATGCATTTCACGTTATTGGTGCTTTTGGTGTATCAAAGAATGTGTGTCCCTTTTATGTTATTCAAAATCTTTCCTATAAGCTTCCAAGAGTTGTGTCTTATTTTCGGCAAATCCATTCGTTTACGCGCTAATACATGCATTGCAATTTATTAGTGCTTTTGGTGAATCAACGAATGTTGGTACTTTTTGGTTATTCACAATCTTTTCTATAAGCTTCCAAGAGTTGTGTCTTATTATGGGCTAATCCATTCGTTTCGGCTCTAAAACATGCATTGCAAGTTATTGTTGGTTATGGTGAATCAACGAATGTTGGTCCTTTTTGCGTTATTCAAAATCTTTCCTATAAGCTTCCTAAAGTTGTGTCTTATTTTGGGCAAATCCATTCGTTTAGACTCTAAAACATGCATTGCGTGTTATTGGTGCTTTCGGTGAATCAACGAATGTTTGTCCTTTTTGTGTTATTCACAATCTTTCCTATTATCTTCCAAGAATTGTGTCGTATTTTGGACAAATCCATTCGTTTAGCCTCTAAAACAATATGCGATGCACGTTATTGGTGCTTTTGGTGAATCAACGAATGCTGGTCCTTTTTTGTGTTACTCACAATCTTTCCTATATGTTTCCAAGAGTTGTGTCTTATTTGGGAAAATCCATTCGTTTAGGCTCTAAAACATGCATTGCAAGTTATTGGTGCTTTTGCTGAATCAACGAATGTTGTTTCTTTTTGTGTTATTCACAACCTTTCCTATTAGCTTTCAAGAGCTGTGTCTTATCCATTAATTTAGCCTCTAAAACATGCATTGCACGTTATTGGCGCTTTCGGTGAATCAACGAATGTTGGTCCTTTTTGTGTTATTCACAATCTTTCCTATAAGCTTCCAACAGTTGTGTCTTCTTTTGGACAAATCCATTCGTTTAAGCTTTAAAACATGCATTGCAAGTTATTGGTGCTTTTGATGAATCAATGAATGTTGGTCGTTTTTGTGTTATTCACAATCTTTCCTATAAGCTTCCAAGAGTTGTGTCTTATCCATTTGTTTAAGCTCTAAAACATGCATTGCAGGTTATTGGTGCTTTTGTTGAATCAACGAAATTTGGTCCTTTTTTTGTTATTCACAATCTTTCCTATAATCTTCCAAGAGTTGTGTCGTATTTTGGGCAACTCCATTTGTTCAGGCTCTAAAACATGCATTGCATGTTATTGGTGCTTTTGGCGAATCAACGAATGTTTGTCGTTTTTGTGTTAATCATAATCTTTCCTATAAGCTTCCAAGAGTTGTGTCTTATTATGGGCTAATCCATTCGTTTAGGCTCAAAAACATGCATAGCAAGTTATTGGTGCTTTTGGTGATTTAACGAATGTTGGTCCTTTTTGTGTTATTCACAATCTTTCCTATAAGCTTTCAAGACTGTGTCTTATATATTAGTTTAGGCTCTAAAACATGCATGGCACGTTATTGGTGCTTTTGGTGAATAAAACGAATGTTGGTCCTTTTTGTGGTATTCACAATCTTTCCTAAAAGCTTCTAAGAGTTGTGTCGTACTTTGGGTAAATCCACTCATTTAGGCTCTAAAACATGCATTGTAGTTATTGGTGCTTTTGGTGAATCTACGAATGTTGGTCCTTTTTGTGTTATTCAAAATCTTTCCTATAAGCTTCCATGAGTTGTGTCTTATTTTGGGCGAATCCATTCGTTTAGGCTCCTAAACATGCATTGCAAGTTATTGGGGCTTTTGGTGAATCAATGAATGTTGGTCCTTTTTGTGTTATTCACAATCTTTCCTATAAGCTTCAAAGAGTTGTGTCTTATCCATTCGTTTAGGCTCTAAAACATGCATTGCACGTTTTTGGTGCTTTTGGTGTATCAAAGAATGTTGGTCCCTTTTGTGTTATTCAAAATCTTTCCTATAAGCTTCCAAGAGTTGTGTCTTATTTTCGGCAAATCCATTCGTTTACGCGCTAAAACATGCATTGCAATTTATTAGTGCTTTTGGTGAATCAACGAATGTTGGTACTTTTTGTGTTATTCACAATCTTTTCTATAAGCTTCCAAGAGTTGTGTCTTATTATGGGCTAATCCATTCGTTTAGGCTCTAAAACATGTATTGCAAGTTATTGCTGGTTTTGGTGAATCAACGAATGTTGGTCCTTTTTGCGCTATTCAAAATCTTTCCTATAAGCTTCCTAAAGTTATGTCTTATTTTGGGCAAATCCATTCGTTTAGACTCTAAAACATGCATTGCGTGTTATTGGTGCTTTTGGTGAATCAACGAATGTTTGTCCTTTTTGTGTTATTCACAATCTTTCCTATTATCTTCCAAGAGTTGTGTCGTATTTTGGGCAAATCCATTCGTTTAGCCTCTAAAACAACATGCATTGCACGTTATTGGTGCTTTTGGTGAATCAACGAATGCTGGTTCTTTTTGTGTTATTCACAATCTTTCCTATATGTTTCCAAGAGTTGTGTCTTATTTGGGAAAATCCATTCGTTTAGGCTCTAAAACATGCATTGCAAGTTATTGGTGCTTTTGCTGAATCAACGAATGTTGTTTCTTTTTGTGTTATTCACAATCTTTCCTATAAGCTTTCAAGAGATGTGTCTTATCCATTAGTTTAGGCTCTAAAACATGCATTGCACATTATTGGTGGTTTTGGTGAATCAACGAATGTTGGTCCTTTTTGTGCTATTCACAATCTTTCCTATAAGCTTCTAAGAGTTGTGTCGTACTTTGGGTAAATCCACTCGTTTAGGCTCTAAAACATGCATTGCACTTATTGGTGCTTTTGGTGAATCAACGAATTTTGGTCCCTTTTGTGTTATTCACAATCTTTCCTATAAGCTTCCAAGAGTTGTGTCTTATCTATTCGTTTAGGCTCTAAAACATGCATTGCATGTTATTGGTGCTTTTGTTGAATCAACGAAAGTTGGTCCTTTTTACGTTATTCACAATCTTTCCTATAAGCTTCCATGAGTTGTGTCGTATTTTGGGCAACTCCATTTGTTCAGGCTCTAAAACATGCATTGCATGTGATTGGTGCTTTTGGCGAATCAACGTATATTTGTCCTTTTTGTGTTAATCATAATCTTTCCTATAAGCTTCCAAGAGTTGTGTCTTATTATGGGCTAATCCATTCGTTTAGGCTCTAAAACAGGCATTGCAAGTTATTGGTGGTTTTGGTGAATCAACGAATGTTGGTCCTTTTTGCATTATTCAAAATCTTTCGTATAAGCTTCCAAAAGTTTTTTTTTTTTTTATTTTTTTTTTAAAGAAACCGAAACTTTCATTGAATCAAAAGCAAGAGTTAGTCGAGATAGTCCAAAATGGACTCTCGACGCTTACAAAAAATCAAAGCAAACATCAAAAAAGCTCAAAAAAGGAACTAATGAGGGAACCTTAAGTAAGGAACACCTCGACAATCAAGCAAAGCTAAACCAATCACTTTACGACTACATCTATCACTACCAAAACTATCAAAGGTCTTCAAATCACAAGCTTCATTAGCCAATAGATCAGCTACTGAATTTCCTTCCCGAAAGATATGCGACACCTTCACTTCCATTTGACAAAGAAGCACCCGAATCCTTTGCAACAAAGCGGCGATCTTCCAATTCCCACAACCGCCCGAAGCCACCAACGTCACCAACATTTGTGCATCCAATTCAACATGAACCCTTAAAAAACCCTTTTCAAAACACAACTCCAGACCACGCAACAGCCCCCAAGCTTCCGCCTCCATATTGGTACCAATACCAAAATAGTGATGAAAAGCAAAAAGAATATTGCCCTCATGATCCCGAACAACACCACCACCAGCAGCCTCCCCCGGATTCCCCCTAGAACAACCATCCGTGTTTAACTTTACCCAAGGAAACCTCGGACAACGCCAAACCACCACCTTAATCTCCTTACCACTCGGCCCCACTCTTTGAAACTTCCACAACTTCCCAACCTCAAAATGGCCCGACCAGCCAATCTTAACCCCAATAAGACGAATCGTATCAACGTATCTCAACACCTTTCCAATGATCTTAGACGGCACAATGCGAATCATCCTATGCTTCGAGTCATTACGAGCAGCCCATAAAAACCAAATGATCAAAACCGGAATCAGGCCCCGAACATGACCCGGCTTGACCCCACTCAACCATCCAACCTTTGCCTCATTCAATGTACAAAGCACATTGACATTGAAGAGGCCCCCAAAAAAACTCCAAACATGCCGAGCCGCCGCCCCTGACCAAATAATATGATCAATCGACTCCACCTCTCGACAACATTGGCACTTAGAAGCCAAACAAACACCATTAGCATGAAGATTACTATCAGAAGGAATCCACCCAAAGTGCAACTTCCAACAAAAAAACGAAATATGAGGCATAATCGATTTATGCCAAAACCACTTAGCCTCATCCACCGGTTCATTTGGAGTTCTCACCAACTCCCACGCAGATTTTGCCGAGAAACATCCATTAGAAGAAGGTTTCCACACCGGAACATCCTTCTTCTCCACACTCGGCCGAATCTCCAAAATAGACTCAACCAAATCCTCGGGGAGCCTCTCCCTTAAGAGCGCCACATTCCAACGGCCATCAACCAAAAAATCAGCAACTCGAGCATCCACTGGACCCCTAACCCTTTGACGTGAAGCTAATGTCTCTGGGCCACACCAATGGTCATGCCAAAACGAGATATGACCTTCTCCAACAAGCCAAAAAATCTGCTTTTGAGCAGCCTCCCTCGCCTCCACAAGCCGTTTCCAAACCAAAGAACTATGGGACGTCGCCCGAGCCAGCCAAGGAGACGCCCTTTTACAATAATACCCATGCAAACAAGACGCCCAAAGGCTGTCCATTTTCCGAAACCTCCACCAAAGCTTAATCGAGAAAGAATCCACCACATCCCAAAGAGACCGAAAGCCCAAGCCACCCTCCAAAACCGGCTTGCACACCTTCTTCCAAGATGCCCAATGCATCCGCTTTCTTGTCTCAAAATCACCCCATAAAAACCTCGCAAAAATTCCATGCATTTTCTTGATCACCCCCTTAGTAGGACGCATCACCTGGAAAAAATAGACAGGAATAGTGCTCAATGTTGATTTAATGAGTGTAATCCTACCTCCAGGAGACAACAAATTTAGATTCCAGCCATTCAAATGACCCCTAATCTTATCAATAATCCCCTCAAAATGGACAGCCCTACTACGTCCCACAAAAAGAGGCACTCCAAGATAAGTTAAAGGCAAACTCGTTGGTGAAAAACCGGACAGCCTTTGTATCATCCGACGTCGAGAAGACGAAGCACGCCGTCCCAAAATAAACATACTTTTTTGCACGTTCACCTTTTGACCCGAAACAGCCCCATAAAGCTCAAGGAACCTACACATCCTCCGAACACTCCTTTTAGATCCCTTCAAAAATAACATACAATCATCAGCATAAGCTAAATGAGAAAGCTTAAACCTTTTCTTTGTGTCAAAACACATATCCGGATGTTGCGCCATAAGTTGCTCCACGCCCCGTGAGAGGAACTCCGCTGCAATAACAAACAAAGCCGGAGAAATAGGGTCACCTTGTCTCAACCCCTGAGACGATGCAAAGTACCCTGCATTCTCACCATTCACTAAAACCGAGAAGTGACTTGACGAGATGCATGTGTAAATCAACTTCCGCCATCGCTCTCCAAAACCAAACTTTTCTAACATGGCCATCAAGAACCTCCATTGAACTTTATCATACGCTTTCTCCATGTCCAACTTGATGATCAAATTATGCCCTTTCGTCTTAGCATTTAGAGAGTGCACCATCTCCTGGCCCAGTAAAACATTATCCGCAATCGCCCTCCCTTTAATAAAACCACTTTGATTCGGAGAGATAATCCTAGGCAACACCGCAGCAAGCCTATCATTCAGAATCTTTGAACAAAGCTTATAAAAAGTTGTACAAAGACTAATAGGCCGAAAATCACTCCACCTTTCCGGATTTGCCTTTTTAGGAATCAACACAATAGTGGTGTTAGAGAATCCTAAAGGCAAAACGTTACCCGCAAAAAACCCTTGCACCGCCATGTAAACATCATCCTTAATAATCTCCCAACAATCATGAAAAAACTTTGTCGTGTAGCCACCAGGACCCGCCACACTATCCATTGGCATCCGACAAAGAGTTTCAAAAACCTCTTCCATAGAAGGGCACTCTACCAACATCCGATTCTCCACCTCTGAAACCAACGAAGGAATAAAATCCAAAGAATGCTGCTCTAAGTCCTCATTCCCACCCCCAAGAAAATTTTGAAAGTGAGACACCGCCGAAGACATCAACTCATCTTGGCCCTCAACCAATTGATCCCCCACCAAGATTTTATTGATTCTTCCCCGAGCCCTCCTTTTCTTCACACAAGCTTGATAAAACTTTGTGTTTCTCTCACCATCCCTCATCCAATTACAAGCAGCCCTTTGTTTCCACATATCCTCTTGCATAGAAACCCGCAACGTCAATTCAGCATTCCACCTATTGAGATCAATCAAATTAACCTCAGAAGGGTCACGGTCAAATGCGAGCTCCGCCTTTTTCACCCTTTCCTCCATCTCTTTCACCTTCACATTGACATCCCCAAACTCATTCCAATTCCACGACTTTAGCCTAAACTGCAGCCGTTTCAATTTCTCCCAAAGCCCTCTCAAACCCGAAGTCCGACAAGGAAGCCTCCAATTCTCCTCCACCATCCTTTTGAACTCTCCATGCCGCAACCACATATTCTGAAACCTAAAAGAAGATTTCCTCCTCCTTTGCTGCCTCATAAATTCGAACAACAATGGACAATGATCTGATTGCCTTCTCGCAAGGTGAGTCACCGAAGAAACCTCAAATAAATCAGTCCAACCGCTATTCACCATAACACGATCCAATCTGCCCCACGCTCCCCTTTTGTTCGTCCAAGTGAATTGGCCCCCTGTAAACCCCACGTCAAACAGCCCCGTTTCAGCAAGCACCGTGTTGAAGTCATTGATCTCACCCAACTTAGGCCGACCCTTTCCCCGTCTTTCCGTCACCGAAGTAACCGTGTTAAAGTCACCCCCAACACACCACGGCTCATTGGTACAAACAGCCCTCAAACCATCCCAAAGCTCAACTCTCCCATGCCGAGTAGTAGATGCATACACAAAAGTCATAATAACAGAAATCTGCAAAACCGAATCCTCCACCTTACAATGTACAAATTGAGGATGGTCTTCAACCACCTCAATTTGAACAGAATCCTCAAACATAATCCAAATTTTCCTCGAAGAATTAACAATCAAAGAAGGAAAATTAAATCTCCTAGGAAACCTCCAATCAGCATCAATTAAAGGTTCTAACAATACTAAAATTTTAGGCTTCAAGTCACGCCTCAAAGCCTTAAGTTTATCTTGTGCGGGTTCATTCCCAACACCTCTAATATTCCAAATTAGTGTTTTAAACATTGGAACGAATAACAACACCCTTACCTCTCCTCGAAGTCATTCGAGAAAGCTGATCCTCAACCTCTTTAGACGCCGTCTCATCTCCTGACGGATCTGAAAGGCCACCCTCACTTATTGTTCCACGCCTTGACCTCCTTTTCGCCAATCTGTGTTTCTCATAAATCCGAGCAGCAACATCCAAAGCCCTCAGTTCCTGATCGTCTAAGTCCGGACTCTCAAAAGAACCATCCGACTCATCCCCTGATTCATTAATTTGGTGTTGAATTCGTTGCACCGAATTCTCAAAAAAAGGTGATTTATACGATGTGATCGCCATCGACGAACCAGCCTCATCTCCATCCAAAACCATATTTCGAACCCTTCCATAGTTTCTCCTGATTTGTTCTCCACGTTCCTGAGTGTCTAATGAATTTCTAGAGCCCTCAATACGTTCACCATCACTCAAATTCAAACCAGGAGAAATTTGCAAATTTTCAGAACCAAGTTCCTTGTGCCCCACTCCTAGTCCCACACCCGGTAGGACTCCTAATTCCATCCCCAAGGTTTCCTTCACCAACAAGGAGTCCTGCCCCACTCCTAGTCCCACACCCGGTAGGACTCCTAATTCCACCCCCAAGGTTTCCTTCACCAACAAGGAGTCCTGCCCCACTCCTAGTCCCACACCCAGTAGGACTCCTAATTCCACCCCCAAGGTTTCCTTCACCAACAAGGAGTCCTCCTTAGGCTGTGGGTCAACCAAAACAGCCTCACCACCTTGTTGCACCACCGGGGGCCTTTTTAAAATCGTAACCGGTCCGGGCATCTCCCCTTGCACACCCCGCGTGCCATGCGTGCCCGGTGTTGCGCGCGACGGGCCATCATTGGCACGGCGCGAGGGCACCTCCGTTCTCCTCACGGTACGACCCAATCCCCTCCTCAACGAACGTCCTCGACCACCACGCGACTTAGATCGACGTCCTTGCTGTTCATGAACAGCCTTATTCACCACCTTTCCATTAACAAAACACCTCTCTTTACTATGTCCGACATGATTACACACCGTGCAATAATGGGGACGATCTCCATAAACAACTTTTTGCCAAAAACTTCCTTCCGGGCCATCAATGAAAATCTCCTTAATCTCCTCCGCAAGCAAATCAATTTCAACACAAGCCCTAGCACAACTTGGCCTAATTACCTTGGCTGTAGATTCATCAATACGTAACGGTGTCCCAATCAAAGACATAATATCATGCAACGCCTCCTTGTGATGCATGACAATGGGCAGCCATGGCAATGATACCCAAACCGGCACTACCGAAGATTCTGACTTTGGATCAAAACTCGGGGACCACTTAAAAATCCGCATCGGAAAACCCTGAACCATCCACGATTGTCTCGACCACAACCGCGTGGAATCATCCTCCAAAGTAATCTGAATGAAAACATGCCTCGCATCAATGTCTCCCAACGAGAAAGAACCCCTTAACCCCAACTTCAAAAACCAAGTTTGCAAATCCTCCGGGGACGGACGTCCATGAGAAAATTTTCCAACCAATGCATATTTGAATTGCAACGCAAAGCAATCAAAATCAGATTTGTTAAATCTAATTGCGGGTTTCCCTTGATATGTAAACGCCTTCTTCGGTTCCGTTACACGGGTGCCAAGTGCAAAAATAGGATCATCAGCAAACGATTTGCTAATCGCCCTCGGTGACAAATCCCTCTTGCCCACCAAAGAGTGATCAAACAATCTAACAAACGAACGGCTTTGAGGCTTCACGTTAGTTTTAGGATCCAACTTTCCTCCCTCAACTTGATCACGAATCCTATTCGGAAAAGACTCCTTGAGCGATGGGAACTCCGGTAAAATCCCATCCTTCGACTGCTCAACGGCGGTAGGTGGTGGCTGCACATCGGAAGAAATCAAGACGCGTCGTGGAAGTAACGCGTTGTCAACAACCGACGGAAGATTGACGTCGGAAGTTGATGCCGCCGACTTGCATGGCGGTGGAACGGACGGGCCCGGTGGCTGATCCACCGGGCAAGGCTGATCGGAGGCGTCGGCCTCCATGCACGGCGGCTAAAGGCCGCGGCGCGAAACGCTAGGAGAAAAAAGAAAAATTCGCCCAAAGAGGAGAGAGTTTTTTTAAGCTTCCAAGAATTTTTTTAAGCTTCCAAGAGTTTAAGCTTCCAGTAGTTGTGTCTTATTATTGCTTCCAAGAGTTGTGTCTTATTTTGGGCAAATCCATTCGTTTAGACTCTAAAACATGCATAGCAAGTTATTGGTGCTTTTGGAGAATCAACGAATGTTGGGCCTTTTTGTGTTATTCACAATCTTTCCTATAAGCTTTCAAGACTGTGTCTTTTCCATTAGTTTAGGCTCTAAAACACGCATTGCACGTTATTGGTGCTTTTGGTAAATAAAACGAATGTTGGTCCTTTTTCTGTTATCACAATCTTTGCTATAAGCTTCTAAGAGTTGTGTCGTACTTTGGGTAAATCCACTCGTTTAGGGTCTAAAACATGCATTGCAGTTATTGGTGCTTTTGGTGAATCAACGAATGTTTGTCCTTTTGTGTTATTCACAATCTTTCCTATAAGCTTCCATGAGTTGTGTCTTATTTTGGGCGAATCCATTCGTTTAGGCTCCAAAACATGCATTGCAAGTTATTGGGGCATTTGGTGAATCAATGAATGTTGGTCCTTTTTGTGTTATTCACAATCTTTCCTATAAGCTTAAAAGAGTTGTGTCTTATCCATTCTGTTAGGCTCTAAAACATGCATTTCACGTTATTGGTGCTTTTGGTGTATCAAAGAATGTGTGTCCCTTTTATGTTATTCAAAATCTTTCCTATAAGCTTCCAAGAGTTGTGTCTTATTTTCGGCAAATCCATTCGTTTACGCGCTAATACATGCATTGCAATTTATTAGTGCTTTTGGTGAATCAACGAATGTTGGTACTTTTTGGTTATTCACAATCTTTTCTATAAGCTTCCAAGAGTTGTGTCTTATTATGGGCTAATCCATTCGTTTCGGCTCTAAAACATGCATTGCAAGTTATTGTTGGTTATGGTGAATCAACGAATGTTGGTCCTTTTTGCGTTATTCAAAATCTTTCCTATAAGCTTCCTAAAGTTGTGTCTTATTTTGGGCAAATCCATTCGTTTAGACTCTAAAACATGCATTGCGTGTTATTGGTGCTTTCGGTGAATAAACGAATGTTTGTCCTTTTTGTGTTATTCACAATCTTTCCTATTATCTTCCAAGAATTGTGTCGTATTTTGGACAAATCCATTCGTTTAGCCTCTAAAACAATATGCGATGCACGTTATTGGTGCTTTTGGTGAATCAACGAATGCTGGTCCTTTTTTGTGTTACTCACAATCTTTCCTATATGTTTCCAAGAGTTGTCTTATTTGGGAAAATCCATTCGTTTAGGCTCTAAAACATGCATTGCAAGTAATTGGTGCTTTTGCTGAATCAACGAATGTTGTTTCTTTTTGTGTTATTCACAACCTTTCCTATAAGCTTTCAAGAGCTGTGTCTTATCCATTAATTTAGCCTCTAAAACATGCATTGCACGTTGGTGCTTTTGGTGAATCAACGAATGTTGGTCCTTTTTGTGTTATTCACAATCTTTCCTATAAGCTTCCAACAGTTGTGTCTTATTTTGGACAAATCCATTCGTTTAAGCTTTAAAACATGCATTGCAAGTTATTGGTGCTTTTGATGAATCAATGAATGTTGGTCCTTTTTGTGTTATTCACAATCTTTCCTATAAGCTTCCAAGAGTTGTGTCTTATCCATTTATTTAGGCTCTAAAACATGCATTGCAAGTTATTGGTGCTTTTGTTGAATCAACGAATGTTGGTCCTTTTTTTGTTATTCACAATCTTTCCTATAAGCTTCCAAGAGTTGTGTCGTATTTTGGGCAACTCCATTTGCTCAGGCTCTAAAACATGCATTGCATGTTATTGGTGCTTTTGGCGAATCAACGAATGTTTGTCGTTTTTGTGTTAATCATAATCTTTCCTATAAGCTTCCAAGAGTTGCGTCTTATTATGGGCTAATCCATTCGTTTAGGCTCTAAAACATGCATACCAAGTTATTGGTGCTTTAGGTGATTTAACGAATGTTGGTCCTTTTTGTGTTATTCACAATCTTTCCTATAAGCTTTCAAGACTGTGTCTTATATATTAGTTTAGGCTCTAAAACATGCATTCCACGTTATTGGTGCTTTTGGTGAATAAAACGAATGTTGGTCCTTTTTGTGGTATTCACAATCTTTCCTAAAAGCTTCTAAGAGTTGTGTCGTACTTTGGGTAAATCCACTCATTTAGGCTCTAAAACATGCATTGCAGTTATTGGTGCTTTTGGTGAATCAACGAATGTTGGTCCTTTTTGTGTTATTCAAAATCTTTCCTATAATCTTCCATGAGTTGTGTCTTATTTTGGGCGAATCCATTCGTTTAGGCTCCTAAACATGCATTGCAAGTTATTGGGGCTTTTGGTGAATCAATGAATGTTGGTCCTTTTTGTGTTATTCACAATCTTTCCTATAAGCTTCAAAGAGTTGTGTCTTATCCATTCGTTTAGGCTCTAAAACATGCATTGCACGTTATTGGTGCTTTTGGTGTATCAAAGAATGTTGGTCCCTTTTGTGTTATTCAAAATCTTTCCTATAAGCTTCCAAGAGTTGTGTCTTATTGTCGGCAAATCCATTCGTTTACGCGCTAAAACATGCATTGCAATTTATTAGTGCTTTTGGTGAATCAACGAATGTTGGTACTTTTTGTGTTATTCACAATCTTTTCTATAAGCTTCCAAGAGTTGTGTCTTATTATGGGCTAATCCATTCGTTTAGGCTCTAAAACATGTATTGCAAGTTATTGCTGGTTTTGGTGAATCAACGAATGTTGGTCCTTTTTGCGCTATTCAAAATCTTTCCTATAAGCTTCCTAAAGTTATGCCTTATTTTGGGCAAATCCATTCGTTTAGACTCTAAAACATGCATTGCGTGTTATTGCTCTTTTGGTGAATCAACGAATGTTTGTCCTTTTTGTGTTATTCACAATCTTTCCAATTATCTTCCAAGAGTTGTGTCGTATTTTGGGCAAATCCATTCATTTAGCCTCTAAAACAACATGCATTGCACGTTATTGGTGCTTTTGGTGAATCAACGAATGCTGGTTCTTTTTGTGTTATTCACAATCTTTCCTATATGTTTCCAAGAGTTGTGTCTTATTTGGGAAAATCCATTCGTTTAGGCTCTAAAACATGCATTGCAAGTTATTGGTGCTTTTGCTGAATCAACGAATGTTGTTTCTTTTTGTGTTATTCACAATCTTTCCTATAAGCTTTCAAGAGATGTGTCTTATCCATTAGTTTAGGCTCTAAAACATGCATTGCACATTATTGGTGGTTTTGGTGAATCAACGAATGTTGGTCCTTTTTGTGCTATTCACAATCTTTCCTATAAGCTTCTAAGAGTTGTGTCGTACTTTGGGTAAATCCACTCGTTTAGGCTCTAAAAAATGCATTGCACTTATTGGTGCTTTTGGTGAATCAACGAATATTGGTCCCTTTTGTGTTATTCACAATCTTTCCTATAAGCTTCCAAGAGTTGTGTCTTATCTATTCGTTTAGGCTCTAAAACATGCATTGCATGTTATTGGTGCTTTTGTTGAATCAACGAAAGTTGGTCCTTTTTACGTTATTCACAATCTTTCCTATAAGCTTCCATGAGTTGTGTCGTATTATGGGCAACTCCATTTGTTCAGGCTCTAAAGCATGCATTGCATGTTATTGGTGCTTTTGGCGAATCAACGTATATTTGTCCTTTTTGTGTTAATCATAATCTTTCCAATAAGCTTCCAAGAGTTGTCTTATTATGGGCTAATCCATTCGTTTAGGCTCTAAAACAGGCATTGCAAGTTATTGGTGGTTTTGGTGAATCAACGAATGTTGGTCCTTTTTGCATTATTCAAAATCTTTCGTATAAGCTTCCAAAAGTTGTGTCTTATTTTGGGCAAATCCATCCGTTTAGACTCTAAAACATGCATTGCACGTTATTAGTGCTTTTGGTGAATCAACGAATGTTGGTTATTTTTTGTGTTATTCACAATCTTTCCTAGAAGCTTCCAAGAGTTGTGTCTTATTTTGGGCAAATCCATTCGTTTAGACTCTAAAACATGCATAGCAAGTTATTGGTGCTTTTGGAGAATCAACGAATGTTGGGCCTTTTTGTGTTATTCACAATCTTTCCTATAAGCTTTCAAGACTGTGTCTTTTCCATTAGTTTAGGCTCTAAAACACGCATTGCACGTTATTGGTGCTTTCTGTGAATAAAACGAATGTTGGTCCTTTTTCTGTTATCACAATCTTTCCTATAAGCTTCTAAGAGTTGTGTCGTACTTTGGGTAAATCCACTCGTTTAGGGTCTAAAACATGCATTGCAGTTATTGGTGCTTTTGGTGAATCAACGAATGTTTGTCCTTTTTGTGCTATTCACAATCTTTCCTACAAGCTTCCATGAGTTGTGTCTTATTTTGGGCGAATCCATTCGTTTAGGCTCCAAAACATGCATTGCAAGTTATTGGGGCTTTTGGTGAATCAATGAATGTTGGTCCTTTTTGTGTTATTCACAATCTTTCCTATAAGCTTAAAAGAGTTGTGTCTTATCCATTCTGTTAGGCTCTAAAACATGCATTGCACGTTATTGGTGCTTTTGGTGTATCAAAGAATGTGTGTCCCTTTTATGTTATTCAAAATCTTTCCTATAAGCTTCCAAGAGTTGTGTCTTATTTTCGGCAAATCCATTCGTTTACGCGCTAATACATGCATTGCAATTTATTAGTGCTTTTGGTGAATCAACGAATGTTGGTACTTTTTGGTTATTCACAATCTTTTCTATAAGCTTCCAAGAGTTGTGTCTTATTATGGGCTAATCCATTCGTTTCGGCTCTAAAACATGCATTGCAAGTTATTGTTGGTTTTGGTGAATCAACGAATGTTGGTCCTTTTTGCGTTATTCAAAATCTTTCCTATAAGCTTCCTAAAGTTGTGTCTTATTTTGGGCAAATCCATTCGTTTAGACTCTAAAACATGCATTGCGTGTTATTGGTGCTTTCGGTGAATCAACGAATGTTTGTCCTTTTTGTGTTATTCACAATCTTTCCTATTATCTTCCAAGAATTGTGTCGTATTTTGGGCAAATCCATTCGTTTAGCCTCTAAAACAATATGCAATGCACGTTATTGGTGCTTTTGGTGAATCAACGAATGCTGGTCCTTTTTTGTGTTACTCACAATCTTTCCTATATGTTTCCAAGAGTTGTCTTATTTGGGAAAATCCATTCGTTTAGGCTCTAAAACATGCATTGCAAGTTATTGGTGCTTTTGCTAAATCAACGAATGTTGTTTCTTTTTGTGTTATTCACAATCTTTCCTATAAGCTTTCAAGAGCTGTGTCTTATCCATTAGTTTAACCTCTAAAACATGCACTGCACGTTATTGGTGGTTTCGGTGAATCAACGAATGTTGGTCCTTTTTGTGTTATTCACAATCTTTCCTATAAGCTTCCAACAGTTGTGTCTTATTTTGGACAAATCCATTCGTTTAAGCTTTAAAACATGCATTGCAAGTTATTGGTGCTTTTGATGAATCAATGAATGTTGGTCCTTTTTGTGTTATTCACAATCTTTCCTATAAGCTTCCAAGAGTTGTGTCTTATCCATTTGTTTAGGCTCTAAAACATGCATTGCAAGTTATTGGTGCTTTTGTTGAATCAACAAAATTTGGTCCTTTTTTTGTTATTCACAATCTTTCCTATAAGCTTCCAAGAGTTGTGTCGTATTTTGGGCAACTCCATTTGTTCAGGCTCTAAAACATGCATTGCATGTTATTGGTGTTTTTGGCGAATCAACGAATGTTTGTCGTTTTTGTGTTAATCATAATCTTTCCTATAAGCTTCCAAGAGTTGCGTCTTATTATGGGCTAATCCATTCGTTTAGGCTCTAAAACATGCATACCAAGTTATTGGTGCTTTAGGTGATTTAACGAATGTTGGTCCTTTTTGTGTTATTCACAATGTTTCCTATAAGCTTTCAAGACTGTGTCTTATATATTAGTTTAGGCTCTAAAACATGCATTGCACGTTATTGGTGCTTTTGGTGAATAAAACGAATGTTGGTCCTTTTTGTGGTATTCACAATCTTTCCTAAAAGCTTCTAAGAGTTGTGTCGTACTTTGGGTAAATCCACTCATTTAGGCTCTAAAACATGCATTGCAGTTATTGGTGCTTTTGGTGAATCAACGAATGTTGGTCCTTTTTGTGTTATTCACAATCTTTCCTATAGCTTCCATGAGTTGTGTCTTACGTTGGGCGAATCCATTCGTTTAGGCTCCTAAACATGCATTGCAAGTTATTGGGGCTTTTGGTGAATCAATGAATGTTGGTCCTTTTTGTGTTATTCACAATCTTTCCTATAAGCTTCAAAGAGTTGTGTCTTATCCATTCGTTTAGGCTCTAAAACATGCATTGCACGTTATTGGTGCTTTTGGTGTATCAAAGAATGTTGGTCCCTTTTGTGTTATTCAAAATCTTTCCTATAAGCTTCCAAGAGTTGTGTCTTATTGTCGGCAAATCCATTCGTTTACGCGCTAAAACATGCATTACAATTTATTAGTGCTTTTGGTGAATCAACGAATGTTGGTACTTTTTGTGTTATTCACAATCTTTTCTATAAGCTTCCAAGAGTTGTGTCTTATTATGGGCTAATCCATTCGTTTAGGCTCTAAAACATGCATTGCAAGTTATTGCTGGTTTTGGTGAATCAACGAATGTTGGTCCTTTTTGCGTTATTCAAAATCTTTCCTATAAGCTTCCTAACGTTTTTTTTTTTTTTTTTTTTAAAAGAAACCGAAACTTTCATAGAATCAAAAGCAAGAGTTAGTCGAGATAGTCCAAAATGGACTCTCGACGCTTACAAAAAATCAAAGCAAACATCAAAACAGCTCAAAAAAGGAACTAATGAGGGAACCTTAAGTAAGGAACACCTCGACAATCAAGCAAAGCTAAACCAATCACTTTACGACTACATCTATCACTACCAAAACTATGAAAGGTCTTTAAATCACAAGCTTCATTAGCCAATAGATCAGCTACTGAATTTCCTTCCCGAAAGATATGCGACACCTTCACTTCCATTTGACAAAGAAGCACCCGAATCCTTTGCAGCAAAGCGGCGATCTTCCAATTCCCACAACCGCCCGAAGCCACCAACGTCACCAACACTTGTGCGTCCAATTCAACATGAACCCTTAAAAAACCCTTTTCAAAACACAACTCCAGACCACGCAACAGCCCCCAAGCTTCCGCCTCCATATTGGTACCAATACCAAAATAGTGATGAAAAGCAAAAAGAATATTGCCCTCATGATCCCGAACAACACCACCACCAGCAGCCTCCCCCGGATTCCCCCTCGAACAACCATCCGTGTTTAACTTTACCCAAGGAAACCTCGGGCAACGCCAAACCACCACCTTAATCTCCTTACCACTCGGCCCCACTCTTTGAAACTTCCACAACTTCCCAACCTCAAAATGGCCCGACCAGCCAATCTTAACCCCAATAAGACGAATCGTATCAACGTATCTCAACACCTTTCCAATGATCTTAGACGGCACAATGCGAATCATCCTATGCTTCGAGTCATTACGAGCAGCCCATAAAAACCAAATGATCAAAACCGGAATCAGGCCCCGAACATGACCCGGCTTGACCCCACTCAACCATCCAACCTTTGCCTCATTCAATGTACAAAGCACATTGACATTGAAGAGGCCCCCAAAAAAACTCCAAACATGCCGAGCCGCCGCCCCTGACCAAATAATATGATCAATCGACTCCACCTCTCGACAACATTGGCACTTAGAAGCCAAACAAACACCATTAGCCTGAAGATTACTATCAGAAGGAATCCACCCAAAGTGCAACTTCCAACAAAAAAACGAAATATGAGGCATAATCGATTTATGCCAAAACCACTTAGCCTCATCCACCGGTTCATTTGGAGTTCTCACCAACTCCCACGCAGATTTTGCCGAGAAACATCCATTAGAAGAAGGTTTCCACACCGGAACATCCTTCTTCTCCACACTCGGCCGAATCTCCAAAATAGACTCAACCAAATCCTCGGCGAGCCTCTCCCTTAAGAGCGCCACATTCCAACGGCCATCAACCAAAAAATCAGCAACTCGAGCATCCACTGGACCCCTAACCCTTTGACGTGAAGCTAATGTCTCCGGGCCACACCAATGGTCATGCCAAAACGAGATATGACCTTCTCCAACAAGCCAAAAAATCTGCTTTTGAGCAGCCTCCCTCGCCTCCACAAGCCGTTTCCAAACCAAAGAACTATGGGACGTCGCCCGAGCCAGCCAAGGAGACGCCCTTTTACAATAATACCCATGCAAACAAGACGCCCAAAGGCTGTCCATTTTCCGAAACCTCCACCAAAGCTTAATCGAGAACGAATCCACCACATCCCAAAGAGACCGAAAGCCCAAGCCACCCTCCAAAACCGGCTTGCACACCTTCTTCCAAGATGCCCAATGCATCCGCTTTCTTGTCTCAAAATCACCCCATAAAAACCTCGCAAAAATTCCATGCATTTTCTTGATCACCCCCTTAGTAGGACGCATCACCTGGAAAAAATAGACAGGAATAGTGCTCAATGTTGATTTAATGAGTGTAATCCTACCTCCAGGAGACAACAAATTCAGATTCCAGCCATTCAAATGACCCCTAATCTTATCAATAATCCCCTCAAAATGGACAGCCCTACTACGTCCCACAAAAAGAGGCACTCCAAGATAAGTTAAAGGCAAACTCGTTGGTGAAAAACCGGACAGCCTTTGTATCATCCGACGTCGAGAAGACGAAGCACGCCGTCCCAAAATAAACATACTTTTTTGCACGTTCACCTTTTGACCCGAAACAGCCCCATAAAGCTCAAGGAACCTACACATCCTCCGAACACTCCTTTTAGATCCCTTCAAAAATAACATACAATCATCAGCATAAGCTAAATGAGAAAGCTTAAACCTTTTCTTCGTGTCAAAACACATATCCGGATGTTGCGCCATAAGTTGCTCCACGCCCCGTGAGAGGAACTCCGCTGCAATAACAAACAAAGCCGGAGAAATAGGGTCACCTTGTCTCAACCCCTGAGACGAAGCAAAGTACCCTGCATTCTCACCATTCACTAAAACCGAGAAGTGACTTGACGAGATGCATGTGTAAATCAACTTCCGCCATCGCTCTCCAAAACCAAACTTTTCTAACATGGACATCAAGAACCTCCATTGAACTTTATCATACGCTTTCTCCATGTCCAACTTGATGATCAAATTATGCCCTTTCGTCTTAGCATTTAGAGAGTGCACCATCTCCTGGCCCAGCAAAACATTATCCGCAATCGCCCTCCCTTTAATAAAACCACTTTGATTCGGAGAGATAATCCTAGGCAACACCGCAGCAAGCCTATCATTCAGAATCTTTGAACAAAGCTTATAAAAAGTTGTACAAAGACTAATAGGCCGAAAATCACTCCACCTTTCCGGATTTGCCTTTTTAGGAATCAACACAATAGTGGTGTTAGAGAATCCTAAAGGCAAAACGTTACCCGCAAAAAACCCTTGCACCGCCATGTAAACATCATCCTTAATAATCTCCCAACAATCATGAAAAAACTTTGTCGTGTAGCCATCAGGACCCGCCACACTATCCATTGGCATCCGACAAAGAGTTTCAAAAACCTCTTCCATAGAAGGGCACTCCACCAACATCCGATTCTCCACCTCTGAAACCAACGAAGGAATAAAATCCAAAGAATGCTGCTCTAAGTCCTCATTCCCACCCCCAAGAAAATTTTGAAAGTGAGACACCGCCGAAGACATCAACTCATCTTGGCCCTCAACCAATTGATCCCCCACCAAGATTTTATTGATTCTTCCCCGAGCCCTCCTTTTCTTCACACAAGCTTGATAAAACTTTGTGTTTCTCTCACCATCCCTCATCCAATTACAAGCAGCCCTTTGTTTCCACATATCCTCTTGCATAGAAACCCGCAACGTCAATTCAGCATTCCACCTATTGAGATCAATCAAATTAACCTCAGAAGGGTCACGGTCAAATGCAAGCTCCGCCTTTTTCACCCTTTCCTCCATCTCTTTCACCTTCACATTGACATCCCCAAACTCATTCCAATTCCACGACTTTAGCCTAAACTGCAGCCGTTTCAATTTCTCCCAAAGCCCTCTCAAACCCGAAGTCCGACAAGGCAGCCTCCAATTCTCCTCCACCATCCTTTTGAACTCTCCATGCCGCAACCACATATTCTGAAACCTAAAAGAAGATTTCCTCCTCCTTTGCTGCCTCATAAATTCGAACAACAATGGACAATGATCAGATTGCCTTCTCGCAAGGTGAGTCACCGAAGAAACCTCAAATAAATCAGTCCAACCGCTATTCACCATAACACGATCCAATCTGCCCCACGCTCCCCTTTTGTTCGTCCAAGTGAATTGGCCCCCTGTAAACCCCACGTCAAACAGCCCCGTTTCAGCAAGCACCGTGTTGAAGTCATTGATCTCACCCAACTTAGGCCGACCCTTTCCCCGTCTTTCCGTCACCGAAGTAACCGTGTTAAAGTCACCCCCAACACACCACGGCTCATTGGTACAAACAGCCCTCAAACCATCCCAAAGCTCAACTCTCCCATGCCGAGTAGTAGATGCATACACAAAAGTCATAAAAACAGAAATCTGCAAAACTGAATCCTCCACCTTACAATGTACAAATTGAGGATGGTCTTCAACCACCTCAATTTGAACAGAATCCTCAAACATAATCCAAATTTTCCTCGAAGAATTAACAATCAAAGAAGGAAAATTAAATCTCCTAGGAAACCTCCAATCAGCATCAATTAAAGGTTCTAACAATACTAAAATTTTAGGCTTCAAGTCACGCCTCAAAGCCATAAGTTTATCTTGTGCGGGTTCATTCCCAACACCTCTAATATTCCAAATTAGTGTTTTAAACATTGGAACGGATAACAACACCCTTACCTCTCCTCGAAGTCATTCGAGAAAGCTGATCCTCAACCTCTTTAGACGCCGTCTCATCTCCTGACGGATCTGAAAGGCCACCCTCACTTATTGTTCCACGCCTTGACCTCCTTTTCGCCAATCTGTGTTTCTCATAAATCCGAGCAGCAACATCCAAAGCCCTCAGTTCCTGATCGTCTAAGTCCGGACTCTCAAAAGAACCATCCGACTCATCCCCTGATTCATTAATTTGGTGTTGAATTCGTTGCACCGAATTCTCAAAAAAAGGTGATTTATACGATGTGATCGCCATCGACGAACCAGCCTCATCTCCATCCAAAACCATATTTCGAACCCTTTCATAGTTTCTCCTGATTTGTTCTCCACGTTCTTGAGTGTCTAATGAATTTCCAGAGCCCTCAATACGTTCACCATCACTCAAATTCAAACCAGGAGAAATTTGCAAATTTTCAGAATCGGACACTCCTAGTCCCACACCCGGTAGGACTCCTAATTCCACCCCCAAGGTTTCCTTCACCAACAAGGAGTCCTGCCCCACTCCTAGTACCACACCCGGTAGGACTCCTAATTCCACCCCCAAGGTTTCCTTCACCAACAAGGAGTCCTGCCCCACTCCTAATCCCACACCCGGTAGGACTCCTAATTCCACCCCCAAGGTTTCCTTCACCAACAAGGAGTCCTCCTTAGGCTGTGGGTCAACCAAAACAGCCTCACCACCTTGTTGCACCACCGGGGGCCGTTTCAAAATCGTAACCGGTCCGGGCATCTCCCCTTGCACACCCCGCGTGCCATGCGTGCCCGGTGTTGCGCGCGACGGGCCATCATTGGCACGGCGCGAGGGCACCTCCGTTCTCCTCACCGTACGACCCGATCCCCTCCTCAACGAACGTCCTCGACCACCACGCGACTTAGATCGACGTCCTTGCTGTTCATGAACAGCCTTATTCACCACCTTTCCATTAACAAAACACCTCTCTTTACTATGTCCGACATGATTACACACCGTGCAATAGTGGGGACGATCTCCATAAACAACTTTTTGCCAAAAACTTCCTTCCGGGCCATCAATGAAAATCTCCTTAATCTCCTCCGCAAGCAAATCAATTTCAACACAAGCCCTAGCACAACTTGGCCTAATAACCTTGGCTGTAGATTCATCAATACGTAACGGTGTCCCAATCAAAGACATAATATCATGCAACGCCTCCTTGTGATGCATGACAATGGGTAGCCGTGGCAATGATACCCAAACCGGCACTACCGAAGATTCTGACTTTGGATCAAAACTCGGGGACCACTTAAAAATCCTCATCGGAAAACCCTGAACCATCCACGATTGTCTCGACCACAACCTCGTGGAATCATCCTCCAAAGTAATCTGAATGAAAACATGCCTCGCATCAATGTCTCCCAACGAGAAAGAACCCCTTAACCCCAACTTCAAAAACCAAGTTTGCAAATCCTCCGGGGACGGACGTCCATGAGAAAATTTTCCAACCAATGCATATTTGAATTGCAACGCAAAGCAATCAAAATCAGATTTGTTAAATCTAATTGCGGGTTTCCCTTGATATGTAAACGCCTTCTTCGGTTCCGTTACACGGGTGCCAAGTGCAAAAATAGGATCATCAGCAAACGATTTGCTAATCGCCCTCGGTGACAAATCCCTCTTGCCCACCAAAGAGTGATCAAACAATCTAACAAACGAACGGCTTTGAGGCTTCACGTTAGTTTTAGGATCCAAGTTTCCTCCCTCAACTTGATCACGAATCCTATTCGGAAAAGACTCCTTGAGCGATGGGAACTCCGGTAAAATCCCATCCTTCGGCTGCTCAACGGCGGTAGGTGGTGGCTGCACCTCGGAAGAAATCAAGACGCGTCGTGGAAGTAACGCGTTGTCAACAACCGACGGAAGATTGACGTCGGAAGTTGATGCCGCCGGCTTGCATGGCGGTGGAACGGACGGGCCCGGTGGCTGATCCACCGGGCAAGGCTGATCGGAGGCGTCGGCCTCCATGCACGGCGGCTAAAGGCCACGGCGCGAAACCCTAGGAGAAAAAATCTATTTGTTTAGACTCTAAAACATGCATTGCGTGTTATTGGTGCTTTTGGTGAATCAACGAATGTTTGTCCTTTTTGTGTTATTCACAATCCTTTCTATTATCTTCCAAGAGTTGTGTCGTATTTTGGGCAAATCCATTCGTTTAGCCTCTAAAACAACATGCATTGCACGTTATTGGTGCTTTTGGTGAATCAACGAATGCTGGTTCTTTTTGTGTTATTCACAATCTTTCTTATATGTTTCCAAGAGTTGTGTCTTCTTTGGGAAAAACCATTCGTTTAGGCTCTAAAACATGCATTGCACGTTATTGGTGCTTTTGGTGAATCAACGAATGCTGGTTCTTTTTGTGTTATTCACAATCTTTCCTATATGTTTCCAAGAGTTGTGTCTTATTTGGGAAAAACCATTCGTTTAGGCTCTAAAACATGCATTGCAAGTTATTGGTGCTTTTGCTGAATCAACGAATGTTGTTTCTTTTTGTGTTATTCACAATCTTTCCTATAAGCTTTCAAGAGATGTGTCTTATCCATTAGTTTAGGCTCTAAAACATGCATTGCACATTATTGGTGGTTTTGGTGAATCAACGAATGTTGGTCCTTTTTGTGCTATTCACAATCTTTCCTATGAGCTTC
Source organism: Misopates orontium (assembly GCA_946800315.1). Lineage (NCBI taxonomy): Eukaryota > Viridiplantae > Streptophyta > Magnoliopsida > Lamiales > Plantaginaceae > Misopates > Misopates orontium. The sequence goes on from OX326946.1 coordinate 25,944,061, forward strand.
TAAGAGTTGTGTCGTACTTTGGGTAAATCCACTCGTTTAGGCTCTAAAACATGCATTGCACTTATTGGTGCTTTTGGTGAATCAACGAATATTGGTCCCTTTTGTGTTATTCACAATCTTTCCTATAAGCTTCCAAGAGTTGTTTCTTATCTATTCGTTTAGGCTCTAAAACATGCATTGCATGTTATTGGTGCTTTTGTTGAATCAACGAAAGTTGGTCTTTTTTACGTTATTCACAATCTTTCCTATAAGCTTCCATGAGTTGTGTCGTATTTTGGGCAACTCCATTTGTTCAGGCTCTAAAACATGCATTGCATGTTATTGGTGCTTTTGGCGAATCAACGTATATTTGTCCTTTTTGTGTTAATCATAATCTTTCCTATAAGCTTCCAAGAGTTTTTTTTTTTTTTTTTTTTTTTAAAAGAAACCGAAACTTTCATAGAATCAAAAGCAAGAGTTAGTCGAGATAGTCCAAAATGGACTCTCGACGCTTACAAAAAATCAAAGCAAACATCAAAAAAGCTCAAAAAAGGAACTAATGAGGGAACCTTAAGTAAGGAACACCTCGACAATCAAGCAAAGCTAAACCAATCACTTTACGACTACATCTATCAGTACCAAAACTATCAAAGGTCTTCAAATCACAAAATTCATTAGCCAATAGATCAGCTACTGAATTTCCTTCCCGAAAGATATGCGACACCTTCACTTCCATTTGACAAAGAAGCACCCGAATCCTTTGCAGCAAAGCGGCGATCTTCCAATTCCCACAACCGCCCGAAGCCACCAACGTCACCAACACTTGTGCATCCAATTCAACATGAACCCTTAAAAAACCCTTTTCAAAACACAACTCCAGACCACGCAACAGCCCCCAAGCTTCCGCCTCCATATTGGTACTTATACCAAAATAGTGATGAAAAGCAAAAAGAATATTGCCCTCATGATCCCGAACAACACCACCACCAGCAGCCTCCCCCGGATTCCCCCTAGAACAACCATCCGTGTTTAACTTTACCCAAGGAAACCTCGGACAACGCCAAACCACCACCTTAATCTCCTTACCACTCGGCCCCACTCTTTGAAACTTCCACAACTTCCCAACCTCAAAATGGCCCGACCAGCCAATCTTAACCCCAATAAGACGAATCGTATCAACGTATCTCAACACCTTTCCAATGATCTTAGACGGCACAATGCGAATCATCCTATGCTTCGAGTCATTACGAGCAGCCCATAAAAACCAAATGATCAAAACCGGAATCAGGCCCCGAACATGACCCGGCTTGACCCCACTCAACCATCCAACCTTTGCCTCATTCAATGTACAAAGCACATTGACATTGAAGAGGGCCCCAAAAAAACTCCAAACATGCCGAGCCGCCGCCCCTGACCAAATAATATGATCAATCGACTCCACCTCTCGACAACATTGGCACTTAGAAGCCAAACAAACACCATTAGCCTGAAGATTACTATCAACAAAGTGCAACTTCCAACAAAAAAACGAAATATGAGGCATAATCGATTTATGCCAAAACCACTTAGCCTCATCCACCGGTTCATTTGGAGTTCTCACCAACTCCCACGCAGATTTTGCCGAGAAACATCCATTAGAAGAAGGTTTCCACACCGGAACATCCTTCTTCTCCACACTCGGCCGAATCTCCAAAATAGACTCAACCAAATCCTCGGCGAGCCTCTCCCTTAAGAGCGCCACATTCCAACGGCCATCAACCAAAAAATCAGCAACTCGAGCATCCACTGGACCCCTAACCCTTTGACGTGAAGCTAATGTCTCCGGGCCACACCAATGGTCATGCCAAAACGAGATATGACCTTCTCCAACAAGCCAAAAAATCTGCTTTTGAGCAGTCTCCCTCGCCTCCACAAGCCGTTTCCAAACCAAAGAACTATGGGACGTCGCCCGAGCCAGCCAAGGAGACGCCCTTTTACAATAATACCCATGCAAACAAGACGCCCAAAGGCTGTCCATTTTCCGAAACCTCCACCAAAGCTTAATCGAGAACGAATACACCACATCCCAAAGAGACCGAAAGCCCAAGCCACCCTCCAAAACCGGCTTGCACACCTTCTTCCAAGATGCCCAATGCATCCGCTTTCTTGTCTCAAAATCACCCCATAAAAACCTCGCAAAAATTCCATGCATTTTCTTGATCACCCCCTTAGTAGGACGCATCACCTGGAAAAAATAGACAGGAATAGTGCTCAATGTTGATTTAATGAGTGTAATCCTACCTCCAGGAGACAACAAATTCAGATTCCAGCCATTCAAATGACCCCTAATCTTATCAATAATCCCCTCAAAATGGACAGCCCTACTACGTCCCACAAAAAGAGGCACTCCAAGATAAGTTAAAGGCAAACTCGTTGGTGAAAAACCGGACAGCCTTTGTATCATCCGACGTCGAGAAGACGAAGCACGCCGTCCCAAAATAAACATACTTTTTTGCACGTTCACCTTTTGACCCGAAACAGCCCCATAAAGCTCAAGGAACCTACACATCCTCCGAACACTCCTTTTAGATCCCTTCAAAAATAACATACAATCATCAGCATAAGCTAAATGAGAAAGCTTAAACCTTTTCTTCGTGTCAAAACACATATCCGGATGTTGCGCCATAAGTTGCTCCACGCCCCGTGAGAGGAACTCCGCTGCAATAACAAACAAAGCCGGAGAAATAGGGTCACCTTGTCTCAACCCCTGAGACGAAGCAAAGTACCCTGCATTCTCACCATTCACTAAAACCGAGAAGTGACTTGACGAGATGCATGTGTAAATCAACTTCCGCCATCGCTCTCCAAAACCAAACTTTTCTAACATGGCCATCAAGAACCTCCATTGAACTTTATCATACGCTTTCTCCATGGCCAACTTGATGATCAAATTATGCCCTTTCGTCTTAGCATTTAGAGAGTGCACCATCTCCTGGCCCAGCAAAACATTATCCGCAATCGCCCTCCCTTTAATAAAACCACTTTGATTCGGAGAGATAATCCTAGGCAACACCGCAGCAAGCCTATCATTCAGAATCTTTGAACAAAGCTTATAAAAAGTTGTACAAAGACTAATAGGCCGAAAATCACTCCACCTTTCCGGATTTGCCTTTTTAGGAATCAACACAATAGTGGTGTTAGAGAATCCTAAAGGCAAAACGTTACCCGCAAAAAACCCTTGCACCGCCATGTAAACATCATCCTTAATAATCTCCCAACAATCATGAAAAAACTTTGTCGTGTAGCCATCAGGACCCCGCCACACTATCCATTGGCATCCGACAAAGAGTTTCAAAAACCTCTTCCATAGAAGGGCACTCCACCAACATCCGATTCTCCACCTCTGAAACCAACGAAGGAACAAAATCCAAAGAATGCTGCTCTAAGTCCTCATTCCCACCCCCAAGAAAATTTTGAAAGTGAGACACCGCCGAAGACATCAACTCATCTTGGCCCTCAACCAATTGATCCCCCACCAAGATTTTATTGATTCTTCCCCGAGCCCTCCTTTTCTTCACACAAGCTTGATAAAACTTTGTGTTTCTCTCACCATCCCTCATCCAATTACAAGCAGCCCTTTGTTTCCACATATCCTCTTGCATAGAAACCCGCAACGTCAATTCAGCATTCCACCTATTGAGATCAATCAAATTAACCTCAGAAGGGTCACGGTCAAATGCAAGCTCCGCCTTTTTCACCCTTTCCTCCATCTCTTTCACCTTCACATTGACATCCCCAAACTCATTCCAATTCTACGACTTTAGCCTAAACTGCAGCCGTTTCAATTTCTCCCAAAGCCCTCTCAAACCCGAAGTCCGACAAGGCAGCCTCCAATTCTCCTCCACCATCCTTTTGAACTCTCCATGCCGCAACCACATATTCTGAAACCTAAAAGAAGATTTCCTCCTCCTTTGCTGCCTCATAAATTCGAACAACAATGGACAATGATCAGATTGCCTTCTCGCAAGGTGAGTCACCGAAGAAACCTCAAATAAATCAGTCCAACCGCTATTCACCATAACACGATCCAATCTGCCCCACGCTCCCCTTTTGTTCGTCCAAGTGAATTGGCCCCCTGTAAACCCCACGTCAAACAGCCCCGTTTCAGCAAGCACCGTGTTGAAGTCATTGATCTCACCCAACTTAGGCCGACCCTTTCCCCGTCTTTCCGTCACCGAAGTAACCGTGTTAAAGTCACCCCCAACACACCACGGCTCATTGGTACAAACAGCCCTCAAACCATCCCAAAGCTCAACTCTCCCATGCCGAGTAGTAGATGCATACACAAAAGTCATAAAAACAGAAATCTGCAAAACCGAATCCTCCACCTTACAATGTACAAATTGAGGATGGTCTTCAACCACCTCAATTTGAACAGAATCCTCAAACATAATCCAAATTTTCCTCGAAGAATTAACAATCAAAGAAGGAAAATTAAATCTCCTAGGAAACCTCCAATCAGCATCAATTAAAGGTTCTAACAATACTAGAATTTTAGGCTTCAAGTCACGCCTCAAAGCCATAAGTTTATCTTGTGCGGGTTCATTCCCAACACCTCTAATATTCCAAATTAGTGTTTTAAACATTGGAACGGATAACAACACCCTTACCTCTCCTCGAAGTCATTCGAGAAAGCTGATCCTCAACCTCTTTAGACGCCGTCTCATCTCCTGACGGATCTGAAAGGCCACCCTCACTTATTGTTCCACGCCTTGACCTCCTTTTCGCCAATCTGTGTTTCTCATAAATCCGAGCAGCAACATCCAAAGCCCTCAGTTCCTGATCGTCTAAGTCCGGACTCTCAAAAGAACCATCCGACTCATCCCCGGATTCATTAATTTGGTGTTGAATTCGTTGCACCGAATTCTCAAAAAAAGGTGATTTATACGATGTGATCGCCATCGACGAACCAGCCTCATCTCCATCCAAAACCATATTTCGAACCCTTTCATAGTTTCTCCTGATTTGTTCTCCACGTTCCTGAGTGTCTAATGAATTTCCAGAGCCCTCAATACGTTCACCATCACTCAAATTCAAACCAGGAGAAATTTGCAAATTTTCAGAATCGGACACTCCTAGTCCCACACCCGGTAGGACTCCTAATTCCACCCCCAAGGTTTCCTTCACCAACAAGGAGTCCTGCCCCACTCCTAGTCCCACACCCGGTAGGACTCCTAATTCCACCCCCAAGGTTTCCTTCACCAACAAGGAGTCCTCCTTAGGCTGTGGGTCAACCAAAACAGCCTCACCACCTTGTTGCACCACCGGGGGCCTTTTTAAAATCGTAACCGGTCCGGGCATCTCCCCTTGCACACCCCGCGTGCCATGCGTGCCCGGTGTTGCGCGCGACGGGCCATCATTGGCACGGCGCGAGGGCACCTCCGTTCTCCTCACGGTACGACCCAATCCCCTCCTCAACGAACGTCCTCGACCACCACGCGACTTAGATCGACGTCCTTGCTGTTCATGAACAGCCTTATTCACCACCTTTCCATTAACAAAACACCTCTCTTTACTATGTCCGACATGATTACACACCGTGCAATAATGGGGACGATCTCCATAAACAACTTTTTGCCAAAAACTTCCTTCCGGACCATCAATTAAAATCTCCTTAATCTCCTCCGCAAGCAAATCAATTTCAACACAAGCCCTAGCACAACTTGGCCTAATTACCTTGGCTGTAGATTCATCAATACGTAACGGTGTCCCAATCAAAGACATAATATCATGCAACGCCTCCTTGTGATGCATGACAATGGGCAGCCGTGGCAATGATACCCAAACCGGCACTACCGAAGATTCTGACTTTGGATCAAAACTCGGGGACCACTTAAAAATCCGCATCGGAAAACCCTGAACCATCCACGATTGTCTCGACCACAACCGCGTGGAATCATCCTCCAAAGTAATCTGAATGAAAACATGCCTCGCATCAATGTCTCCCAACGAGAAAGAACCCCTTAACCCCAACTTCAAAAACCAAGTTTGCAAATCCTCCGGGGACGGACGTCCATGAGAAAATTTTCCAACCAATGCATATTTGAATTGCAACGCAAAGCAATCAAAATCAGATTTGTTAAATCTAATTGCGGGTTTCCCTTGATATGTAAACGCCTTCTTCGGTTCCGTTACACGGGTGCCAAGTGCAAAAATAGGATCATCAGCAAACGATTTGCTAATCGCCCTCGGTGACAAATCCCTCTTGCCCACCAAAGAGTGATCAAACAATCTAACAAACGAACGGCTTTGAGGCTTCACGTTAGTTTTAGGATCCAACTTTCCTCCCTCAACTTGATCACGAATCCTATTCGGAAAAGACTCCTTGAGCGATGGGAACTCCGGTAAAATCCCATCCTTCGACTGCTCAACGGCGGTAGGTGGTGGCTGCACATCGGAAGAAATCAAGACGCGTCGTGGAAGTAACGCGTTGTCAACAACCGACGGAAGATTGACGTCGGAAGTTGATGCCGCCGACTTGCATGGCGGTGGAACGGACGGGCCCGGTGGCTGATCCACCGGGCAAGGCTGATCGGAGGCGTCGGCCTCCATGCACGGCGGCTAAAGGCCGCGGCGCGATGTGTCTTATTTTGGGCAAATCCGTTCGTTTAGACTCTAAAACATGCATTGCGTGTTATTGGTGCTTTCGGTGAATCAACGAATGTTTGTCCTTTTTGTGTTATTCACAATCTTTCCTATTATCTTCCAAGAATTGTGTCGTATTTTGGGCAAAGCCATTCGTTTAGCCTCTAAAACAATATGCAATGCACGTTATTGGTGCTTTTGGTGAATCAACGAATGCTGGTCCTTTTTTGCGTTACTCACAATCTTTCCTATATGTTTCCAAGAGTTGTCTTATTTGGGAAAATCCATTCGTTTAGGCTCTAAAACATGCATTGCAAGTTATTGGTGCTTTTGCTGAATCAACGAATGTTGTTTCTTTTTGTGTTAATCACAACCTTTCCTATAAGCTTTCAAGAGCTGTGTCTTATCCATTAATTTAGCCTCTAAAACATGCATTGCACGTTATTGGTGCTTTTGGTGAATCAACGAATGTTGGTCCTTTTTGTGTTATTCACAATCCTTCCTATAAGCTTCCAACAGTTGTGTCTTATTTTGGACAAATCCATTCGTTTAAGCTTTAAAACATGCATTGCAAGTTATTGGTGCTTTTGATGAATCAATGAATGTTGGTCCTTTTTGTGTTATTCACAATCTTTCCTATAAGCTTCCAAGAGTTGTGTCTTATCCATTTGTTTAGGCTCTAAAACATGCATTGCAAGTTATTGGTGCTTTTGTGGAATCAACAAAATTTGGTCCTTTTTTTGTCATTCACAATCTTTCCTATAAGCTTCCAAGAGTTGTGTCGTATTTTGGGCAACTCCATTTGTTCAGGCTCTAAAACATGCATTGCATGTTATTGGTGCTTTTGGCGAATCAACGAATGTTTGTCGTTTTTGTGTTAATCATAATCTTTCCTATAAGCTTCCAAGAGTTGTGTCTTATTATGGGCTAATCCATTCGTTTAGGCTCTAAAACATGCTTAGCAAGTTATTGGTGCTTTTGGTGATTTAACGAATGTTGGTCCTTTTTTGTGTTATTCACAATCTTTCCTATAAGCTTTCAAGACTGTGTCTTATATATTAGTTTAGGCTTTAAAACATGCATTGCACGTTATAGGTGCTTTTGGTGAATAAAACGAATGTTGGTCCTTTTTGTGGTATTCACAATCTTTCCTAAAAGCTTCTAAGAGTTGTGTCGTACTTTGGGTAAATCCACTCATTTAGGCTCTAAAACATGCATTGCAGTTATTGGTGCTTTTGGTGAATCAACGAATGTTGGTCCTTTTTGTGTTATTCACAATCTTTCCTATAAGCTTCCATGAGTTGTGTCTTATTGTCGGCAAATCCATTCGTTTACGCGCTAAAACATGCATTGCAATTTATTAGTGCTTTTGGTGAATCAACGAATGTTGGTACTTTTTGTGTTATTCACAATCTTTTCTATAAGCTTCCAAGAGTTGTGTCTTATTATGGGCTAATCCATTCGTTTAGGCTCTAAAACATGCATTGCAAGTTATTGCTGGTTTTGGTGAATCAACGAATGTTGGTCCTTTTTGCGTTATTCAAAATCTTTCCTATAAGCTTCCTAAAGTTATGTCTTATTTTGGGCAAATCCATTCGTTTAGACTCTAAAACATGCATTGCGTGTTATTGGTGCTTTTGGTGAATCAACGAATGTTTGTCCTTTTTGTGTTATTCACAATCTTTCCTATTATCTTCCAAGAGTTGTGTCGTATTTTGGGCAAATCCATTCGTTTAGCCTCTAAGACAACATGCATTGCACGTTATTGGTGCTTTTGGTGAATCAACGAATGCTGGTTCTTTTTGTGTTATTCACAATCTTTCCTTTATGTTTCCAAGAGTTGTGTCTTATTTGGGAAAAACCATTCGTTTAGGCTCTAAAACATGCATTGCAAGTTATTGGTGCTTTTGCTAAATCAACGAATGTTGTTTCTTTTTGTGTTATTCACAATCTTTCCTATAAGCTTTCAAGAGCTGTGTCTTATCCATTAGTTTAACCTCTAAAACATGCACTGCACGTTATTGGTGGTTTTGGTGAATCAACGAATGTTGGTCCTTTTTGTGTTATTCACAATCTTTCCTATAAGCTTCCAACAGTTGTGTCTTATTTTGGACAAATCCATTCGTTTAAGCTTTAAAACATGCATTGCAAGTTATTGGTGCTTTTGATGAATCAATGAATGTTGGTCCTTTTTGTGCTATTCACAATCTTTCCTATAAGCTTCCAAGAGTTGTGTCTGATCCATTTGTTTAGGCTCTAAAACATGCATTGCAAGTTATTGGTGCTTTTGTTGAATCAACAAAATTTGGTCCTTTTTTTGTTATTCACAATCTTTCCTATAAGCTTCCAAGAGTTGTGTCGTATTTTGGGCAACTCCATTTGTTCAGGCTCTAAAACATGCATTGCATGTTATTGGTGCTTTTGGCGAATCAACGAATGTTTGTCGTTTTTGTGTTAATCATAATCATTCCTATAAGCTTCCAAGAGTTGCGTCTTATTATGGGCTAATCCATTCGTTTAGGCTCTAAAACATGCATACCAAGTTATTGGTGCTTTAGGTGATTTAACGAATGTTGGTCCTTTTTGTGTTATTCACAATCTTTCCTATAAGCTTTCAAGACTGTATCTTATATATTAGTTTAGGCTCTAAAACATGCATTGCACGTTATTGGTGCTTTTGGTGAATAAAACGAATGTTGGTCCTTTTTGTGGTATTCACAATCTTTCCTAAAAGCTTCTAAGAGTTGTGTCGTACTTTGGGTAAATCCACTCATTTAGGCTCTAAAACATGCATTGCAGTTATTGGTGCTTTTGGTGAATCAACGAATGTTGGTCCTTTTTGTGTTATTCACAATCTTTCCTATAAGCTTCCATGAGTTGTGTCTTATTTTGGGCGAATCCATTCGTTTAGGCTCCAAAACATGCATTGCAAGTTATTGGGGCTTTTGGTGAATCAATGAATGTTGGTCCTTTTTGTGTTATTCACAATCTTTCCTATAAGCTTCAAAGAGTTGTGTCTTATCCATTCGTTTAGGCTCTAAAACATACATTGCACGTTATTGGTGCTTTTGGTGTATCAAAGAATCTTGGTCCCTTTTGTGTTATTAAAAATCTTTCCTATAAGCTTCCAAGAGTTGTGTCTTATTGTCGGCAAATCCATTCGTTTACGCGCTAAAACATGCATTACAATTTATTAGTGCTTTTGGTGAATCAACGAATGTTGGTACTTTTTGTGTTATTCACAATCTTTTCTATAAGCTTCCAAGAGTTGTGTCTTATTATGGGCTAATCCATTCGTTTAGGCTCTAAAACATGCATTGCAAGTTATTGCTGGTTTTGGTGAATCAACGAATGTTGGTCCTTTTTGCGTTATTCAAAATCTTTCCTATAAGCTTCCTAAAGTTATGTCTTATTTTGGGCAAATCTATTTGTTTAGACTCTAAAACATGCATTGCGTGTTATTGGTGCTTTTGGTGAATCAACGAATGTTTGTCCTTTTTGTGTTATTCACAATCCTTTCTATTATCTTCCAAGAGTTGTGTCGTATTTTGGGCAAATCCATTCGTTTAGCCTCTAAAACAACATGCATTGCACATTATTGGTGCTTTTGGTGAATCAACGAATGCTGGTTCTTTTTGTGTTATTCACAATCTTTCCTATATGTTTCCAAGAGTTGTGTCTTATTTGGGAAAATCCATTCGTTTAGGCTCTAAAACATGCATTGCAAGTTATTGGTGCTTTTGCTGAATCAACGAATGTTGTTTCTTTTTGTGTTATTCACAATCTTTCCTATAAGCTTTCAAGAGATGTGTCTTATCCATTAGTTTAGGCTCTAAAACATGCATTGCACATTATTGGTGGTTTTGGTGAATCAACGAATGTTGGTCCTTTTTGTGCTATTCACAATCTTTCCTATAAGCTTCTAAGAGTTGTGTCGTACTTTGGGTAAATCCACTCGTTTAGGCTCTAAAACATGCATTGCACTTATTGGTGCTTTTGGTGAATCAACGAATATTGGTCCCTTTTGTGTTATTCACAATCTTTCCTATAAGCTTCCAAGAGTTGTGTCTTATCTATTCGTTTAGGCTCTAAAACATGCATTGCATGTTATTGGTGCTTTTGTTGAATCAACGAAAGTTGGTCCTTTTTACGTTATTCACAATCTTTCCTATAAGCTTCCATGAGTTGTGTCGTATTTTGGGCAACTCCATTTGTTCAGGCTCTAAAACATGCATTGCATGTTATTGGTGCTTTTGGCGAATCAACGTATATTTGTCCTTTTTGTGTTAATCATAATCTTTCCTATAAGCTTCCAAGAGTTGTGTCTTATTATGGGCTAATCCATTCGTTTAGGCTCTAAAACAGGCATTGCAAGTTATTGGTGGTTTTGGTGAATCAACGAATGTTGGTCCTTTTTGCATTATTCAAAATCTTTCGTATAAGCTTCCAAAAGTTTTTTTTTTTTTTTTTTTAAAGAAACCGAAACTTTCATAGAATCAAAAGCAAGAGTTAGTCGAGAGAGTCCAAAATGGACTCTCGACGCTTACAAAAAATCAAAGCAAACATCAAAAAAGCTCAAAAAAGGAACTAATGAGGGAACGTTAAGTAAGGAACACCTCGACAATCAAGCAAAGCTAAACCAATCACTTTACGACTACATCTATCACTACCAAAACTATCAAAGGTCTTCAAATCACAAGCTTCATTAGCCAATAGATCAGCTACTGAATTTCCTTCCCGAAAGATATGCGACACCTTCACTTCCATTTGACAAAGAAGCACCCGAATCCTTTGCAACAAAGCGGCGATCTTCCAATTCCCACAACCGCCCGAAGCCACCAACGTCACCAACACTTGTGCATCCAATTCAACATGAACCCTTAAAAAACCCTTTTCAAAACACAACTCCAGACCACGCAACAGCCCCCAAGCTTCCGCCTCCATATTGGTACCAATACCAAAATAGTGATGAATAAGCTTCCAAAAGTTGTGTCTTATTTTGGGCAAATCCATCCGTTTAGACTCTAAAACATGCATTGCACGTTATTAGTGCTTTTGGTGAATCAACGAATGTTGGTTATTTTTTGTGTTATTCACAATCTTTCCTATAAGCTTCCAAGAGTTGTGTCTTATTTTGGGCAAATCCATTCGTTTAGACTCTAAAACGTGCATAGAAAGTTATTGGTGCTTTTGGAGAATCAACGAATGTTGGGCCTTTTTGTGTTATTCACAATCTTTCCTATAAGCTTTCAAGACTGTGTCTTTTCCATTAGTTTAGGTTCTAAAACATGCATTGCACGTTATTGGTGCTTTTGGTGAATAAAACGAATGTTGGTCCTTTTTCAGTTATCACAATCTTTCCTATAAGCTTCTAAGAGTTGTGTCGTACTTTGGGTAAATCCACTCGTTTAGGGTCTAAAACATGCATTGCAGTTATTGGTGCTTTTGGTGAATCAACGAATGTTTGTCCTTTTTGTGTTATTCGCAATCTTTCCTATAAGCTTCCATGAGTTGTGTCTTATTTTGGGCGAATCCATTCGTTTCGGCTCCAAAACATGCATTGCAAGTTATTGGGGCTTTTGGTGAATCAATGAATGTTGGTCCTTTTTGTGTTATTCACAATCTTTCCTATAAGCTTAAAAGAGTTGTGTCTTATCCATTCTGTTAGGCTCTAAAACATGCATTGCACGTTATTGGTGCTTTTGGTGTATCAAAGAATGTGTGTCCCTTTTATGTTATTCAAAATCTTTCCTATAAGCTTCCAAGAGTTGTGTCTTATTTTCGGCAAATTCGTTTACGCGCTAATACATGCATTGCAATTTATTAGTGCTTTTGGTGAATCAACGAATGTTGGTACTTTTTGGTTATTCACAATCTTTTTTATAAGCTTCCAAGAGTTGTGTCTTATTATGGGCTAATCCATTCGTTTCGGCTCTAAAACATGCATTGCAAGTTATTGTTGGTTTTGGTGAATCAACGAATGTTGGTCCTTTTTGCGTTATTCAAAATCTTTCCTATAAGCTTCCTAAAGTTGTGTCTTATTTTGGGCAAATCCATTCGTTTAGACTCTAAAACATGCATTGCGTGTTATTGGTGCTTTCGGTGAATCAACGAATGTTTGTCCTTTTTGTGTTATTCACAATCTTTCCTATTATCTTCCAAGAATTGTGTCGTATTTTGGGCAAAGCCATTCGTTTAGCCTCTAAAAGAATATGCAATGCACGTTATTGGTGCTTTTGGTGAATCAACGAATGCTGGTCCTTTTTTGTGTTACTCACAATCTTTCCTATATGTTTCCAAGAGTTGTCTTATTTGGGAAAATCCATTCGTTTAGGCTCTAAAACATGCATTGCAAGTTATTGGTGCTTTTGCTGAATCAACGAATGTTGTTTCTTTTTGTGTTATTCACAACCTTTCCTATAAGCTTTCAAGAGCTGTGTCTTATCCATTAATTTAGCCTCTAAAACATGCATTGCACGTTATTGGTGCTTTTGGTGAATCAACGAATGTTGGTCCTTTTTGTGTTATTCACAATCTTTCCTATAAGCTTCCAACAGTTGTGTCTTATTTTGGACAAATCCATTCGTTTAAGCTTTAAAACATGCATTGCAAGTTATTGGTGCTTTTGATGAATCAATGAATGTTGGTCCTTTTTGTGTTATTCACAATCTTTCCTATAAGCTTCCAAGAGTTGTGTCTTATCCATTTATTTAGGCTCTAAAACATGCATTGCAAGTTATTGGTGCTTTTGTTGAATCAACGAAATTTGGTCATTTTTTTGTTATTCACAATCTTTCCTATAAGCTTCCAAGAGTTGTGTCGTATTTTGGGCAACTCCATTTGTTCAGGCTCTAAAACATGCATTGCATGTTATTGGTGCTTTTGGCGAATCAACGAATGTTTGTCGTTTTTGTGTTAATCATAATCTTTCCTATAAGCTTCCAAGAGTTGTGTCTTATTATGGGCTAATCCATTCGTTTAGGCTCTAAAACATGCTTAGCAAGTTATTGGTGCTTTTGGTGATTTAACGAATGTTGGTCCTTTTTTGTGTTATTCACAATCTTTCCTATAAGCTTTCAAGACTGTGTCTTATATATTAGTTTAGGCCCTAAAACATGCATTGCACGTTATTGGTGCTTTTGGTGAATAAAACGAATGTTGGTCCTTTTTGTGGTATTCACAATCTTTCCTAAAAGCTTCTAAGAGTTGTGTCGTACTTTGGGTAAATCCACTCATTTAGGCTCTAAAACATGCATTGCAGTTATTGGTGCTTTTGGTGAATCAACGAATGTTGGTCCTTTTTGTGTTATTCACAATCCTTCCTATAAGCTTCCAACAGTTGTGTCTTATTTTGGACAAATCCATTCGTTTAAGCTTTAAAACATGCATTGCAAGTTATTGGTGCTTTTGATGAATCAATGAATGTTGGTCCTTTTTGTGTTATTCACAATCTTTCCTATAAGCTTCCAAGAGTTGTGTCTTATTATGGGCTAATCCATTCGTTTAGGCTCTAAAACATGCATTGCAAGTTATTGCTGGTTTTGGTGAATCTACGAATGTTGGTCCTTTTTGCGTTATTCAAAATCTTTAGTATAAGCTTCCTAAAGTTATGTGTTATTTTGGGCAAATCCATTCGTTTAGACTCTAAAACATGCATTGCGTGTTATTGGTGCTTTTGGTGAATCAACGAATGTTTGTCCTTTTTGTGTTATTCACAATCTTTCCTATTATCTTCCAAGAGTTTTTTTAAATCAAAAAGGAACCCTTCATAGAAAAACCTCGCAAAAAAATACAATGTTTAAGAGTGCCAAAACGGATGCACTCTTAGCTCATCAAACCAAAAAGCCAACTAAGCTACTAGAGAATCTTCAAGCTCAAATAAGCAACAATGCTACTTAGGAAATCTAATATAAGGAACTCCACGACTATCTAATAATGCAAGACCCCTAGCTTTCCGACTACAAATAGTAAAAAACGAATTTGTCTTCAAATCACACGCCTCGTTTGCCAAAAGGTCTGCCACGGCATTACCTTCACGAAAAATATGAAAAAACGAAACATCCATAGCTGAAACCAATTGACGAATCCTTTGAATAAACCTTGCATATTTCCAAAATCCCGCTCTCCTGGACTTCACCAATGCAATCACTGATTGAGCATCCAATTCCACTAAAAGAGTGTGAATTCCATGTTCCCAACAAAGTTCTAATCCACGTAGAAGCCCCCGTAATTCCGCTTCCATATTTGTTGCAGTCCCAACAAAAAAATGAAAGCCCCAAATAATGTTCCCTTGATCATCCCTTAAGACGCCTCCACATGCCGACTCACCCGGATTACCCCTGGAACAGCCGTCCGTGTTCAACTTGAAACCATGCAAAGGTGGAGGACACCAATGCACAACACGAACGTCTCGGCCCGACGGCCCCAATTGCTGAAAATGAAACCTTCGACCAACCTCCCAAGCTCCAACCCAATTCAGCCGAATCCCAGCCAACCTACACGTCTCCAAGTACCGAAAGATTCTGAAAATAATCCTTCCCGGCACCATTTGGATGTCACGATACTTTGAGTCATTCCGAGCAGCCCAAAGAAACCAACCGATCAGAATTGGAATAAGGCCACGAACATGTCCCGGCTTCACCCCATCAATCCACAAAGCCCGTGCCTCATTCAACGAACCCACCACTCCCCTATTAACCTTAAAAAGGTTAAAGAAATAGTTCCAAACCTGTTTTGCAATCTCCCCAGACCACAACATATGCTCTAAAGTTTCCACACTACTACAGCATTGACATTTAGAAGCGAGCTCCACCCCCTTAACTTGCATAAGCTGATCCGTAGGAATCCAGCCATTAACAAGTTTCCACCAAAAGAAAGAAATGTGCGGCATCACCAATGAGTTCCAAAACCAACTAGCACCCACCATCTCTTCGTGCTTCACACGCACCACCTCCCACGCTGATTTAGTACTAAAAGCACCATCAGCAGCCGGTTTCCAAATTGCACAATCCGCATTCTCCACACACGGCACAATTTGAAGGATTTCAGTCACAAACTCCTCAGGCACTCGTTCTTTCAACAACGAAACATTCCATTGTCCCTCAACCAAAAAATTGGATACCTTAATGTCTACCGGCCCCGAGACTCGCACAGTAGAACCTAAAGTACCATTCCCAATCCAATGATCATTCCAAAAAGAAACATTCCCGCGCCCAATAATCCAGAAAATTTGGGCGTGCGCCAACTCCCTACCCCTCACAAGCCTCTTCCAAATAGATGAACTATGAGAAGAGGCTCGAGCCAACCAAGGAGATGCCCTTCTACAATAATATTCAAATAAACACCTCGCCCAAAGGCTTTCTTGCTGCCTAAACCGCCACCAAAGCTTGATTGAGAAAGACCTCACCACATCCTCAAGCCACCTAAAACCCAATCCTCCTTCACATAAAGGACGGCAAACCTTTTTCCACGACGCCCAATAAAAACTCTTTCTCGTTGCATAATCACCCCATAGAAACCTCGCCAAAATGCCATGAATCTTTTTAACAACAGATTTCGGAGGCTCCATCACTTGGAAAAAATAAACCGGTATTGAGCAAAGGACCGATTTAATCAAAGTAATACGCCCCCCTGAAGAAAGAAACCTATGGTTCCATGCATTCAAATGACCCCTAATCTTCTCAATGATGATCTCAAAATGCACCGCCAAACGACGCCCAACATGCAAAGGTACCCCTAAATAAATAAGCGGGAGTTGAGTTGAAGTAAAACCCGAAACCCGACTTATCATTCTCTTCCTCGAAGAAGAGGCCCTCCGACTCAACACAAACTTACTCTTTTGTTGGTTAACTTTCTGCCCCGAAACAGCCGAATACAATTCCAAAAAATTGCAAAGCCGCTTCACACTTCGTTTATTCCCCTTCAAGAAAACCATACAATCATCAGCATAAGCCAAATGTGAAAGCTTAAACCTCTTCTTAGTATCAAAAATCATCTCGGGATGCTGCTCCATAAGTCTCTCCAATCCCTTGGAAAGAAATTCTGCCGCAAGAACAAATAGAGCCGGCGAGATAGGATCCCCTTGTCTCAAACCTTGCAATGAAGGAAAATAACCAGCCGTTTCCCCATTGACAAGCACCGAAAAATGACTAGAGGATATGCAAGTTTTGATCAAATTTCTCCACCTCTCACTAAAGCCAAATTTAGTAAGCATATTCAGCAAAAATTCCCATCGAACCTTATCATATGCTTTCTCCATATCTAATTTAACCATCAAATTATGCCCCAAAGTTTTAGCATTAAGAGAGTGCACCATCTCTTGCGCCAACAAAATATTATCCGCAATAGCTCTATTCTGAATGAATCCACTTTGATTCGGAGAAATAAGCTTTGGCAAAACCTCAGCCAACCGATCATTGAGGATTTTTGAGCAAAGCTTATAGAACGTCGTGCATAGACTAATAGGGCGAAAATCACTCCATCTCTCGGGGTTGTCCTTTTTTGGAATAAGGACAATGGTAGTATTTGAGAAGCTTTTTGGCAAAACATGACCAGCAAAAAAGCTTTGAACAGCCCCATAAACATCTCCCTTAACTACATTCCAGCAAACTTGGAAGAACCGCGCCGTAAAACCATCCGGACCCGCCACACTATCCGGCGACATAGCATCAAGAGTTGCTTTAACCTCTTCCATAGAAGGACAGCAAGCAAGCATATTGTTTTCTTCATCCGTCACCAAAGAAGGTATAAAATCCAAATCATGTGGTTGAAGAAGAGAACCATCACCCCCCAAAAAATTCTGAAAGTAATGAGCAGCCGACCCCATAAGCTCATCTTGATCGGATAACAATCTATCACCATCCAAGATTTTATGTATGCGTCCCCTAGCCCTCCTTTTTTTCACACAAGATTGGTAAAATTTAGTATTTCTTTCACCATCTTTCATCCAATTACACGCAGCCCTTTGTTTCCACATATCCTCTTCCATTGAAACACGAAGAGTATATTCAGCATTACACCTATTCAACGATTCCAAGTTCGCATCCGAAGGATCAGAATCAAAAACCATCTCCGCTAATTTCACCCTCTTTTCCATGTCTTTAATTTTGAGTTTAACATCCCCGAAAACGTTCCAATTCCACCATTTAAGCTTCTGTTGCAAACGTTTCAATTTTTCCCATAAACCTCTCATCCCCGACGCCCTAGTAGGCTGATTCCAACTCTCCATTAACATCGTCATAAAGTTAGCATGCCGAAGCCACATATTTTGAAACCGAAAACCAGATTTCCTCCTTCTAATTTGAACATTAAACTCAAAAAGTAGAGGACAATGGTCAGATTGCTTCCTAGCAAGATGAGTCACCGAAGATATCTCAAACGCCTCAACCCAACCACTATTGACCACCACACGATCAAGCCTGCCCCATGCACGTTTATTAGTCCATGTGAAAGGACCTCCCGAAAAACCTAAATCAAACAGCCCCGTCTCATTCAAAACATTACAAAAGTCCTCAATTTCCGGAAGACGAACAGAACCCCGTCCCCGCCTTTCCGTCACTGAAGTCACCGTGTTAAAGTCACCACCAACAGCCCATGCATCCGGAGTGCAAATAGCACGTAAACCCTCCCACAATTCCACCCTCCCCCGACGAGTAGTGGAAGCATACACAAACGTCATATGAGCAGGAAACTCAACATCAGCACACGAAACTAAACAATGCAAAAATTGAGGAT
Source organism: Misopates orontium (assembly GCA_946800315.1). Classification (NCBI taxonomy): domain Eukaryota; kingdom Viridiplantae; phylum Streptophyta; class Magnoliopsida; order Lamiales; family Plantaginaceae; genus Misopates; species Misopates orontium. The sequence continues at coordinate 25,962,397 of OX326946.1, forward strand.
TATCCTCCAACACCACAATATTAACCGTCTCATCAAACAAAACCCAAATTTTTCCAGAAACATTCACCAACATCGATTGATAGTTAAACAAACGAGGGAACCGCCAATCAGGCGCTATAAGCGGTTCAAGAAGTACCAAAACTTTCGGCTGTAATTAACGCCTCAAAGCCAAAATCTTATGTTGTGCGGGTACATTCCCAACACCTCTAACATTCCAAATTATTGTCTTAATCATTGAGAACCAAAAATAGGGGTCTTACCTCTTCTCACAGCCATTCGAGAAGATCGTTTGTCCACTCTTTCCATGTTCTCCACTTCCTCATCCTCTAATTGGTCCGATTCTTTATCAGAAGACATCACTCTTGATCGCCTTTTCGCCAATTGATGTCGCTCATATATCCTCGCCGCAACATCAAGCGCCAAAAGTTCTTGATCATCCAACTCCGGTTCATCATCAATATAATCCGAATCAGAATCCTGAATTGCATGCCTAATCCGCAACACTGAATTCTCAAATTCTCCAGAAGGAGTATCTTGAGTTTCTCCAACTCCACTTGAAAACAAAACTGAATCCCTCGCCCTTTCATAAGTTCGACGAATCCTTTCACCCTTTCTTTGAAGCTCTAAAGAACCCAAATCCGAAGCAGCCCCCGGAGTTTCAAAATCCTCCAATCCACCACTTTGCGCCAAATCCTTAACTTGATTGACGGCTCCAGAATCACCCATCCCAACTTGTACTTCATCCAAAGGCACCGGACCCAAGACAGACCCATCGGCCCCGGGATGCTCCAGACGTACCAAATTCCCATCCACCGGCACCGGACCCATGACAGACCCGTCGGCCCCGGGATGCTCCAGACGTGCCGGCTCTTGAACCCCCAAAAAATCCACCTGACCACCAACAGTTGACGGCCCCGCTGCCGAACCATCTATCGCCCCGCCCATCGCGGGTCGCAAATTGCGCGCAAGCGCAGGCTGCCCTTGGCGGGCGCTATCGCGCGCCGGGCCATCGCGGCCTGCCGGTGCGCGCGCCGGGCCGTCTCTCCCGTGCGCAGTCACGCGCACATCAGGCGCGCGCGCCGGGCCCTCGCGCCCAGATTGCGCCGACCCCTCTCGCCCACGTATTCCACCTTGCCGATCAACCACTCGACCCCCACCACCTCTGGATTTTGATCTCCGGCGACGTGGATTGCCCGGAGGTTTTTTGTTCCCGGTAACATAGCATGACTCCAAACTATGCCCCACATGATGGCACACCGTGCAATATTTTGGACGATCCCCATAAATCACCTTTTGCCAAAAACTCCCTTCCGGACCATCAATGTAAATTTCCTTAACTTCAGATTCAAGAAGATCAATCTCAACACAAGCCCTAGCACAACTTGGACGAACAACTTTGGCCGTCGATTCATCAATCCTTAATGGTTTACCAATCAATGAAACAATATCAAATAACGCCTCCTTATGATGCATCACGATTGGCAGCCGAGGCAACGAAACCCAAATTGGCACCACTGAAGATTCAGCCTTAGGATCAAAACTTGTAGACCACTTAAAAACACGCATAGGAAAACCATGCACCATCCACGATTGTCTCGACCACAAACGTGTAGAATCATCCTCCAATGTAATCTGAATAAACACATGGCGGACATCAATGTCACCAAGCGAAAAAGATCCCCGTAATCCCAACTTTAAAAACCAATTCTGTAAATCCTCCGGTGACGGACGTCCATGAGAAAATTTTCCAACAAGAGCATACTTAAATTGTTGCGAAAAACAATCAAAATCAGTTTTGTTGAAACGAATCGCCGGTTTCCCTTGATACGTAAACGCCTTTTTTGGTTCAGTTAATCTATTCCCCAATGCAAAAATCGGATCATCTTCAAAAGATTTACTAACAGCCCTAGGAGAAAGATCACGTTTCCCGACAAGAGAATGATCAAACAAACGAACGAAAGATCGACTTTGTGGTTTAGATGCATCCTTAGCCACGTTTTTAGAGGATTCCCTAGTGTCCTTACCATCCAAGTTTCCTGTTCCCCCAACATCAATAGGTTTCTCACGAATCCTATTAGGAAAAGACTCCTTCAGAGATGGAAACTCTGGCAAACTTCCATCTTTAGGTTGTCGGCAGCGGACGACGGCTGCACCACTTGAGAAATCAAAAGGCGTCTCGGAAGAAGCGCATTGCCAACTTCCGGCGGAATATTGACGGCGGAAGTCGGCGCCACCGGCTCGCATGGCGGCAAATTGGACGTGCCCGGTGGCTGCTCCACCGAGCGATTCTGATCGGAGGCTTCGGCCTCCATGCACGGCGGCTGATTGCCGCGCACAAAACCCTAGATAGGAGAGAGAAAAATCGCCAAGGAGGAGAGAGAAGAGAGCGTTTTTTTAGCTTTAGCTTTAAGCTTCTATCTTCCAAGAGTTGTGTCGTATTTTGGGCAAATCCATTCGTTTAGCCTCTAAAACAACATGCATTGCACGTTATTGGTGCTTTTGGTGAATCAACGAATGCTGGTTCTTTTTGTGTTATTCACAATCTTTCCTATATGTTTCCAAGAGTTGTGTCTTATTTGGCAAAAACCATTCGTTTAGGCTCTAAAACATGCATTGCAAGTTATTGGTGCTTTTGCTAAATCACCGAATGTTGTTTCTTTTTGTGTTATTCACAATCTTTCCTATAAGCTTTCAAGAGCTGTGTCTTATCCATTAGTTTAACCTCTAAAACATGCACTGCACGTTATTGGTGGTTTTGGTGAATCAACGAATGTTGGTCCTTTTTGTGTTATTCACAATCTTTCCTATAAGCTTCCAACAGTTGTGTCTTATTTTGGACAAATCCATTCGTTTAAGCTTTAAAACATGCATTGCAAGTTATTGGTGCTTTTGATGAATCAATGAATGTTGGTCCTTTTTGTGTTATTCACAATCTTTCCTATAAGCTTCCAAGAGTTGTGTCTTATCCATTTGTTTAGGCTCTAAAACATGCATTGCAAGTTATTGGTGCTTTTGTTGAATCAACAAAATTTGGTCCTTTTTTTGTTATTCACAATCTTTCCTATAAGCTTCCAAGAGTTGTGTCGTATTTTGGGCAACTCCATTTGTTCAGGCTCTAAAACATGCATTGCATGTTATTGGTGCTTTTAGCGAATCAACGAATGTTTGTCGTTTTTGTGTTAATCATAATCTTTCCTATAAGCTTCCAAGAGTTGCGTCTTATTATGGGCTAATCCATTCGTTTAGGCTCTAAAACAGGCATTGCAAGTTATTGGTGGTTTTGGTGAATCAACGAATGTTGGTCCTTTTTGCATTATTCAAAATCTTTCGTATAAGCTTCCAAAAGTTGTGTCTTATTTTGGGCAAATCCATCCGTTTAGACTCTAAAACATGCATTGCAGTTATTGGTGCTTTTGGTGAATCAACGAATGTTGGTCCTTTTTGTGTTATTCACAATCTTACCTATAAGCTTCCATGAGTTGTGTCTTATTTTGGGCGAATCCATTCGTTTAGGCTCCAAAACATGCATTGCAAGTTATTGGGGCTTTTGGTGAATCAATGAATGTTGGTCCTTTTTGTGTTATTCACAATCTTTCCTATAAGCTTCAAAGAGTTGTGTCTTATCCATTCGTTTAGGCTCTAAAACATGCATTGCACGTTATTGGTGCTTTTGGTGTATCAAAGAATGTTGGTCCCTTTTGTGTTATTCAAAATCTTTCCTATAAGCTTCCAAGAGTTGTGTCTTATTGTCGGCAAATCCATTCGTTTACGCGCTAAAACATGCATTACAATTTATTAGTGCTTTTGGTGAATCAACGAATGTTGGTACTTTTTGTGTTATTCACAATCTTTTCTATAAGCTTCCAAGAGTTGTGTCTTATTATGGGCTAATCCATTCGTTTAGGCTCTAAAACATGCATTGCAAGTTATTGCTGGTTTTGGTGAATCAACGAATGTTGGTCCTTTTTGCGTTATTCAAAATCTTTCCTATAAGCTTCCTAAAGTTATGTCTTATTTTGGGCAAATCTATTTGTTTAGACTCTAAAACATGCATTGCGTGTTATTGGTGCTTTTGGTGAATCAACGAATGTTTGTCCTTTTTGTGTTATTCACAATCCTTTCTATTATCTTCCAAGAGTTGTGTCGTATTTTGGGCAAATCCATTCGTTTAGCCTCTAAAACAACATGCATTGCACGTTATTGGTGCTTTTGGTGAATCAACGAATGCTGGTTCTTTTTGTGTTATTCACAATCATTCTTATATGTTTCCAAGAGTTGTGTCTTCTTTGGGAAAAACCATTCGTTTAGGCTCTAAAACATGCATTGCACGTTATTGGTGCTTTTGGTGAATCAACGAATGCTGGTTCTTTTTGTGTTATTCACAATCTTTCCTATATGTTTCCAAGAGTTGTGTCTTATTTGGGAAAAACCATTCGTTTAGGCTCTAAAACATGCAATGCAAGTTATTGGTGCTTTTGCTGAATCAACGAATGTTGTTTCTTTTTGTGTTATTCACAATCTTTCCTATAAGCTTTCAAGAGTTGTGTCTTATCCATTAGTTTAGCCTCTAAAACATGCACTGCACGTTATTGGTGGTTTTGGTGAATCAACGAATGTAGGTCCTTTTTGTGTTATTCACAATCTTTCCTATAAGTTTCCAACAGTTGTGTCTTATTTTGGACAAATCCATTCGTTTAAGCTTTAAAACATGCATTGCAAGTTATTGGTGCTTTTGATGAATCAATGAATGTTGGTCCTTTTTGTGTTATTCACAATCTTTCCTATAAGCTTCCAAGAGTTGTGTCTTATCCATTTGTTTAGGCTCTAAAACATGCATTGCAAGTTATTGGTGCTTTTGTTGAATCAACGAAATTTGGTTCTTTTTTTGTTATTCACAATCTATAAGCTTCCAAGAGTTGTGTCGTATTTTGGGCAACTCCATTTGCTCAGGCTCTAAAACATGCATTGCACTTTATTAGTGATTTTGGTGAATCAACAAATGTTGGTTATTTTTTGTGTTATTCACAATCTTTCCTATAAGCTTCCAAGAGTTGTGTATTATTTTGGGCAAATCCATTCCTTTAGACTCTAAAACATGCATAGCAAGTTATTGGTGCTTTTGGTGATTTAACGAATGTTGGTCCTTTTTGTGTTATTCACAATCTTTCCTATAAGCTTTCAAGACTGTGTCTTATATATTAGTTTAGGCTCTAAAACATGCATGGCACGTTATTGGTACTTTTGGTGAATAAAACGAATGTTGGTCCTTTTTGTGGTATTCACAATCTTTCCTATAAGCTTCTAAGAGTTGTGTCGTACTTTGTGTAAATCCACTCGTTTAGGCTCTAAAACATGCATTGCAGTTATTGATCCTTTTGGTGAATCAACGAATGTTGGTCCTTTTTGTGTTATTCAAAATCTTTCCTATAAGCTTCCATGAGTTGTGTCTTATTTTGGGCGAATCCTTTCGTTTAGGCTCCTAAACATGCATTGCAAGTTATTGGGGCTTTTGGTGAATCAATGAATGTTGGTCCTTTTTGTGTTATTCACAATCTTTCCTATAAGCTTAAGAGAGTTGTGTCTTATCCATTCGTTTAGGCTCTAAAACATGCATTGCACGTTATTGGTGCTTTTGGTGTATCAAAGAATGTTGGTCCCTTTTGTGTTATTCAAAATCTTTCCTATAAGCTTCCAAGAGTTGTGTCTTATTTTCGGCAAATCCATTCGTTTACGCGCTAAAACATGCACTGCAATTTATTAGTGCTTTTGGTGAATCAACGAATGTTGGTACTTTTTGTGTTATTCACAATCTTTTCTATAAGCTTCCAAGAGTTGTGTCTTATTATGGGCTAATCCATTCGTTTAGGCTCTAAAACATGCATTGCAAGTTATTGCTGGTTTTGATGAATCAACGAATGTTGGTCCTTTTTGCGCTATTCAAAATCTTTCCTATAAGCTTCCTAAAGTTATGTCTTATTTTGGGCAAATCCATTTGTTTAGACTCTAAAACATGCATTGCGTGTTATTGGTGCTTTTGGTGAATCAACGAATGTTTGTCCTTTTTATGTTATTCACAATCTTTCCTATTATCTTCCAAGAGTTGTGTCGTATTTTTGGCAAATCCATTCGTTTAGCCTCTAAAACAACATGCATTGCACGTTATTGGTGCTTTTGGTGAATCAACGAATGCTGGTCCTATATGTTTCCAAGAGTTGTGTCTTATATGGGAAAATCCATTCGTTTAGGCTCTAAAACATGCATTGCAAGTTATTGGTGCTTTTGCTGAATCAACGAATGTTGTTTCTTTTTGTGTTATTCACAATCTTTCCTATAAGGTTTCAAGAGATGTGTCTTATCCATTAGTTTAGGCTCTAAAACATGCATTGCACATTATTGGTGGTTTTGGTGAATCAACGAATGTTGGTCCTTTTTGTGCTATTCACAATCTTTCCTATAAGCTTCTAAAAGTTGTATCGTACTTTGGGTAAATCCACTCGTTTAGACTCTAAAACATGCATTGCAGTTATTGGTGCTTTTGGTGAATCAACGAATATTGGTCCCTTTTGCGTTATTCACAATCTTTCCTATAAGCTTCCAAGAGTTGTGTCTTATCTATTCGTTTAGGCTCTAAAACATGCATTGCATGTTATTGGTGCTTTTGTTGAATCAACGAAAGTTGGTCCTTTTTACGTTATTCACAATCTTTCCTATAAGCTTCCATGAGTTGTGTCGTATTTTGGGCAACTCCATTTGTTCAGGCTCTAAAACATGCATTGCATGTTATTGGTGCTTTTGGCGAATCAACGTATATTTGTCCTTTTTGTGTTAATCATAATCTTTCCTATAAGCTTCCAAGAGTTGTGTCTTATTATGGGCTAATCCATTCGTTTAGGCTCTAAAACAGGCATTGCAAGTTATTGGTGGTTTTGGTGAATCAACGAATGTTGGTCCTTTTTGCATTATTCAAAATCTTTCGTATAAGCTTCCAAAAGTTGTGTCTTATTTTGGGCAAATCCATCCGTTTAGACTCTAAAACATGCATTGCACGTTATTAGTGCTTTTGGTGAATCAACGAATGTTGGTTATTTTTTGTGTTATTCACAATCTTTCCAATAAGCTTCCAAGAGTTCTGTCTTATTTTGGGCAAATCCATTCGTTTAGACTCTAAAACATGCATAGCAAGTTATTGGTGCTTTTGGAGAATCAACGAATGTTGGGCCTTTTTGTGTTATTCACAATCTTTCCTATAAGCTTTCAAGAATGTGTCTTTTCCATTAGTTTAGGCTCTAAAACATGCATTGCACGTTATTGGTGCTTTTGGTGAATAAAACGAATGTTGGTCCTTTTTCTGTTATCACAATCTTTCCTATAAACTTCTAAGAGTTGTGTCGTACTTTGGGTAAATCCACTCGTTTAGGGTCTAAAACATGCATTGCAGTTATTGGTGCTTTTGGTGAATCAACGAATGTTTGTCCTTTTTGTGTTATTCACAATCTTTCCTATAAGCTTCCATGAGTTGTGTCTTATTTTGGGCGAATCCATTCGTTTAGGCTCCAAAACATGCATTGCAAGTTATTGGGGCTTTTGGTGAATCAATGAATGTTGGTCCTTTTTGTGTTATTCACAATCTTTCCTATAAGCTTAAAAGAGTTGTGTCTTATCCATTCTTTTAGGCTCTAAAACATGCATTGCACGTTATTGGTGCTTTTGGTGTATCAAAGAATGTTGGTCCCTTTTATGTTATTCAAAATCTTTCCTATAAGCTTCCAAGAGTTGTGTCTTATTTTCGGCAAATCCATTCGTTTACGCGCTAATACATGCATTGCAATTTATTAGTGCTTTTGGTGATTCAACTAATGTTGGTACTTTTTGGTTATTCACAATCTTTTCTATAAGCTTCCAAGAGTTGTGTCTTATTATGGGCTAATCCATTCGTTTCGGCTCTAAAACATGCATTGCAAGTTATTGTTGGTTTTGGTGAATCAACGAATGTTGGTCCTTTTTGCGTTATTCAAAATCTTTCCTATAAGCTTCCTAAAGTTGTGTCTTATTTTGGGCAAATCCATTCGTTTAGACTCTAAAACATGCATTGCATGTTATTGGAGCTTTCGGTGAATCAACGAATGTTTGTCCTTTTTGTGTTATTCACAATCTTTCCTATTATCTTCCAAGAATTGTGTCGTATTTTGGGCAAAGCCATTCGTTTAGCCTCTAAAACAATATGCAATGCACGTTATTGCTGCTTTTGGTGAATCAACGAATGCTGGTCCTTTTTTGTGTTACTCACAATCTTTCCTATATGTTTCCAAGAGTTGTCTTATTTGGGAAAATCCATTCGTTTAGGCTCTAAAACATGCATTGCAAGTTATTGGTGCTTTTGCTGACTCAACGAATGTTGTTTCTTTTTGTGTTATTCACAACCTTTCCTATAAGCTTTCAAGAGCTGTGTCTTATCCATTAATTTAGCCTCTAAAACATGCATTGCACGTTATTGGTGCTTTTGGTGAATCAACGAATGTTGGTCCTTTTTGTGTTATTCACAATCTTTCCTATAAGCTTCCAACAGTTGTGTCTTATTTTGGACAAATCCATTCGTTTAAGCTTTAAAACATGCATTGCAAGTTATTGGTGCTTTTGATGAATCAATGAATGTTGGTCCTTTTTGTGTTATTCACAATCTTTCCTATAAGCTTCCAAGAGTTGTGTCTTATCCATTTATTTAGGCTCTAAAACATGCATTGCAAGTTATTGGTGCTTTTGTTGAATCAACGAAATTTGGTCATTTTTTTGTTATTCACAATCTTTCCTATAAGCTTCCAAGAGTTGTGTCGTATTTTGGGCAACTCCATTTGTTCAGGCTCTAAAACATGCATTGCATGTTATTGGTGCTTTGGCGAATCAACGAATGTTTGTCGTTTTTGTGTTAATCATAATCTTTCCTATAAGCTTCCAAGAGTTGTGTCTTATTATGGGCTAATCCATTCGTTTAGGCTCTAAAACATGCTTAGCAAGTTATTGGTGCTTTTGGTGATTTAACGAATGTTGGTCCTTTTTTGTGTTATTCACAATCTTTCCTATAAGCTTTCAAGACTGTGTCTTATATATTAGTATAGGCTCTAAAACATGCATTGCACGTTATTCGTGCTTTTGGTGAATAAAACGAATGTTGGTCCTTTTTGTGGTATTCACAATCTTTCCTAAAAGCTTCTAAGAGTTGTGTCGTACTTTGGGTAAATCCACTCATTTAGGCTCTAAAACATGCATTGCAGTTATTGGCGCTTTTGGTGAATCAACGAATGTTGGTCCTTTTGTGTTATTCACAATCTTTCCTATAAGCTTCCATGAGTTGTGTCTTATTGTCGGCAAATCCATTCGTTTACACGCTAAAACATGCATTGCAATTTATTAGTGCTTTTGGTGAATCAACGAATGTTGGTACTTTTTGTGTTATTCACAATCTTTTCTATAAGCTTCCAAGAGTTGTGTCTTATTATGGGCTAATCCATTCGTTTAGGCTCTAAAACATGCATTGCAAGTTATTGCTGGTTTTGGTGAATCAACGAATGTTGGTCCTTTTTGCGTTATTCAAAATCTTTCCTATAAGCTTCCTAAAGTTATGTCTTATTTTGGGCAAATCCATTCGTTTAGACTCTAAAACATGCATTGCGTGTTATTGGTGCTTTTGGTGAATCAACGAATGTTTGTCCTTTTTGTGTTATTCACAATCTTTCCTATTATCTTCAAAGAGTTGTGTCGTATTTTGGGCAAATCCATTCGTTTAGCCTCTAAAACAACATGCATTGCACGTTATTGGTGCTTTTGGTGAATCAACGAATGCTGGTTCTTTTTGTGTTATTCACAATCTTTCCTATATGTTTCCAAGAGTTGTGTCTTATTTGGGAAAAACCATTCGTCTAGGCTCTGTAACATGCATTGCAAGTTATTGGTGCTTTTGCTAAATCAACGAATGTTGTTTCTTTTTGTGTTATTCACAATCTTTCCTATAAGCTTTCAAGAGCTGTGTCTTATCCATTAGTTTAACCTCTAAAACATGCACTGCACGTTATTGGTGGTTTTGGTGAATCAACGAATGTTGGTCCTTTTTGTGTTATTCACAATCTTTCCTATAAGTTTCCAACAGTTGTGTCTTATTTTGGACAAATCCATTCGTTTAAACTTTAAAACATGCATTGCAAGTTATTGGTGCTTTTGATGAATCAATGAATGTTGGTCCTTTTTGTGTTATTCACAATCTTTCCTATAAGCTTCCAAGAGTTGTGTCTTATCCATTTGTTTAGGCTCTAAAACATGCATTGCAAGTTATTGGTGCTTTTGTTGAATCAACAAAATTTGGTCCTTTTTTTGTTATTCACAATCTTTCCTATAAGCTTCCAAGAGTTGTGTCGTATTTTGGGCAACTCCATTTGTTCAGGCTCTAAAACATGCATTGCATGTTATTGGTGCTTTTGGCGAATCAACGAATGTTTGTCGTTTTTGTGTTAATCATAATCTTTCCTATAAGCTTCCAAGAGTTGCGTCTTATTATGGGCTAATCCATTCGTTTAGGCTCTAAAACATGCATACCAAGTTATTGGTGCTTTAGGTGATTTAACGAATGTTGGTCCTTTTTGTGTTATTCACAATCTTTCCTATAAGCTTTCAAGACTGTGTCTTATATATTAGTTTAGGCTCTAAAACATGCATTGCACGTTATTGGTGCTTTTGGTGAATAAAACGAATGTTGGTCCTTTTTGTGGTATTCACAATCTTTCCTAAAAGCTTCTAAGAGTTGTGTCGTACTTTGGGTAAATCCACTCATTTAGGCTCTAAAACATGTATTGCAGTTGGTGCTTTTGGTGAATCAACGAATGTTGGTCCTTTTTGTGTTATTCACAATTTTTCCTATAAGCTTCCATGAGTTGTGTCTTATTTTGGGCGAATCCATTCGTTTAGGCTCCAAAACATGCATTGCAAGTTATTGGGGCTTTTGGTGAATCAATGAATGTTGGTCCTTTTTGTGTTATTCACAATCTTTCCTATAAGCTTCAAAGAGTTGTGTCTTATCCATTCGTTTAGGCTCTAAAACATGCATTGCACGTTATTGGTGCTTTTGGTGTATCAAAGAATGTTGGTCCCTTTTGTGTTATTCAAAATCTTTCCTATAAGCTTCCAAGAGTTGTGTCTTATTGTCGGCAAATCCATTCGTTTACGCGCTAAAACATGCATTACAATTTATTAGTGCTTTTGGTGAATCAACGAATGTTGGTACTTTTTGTGTTATTCACAATCTTTTCTATAAGCATCCAAGAGTTGTGTCTTATTATGGGCTAATCCATTCGTTTAGGCTCTAAAACATGCATTGCAAGTTATTGCTGGTTTTGGTGAATCAACGAATGTTGGTCCTTTTTGCGTTATTCAAAATCTTTCCTATAAGCTTCCTAAAGTTATGTCTTATTTTGGGCAAATCTATTTGTTTAGACTCTAAAACATGCATTGCGTGTTATTGGTGCTTTTGGTGAATCAACGAATGTTTGTCCTTTTTGTGTTATTCACAATCCTTTCTATTATCTTCCAAGAGTTGTGTCGTATTTTGGGCAAATCCATTCGTTTAGCCTCTAAAACAACATGCATTGCACGTTATTGGTGCTTTTGGTGAATCAACGAATGCTGGTTCTTTTTGTGTTATTCACAATCATTCTTATATGTTTCCAAGAGTTGTGTCTTCTTTGGGAAAAACCATTCGTTTAGGCTCTAAAACATGCATTGCACGTTATTGGTGCTTTTGGTGAATCAACGAATGCTGGTTCTTTTTGTGTTATTCACAATCTTTCCTATATGTTTCCAAGAGTTGTGTCTTATTTGGGAAAAACCATTCGTTTAGGCTCTAAAACATGCAATGCAAGTTATTGGTGCTTTTGCTGAATCAACGAATGTTGTTTCTTTTTGTGTTATTCACAATCTTTCCTATAAGCTTTCAAGAGCTGTGTCTTATCCATTAGTTTAGCCTCTAAAACATGCACTGCACGTTATTGGTGGTTTTGGTGAATCAATGAATGTTGGTCCTTTTTGTGTTATTCACAATCTTTCCTATAAGTTTCCAACAGTTGTGTCTTATTTTGGACAAATCCATTCGTTTAAGCTTTAAAACATGCATTGCAAGTTATTGGTGCTTTTGATGAATCAATGAATGTTGGTCCTTTTTGTGTTATTCACAATCTTTCCTATAAGCTTCCAAGAGTTGTGTCTTATCCATTTCTTTAGGCTCTAAAACATGCATTGCAAGTTATTGGTGCTTTTGTTGAATCAACAAAATTTGGTCCTTTTTTTGTTATTCACAATCTATAAGCTTCCAAGAGTTGTGTCGTATTTTGGGCAACTCCATTTGCTCAGGCTCTAAAACATGCATTGCACGTTATTAGTGATTTTGGTGAATCAACAAATGTTGGTTATTTTTTGTGTTATTCACAATCTTTCCTATAAGCTTCGTAAAGTTGTGTCTTATGTTGGGCAAATCCATTCGTTTAGACTCTAAAACATGCATTGCGTGTTATTGGTGCTTTCGGTGAATCAACGAATGTTTGTCCTTTTTGTGTTATTCACAATCTTTCCTATTATCTTCCAAGAATTGTGTCGTATTTTGGGCAAATCCATTCGTTTAGCCTCTAAAACAATATGCAATGCACGTTATTGGTGTTTTTGGTGAATCAACGAATGCTGGTCCTTTTTTGTGTTACTCACAATCTTTCCTATATGTTTCCAAGAGTTGTCTTATTTGGGAAAATCCATTCGTTTAGGCTCTAAAACATGCATTGCAAGTTATTGGTGCTTTTGCTGAATCAACGAATGTTGTTTCTTTTTGTGTTATTCACAACCTTTCCTATAAGCTTTCAAGAGCTGTGTCTTATCCATTAATTTAGCCTCTAAAACATGCATTGCACGTTATTGGTGCTTTTGGTGAATCAACGAATGTTGGTCCTTTTTGTGTTATTCACAATCTTTCCTATAAGCTTCCAACAGTTGTGTCTTATTTTGGACAAATCCATTCGTTTAAGCTTTAAAACATGCATTGCAAGTTATTGGTGCTTTTGATGAATCAATGAATGTTGGTCCTTTTTGTGTTATTCACAATCTTTCCTATAAGCTTCCAAGAGTTGTGTCTTATCCATTTATTTAGGCTCTAAAACATGCATTGCAAGTTATTGGTGCTTTTGTTGAATCAACGAAATTTGGTCATTTTTTTGTTATTCACAATCTTTCCTATAAGCTTCCAAGAGTTGTGTCGTATTTTGGGCAACTCCATTTGTTCAGGCTCTAAAACATGCATTGCATGTTATTGGTGCTTTGGCGAATCAACGAATGTTTGTCGTTTTTGTGTTAATCATAATCTTTCCTATAAGCTTCCAAGAGTTGTGTCTTATTATGGGCTAATCCATTCGTTTAGGCTCTAAAACATGCTTAGCAAGTTATTGGTGCTTTTGGTGATTTAACGAATGTTGGTCCTTTTTTGTGTTATTCACAATCTTTCCTATAAGCTTTCAAGACTGTGTCTTATATATTAGTATAGGCTCTAAAACATGCATTGCACGTTATTCGTGCTTTTGGTGAATAAAACGAATGTTGGTCCTTTTTGTGGTATTCACAATCTTTCCTAAAAGCTTCTAAGAGTTGTGTCGTACTTTGGGTAAATCCACTCATTTAGGCTCTAAAACATGCATTGCAGTTATTGGCGCTTTTGGTGAATCAACGAATGTTGGTCCTTTTGTGTTATTCACAATCTTTCCTATAAGCTTCCATGAGTTGTGTCTTATTGTCGGCAAATCCATTCGTTTACACGCTAAAACATGCATTGCAATTTATTAGTGCTTTTGGTGAATCAACGAATGTTGGTACTTTTTGTGTTATTCACAATCTTTTCTATAAGCTTCCAAGAGTTGTGTCTTATTATGGGCTAATCCATTCGTTTAGGCTCTAAAACATGCATTGCAAGTTATTGCTGGTTTTGGTGAATCAACGAATGTTGGTCCTTTTTGCGTTATTCAAAATCTTTCCTATAAGCTTCCTAAAGTTATGTCTTATTTTGGGCAAATCCATTCGTTTAGACTCTAAAACATGCATTGCGTGTTATTGGTGCTTTTGGTGAATCAACGAATGTTTGTCCTTTTTGTGTTATTCACAATCTTTCCTATTATCTTCAAAGAGTTGTGTCGTATTTTGGGCAAATCCATTCGTTTAGCCTCTAAAACAACATGCATTGCACGTTATTGGTGCTTTTGGTGAATCAACGAATGCTGGTTCTTTTTGTGTTATTCACAATCTTTCCTATATGTTTCCAAGAGTTGTGTCTTATTTGGGAAAAACCATTCGTCTAGGCTCTGTAACATGCATTGCAAGTTATTGGTGCTTTTGCTAAATCAACGAATGTTGTTTCTTTTTGTGTTATTCACAATCTTTCCTATAAGCTTTCAAGAGCTGTGTCTTATCCATTAGTTTAACCTCTAAAACATGCACTGCACGTTATTGGTGGTTTTGGTGAATCAACGAATGTTGGTCCTTTTTGTGTTATTCACAATCTTTCCTATAAGTTTCCAACAGTTGTGTCTTATTTTGGACAAATCCATTCGTTTAAGCTTTAAAACATGCATTGCAAGTTATTGGTGCTTTTGATGAATCAATGAATGTTGGTCCTTTTTGTGTTATTCACAATCTTTCCTATAAGCTTCCAAGAGTTGTGTCTTATCCATTTGTTTAGGCTCTAAAACATGCATTGCAAGTTATTGGTGCTTTTGTTGAATCAACAAAATTTGGTCCTTTTTTTGTTATTCACAATCTTTCCTATAAGCTTCCAAGAGTTGTGTCGTATTTTGGGCAACTCCATTTGTTCAGGCTCTAAAACATGCATTGCATGTTATTGGTGCTTTTGGCGAATCAACGAATGTTTGTCGTTTTTGTGTTAATCATAATCTTTCCTATAAGCTTCCAAGAGTTGCGTCTTATTATGGGCTAATCCATTCGTTTAGGCTCTAAAACATGCATACCAAGTTATTGGTGCTTTAGGTGATTTAACGAATGTTGGTCCTTTTTGTGTTATTCACAATCTTTCCTATAAGCTTTCAAGACTGTGTCTTATATATTAGTTTAGGCTCTAAAACATGCATTGCACGTTATTGGTGCTTTTGGTGAATAAAACGAATGTTGGTCCTTTTTGTGGTATTCACAATCTTTCCTAAAAGCTTCTAAGAGTTGTGTCGTACTTTGGGTAAATCCACTCATTTAGGCTCTAAAACATGTATTGCAGTTATTGGTGCTTTTGGTGAATCAACGAATGTTGGTCCTTTTTGTGTTATTCACAATTTTTCCTATAAGCTTCCATGAGTTGTGTCTTATTTTGGGCGAATCCATTCGTTTAGGCTCCAAAACATGCATTGCAAGTTATTGGGGCTTTTGGTGAATCAATGAATGTTGGTCCTTTTTGTGTTATTCACAATCTTTCCTATAAGCTTCAAAGAGTTGTGTCTTATCCATTCGTTTAGGCTCTAAAACATGCATTGCACGTTATTGGTGCTTTTGGTGTATCAAAGAATGTTGGTCCCTTTTGTGTTATTCAAAATCTTTCCTATAAGCTTCCAAGAGTTGTGTCTTATTGTCGGCAAATCCATTCGTTTACGCGCTAAAACATGCATTACAATTTATTAGTGCTTTTGGTGAATCAACGAATGTTGGTACTTTTTGTGTTATTCACAATCTTTTCTATAAGCATCCAAGAGTTGTGTCTTATTATGGGCTAATCCATTCGTTTAGGCTCTAAAACATGCATTGCAAGTTATTGCTGGTTTTGGTGAATCAACGAATGTTGGTCCTTTTTGCGTTATTCAAAATCTTTCCTATAAGCTTCCTAAAGTTATGTCTTATTTTGGGCAAATCTATTTGTTTAGACTCTAAAACATGCATTGCGTGTTATTGGTGCTTTTGGTGAATCAACGAATGTTTGTCCTTTTTGTGTTATTCACAATCCTTTCTATTATCTTCCAAGAGTTGTGTCGTATTTTGGGCAAATCCATTCGTTTAGCCTCTAAAACAACATGCATTGCACGTTATTGGTGCTTTTGGTGAATCAACGAATGCTGGTTCTTTTTGTGTTATTCACAATCATTCTTATATGTTTCCAAGAGTTGTGTCTTCTTTGGGAAAAACCATTCGTTTAGGCTCTAAAACATGCATTGCACGTTATTGGTGCTTTTGGTGAATCAACGAATGCTGGTTCTTTTTGTGTTATTCACAATCTTTCCTATATGTTTCCAAGAGTTGTGTCTTATTTGGGAAAAACCATTCGTTTAGGCTCTAAAACATGCAATGCAAGTTATTGGTGCTTTTGCTGAATCAACGAATGTTGTTTCTTTTTGTGTTATTCACAATCTTTCCTATAAGCTTTCAAGAGCTGTGTCTTATCCATTAGTTTAGCCTCTAAAACATGCACTGCACGTTATTGGTGGTTTTGGTGAATCAATGAATGTTGGTCCTTTTTGTGTTATTCACAATCTTTCCTATAAGTTTCCAACAGTTGTGTCTTATTTTGGACAAATCCATTCGTTTAAGCTTTAAAACATGCATTGCAAGTTATTGGTGCTTTTGATGAATCAATGAATGTTGGTCCTTTTTGTGTTATTCACAATCTTTCCTATAAGCTTCCAAGAGTTGTGTCTTATCCATTTCTTTAGGCTCTAAAACATGCATTGCAAGTTATTGGTGCTTTTGTTGAATCAACAAAATTTGGTCCTTTTTTTGTTATTCACAATCTATAAGCTTCCAAGAGTTGTGTCGTATTTTGGGCAACTCCATTTGCTCAGGCTCTAAAACATGCATTGCACGTTATTAGTGATTTTGGTGAATCAACAAATGTTGGTTATTTTTTGTGTTATTCACAATCTTTCCTATAAGCTTCGTAAAGTTGTGTCTTATGTTGGGCAAATCCATTCGTTTAGACTCTAAAACATGCATTGCGTGTTATTGGTGCTTTCGGTGAATCAACGAATGTTTGTCCTTTTTGTGTTATTCACAATCTTTCCTATTATCTTCCAAGAATTGTGTCGTATTTTGGGCAAATCCATTCGTTTAGCCTCTAAAACAATATGCAATGCACGTTATTGGTGTTTTTGGTGAATCAACGAATGCTGGTCCTTTTTTGTGTTACTCACAATCTTTCCTATATGTTTCCAAGAGTTGTCTTATTTGGGAAAATCCATTCGTTTAGGCTCTAAAACATGCATTGCAAGTTATTGGTGCTTTTGCTGAATCAACGAATGTTGTTTCTTTTTGTGTTATTCACAACCTTTCCTATAAGCTTTCAAGAGCTGTGTCTTATCCATTAATTTAGCCTCTAAAACATGCATTGCACGTTATTGGTGCTTTTGGTGAATCAACGAATGTTGGTCCTTTTTGTGTTATTCACAATCTTTCCTATAAGCTTCCAACAGTTGTGTCTTATTTTGGACAAATCCATTCGCTTAAGCTTTAAAACATGCATTGCAAGTTATTGGTGCTTTTGATGAATCAATGAATGTTGGTCCTTTTTGTCTTATTCACAATCTTTCCTATAAGCTTCCAAGAGTTGTGTCTTATCCATTTATTTAGGCTCTAAAACATGCATTGCAAGTTATTGGTGCTTTTGATGAATCAACGAAATTTGGTCCTTTTTTTGTTATTCACAATCTTTCCTATAAGCTTCCAAGAGTTGTGTCGTATTTTGGGCAACTCCATTTGTTCAGGCTCTAAAACATGCATTGCATGTTATTGGTGCTTTTGGCGAATCAACGAATGTTTGTCGTTTTTGTGTTAATCATAATCTTTCCTATAAGCTTCCAAGAGTTGTGTCTTATTATGGGCTAATCCATTCGTTTAGGCTCTAAAACATGCTTAGCAAGTTATTGGTGCTTTTGGTGATTTAACGAATGTTGGTCCTTTTTTGTGTTATTCACAATCTTTCCTATAAGCTTTCAAGACTGTGTCTTATATATTAGTTTAGGCTCTAAAACATGCATGGCACGTTATTGGTGCTTTTGGTGAATAAAACGAATGTTGGTCCTTTTTGTGGTATTCACAATCTTTCCTAAAAGCTTCTAAGAGTTGTGTCGTACTTTGGGTAAATCCACTCATTTAGGCTCTAAAACATGTATTGCAGTTATTGGTGCTTTTGGTGAATCAACGAATGTTGGTCCTTTTTGTGTTATTCACAATTTTTCCTATAAGCTTCCATGAGTTGTGTCTTATTTTGGGCGAATCCATTCGTTTAGGCTCCAAAACATGCATTGCAAGTTATTGGGGCTTTTGGTGAATCAATGAATGTTGGTCCTTTTTGTGTTATTCACAATCTTTCCTATAAGCTTCAAAGAGTTGTGTCTTATCCATTCGTTTAGGCTCTAAAACATGCATTGCACGTTATTGGTGCTTTTGGTGTATCAAAGAATGTTGGTCCCTTTTGTGTTATTCAAAATCTTTCCTATAAGCTTCCAAGAGTTGTGTCTTATTGTCGGCAAATCCATTCGTTTACGCGCTAAAACATGCATTACAATTTATTAGTGCTTTTGGTGAATCAACGAATGTTGGTACTTTTTGTGTTATTCACAATCTTTTCTATAAGCATCCAAGAGTTGTGTCTTATTATGGGCTAATCCATTCGTTTAGGCTCTAAAACATGCATTGCAAGTTATTGCTGGTTTTGGTGAATCAACGAATGTTGGTCCTTTTTGCGTTATTCAAAATCTTTCCTATAAGCTTCCTAAAGTTATGTCTTATTTTGGGCAAATCTATTTGTTTAGACTCTAAAACATGCATTGCGTGTTATTGGTGCTTTTGGTGAATCAACGAATGTTTGTCCTTTTTGTGTTATTCACAATCCTTTCTATTATCTTCCAAGAGTTGTGTCGTATTTTGGGCAAATCCATTCGTTTAGCCTCTAAAACAACATGCATTGCACGTTATTGGTGCTTTTGGTGAATCAACGAATGCTGGTTCTTTTTGTGTTATTCACAATCATTCTTATATGTTTCCAAGAGTTGTGTCTTCTTTGGGAAAAACCATTCGTTTAGGCTCTAAAACATGCATTGCAAGTTATTGGTGCTTTTGCTAAATCAACGAATGTTGTTTCTTTTTGTGTTATTCACAATCTTTCCTATAAGCTTTCAAGAGCTGTGTCTTATCCATTAGTTTAACCTCTAAAACATGCACTGCACGTTATTGGTGGTTTTGGTGAATCAACGAATGTTGGTCCTTTTTGTGTTATTCACAATCTTTCCTATAAGCTTCCAACAGTTGTGTCTTATTTTGGACAAATCCATTCGTTTAAGCTTTAAAACATGCATTGCAAGTTATTGGTGCTTTTGATGAATCAATGAATGTTGGTCCTTTGTGTGTTATTCACAATCTTTCCTATAAGCTTCCAAGAGTTGTGTCTTATCCATTTGTTTAGGCTCTAAAACATGCATTGCAAGTTATTGGTGCTTTTGTTGAATCAACAAAATTTGGTCCTTTTTTTGTTATTCACAATCTTTCCTATAAGCTTCCAAGAGTTGTGTCGTATTTTGGGCAACTCCATTTGTTCAGGCTCTAAAACATGCATTGCATGTTATTGGTGCTTTTGGCGAATCAACGAATGTTTGTCGTTTTTGTGTTAATCATAATCTTTCCTATAAGCTTCCAAGAGTTGCGTCTTATTATGGGCTAATCCATTCGTTTAGGCTCTAAAACATGCATACCAAGTTATTGGTGCTTTAGGTGATTTAACGAATGTTGGTCCTTTTTGTGTTATTCACAATCTTTCCTATAAGCTTTCAAGACTGTGTCTTATATATTAGTTTAGGCTCTAAAACATGCATTGCACGTTATTGGTGCTTTTGGTGAATAAAACGAATGTTGGTCATTTTTGTGGTATTCACAATCTTTCCTAAAAGCTTCTAAGAGTTGTGTCGTACTTTGGGTAAATCCACTCATTTAGGCTCTAAAACATGCATTGCAGTTATTGGTGCTTTTGGTGAATCAACGAATGTTGGTCCTTTTTGTGTTATTCACAATCTTTCCTATAAGCTTCCATGAGTTGTGTCTTATTTTGGGCGAATCCATTCGTTTAGGCTCCAAAACATGCATTGCAAGTTATTGGGGCTTTTGGTGAATCAATGAATGTTGGTCCTTTTTGTGTTATTCACAATCTTTCCTATAAGCTTCAAAGAGTTGTGTCTTATCCATTCGTTTAGGCTCTAAAACATGCATTGCACGTTATTGGTGCTTTTGGTGTATCAAAGAATGTTGGTCCCTTTTGTGTTATTCAAAATCTTTCCTATAAGATTCCAAGAGTTGTGTCTTATTGTCGGCAAATCCATTCGTTTACGCGCTAAAACATGCATTGCAATTTATTAGTGCTTTTGGTGAATCAACGAATGTTGGTACTTTTTGTGTTATTCACAATCTTTTCTATAAGCTTCCAAGAGTTGTGTCTTATTATGGGCTAATCCATTCGTTTAGGCTCAAAAACATGCATTGCAAGTTATTGCTGGTTTTGGTGAATCAACGAATGTTGGTCCTTTTTGCGTTATTCAAAATCTTTCCTATAAGCTTCCTAAAATTATGTCTTATTTTGGGCAAATCCATTCGTTTAGACTCTAAAACATGCATTGCGTGTTATTGGTGCTTTTGGTGAATCAACGAATGTTTGTCCTTTTTGTGTTATTCACAATCTTTTCTATTATCTTCCAAGAGTTGTGTCGTATTTTGGGCAAATCCATTCGTTTAGCCTCTAAAACAACATGCATTGCACGTTATTGGTGCTTTTGGTGAATCAACGAATGCTGGTTCTTTTTGTGTTATTCACAATCTTTCTTATATGTTTCCAAGAGTTGTGTCTTATTTGGGAAAAACCATTCGTTTAGGCTCTAAAACATGCATTGCACGTTATTGGTGCTTTTGGTGAATCAACGAATGCTGGTTCTTTTTGTGTTATTCACAATCTTTCCTATATGTTTCCAAGAGTTGTGTCTTATTTGGGAAAAACCATTCGTTTAGGCTCTAAAACATGCATTGCAAGTTATTGGTGCTTTTGCTGAATCAACGAATGTTGTTTCTTTTTGTGTTATTCACAATCTTTCCTATAAGCTTTCAAGAGCTGTGTCTTATCCATTAGTTTAGCCTCTAAAACATGCAGTGCACGTTATTGGTGGTTTTGGTGAATCAACGAATGTTGGTCCTTTTTGTGTTATTCAGAATCTTTCCTATAAGCTTCCAACAGTTGTGTCTTATTTTGGACAAATCCATTCGTTTAAGCTTTAAAACATGCATTGCAAGTTATTGGTGCTTTTGATGAATCAATGAATGTTGGTCCTTTTTGTGTTATTCACAATCTTTCCAATAAGCTTCCAAGAGTTGTGTCTTATCCATTTGTTTAGGCTCTAAAACATGCATTGCAAGTTATTGGTGCTTTTGTTGAATCAACGAAATTTGGTCCTTTTTTTGTTATTCACAATCTATAAGCTTCCAAGAGTTGTGTCGTATTTTGGGCAACTCCATTTGCTCAGGCTCTAAAACATGCATTGCACGTTATTAGTGATTTTGGTGAATCAACAAATGTTGGTTATTTTTTGTGTTATTCACAATCTTTCCTATAAGCTTCCTAAAGTTGTGTCTTATGTTGGGCAAATCCATTCGTTTAGACTCTAAAACATGCATTGCGTGTTATTGGTGCTTTCGGTGAATCAACGAATGTTTGTCCTTTTTGTGTTATTCACAATCTTTCCTATTATCTTCCAAGAATTGTGTCGTATTTTGGGCAAATCCATTCGTTTAGCCTCTAAAACAATATGCAATGCACGTTATTGGTGTTTTTGGTGAATCAACGAATGCTGGTCCTTTTTTGTGTTACTCACAATCTTTCCTATATGTTTCCAAGAGTTGTCTTATTTGGGAAAATCCATTCGTTTAGGCTCTAAAACCAACATTGCAAGTTATTGGTGCTTTTGCTGAATCAACGAATGTTGTTTCTTTTTGTGTTATTCACAACCTTTCCTATAAGCTTTCAAGAGCTGTGTCTTATCCATTAATTTAGCCTCTAAAACATGCATTGCACGTTATTGGTGCTTTTGGTGAATCAACGAATGTTGGTCCTTTTTGTGTTATTCACAATCTTTCCTATAAGCTTCCAACAGTTGTGTCTTATTTTGGACAAATCCATTCGCTTAAGCTTTAAAACATGCATTGCAAGTTATTGGTGCTTTTGATGAATCAATGAATGTTGGTCCTTTTTGTCTTATTCACAATCTTTCCTATAAGCTTCCAAGAGTTGTGTCTTATCCATTTATTTAGGCTCTAAAACATGCATTGCAAGTTATTGGTGCTTTTGATGAATCAACGAAATTTGGTCCTTTTTTTGTTATTCACAATCTTTCCTATAAGCTTCCAAGAGTTGTGTCGTATTTTGGGCAATTCCATTTGTTCAGGCTCTAAAACATGCATTGCATGTTATTGGTGCTTTTGGCGAATCAACGAATGTTTGTCGTTTTTGTGTTAATCATAATCTTTCCTATAAGCTTCCAAGAGTTGTGTCTTATTATGGGCTAATCCATTCGTTTAGGCTCTAAAACATGCTTAGCAAGTTATTGGTGCTTTTGGTGATTTAACGAATGTTGGTCCTTTTTTGTGTTATTCACAATCTTTCCTATAAGCTTTCAAGACTGTGTCTTATATATTAGTTTAGGCTCTAAAACATGCATGGCACGTTATTGGTGCTTTTGGTGAATAAAACGAATGTTGGTCCTTTTTGTGGTATTCACAATCTTTCCTAAAAGCTTCTAAGAGTTGTGTCGTACTTTGGGTTAATCCACTCATTTAGGCTCTAAAACATGCATTGCAGTTATTGGTGCTTTTGGTGAATCAACGAATGTTGGTCCTTTTTGTGTTGTTCACAATCTTTCCTATAAGCTTCCATGAGTTGTGTCTTATTTTGGGCGAATCCATTCGTTTAGGCTCCAAAACATGCATTGCAAGTTATTGGGGCTTTTGGTGAATCAATGAATCCTTTTTGTGTTATTCACAATCTTTCCTATAAGCTTCAAAGAGTTGTGTCTTATCCATTCGTTTAGGCTCAAAAACATGCATTGCACGTTATTGGTGCTTTTGGTGTATCAAAGAATGTTGGTCCCTTTTGTGTTATTCAAAATCTTTCCTATAAGCTTCCAAGAGTTGTGTCTTATTTTCGGCAAATCCATTTGTTTACGCGCTAAAACATGCATTGCAATTTATTAGTGCTTTTGGTGAATCAACGAATGTTGGTACTTTTTGTGTTATTCACAATCTTTTTTATAAGCTTCCAAGAGTTTTTGTTTTTTTTTTTTTTTTTTAAAGAAACCGAAACTTTCATAGAATCAAAAGCAAGAGTTAGTCGAGATAGTCCAAAATGGACTCTCGACGCTTACAAAAAATCAAAGCAAACATCAAAAAAGCTCAAAAAAGGAACTAATGAGGGAACCTTAAGTAAGGAACACCTCGACAATCAAGCAAAGCTAAACCAATCACTTTACGACTACATCTATCACTACCAAAACTATCAAAGATCTTCAAATCACAAGCTTCATTAGCCAATAGATCAGCTACTGAATTTCCTTCCCGAAAGATATGCGACACCTTCACTTCCATTTGACAAAGAAGCACCCGAATCCTTTGCAACAAAGCGGCGATCTTCCAATTCCCACAACCGCCCGAAGCCACCAACGTCACCAACACTTGTGCATCCAATTCATCATGAACCCTTAAAAAACCCTTTTCAAAACACAACTCCAGACCACGCAACAGCCCCCAAGCTTCCGCCTCCATATTGGTACCAATACCAAAATAGTGATGAAAAGCAAAAAGAATATTGCCCTCATGATCCCGAACAACACCACCACCAGCAGCCTCCCCCGGATTCCCCCTAGAACAACCATCCGTGTTTAACTTTACCCAAGGAAACCTCGGACAACGCCAAACCACCACCTTAATCTCCTTACCACTCGGCCCCACTCTTTGAAACTTCCACAACTTTCCAACCTCAAAATGGCCCGACCAGCCAATCTTAACCCCAATAAGACGAATCGTATCAACGTATCTCAACACCTTTCCAATGATCTTAGACGGCACAATGCGAATCATCCTATGCTTCGAGTCATTACGAGCAGCCCATAAAAACCAAATGATCAAAACCGGAATCAGGCCCCGAACATGACCCGGCTTGACCCCACTCAACCATCCAACCTTTGCCTCATTCAATGTACAAAGCACATTGACATTGAAGAGGCCCCCAAAAAAACTCCAAACATGCCGAGCCGCCGCCCCTGACCAAATAATATGATCAATCGACTCCACCTCTCGACAACATTGGCACTTAGAAGCCAAACAAACACCATTAGCCTGAAGGGTTTATGGGCTAATCCATTCGTTTAGGCTCTAAAACATGCATTGCAAGTTATTGCTGGTTTTGGTGAATCAACGAATGTTGGTCCTTTTTGCGTTATTCAAAATCTTTCCTATAAGCTTCCTAAAGATTTTTTTAATTTACTAGAAACGGAAAATTTCATAGAATCAAAAGCAAGAGTTAGTCGAGATAGTCCAAAATGGACTCTCGACGCTTACAAAAAATCAAAGCAAACATCAAAAAAGCTCAAAAAAGGAACTAATGAGGGAACCTTAAGTAAGGAACACCTCGACAATCAAGCAAAGCTAAACCAATCACTTTACGACTACATCTATCACTACCAAAACTATCAAAGGTCTTCAAATCACAAGCTTCATTAGCCAATAGATCAGCTACTGAATTTCCTTCCCGAAAGATATGCGACACCTTCACTTCCATTTGACAAAGAAGCACCCGAATCCTTTGCAGCAAAGCGGCGATCTTCCAATTCCCACAACCGCCCGAAGCCACCAACGTCACCAACACTTGTGCATCCAATTCAACATGAACCCTTAAAAAACCCTTTTCAAAACACATATAAGCTTCCTAAAGTTATGTCTTATTTTGGGCAAATCCATTCGTTTAGACTCTAAAACATGCATTGCGTGTTATTGGTGCTTTTGGTGAATCAATGAATGTTTGTCCTTTTTGTCTTATTCACAATCTTTCCTATTATCTTCCAATAGTTGTGTCGTATTTTGGGCAAATCCATTCGTTTAGTCTCCAAAACAACATGCATTGCATGTTATTGGTGCTTTTGGTGAATCAACGAATGCTGGTTCTTTTTGTGTTATTCACAATCTTTCCTATATGTTTCCAAGAGTTGTGTCTTATTTGGGAAAAACCATTCGTTTAGGCTCTAAAACATGCATTGCAAGTTATTGGTGCTTTTGCTAAATCAACGAATGTTGTTTCTTTTTGTGTTATTCACAATCTTTCCTATAAGCTTTCAAGAGCTGTGTCTTATCCATTAGTTTAACCTCTAAAACATGCACTGCACGTTATTGGTGGTTTTGGTGAATCAACGAATGTTGGTCCTTTTTGTGTTATTCACAATCTTTCCTATAAGCTTCCAACAGTTGTGTCTTATTTTGGACAAATCCATTCGTTTAAGCTTTAAAACATGCATTGCAAGTTATTGGTGCTTTTGATGAATCAATGAATGTTGGTCCTTTGTGTGTTATTCACAATCTTTCCTATAAGCTTCCAAGAGTTGTGTCTTATCCATTTGTTTAGGCTCTAAAACATGCATTGCAAGTTATTGGTGCTTTTGTTGAATCAACAAAATTTGGTCCTTTTTTTGTTATTCACAATCTTTCCTATAAGCTTCCAAGAGTTGTGTCGTATTTTGGGCAACTCCATTTGTTCAGGCTCTAAAACATGCATTGCATGTTATTGGTGCTTTTGGCGAATCAACGAATGTTTGTCGTTTTTGTGTTAATCATAATCTTTCCTATAAGCTTCCAAGAGTTGCGTCTTATTATGGGCTAATCCATTCGTTTAGGCTCTAAAACATGCATACCAAGTTATTGGTGCTTTAGGTGATTTAACGAATGTTGGTCCTTTTTGTGTTATTCACAATCTTTCCTATAAGCTTTCAAGACTGTGTCTTATATATTAGTTTAGGCTCTAAAACATGCATTGCACGTTATTGGTGCTTTTGGTGAATAAAACGAATGTTGGTCATTTTTGTGGTATTCACAATCTTTCCTAAAAGCTTCTAAGAGTTGTGTCGTACTTTGGGTAAATCCACTCATTTAGGCTCTAAAACATGCATTGCAGTTATTGGTGCTTTTGGTGAATCAACGAATGTTGGTCCTTTTTGTGTTATTCACAATCTTTCCTATAAGCTTCCATGAGTTGTGTCTTATTTTGGGCGAATCCATTCGTTTAGGCTCCAAAACATGCATTGCAAGTTATTGGGGCTTTTGGTGAATCAATGAATGTTGGTCCTTTTTGTGTTATTCACAATCTTTCCTATAAGCTTCAAAGAGTTGTGTCTTATCCATTCGTTTAGGCTCTAAAACATGCATTGCACGTTATTGGTGCTTTTGGTGTATCAAAGAATGTTGGTCCCTTTTGTGTTATTCAAAATCTTTCCTATAAGATTCCAAGAGTTGTGTCTTATTGTCGGCAAATCCATTCGTTTACGCGCTAAAACATGCATTGCAATTTATTAGTGCTTTTGGTGAATCAACGAATGTTGGTACTTTTTGTGTTATTCACAATCTTTTCTATAAACTTCCAAGAGTTGTGTCTTATTATGGGCTAATCCATTCGTTTAGGCTCAAAAACATGCATTGCAAGTTATTGCTGGTTTTGGTGAATCAACGAATGTTGGTCCTTTTTGCGTTATTCAAAATCTTTCCTATAAGCTTCCTAAAATTATGTCTTATTTTGGGCAAATCCATTCGTTTAGACTCTAAAACATGCATTGCGTGTTATTGGTGCTTTTGGTGAATCAACGAATGTTTGTCCTTTTTGTGTTATTCACAATCTTTTCTATTATCTTCCAAGAGTTGTGTCGTATTTTGGGCAAATCCATTCGTTTAGCCTCTAAAACAACATGCATTGCACGTTTTTGGTGCTTTTGGTGAATCAACGAATGCTGGTTCTTTTTGTGTTATTCACAATCTTTCTTATATGTTTCCAAGAGTTGTGTCTTATTTGGGAAAAACCATTCGTTTAGGCTCTAAAACATGCATTGCACGTTATTGGTGCTTTTGGTGAATCAACGAATGCTGGTTCTTTTTGTGTTATTCACAATCTTTCCTATATGTTTCCAAGAGTTGTGTCTTATTTGGGAAAAACCATTCGTTTAGGCTCTAAAACATGCATTGCAAGTTATTGGTGCTTTTGCTGAATCAACGAATGTTGTTTCTTTTTGTGTTATTCACAATCTTTCCTATAAGCTTTCAAGAGCTGTGTCTTATCCATTAGTTTAGCCTCTAAAACATGCAGTGCACGTTATTGGTGGTTTTGGTGAATCAACGAATGTTGGTCCTTTTTGTGTTATTCAGAATCTTTCCTATAAGCTTCCAACAGTTGTGTCTTATTTTGGACAAATCCATTCGTTTAAGCTTTAAAACATGCATTGCAAGTTATTGGTGCTTTTGATGAATCAATGAATGTTGGTCCTTTTTGTGTTATTCACAATCTTTCCAATAAGCTTCCAAGAGTTGTGTCTTATCCATTTGTTTAGGCTCTAAAACATGCATTGCAAGTTATTGGTGCTTTTGTTGAATCAACGAAATTTGGTCCTTTTTTTGTTATTCACAATCTATAAGCTTCCAAGAGTTGTGTCGTATTTTGGGCAACTCCATTTGCTCAGGCTCTAAAACATGCATTGCACGTTAT
This sequence comes from Misopates orontium, assembly GCA_946800315.1. Taxonomy (NCBI): domain Eukaryota; kingdom Viridiplantae; phylum Streptophyta; class Magnoliopsida; order Lamiales; family Plantaginaceae; genus Misopates; species Misopates orontium. The sequence continues at coordinate 25,990,217 of OX326946.1, forward strand.
TAGTGATTTTGGTGAATCAACAAATGTTGGTTATTTTTTGTGTTATTCACAATCTTTCCTATAAGCTTCCTAAAGTTGTGTCTTATGTTGGGCAAATCCATTCGTTTAGACTCTAAAACATGCATTGCGTGTTATTGGTGCTTTCGGTGAATCAACGAATGTTTGTCCTTTTTGTGTTATTCACAATCTTTCCTATTATCTTCCAAGAATTGTGTCGTATTTTGGGCAAATCCATTCGTTTAGCCTCTAAAACAATATGCAATGCACGTTATTGGTGTTTTTGGTGAATCAACGAATGCTGGTCCTTTTTTGTGTTACTCACAATCTTTCCTATATGTTTCCAAGAGTTGTCTTATTTGGGAAAATCCATTCGTTTAGGCTCTAAAACCAGCATTGCAAGTTATTGGTGCTTTTGCTGAATCAACGAATGTTGTTTCTTTTTGTGTTATTCACAACCTTTCCTATAAGCTTTCAAGAGCTGTGTCTTATCCATTAATTTAGCCTCTAAAACATGCATTGCACGTTATTGGTGCTTTTGGTGAATCAACGAATGTTGGTCCTTTTTGTGTTATTCACAATCTTTCCTATAAGCTTCCAACAGTTGTGTCTTATTTTGGACAAATCCATTCGCTTAAGCTTTAAAACATGCATTGCAAGTTATTGGTGCTTTTGATGAATCAATGAATGTTGGTCCTTTTTGTCTTATTCACAATCTTTCCTATAAGCTTCCAAGTGTTGTGTCTTATCCATTTATTTAGGCTCTAAAACATGCATTGCAAGTTATTGGTGCTTTTGATGAATCAACGAAATTTGGTCCTTTTTTTGTTATTCACAATCTTTCCTATAAGCTTCCAAGAGTTGTGTCGTATTTTGGGCAATTCCATTTGTTCAGGCTCTAAAACATGCATTGCATGTTATTGGTGCTTTTGGCGAATCAACGAATGTTTGTCGTTTTTGTGTTAATCATAATCTTTCCTATAAGCTTCCAAGAGTTGTGTCTTATTATGGGCTAATCCATTCGTTTAGGCTCTAAAACATGCTTAGCAAGTTATTGGTGCTTTTGGTGATTTAACGAATGTTGGTCCTTTTTTGTGTTATTCACAATCTTTCCTATAAGCTTTCAAGACTGTGTCTTATATATTAGTTTAGGCTCTAAAACATGCATGGCACGTTATTGGTGCTTTTGGTGAATAAAACGAATGTTGGTCCTTTTTGTGGTATTCACAATCTTTCCTAAAAGCTTCTAAGAGTTGTGTCGTACTTTGGGTAAATCCACTCATTTAGGCTCTAAAACATGCATTGCAGTTATTGGTGCTTTTGGTGAATCAACGAATGTTGGTCCTTTTTGTGTTGTTCACAATCTTTCCTATAAGCTTCCATGAGTTTTTTTTTTTTTTTTCAAAGCAAACATCAAAAAAGCTCAAAAAAGGAACTAATGAGGGAACCTTAAGTAAGGAACACCTCGACAATCAAGCAAAGCTAAACCAATCACTTTACGACTACATCTATCACTACCAAAACTATCAAAGGTCTTCAAATCACAAGCTTCATTAGCCAATAGATCAGCTACTGAATTTCCTTCCCGAAAGATATGCGACACCTTCACTTCCATTTGACAAAGAAGCACCCGAATCCTTTGCAGCAAAGCGGCGATCTTCCAATTCCCACAACCGCCCGAAGCCACCAACGTCACCAACACTTGTGCATCCAATTCAACATGAACCCTTAAAAAACCCTTTTCAAAACACAACTCCAGACCACGCAACAGCCCCCAAGCTTCCGCCTCCATATTGGTACCAATACCAAAATAGTGATGAAAAGCAAAAAGAATATTGCCCTCATGATCCCGAACAACACCACCACCAGCAGCCTCCCCCGGATTCCCCCTAGAACAACCATCCGTGTTTAACTTTACCCAAGGAAACCTCGGACAACGCCAAACCACCACCTTAATCTCCTTACCACTCGGCCCCACTCTTTGAAACTTCCACAACTTCCCAACCTCAAAATGGCCCGACCAGCCAATCTTAACCCCAATAAGACGAATCGTATCAACGTATCTCAACACCTTTCCAATGATCTTAGACGGCACAATGCGAATCATCCTATGCTTCGAGTCATTACGAGCAGCCCATAAAAACCAAATGATCAAAACCGGAATCAGGCCCCGAACATGACCCGGCTTGACCCCACTCAACCATCCAACCTTTGCATCATTCAATGTACAAAGCACATTGACATTGAAGAGGCCCCCAAAAAAACTCCAAACATGCCGAGCCGCCGCCCCTGACCAAATAATATGATCAATTGACTCCACCTCTCGACAACATTGGCACTTAGAAGCCAAACAAACACCATTAGCCTGAAGATTACTATCAGAAGGAATCCACCCAAAGTGCAACTTCCAACAAAAAAATGAAATATGAGGCATAATCGATTTATGCCAAAACCACTTAGCCTCATCCACCGGTTCATTTGAAGTTCTCACCAACTCCCACGCAGATTTTGCCGAGAAACATCCATTAGAAGAAGGTTTCCACACCGGAACATCCTTCTTCTCCACACTCGGCCGAATCTCTAAAATAGACTCAACCAAATCCTCGGCGAGCCTCTCCCTTAAGAGCGCCACATTCCAACGGCCATCAACCAAAAAATCAGCAACTCGAGCATCCACTGGACCCCTAACCCTTTGACGTGAAGCTAATGTCTCCGGGCCACACCAATGGTCATGCCAAAACGAGATATGACCTTCTCCAACAAGCCAAAAAATCTGCTTTTGAGCAGCCTCCCTCGCCTCCACAAGCCGTTTCCAAACCAAAGAACTATGGGACGTCGCCCGAGCCAGCCAAGGAGACGCCCTTTTACAATAATACCCATGCAAACAAGACGCCCAAAGGCTGTCCATTTTCCGAAACCTCCACCAAAGCTTAATCGAGAAAGAATCCACCACATCCCAAAGAGACCGAAAGCCCAAGCCACCCTCCAAAACCGGCTTGCACACCTTCTTCCAAGATGCCCAATGCATCCGCTTTCTTGTCTCAAAATCACCCCATAAAAACCTCGCAAAAATTCCATGCATTTTCTTGATCACCCCCTTAGTAGGACGCATCACCTGGAAAAAATAGACAGGAATAGTGCTCAATGTTGATTTAATGAGTGTAATCCTACCTCCAGGAGACAACAAATTCAGATTCCAGCCATTCAAATGACCCCTAATCTTATCAATAATCCCCTCAAAATGGACAGCCCTACTACGTCCCACAAAAAGAGGCACTCCAAGATAAGTTAAAGGCAAACTCGTTGGTGAAAAACCGGACAGCCTTTGTATCATCCGACGTCGAGAAGACGAAGCACGCCGTCCCAAAATAAACATACTTTTTTGCACGTTCACCTTTTGACCCGAAACAGCCCCATAAAGCTCAAGGAACCTACACATCCTCCGAACACTCCTTTTAGATCCCTTCAAAAATAACATACAATCATCAGCATAAGCTAAATGAGAAAGCTTAAACCTTTTCTTTGTGTCAAAACACATATCCGGATGTTGCGCCATAAGTTGCTCCACGCCCCGTGAGAGGAACTCCGCTGCAATAACAAACAAAGCCGGAGAAATAGGGTCACCTTGTCTCAACCCCTGAGACGAAGCAAAGTACCCTGCATTCTCACCATTCACTAAAACCGAGAAGTGACTTGACGAGATGCATGTGTAAATCAACTTCCGCCATCGCTCTCCAAAACCAAACTTTTCTAACATGGCCATCAAGAACCTCCATTGAACTTTATCATACGCTTTCTCCATGTCCAACTTGATGATCAAATTATGCCCTTTCGTCTTAGCATTTAGAGAGTGCACCATCTCCTGGCCTAGCAAAACATTATCCGCAATCGCCCTCCCTTTAATAAAACCACTTTGATTCGGAGAGATAATCCTAGGCAACACCGCAGCAAGCCTATCATTCAGAATCTTTGAACAAAGCTTATAAAAAGTTGTACAAAGACTAATAGGCCGAAAATCACTCCACCTTTCCGGATTTGCCTTTTTAGGAATCAACACAATAGTGGTGTTAGAGAATCCTAAAGGCAAAACGTTACCCGCAAAAAACCCTTGCACCGCCATGTAAACATCATCCTTAATAATCTCCCAACAATCATGAAAAAACTTTGTCGTGTAGCCATCAGGACCCGCCACACTATCCATTGGCATCCGACAAAGAGTTTCAAAAACCTCTTCCATAGAAGGGCACTCCACCAACATCCGATTCGCCACCTCTGAAACCAACGAAGGAATAAAATCCAAAGAATGCTGCTCTAAGTCCTCATTCCCACCCCCAAGAAAATTTTGAAAGTGAGACACCGCCGAAGACATCAACTCATCTTGGCCCTCAACCAATTGATCCCCCACCAAGATTTTATTGATTCTTCCCCGAGCCCTCCTTTTCTTCACACAAGCTTGATAAAACTTTGTGTTTCTCTCACCATCCCTCATCCAATTACAAGCAGCCCTTTGTTTCCACATATCCTCTTGCATAGAAACCCGCAACGTCAATTCAGCATTCCACCTATTGAGATCAATCAAATTAACCTCAGAAGGGTCACGGTCAAATGCAAGCTCCGCCTTTTTCACCCTTTCCTCCATCTCTTTCACCTTCACATTGACATCCCCAAACTCATTCCAATTCCACGACTTTAGCCTAAACTGCAGCCGTTTCAATTTCTCCCAAAGCCCTCTCAAACCCGAAGTCCGACAAGGCAGCCTCCAATTCTCCTCCACCATCCTTTTGAACTCTCCATGCCGCAACCACATATTCTGAAACCTAAAAGAAGATTTCCTCCTCCTTTGCTGCCTCATAAATTCGAACAACAATGGACAATGATCAGATTGCCTTCTCGCAAGGTGAGTCACCGAAGAAACCTCAAATAAATCAGTCCAACCGCTATTCACCATAACACGATCCAATCTGCCCCAAGCTCCCCTTTTGTTCGTCCAAGTGAATTGGCCCCCTGTAAAACCCACGTCAAAAAGCCCCGTTTCAGCAAGCACCGTGTTGAAGTCATTGATCTCACCCAACTTAGGCCGACCCTTTCCCCGTCTTTCCGTCACCGAAGTAACCGTGTTAAAGTCACCCCCAACACACCACGGCTCATTGGTACAAACAGCCCTCAAACCATCCCAAAGCTCAACTCTCCCATGCCGAGTAGTAGATGCATACACAAAAGTCATAAAAACAGAAATCTGCAAAACCGAATCCTCCACCTTACAATGTACAAATTGAGGATGGTCTTCAACCACCTCAATTTGAACAGAATCCTCAAACATAATCCAAATTTTCCTCGAAGAATTAACAATCAAAGAAGGAAAATTAAATCTCCTAGGAAACCTCCAATCAGCATCAATAAAAGGTTCTAACAATACTAAAATTTTAGGCTTCAAGTCACGCCTCAAAGCCATAAGTTTATCTTGTGCGGGTTCATTCCCAACACCTCTAATATTCCAAATTAGTGTTTTAAACATTGGAACGGATAACAACACCCTTACCTCTCCTCGAAGTCATTCGAGAAAGCTGATCCTCAACCTCTTTAGACGCCGTCTCATCTCCTGACGGATCTGAAAGGCCACCCTCACTTATTGTTCCACGCCTTGACCTCCTTTTCGCCAATCTGTGTGTCTCATAAATCCGAGCAGCAACATCCAAAGCCCTCAGTTCCTGATCGTCTAAGTCCGGACTCTCAAAAGAACCATCCGACTCATCCCCTGACTCATTAATTTGGTGTTGAATTCGTTGCACCGAATTCTCAAAAAAAGGTGATTTATACGATGTGATCGCCATCGACGAACCAGCCTCATCTCCATCCAAAACCATATTTCGAACCCTTTCATAGTTTCTCCTGATTTGTTCTCCACGTTCCTGAGTGTCTAATGAATTTCCAGAGCCCCCAATACGTTTCCCATCACTCAAATTCACACCAGGAGAAATTTGCAAATTTTCAGAATCGGACACCCCGACGTGCGCGCCGGTCGCACCCAAGGTTTCCTTCACCAACAAGGAGTCCTGCCCCACTCCTAGTCCCACACCCGGTAGGACTCCTAATTCCACCCCCAAGGTTTCCTTCACCAACAAGGAGTCCTGCCCCACTCCTAGTCCCACACCCGGTAGGACTCCTAATTCCACCCCCAAGGTTTCCTTCACCAACAAGGAGTCCTGCCCCACTCCTAGTCCCACACCCGGTAGGACTCCTAATTCCCCCCCCAAGGTTTCCTTCACCAACAATGAGTCCTCCTTAGGCTGTGGGTCAACCAAAACAGCCTCACCACCTTGTTGCACCACTGGGGGCCGTTTCAAAATCGAAACCGGTCCGGGCATCTCCCCTTGCACACCCCGCGTGCCATGCGCGCCCGGTGTTGCGCGCGACGGGCCATCATTGGCACGGCGCGAGGGCACCTCCGCTCTCCTCACGGTACGACCCGATCCCCTTCTCAACGAACGTCCTCGACCACCACGTGACTTAGATCGACGTCCTTGCTGTTCATGAACAGCCTTATTCACCACCTTTCCATTAGCAAAACACCTCTCTTTACTATGTCCGACATGATTACACACCGTGCAATAATGGGGACGATCTCCATAAACAACTTTTTGCCAAAAACTTCCTTCCGGGCCATCAATGAAAATCTCCTTAATCTCCTCCGCAAGCAAATCAATTTCAACACAAGCCCTAGCACAACTTGGCCTAATCACCTTGGCTGTAGATTCATCAATACGTAACGGTGTTCCAATCAAAGACATAATATCATGCAACGCCTCCTTGTGATGCATGACAATGGGCAGCCGTGGCAATGATACCCAAACCGGCACTACCGAAGATTCCGACTTTGGATCAAAACTCGGGGACCACTTAAAAATCCGCATCGGAAAACCCTGAACCATCCACGATTGTCTCGACCACAACCTCGTGGAATCATCCTCCAAAGTAATCTGAATGAAAACATGCCTCGCATCAATGTCTCCCAACGAGAAAGAACCCCTTAACCCCAACTTCAAAAACCAAGTTTGCAAATCCTCCGGAGACGGACGTCCATGAGAAAATTTTCCAACCAATGCATATTTAAATTGCAACGCGAAGCAATCAAAATCAGATTTGTTAAATCTAATTGCGGGTTTCCCTTGATATGTAAACGCCTTCTTCGGTTCTGTTACACGGGTGCCAAGTGCAAAAATAGGATCATCAGCAAACGATTTGCTAATCGCCCTCGGTGACAAATCCCTCTTGCCCACCAAAGAGTGATCAAACAATCTAACAAACGAACGGCTTTGAGGCTTCACGTTAGTTTTAGGATCCAAGTTTCCTCCCTCAACTTGATCACGAATCCTATTCGGAAAAGACTCCTTGAGCGATGGGAACTCCGGTAAAATCCCATCCTTCGGCTGCTCAACGGCGGTAGGTGGTGGCTGCACCTCGGAAGAAATCAAGACGCGTCGTGGAAGTAACGCGTTGTCAACAACCGACGGAAGATTGACGTCGGAAGTTGATGCCGCCGGCTTGCATGGCGGTGGAACGGACGGGCCCGGTGGCTGATCCACCGGGCAAGGCTGATCGGAGGCGTCGGCCTCCATGCACGGCGGCTAAAGGCCGCGGCGCGAAACCCTAGGAGGAAAAAGAAAAATTCGCCCAAAGAGTTGTGTCTTATTTTGGGCGAATCCATTCGTTTAGGCTCCAAAACATGCATTGCAAGTTATTGGGGCTTTTGGTGAATCAATGAATCCTTTTTGTGTTATTCACAATCTTTCCTATAAGCTTCAAAGAGTTGTGTCTTATCCATTCGTTTAGGCTCAAAAACATGCATTGCACGTTATTGGTGCTTTTGGTGTATCAAAGAATGTTGGTCCCTTTTGTGTTATTCAAAATCTTTCCTATAAGCTTCCAAGAGTTGTGTCTTATTTTCGGCAAATCCATTTGTTTACGCGCTAAAACATGCATTGCAATTTATTAGTGCTTTTGGTGAATCAACGAATGTTGGTACTTTTTGTGTTATTCACAATCTTTTTTATAAGCTTCCAAGAGTTTTTTTTTTTTTTTTTTTTTAAAGAAACCGAAACTTTCATAGAATCAAAAGCAAGAGTTAGTCGAGATAGTCCAAAATGGACTCTCGACGCTTACAAAAAATCAAAGCAAACATCAAAAAAGCTCAAAAAAGGAACTAATGAGGGAACCTTAAGTAAGGAACACCTCGACAATCAAGCAAAGCTAAACCAATCACTTTACGACTACATCTATCACTACCAAAACTATCAAAGATCTTCAAATCACAAGCTTCATTAGCCAATAGATCAGCTACTGAATTTCCTTCCCGAAAGATATGCGACACCTTCACTTCCATTTGACAAAGAAGCACCCGAATCCTTTGCAACAAAGCGGCGATCTTCCAATTCCCACAACCGCCCGAAGCCACCAACGTCACCAACACTTGTGCATCCAATTCAACATGAACCCTTAAAAAACCCTTTTCAAAACACAACTCCAGACCACGCAACAGCCCCCAAGCTTCCGCCTCCATATTGGTACCAATACCAAAATAGTGATGAAAAGCAAAAAGAATATTGCCCTCATGATCCCGAACAACACCACCACCAGCAGCCTCCCCCGGATTCCCCCTAGAACAACCATCCGTGTTTAACTTTACCCAAGGAAACCTCGGACAACGCCAAACCACCACCTTAATCTCCTTACCACTCGGCCCCACTCTTTGAAACTTCCACAACTTTCCAACCTCAAAATGGCCCGACCAGCCAATCTTAACCCCAATAAGACGAATCGTATCAACGTATCTCAACACCTTTCCAATGATCTTAGACGGCACAATGCAAATCATCCTATGCTTCGAGTCATTACGAGCAGCCCATAAAAACCAAATGATCAAAACCGGAATCAGGCCCCGAACATGACCCGGCTTGACCCCACTCAACCATCCAACCTTTGCCTCATTCAATGTACAAAGCACATTGACATTGAAGAGGCCCCCAAAAAAACTCCAAACATGCCGAGCCGCCGCCCCTGACCAAATAATATGATCAATCGACTCCACCTCTCGACAACATTGGCACTTAGAAGCCAAACAAACACCATTAGCCTGAAGGGTTTATGGGCTAATCCATTCGTTTAGGCTCTAAAACATGCATTGCAAGTTATTGCTGGTTTTGGTGAATCAACGAATGTTGGTCCTTTTTGCGTTATTCAAAATCTTTCCTATAAGCTTCCTAAAGATTTTTTTAATTTACAAGAAACGGAAAATTTCATAGAATCAAAAGCAAGAGTTAGTCGAGATAGTCCAAAATGGACTCTCGACGCTTACAAAAAATCAAAGCAAACATCAAAAAAGCTCAAAAAAGGAACTAATGAGGGAACCTTAAGTAAGGAACACCTCAACAATCAAGCAAAGCTAAACCAATCACTTTACGACTACATCTATCACTACCAAAACTATCAAAGGTCTTCAAATCACAAGCTTCATTAGCCAATAGATCAGCTACTGAATTTCCTTCCCGAAAGATATGCGACACCTTCACTTCCATTTGACAAAGAAGCACCCGAATCCTTTGCAGCAAAGCGGCGATCTTCCAATTCCCACAACCGCCCGAAGCCACCAACGTCACCAACACTTGTGCATCCAATTCAACATGAACCCTTAAAAAACCCTTTTCAAAACACATATAAGCTTCCTAAAGTTATGTCTTATTTTGGGCAAATCCATTCGTTTAGACTCTAAAACATGCATTGCGTGTTATTGGTGCTTTTGGTGAATCAACGAATGTTTGTCCTTTTTGTCTTATTCACAATCTTTCCTATTATCTTCCAATAGTTGTGTCGTATTTTGGGCAAATCCATTCGTTTAGTCTCTAAAACAACATGCATTGCACGTTATTGGTGCTTTTGGTGAATCAACGAATGCTGGTTCTTTTTGTGTTATTCACAATCTTTCCTATATGTTTCCAAGAGTTGTGTCTTATTTGGGAAAAACCATTCGTTTAGGCTCTAAAACATGCATTGCAAGTTATTGGTGCTTTTGCTAAATCAACGAATGTTGTTTCTTTTTGTGTTATTCACAATCTTTCCTATAAGCTTTCAAGAGCTGTGTCTTATCCATTAGTTTAACCTCTAAAACATGCACTGCACGTTATTGGTGGTTTTGGTGAATCAACGAATGTTGGTCCTTTTTGTGTTATTCACAATCTTTCCTATAAGCTTCCAACAGTTGTGTCTTATTTTGGACAAATCCATTCGTTTAAGCTTTAAAACATGCATTGCAAGTTATTGGTGCTTTTGATGAATCAATGAATGTTGGTCCTTTGTGTGTTATTCACAATCTTTCCTATAAGCTTCCAAGAGTTGTGTCTTATCCATTTGTTTAGGCTCTAAAACATGCATTGCAAGTTATTGGTGCTTTTGTTGAATCAACAAAATTTGGTCCTTTTTTTGTTATTCACAATCTTTCCTATAAGCTTCCAAGAGTTGTGTCGTATTTTGGGCAACTCCATTTGTTCAGGCTCTAAAACATGCATTGCATGTTATTGGTGCTTTTGGCGAATCAACGAATGTTTGTCGTTTTTGTGTTAATCATAATCTTTCCTATAAGCTTCCAAGAGTTGCGTCTTATTATGGGCTAATCCATTCGTTTAGGCTCTAAAACATGCATACCAAGTTATTGGTGCTTTAGGTGATTTAACGAATGTTGGTCCTTTTTGTGTTATTCACAATCTTTCCTATAAGCTTTCAAGACTGTGTCTTATATATTAGTTTAGGCTCTAAAACATGCATTGCACGTTATTGGTGCTTTTGGTGAATAAAACGAATGTTGGTCATTTTTGTGGTATTCACAATCTTTCCTAAAAGCTTCTAAGAGTTGTGTCGTACTTTGGGTAAATCCACTCATTTAGGCTCTAAAACATGCATTGCAGTTATTGGTGCTTTTGGTGAATCAACGAATGTTGGTCCTTTTTGTGTTATTCACAATCTTTCCTATAAGCTTCCATGAGTTGTGTCTTATTTTGGGCGAATCCATTCGTTTAGGCTCCAAAACATGCATTGCAAGTTATTGGGGCTTTTGGTGAATCAATGAATGTTGGTCCTTTTTGTGTTATTCACAATCTTTCCTATAAGCTTCAAAGAGTTGTGTCTTATCCATTCGTTTAGGCTCTAAAACATGCATTGCACGTTATTGGTGCTTTTGGTGTATCAAAGAATGTTGGTCCCTTTTGTGTTATTCAAAATCTTTCCTATAAGATTCCAAGAGTTGTGTCTTATTGTCGGCAAATCCATTCGTTTACGCGCTAAAACATGCATTGCAATTTATTAGTGCTTTTGGTGAATCAACGAATGTTGGTACTTTTTGTGTTATTCACAATCTTTTCTATAAGCTTCCAAGAGTTGTGTCTTATTATGGGCTAATCCATTCGTTTAGGCTCAAAAACATGCATTGCAAGTTATTGCTGGTTTTGGTGAATCAACGAATGTTGGTCCTTTTTGCGTTATTCAAAATCTTTCCTATAAGCTTCCTAAAATTATGTCTTATTTTGGGCAAATCCATTCGTTTAGACTCTAAAACATGCATTGCGTGTTATTGGTGCTTTTGGTGAATCAACGAATGTTTGTCCTTTTTGTGTTATTCACAATCTTTTCTATTATCTTCCAAGAGTTGTGTCGTATTTTGGGCAAATCCATTCGTTTAGCCTCTAAAACAACATGCATTGCACGTTATTGGTGCTTTTGGTGAATCAACGAATGCTGGTTCTTTTTGTGTTATTCACAATCTTTCTTATATGTTTCCAAGAGTTGTGTCTTATTTGGGAAAAACCATTCGTTTAGGCTCTAAAACATGCATTGCACGTTATTGGTGCTTTTGGTGAATCAACGAATGCTGGTTCTTTTTGTGTTATTCACAATCTTTCCTATATGTTTCCAAGAGTTGTGTCTTATTTGGGAAAAACCATTCGTTTAGGCTCTAAAACATGCATTGCAAGTTATTGGTGCTTTTGCTGAATCAACGAATGTTGTTTCTTTTTGTGTTATTCACAATCTTTCCTATAAGCTTTCAAGAGCTGTGTCTTATCCATTAGTTTAGCCTCTAAAACATGCACTGCACGTTATTGGTGGTTTTGGTGAATCAACGAATGTTGGTCCTTTTTGTGTTATTCAGAATCTTTCCTATAAGCTTCCAACAGTTGTGTCTTATTTTGGACAAATCCATTCGTTTAAGCTTTAAAACATGCATTGCAAGTTATTGGTGCTTTTGATGAATCAATGAATGTTGGTCCTTTTTGTGTTATTCACAATCTTTCCAATAAGCTTCCAAGAGTTGTGTCTTATCCATTTGTTTAGGCTCTAAAACATGCATTGCAAGTTATTGGTGCTTTTGTTGAATCAACGAAATTTGGTCCTTTTTTTGTTATTCACAATCTATAAGCTTCCAAGAGTTGTGTCGTATTTTGGGCAACTCCATTTGCTCAGGCTCTAAAACATGCATTGCACGTTATTAGTGATTTTGGTGAATCAACAAATGTTGGTTATTTTTTGTGTTATTCACAATCTTTCCTATAAGCTTCCTAAAGTTGTGTCTTATGTTGGGCAAATCCATTCGTTTAGACTCTAAAACATGCATTGCGTGTTATTGGTGCTTTCGGTGAATCAACGAATGTTTGTCCTTTTTGTGTTATTCACAATCTTTCCTATTATCTTCCAAGAATTGTGTCGTATTTTGGGCAAATCCATTCGTTTAGCCTCTAAAACAATATGCAATGCACGTTATTGGTGTTTTTGGTGAATCAACGAATGCTGGTCCTTTTTTGTGTTACTCACAATCTTTCCTATATGTTTCCAAGAGTTGTCTTATTTGGGAAAATCCATTCGTTTAGGCTCTAAAACATGCATTGCAAGTTATTGGTGCTTTTGCTGAATCAACGAATGTTGTTTCTTTTTGTGTTATTCACAACCTTTCCTATAAGCTTTCAAGAGCTGTGTCTTATCCATTAATTTAGCCTCTAAAACATGCATTGCACGTTATTGGTGCTTTTGGTGAATCAACGAATGTTGGTCCTTTTTGTGTTATTCACAATCTTTCCTATAAGCTTCCAACAGTTGTGTCTTATTTTGGACAAATCCATTCGCTTAAGCTTTAAAACATGCATTGCAAGTTATTGGTGCTTTTGATGAATCAATGAATGTTGGTCCTTTTTGTCTTATTCACAATCTTTCCTATAAGCTTCCAAGAGTTGTGTCTTATCCATTTATTTAGGCTCTAAAACATGCATTGCAAGTTATTGGTGCTTTTGATGAATCAACGAAATTTGGTCCTTTTTTTGTTATTCACAATCTTTCCTATAAGCTTCCAAGAGTTGTGTCGTATTTTGGGCAATTCCATTTGTTCAGGCTCTAAAACATGCATTGCATGTTATTGGTGCTTTTGGCGAATCAACGAATGTTTGTCGTTTTTGTGTTAATCATAATCTTTCCTATAAGCTTCCAAGAGTTGTGTCTTATTATGGGCTAATCCATTCGTTTAGGCTCTAAAACATGCTTAGCAAGTTATTGGTGCTTTTGGTGATTTAACGAATGTTGGTCCTTTTTTGTGTTATTCACAATCTTTCCTATAAGCTTTCAAGACTGTGTCTTATATATTAGTTTAGGCTCTAAAACATGCATGGCACGTTATTGGTGCTTTTGGTGAATAAAACGAATGTTGGTCCTTTTTGTGGTATTCACAATCTTTCCTAAAAGCTTCTAAGAGTTGTGTCGTACTTTGGGTAAATCCACTCATTTAGGCTCTAAAACATGCATTGCAGTTATTGGTGCTTTTGGTGAATCAACGAATGTTGGTCCTTTTTGTGTTGTTCACAATCTTTCCTATAAGCTTCCATGAGTTGTGTCTTATTTTGGGCGAATCCATTCGTTTAGGCTCCAAAACATGCATTGCAAGTTATTGGGGCTTTTGGTGAATCAAGGAATCCTTTTTGTGTTATTCACAATCTTTCCTATAAGCTTCAAAGAGTTGTGTCTTATCCATTCGTTTAGGCTCAAAAACATGCATTGCACGTTATTGGTGCTTTTGGTGTATCAAAGAATGTTGGTCCCTTTTGTGTTATTCAAAATCTTTCCTATAAGCTTCCAAGAGTTGTGTCTTATTTTCGGCAAATCCATTTGTTTACGCGCTAAAACATGCATTGCAATTTATTAGTGCTTTTGGTGAATCAACGAATGTTGGTACTTTTTGTGTTATTCACAATCTTTTTTATAAGCTTCCAAGAGTTTTTTTTTTTTTTTTTTTTTTAAAGAAACCGAAACTTTCATAGAATCAAAAGCAAGAGTTAGTCGAGATAGTCCAAAATGGACTCTCGACGCTTACAAAAAATCAAAGCAAACATCAAAAAAGCTCAAAAAAGGAACTAATGAGGGAACCTTAAGTAAGGAACACCTCGACAATCAAGCAAAGCTAAACCAATCACTTTACGACTACATCTATCACTACCAAAACTATCAAAGATCTTCAAATCACAAGCTTCATTAGCCAATAGATCAGCTACTGAATTTCCTTCCCGAAAGATATGCGACACCTTCACTTCCATTTGACAAAGAAGCACCCGAATCCTTTGCAACAAAGCGGCGATCTTCCAATTCCCACAACCGCCCGAAGCCACCAACGTCACCAACACTTGTGCATCCAATTCAACATGAACCCTTAAAAAACCCTTTTCAAAACACAACTCCAGACCACGCAACAGCCCCCAAGCTTCCGCCTCCATATTGGTACCAATACCAAAATAGTGATGAAAAGCAAAAAGAATATTGCCCTCATGATCCCGAACAACACCACCACCAGCAGCCTCCCCCGGATTCCCCCTAGAACAACCATCCGTGTTTAACTTTACCCAAGGAAACCTCGGACAACGCCAAACCACCACCTTAATCTCCTTACCACTCGGCCCCACTCTTTGAAACTTCCACAACTTTCCAACCTCAAAATGGCCCGACCAGCCAATCTTAACCCCAATAAGACGAATCGTATCAACGTATCTCAACACCTTTCCAATGATCTTAGACGGCACAATGCAAATCATCCTATGCTTCGAGTCATTACGAGCAGCCCATAAAAACCAAATGATCAAAACCGGAATCAGGCCCCGAACATGACCCGGCTTGACCCCACTCAACCATCCAACCTTTGCCTCATTCAATGTACAAAGCACATTGACATTGAAGAGGCCCCCAAAAAAACTCCAAACATGCCGAGCCGCCGCCCCTGACCAAATAATATGATCAATCGACTCCACCTCTCGACAACATTGGCACTTAGAAGCCAAACAAACACCATTAGCCTGAAGGGTTTATGGGCTAATCCATTCGTTTAGGCTCTAAAACATGCATTGCAAGTTATTGGTGGTTTTGGTGAATCAACGAATGTTGGTCCTTTTTGCGTTATTCAAAATATTTCCTATAAGCTTCCTAAAGATTTTTTTAATTTACAAGAAACGGAAAATTTCATAGAATCAAAAGCAAGAGTTAGTCGAGATAGTCCAAAATGGACTCTCGACGCTTACAAAAAATCAAAGCAAACATCAAAAAAGCTCAAAAAAGGAACTAATGAGGGAACCTTAAGTAAGGAACACCTCGACAATCAAGCAAAGCTAAACCAATCACTTTACGACTACATCTATCACTACCAAAACTATCAAAGGTCTTCAAATCACAAGCTTCATTAGCCAATAGATCAGCTACTGAATTTCCTTCCCGAAAGATATGCGACACCTTCACTTCCATTTGACAAAGAAGCACCCGAATCCTTTGCAGCAAAGCGGCGATCTTCCAATTCCCACAACCGCCCGAAGCCACCAACGTCACCAACACTTGTGCATCCAATTCAACATGAACCCTTAAAAAACCCTTTTCAAAACACATATAAGCTTCCTAAAGTTATGTCTTATTTTGGGCAAATCCATTCGTTTAGACTCTAAAACATGCATTGCGTGTTATTGGTGCTTTTGGTGAATCAACGAATGTTTGTCCTTTTTGTCTTATTCACAATCTTTCCTATTATCTTCCAATAGTTGTGTCGTATTTTGGGCAAATCCATTCGTTTAGTCTCTAAAACAACATGCATTGCACGTTATTGGTGCTTTTGGTGAATCAACGAATGCTGGTTCTTTTTGTGTTATTCACAATCTTTCCTATATGTTTCCAAGAGTTGTGTCTTATTTGGGAAAAACCATTCGTTTAGGCTCTAAAACATGCATTGCAAGTTATTGGTGCTTTTGCTAAATCAACGAATGTTGTTTCTTTTTGTGTTATTCACAATCTTTCCTATAAGCTTTCAAGAGCTGTGTCTTATCCATTAGTTTAACCTCTAAAACATGCACTGCACGTTATTGGTGGTTTTGGTGAATCAACGAATGTTGGTCCTTTTTGTGTTATTCACAATCTTTCCTATAAGCTTCCAACAGTTGTGTCTTATTTTGGACAAATCCATTCGTTTAAGCTTTAAAACATGCATTGCAAGTTATTGGTGCTTTTGATGAATCAATGAATGTTGGTCCTTTGTGTGTTATTCACAATCTTTCCTATAAGCTTCCAAGAGTTGTGTCTTATCCATTTGTTTAGGCTCTAAAACATGCATTGCAAGTTATTGGTGCTTTTGTTGAATCAACAAAATTTGGTCCTTTTTTTGTTATTCACAATCTTTCCTATAAGCTTCCAAGAGTTGTGTCGTATTTTGGGCAACTCCATTTGTTCAGGCTCTAAAACATGCATTGCATGTTATTGGTGCTTTTGGCGAATCAACGAATGTTTGTTGTTTTTGTGTTAATCATAATCTTTCCTATAAGCTTCCAAGAGTTGCGTCTTATTATGGGCTAATCCATTCGTTTAGGCTCTAAAACATGCATACCAAGTTATTGGTGCTTTAGGTGATTTAACGAATGTTGGTCCTTTTTGTGTTATTCACAATCTTTCCTATAAGCTTTCAAGACTGTGTCTTATATATTAGTTTAGGCTCTAAAACATGCATTGCACGTTATTGGTGCTTTTGGTGAATAAAACGAATGTTGGTCATTTTTGTGGTATTCACAATCTTTCCTAAAAGCTTCTAAGAGTTGTGTCGTACTTTGGGTAAATCCACTCATTTAGGCTCTAAAACATGCATTGCAGTTATTGGTGCTTTTGGTGAATCAACGAATGTTGGTCCTTTTTGTGTTATTCACAATCTTTCCTATAAGCTTCCATGAGTTGTGTCTTATTTTGGGCGAATCCATTCGTTTAGGCTCCAAAACATGCATTGCAAGTTATTGGGGCTTTTGGTGAATCAATGAATGTTGGTCCTTTTTGTGTTATTCACAATCTTTCCTATAAGCTTCAAAGAGTTGTGTCTTATCCATTCGTTTAGGCTCTAAAACATGCATTGCACGTTATTGGTGCTTTTGGTGTATCAAAGAATGTTGGTCCCTTTTGTGTTATTCAATATCTTTCCTATAAGATTCCAAGAGTTGTGTCTTATTGTCGGCAAATCCATTCGTTTACGCGCTAAAACATGCATTGCAATTTATTAGTGCTTTTGGTGAATCAACGAATGTTGGTACTTTTTGTGTTATTCACAATCTTTTCTATAAGCTTCCAAGAGTTGTGTCTTATTATGGGCTAATCCATTCGTTTAGGCTCAAAAACATGCATTGCAAGTTATTGCTGGTTTTGGTGAATCAACGAATGTTGGTCCTTTTTGCGTTATTCAAAATCTTTCCTATAAGCTTCCTAAAATTATGTCTTATTTTGGGCAAATCCATTCGTTTAGACTCTAAAACATGCATTGCGTGTTATTGGTGCTTTTGGTGAATCAACGAATGTTTGTCCTTTTTGTGTTATTCACAATCTTTTCTATTATCTTCCAAGAGTTGTGTCGTATTTTGGGCAAATCCATTCGTTTAGCCTCTAAAACAACATGCATTGCACGTTATTGGTGCTTTTGGTGAATCAACGAATGCTGGTTCTTTTTGTGTTATTCACAATCTTTCTTATATGTTTCCAAGAGTTGTGTCTTATTTGGGAAAAACCATTCGTTTAGGCTCTAAAACATGCATTGCACGTTATTGGTGCTTTTGGTGAATCAACGAATGCTGGTTCTTTTTGTGTTATTCACAATCTTTCCTATATGTTTCCAAGAGTTGTGTCTTATTTGGGAAAAACCATTCGTTTAGGCTCTAAAACATGCATTGCAAGTTATTGGTGCTTTTGCTGAATCAACGAATGTTGTTTCTTTTTGTGTTATTCACAATCTTTCCTATAAGCTTTCAAGAGCTGTGTCTTATCCATTAGTTTAGCCTCTAAAACATGCACTGCACGTTATTGGTGGTTTTGGTGAATCAACGAATGTTGGTCCTTTTTGTGTTATTCACAATCTTTCCTATAAGCTTCCAACAGTTGTGTCTTATTTTGGACAAATCCATTCGTTTAAGCTTTAAAACATGCATTGCAAGTTATTGGTGCTTTTGATGAATCAATGAATGTTGGTCCTTTTTGTGTTATTCACAATCTTTCCTATAAGCTTCCAAGAGTTGTGTCTTATCCATTTGTTTAGGCTCTAAAACATGCATTGCAAGTTATTGGTGCTTTTGTTGAATCAACGAAATTCGGTCCTTTTTTTGTTATACACAATCTTTCCTATAAGCTTCCAAGAGTTGTGTCGTATTTTGGGCAACTCCATTTGTTCAGGCTCTAAAACATGCATTGCACGTTATTAGTGATTTTGGTGAATCAACAAATGTTGGTTATTTTTTGTGTTATTCACAATCTTTCCTATAAGCTTCCAAGAGTTGTGTATTATTTTGGGCAAATCCATTCCTTTAGACTCTAAAACATGCATAGCAAGTTATTGGTGCTTTTGGTGATTTAACGAATGTTGGTCCTTTTTGTGTTATTCACAATCTTTCCTATAAGCTTTCAAGACTGTGTCTTATATATTAGTTTAGGCTCTAAAACATGCATGGCACGTTATTGGTGCTTCTGGTGAATAAAACGAATGTTGGTCCTTTTTGTGGTATTCACAATCTTTCCTATAAGCTTCTAAGAGTTGTGTCGTACTTTGGGTAAATCCACTCGTTTAGGCTCTAAAACATGCATTGCAGTTATTGATGCTTTTGGTGAATCAACGAATGTTGGTCCTTTTTGTGTTATTCAAAATCTTTCCTATAAGCTTCAAAGAGTTGTGTCTTATCCATTCGTTTAGGCTCTAAAACATGCATTGCACGTTATTGGTGCTTTTGGTGTATCAAAGAATGTTGGTCCCTTTTGTTTTATTCAAAATCTTTCTTATAAGCTTCCAAGAGTTGTGTCTTATTTTCGGCAAATCCATTCGTTTACGCGCTAAAACATGCACTGCAATTTATTAGTGCTTTTGGTGAATCAAAGAATGTTGGTACTTTTTGTGTTATTCACAATCTTTTCTATAAGCTTCCAAGAGTTGTGTCTTATTATGGGCTAATCCATTCGTTTAGGCTCTAAAACATGCATTGCAAGTTATTGCTGGTTTTGATGAATCAACGAATGTTGGTCCTTTTTGCGCTATTCAAAATCTTTTCTATAAGCTTCCTAAAGTTATGTCTTATTTTGGGCAAATCCATTCGTTTAGACTCTAAAACATGCATTGCGTGTTATTGGTGCTTTTGGTGAATCAACGAATGTTTGTCCTTTTTGTGTTATTCACAATCTTTCCTATTATCTTCCAAGAGTTGTGTCGTATTTTTGGCAAATCCATTCGTTTATCCTCTAAAACAACATGCATTGCACGTTATTGGTGCTTTTGGTGAATCAACGAATGCTGGTTCTTTTTGTGTTATTCACAATCTTTCCTATATGTTTCCAAGAGTTGTGTCTTATTGGGAAAATCCATTCGTTTAGGCTCTAAAACATGCATTGCAAGTTATTGGTGCTTTTGCTGAATCAACGAATGTTGTTTCTTTTTGTGTTATTCACAATCTTTCTATAAGCTTTCAAGAGATGTGTCTTATCCATTAGTTTAGGCTCTAAAACATGCATTGCACATTATTGGTGGTTTTGGTGAATCAACGAATGTTGGTCCTTTTTGTGCTATTCACAATCTTTCCTATAAGCTTCTAAGAGTTGTGTCGTACTTTGGGTAAATCCACTCGTTTAGGCTCTAAAACATGCATTGCAGTTATTGGTGCTTTTGGTGAATCAACGAATATTGGTCCCTTTTGTGTTATTCACAATCTTTCCTATAAGCTTCCAAGAGTTGTGTCTTATCTATTCGTTTAGGCTCTAAAACATGCATTGCATGTTATTGGTGCTTTTGTTGAATCAACGAAAGTTGGTCCTTTTTACGTTATTCACAATCTTTCCTATAAGCTTCCATGAGTTGTGTCGTATTTTGGGCAACTCCATTTGTTCAGGCTCTAAAACATGCATTGCATGTTATTGGTGCTTTTGGCGAATCAACGTATATTTGTCCTTTTTGTGTTAATCATAATCTTTCCTATTAGCTTCCAAGAGTTGTGTCTTATTATGGGCTAATCCATTCGTTTAGGCTCTAAAACAGGCATTGCAAGTTATTGGTGGTTTTGGTGAATCAACGAATGTTGGTCCTTTTTGCATTATTCAAAATCTTTCGTATAAGCTTCCAAAAGTTGTGTCTTATTTTGGGCAAATCCATCCGTTTAGACTCTAAAACATGCATTGCACGTTATTATTGCTTTTGGTGAATCAACGAATGTTGGTTATTTTTTGTGTTATTCACAATCTTTCCTATAAGCTTCCAAGAGTTGTGTCTTATTTTGGGCAAATCCATTCGTTTAGACTCTAAAACATGCATAGCAAGTTATTGGTGCTTTTGGAGAATCAACAAATGTTGGGCCTTTTTGTGTTATTCACAATCTTTCCTATAAGCTTTCAAGACTGTGTCTTTTCCATTAGTTTAGGCTCTAAAACATGCATTGCACGTTATTGGTGCTTTTGGTGAATAAAACGAATGTTGGTCCTTTTTCTGTTATCACAATCTTTCCTATAAGCTTCTAAGAATTGTGTCGTACTTTGGGTAAATCCACTCGTTTAGGGTCTAAAACATGCATTGCAGTTATTGGTGCTTTTGGTGAATCAACGAATGTTTGTCCTTTTTGTGTTATTCACAATCTTTCCTATAAGCTTCCATGAGTTGTGTCTTATTTTGGGCGAATCCATTCGTTTAGGCTCCAAAACATGCATTGCAAGTTATTGGGGCTTTTAGTGAATCAATGAATGTTGGTCCTTTTTGTGTTATTCACAATCTTTCCTATAAGCTTAAAAGAGTTGTGTCTTATACATTCTTTTAGGCTCTAAAACATGCATTGCACGTTATTGGTGCTTTCGGTGTATCAAAGAATGTTGGTCCCTTTTATGTTATTCAAAATCTTTCCTATAAGCTTCCAAGAGTTGTGTCTTATTTTCGGCAAATCCATTCGTTTACGCGCTAATACATGCATTGCAATTTATTAGTGCTTTTGGTGAATCAACGAATGTTGGTACTTTTTGGTTATTCACAATCTTTTCTATAAGCTTCCAAGAGTTTTTTTTTTTTTTTTTTTTTTTAAAAAGAAACCGAAACTTTTATAGAATCAAGAGCAAGAGTTAGTCGAGATAGTCCAAAATGGACTCTCGACGCTTACAAAAAATCAAAGCAAACATCAAAAAAGCTCAAAAAAGGAACTAATGAGGGAACCTTAAGTAAGGAACACCTCGACAATCAAGCAAAGCTAAACCAATCACTTTACGACTACATCTATCACTACCAAAACTATCAAAGATCTTCAAATCACAAGCTTCATTAGCCAATAGATCAGCTACTGAATTTCCTTCCCGAAAGATATGCGACACCTTCACTTCCATTTGACAAAGAAGCACCCGAATCCTTTGCAGCAAAGCGGCGATCTTCCAATTCCCACAACCGCCCGAAGCCACCAACGTCACCAACACTTGTGCATCCAATTCAACATGAACCCTTAAAAAACCCTTTTCAAAACACAACTCCAGACCACGCAACAGCCCCCAAGCTTCCGCCTCCATATTGGTACCAATACCAAAATAGTGATGAAAAGCAAAAAGAATATTGCCCTCATGATCCCGAACAACACCACCACCAGCAGCCTCCCTCGGATTCCCCCTAGAACAACCATCCGTGTTTAACTTTACCCAAGGAAACCTCGGACAACGCCAAACCACCACCTTAATCTCCTTACCACTCGGCCCCACTCTTTGAAACTTCCACAACTTCCCAACCTCAAAATGGCCCGACCAGCCAATCTTAACCCCAATAAGACGAATCGTATCAACGTATCTCAACACCTTTCCAATGATCTTAGACGGCACAATGCGAATCATCCTATGCTTCGAGTCATTACGAGCAGCCCATAAAAACCAAATGATCAGAACCGGAATCAGGCCCCGAACATGACCCGGCTTGACCCCACTCAACCATCCAACCTTTGCCTCATTCAATGTACAAAGCACATTGACATTGAAGAGGCCCCCCAAAAAACTCCAAACATGCCGAGCCGCCGGCCCTGACCAAATAATATGATCAATCGACTCCACCTCTCGACAACATTGGCACTTAGAAGCCAAACAAACACCATTAGCCTGAAGATTACTATCAGAAGGAATCCACCCAAAGTGCAACTTCCAACAAAAAAACGAAATATGAGGCATAATCGATTTATGCCAAAACCACTTAGCCTCATCCACTGGTTCATTTGGAGTTCTCACCAACTCCCACGCAGATTTTGCCGAGAAACATCCATTAGAAGAAGGTTTCCACACCGGAACATCCTTCTTCTCCACACTCGGCCGAATCTCCAAAATAGACTCAACCAAATCCTCGGCGAGCCTCTCCCTTAAGAGTGCCACATTCCAACAGCCAGCAACCAAAAAATCAGCAACTCGAGCATCCACTGGACCCCTAACCCTTTGACGTGAAGCTAATGTCTCCGGGCCACACCAATGGTCATGCCAAAACGAGATATGACCTTCTCCAACAAGCCAAAAAATCTGCTTTTGAGCAGCCTCCCTCGCCTCCACAAGCCGTTTCCAAACCAAAGAACTATGGGACGTCGCCCGAGCCAGCCAAGGAGACGCCCTTTTACAATAATACCCATGCAAACAAGACGCCCAAAGGCTGTCCATTTTTCGAAACCTCCACCAAAGCTTAATCGAGAAAGAATCCACCACATCCCAAAGAGACCGAAAGCCCAAGCCACCCTCCAAAACCGGCTTGCACACCTTCTTCCAAGATGCCCAATGCATCCGCTTTCTTGTCTCAAAATCACCCCATAAAAACCTCGCAAAAATTCCATGCATTTTCTTGATCACCCCCTTAGTAGGAAGCATCACCTGGAAAAAATAGACAGGAATAGTGCTCAATGTTGATTTAATGAGTGTAATCCTACCTCCAGGAGACAACAAATTCAGATTCCAGCCATTCAAATGACCCCTAATCTTATCAATAATCCCCTCAAAATGGACAGCCCTACTACGTCCCACAAAAAGAGGCACTCCAAGATAAGTTAAAGGCAAACTCGTTGGTGAAAAACCGGACAGCCTTTGTATCATCCGACGTCGAGAAGACGAAGCACGCCGTCCCAAAATAAACATACTTTTTTGCACGTTCACCTTTTGACCCGAAACAGCCCCATAAAGCTCAAGGCACCTACACATCCTCCGAACACTCCTTTTAGATCCCTTCAAAAATAACATACAATCATCAGCATAAGCTAAATGAGAAAGCTTAAACATTTTCTTTGTGTCAAAACACATATCCGGATGTTGCGCCATAAGTTGCTCCACGCCCCGTGAGAGGAACTCCGCTGCAATAACAAACAAAGACGGAGAAATAGGGTCACCTTGTCTCAACCCCTGAGACGAAGCAAAGTACCCTGCATTCTCACCATTCACTAAAACCGAGAAGTGACTTGACGAGATGCATGTGTGAATCAACTTCCGCCATCGCTCTCCAAAACCAAACTTTTCTAACATGGCCATCAAGAACCTCCATTGAACTTTATCATACGCTTTCTCCATGTCCAACTTGATGATCAAATTATGCCCTTTCGTCTTAGCATTTAGAGAGTGCACCATCTCCTGGCCCAGCAAAACATTATCCGCAATCGCCCTCCCTTTAATAAAACCACTTTGATTCGGAGAGATAATCCTAGGCAACACCGCAGCAAGCCTATCATTCAGAATCTTTGAACAAAGCTTATAAAAAGTTGTACAAAGACTAATAGGCCGAAAATCACTCCACCTTTCCGGATTTGCCTTTTTAGGAATCAACACAATTGTGGTGTTAGAGAATCCTAAAGGCAAAACGTTACCCGCAAAAAACCCTTGCACCGCCATGTAAACATCATCCTTAATAATCTCCCAACAATCATGAAAAAACTTTGTCGTGTAGCCATCAGGACCGGCCACACTATCCATTGGCATCCGACAAAGAGTTTCAAAAACCTCTTCCATAGAAGGGCACTCCACCAACATCCGATTCTCCACCTCTGAAACCAACGAAGGAATAAAATCCAAAGAATGCTGCTCTAAGTCCTCATTCCCACCCCCAAGAAAATTTTGAAAGTGAGACACCGCCGAAGACATCAACTCATCTTGGCCCTCAACCAATTGATCCCCCACCAAGATTTTATTGATTCTTCCCCGAGCCCTCCTTTTCTTCACACAAGCTTGATAAAACTTTGTGTTTCTCTCACCATCCCTCATCCAATTACAAGCAGCCCTTTGTTTCCACATATCCTCTTGCATAGAAACCCGCAACGTCAATTCAGCATTCCACCTATTGAGATCAATCAAATTAACCCCAGAAGGGTCACGGTCAAATGCAAGCTCCGCCTTTTTCACCCTTTCCTCCATCTCTTTCACCTTCACATTGACATCCCCAAACTCATTCCAATTCCATGACTTTAGCCTAAACTGCAGCCGTTTCAATTTCTCCCAAAGCCCTCTCAAACCCGAAGTCCGACAAGGCAGCCTCCAATTCTCCTCCACCATCCTTTTGAACTCTCCATGCCGCAACCACATATTCTGAAACCTAAAAGAAGATTTCCTCCTCCTTTGCTGCCTCATAAATTCGAACAACAATGGACAATGATCAGATTGCCTTCTCGCAAGGTGAGTCACCGAAGAAACCTCAAATAAATCAGGCCAACCGCTATTCACCATAACACGATCCAATCTGCCCCACGCTCCCCTTTTGTTCGTCCAAGTGAATTGGCCCCCTGTAAACCCCACGTCAAACAGCCCCGTTTCAGCAAGCACCGTGTTGAAGTCATTGATCTCACCCAACTTAGGCCGACCCTTTCCCCGTCTTTCCGTCACCGAAGTAACCGTGTTAAAGTCACCCCCAACACACCACGGCTCATTGGTACAAACAGCCCTCAAACCATCCCAAAGCTCAACTCTCCCATGCCGAGTAGTAGATGCATACACAAAAGTCATAAAAACAGAAATCTGCAAAACCGAATCCTCCACCCTACAATGTACAAATTGAGGATGGTCTTCAACCACCTCAATTTGAACAGAATCCTCAAACATAATCCAAATTTTCCTCGAAGAATTAACAATCAAAGAAGGAAAATTAAATCTCCTAGGAAACCTCCAATCAGCATCAATTAAAGGTTCTAACAATAAGCTTCCAAGAGTTGTGTCTTATTATGGGTAATCCATTCGTTTCGGCTCTAAAACATGCATTGCAAGTTATTGTTGGTTTTGGTGAATCAACGAATGTTGGTCCTTTTTGCGTTATTCAAAATCTTTCCTATAAGCTTCCTAAAGTTGTGTCTTATTTTGGGCAAATCCATTCGTTTAGACTCTAAAACATGCATTGCGTGTTATTGGTGCTTTTGGCGAATCAACGAATGTTTGTCGTTTTTGTGTTAATCATAATCTTTCCTATAAGCTTCCAAGAGTTGTGTCTTATTATGGGCTAATCCATTCGTTTAGGCTCTAAAACATGCATAGCAAGTTATTGGTGCTTTTGGTGATTTAACGAATGTTGGTCCTTTTTGTGTTATTCACAATCTTTCCTAAAAGCTTTCAAGAATGTGTCTTATATATTAGTTTAGGCTCTAAAACATGCATGGCACGTTATTGGTGCTTTTGGTGAATAAAACGCATGTTGGTCCTTTTTTTGGTATTCACAATCTTTCCTAAAAGCTTCTAAGAGTTGTGTCGTACTTTGGGTAAATCCACTCATTTAGGCTCTAAAACATGCATTGCAGTTATTGGTGTTTTTGGTGAATCAACGAATGTTGGTCCTTTTTGTGTTATTCACAATCTTTCCTATAAGCTTCCATGAGTTGTGTCTTATTTTGGGCGAATCCATTCGTTTAGGCTCCAAAACATGCATTGCAAGTTATTGGGGCTTTTGGTGAATCAATGAATGTTGGTCCTTTTTGTGTTATTCACAATCTTTCCTATAAGCTTCAAAGAGTTGTGTCTTATCCATTCGTTTAGGCTCTAAAACATGCATTGCAAGTTATTGCTGGTTTTGGTGAATCAACGAATGTTGGTCCTTTTTGCGTTATGCAAAATCTTTCCTATAAGCTTCCTAAAGTTATGTCTTATTTTGGGCAAATCCATTCGTTTAGACTCTAAAACATGCATTGCGTGTTATTGGTGCTTTTGGTTAATCAACGAATGTTTGTCCTTTTTGTGTTATTCACAATCTTTTCTATTATCTTCCAAGAGTTGTGTCGTATTTTGGGCAAATCCATTCGTTTAGCCTCTAAAACAACATGCATTGCACGTTATTGGTGCTTTTGGTGAATCAACGAATGCTGGTTCTTTTTGTGTTATTCACAATCTTTCTTATATGTTTCCAAGAGTTGTGTCTTATTTGGGAAAAACCATTCGTTTAGGCTCTAAAACATGCATTGCACGTAATTGGTGCTTTTGGTGAATCAACGAATGCTGGTTCTTTTTGTGTTATTCACAATCTTTCCTATATGTTTCCAAGAGTTGTGTCTTATTTGGGAAAAACCATTCGTTTAGGCTCTAAAACATGCATTGCAAGTTATTGGTGCTTTTGCTGAATCAACGAATGTTGTTTTTTTTTGTGTTATTCACAATCTTTCCTATAAGCTTTCAAGAGCTGTGTCTTATCCATTAGTTTAGCCTCTAAAACATGCACTGCACGTTATTGGTGGTTTTGGTGAATCAACGAATGTTGGTCCTTTTTGTGTTATTCACAATCTTTCCTATAAGCTTCCAACAGTTGTGTCTTATTTTGGACAAATCCATTCGTTTAAGCTTTAAAACATGCATTGCAAGTTATTGGTGCTTTTGATGAATCAATGAATGTTGGTCCTTTTTGTGTTATTCACAATCTTTCCTATAAGCTTCCAAGAGTTGTGTCTTATCCATTTGTTTAGGCTCTAAAACATGCATTGCAAGTTATTGGTGCTTTTGTTGAATCAACGAAATTCGGTCCTTTTTTTGTTATACACAATCTTTCCTATAAGCTTCCAAGAGTTGTGTCGTATTTTGGGCAACTCCATTTGTTCAGGCTCTAAAACATGCATTGCACGTTATTAGTGATTTTGGTGAATCAACAAATGTTGGTTATTTTTTGTGTTATTCACAATCTTTCCTATAAGCTTCCAAGAGTTGTGTATTATTTTGGGCAAATCCATTCCTTTAGACTCTAAAACATGCATAGCAAGTTATTGGTGCTTTTGGTGATTTAACGAATGTTGGTCCTTTTTGTGTTATTCACAATCTTTCCTATAAGCTTTCAAGACTGTGTCTTATATATTAGTTTAGGCTCTAAAACATGCATGGCACGTTATTGGTGCTTCTGGTGAATAAAACGAATGTTGGTCCTTTTTGTGGTATTCACAATCTTTCCTATAAGCTTCTAAGAGTTGTGTCGTACTTTGGGTAAATCCACTCGTTTAGGCTCTAAAACATGCATTGGAGTTATTGATGCTTTTGGCAACGAATGTTGGTCCTTTTTGTGTTATTCAAAATCTTTCCTATAAGCTTCCATGAGTTGTGTCTTATTTTGAGCGAATCCTTTCGTTTAGGCTCCTAAACATGCATTGCAAGTTATTGGGGCTTTTGGTGAATCAATGAATGTTGGTCCTTTTTGTGTTATTCACAATCTTTCCTATAAGCTTCAAAGAGTTGTGTCTTATCCATTCGTTTAGGCTCTAAAACATGCATTGCACGTTATTGGTGCTTTTGGTGTATCAAAGAATGTTGGTCCCTTTTGTGTTATTCAAAATCTTTCCTATAAGCTTCCAAGAGTTGTGTCTTATTTTTGGCAAATCCATTCGTTTACGCGCTAAAACATGCACTGCAATTTATTAGTGCTTTTGGTGAATCAAAGAATGTTGGTACTTTTTGTGTTATTCACAATCTTTTCTATAAGCTTCCAAGAGTTGTGTCTTATTATGGGCTAATCCATTCGTTTAGGCTCTAAAACATGCATTGCAAGTTATTGCTGGTTTTGATGAATCAACGAATGTTGGTCCTTTTTGCGCTATTCAAAATCTTTTCTATAAGCTTCCTAAAGTTATGTCTTATTTTGGGCAAATCCATTCGTTTAGACTCTAAAACATGCATTGCGTGTTATTGGTGCTTTTGGTGAATCAACGAATGTTTGTCCTTTTTGTGTTATTCACAATCTTTCCTATTATCTTCCAAGAGTTGTGTCGTATTTTTGGCAAATCCATTCGTTTAGCCTCTAAAACAACATGCATTGCACGTTATTGGTGCTTTTGGTGAATCAACGAATGCTGGTTCTTTTTGTGTTATTCACAATCTTTCCTATATGTTTCCAAGAGTTGTGTCTTATTTGGGAAAATCCATTCGTTTAGGCTCTAAAACATGCATTGCAAGTTATTGGTGCTTTTGCTGAATCAACGAATGTTGTTTCTTTTTGTGTTATTCACAATCTTTCCTATAAGCTTTCAAGAGATGTGTCTTATCCATTAGTTTAGGCTCTAAAACATGCATTGCACATTATTGGTGGTTTTGGTGAATCAACGAATGTTGGTCCTTTTTGTGCTATTCACAATCTTTCCTATAAGCTTCTAAGAGTTGTGTCGTACTTTGGGTAAATCCACTCGTTTAGGCTCTAAAACATGTATTGCAGTTATTGGTGCTTTTGGTGAATCAACGAATATTGGTCCCTTTTGTGTTATTCACAATCTTTCCTATAAGCTTCCAAGAGTTGTGTCTTATCTATTCGTTTAGGCTCTAAAACATGCATTGCATGTTATTGGTGCTTTTGTTGAATCAACGAAAGTTGGTCCTTTTTACGTTATTCACAATCTTTCCTATAAGCTTCCATGAGTTGTGTCGTATTTTGGGCAACTCCATTTGTTCAGGCTCTAAAACATGCATTGCATGTTATTGGTGCTTTTGGCGAATCAACGTATATTTGTCCTTTTTGTGTTAATCATAATCTTTCCTATAAGCTTCCAAGAGTTTTTTTTTTTTTTTTAAAGAAACCGAAACTTTCATAGAATCAAAAGCAAGAGTTAGTCGAGATAGTCCAAAATGGACTCTCGACGCTTACAAAAAATCAAAGCAAACATAAAAAAAGCTCAAAAAAGGAACTAATGAGGGAACCTTAAGTAAGGAACACCTCGACAATCAAGCAAAGCTAAACCAATCACTTTACGACTACATCTATCACTACCAAAACTATCAAAGGTCTTCAAATCACAAGCTTCATTAGCCAATAGATCAGCTACTGAATTTCCTTCCCGAAAGATATGCGACACCTTCACTTCCATTTGACAAAGAAGCACCCGAATCCTTTGCAACAAAGCGGCGATCTTCCAATTCCCACAACCGCCCGAAGCCACCAACGTCACCAACACTTGTGCATCCAATTCAACATGAACCCTTAAAAAACCCTTTTCAAAACACAACTCCAGACCACGCAACAGCCCCCAAGCTTCCGCCTCCATATTGGTACCAATACCAAAATAGTGATGAAAAGCAAAAAGAATATTGCCCTCATGATCCCGAACAACACCACCACCAGCAGCCTCCCCCGGATTCCCCCTAGAACAACCATCCGTGTTTAACTTTACCCAAGGAAATCTCGGACAACGCCAAACCACCACCTTAATCTCCTTACCACTCGGCCCCACTCTTTGAAACTTCCACAACTTCCCAACCTCAAAATGGCCCGACCAGCCAATCTTAACCCCAATAAGACGAATCGTATCAACGTATCTCAACACCTTTCCAATGATCTTGGACGGCACAATGCGAATCATCCTATGCTTCGAGTCATTACGAGCAGCCCATAAAAACCAAATGATCAAAACCGGAATCAGGCCCCGAACATGACCCGGCTTGACCCCACTCAACCATCCAACCTTTGCCTCATTCAATGTACAAAGCACATTGACATTGAAGAGGCCCCCAAAAAAACTCCAAACATGCCGAGCCGCCGCCCCTGACCAAATAATATGATCAATCGACTCCACCTCTCGACAACATTGGCACTTAGAAGCCAAACAAACACCATTAGCCTGAAGATTACTATCAGAAGGAATCCACCCAAAGTGCAACTTCCAACAAAAAAACGAAATATGAGGCATAATCGATTTATGCCAAAACCACTTAGCCTCATTCACCGGTTCATTTGGAGTTCTCACCAACTCCCACGCAGATTTTGCCGAGAAACATCCATTAGAAGAAGGTTTCCACACCGGAACATCCTTCTTCTCCACACTCGGCCGAATCTCCAAAATAGACTCAACCAAATCCTCGGTGAGCCTCTCCCTTAAGAGCGCCACATTCCAACGGCCATCAACCAAAAAATCAGCAACTCGAGCATCCACTGGACCCCTAACCCTTTGACGTGAAGCTAATGTCTCCGGGCCACACCAATGGTCATGCCAAAACGAGATATGACCTTCTCCAACAAGCCAAAAAATCTGCTTTTGAGCAGCCTCCCTCGCCTCCACAAGCCGTTTCCAAACCAAAGAACTATGGGACGTCGCCCGAGCCAGCCAAGGAGACGCCCTTTTACAATAATACCCATGCAAACAAGACGCCCAAAGGCTGTCCATTTTCCGAAACCTCCACCAAAGCTTAATCGAGAAAGAATCCACCACATCCCAAAGAGACCGAAAGCCCAAGCCACCCTCCAAAACCGGCTTGCACACCTTCTTCCAAGATGCCCAATGCATCCGCTTTCTTGTCTCAAAATCACCCCATAAAAACCTCGCAAAAATTCCATGCATTTTCTTGATCACCCCCTTAGTAGGACGCATCACCTGGAAAAAATAGACAGGAATAGTGCTCAATGTTGATTTAATGAGTGTAATCCTACCTCCAGGAGACAACAAATTTAGATTCCAGCCATTCAAATGACCCCTAATCTTATCAATAATCCCCTCAAAATGGACAGCCCTACTACGTCCCACAAAAAGAGGCACTCCAAGATAAGTTAAAGGCAAACTCGTTGGTGAAAAACCGGACAGCCTTTGTATCATCCGACGTCGAGAAGACGAAGCACGCCGTCCCAAAATAAACATACTTTTTTGCACGTTCACCTTTTGACCCGAAACAGCCCCATAAAGCTCAAGGAACCTACACATCCTCCGAACACTCCTTTTAGATCCCTTCAAAAATAACATACAATCATCAGCATAAGCTAAATGAGAAAGCTTAAACCTTTTCTTTGTGTCAAAACACATATCCGGATGTTGCGCCATAAGTTGCTCCACGCCCCGTGAGAGGAACTCCGCTGCAATAACAAACAAAGCCGGAGAAATAGGGTCACCTTGTCTCAACCCCTGAGACGATGCAAAGTACCCTGCATTCTCACCATTCACTAAAACCGAGAAGTGACTTGACGAGATGCATGTGTAAATCAACTTCCGCCATCGCTCTCCAAAACCAAACTTTTCTAACATGGCCATCAAGAACCTCCATTGAACTTTATCATACGCTTTCTCCATGTCCAACTTGATGATCAAATTATGCCCTTTCGTCTTAGCATTTAGAGAGTGCACCATCTCCTGGCCCAGTAAAACATTATCCGCAATCGCCCTCCCTTTAATAAAACCACTTTGATTCGGAGAGATAATCCTAGGCAACACCGCAGCAAGCCTATCATTCAGAATCTTTGAACAAAGCTTATAAAAAGTTGTACAAAGACTAATAGGCCGAAAATCACTCCACCTTTCCGGATTTCCCTTTTTAGGAATCAACACAATAGTGGTGTTAGAGAATCCTAAAGGCAAAACGTTACCCGCAAAAAACCCTTGCACCGCCATGTAAACATCATCCTTAATAATCTCCCAACAATCATGAAAAAACTTTGTCGTGTAGCCATCAGGACCCGCCACACTATCCATTGGCATCCGACAAAGAGTTTCAAAAACCTCTTCCATAGAAGGGCACTCCACCAACATCCGATTCTCCACCTCTGAAACCAACGAAGGAATAAAATCCAAAGAATGCTGCTCTAAGTCCTCATTCCCACCCCCAAGAAAATTTTGAAAGTGAGACACCGCCGAAGACATCAACTCATCTTGGCCCTCAACCAATTGATCCCCCACCAAGATTTTATTGATTCTTCCCCGAGCCCTCCTTTTCTTCACACAAGCTTGATAAAACTTTGTGTTTCTCTCACCATCCCTCATCCAATTACAAGCAGCCCTTTGTTTCCACATATCCTCTGGCATAGAAACCCGCAACGTCAATTCAGCATTCCACCTATTGAGATCAATCAAATTAACCTCAGAAGGGTCACGGTCAAATGCAAGCTCCGCCTTTTTCACCCTTTCCTCCATCTCTTTCACCTTCACATTGACATCCCCAAACTCATTCCAATTCCACGACTTTAGCCTAAACTGCAGCCGTTTCAATTTCTCCCAAAGCCCTCTCAAACCCGAAGTCCGACAAGAGTTGTGTCTTATTATGGGCTAATCCATTCGTTTAGGCTCTAAAACAGGCATTGCAAGTTATTGGTGGTTTTGGTGAATCAACGAATGTTGGTCCTTTTTGCATTATTCAAAATCTTTCGTATAAGCTTCCAAAAGTTGTGTCTTATTTTGGGCAAATCCATCCGTTTAGACTCTAAAACATGCATTGCACGTTATTAGTGCTTTTGGTGAATCAACGAATGTTGGTTATTTTTTGTGTTATTCACAATCTTTCCTATAAGCTTCCAAGAGTTGTGTCTTATTTTGGGCAAATCCATTCGTTTAGACTCTAAAACATGCATAGCAAGTTATTGGTGCTTATGGAGAATCAACGAATGTTGGGCCTTTTTGTGTTATTCACAATCTTTCCTATAAGCTTTCAAGACTGTGTCTTTTCCATTAGTTTAGGCTCTAAAACATGCATTGCACGTTATTGGTGCTTTTGGTGAATAAAACGAATGTTGGTCCTTTTTCTGTTATCACAATCTTTCCTATAAGCTTCTAAGAGTTGTGTCGTACTTTGGGTAAATCCACTCGTTTAGGGTCTAAAACATGCATTGCAGTTATTGGTGCTTTTGGTGAATCAACGAATGTTTGTCCTTTTTGTGTTATTCACAATCTTTCCTATAAGCTTCCATGAGTTGTGTCTCATTTTGGGCGAATCCATTCGTTTAGGCTCCAAAACATGCATTGCAAGTTATTGGGGCTTTTGGTGAATCAATGAATGTTGGTCCTTTTTGTGTTATTCACAATCTTTCCTATAATCTTAAAAGAGTTGTGTCTTATCCATTCTTTTAGGCTCTAAAACATGCATTGCACGTTATTGGTGCTTTTGGTGTATCAAAGAATGTTGGTCCCTTTTATGTTATTCAAAATCTTTCCTATAAGCTTCCAAGAGTTGTGTCTTATTTTCGGCAAATCCATTCGTTTACGCGCTAATACATGCATTGCAATTTATTAGTGCTTTTGGTGAATCAACGAATGTTGGTACTTTTTGGTTATTCACAATCTTTTCTATAAGCTTCCAAGAGTTGTGTCTTATTATGGGCTAATCCATTCGTTTCGGCTCTAAAACATGCTTTGCAAGTTATTGTTGGTTTTGGTGAATCAACGAATGTTGGTCCTTTTTGCGTTATTCAAAATCTTTCCTATAAGCTTCCTAAAGTTGTGTCTTATTTTGGGCAAATCCATTCGTTTAGACTCTAAAACATGCATTGCGTGTTATTGGTGCTTTCGGTGAATCAACGAATGTTTGTCCTTTTTGTGTTATTCACAATCTTTCCTATTATCTTCCAAGAATTGTGTCGTATTTTGGGCAAATCCATTCGTTTAGCCTCTAAAACAATATGCAATGCACGTTATTGGTGCTTTTGGTGAATCAACGAATGCTGGTCCTTTTTTGTGTTACTCACAATCTTTCCTATATGTTTCCAAGAGTTGTCTTATTTGGGAAAATCCATTCGTTTAAGCTCTAAATCATGCATTGCAAGTTATTGGTGCTTTTGCTGAATCAACGAATGTTATTTCTTTTTGTGTTATTCACAACCTTTCCTATTAGCTTTCAAGAGCTGTGTCTTATACATTAGTTTAGCCTCTAAAACATGCATTGCTCGTTATTGGTGCTTTTGGTGAATCAACGAATGTTGGTCCTTTTTGTGTTATTCACAATCTTTCCTATAAGCTTCCAACAGTTGTGTCTTATTTTGGACAAATCTATTCGTTTAAGCTTTAAAACATGCATTGCAAGTTATTGGTGCTTTTGATGAATCAATGAATGTTGGTCCTTTTTGTGTTATTCACAATCTTTCCTATAAGCTTCAAAGAGTTGTGTCTTATCCATTCGTTTAGGCTCTAAAACATGCATTGCACGTTATTGGTGCTTTTGGTGTATCAAAGAATGTTGGTCCCTTTTGTGTTATTCAAAATCTTTCCTATAAGCTTCCAAGAGTTGTGTCTTATTTTTGGCAAATCCATTCGTTTACGCGCTAAAACATGCACTGCAATTTATTAGTGCTTTTGGTGAATCAAAGAATGTTGGTACTTTTTGTGTTATTCACAATCTTTTCTATAAGCTTCCAAGAGTTGTGTCTTATTATGGGCTAATCCATTCGTTTAGGCTCTAAAACATGCATTGCAAGTTATTGCTGGTTTTGATGAATCAACGAATGTTGGTCCTTTTTGCGCTATTCAAAATCTTTTCTATAAGCTTCCTAAAGTTATGTCTTATTTTGGGCAAATCCATTCGTTTAGACTCTAAAACATGCATTGCGTGTTATTGGTGCTTTTGGTGAATCAACGAATGTTTGTCCTTTTTGTGTTATTCACAATCTTTCCTATTATCTTCCAAGAGTTGTGTCGTATTTTTGGCAAATCCATTCGTTTAGCCTCTAAAACAACACGCATTGCACGTTATTGGTGCTTTTGGTGAATCAACGAATGCTGGTTCTTTTTGTGTTATTCACAATCTTTCCTATATGTTTCCAAGAGTTGTGTCTTATTTGGGAAAATCCATTCGTTTAGGCTCTAAAACATGCATTGCAAGTTATTGGTGCTTTTGCTGAATCAACGAATGTTGTTTCTTTTTGTGTTATTCACAATCTTTCCTATAAGCTTTCAAGAGATGTGTCTTATCCATTAGTTTAGGCTCTAAAACATGCATTGCACAT
Source organism: Misopates orontium (assembly GCA_946800315.1). Lineage (NCBI taxonomy): Eukaryota > Viridiplantae > Streptophyta > Magnoliopsida > Lamiales > Plantaginaceae > Misopates > Misopates orontium. The sequence continues at coordinate 26,025,861 of OX326946.1, forward strand.
TATTGGTGGTTTTGGTGAATCAACGAATGTTGGTCCTTTTTGTGCTATTCACAATCTTTCCTATAAGCTTCTAAGAGTTGTGTCGTACTTTGGGTAAATCCACTCGTTTAGGCTCTAAAACATGCATTGCAGTTATTGGTGCTTTTGGTGAATCAACGAATATTGGTCCCTTTTGTGTTATTCACAATCTTTCCTATAAGCTTCCAAGAGTTGTGTCTTATCTATTCGTTTAGGCTCTAAAACATGCATTGCATGTTATTGGTGCTTTTGTTGAATCAACGAAAGTTGGTCCTTTTTACGTTATTCACAATCTTTCCTATAAGCTTCCATGAGTTGTGTCGTATTTTGGGCAACTCCATTTGTTCAGGCTCTAAAACATGCATTGCATGTTATTGGTGCTTTTGGCGAATCAACGTATATTTGTCCTTTTTGTGTTAATCATAATCTTTCCTATAAGCTTCCAAGAGTTTTTTTTTTTTTTTTTAAAGAAACCGAAACTTTCATAGAATCAAAAGCAAGAGTTAGTCGAGATAGTCCAAAATGGACTCTCGACGCTTACAAAAAATCAAAGCAAACATAAAAAAAGCTCAAAAAAGGAACTAATGAGGGAACCTTAAGTAAGGAACACCTCGACAATCAAGCAAAGCTAAACCAATCACTTTACGACTACATCTATCACTACCAAAACTATCAAAGGTCTTCAAATCACAAGCTTCATTAGCCAATAGATCAGCTACTGAATTTCCTTCCCGAAAGATATGCGACACCTTCACTTCCATTTGACAAAGAAGCACCCGAATCCTTTGCAGCAAAGCGGCGATCTTCCAATTCCCACAACCGCCCGAAGCCACCAACGTCACCAACACTTGTGCATCCAATTCAACATGAACCCTTAAAAAACCCTTTTCAAAACACAACTCCAGACCACGCAACAGCCCCCAAGCTTCCGCCTCCATATTGGTACCAATACCAAAATAGTGATGAAAAGCAAAAAGAATATTGCCCTCATGATCCCGAACAACACCACCACCAGCAGCCTCCCCCGGATTCCCCCTAGAACAACCATCCGTGTTTAACTTTACCCAAGGAAACCTCGGACAACGCCAAACCACCACCTTAATCTCCTTACCACTCGGCCCCACTCTTTGAAACTTCCACAACTTCCCAACCTCAAAATGGCCCGACCAGCCAATCTTAACCCCAATAAGACGAATCGTATCAACGTATCTCAACACCTTTCCAATGATCTTAGACGGCACAATGCGAATCATCCTATGCTTCGAGTCATTACGAGCAGCCCATAAAAACCAAATGATCAGAACCGGAATCAGGCCCCGAACATGACCCGGCTTGACCCCACTCAACCATCCAACCTTTGCCTCATTCAATGTACAAAGCACATTGACATTGAAGAGGCCCCCCAAAAAACTCCAAACATGCCGAGCCGCCGGCCCTGACCAAATAATATGATCAATCGACTCCACCTCTCGACAACATTGGCACTTAGAAGCCAAACAAACACCATTAGCCTGAAGATTACTATCAGAAGGAATCCACCCAAAGTGCAACTTCCAACAAAAAAACGAAATATGAGGCATAATCGATTTATGCCAAAACCACTTAGCCTCATCCACTGGTTCATTTGGAGTTCTCACCAACTCCCACGCAGATTTTGCCGAGAAACATCCATTAGAAGAAGGTTTCCACACCGGAACATCCTTCTTCTCCACACTCGGCCGAATCTCCAAAATAGACTCAACCAAATCCTCGGCGAGCCTCTCCCTTAAGAGTGCCACATTCCAACAGCCAGCAACCAAAAAATCAGCAACTCGAGCATCCACTGGACCCCTAACCCTTTGACGTGAAGCTAATGTCTCCGGGCCACACCAATGGTCATGCCAAAACGAGATATGACCTTCTCCAACAAGCCAAAAAATCTGCTTTTGAGCAGCCTCCCTCGCCTCCACAAGCCGTTTCCAAACCAAAGAACTATGGGACGTCGCCCGAGCCAGCCAAGGAGACGCCCTTTTACAATAATACCCATGCAAACAAGACGCCCAAAGGCTGTCCATTTTTCGAAACCTCCACCAAAGCTTAATCGAGAAAGAATCCACCACATCCCAAAGAGACCGAAAGCCCAAGCCACCCTCCAAAACCGGCTTGCACACCTTCTTCCAAGATGCCCAATGCATCCGCTTTCTTGTCTCAAAATCACCCCATAAAAACCTCGCAAAAATTCCATGCATTTTCTTGATCACCCCCTTAGTAGGAAGCATCACCTGGAAAAAATAGACAGGAATAGTGCTCAATGTTGATTTAATGAGTGTAATCCTACCTCCAGGAGACAACAAATTCAGATTCCAGCCATTCAAATGACCCCTAATCTTATCAATAATCCCCTCAAAATGGACAGCCCTACTACGTCCCACAAAAAGAGGCACTCCAAGATAAGTTAAAGGCAAACTCGTTGGTGAAAAACCGGACAGCCTTTGTATCATCCGACGTCGAGAAGACGAAGCACGCCGTCCCAAAATAAACATACTTTTTTGCACGTTCACCTTTTGACCCGAAACAGCCCCATAAAGCTCAAGGCACCTACACATCCTCCGAACACTCCTTTTAGATCCCTTCAAAAATAACATACAATCATCAGCATAAGCTAAATGAGAAAGCTTAAACATTTTCTTTGTGTCAAAACACATATCCGGATGTTGCGCCATAAGTTGCTCCACGCCCCGTGAGAGGAACTCCGCTGCAATAACAAACAAAGACGGAGAAATAGGGTCACCTTGTCTCAACCCCTGAGACGAAGCAAAGTACCCTGCATTCTCACCATTCACTAAAACCGAGAAGTGACTTGACGAGATGCATGTGTGAATCAACTTCCGCCATCGCTCTCCAAAACCAAACTTTTCTAACATGGCCATCAAGAACCTCCATTGAACTTTATCATACGCTTTCTCCATGTCCAACTTGATGATCAAATTATGCCCTTTCGTCTTAGCATTTAGAGAGTGCACCATCTCCTGGCCCAGCAAAACATTATCCGCAATCGCCCTCCCTTTAATAAAACCACTTTGATTCGGAGAGATAATCCTAGGCAACACCGCAGCAAGCCTATCATTCAGAATCTTTGAACAAAGCTTATAAAAAGTTGTACAAAGACTAATAGGCCGAAAATCACTCCACCTTTCCGGATTTGCCTTTTTAGGAATCAACACAATTGTGGTGTTAGAGAATCCTAAAGGCAAAACGTTACCCGCAAAAAACCCTTGCACCGCCATGTAAACATCATCCTTAATAATCTCCCAACAATCATGAAAAAACTTTGTCGTGTAGCCATCAGGACCGGCCACACTATCCATTGGCATCCGACAAAGAGTTTCAAAAACCTCTTCCATAGAAGGGCACTCCACCAACATCCGATTCTCCACCTCTGAAACCAACGAAGGAATAAAATCCAAAGAATGCTGCTCTAAGTCCTCATTCCCACCCCCAAGAAAATTTTGAAAGTGAGACACCGCCGAAGACATCAACTCATCTTGGCCCTCAACCAATTGATCCCCCACCAAGATTTTATTGATTCTTCCCCGAGCCCTCCTTTTCTTCACACAAGCTTGATAAAACTTTGTGTTTCTCTCACCATCCCTCATCCAATTACAAGCAGCCCTTTGTTTCCACATATCCTCTTGCATAGAAACCCGCAACGTCAATTCAGCATTCCACCTATTGAGATCAATCAAATTAACCCCAGAAGGGTCACGGTCAAATGCAAGCTCCGCCTTTTTCACCCTTTCCTCCATCTCTTTCACCTTCACATTGACATCCCCAAACTCATTCCAATTCCATGACTTTAGCCTAAACTGCAGCCGTTTCAATTTCTCCCAAAGCCCTCTCAAACCCGAAGTCCGACAAGGCAGCCTCCAATTCTCCTCCACCATCCTTTTGAACTCTCCATGCCGCAACCACATATTCTGAAACCTAAAAGAAGATTTCCTCCTCCTTTGCTGCCTCATAAATTCGAACAACAATGGACAATGATCAGATTGCCTTCTCGCAAGGTGAGTCACCGAAGAAACCTCAAATAAATCAGGCCAACCGCTATTCACCATAACACGATCCAATCTGCCCCACGCTCCCCTTTTGTTCGTCCAAGTGAATTGGCCCCCTGTAAACCCCACGTCAAACAGCCCCGTTTCAGCAAGCACCGTGTTGAAGTCATTGATCTCACCCAACTTAGGCCGACCCTTTCCCCGTCTTTCCGTCACCGAAGTAACCGTGTTAAAGTCACCCCCAACACACCACGGCTCATTGGTACAAACAGCCCTCAAACCATCCCAAAGCTCAACTCTCCCATGCCGAGTAGTAGATGCATACACAAAAGTCATAAAAACAGAAATCTGCAAAACCGAATCCTCCACCCTACAATGTACAAATTGAGGATGGTCTTCAACCACCTCAATTTGAACAGAATCCTCAAACATAATCCAAATTTTCCTCGAAGAATTAACAATCAAAGAAGGAAAATTAAATCTCCTAGGAAACCTCCAATCAGCATCAATTAAAGGTTCTAACAATAAGCTTCCAAGAGTTGTGTCTTATTATGGGTAATCCATTCGTTTCGGCTCTAAAACATGCATTGCAAGTTATTGTTGGTTTTGGTGAATCAACGAATGCTGGTCCTTTTTTGTGTTACTCACAATCTTTCCTATATGTTTCCAAGAGTTGTCTTATTTGGGAAAATCCATTCGTTTAGGCTCTAAAACATGCATTGCAAGTTATTGGTGCTTTTGCTGAATCAACGAATGTTGTTTCTTTTTGTGTTATTCACAACCTTTCCTATAAGCTTTCAAGAGCTGTGTCTTATCCATTAATTTAGCCTCTAAAACATGCATTGCACGTTATTGGTGCTTTTGGTGAATCAACGAATGTTGGTCCTTTTTGTGTTATTCACAATCTTTCCTATAAGCTTCCAACAGTTGTGTCTTATTTTGGACAAATCCATTCGCTTAAGCTTTAAAACATGCATTGCAAGTTATTGGTGCTTTTGATGAATCAATGAATGTTGGTCCTTTTTGTCTTATTCACAATCTTTCCTATAAGCTTCCAAGAGTTGTGTCTTATCCATTTATTTAGGCTCTAAAACATGCATTGCAAGTTATTGGTGCTTTTGATGAATCAACGAAATTTGGTCCTTTTTTTGTTATTCACAATCTTTCCTATAAGCTTCCAAGAGTTGTGTCGTATTTTGGGCAATTCCATTTGTTCAGGCTCTAAAACATGCATTGCATGTTATTGGTGCTTTTGGCGAATCAACGAATGTTTGTCGTTTTTGTGTTAATCATAATCTTTCCTATAAGCTTCCAAGAGTTGTGTCTTATTATGGGCTAATCCATTCGTTTAGGCTCTAAAACATGCTTAGCAAGTTATTGGTGCTTTTGGTGATTTAACGAATGTTGGTCCTTTTTTGTGTTATTCACAATCTTTCCTATAAGCTTTCAAGACTGTGTCTTATATATTAGTTTAGGCTCTAAAACATGCATGGCACGTTATTGGTGCTTTTGGTGAATAAAACGAATGTTGGTCCTTTTTGTGGTATTCACAATCTTTCCTAAAAGCTTCTAAGAGTTGTGTCGTACTTTGGGTAAATCCACTCATTTAGGCTCTAAAACATGCATTGCAGTTATTGGTGCTTTTGGTGAATCAACGAATGTTGGTCCTTTTTGTGTTGTTCACAATCTTTCCTATAAGCTTCCATGAGTTGTGTCTTATTTTGGGCGAATCCATTCGTTTAGGCTCCAAAACATGCATTGCAAGTTATTGGGGCTTTTGGTGAATCAAGGAATCCTTTTTGTGTTATTCACAATCTTTCCTATAAGCTTCAAAGAGTTGTGTCTTATCCATTCGTTTAGGCTCAAAAACATGCATTGCACGTTATTGGTGCTTTTGGTGTATCAAAGAATGTTGGTCCCTTTTGTGTTATTCAAAATCTTTCCTATAAGCTTCCAAGAGTTGTGTCTTATTTTCGGCAAATCCATTTGTTTACGCGCTAAAACATGCATTGCAATTTATTAGTGCTTTTGGTGAATCAACGAATGTTGGTACTTTTTGTGTTATTCACAATCTTTTTTATAAGCTTCCAAGAGTTTTTTTTTTTTTTTTTTTTTTAAAGAAACCGAAACTTTCATAGAATCAAAAGCAAGAGTTAGTCGAGATAGTCCAAAATGGACTCTCGACGCTTACAAAAAATCAAAGCAAACATCAAAAAAGCTCAAAAAAGGAACTAATGAGGGAACCTTAAGTAAGGAACACCTCGACAATCAAGCAAAGCTAAACCAATCACTTTACGACTACATCTATCACTACCAAAACTATCAAAGATCTTCAAATCACAAGCTTCATTAGCCAATAGATCAGCTACTGAATTTCCTTCCCGAAAGATATGCGACACCTTCACTTCCATTTGACAAAGAAGCACCCGAATCCTTTGCAACAAAGCGGCGATCTTCCAATTCCCACAACCGCCCGAAGCCACCAACGTCACCAACACTTGTGCATCCAATTCAACATGAACCCTTAAAAAACCCTTTTCAAAACACAACTCCAGACCACGCAACAGCCCCCAAGCTTCCGCCTCCATATTGGTACCAATACCAAAATAGTGATGAAAAGCAAAAAGAATATTGCCCTCATGATCCCGAACAACACCACCACCAGCAGCCTCCCCCGGATTCCCCCTAGAACAACCATCCGTGTTTAACTTTACCCAAGGAAACCTCGGACAACGCCAAACCACCACCTTAATCTCCTTACCACTCGGCCCCACTCTTTGAAACTTCCACAACTTTCCAACCTCAAAATGGCCCGACCAGCCAATCTTAACCCCAATAAGACGAATCGTATCAACGTATCTCAACACCTTTCCAATGATCTTAGACGGCACAATGCAAATCATCCTATGCTTCGAGTCATTACGAGCAGCCCATAAAAACCAAATGATCAAAACCGGAATCAGGCCCCGAACATGACCCGGCTTGACCCCACTCAACCATCCAACCTTTGCCTCATTCAATGTACAAAGCACATTGACATTGAAGAGGCCCCCAAAAAAACTCCAAACATGCCGAGCCGCCGCCCCTGACCAAATAATATGATCAATCGACTCCACCTCTCGACAACATTGGCACTTAGAAGCCAAACAAACACCATTAGCCTGAAGGGTTTATGGGCTAATCCATTCGTTTAGGCTCTAAAACATGCATTGCAAGTTATTGGTGGTTTTGGTGAATCAACGAATGTTGGTCCTTTTTGCGTTATTCAAAATATTTCCTATAAGCTTCCTAAAGATTTTTTTAATTTACAAGAAACGGAAAATTTCATAGAATCAAAAGCAAGAGTTAGTCGAGATAGTCCAAAATGGACTCTCGACGCTTACAAAAAATCAAAGCAAACATCAAAAAAGCTCAAAAAAGGAACTAATGAGGGAACCTTAAGTAAGGAACACCTCGACAATCGAGCAAAGCTAAACCAATCACTTTACGACTACATCTATCACTACCAAAACTATCAAAGGTCTTCAAATCACAAGCTTCATTAGCCAATAGATCAGCTACTGAATTTCCTTCCCGAAAGATATGCGACACCTTCACTTCCATTTGACAAAGAAGCACCCGAATCCTTTGCAGCAAAGCGGCGATCTTCCAATTCCCACAACCGCCCGAAGCCACCAACGTCACCAACACTTGTGCATCCAATTCAACATGAACCCTTAAAAAACCCTTTTCAAAACACATATAAGCTTCCTAAAGTTATGTCTTATTTTGGGCAAATCCATTCGTTTAGACTCTAAAACATGCATTGCGTGTTATTGGTGCTTTTGGTGAATCAACGAATGTTTGTCCTTTTTGTCTTATTCACAATCTTTCCTATTATCTTCCAATAGTTGTGTCGTATTTTGGGCAAATCCATTCGTTTAGTCTCTAAAACAACATGCATTGCACGTTATTGGTGCTTTTGGTGAATCAACGAATGCTGGTTCTTTTTGTGTTATTCACAATCTTTCCTATATGTTTCCAAGAGTTGTGTCTTATTTGGGAAAAACCATTCGTTTAGGCTCTAAAACATGCATTGCAAGTTATTGGTGCTTTTGCTAAATCAACGAATGTTGTTTCTTTTTGTGTTATTCACAATCTTTCCTATAAGCTTTCAAGAGCTGTGTCTTATCCATTAGTTTAACCTCTAAAACATGCACTGCACGTTATTGGTGGTTTTGGTGAATCAACGAATGTTGGTCCTTTTTGTGTTATTCACAATCTTTCCTATAAGCTTCCAACAGTTGTGTCTTATTTTGGACAAATCCATTCGTTTAAGCTTTAAAACATGCATTGCAAGTTATTGGTGCTTTTGATGAATCAATGAATGTTGGTCCTTTGTGTGTTATTCACAATCTTTCCTATAAGCTTCCAAGAGTTGTGTCTTATCCATTTGTTTAGGCTCTAAAACATGCATTGCAAGTTATTGGTGCTTTTGTTGAATCAACAAAATTTGGTCCTTTTTTTGTTATTCACAATCTTTCCTATAAGCTTCCAAGAGTTGTGTCGTATTTTGGGCAACTCCATTTGTTCAGGCTCTAAAACATGCATTGCATGTTATTGGTGCTTTTGGCGAATCAACGAATGTTTGTTGTTTTTGTGTTAATCATAATCTTTCCTATAAGCTTCCAAGAGTTGCGTCTTATTATGGGCTAATCCATTCGTTTAGGCTCTAAAACATGCATACCAAGTTATTGGTGCTTTAGGTGATTTAACGAATGTTGGTCCTTTTTGTGTTATTCACAATCTTTCCTATAAGCTTTCAAGACTGTGTCTTATATATTAGTTTAGGCTCTAAAACATGCATTGCACGTTATTGGTGCTTTTGGTGAATAAAACGAATGTTGGTCATTTTTGTGGTATTCACAATCTTTCCTAAAAGCTTCTAAGAGTTGTGTCGTACTTTGGGTAAATCCACTCATTTAGGCTCTAAAACATGCATTGCAGTTATTGGTGCTTTTGGTGAATCAACGAATGTTGGTCCTTTTTGTGTTATTCACAATCTTTCCTATAAGCTTCCATGAGTTGTGTCTTATTTTGGGCGAATCCATTCGTTTAGGCTCCAAAACATGCATTGCAAGTTATTGGGGCTTTTGGTGAATCAATGAATGTTGGTCCTTTTTGTGTTATTCACAATCTTTCCTATAAGCTTCAAAGAGTTGTGTCTTATCCATTCGTTTAGGCTCTAAAACATGCATTGCACGTTATTGGTGCTTTTGGTGTATCAAAGAATGTTGGTCCCTTTTGTGTTATTCAATATCTTTCCTATAAGATTCCAAGAGTTGTGTCTTATTGTCGGCAAATCCATTCGTTTACGCGCTAAAACATGCATTGCAATTTATTAGTGCTTTTGGTGAATCAACGAATGTTGGTACTTTTTGTGTTATTCACAATCTTTTCTATAAGCTTCCAAGAGTTGTGTCTTATTATGGGCTAATCCATTCGTTTAGGCTCAAAAACATGCATTGCAAGTTATTGCTGGTTTTGGTGAATCAACGAATGTTGGTCCTTTTTGCGTTATTCAAAATCTTTCCTATAAGCTTCCTAAAATTATGTCTTATTTTGGGCAAATCCATTCGTTTAGACTCTAAAACATGCATTGCGTGTTATTGGTGCTTTTGGTGAATCAACGAATGTTTGTCCTTTTTGTGTTATTCACAATCTTTTCTATTATCTTCCAAGAGTTGTGTCGTATTTTGGGCAAATCCATTCGTTTAGCCTCTAAAACAACATGCATTGCACGTTATTGGTGCTTTTGGTGAATCAACGAATGCTGGTTCTTTTTGTGTTATTCACAATCTTTCTTATATGTTTCCAAGAGTTGTGTCTTATTTGGGAAAAACCATTCGTTTAGGCTCTAAAACATGCATTGCACGTTATTGGTGCTTTTGGTGAATCAACGAATGCTGGTTCTTTTTGTGTTATTCACAATCTTTCCTATATGTTTCCAAGAGTTGTGTCTTATTTGGGAAAAACCATTCGTTTAGGCTCTAAAACATGCATTGCAAGTTATTGGTGCTTTTGCTGAATCAACGAATGTTGTTTCTTTTTGTGTTATTCACAATCTTTCCTATAAGCTTTCAAGAGCTGTGTCTTATCCATTAGTTTAGCCTCTAAAACATGCACTGCACGTTATTGGTGGTTTTGGTGAATCAACGAATGTTGGTCCTTTTTGTGTTATTCACAATCTTTCCTATAAGCTTCCAACAGTTGTGTCTTATTTTGGACAAATCCATTCGTTTAAGCTTTAAAACATGCATTGCAAGTTATTGGTGCTTTTGATGAATCAATGAATGTTGGTCCTTTTTGTGTTATTCACAATCTTTCCTATAAGCTTCCAAGAGTTGTGTCTTATCCATTTGTTTAGGCTCTAAAACATGCATTGCAAGTTATTGGTGCTTTTGTTGAATCAACGAAATTCGGTCCTTTTTTTGTTATACACAATCTTTCCTATAAGCTTCCAAGAGTTGTGTCGTATTTTGGGCAACTCCATTTGTTCAGGCTCTAAAACATGCATTGCACGTTATTAGTGATTTTGGTGAATCAACAAATGTTGGTTATTTTTTGTGTTATTCACAATCTTTCCTATAAGCTTCCAAGAGTTGTGTATTATTTTGGGCAAATCCATTCCTTTAGACTCTAAAACATGCATAGCAAGTTATTGGTGCTTTTGGTGATTTAACGAATGTTGGTCCTTTTTGTGTTATTCACAATCTTTCCTATAAGCTTTCAAGACTGTGTCTTATATATTAGTTTAGGCTCTAAAACATGCATGGCACGTTATTGGTGCTTCTGGTGAATAAAACGAATGTTGGTCCTTTTTGTGGTATTCACAATCTTTCCTATAAGCTTCTAAGAGTTGTGTCGTACTTTGGGTAAATCCACTCGTTTAGGCTCTAAAACATGCATTGCAGTTATTGATGCTTTTGGTGAATCAACGAATGTTGGTCCTTTTTGTGTTATTCAAAATCTTTCCTATAAGCTTCAAAGAGTTGTGTCTTATCCATTCGTTTAGGCTCTAAAACATGCATTGCACGTTATTGGTGCTTTTGGTGTATCAAAGAATGTTGGTCCCTTTTGTTTTATTCAAAATCTTTCTTATAAGCTTCCAAGAGTTGTGTCTTATTTTCGGCAAATCCATTCGTTTACGCGCTAAAACATGCACTGCAATTTATTAGTGCTTTTGGTGAATCAAAGAATGTTGGTACTTTTTGTGTTATTCACAATCTTTTCTATAAGCTTCCAAGAGTTGTGTCTTATTATGGGCTAATCCATTCGTTTAGGCTCTAAAACATGCATTGCAAGTTATTGCTGGTTTTGATGAATCAACGAATGTTGGTCCTTTTTGCGCTATTCAAAATCTTTTCTATAAGCTTCCTAAAGTTATGTCTTATTTTGGGCAAATCCATTCGTTTAGACTCTAAAACATGCATTGCGTGTTATTGGTGCTTTTGGTGAATCAACGAATGTTTGTCCTTTTTGTGTTATTCACAATCTTTCCTATTATCTTCCAAGAGTTGTGTCGTATTTTTGGCAAATCCATTCGTTTATCCTCTAAAACAACATGCATTGCACGTTATTGGTGCTTTTGGTGAATCAACGAATGCTGGTTCTTTTTGTGTTATTCACAATCTTTCCTATATGTTTCCAAGAGTTGTGTCTTATTGGGAAAATCCATTCGTTTAGGCTCTAAAACATGCATTGCAAGTTATTGGTGCTTTTGCTGAATCAACGAATGTTGTTTCTTTTTGTGTTATTCACAATCTTTCTATAAGCTTTCAAGAGATGTGTCTTATCCATTAGTTTAGGCTCTAAAACATGCATTGCACATTATTGGTGGTTTTGGTGAATCAACGAATGTTGGTCCTTTTTGTGCTATTCACAATCTTTCCTATAAGCTTCTAAGAGTTGTGTCGTACTTTGGGTAAATCCACTCGTTTAGGCTCTAAAACATGCATTGCAGTTATTGGTGCTTTTGGTGAATCAACGAATATTGGTCCCTTTTGTGTTATTCACAATCTTTCCTATAAGCTTCCAAGAGTTGTGTCTTATCTATTCGTTTAGGCTCTAAAACATGCATTGCATGTTATTGGTGCTTTTGTTGAATCAACGAAAGTTGGTCCTTTTTACGTTATTCACAATCTTTCCTATAAGCTTCCATGAGTTGTGTCGTATTTTGGGCAACTCCATTTGTTCAGGCTCTAAAACATGCATTGCATGTTATTGGTGCTTTTGGCGAATCAACGTATATTTGTCCTTTTTGTGTTAATCATAATCTTTCCTATTAGCTTCCAAGAGTTGTGTCTTATTATGGGCTAATCCATTCGTTTAGGCTCTAAAACAGGCATTGCAAGTTATTGGTGGTTTTGGTGAATCAACGAATGTTGGTCCTTTTTGCATTATTCAAAATCTTTCGTATAAGCTTCCAAAAGTTGTGTCTTATTTTGGGCAAATCCATCCGTTTAGACTCTAAAACATGCATTGCACGTTATTATTGCTTTTGGTGAATCAACGAATGTTGGTTATTTTTTGTGTTATTCACAATCTTTCCTATAAGCTTCCAAGAGTTGTGTCTTATTTTGGGCAAATCCATTCGTTTAGACTCTAAAACATGCATAGCAAGTTATTGGTGCTTTTGGAGAATCAACAAATGTTGGGCCTTTTTGTGTTATTCACAATCTTTCCTATAAGCTTTCAAGACTGTGTCTTTTCCATTAGTTTAGGCTCTAAAACATGCATTGCACGTTATTGGTGCTTTTGGTGAATAAAACGAATGTTGGTCCTTTTTCTGTTATCACAATCTTTCCTATAAGCTTCTAAGAATTGTGTCGTACTTTGGGTAAATCCACTCGTTTAGGGTCTAAAACATGCATTGCAGTTATTGGTGCTTTTGGTGAATCAACGAATGTTTGTCCTTTTTGTGTTATTCACAATCTTTCCTATAAGCTTCCATGAGTTGTGTCTTATTTTGGGCGAATCCATTCGTTTAGGCTCCAAAACATGCATTGCAAGTTATTGGGGCTTTTAGTGAATCAATGAATGTTGGTCCTTTTTGTGTTATTCACAATCTTTCCTATAAGCTTAAAAGAGTTGTGTCTTATACATTCTTTTAGGCTCTAAAACATGCATTGCACGTTATTGGTGCTTTCGGTGTATCAAAGAATGTTGGTCCCTTTTATGTTATTCAAAATCTTTCCTATAAGCTTCCAAGAGTTGTGTCTTATTTTCGGCAAATCCATTCGTTTACGCGCTAATACATGCATTGCAATTTATTAGTGCTTTTGGTGAATCAACGAATGTTGGTACTTTTTGGTTATTCACAATCTTTTCTATAAGCTTCCAAGAGTTTTTTTTTTTTTTTTTTTTTTTAAAAAGAAACCGAAACTTTTATAGAATCAAGAGCAAGAGTTAGTCGAGATAGTCCAAAATGGACTCTCGACGCTTACAAAAAATCAAAGCAAACATCAAAAAAGCTCAAAAAAGGAACTAATGAGGGAACCTTAAGTAAGGAACACCTCGACAATCAAGCAAAGCTAAACCAATCACTTTACGACTACATCTATCACTACCAAAACTATCAAAGATCTTCAAATCACAAGCTTCATTAGCCAATAGATCAGCTACTGAATTTCCTTCCCGAAAGATATGCGACACCTTCACTTCCATTTGACAAAGAAGCACCCGAATCCTTTGCAGCAAAGCGGCGATCTTCCAATTCCCACAACCGCCCGAAGCCACCAACGTCACCAACACTTGTGCATCCAATTCAACATGAACCCTTAAAAAACCCTTTTCAAAACACAACTCCAGACCACGCAACAGCCCCCAAGCTTCCGCCTCCATATTGGTACCAATACCAAAATAGTGATGAAAAGCAAAAAGAATATTGCCCTCATGATCCCGAACAACACCACCACCAGCAGCCTCCCTCGGATTCCCCCTAGAACAACCATCCGTGTTTAACTTTACCCAAGGAAACCTCGGACAACGCCAAACCACCACCTTAATCTCCTTACCACTCGGCCCCACTCTTTGAAACTTCCACAACTTCCCAACCTCAAAATGGCCCGACCAGCCAATCTTAACCCCAATAAGACGAATCGTATCAACGTATCTCAACACCTTTCCAATGATCTTAGACGGCACAATGCGAATCATCCTATGCTTCGAGTCATTACGAGCAGCCCATAAAAACCAAATGATCAGAACCGGAATCAGGCCCCGAACATGACCCGGCTTGACCCCACTCAACCATCCAACCTTTGCCTCATTCAATGTACAAAGCACATTGACATTGAAGAGGCCCCCCAAAAAACTCCAAACATGCCGAGCCGCCGGCCCTGACCAAATAATATGATCAATCGACTCCACCTCTCGACAACATTGGCACTTAGAAGCCAAACAAACACCATTAGCCTGAAGATTACTATCAGAAGGAATCCACCCAAAGTGCAACTTCCAACAAAAAAACGAAATATGAGGCATAATCGATTTATGCCAAAACCACTTAGCCTCATCCACTGGTTCATTTGGAGTTCTCACCAACTCCCACGCAGATTTTGCCGAGAAACATCCATTAGAAGAAGGTTTCCACACCGGAACATCCTTCTTCTCCACACTCGGCCGAATCTCCAAAATAGACTCAACCAAATCCTCGGCGAGCCTCTCCCTTAAGAGTGCCACATTCCAACAGCCAGCAACCAAAAAATCAGCAACTCGAGCATCCACTGGACCCCTAACCCTTTGACGTGAAGCTAATGTCTCCGGGCCACACCAATGGTCATGCCAAAACGAGATATGACCTTCTCCAACAAGCCAAAAAATCTGCTTTTGAGCAGCCTCCCTCGCCTCCACAAGCCGTTTCCAAACCAAAGAACTATGGGACGTCGCCCGAGCCAGCCAAGGAGACGCCCTTTTACAATAATACCCATGCAAACAAGACGCCCAAAGGCTGTCCATTTTTCGAAACCTCCACCAAAGCTTAATCGAGAAAGAATCCACCACATCCCAAAGAGACCGAAAGCCCAAGCCACCCTCCAAAACCGGCTTGCACACCTTCTTCCAAGATGCCCAATGCATCCGCTTTCTTGTCTCAAAATCACCCCATAAAAACCTCGCAAAAATTCCATGCATTTTCTTGATCACCCCCTTAGTAGGAAGCATCACCTGGAAAAAATAGACAGGAATAGTGCTCAATGTTGATTTAATGAGTGTAATCCTACCTCCAGGAGACAACAAATTCAGATTCCAGCCATTCAAATGACCCCTAATCTTATCAATAATCCCCTCAAAATGGACAGCCCTACTACGTCCCACAAAAAGAGGCACTCCAAGATAAGTTAAAGGCAAACTCGTTGGTGAAAAACCGGACAGCCTTTGTATCATCCGACGTCGAGAAGACGAAGCACGCCGTCCCAAAATAAACATACTTTTTTGCACGTTCACCTTTTGACCCGAAACAGCCCCATAAAGCTCAAGGCACCTACACATCCTCCGAACACTCCTTTTAGATCCCTTCAAAAATAACATACAATCATCAGCATAAGCTAAATGAGAAAGCTTAAACATTTTCTTTGTGTCAAAACACATATCCGGATGTTGCGCCATAAGTTGCTCCACGCCCCGTGAGAGGAACTCCGCTGCAATAACAAACAAAGACGGAGAAATAGGGTCACCTTGTCTCAACCCCTGAGACGAAGCAAAGTACCCTGCATTCTCACCATTCACTAAAACCGAGAAGTGACTTGACGAGATGCATGTGTGAATCAACTTCCGCCATCGCTCTCCAAAACCAAACTTTTCTAACATGGCCATCAAGAACCTCCATTGAACTTTATCATACGCTTTCTCCATGTCCAACTTGATGATCAAATTATGCCCTTTCGTCTTAGCATTTAGAGAGTGCACCATCTCCTGGCCCAGCAAAACATTATCCGCAATCGCCCTCCCTTTAATAAAACCACTTTGATTCGGAGAGATAATCCTAGGCAACACCGCAGCAAGCCTATCATTCAGAATCTTTGAACAAAGCTTATAAAAAGTTGTACAAAGACTAATAGGCCGAAAATCACTCCACCTTTCCGGATTTGCCTTTTTAGGAATCAACACAATTGTGGTGTTAGAGAATCCTAAAGGCAAAACGTTACCCGCAAAAAACCCTTGCACCGCCATGTAAACATCATCCTTAATAATCTCCCAACAATCATGAAAAAACTTTGTCGTGTAGCCATCAGGACCGGCCACACTATCCATTGGCATCCGACAAAGAGTTTCAAAAACCTCTTCCATAGAAGGGCACTCCACCAACATCCGATTCTCCACCTCTGAAACCAACGAAGGAATAAAATCCAAAGAATGCTGCTCTAAGTCCTCATTCCCACCCCCAAGAAAATTTTGAAAGTGAGACACCGCCGAAGACATCAACTCATCTTGGCCCTCAACCAATTGATCCCCCACCAAGATTTTATTGATTCTTCCCCGAGCCCTCCTTTTCTTCACACAAGCTTGATAAAACTTTGTGTTTCTCTCACCATCCCTCATCCAATTACAAGCAGCCCTTTGTTTCCACATATCCTCTTGCATAGAAACCCGCAACGTCAATTCAGCATTCCACCTATTGAGATCAATCAAATTAACCCCAGAAGGGTCACGGTCAAATGCAAGCTCCGCCTTTTTCACCCTTTCCTCCATCTCTTTCACCTTCACATTGACATCCCCAAACTCATTCCAATTCCATGACTTTAGCCTAAACTGCAGCCGTTTCAATTTCTCCCAAAGCCCTCTCAAACCCGAAGTCCGACAAGGCAGCCTCCAATTCTCCTCCACCATCCTTTTGAACTCTCCATGCCGCAACCACATATTCTGAAACCTAAAAGAAGATTTCCTCCTCCTTTGCTGCCTCATAAATTCGAACAACAATGGACAATGATCA
The DNA here is from genome assembly GCA_946800315.1 of Misopates orontium. NCBI lineage: Eukaryota > Viridiplantae > Streptophyta > Magnoliopsida > Lamiales > Plantaginaceae > Misopates > Misopates orontium. The sequence goes on from OX326946.1 coordinate 26,042,883, forward strand.
GATTGCCTTCTCGCAAGGTGAGTCACCGAAGAAACCTCAAATAAATCAGGCCAACCGCTATTCACCATAACACGATCCAATCTGCCCCACGCTCCCCTTTTGTTCGTCCAAGTGAATTGGCCCCCTGTAAACCCCACGTCAAACAGCCCCGTTTCAGCAAGCACCGTGTTGAAGTCATTGATCTCACCCAACTTAGGCCGACCCTTTCCCCGTCTTTCCGTCACCGAAGTAACCGTGTTAAAGTCACCCCCAACACACCACGGCTCATTGGTACAAACAGCCCTCAAACCATCCCAAAGCTCAACTCTCCCATGCCGAGTAGTAGATGCATACACAAAAGTCATAAAAACAGAAATCTGCAAAACCGAATCCTCCACCCTACAATGTACAAATTGAGGATGGTCTTCAACCACCTCAATTTGAACAGAATCCTCAAACATAATCCAAATTTTCCTCGAAGAATTAACAATCAAAGAAGGAAAATTAAATCTCCTAGGAAACCTCCAATCAGCATCAATTAAAGGTTCTAACAATAAGCTTCCAAGAGTTGTGTCTTATTATGGGTAATCCATTCGTTTCGGCTCTAAAACATGCATTGCAAGTTATTGTTGGTTTTGGTGAATCAACGAATGTTGGTCCTTTTTGCGTTATTCAAAATCTTTCCTATAAGCTTCCTAAAGTTGTGTCTTATTTTGGGCAAATCCATTCGTTTAGACTCTAAAACATGCATTGCGTGTTATTGGTGCTTTTGGCGAATCAACGAATGTTTGTCGTTTTTGTGTTAATCATAATCTTTCCTATAAGCTTCCAAGAGTTGTGTCTTATTATGGGCTAATCCATTCGTTTAGGCTCTAAAACATGCATAGCAAGTTATTGGTGCTTTTGGTGATTTAACGAATGTTGGTCCTTTTTGTGTTATTCACAATCTTTCCTAAAAGCTTTCAAGAATGTGTCTTATATATTAGTTTAGGCTCTAAAACATGCATGGCACGTTATTGGTGCTTTTGGTGAATAAAACGCATGTTGGTCCTTTTTTTGGTATTCACAATCTTTCCTAAAAGCTTCTAAGAGTTGTGTCGTACTTTGGGTAAATCCACTCATTTAGGCTCTAAAACATGCATTGCAGTTATTGGTGTTTTTGGTGAATCAACGAATGTTGGTCCTTTTTGTGTTATTCACAATCTTTCCTATAAGCTTCCATGAGTTGTGTCTTATTTTGGGCGAATCCATTCGTTTAGGCTCCAAAACATGCATTGCAAGTTATTGGGGCTTTTGGTGAATCAATGAATGTTGGTCCTTTTTGTGTTATTCACAATCTTTCCTATAAGCTTCAAAGAGTTGTGTCTTATCCATTCGTTTAGGCTCTAAAACATGCATTGCAAGTTATTGCTGGTTTTGGTGAATCAACGAATGTTGGTCCTTTTTGCGTTATGCAAAATCTTTCCTATAAGCTTCCTAAAGTTATGTCTTATTTTGGGCAAATCCATTCGTTTAGACTCTAAAACATGCATTGCGTGTTATTGGTGCTTTTGGTTAATCAACGAATGTTTGTCCTTTTTGTGTTATTCACAATCTTTTCTATTATCTTCCAAGAGTTGTGTCGTATTTTGGGCAAATCCATTCGTTTAGCCTCTAAAACAACATGCATTGCACGTTATTGGTGCTTTTGGTGAATCAACGAATGCTGGTTCTTTTTGTGTTATTCACAATCTTTCTTATATGTTTCCAAGAGTTGTGTCTTATTTGGGAAAAACCATTCGTTTAGGCTCTAAAACATGCATTGCACGTAATTGGTGCTTTTGGTGAATCAACGAATGCTGGTTCTTTTTGTGTTATTCACAATCTTTCCTATATGTTTCCAAGAGTTGTGTCTTATTTGGGAAAAACCATTCGTTTAGGCTCTAAAACATGCATTGCAAGTTATTGGTGCTTTTGCTGAATCAACGAATGTTGTTTTTTTTTGTGTTATTCACAATCTTTCCTATAAGCTTTCAAGAGCTGTGTCTTATCCATTAGTTTAGCCTCTAAAACATGCACTGCACGTTATTGGTGGTTTTGGTGAATCAACGAATGTTGGTCCTTTTTGTGTTATTCACAATCTTTCCTATAAGCTTCCAACAGTTGTGTCTTATTTTGGACAAATCCATTCGTTTAAGCTTTAAAACATGCATTGCAAGTTATTGGTGCTTTTGATGAATCAATGAATGTTGGTCCTTTTTGTGTTATTCACAATCTTTCCTATAAGCTTCCAAGAGTTGTGTCTTATCCATTTGTTTAGGCTCTAAAACATGCATTGCAAGTTATTGGTGCTTTTGTTGAATCAACGAAATTCGGTCCTTTTTTTGTTATACACAATCTTTCCTATAAGCTTCCAAGAGTTGTGTCGTATTTTGGGCAACTCCATTTGTTCAGGCTCTAAAACATGCATTGCACGTTATTAGTGATTTTGGTGAATCAACAAATGTTGGTTATTTTTTGTGTTATTCACAATCTTTCCTATAAGCTTCCAAGAGTTGTGTATTATTTTGGGCAAATCCATTCCTTTAGACTCTAAAACATGCATAGCAAGTTATTGGTGCTTTTGGTGATTTAACGAATGTTGGTCCTTTTTGTGTTATTCACAATCTTTCCTATAAGCTTTCAAGACTGTGTCTTATATATTAGTTTAGGCTCTAAAACATGCATGGCACGTTATTGGTGCTTCTGGTGAATAAAACGAATGTTGGTCCTTTTTGTGGTATTCACAATCTTTCCTATAAGCTTCTAAGAGTTGTGTCGTACTTTGGGTAAATCCACTCGTTTAGGCTCTAAAACATGCATTGGAGTTATTGATGCTTTTGGCAACGAATGTTGGTCCTTTTTGTGTTATTCAAAATCTTTCCTATAAGCTTCCATGAGTTGTGTCTTATTTTGAGCGAATCCTTTCGTTTAGGCTCCTAAACATGCATTGCAAGTTATTGGGGCTTTTGGTGAATCAATGAATGTTGGTCCTTTTTGTGTTATTCACAATCTTTCCTATAAGCTTCAAAGAGTTGTGTCTTATCCATTCGTTTAGGCTCTAAAACATGCATTGCACGTTATTGGTGCTTTTGGTGTATCAAAGAATGTTGGTCCCTTTTGTGTTATTCAAAATCTTTCCTATAAGCTTCCAAGAGTTGTGTCTTATTTTTGGCAAATCCATTCGTTTACGCGCTAAAACATGCACTGCAATTTATTAGTGCTTTTGGTGAATCAAAGAATGTTGGTACTTTTTGTGTTATTCACAATCTTTTCTATAAGCTTCCAAGAGTTTTTTTTTTTTTTTAAAGAAACCGAAACTTTCATAGAATCAAAAGCAAGAGTTAGTCGAGATAGTCCAAAATGGACTCTCGACGCTTACAAAAAATCAAAGCAAACATCAAAAAAGCTCAAAAAAGGAACTAATGAGGGAACCTTAAGTAAGGAACACCTCGACAATCAAGCAAAGCTAAACCAATCACTTTACGACTACATCTATCACTACCAAAACTATCAAAGGTCTTCAAATCACAAGCTTCATTAGCCAATAGATCAGCTACTGAATTTCCTTCCCGAAAGATATGCGACACCTTCACTTCCATTTGACAAAGAAGCACCCGAATCCTTTGCAACAAAGCGGCGATCTTCCAATTCCCACAACCGCCCGAAGCCACCAACGTCACCAACACTTGTGCATCCAATTCAACATGAACCCTTAAAAAACCCTTTTCAAAACACAACTCCAGACCACGCAACAGCCCCCAAGCTTCCGCCTCCATATTGGTACCAATACCAAAATAGTGATGAAAAGCAAAAAGAATATTGCCCTCATGATCCCGAACAACACCACCACCAGCAGCCTCCCCCGGATTCCCCCTAGAACAACCATCCGTGTTTAACTTTACCCAAGGAAACCTCGGACAACGCCAAACCACCACCTTAATCTCCTTACCACTCGGTCCTACTCTTTGAAACTTCCACAACTTCCCAACCTCAAAATGGCCCGACCAGCCAATCTTAACCCCAATAAGACGAATCGTATCAACGTATCTCAACACCTTTCCAATGATCTTAGACGGCACAATGCGAATCATCCTATGCTTCGAGTCATTACGAGCAGCCCATAAAAACCAAATGATCAAAACCGGAATCAGGCCCCGAACATGACCCGGCTTGACCCCACTCAACCATCCAACCTTTGCCTCATTCAATGTACAAAGCACATTGACATTGAAGAGGCCCCCAAAAAAACTCCAAACATGCCGAGCCGCCGCCCCTGACCAAATAATATGATCAATCGACTCCACCTCTCGACAACATTGGCACTTAGAAGCCAAACAAACACCATTAGCCTGAAGATTACTATCAGAAGGAATCCACCCAAAGTGCAACTTCCAACAAAAAAACGAAATATGAGGCATAATCGATTTATGCCAAAACCACTTAGCCTCATCCACTGGTTCATTTGGAGTTCTCACCAACTCCCACGCAGATTTTGCCGAGAAACATCCATTAGAAGAAGGTTTCCACACCGGAACATCCTTCTTCTCCACACTCGGCCGAATCTCCAAAATAGACTCAACCAAATCCTCGGTGAGCCTCTCCCTTAAGAGCGCCACATTCCAACGGCCATCAACCAAAAAATCAGCAACTCGAGCATCCACTGGACCCCTAACCCTTTGACGTGAAGCTAATGTCTCCGGGCCACACCAATGGTCATGCCAAAACGAGATATGACCTTCTCCAACAAGCCAAAAAATCTGCTTTTGAGCAGCCTCCCTCGCCTCCACAAGCCGTTTCCAAACCAAAGAACTATGGGACGTCGCCCGAGCCAGCCAAGGAGACGCCCTTTTACAATAATACCCATGCAAACAAGACGCCCAAAGGCTGTCCATTTTCCGAAACCTCCACCAAAGCTTAATCGAGAAAGAATCCACCACATCCCAAAGAGACCGAAAGCCCAAGCCACCCTCCAAAACCGGCTTGCACACCTTCTTCCAAGATGCCCAATGCATCCGCTTTCTTGTCTCAAAATCACCCCATAAAAACCTCGCAAAAATTCCATGCATTTTCTTGATCACCCCCTTAGTAGGACGCATCACCTGGAAAAAATAGACAGGAATAGTGCTCAATGTTGATTTAATGAGTGTAATCCTACCTCCAGGAGACAACAAATTTAGATTCCAGCCATTCAAATGACCCCTAATCTTATCAATAATCCCCTCAAAATGGACAGCCCTACTACGTCCCACAAAAAGAGGCACTCCAAGATAAGTTAAAGGCAAACTCGTTGGTGAGAAACCGGACAGCCTTTGTATCATCCGACGTCGAGAAGACGAAGCACGCCGTCCCAAAATAAACATACTTTTTTGCACGTTCACCTTTTGACCCGAAACAGCCCCATAAAGCTCAAGGAACCTACACATCCTCCGAACACTCCTTTTAGATCCCTTCAAAAATAACATACAATCATCAGCATAAGCTAAATGAGAAAGCTTAAACCTTTTCTTTGTGTCAAAACACATATCCGGATGTTGCGCCATAAGTTGCTCCACGCCCCGTGAGAGGAACTCCGCTGCAATAACAAACAAAGCTGGAGAAATAGGGTCACCTTGTCTCAACCCCTGAGACGATGCAAAGTACCCTGCATTCTCACCATTCACTAAAACCGAGAAGTGACTTGACGAGATGCATGTGTAAATCAACTTCCGCCATCGCTCTCCAAAACCAAACTTTTCTAACATGGCCATCAAGAACCTCCATTGAAATTTATCATACGCTTTCTCCATGTCCAACTTGATGATCAAATTATGCCCTTTCGTCTTAGCATTTAGAGAGTGCACCATCTCCTGGCCCAGTAAAACATTATCCGCAATCGCCCTCCCTTTATTAAAACCACTTTGATTCGGAGAGATAATCCTAGGCAACACCGCAGCAAGCCTATCATTCAGAATCTTTGAACAAAGCTTATAAAAAGTTGTACAAAGACTAATAGGCCGAAAATCACTCCACCTTTCCGGATTTGCCTTTTTAGGAATCAACACAATAGTGGTGTTAGAGACTCCTAAAGGCAAAACGTTACCCGCAAAAAACCCTTGCACCGCCATGTAAACATCATCCTTAATAATCTCCCAACAATCATGAAAAAACTTTGTCGTGTAGCCATCAGGACCCGCCACACTATCCATTGGCATCCGACAAAGAGTTTCAAAAACCTCTTCCATAGAAGGGCACTCTACCAACATCCGATTCTCCACCTCTGAAACCAACGAAGGAATAAAATCCAAAGAATGCTGCTCTAAGTCCTCATTCCCACCCCCAAGAAAATTTTGAAAGTGAGACACCGCCGAAGACATCAACTCATCTTGGCCCTCAACCAATTGATCCCCCACCAAGATTTTATTGATTCTTCCCCGAGCCCTCCTTTTCTTCACACAAGCTTGATAAAACTTTGTGTTTCTCTCACCATCCCTCATCCAATTACAAGCAGCCCTTTGTTTCCACATATCCTCTTGCATAGAAACCCGCAACGTCAATTCAGCATTCCACCTATTGAGATCAATCAAATTAACCTCAGAAGGGTCACGGTCAAATGCGAGCTCCGCCTTTTTCACCCTTTCCTCCATCTCTTTCACCTTCACATTGACATCCCCAAACTCATTCCAATTCCACGACTTTAGCCTAAACTGCAGCCGTTTCAATTTCTCCCAAAGCCCTCTCAAACCCGAAGTCCGACAAGGAAGCCTCCAATTCTCCTCCACCATCCTTTTGAACTCTCCATGCCGCAACCACATATTCTGAAACCTAAAAGAAGATTTCCTCCTCCTTTGCTGCCTCATAAATTCGAACAACAATGGACAATGATCTGATTGCCTTCTCGCAAGGTGAGTCACCGAAGAAACCTCAAATAAATCAGTCCAACCGCTATTCACCATAACACGATCCAATCTGCCCCACGCTCCCCTTTTGTTCGTCCAAGTGAATTGGCCCCCTGTAAACCCCACGTCAAACAGCCCCGTTTCAGCAAGCACCGTGTTGAAGTCATTGATCTCACCCAACTTAGGCCGACCCTTTCCCCGTCTTTCCGTCACCGAAGTAACCGTGTTAAAGTCACCCCCAACACACCACGGCTCATTGGTACAAACAGCCCTCAAACCATCCCAAAGCTCAAATCTCCCATGCCGAGTAGTAGATGCATACACAAAAGTCATAAAAACAGAAATCTGCAAAACCGAATCCTCCACCTTACAATGTACAAATTGAGGATGGTCTTCAACCACCTCAATTTGAACAGAATCCTCAAACATAATCCAAATTTTCCTCGAAGAATTAACAATCAAAGAAGGAAAATTAAATCTCCTAGGAAACCTCCAATCAGCATCAATTAAAGGTTCTAACAATACTAAAATTTTAGGCTTCAAGTCACGCCTCAAAGCCATAAGTTTATCTTGTGCGGGTTCATTCCCAACACCTCTAATATTCCAAATTAGTGTTTTAAACATTGGAACGAATAACAACACCCTTACCTCTCCTCGAAGTCATTCGAGAAAGCTGATCCTCAACCTCTTTAGACGCCGTCTCATCTCCTGACGGATCTGAAAGGCCACCCTCACTTATTGTTCCACGCCTTGACCTCCTTTTCGCCAATCTGTGTTTCTCATAAATCCGAGCAGCAACATCCAAAGCCCTCAGTTCCTGATCGTCTAAGTCCGGACTCTCAAAAGAACCATCCGACTCATCCCCTGATTCATTAATTTGGTGTTGAATTCGTTGCACCGAATTCTCAAAAAAAGGTGATTTATACGATGTGATCGCCATCGACGAACCAGCCTCATCTCCATCCAAAGCCATATTTCGAACCCTTTCATAGTTTCTCCTGATTTGTTCTCCACGTTCCTGAGTGTCTAATGAATTTCCAGAGCCATCAATACGTTCACCATCACTCAAATTCAAACCAGGAGAAATTTGCAAATTTTCAGAACCAAGTTCCTTGTGCCCCACTCCTAGTCCCACACCTGGTAGGACTCCTAATTCCATCCCCAAGGTTTCCTTCACCAACAAGGAGTCCTGCCCCACTCCTAGTCCCACACCCGGTAGGACTCCTAATTCCACCCCCAAGGTTTCCTTCACCAACAAGGAGTCTTGCCCCACTCCTAGTCCCACACCCGGTAGGACTCCTAATTCCACCCCCAAGGTTTCCTTCACCAACAAGGAGTCCTCCTTAGGCTGTGGGTCAACCAAAACAGCCTCACCACCTTTTTGCACCACCGGGGGCCTTTTTAAAATCGTAACCGGTCCGGGCATCTCCCCTTGCACACCCCGCGTGCCATGCGTGCCCGGTGTTGCGCGCGACGGGCCATCATTGGCACGGCGCGAGGGCACCTCCGTTCTCCTCACGGTACGACCCAATCCCCTCCTCAACGAACGTCCTCGACCACCACGCGACTTAGATCGACGTCCTTGCTGTTCATGAACAGCCTTATTCACCACCTTTCCATTAACAAAACACCTCTCTTTACTATGTCCGACATGATTACACACCGTGCAATAATGGGGACGATCTCCATAAACAACTTTTTGCCAAAAACTTCCTTCCGGGCCATCAATGAAAATCTCCTTAATCTCCTCCGCAAGCAAATCAATTTCAACACAAGCCCTAGCACAACTTGGCCTAATTACCTTGGCTGTAGATTCATCAATACGTAACGGTGTCCCAATCAAAGACATAATATCATGCAACGCCTCCTTGTGATGCATGACAATGGGCAGCCGTGGCAATGATACCCAAACCGGCACTACCGAAGATTCTGACTTTGGATCAAAACTCGGGGACCACTTAAAAATCCGCATCGGAAAACCCTGAACCATCCACGATTGTCTCGACCACAACCTCGTGGAATCATCCTCCAAAGTAATCTGAATGAAAACATGCCTCGCATCAATGTCTCCCAACGAGAAAGAACCCCTTAACCCCAACTTCAAAAACCAAGTTTGCAAATCCTCCGGGGACGGACGTCCATGAGAAAATTTTCCAACCAATGCATATTTGAATTGCAACGCAAAGCAATCAAAATCAGATTTGTTAAATCTAATTGCGGGTTTCCCTTGATATGTAAACGCCTTCTTCGGTTCCGTTACACGGGTGCCAAGTGCAAAAATAGGATCATCAGCAAACGATTTGCTAATCGCCCTCGGTGACAAATCCCTCTTGCCCACCAAAGAGTGATCAAACAATCTAACAAACGAACGGCTTTGAGGCTTCACGTTAGTTTTAGGATCCAACTTTCCTCCCTCAACTTGATCACGAATCCTATTCGGAAAAGACTCCTTGAGCGATGGGAACTCCGGTAAAATCCCATCCTTCGGCTGCTCAACGGCGGTAGGTGGTGGCTGCACATCGGAAGAAAGCAAGACGCGTCGTGGAAGTAACGCATTGTCAACAACCGACGGAAGATTGACGTCGGAAGTTGATGCCACCGACTTGCATGGCGGTGGAACGGACGGGCCCGGTGGCTGATCCACCGGGCAAGGCTGATCGGAGGCGTCGGCCTCCATGCACGGCGGCTAAAGGCCGCGGCGCGAAACCCTAGGAGAAAAAAGAAAAATTCGCCCAAAGAGGAGAGAGTTTTTTTAAAATAGCTTCCAAGAGTTGTGTCTTATTATGGGCTAATCCATTCGTTTAGGCTCTAAAACATGCATTGCAAGTTATTGCTGGTTTTGATGAATCAACGAATGTTGGTCCTTTTTGCGCTATTCAAAATCTTTTCTATAAGCTTCCTAAAGTTATGTCTTATTTTGGGCAAATCCATTCGTTTAGACTCTAAAACATGCATTGCGTGTTATTGGTGCTTTTGGTGAATCAACGAATGTTTGTCCTTTTTGTGTTATTCACAATCTTTCCTATTATCTTCCAAGAGTTGTGTCGTATTTTTGGCAAATCCATTCGTTTAGCCTCTAAAACAACATGCATTGCACGTTATTGGTGCTTTTGGTGAATCAACGAATGCTGGTTCTTTTTGTGTTATTCACAATCTTTCCTATATGTTTCCAAGAGTTGTGTCTTATTTGGGAAAATCCATTCGTTTAGGCTCTAAAACATGCATTGCAAGTTATTGGTGCTTTTGCTGAATCAACGAATGTTGTTTCTTTTTGTGTTATTCACAATCTTTCCTATAAGCTTTCAAGAGATGTGTCTTATCCATTAGTTTAGGCTCTAAAACATGCATTGCACATTATTGGTGGTTTTGGTGAATCAACGAATGTTGGTCCTTTTTGTGCTATTCACAATCTTTCCTATAAGCTTCTAAGAGTTGTGTCGTACTTTGGGTAAATCCACTCGTTTAGGCTCTAAAACATGTATTGCAGTTATTGGTGCTTTTGGTGAATCAACGAATATTGGTCCCTTTTGTGTTATTCACAATCTTTCCTATAAGCTTCCAAGAGTTGTGTCTTATCTATTCGTTTAGGCTCTAAAACATGCATTGCATGTTATTGGTGCTTTTGTTGAATCAACGAAAGTTGGTCCTTTTTACGTTATTCACAATCTTTCCTATAAGCTTCCATGAGTTGTGTCGTATTTTGGGCAACTCCATTTGTTCAGGCTCTAAAACATGCATTGCATGTTATTGGTGCTTTTGGCGAATCAACGTATATTTGTCCTTTTTGTGTTAATCATAATCTTTCCTATAAGCTTCCAAGAGTTTTTTTTTTTTTTTTAAAGAAACCGAAACTTTCATAGAATCAAAAGCAAGAGTTAGTCGAGATAGTCCAAAATGGACTCTCGACGCTTACAAAAAATCAAAGCAAACATAAAAAAAGCTCAAAAAAGGAACTAATGAGGGAACCTTAAGTAAGGAACACCTCGACAATCAAGCAAAGCTAAACCAATCACTTTACGACTACATCTATCACTACCAAAACTATCAAAGGTCTTCAAATCACAAGCTTCATTAGCCAATAGATCAGCTACTGAATTTCCTTCCCGAAAGATATGCGACACCTTCACTTCCATTTGACAAAGAAGCACCCGAATCCTTTGCAACAAAGCGGCGATCTTCCAATTCCCACAACCGCCCGAAGCCACCAACGTCACCAACACTTGTGCATCCAATTCAACATGAACCCTTAAAAAACCCTTTTCAAAACACAACTCCAGACCACGCAACAGCCCCCAAGCTTCCGCCTCCATATTGGTACCAATACCAAAATAGTGATGAAAAGCAAAAAGAATATTGCCCTCATGATCCCGAACAACACCACCACCAGCAGCCTCCCCCGGATTCCCCCTAGAACAACCATCCGTGTTTAACTTTACCCAAGGAAATCTCGGACAACGCCAAACCACCACCTTAATCTCCTTACCACTCGGCCCCACTCTTTGAAACTTCCACAACTTCCCAACCTCAAAATGGCCCGACCAGCCAATCTTAACCCCAATAAGACGAATCGTATCAACGTATCTCAACACCTTTCCAATGATCTTGGACGGCACAATGCGAATCATCCTATGCTTCGAGTCATTACGAGCAGCCCATAAAAACCAAATGATCAAAACCGGAATCAGGCCCCGAACATGACCCGGCTTGACCCCACTCAACCATCCAACCTTTGCCTCATTCAATGTACAAAGCACATTGACATTGAAGAGGCCCCCAAAAAAACTCCAAACATGCCGAGCCGCCGCCCCTGACCAAATAATATGATCAATCGACTCCACCTCTCGACAACATTGGCACTTAGAAGCCAAACAAACACCATTAGCCTGAAGATTACTATCAGAAGGAATCCACCCAAAGTGCAACTTCCAACAAAAAAACGAAATATGAGGCATAATCGATTTATGCCAAAACCACTTAGCCTCATTCACCGGTTCATTTGGAGTTCTCACCAACTCCCACGCAGATTTTGCCGAGAAACATCCATTAGAAGAAGGTTTCCACACCGGAACATCCTTCTTCTCCACACTCGGCCGAATCTCCAAAATAGACTCAACCAAATCCTCGGTGAGCCTCTCCCTTAAGAGCGCCACATTCCAACGGCCATCAACCAAAAAATCAGCAACTCGAGCATCCACTGGACCCCTAACCCTTTGACGTGAAGCTAATGTCTCCGGGCCACACCAATGGTCATGCCAAAACGAGATATGACCTTCTCCAACAAGCCAAAAAATCTGCTTTTGAGCAGCCTCCCTCGCCTCCACAAGCCGTTTCCAAACCAAAGAACTATGGGACGTCGCCCGAGCCAGCCAAGGAGACGCCCTTTTACAATAATACCCATGCAAACAAGACGCCCAAAGGCTGTCCATTTTCCGAAACCTCCACCAAAGCTTAATCGAGAAAGAATCCACCACATCCCAAAGAGACCGAAAGCCCAAGCCACCCTCCAAAACCGGCTTGCACACCTTCTTCCAAGATGCCCAATGCATCCGCTTTCTTGTCTCAAAATCACCCCATAAAAACCTCGCAAAAATTCCATGCATTTTCTTGATCACCCCCTTAGTAGGACGCATCACCTGGAAAAAATAGACAGGAATAGTGCTCAATGTTGATTTAATGAGTGTAATCCTACCTCCAGGAGACAACAAATTTAGATTCCAGCCATTCAAATGACCCCTAATCTTATCAATAATCCCCTCAAAATGGACAGCCCTACTACGTCCCACAAAAAGAGGCACTCCAAGATAAGTTAAAGGCAAACTCGTTGGTGAAAAACCGGACAGCCTTTGTATCATCCGACGTCGAGAAGACGAAGCACGCCGTCCCAAAATAAACATACTTTTTTGCACGTTCACCTTTTGACCCGAAACAGCCCCATAAAGCTCAAGGAACCTACACATCCTCCGAACACTCCTTTTAGATCCCTTCAAAAATAACATACAATCATCAGCATAAGCTAAATGAGAAAGCTTAAACCTTTTCTTTGTGTCAAAACACATATCCGGATGTTGCGCCATAAGTTGCTCCACGCCCCGTGAGAGGAACTCCGCTGCAATAACAAACAAAGCCGGAGAAATAGGGTCACCTTGTCTCAACCCCTGAGACGATGCAAAGTACCCTGCATTCTCACCATTCACTAAAACCGAGAAGTGACTTGACGAGATGCATGTGTAAATCAACTTCCGCCATCGCTCTCCAAAACCAAACTTTTCTAACATGGCCATCAAGAACCTCCATTGAACTTTATCATACGCTTTCTCCATGTCCAACTTGATGATCAAATTATGCCCTTTCGTCTTAGCATTTAGAGAGTGCACCATCTCCTGGCCCAGTAAAACATTATCCGCAATCGCCCTCCCTTTAATAAAACCACTTTGATTCGGAGAGATAATCCTAGGCAACACCGCAGCAAGCCTATCATTCAGAATCTTTGAACAAAGCTTATAAAAAGTTGTACAAAGACTAATAGGCCGAAAATCACTCCACCTTTCCGGATTTCCCTTTTTAGGAATCAACACAATAGTGGTGTTAGAGAATCCTAAAGGCAAAACGTTACCCGCAAAAAACCCTTGCACCGCCATGTAAACATCATCCTTAATAATCTCCCAACAATCATGAAAAAACTTTGTCGTGTAGCCATCAGGACCCGCCACACTATCCATTGGCATCCGACAAAGAGTTTCAAAAACCTCTTCCATAGAAGGGCACTCCACCAACATCCGATTCTCCACCTCTGAAACCAACGAAGGAATAAAATCCAAAGAATGCTGCTCTAAGTCCTCATTCCCACCCCCAAGAAAATTTTGAAAGTGAGACACCGCCGAAGACATCAACTCATCTTGGCCCTCAACCAATTGATCCCCCACCAAGATTTTATTGATTCTTCCCCGAGCCCTCCTTTTCTTCACACAAGCTTGATAAAACTTTGTGTTTCTCTCACCATCCCTCATCCAATTACAAGCAGCCCTTTGTTTCCACATATCCTCTGGCATAGAAACCCGCAACGTCAATTCAGCATTCCACCTATTGAGATCAATCAAATTAACCTCAGAAGGGTCACGGTCAAATGCAAGCTCCGCCTTTTTCACCCTTTCCTCCATCTCTTTCACCTTCACATTGACATCCCCAAACTCATTCCAATTCCACGACTTTAGCCTAAACTGCAGCCGTTTCAATTTCTCCCAAAGCCCTCTCAAACCCGAAGTCCGACAAGAGTTGTGTCTTATTATGGGCTAATCCATTCGTTTAGGCTCTAAAACAGGCATTGCAAGTTATTGGTGGTTTTGGTGAATCAACGAATGTTGGTCCTTTTTGCATTATTCAAAATCTTTCGTATAAGCTTCCAAAAGTTGTGTCTTATTTTGGGCAAATCCATCCGTTTAGACTCTAAAACATGCATTGCACGTTATTAGTGCTTTTGGTGAATCAACGAATGTTGGTTATTTTTTGTGTTATTCACAATCTTTCCTATAAGCTTCCAAGAGTTGTGTCTTATTTTGGGCAAATCCATTCGTTTAGACTCTAAAACATGCATAGCAAGTTATTGGTGCTTATGGAGAATCAACGAATGTTGGGCCTTTTTGTGTTATTCACAATCTTTCCTATAAGCTTTCAAGACTGTGTCTTTTCCATTAGTTTAGGCTCTAAAACATGCATTGCACGTTATTGGTGCTTTTGGTGAATAAAACGAATGTTGGTCCTTTTTCTGTTATCACAATCTTTCCTATAAGCTTCTAAGAGTTGTGTCGTACTTTGGGTAAATCCACTCGTTTAGGGTCTAAAACATGCATTGCAGTTATTGGTGCTTTTGGTGAATCAACGAATGTTTGTCCTTTTTGTGTTATTCACAATCTTTCCTATAAGCTTCCATGAGTTGTGTCTCATTTTGGGCGAATCCATTCGTTTAGGCTCCAAAACATGCATTGCAAGTTATTGGGGCTTTTGGTGAATCAATGAATGTTGGTCCTTTTTGTGTTATTCACAATCTTTCCTATAATCTTAAAAGAGTTGTGTCTTATCCATTCTTTTAGGCTCTAAAACATGCATTGCACGTTATTGGTGCTTTTGGTGTATCAAAGAATGTTGGTCCCTTTTATGTTATTCAAAATCTTTCCTATAAGCTTCCAAGAGTTGTGTCTTATTTTCGGCAAATCCATTCGTTTACGCGCTAATACATGCATTGCAATTTATTAGTGCTTTTGGTGAATCAACGAATGTTGGTACTTTTTGGTTATTCACAATCTTTTCTATAAGCTTCCAAGAGTTGTGTCTTATTATGGGCTAATCCATTCGTTTCGGCTCTAAAACATGCTTTGCAAGTTATTGTTGGTTTTGGTGAATCAACGAATGTTGGTCCTTTTTGCGTTATTCAAAATCTTTCCTATAAGCTTCCTAAAGTTGTGTCTTATTTTGGGCAAATCCATTCGTTTAGACTCTAAAACATGCATTGCGTGTTATTGGTGCTTTCGGTGAATCAACGAATGTTTGTCCTTTTTGTGTTATTCACAATCTTTCCTATTATCTTCCAAGAATTGTGTCGTATTTTGGGCAAATCCATTCGTTTAGCCTCTAAAACAATATGCAATGCACGTTATTGGTGCTTTTGGTGAATCAACGAATGCTGGTCCTTTTTTGTGTTACTCACAATCTTTCCTATATGTTTCCAAGAGTTGTCTTATTTGGGAAAATCCATTCGTTTAGGCTCTAAATCATGCATTGCAAGTTATTGGTGCTTTTGCTGAATCAACGAATGTTATTTCTTTTTGTGTTATTCACAACCTTTCCTATTAGCTTTCAAGAGCTGTGTCTTATACATTAGTTTAGCCTCTAAAACATGCATTGCTCGTTATTGGTGCTTTTGGTGAATCAACGAATGTTGGTCCTTTTTGTGTTATTCACAATCTTTCCTATAAGCTTCCAACAGTTGTGTCTTATTTTGGACAAATCTATTCGTTTAAGCTTTAAAACATGCATTGCAAGTTATTGGTGCTTTTGATGAATCAATGAATGTTGGTCCTTTTTGTGTTATTCACAATCTTTCCTATAAGCTTCCAAGAGTTGTGTCTTATCCATTTGTTTAGGCTCTAAAACATGCATTGCAAGTTATTGGTGCTTTTGTTGAATCAACGAAAGTTGGTCCTTTTTTTGTTATTCACAATCTTTCCTATAAGCTTCCAAGAGTTGTGTCGTATTTTGGGCAACTCCATTTGCATGTTATTGGTGCTTTTGGCAAATCAACGAATGTTTGTCGTTTTTGTGTTAATCATAATCTTTCCTATAAGCTTCCAAGAGTTGTGTCTTATTATGGGCTAATCCATTCGTTTAGGCTCTAAAACATGCATTGCAAGTTATTGGTGGTTTTGGTGAATCAACGAATGTTGGTCCTTTTTGCGTTATTCAAAATCTTTCCTATAAGCTTCCAAAAGTTTTTTTTTTTTTTTAAAAGGAACCGATACTTGCATAGAATCAAAAGCAAGAGTTAGGCGAGATAGTCCAAAGTGGACTCTCGACATTTACAAAAACATCAAAGCAAACATGAAAAAAGCTCAAAAAAGGAACTAATGAGGGAACCTTAAGTAAGGAACACCTCGACAATCAAGCAAAGCTAAACCAATCACTTTACGACTACATCTATCACTACCAAAACTATCAAAGGTCTTCAAATCACAAGCTTCATTAGCCAATAGATCAGCTACTGAATTTCCTTCCCGAAAGATATGCGACAACTTCACTTCCATTTGACAAAGAAGCACCCGAATCATTTGCAGCAAAGCGGCGATCTTCCAATTCCCACAACCGCCCGAAGCCACCAACGTCACCAACACTTGTGCATCCAATTCAACATGAACCCTCCAAAAACCCTTTTCAAAACACAACTCCAGACCACGCAACAGCCCCCAAGCTTCCGCCTCCATATTGGTACCAATACCAAAATCGTGATGAAAAGCAAAAATAATATTGCCCTCATGATCCCGAACAACACCGCCACCAGCAGCCTCCCCCGGATTCCCCCTAGAACAACCATCCGCGTTTAACTTTACCCAAGGAAACCTCGGACAACGCCAATCCACCACCTTAATCTCCTTACCACTCGGCCCCACTCTTTGAAACTTCCACAACTTCCCAACCTCAAAATGGCCCGACCAGCCAATCTTAACCCCAATAAGACGAATCGTATCAACGTATCTCAACACCTTTCCAATGATCTTAGACGGCACAATGCGAATCATCCTATGCTTCGAGTCATTACGAGCAGCCCATAAAAACCAAATGATCAAAACCGGAATCAGGCCCCGAACATGACCCGGCTTGACCCCACTCAACCATCCAACCTTTGCCTCATTCAATGTACAAAGCACATTGACATTGAAGAGGTCCCCAAAAAAACTCCAAACATGCCGAGCCGCCGCCCCTGACCAAATAATATGATCAATCGACTCCATCTCTCGACAACATTGGCACTTAGAAATCAAATAAACACCATTCGCCTGAAGATTACTATCAGAAGGAATCCACCCAAAGTGCAACTTCCAACAAAAAAACGAAATATGAGGCATAATCGATTTATGCCAAAACCACTTAGCCTCATCCACCGGTTCATTTGGAGTTCTCACCAACTCCCACGCAGATTTTGCCGAGAAACATCCATTAGAAGAAGGTTTCCACACCGGAACATCCTTCTTCTCCACACTCGGCCGAATCTCCAAAATAGACTCAACCAAATCCTCGGCGAGCCTCTCCCTTAAGAGCGCCACATTCCAACGGCCATCAACCAAAAAATCAGCAACTCGAGCATCCACTGGACCCCTAACCCTTTGACGTGAAGCTAATGTCTCCGGGCCGCACCAATGGTCATGCCAAAACGAGATATGACCTTCTCCAACAAGCCAAAAAATCTGCTTTTGAGCAGCCTCCCTCGCCTCCACAAGCCGTTTCCAAACCAAAGAACTATGGGACGTCGCCCGAGCCAGCCAAGGAGACGCCCTTTTACAATAATACCCATGCAAACAAGACGCCCAAAGGCATTCCATTTTCCGAAACCTCCACCAAAGCTTAATCGAGAAAGAATCCACCACATCCCAAAGAGACCGAAAGCCCAAGCCACCCTCCAAAACCGGCTTGCACACCTTCTTCCAAGATGCCCAATGCATCCGCTTTCTCGTCTCAAAATTGCCCCATAAAAACCTCGCAAAAATTCCATGCATTTTCTTGATCACCCCCTTAGTAGGACGCATCTCCTGGAAAAAATAGACAGGAATAGTGCTCAATGTTGATTTAATGAGTGTAATCCTACCTCCAGAAGACAACAAATTCAGATTCCCGCCATTCAAATGACCCCTAATCTTATCAATAATCCCCTCAAAATGGACAGCCCTACTACGTCCCACAAAAAGAGGCACTCCAAGATAAGTTAAAGGCAAACTCGTTGGTGAAAAACCGGACAGCCTTTGTATCATCCGACGTCGAGAAGACGAAGCACGCCGTCCCAAAATAAACATACTTTTTTGCACGTTCACCTTTTCACCCGAAACAGCCCCATAAAGCTCAAGGAACCTACACATCCTCCGAACACTCCTTTTAGATCCCTTCAAAAATAACATACAATCATCAGCATAAGCTAAATGAGAAAGCTTAAACATTTTCTTTGTGTCAAAACACATATCCGGATGTTGCGCCATAAGTTGCTCCACGCCCCGTGAGAGGAACTCCGCTGCAATAACAAACAAAGACGGAGAAATAGGGTCACCTTGTCTCAACCCCTGAGACGAAGCAAAGTACCCTGCATTCTCACCATTCACTAAAACCGAGAAGTGACTTGACGAGATGCATGTGTAAATCAACTTCCGCCATCGCTCTCCAAAACCAAACTTTTCTAACATGGCCATCAAGAACCTCCATTGAACTTTATCATACGCTTTCTCCATGTCCAACTTGATGATCAAATTATGCCCTTTCGTCTTAGCATTTAGAGAGTGCACCGTCTCCTGGCCCAGCAAAACATTATCCGCAATCGCCCTCCCTTTAATAAAACCACTTTGATTCGGAGAGATAATCTTAGGCAACACCGCAGCAAGCCTATCATTCAGAATCTTTGAACAAAGCTTATAAAAAGTTGTACAAAGACTAATAGGCTGAAAATCACTCCACCTTTCCGGATTTGCCTTTTTAGGAATCAACACAATAGTGGTGTTAGAGAATCCTAAAGGCAAAACGTTACCCGCAAAAAACCCTTGCACCGCCATGTAAACATCATCCTTAATAATCTCCCAACAATCATGAAAAAACTTTGTCGTGTAGCCATCAGGACCCGCCACACTATCCATTGGCATCCGACAAAGAGTTTCAAAAACCTCTTCCATAGAAGGGCACTCTACCAACATCCGATTCTCCACCTCTGAAACCAATGAAGGAATAAAATCCAAAGAATGCTGCTCTAAGTCCTCATTCCCACCCCCAAGAAAATTTTGAAAGTGAGACACCGCCGAAGACATCAACTCATCTTGGCCCTCAACCAATTGATCCCCCACCAAGATTTTATTGATTCTTCCCCGAGCCCTCCTTTTCTTCACACAAGCTTGATAAAACTTTGTGTTTCTCTCACCATCCCTCATCCAATTACAAGCAGCCCTTTGTTTCCACATATCCTCTTGCATAGAAACCCGCAACGTCAATTCAGCATTCCACCTATTGAGATCAATCAAATTAACCTCAGAAGGGTCACGGTCAAATGCAAGCTCCGCCTTTTTCACCCTTTCCTCCATCTCTTTCATCTTCACATCGACATCCCCAAACTCATTCCAATTCCACGACTTTAGCCTAAACTGCAGCCGTTTCAATTTCTCCCAAAGCCCTCTCAAACCCGAAGTCCGACAAGGAAGCCTCCAATTCTCCTCCACCATCCTTTTGAACTCTCCATGCCGCAACCACATATTCTGAAACCTAAAAGAAGATTTCCTCCTCCTTTGCTGCCTCATAAATTCGAACAACAATGGACAATGATCAGATTGCCTTCTCGCAAGGTGAGTCACCGAAGAAACCTCAAATAAATCAGTCCAACCGCTATTCACCATAACACGATCCAATCTGCCCCACGCTCCCCTTTTGTTCGTCCAAGTGAATTGGCCCCCTGTAAACCCCACGTCAAACAGCCCCGTTTCAGCAAGCACCGTGTTGAAGTCATTGATCTCACCCAACTTAGGCCGACCCTTTCCCCGTCTTTCCGTCACCGAAGTAACCGTGTTAAAGTCACCCCCAACACACCACGGCTCATTGGTACAAACAGCCCTCAAACCATCCCAAAGCTCAACTCTCCCATGCCGAGTAGTAGATGCATTCACAAAAGTCATAAAAACAGAAATCTGCAAAACCGAATCCTCCACCTTACAATGTACAAATTGAGGATGGTCTTCAACCACCTCAATTTGAACAGAATCCTCAAACATAATCCAAATTTTCCTCGAAGAATTAACAATCAAAGAAGGAAAATTAAATCTCCTAGGAAACCTCCAATCAGCATCAATTAAAGGTTCTAACAATACTAAAATTTTAGGCTTCAAGTCACGCCTCAAAGCCATAAGTTTATCTTGTGCGGGTTCATTCCCAACACCTCTAATATTCCAAATTAGTGTTTTAAACATTGGAACGGATAACAACACCCTTACCTCTCCTCGAAGTCATTCGAGAAAGCTGATCCTCAACCTCTTTAGACGCCGTCTCATCTCCTGACGGATCTGAAAGGCCACCCTCACTTATTGTTCCACGCCTTGACCTCCTTTTCGCCAATCTGTGTTTCTCATAAATCAGCGAATGGTTGTCCTTTTTGTGTTATTCAGAATCTTTCCTATAAGCTTCCAAGAGTTGTGTCTTATTTTGGACAAATCCATTCGTTTATGCTCTAAAACATGCTTTGCACGTTATTGGTGCTTATGGTGAATCAACGAGTATTGGTCCTTTTTGTGTTATTCATAATCTTTCCAATAAGCTTACAAGAGTTGTGTCTTATCCATTCGTTAGGCTCTAAAACATGCATTGCACGTTATTGGTGCTTTTGGTGAACCAACGAATGTTTGTCCTTTTTGTATTATTCACTATCTTTCCTATAAGCTTCCAAGATTTGTGTCTTATTTTGGGCTAATCCATTCGTTTACGCTCTAAAACATGCATTGCAAGTTATTGGTGCTTTTGGTGAATCAACGAATGTTGGTCATTTTTGTGTTATTCACAATCTTTCCTATAAGTTTCCAAGTGTTGTGTCGTATTTTGGGCATATCCATTCGTTTAGACTCTAAAACATGCATCGCGTGTTATTGGTGCTTTTGGTGAATTAACGAATGTTTGTCCTTTTGATGTTAATCACAATCTTTCTTATTATCTTGCAAGAGCTGTGTCGTATTTTGGGCAAAACCATTCGTTTAGGCTCCAAAACAACATGCATTGCACGTTATTGGTGCTTTTGGTGAATCAACGAATGCTGGTCCTTTTTGTGTTATTCGCAATCTTCCCTATATGTTTCAAAGAGTTGTGTCTTATTTGGGAAAATCCATTCGTTTAGGCTCTAAAATATGCATTAAACGTTATTGGTGCTTTTGGTGAATCAACGAATGTTAGTCCTTTTTGTGTTACTCACAATCTTTCCTATAGGCTTACAGAAGTTGTGTCGTATTTTGGGTAAATCCATTGGTTTAGATTCTAAAACATGCATTGCAAGTTATTGGTGCTTCCGGTGAATCGACGAATGTTGGTCCTTTTTGTCTTATTCACAATCTTTCCTATAGCCTTCCAAGAGTTGTGTCTTATTTTGGGCGAATCCATTCATTTAGGCTCTAATACATGCATTGCACGTTATTGGTGCTTTTGGTGAACCAACGAATGTTTGTCCATTTTGTGTTATTCACTATCTTTCCTATAAGCTTCCAATATTTGTGTCTTATTTTGGGCTAATCCATTTGTTTACCCTCTAAAACATGCATTGCAAGTTATTGGTGCTTTTGGTGAATCAACGAATGTTGGTCATTTTGGTGTTATTCACAATCTTTCCTATAAGCTTCCAATAGTTGTGTCGTATTTTTTGCAAATCCATTCGTTTAGGCTCTAAAACATGCATTGCAAGTTATTGGTGCTTTTTGTGAATCAACGAATGTTGGTCATTTTTGTGTTATTCACAATCTTTCCTATAATCTTCTAATAGTTGTGTCGTACTTTTGGCAAATCCATTCGTTTAGGCTCTAAAACATGCATTGGACGTATTGGTGTTTTGGTGAATAAACGAATGTTGGTCCATTTTTTGCTATTCACAATCTTTCCTATAAGCTTCCAAGAATTGTGTCTTATTTTTGGCTAATCCATTCGTTTAGGCTCTAAAACATGCATTGAGAGTTATTGGTGCTTTTGGTGAATCAACGAATGTTGGTCCTTTTTGTGTTATTCACAATCTTTCATAGAAGCTTCCAAGAGTTGTATCTTATCCATTCGTTTAGGCTCAAAAACATGCATTGCACGTTAGTGCTTTTGCTGAATCAAACAATGTTGGTCCTTTTTGTGTGATTCACAATCTTTCCTATAAGCTTCCAAGAGTGGTGTCGTATTTTGGGCAAATCCATTCGTTTAGGCTAGAAAACATGCATTGCACGTTATTGGTGCTTTTGGTGAATAAACGAATGTTGGTACTTTTTGTGTTATTCACAATCTTTCCTATAAGCTTCCAATAGTTTTTTTTTTTTTTTTTTAAAATATGCATTGCAAGTTATTGGTGCTTTTGGTGAATCAACGAATGTTGAACCTTTTTCTGTTATTCACAATCTTTCCTACAATCTTCCAAGGGTTGTGTCTTATGTTGGACAAATCCATTCGTTTAGGCTCTAAAACATGCATTGCATGTTATTGGTGCTTTTGGTGAACCAACGAATGTTTGTCCATTTTGTGTTATTCACTATCTTTCCTATAAGCTTCCAGTATTTGTGTCTTATTTTGGGCTAATCCATTTGTTTACCCTCTAAAACATGCATTGCAAGTTATTGGTGCTTTTGGTGAATCAACGAATGTTGGTCATTTTTGTGTTATTCACAATCTTTCCTATAAGCTTCCAATAGTTGTGTCGTATTTTTGGCAAATCCTTTCGTTTAGGCTCTAAAACATGCATTGCAAGTTATTGGTGCTTTTGGTGAATCAACGAATGTTGAACCTTTTTGTGGTATTCACAATCTTTCCTATAATCTTCCAAAGGGTTGTGTCTTATGTTGGACAAATCCATTCGTTTAGGCTCTAAAACATGTATTGCACGTTATTGGTGCTTTTGGTGAATCAACGAATGTTGGTCATTTTTGTGTTATTCACAATCTTTCCTATAAGCTTCCAATAGTTGTGTCGTATTTTTGGCAAATCCATTCGTTTAGGCTCTAAAACATGCGTTGGACGTTATTGGTGTTTTGGTGAATAAACGAATGTTGGTCCATTTTTTGTTATTCACAATCTTTCCTATAAGCTTCCAAAAATTGTGTCTTATTTTTGGCTAATCCATTCGTATAGGCTCTAAAACATGCATTGCGAGTTATTGGTTCTTTTGGGGAATCAACGAATGTTGGTCCTTTTTGTGTTATTCACAATCTTTCCTAGAAGCTTCCAAGAGTTGTATCTTATCCATTCATTTAGGCTCAAAAACATGCATTGCACGTTATTGGTGCTTTTGCTGAATCAAAGAATGTTGGTCCTTTTTGTGTGATTCACAATCTTTCCTATAAGCTTCCAAAAGTGGTGTCGTATTTTGGGCAAATCCATTTAGGCTAGAAAACATGCATTGCATATTATTGGTGCTTTTGGTGAATAAACGAATGTTGGTACTTTTTGTGTGATTCACAATCTTTCCTATAAGCTTCCAATAGGATTTTTTTTTTTTTTTTTCAAATATGCATTGCAAGTTATTGGTGCTTTTGGTGAATCAACGAATGTTGAACCTTTTTGTGTTATTCACAATCTTTCCTATAATCTTCCAAGGGTTTTTTTTTTTTTTTAAAGAAACCGAAACTTTCATTGAATCAAAAGCAAGAGTTAGTCGAGATAGTCCAAAATGGACTCTCGACGCTTACAAAAAATCAAAGCAAACATAAAAAAAGCTCAAAAAAGGAACTAATGAGGGAACCTTAAGTAAGGAACACCTCGACAATCAAGCAAAGCTAAACCAATCACTTTACGACTACATCTATCACTACCAAAACTATCAAAGGTCTTCAAATCACAAGCTTCATTAGCCAATAGATCAGCTACTGAATTTCCTTCCCGAAAGATATGCGACACCTTCACTTCCATTTGACAAAGAAGCACCCGAATCCTTTGCAACAAAACGGCGATCTTCCAATTCCCACAACCGCCCGAAGCCACCAACGTCACCAACACTTGTGCATCCAATTCAACATGAACCCTTAAAAAACCCTTTTCAAAACACAACTCCAGACCACGCAACAGCCCCCAAGCTTCCGCCTCCATATTGGTACCAATACCAAAATAGTGATGAAAAGCAAAAAGAATATTGCCCTCATGATCCCGAACAACACCACCACCAGCAGCCTCCCCCGGATTCCCCCTAGAACAACCATCCGTGTTTAACTTTACCCAAGGAAACCTCGGACAACGCCAAACCACCACCTTAATCTCCTTACCACTCGGCCCCACTCTTTGAAACTTCCACAACTTCCCAACCTCAAAATGGCCCGACCGGCCAATCTTAACCCCAATAAGACGAATCGTATCAACGTATCTCAACACCTTTCCAATGATCTTAGACGGCACAATGCGAATCATCCTATGCTTCGAGTCATTACGAGCAGCCCATAAAAACCAAATGATCAAAACCGGAATCAGGCCCCGAACATGACCCGGCTTGACCCCACTCAACCATCCAACCTTTGCCTCATTCAATGTACAAAGCACATTGACATTGAAGAGGCCCCCAAAAAAACTCCAAACATGCCGAGCCGCCGCCCCTGACCAAATAATATGATCAATTGACTCCACCTCTCGACAACATTGGCACTTAGAAGCCAAACAAACACCATTAGCCTGAAGATTACTATCAGAAGGAATCCACCCAAAGTGCAACTTCCAACAAAAAAACGAAATATGAGGCATAATCGATTTATGCCAAAACCACTTAGCCTCATCCACCGGTTCATTTGGAGTTCTCACCAACTCCCACGTAGATTTTGCCGAGAAACATCCATTAGAAGAAGGTTTCCACACCGGAACATCCTTCTTCTCCACACTCGGCCGAATCTCCAAAATAGACTCAACCAAATCCTCGGCGAGCCTCTCCCTTAAGAGCGCCACATTCCAACGGCCATCAACCAAAAAATCAGAAACTCGAGCATCCACTGGACCCCTAACCCTTTGACGTGAAGCTAATGTCTCCGGGCCACACCAATGGTCATGCCAAAACGAGATATGACCTTCTCCAACAAGCCAAAAAATCTGCTTTTGAGCAGCCTCCCTCGCCTCCACAAGCCGTTTCCAAACCAAAGAACTATGGGACGTCGCCCGAGCCAGCCAAGGAGACGCCCTTTTACAATAATACCCATGCAAACAAGACGCCCAAAGGCTGTCCATTTTCCGAAACCTCCACCAAAGCTTAATCGAGAAAGAATCCACCACATCCCAAAGAGACCGAAAGCCCAAGCCACCCTCCAAAACCGGCTTGCACACCTTCTTCCAAGATGCCCAATGCATCCGCTTTCTTGTCTCAAAATCACCCCATAAAAACCTCGCAAAAATTCCATGCATTTTCTTGATCACCCCCTTAGTAGGACGCATCACCTGGAAAAAATAGACAGGAATAGTGCTCAATGTTGATTTAATGAGTGTAATCCTACCTCCAGGAGACAACAAATTCAGATTCCCGCCATTCAAATGACCCCTAATCTTATCAATAATCCCCTCAAAATGGACAGCCCTACTACGTCCCACAAAAAGAGGCACTCCAAGATAAGTTAAAGGCAAACTCGTTGGTGAAAAACCGGACAGCCTTTGTATCATCCGACGTCGAGAAGACGAAGGACGCCGTCCCAAAATAAACATACTTTTTTGCACGTTCACCTTTTCACCCGAAACAGCCCCATAAAGCTCAAGGAACCTACACATCCTCCGAACACTCCTTTTAGATCCCTTCAAAAATAACATACAATCATCAGCATAAGCTAAATGAGAAAGCTTAAACCTTTTCTTTGTGTCAAAACACATATCCGGATGTTGCGCCATAAGTTGCTCCACGCCCCGTGAGAGGAACTCCGCTGCAATAACAAACAAAGCCGGAGAAATAGGGTCACCTTGTCTCAACCCCTGAGACGATGCAAAGTACCCTGCATTCTCACCATTCACTAAAACCGAGAAGTGACTTGACGAGATGCATGTGTAAATCAACTTCCGCCATCGCTCTCCAAAACCAAACTTTTCTAACATGGCCATCAAGAACCTCCATTGAACTTTATCATACGCTTTCTCCATGTCCAACTTGATGATCAAATTATGCCCTTTCGTCTTAGCATTTAGAGAGTGCACCATCTCCTGGCCCAGTAAAACATTATCCGCAATCGCCCTCCCTTTAATAAAACCACTTTGATTCGGAGAGATAATCCTAGGCAACACCGCAGCAAGCCTATCATTCAGAATCTTTGAACAAAGCTTATAAAAAGTTGTACAAAGACTAATAGGCCGAAAATCACTCCACCTTTCCGGATTTGCCTTTTTAGGAATCAACACAATAGTGGTGTTAGAGAATCCTAAAGGCAAAACGTTACCCGCAAAAAACCCTTGCACCGCCATGTAAACATCATCCTTAATAATCTCCCAACAATCATGAAAAAACTTTGTCGTGTAGCCATCAGGACCCGCCACACTATCCATTGGCATCCGACAAAGAGTTTCAAAAACCTCTTCCATAGAAGGGCACTCCACCAACATCCGATTCTCCACCTCTGAAACCAACGAAGGAATAAAATCCAAAGAATGCTGGTCTAAGTCCTCATTCCCACCCCCAAGAAAATTTTGAAAGTGAGACACCGCCGAAGACATCAACTCATCTTGGCCCTCAACCAATTGATCCCCCACCAAGATTTTATTGATTCTTCCCCGAGCCCTCCTTTTCTTCACACAAGCTTGATAAAACTTTGTGTTTCTCTCACCATCCCTCATCCAATTACAAGCAGCCCTTTGTTTCCACATATCCTCTTGCATCGAAACCCGCAACGTCAATTCAGCATTCCACCTATTGAGATCAATCAAATTAACCTCAGAAGGGTCACGGTCAAATGCAAGCTCCGCCTTTTTCACCCTTTCCTCCATCTCTTTCACCTTCACATTGACATCCCCAAACTCATTCCAATTCCACGACTTTAGCCTAAACTGCAGCCGTTTCAATTTCTCCCAAAGCCCTCTCAAACCCGAAGTCCGACAAGGAAGCCTCCAATTCTCCTCCACCATCCTTTTGAACTCTCCATGCCGCAACCACATATTCTGAAACCTAAAAGAAGATTTCCTCCTCCTTTGCTGCCTCATAAATTCGAACAACAATGGACAATGATCTGATTGCCTTCTCGCAAGGTGAGTCACCGAAGAAACCTCAAATAAATCAGTCCAACCGCTATTCACCATAACACGATCCAATCTGCCCCACGCTCCCCTTTTGTTCGTCCAAGTGAATTGGCCCCCTGTAAACCCCACGTCAAACAGCCCCGTTTCAGCAACCACCGTGTTGAAGTCATTGATCTCACCCAACTTAGGCCGACCCTTTCCCCGTCTTTCCGTCACCGAAGTAACCGTGTTAAAGTCACCCCCAACACACCACGGCTCATTGGTACAAACAGCCCTCAAACCATCCCAAAGCTCAACTCTCCCATGCCGAGTAGTAGATGCATACACAAAAGTCATAAAAACAGAAATCTGCAAAACCGAATCCTCCACCTTACAATGTACAAATTGAGGATGGTCTTCAACCACCTCAATTTGAACAGAATCCTCAAACATAATCCAAATTTTCCTCGAAGAATTAACAATCAAAGAAGGAAAATTAAATCTCCTAGGAAACCTCCAATCAGCATCAATTAAAGGTTCTAACAATACTAAAATTTTAGGCTTCAAGTCACGCCTCAAAGCCATAAGTTTATCTTGTGCGGGTTCATTCCCAACACCTCTAATATTCCAAATTAGTGTTTTAAACATTGGAACGAATAACAACACCCTTACCTCTCCTCGAAGTCATTCGAGAAAGCTGATCCTCAACCTCTTTAGACGCCGTCTCATCTCCTGACGGATCTGAAAGGCCACCCTCACTTATTGTTCGACGCCTTGACCTCCTTTTCGCCAATCTGTGTTTCTCATAAATCCGAGCAGCAACATCCAAAGCCCTCAGTTCCTGATCGTCTAAGTCCGGACTCTCAAAAGAACCATCCGACTCATCCCCTGATTCATTAATTTGGTGTTGAATTCGTTGCACCGAATTCTCAAAAAAAGGTGATTTATACGATGTGATCGCCATCGACGAACCAGCCTCATCTCCATCCAAAACCATATTTCGAACCCTTTCATAGTTTCTCCTGATTTGTTCTCCACGTTCCTGAGTGTCTAATGAATTTCCAGAGCCCTCAATACGTTCACCATCACTCAAATTCAAACCAGGAGAAATTTGCAATTTTTCAGAATCGGACACCCCTGCGCGCGCGCCAAGTTCCTTGTGCCCCACTCCTAGTCCCACACCCGGTAGGACTCCTAATTCCACCCCCAAGGTTTCCTTCACCAACAAGGAGTCCTGCCCCACTCCTAGTCCCACACCAGGTAGGACTCCTAATTCCACCCCCAAGGTTTCCTTCACCAACAAGGAGTCCTGCCCCACTCCTAGTCCCACACCCGGTAGGACTCCTAATTCCACCCCCAAGGTTTCCTTCACCAACAAGGAGTCCTCCTTAGGCTGTGGGTCAACCAAAACAGCCTCACCACCTTGTTGCACCACCGGGGGCCTTTTTAAAATCGTAACCGGTCCGGGCATCTCCCCTTGCACACCCCGCGTGCCATGCGTGCCCAGTGTTGTGCGCGACGGGCCATCATTGGCACGGCGCGAGGGCACCTCCGTTCTCCTCACGGTACGACCCAATCCCCTCCTCAACGAACGTCCTCGACCACCACGCGACTTAGATCGACGTCCTTGCTGTTCATGAACAGCCTTATTCACCACCTTTCCATTAACAAAACACCTCTCTTTACTATGTCCGACATGATTACACACCGTGCAATAATGGGGACGATCTCCATAAACAACTTTTTGCCAAAAACTTCCTTCCGGGCCATCAATGAAAATCTCCTTAATTTCCTCCGCAAGCAAATCAATTTCAACACAAGCCCTAGCACAACTTGGCCTAATTACCTTGGCTGTAGATTCATCAATACGTAACGGTGTCCCAATCAAAGACATAATATCATGCAACGCCTCCTTGTGATGCATGACAATGGGCAGCCGTGGCAATGATACCCAAACCGGCACTACCGAAGATTCTGACTTTGGATCAAAACTCGGGGACCACTTAAAAATCCGCATCGGAAAACCCTGAACCATCCACGATTGTCTCGACCACAACCTCGTGGAATCATCCTCCAAAGTAATCTGAATGAAAACATGCCTCGCATCAATGTCTCCCAACGAGAAAGAACCCCTTAACCCCAACTTCAAAAACCAAGTTTGCAAATCCTCCGGGGACGGACGTCCATGAGAAAATTTTCCAACCAATGCATATTTGAATTGCAACGCAAAGCAATCAAAATCAGATTTGTTAAATCTAATTGCGGGTTTCCCTTGATATGTAAACGCCTTCTTCGGTTTCGTTACACGGGTGCCAAGTGCAAAAATAGGATCATCAGCAAACGATTTGCTAATCGCCCTCGGTGACAAATCCCTCTTGCCCACCAAAGAGTGATCAAACAATCTAACAAACGAACGGCTTTGAGACTTCACGTTAGTTTTAGGATCCAACTTTCCTCCCTCAACTTGATCACGAATCCTATTCGGAAAAGACTCCTTGAGCGATGGGAACTCCGGTAAAATCCCATCCTTCGGCTGCTCAACGGCGGTAGGTGGTGGCTGCACATCGGAAGAAATCAAGACGCGTCGTGGAAGTAACGCGTTGTCAACAACCGACGGAAGATTGACGTCGGAAGTTGATGCCGCCGACTTGCATGGCGGTGGAACGGACGGGCCCGGTGGCTGATCCACCGGGCAAGGCTGATCGGAGGCGTCGGCCTCCATGCACGGCGGCTAAAGGCCGCGGCGCGAAACCCTAGGAGAAAAAAGAAAAATTCGCCCAAAGAGGAGAGAGTTTTGAGCTTCTAAGAGTTGTGTCGTAGCTTCTAATCTTCCAAGGGTTGTGTCTTTTGTTGGACAAATCCATTCGTTTAGGCTCTAAAACATGCATTGCACGTTATTGGTGCTTTTGGTGAATCAACGAATATTGGTCCTTTTGTGTTATTCATAATCTTTCCTATAAGCTTACAAGAGTTGTGTCTTATCCATTCCTTAGGACCTAAAACATGCATTGCACGTTATTGGTGCTTTTGTTGAACCAACGAATGTTTGTCCTCTTTGTATTATTCACTATCTTTCCTATAAGCTTCCAAGATTTGTGTCTTATTTTGGGCTAATCCATTCGTTTAATCTCTAAAACATGCATTGCATGTTATTGGTGCTTTTGGTGAACCAACAAATGTTTGTCCATTTTGTGTTATTCACTATCTTTCCTATAAGCTTCCAGTATTTGTGTCTTATTTTGGGCTAATCCATTTGTTTACCCTCTAAAACATGCATTGCAAGTTATTGGTGCTTTTGGTGAATCAACGAATGTTGGTCTTTTTTGTGTTATTCACAATCTTTCCTATAAGCTTCCAATAGTTGTGTCGTATTTTTGGCAAATCCATTCGTTTAGGCTCTAAAACATGCGTTGGACGTTATTGGTGTTTTGGTGAATAAAAGAATGTTGGTCCATTTTTTGTTATTCACAATCTTTCCTATAAGTTTCCAAGAATTGTGTCTTATTTTTGGCTAATCCATTCGTTTAGGCTCTAAAACATGCATTGCGAGTTATTGGTGCTTTTGGGGAATCAACGAATGTTGTTCCTTTTTGTGTTATTCACAATCTTTCCTAGAAGCTTCCAAGAGTTGTCTCTTATCCATTCATTTAGGCTCAAAAACATGCATTGCACGTTATTGGTGCTTTTGCTGAAACAAAGAATGTTGGTCCTTTTTGTGTGATTCACAATCTTTCCTATAAGCTTCCAAGAGTGGTGTCGTATTTTGGGCAAATCCATTCGTTTAGGCTAGAAAACATGCATTGCACGTTATTGCTGCTTTTGGTGAATAAACGAAAGTTGGTTCTTTTTGTGTTATTCACAATCTTTCCTATAAGCTTCCAATAGTTTCTTTTTTTTTTTTTTCTTAAAATATGCATTGCATGTTATTGGTGCTTTTGGTGAATCAACGAATGTTGAACCTTTTTGTGGTATTCACAATCTTTCCTATAATCTTCCAAAGGGTTGTGTCTTATGTTGGACAAATCCATTCGTTTAGGCTCTAAAACATGTATTGCACGTTATTGGTGCTTTTGGTGAATCAACGAATATTGGTCCTTTTTGTGTTATTCATAATCTTTCCTATAAGCTTACAAGAGTTGTGTCTTATCCATTCGTTAGGATCTAAAACATGCATTGCACGTTATTGGTGCTTTTGTTGAACCAACGAATGTTTGTCCTCTTTGTATTATTCACTATATTTCCTATAAGCTTCCAAGATTTGTGTCTTATTTTGGGCTAATCCATTCGTTTAATCTCTAAAACATGCATTGCAAGTTATTGGTGCTTTTGGTGAATCAACGAATGTTGGTTATTTTTGTGTTATTCACAATCTTTCCTATAAGTTTCCAAGTATTTTTGGCAAATCCATTCGTTTAGGCTTTAAAACATGCATTGCACATTATTGGTGCTTTTGGTGAATAAATGAATGTTTGTCCTTTTTTAATATTCACAATTTTTCCTATAAGCTTCCAAGAATTGTGTCTTATTTTCGACTAATCCATTCGTTTAGGCTCTAAAACATGCATTGCAAGTTATTGGTGCTTTTGGGTGAATCAACAAATGTTTGTCCTTTTTGTGTGATTCAAAATCTTTCCTATAAGCTTCCAAGAGTTGTGTCTTATTTTGGACAAATCCATTCGTTGAGGCTCTAAAACATGCATTGCACGTTATTGGTTCTTTTAGTGAATCAACGAATGTTGGTCCTTTTTGTGTTATTCAGAATCTTTCCTATAAGCTTCTAAGAGTTGTGTCTAATTTTGGGTAAATCCTTTCGTTGAGGCTCTAAAACATGCATTGCAAGTTATTGGTGCTTTTGGTGAATCAATGAATGTTGGTCCTTTTTGTGTTATTCATAATCTTTCCTCTAAGCTTCCAAGAGTTGTGTCTTATCCATTCGTTAGGCTCTAAAACATGCATTGCATGTTATTGGTGCTTTTGGTGAACCAACGAATGTTTGTCCATTTTGTGTTATTCACTATCTTTCCTATAAGCTTCCAGTATTTGTGTCTTATTTTAGGCTAATCCATTTGTTTACCCTCTAAAACATGCATTGCAAGTTATTGGTGCTTTTGGTGAATCAACGAATGTTGGTCTTTTTTGTGTTATTCACAATCTTTCCTATAAGCTTCCAATAGTTGTGTCGTATTTTTGGCAAATCCATTCGTTTAGGCTCTAAAACATGCGTTGGACGTTATTGGTGTTTTGGTGAATAAACGAATGTTGGTCCATTTTTTCTTATTCACAATCTTTCCTATAAGCTTCCAAGAATTGTGTCTTATTTTTGGCTAATCCATTCGTTTAGGCTCTAAAACATGCATTGCGAGTTATTGGTGCTTTTGGGGAAGCAACGAATGTTGGTCCTTTTTGTGTTATTCACAATCTTTCCTAGAAGCTTCCAAGAGTTGTCTCTTATCCATTCATTTAGGCTCAAAAACATGCATTGCACGTTATTGGTGCTTTTGCTGAATCAAAGAATGTTGGTCCTTTTTGTGTGATTCACAATCTTTCCTATAAGCTTCCAAGAGTGGTGTCGTATTTTGGGCAAATCCATTCGTTTAGGCTAGAAAACATGCATTGCACGTTATTGCTGCTTTTGGTGAATAAACGAATGTTGGTTCTTTTTGTGTTATTCACAATCTTTCCTATAAGCTTCCAATAGTTTTTTTTTTTTCTTAAAATATGCATTGCAAGTTATTGGTGCTTTTGGTGAATCAACGAATGTTGAACCTTTTTGTGGTATTCACAATCTTTCCTATAATCTTCCAAAGGGTTGTGTCTTATGTTGGACAAATCCATTCGTTTAGGCTCTAAAACATGTATTGCACGTTATTGGTGCTTTTGGTGAATCAACGAATATTGGTCCTTTTTGTGTTATTCATAATCTTTCCTATAAGCTTACAAGAGTTGTGTCTTATCCATTCGTTAGGATCTAAAACATGCATTGCACGTTATTGGTGCTTTTGTTGAACCAACGAATGTTTTTCCTCTTTGTATTATTCACTATCTTTCCTATAAGCTTCCAGTATTTGTGTCTTATTTTGGGCTAATCCATTCGTTTACGCTCTAAAACATGCATTGCAAGTTATTCGTGCTTTTGGTGAATCAACGAATGTTGGTCATTTTTGTGTTATTCACAATCTTTCCTATAAGTTTCCAATAGATGTGCCGTATTTTTGGCAAATCCATTCGTTTAGGCTTTAAAACATGCATTGCACATTATTGGTGCTTTTGGAGAATAAATGAATGTTTGTCCTTTTTTAATATTCACAATCTTTCCTATAAGCTTCCAAGAATTGTGTCTTATTTTCGGCTAATCCATTCGTTTAGGCTCTAAAACATGCATTGCAAGTTATTGGTGCTTTTGGGTGAATCAACGAATGTTTGTCCTTTTTGTGTGATTCAAAATCTTTCCTATAAGCTTCCAAGAGTTGTGTCTTATTTTGGACAAATCCATTCGTTGAGGCTCTAAAACATGCATTGCACGTTATTGGTTCTTTTAGTGAATCAACGAATGTTGGTCCTTTTTGTGTTATTCACAATCTTTCCTATAAGCTTCTAAGAGTTGTGTCTAATTTTGGGTAAATCCTTTCGTTGAGGCTCTAAAACATGCATTGCAAGTTATTGGTGCTTTTGGTGAATCAATGAATGTTGGTCCTTTTTGTGTTATTCATAATCTTTCCTCTAAGCTTCCAAGAGTTGTGTCCTATCCATTCGTTAGGCTCTAAAACATGCATTGCATGTTATTGGTGCTTCTGGTGAACCAACGAATGTTTGTCCATTTTGTGTTATTCACTATCTTTCCTATAAGCTTCCAGTATTTGTGTCTTATTTTGGGCTAATCCATTTGTTTACCCTCTAAAACATGCATTGCAAGTTATTGCTGCTTTTGGTGAATCAACGAATGTTGGTCTTTTTTGTGTTATTCACAATCTTTCCTATAAGCTTCCAATAGTTGTGTCGTATTTTTGACAAATCCTTTCGTTTAGGCTCTAAAACATGCATTGCAAGTTATTGGTGCTTTTGGTGAATCAACGAATGTTGGTCATTTTTGTGTTATTCACAATCCTTCCCATAAGCTTCCAATAGTTGTGTCGTATTTTTGGCAAATCCATTCGTTTAGGCTCTAAAACATGCGTTGGACGTTATTGGTGTTTTGGTGAATAAACGAATGTTGGTCCATTTTTTGTTATTCACAATCTTTCCTCTAAGCTTCCAAGAATTGTGTTTTATTTTTGGCTAATCCATTCGTTTAGGCTCTAAAACATGCATTGCGAGTTATTGGTGCTTTTGGGGAATCAACGAATGTTGGTCCTTTTTGTGTTATTCACAATCTTTCCTAGAAGCTTCCAAGAGTTGTATCTTATCCATTCATTTAGGCTCAAAAACATGCATTGCACGTTATTGTTACTTTTGCTGAATCAAAGAATGTTGGTCCTTTTTGTGTGATTCACAATCTTTCCTATAAGCTTCCATGAGTGGTGTGCTATTTGGGCAAATCCATTCGTTTAGGCTAGAAAACATGCATTGCACGTTATTGGTGCTTTTGCTGAATCAAAGAATGTTGGTCCTTTTTGTGTGATTCACAATCTTTCCTATAAGCTTCCAAGAGTGGTGTCGTATTTTGGGCAATCCATTCGTTTAGGCTAGAAAACATGTATTGCACGTTATTGCTGCTTTTGGTGAATTAACGAATGTTGGTCCTTTTTTTGTTATTCACAATCTTTCCTAAGCTTCCAATAGTTTTTTTTTTTTTTTTAAACATGCATTGCAAGTTATTGGTGCTTTTCGTGAATCAACGAATGTTGAACCTTTTTGTTTTATTCACAATCTTTCTTATAAGCTTCCAAAAGTTGTGTCGTATTTTGGGTAAATCCATTCGTTTATGCTCTAAAACATGCATTGCAAGTTATTGGTGCTTTTGGGTGGATAACCGAATGGTTGTCCTTTTTGTGTTATTCAGAATCTTTCCTATAAGCTTCCAAGAGTTGTGTCTTATTTTGGACAAATCCATTCGTTTAGGCTCTAAAACATGCATTGCACGTTATTGGTGCTTATGGTGAATCAACGAATATTGGTCCTTTTTGTGTTATTCATAATCTTTTCTATAAGCTTACAAGAGTTGTCTTATCCATTCGTTAGGCTCGAAAACATGCATTGCACGTTATTGGTGCTTTTGGTGAACCAAGGAATGTTTGTCCTTTTTGTATTATTCACTATCTTTCCTATAAGATTCCAAGATTTGTGTCTTATTTTGGGCTAATCCATTTGTTTACGCTCTAAACATGCATTGCAAGTTATTGGTGCTTTTGGTGAATCAACGAATGTTGGTCATTTTTGTGTTATTCACAATCTTTCCTATAAGTTTCCAATAGATGTGCTGTATTTTTGGCAAATCCATTCGTTTAGGCTTTAAAACATGCATTGCACATTATTGGTGCTTTTAATGAATAAATGAATGTTTGTCCTTTTTTAATATTCACAATCTTTCCTATAAGCTTCCAAGAATTGTGTCTTATTTTCGGCTAATCCATTCGTTTAGACTCTAAAACATGCATTCCAAGTTATTGGTGCTTTTGGGTGAATCAACGAATGTTTGTCCTTTTTGTGTGATTCAAAATCTTTCCTATAAGCTTCCAAGAGTTGTGTCTTATTTTGGACAAATCCATTCGTTGAGGCTCTAAAACATGCATTGCACGTTATTGGTTCTTTTAGTGAATCAACGAATGTTGGTCCTTTTTGTGTTATTCACAATCTTTCCTATAAGCTTCTAAGAGTTGTGTCTAATTTTGGGTAAATCCTTTCGTTGAGGCTCTAAAACATGCATTGCAAGTTATTGGTGCTTTTGGTGAATCAATGAATGTTGGTCCTTTTTGTGTTATTCATAATCTTTCCTCTAAGCTTCCAAGAGTTGTGTCTTATCCATTCGTTAGGCTCTAAAACATGCATTGCATGTTATTGGTGCTTTTGGTGAACTAACGAATGTTTGTCCATTTTGTGTTATTCACTATCTTTCCTACAAGTTTCCAGTATTTGTGTCTTATTTTGGGCTAATCCATTATTTACCCTCTAAAACATGCATTGCAAGTTATTGGTGCTTTTGGTGAATCAACGAATGTTGGTCATTTTTGTGGTATTCACCATCTTTCCTATAAGCTTCCAATAGTTGTGTCGTATTTTTGACAAATCCTTTCGTTTAGGCTCTAAAACATGCATTGCAAGTTATTGGTGCTTTTGGTGAATCAACGAATGTTGGTCATTTTTGTGTTATTCACAATCTTTCCCATAAGCTTCCAATAGTTGTGTCGTATTTTTGGCAAATCCATTCGTTTAGGCTCTAAAACATGCGTTGGACGTTATTGGTGTTTTGGTGAATAAACGAATGTTGGTCCATTTTTTGTTATTCACAATCTTTCCTATAAGCTTCCAATAATTGTGTCTTATTTTTGGCTAATCCATTCGTTTAGGCTCTAAAACATGCATTGCGAGTTATTGGTGCTTTTGGGGAATCAACGAATGTTGGTCCTTTTTGTGTTATTCACAATCTTTCCTAGAAGCTTCCAAGAGTTGTATCTTATCCATTCATTTAGGCTCAAAAACATGCATTGCACGTTATTGGTACTTTTGCTGAATCAAAGAATGTTGGTCCTTTTTGTGTGATTCACAATCTTTCCTATAAGCTTCCAAGAGTGGTGTGTTATTTTGGGCAAATCCATTCGTTTAGGCTAGAAAACATGCATTGCACTTTATTGGTGCTTTAGGTGAATTAACGAATGTTGGTCCTTTTTTTGTTATTCACAATCTTTCCTAAGCTTCCAATAGTTTTTTTTTTTTTTTTTAAACATGCATTGCAAGTTATTGGTGCTTTTCGTGAATCAACGAATGTTGAACCTTTTTGTTTTATTCACAATCTTTCTTATAAGCTTCCAAAAGTTGTGTCGTATTTTGGGTAAATCCATTCGTTTATGCTCTAAAACATGCATTGCAAGTTATTGGTGCTTTTGGGTGGATAACCGAATGGTTGTCCTTTTTGTGTTATTCAGAATCTTTCCTATAAGCTTCCAAGAGTTGTGTCTTATTTTGGACAAATCCATTCGTTTAGGCTCTAAAACATGCATTGCACGTTATTGGTGCTTATGGTGAATCAACGAATATTGGTCCTTTTTGTGTTATTCATAATCTTTTCTATAAGCTTACAAGAGTTGTCTTATCCATTCGTTAGGCTCTAAAACATGCATTGCACGTTATTGGTGCTTTTGGTGAACCAAGGAATGTTTGTCCTTTTTGTATTATTCACTATCTTTCCTATAAGATTCCAAGATTTGTGTCTTATTTTGGGCTAATCCATTTGTTTACGCTCTAAAACATGCATTGCAAGTTATTGGTGCTTTTGGTGAATCAACGAATGTTGGTCATTTTTGTGTTATTCACAATCTTTCCTATAAGTTTCCAATAGATGTGCCGTATTTTTGGCAAATCCATTCGTTTAGGCTTTAAAACATGCATTGCACATTATTGGTGCTTTTGGTGAATAAATGAATGTTTGTCCTTTTTTATTATTCACAATCTTTCCTATAAGCTTCCAAGAATTGTGTCTTATTTTTGGCTAATCCATTCGTTTAGGCTCTAAAACATGCATTGCAAGTTATGGGTTAATTTTGGTGAATCAACGAATGTTTGTCCTTTTTGTGTGATTCAAAATCTTTCCTATAAGCTTCCAAGAGTTGTGTCTTATTTTGGACAAATCCATTCGTTTAGGCTCTAAAACATGCATTGCACGTTATTGGTTCTTTTAGTGAATCAACTAATGTTGGTCCTTTTTGTGTTATTCACAATCTTTCCCCTAAGCTTCTAAGAGTTGTGTCTAATTTTGGGTAAATCCTTTCGTTGAGGCTCTAAAACATGCATTGCAAGTTATTGGTGGTTTTGGTGAATCAATGAATGTTGGTCCTTTTTGTGTTATTCATATTCTTTCCTCTAAGCTTCCAAGAGTTGTGTCTTATCCATTCGTTAGGCTCTAAAAACATGCATTGCATGTTATTGGTGCTTTTTGTGACCCAACGAATGTTTGTCCATTTTGTGTTATTCACTATCTTTCCTATAAGCTTCCAATATTTGTGTCTTATTTTGAGCTATTCCATTTGTTTACCCTCTAAAACATGCATTGCAAGTTATTGGTGCTTTTGGTGAATCAACGAATGTTGGTCATTTTTGTGTTATTCACAATCTTTCCTATAAGCTTCCAATAGTTGTGTCGTATTTTTGGCAAATCCATTCGTTTAGGCTCTAAAACATGCGTTGGACGTTATTGGTGTTTTGGTGAATAAACGAATGTTGGTCCATTTTTTGTTATTCACAATCTTTCCTATAAGCTTCCAAGAATTGCGTCTTATTTTTGGCTAATCCATTCGTTTAGGCTCTAAAACATGCAATGCGAGTTATTGGTGTTTTGGGGAATCAACGAATGTTGGTCCTTTTTGTGTTATTCACAATCTTTCCTAGAAGCTTTAAAGAGTTGTATCTTATCCATTCATTTAGGCTCAAAAACATGCATTGCACGTTATTGGTGCTTTTGCTGAATCAAAGAATGTTGGTCATTTTTGTGTGATTCACAATCTTTCCTATAAGCTTCCAAGAGTGGTGTGCTATTTTGGGTAAATCCATTCGTTTAGGCTAGAAAACATGCAGTGCACGTTATTGGTGCTTTTGGTGTATAAACGAATGTTGGTCCTTTTTTTGTTATTCAAAATCTTTCCTAAGCTTCCAATAGTTTTTTTTTTTGTTTTTTAAATTATGCATTGCAAGTTATTGGTGCTTTTGGTGAATCAACGAATGTTGAACCTTTTTGTGTTATTCACAATCTTTCCTATAATCTTCCAAGGGTTGTGTCTTATGTTGGACAAATCCATTTGTTTAGGCTCTAAAACATGCATAGCACGTTATTGTTGCTTTTGGTGAATCAACGAATATTGGTCCTTTTTGTGTTATTCAGAATCTTTCCTATAAGCTTACAAGAGTTGTCTTATCCATTCGTTAGGCTCTAAAACATGCATTGCACGTTATTGGTGCTTTTGGTGAACCAACGAATGTTTGTCCTTTTTGTATTATTCACTATCTTTCCTATAAGCTTCCAAGATTTGTGTCTTATTTTGGGCTAATCCATTCGTTTACGCTCTAAAACATGCATTGCAAGTTATTGGTGCTTTTGGTGAATCAACGAATGTTGGTCATTTTTGTGTTATTCACAATCTTTCCTATAAGTTTCCAATAGATGTGCCGTATTTTTGGCAAATCCATTCGTTTAGGCTTTAAAACATGCATTGCACATTATTGGTGCTTTTGGTGAATAAATGAATGTTTGTCCTTTTTTAATATTCACAATCTTTCCTATAAGCTTCCAAGAGTTGTGTCTTATTTTGGACAAATCCATTCGTTTAGGCTCTAAAACATGCATTGCACGTTATTGGTTCTTTTAGTGAATCAACTAATGTTGGTCCTTTTTGTGTTATTCACAATCTTTCCCCTAAGCTTCTAAGAGTTGTGTCTAATTTTGGGTAAATCCTTTCGTTGAGGCTCTAAAACATGCATTGCAAGTTATTGGTGGTTTTGGTGAATCAATGAATGTTGGTCCTTTTTGTGTTATTCATATTCTTTCCTCTAAGCTTCCAAGAGTTGTGTCTTATCCATTCGTTAGGCTCTAAAAACATGCATTGCATGTTATTGGTGCTTTTTGTGACCCAACGAATGTTTGTCCATTTTGTGTTATTCACTATCTTTCCTATAAGCTTCCAATATTTGTGTCTTATTTTGAGCTATTCCATTTGTTTACCCTCTAAAACATGCATTGCAAGTTATTGGTGCTTTTGGTGAATCAACGAATGTTGGTCATTTTTGTGTTATTCACAATCTTTCCTATAAGCTTCCAATAGTTGTGTCGTATTTTTGGCAAATCCATTCGTTTAGGCTCTAAAACATGCGTTGGACGTTATTGGTGTTTTGGTGAATAA
The DNA here is from genome assembly GCA_946800315.1 of Misopates orontium. Classification (NCBI taxonomy): domain Eukaryota; kingdom Viridiplantae; phylum Streptophyta; class Magnoliopsida; order Lamiales; family Plantaginaceae; genus Misopates; species Misopates orontium. The sequence goes on from OX326946.1 coordinate 26,083,411, forward strand.
ACGAATGTTGGTCCATTTTTTGTTATTCACAATCTTTCCTATAAGCTTCCAAGAATTGCGTCTTATTTTTGGCTAATCCATTCGTTTAGGCTCTAAAACATGCAATGCGAGTTATTGGTGTTTTGGGGAATCAACGAATGTTGGTCCTTTTTGTGTTATTCACAATCTTTCCTAGAAGCTTTAAAGAGTTGTATCTTATCCATTCATTTAGGCTCAAAAACATGCATTGCACGTTATTGGTGCTTTTGCTGAATCAAAGAATGTTGGTCATTTTTGTGTGATTCACAATCTTTCCTATAAGCTTCCAAGAGTGGTGTGCTATTTTGGGTAAATCCATTCGTTTAGGCTAGAAAACATGCAGTGCACGTTATTGGTGCTTTTGGTGTATAAACGAATGTTGGTCCTTTTTTTGTTATTCAAAATCTTTCCTAAGCTTCCAATAGTTTTTTTTTTTGTTTTTTAAATTATGCATTGCAAGTTATTGGTGCTTTTGGTGAATCAACGAATGTTGAACCTTTTTGTGTTATTCACAATCTTTCCTATAATCTTCCAAGGGTTGTGTCTTATGTTGGACAAATCCATTTGTTTAGGCTCTAAAACATGCATAGCACGTTATTGTTGCTTTTGGTGAATCAACGAATATTGGTCCTTTTTGTGTTATTCAGAATCTTTCCTATAAGCTTACAAGAGTTGTCTTATCCATTCGTTAGGCTCTAAAACATGCATTGCACGTTATTGGTGCTTTTGGTGAACCAACGAATGTTTGTCCTTTTTGTATTATTCACTATCTTTCCTATAAGCTTCCAAGATTTGTGTCTTATTTTGGGCTAATCCATTCGTTTACGCTCTAAAACATGCATTGCAAGTTATTGGTGCTTTTGGTGAATCAACGAATGTTGGTCATTTTTGTGTTATTCACAATCTTTCCTATAAGTTTCCAATAGATGTGCCGTATTTTTGGCAAATCCATTCGTTTAGGCTTTAAAACATGCATTGCACATTATTGGTGCTTTTGGTGAATAAATGAATGTTTGTCCTTTTTTAATATTCACAATCTTTCCTATAAGCTTCCAAGAGTTGTGTCTTATTTTGGACAAATCCATTCGTTTAGGCTCTAAAACATGCATTGCACGTTATTGGTTCTTTTAGTGAATCAACTAATGTTGGTCCTTTTTGTGTTATTCACAATCTTTCCCCTAAGCTTCTAAGAGTTGTGTCTAATTTTGGGTAAATCCTTTCGTTGAGGCTCTAAAACATGCATTGCAAGTTATTGGTGGTTTTGGTGAATCAATGAATGTTGGTCCTTTTTGTGTTATTCATATTCTTTCCTCTAAGCTTCCAAGAGTTGTGTCTTATCCATTCGTTAGGCTCTAAAAACATGCATTGCATGTTATTGGTGCTTTTTGTGACCCAACGAATGTTTGTCCATTTTGTGTTATTCACTATCTTTCCTATAAGCTTCCAATATTTGTGTCTTATTTTGAGCTATTCCATTTGTTTACCCTCTAAAACATGCATTGCAAGTTATTGGTGCTTTTGGTGAATCAACGAATGTTGGTCATTTTTGTGTTATTCACAATCTTTCCTATAAGCTTCCAATAGTTGTGTCGTATTTTTGGCAAATCCATTCGTTTAGGCTCTAAAACATGCGTTGGACGTTATTGGTGTTTTGGTGAATAAACGAATGTTGGTCCATTTTTTGTTATTCACAATCTTTCCTATAAGCTTCCAAGAATTGCGTCTTATTTTTGGCTAATCCATTCGTTTAGGCTCTAAAACATGCAATGCGAGTTATTGGTGTTTTGGGGAATCAACGAATGTTGGTCCTTTTTGTGTTATTCACAATCTTTCCTAGAAGCTTTAAAGAGTTGTATCTTATCCATTCATTTAGGCTCAAAAACATGCATTGCACGTTATTGGTGCTTTTGCTGAATCAAAGAATGTTGGTCATTTTTGTGTGATTCACAATCTTTCCTATAAGCTTCCAAGAGTGGTGTGCTATTTTGGGTAAATCCATTCGTTTAGGCTAGAAAACATGCAGTGCACGTTATTGGTGCTTTTGGTGTATAAACGAATGTTGGTCCTTTTTTTGTTATTCAAAATCTTTCCTAAGCTTCCAATAGTTTTTTTTTTTGTTTTTTAAATTATGCATTGCAAGTTATTGGTGCTTTTGGTGAATCAACGAATGTTGAACCTTTTTGTGTTATTCACAATCTTTCCTATAATCTTCCAAGGGTTGTGTCTTATGTTGGACAAATCCATTTGTTTAGGCTCTAAAACATGCATAGCACGTTATTGTTGCTTTTGGTGAATCAACGAATATTGGTCCTTTTTGTGTTATTCAGAATCTTTCCTATAAGCTTACAAGAGTTGTCTTATCCATTCGTTAGGCTCTAAAACATGCATTGCACGTTATTGGTGCTTTTGGTGAACCAAGGAATGTTTGTCCTTTTTGTATTATTCACTATCTTTCCTATAAGATTCCAAGATTTGTGTCTTATTTTGGGCTAATCCATTTGTTTACGCTCTAAAACATGCATTGCAAGTTATTGGTGCTTTTGGTGAATCAACGAATGTTGGTCATTTTTGTGTTATTCACAATCTTTCCTATAAGTTTCCAATAGATGTGCCGTATTTTTGGCAAATCCATTCGTTTAGGCTTTAAAACATGCATTGCACATTATTGGTGCTTTTGGTGAATAAATGAATGTTTGTCCTTTTTTAAAATTCACAATCTTTCCTATAAGCTTCCAAGAATTGTGGCTTATTTTTGGCTAATCCATTCGTTTAGGCTCTAAAACATGCATTGCAAGTTATTGGTGCTTTTGGGTGAATCAACGAATGTTTGTCCTTTTTGTGTGATTCAAAATCTTTCCTATAAGCTTCCAAGAGTTGTGTCTTATTTTGGACAAATCCATTCGTTTAGGCTCTAAAACATGCATTGCACGTTATTGGTTCTTTTAGTGAATCAACGAATGTTGGTCCTTTTTGTGTTATTCACAATCTTTCCGATAAGCTTCTAAGAGTTGTGTCTAATTTTGGGTAAATCCTTTCGTTGAGGCTCTAAAACATGCATTGCAAGTAATTGGTGCTTTTGGTGAATCAATGAATGTTGGTCCTTTTTGTGTTATTCATAATCTTTCCTGTAAGCTTCCAAGAGTTGTGTCTTATCCATTCGTTAGGTTCTAAAAACATGCATTGCATGTTATTGGTGCTTTTGGTGAACCAACGAATGTTTGTCCATTTTGTGTTATTCACTATCTTTCCTATAAGCTTCCAATATTTGGGTCTTATTTTGGGCTAATCCATTTGTTTACCCTCTAAAACATTCATTGCAAGTTATTGGTGCTTTTGGTGAATCAACGAATGTTGGTCATTTTTGTGTTATTCACAATCTTTCCTATAAGCTTCCAATAGTTGTGTCGTATTTTTGGCAAATCCATTCGTCTAGGCTCTAAAAATGCCTTGCAAGTTATTGGTGCTTTTGGTGAATCAACGAATGTTGGTCATTTTTGTGTTATTCACAATCTTTCATATAAGCTTCCAATAGTTGTGTCGTATTTTTGGCAAATCCATTCGTTTAGGCTCTAAAACATGCGTTGGACGTTATTGGTGTTTTGGTGAATAAACTAATGTTGGTCCATTTTTTGTTATTCACAATCTTTCCTATAAGCTTCCAAGAATTGTGTCTTATTTTTGGCTAATCCATTCGTTTAGGCTCTAAAACATGCAATGCGAGTTATTGGTGCTTTTGGGGAATCAACGAATGTTGGTCCTTTTTGTGTTATTCACAATCTTTCCTACAAGCTTTCAAGAGTTGTATCTTATCCATTCATTTAGGCTCAAAAACATTTATTGCACGTTATTGGTGCTTTTGCTGAATCAAAGAATGTTGGTCCTTTTTGTGTGATTCACAATCTTTCCTATAAGTTTCCAAGAGTGGTGTCGTATTTTGGGCAAATCCATTCGTTTAGGCTAGAAAACATGCATTGCACGTTATTGGTGCTTTTGGTGAATAAACGAATGTTGGTACTTTTTGTGTTATTCACAATCTTTCCTATAAGCTTCCAATAGTTTTTTTTTTTTTTGTTTTTTAAAATATGCATTGCAAGTTATTGGTGCTTTTGGTGAATCAACGAATGTTGAACCTTTTTGTGTTATTCACAATCTTTCCTATAATCTTCCAAGGGTTGTGTCTTATGTTGGACAAATCCATTCGTTTAGGCTCTAAAACATGCATTGCACGTTATTGGTGCTTTTGGTGAATCAACGAATATTGGTCCTTTTTGTGTTATTCATAATGTTTCCTATAAGCTTACAAGAGTTATGTCTTATCCATTCGTTAGGATCTAAAACATGCATTGCACGTTATTGGTGCTTTTGGTGAACCAACGAATGTTTGTCCTTTTTGTATTATTCACTATCTTTCCTATAAGCTTCCAAGATTTGTGTCTTATTTTGGGCTAATCCATTCGTTTAATCTCCAATACATGCATTACAAGTTATTGGTGCTTTTGGTGAATCAACGAATGTTGGTCATTTTTGTGTTATTCACAATCTTTCCTATAAGTTTCCAATAGATGTGCTGTATTTTTGGCAAATCCATTCGTTTAGGCTTTAAAACATGCATTGCACATTATTGGTGCTTTTAATGAATAAATGAATGTTTGTCCTTTTTTAATATTCACAATCTTTCCTATAAGCTTCCAAGAATTGTGTCTTATTTTCGGCTAATCCATTCGTTTAGACTCTAAAACATGCATTCCAAGTTATTGGTGCTTTTGGGTGAATCAACGAATGTTTGTCCTTTTTGTGTGATTCAAAATCTTTCCTATAAGCTTCCAAGAGTTGTGTCTTATTTTGGACAAATCCATTCGTTGAGGCTCTAAAACATGCATTGCACGTTATTGGTTCTTTTAGTGAATCAACGAATGTTGGTCCTTTTTGTGTTATTCACAATCTTTCCTATAAGCTTCTAAGAGTTGTGTCTAATTTTGGGTAAATCCTTTCGTTGAGGCTCTAAAACATGCATTGCAAGTTATTGGTGCTTTTGGTGAATCAATGAATGTTGGTCCTTTTTGTGTTATTCATAATCTTTCCTCTAAGCTTCCAAGAGTTGTGTCTTATCCATTCGTTAGGCTCTAAAACATGCATTGCATGTTATTGGTGCTTTTGGTGAACTAACGAATGTTTGTCCATTTTGTGTTATTCACTATCTTTCCTACAAGTTTCCAGTATTTGTGTCTTATTTTGGGCTAATCCATTATTTACCCTCTAAAACATGCATTGCAAGTTATTGGTGCTTTTGGTGAATCAACGAATGGTGGTCATTTTTGTGGTATTCACCATCTTTCCTATAAGCTTCCAATAGTTGTGTCGTATTTTTGACAAATCCTTTCGTTTAGGCTCTAAAACATGCATTGCAAGTTATTGGTGCTTTTGGTGAATCAACGAATGTTGGTCATTTTTGTGTTATTCACAATCTTTCCCATAAGCTTCCAATAGTTGTGTCGTATTTTTGGCAAATCCATTCGTTTAGGCTCTAAAACATGCGTTGGACGTTATTGGTGTTTTGGTGAATAAACGAATGTTGGTCCATTTTTTGTTATTCACAATCTTTCCTATAAGCTTCCAATAATTGTGTCTTATTTTTGGCTAATCCATTCGTTTAGGCTCTAAAACATGCATTGCGAGTTATTGGTGCTTTTGGGGAATCAACGAATGTTGGTCCTTTTTGTGTTATTCACAATCTTTCCTAGAAGCTTCCAAGAGTTGTATCTTATCCATTCATTTAGGCTCAAAAACATGCATTGCACGTTATTGGTACTTTTGCTGAATCAAAGAATGTTGGTCCTTTTTGTGTGATTCACAATCTTTCCTATAAGCTTCCAAGAGTGGTGTGTTATTTTGGGCAAATCCATTCGTTTAGGCTAGAAAACATGCATTGCACTTTATTGGTGCTTTAGGTGAATTAACGAATGTTGGTCCTTTTTTTGTTATTCACAATCTTTCCTAAGCTTCCAATAGTTTTTTTTTTTTTTTTTTAAACATGCATTGCAAGTTATTGGTGCTTTTCGTGAATCAACGAATGTTGAACCTTTTTGTTTTATTCACAATCTTTCTTATAAGCTTCCAAAAGTTGTGTCGTATTTTGGGTAAATCCATTCGTTTATGCTCTAAAACATGCATTGCAAGTTATTGGTGCTTTTGGGTGGATAACCGAATGGTTGTCCTTTTTGTGTTATTCAGAATCTTTCCTATAAGCTTCCAAGAGTTGTGTCTTATTTTGGACAAATCCATTCGTTTAGGCTCTAAAACATGCATTGCACGTTATTGGTGCTTATGGTGAATCAACGAATATTGGTCCTTTTTGTGTTATTCATAATCTTTTCTATAAGCTTACAAGAGTTGTCTTATCCATTCGTTAGGCTCTAAAACATGCATTGCACGTTATTGGTGCTTTTGGTGAACCAACGAATGTTTGTCCTTTTTGTATTATTCACTATCTTTCCTATAAGCTTCCAAGATTTGTGTCTTATTTTGGGCTAATCCATTTGTTTACGCTCTAAAACATGCATTGCAAGTTATTGGTGCTTTTGGTGAATCAACGAATGTTGGTCATTTTTGTGTTATTCACAATCTTTCCTATAAGTTTCCAATAGATGTGCCGTATTTTTGGCAAATCCATTCGTTTAGGCTTTAAAACATGCATTGCACATTATTGGTGCTTTTGGTGAATAAATGAATGTTTGTCCTTTTTTATTATTCACAATCTTTCCTATAAGCTTCCAAGAATTGTGTCTTATTTTTGGCTAATCCATTCGTTTAGGCTCTAAAACATGCATTGCAAGTTATGGGTTAATTTTGGTGAATCAACGAATGTTTGTCCTTTTTGTGTGATTCAAAATCTTTCCTATAAGCTTCCAAGAGTTGTGTCTTATTTTGGACAAATCCATTCGTTTAGGCTCTAAAACATGCATTGCACGTTATTGGTTCTTTTAGTGAATCAACTAATGTTGGTCCTTTTTGTGTTATTCACAATCTTTCCCCTAAGCTTCTAAGAGTTGTGTCTAATTTTGGGTAAATCCTTTCGTTGAGGCTCTAAAACATGCATTGCAAGTTATTGGTGGTTTTGGTGAATCAATGAATGTTGGTCCTTTTTGTGTTATTCATATTCTTTCCTCTAAGCTTCCAAGAGTTGTGTCTTATCCATTCGTTAGGCTCTAAAAACATGCATTGCATGTTATTGGTGCTTTTTGTGACCCAACGAATGTTTGTCCATTTTGTGTTATTCACTATCTTTCCTATAAGCTTCCAATATTTGTGTCTTATTTTGAGCTATTCCATTTGTTTACCCTCTAAAACATGCATTGCAAGTTATTGGTGCTTTTGGTGAATCAACGAATGTTGGTCATTTTTGTGTTATTCACAATCTTTCCTATAAGCTTCCAATAGTTGTGTCGTATTTTTGGCAAATCCATTCGTTTAGGCTCTAAAACATGCGTTGGACGTTATTGGTGTTTTGGTGAATAAACGAATGTTGGTCCATTTTTTGTTATTCACAATCTTTCCTATAAGCTTCCAAGAATTGCGTCTTATTTTTGGCTAATCCATTCGTTTAGGCTCTAAAACATGCAATGCGAGTTATTGGTGTTTTGGGGAATCAACGAATGTTGGTCCTTTTTGTGTTATTCACAATCTTTCCTAGAAGCTTTAAAGAGTTGTATCTTATCCATTCATTTAGGCTCAAAAACATGCATTGCACGTTATTGGTGCTTTTGCTGAATCAAAGAATGTTGGTCATTTTTGTGTGATTCACAATCTTTCCTATAAGCTTCCAAGAGTGGTGTGCTATTTTGGGTAAATCCATTCGTTTAGGCTAGAAAACATGCAGTGCACGTTATTGGTGCTTTTGGTGTATAAACGAATGTTGGTCCTTTTTTTGTTATTCAAAATCTTTCCTAAGCTTCCAATAGTTTTTTTTTTTGTTTTTTAAATTATGCATTGCAAGTTATTGGTGCTTTTGGTGAATCAACGAATGTTGAACCTTTTTGTGTTATTCACAATCTTTCCTATAATCTTCCAAGGGTTGTGTCTTATGTTGGACAAATCCATTTGTTTAGGCTCTAAAACATGCATAGCACGTTATTGTTGCTTTTGGTGAATCAACGAATATTGGTCCTTTTTGTGTTATTCAGAATCTTTCCTATAAGCTTACAAGAGTTGTCTTATCCATTCGTTAGGCTCTAAAACATGCATTGCACGTTATTGGTGCTTTTGGTGAACCAACGAATGTTTGTCCTTTTTGTATTATTCACTATCTTTCCTATAAGCTTCCAAGATTTGTGTCTTATTTTGGGCTAATCCATTCGTTTACGCTCTAAAACATGCATTGCAAGTTATTGGTGCTTTTGGTGAATCAACGAATGTTGGTCATTTTTGTGTTATTCACAATCTTTCCTATAAGTTTCCAATAGATGTGCCGTATTTTTGGCAAATCCATTCGTTTAGGCTTTAAAACATGCATTGCACATTATTGGTGCTTTTGGTGAATAAATGAATGTTTGTCCTTTTTTAATATTCACAATCTTTCCTATAAGCTTCCAAGAGTTGTGTCTTATTTTGGACAAATCCATTCGTTTAGGCTCTAAAACATGCATTGCACGTTATTGGTTCTTTTAGTGAATCAACTAATGTTGGTCCTTTTTGTGTTATTCACAATCTTTCCCCTAAGCTTCTAAGAGTTGTGTCTAATTTTGGGTAAATCCTTTCGTTGAGGCTCTAAAACATGCATTGCAAGTTATTGGTGGTTTTGGTGAATCAATGAATGTTGGTCCTTTTTGTGTTATTCATATTCTTTCCTCTAAGCTTCCAAGAGTTGTGTCTTATCCATTCGTTAGGCTCTAAAAACATGCATTGCATGTTATTGGTGCTTTTTGTGACCCAACGAATGTTTGTCCATTTTGTGTTATTCACTATCTTTCCTATAAGCTTCCAATATTTGTGTCTTATTTTGAGCTATTCCATTTGTTTACCCTCTAAAACATGCATTGCAAGTTATTGGTGCTTTTGGTGAATCAACGAATGTTGGTCATTTTTGTGTTATTCACAATCTTTCCTATAAGCTTCCAATAGTTGTGTCGTATTTTTGGCAAATCCATTCGTTTAGGCTCTAAAACATGCGTTGGACGTTATTGGTGTTTTGGTGAATAAACGAATGTTTGTCCATTTTTTGTTATTCACAATCTTTCCTATAAGCTTCCAAGAATTGCGTCTTATTTTTGGCTAATCCATTCGTTTAGGCTCTAAAACATGCAATGCGAGTTATTGGTGTTTTGGGGAATCAACGAATGTTGGTCCTTTTTGTGTTATTCACAATCTTTCCTAGAAGCTTTAAAGAGTTGTATCTTATCCATTCATTTAGGCTCAAAAACATGCATTGCACGTTATTGGTGCTTTTGCTGAATCAAAGAATGTTGGTCCTTTTTGTGTGATTCACAATCTTTCCTAAAAGCTTCCAAGAGTGGTGTGCTATTTTGGGTAAATCCATTCGTTTAGGCTAGAAAACATGCAGTGCACGTTATTGGTGCTTTTGGTGTATAAACGAATGTTGGTCCTTTTTTTGTTATTCAAAATCTTTCCTAAGCTTCCAATAGTTTTTTTTTTTGTTTTTTAAATTATGCATTGCAAGTTATTGGTGCTTTTGGTGAATCAACGAATGTTGAACCTTTTTGTGTTATTCAGAATCTTTCCTATAAGCTTCCAAGAGTTGTGTCTTATTTTGGACAAATCCATTCGTTTAGGCTCTAAAACATGCATTGCACGTTATTGGTGCTTATGGTGAATCAACGAATATTGGTCCTTTTTGTGTTATTCATAATCTTTTCTATAAGCTTACAAGAGTTGTTTTATCCATTCGTTAGGCTCGAAAACATGCATTGCACGTTATTGGTGCTTTTGGTGAACCAAGGAATGTTTGTCCTTTTTGTATTATTCACTATCTTTCCTATAAGATTCCAAGATTTGTGTCTTATTTTGGGCTAATCCATTTGTTTACGCTCTAAAACATGCATTGCAAGTTATTGGTGCTTTTGGTGAATCAACGAATGTTGGTCATTTTTGTGTTATTCACAATCTTTCCTATAAGTTTCCAATAGATGTGCCGTATTTTTGGCAAATCCATTCGTTTAGGCTTTAAAACATGCATTGCACATTATTGGTGCTTTTGGTGAATAAATGAATGTTTGTCCTTTTTTAAAATTCACAATCTTTCCTATAAGCTTCCAAGAATTGTGGCTTATTTTTGGCTAATCCATTCGTTTAGGCTCTAAAACATGCATTGCAAGTTATTGGTGCTTTTGGGTGAATCAACGAATGTTTGTCCTTTTTGTGTGATTCAAAATCTTTCCTATAAGCTTCCAAGAGTTGTGTCTTATTTTGGACAAATCCATTCGTTTAGGCTCTAAAACATGCATTGCACGTTATTGGTTCTTTTAGTGAATCAACGAATGTTGGTCCTTTTTGTGTTATTCACAATCTTTCGGATAAGCTTCTAAGAGTTGTGTCTAATTTTGGGTAAATCCTTTCGTTGAGGCTCTAAAACATGCATTGCAAGTAATTGGTGCTTTTGGTGAATCAATGAATGTTGGTCCTTTTTGTGTTATTCATAATCTTTCCTGTAAGCTTCCAAGAGTTGTGTCTTATCCATTCGTTAGGCTCTAAAAACATGCATTGCATGTTATTGGTGCTTTTGGTGAACCAACGAATGTTTGTCCATTTTGTGTTATTCACTATCTTTCCTATAAGCTTCCAATATTTGGGTCTTATTTTGGGCTAATCCATTTGTTTACCCTCTAAAACATTCATTGCAAGTTATTGGTGCTTTTGGTGAATCAACGAATGTTGGTCATTTTTGTGTTATTCACAATCTTTCCTATAAGCTTCCAATAGTTGTGTCGTATTTTTGGCAAATCCATTCGTCTAGGCTCTAAAACATGCCTTGCAAGTTATTGGTGCTTTTGGTGAATCAACGAATGTTGGTCATTTTTGTGTTATTCACAATCTTTCATATAAGCTTCCAATAGTTGTGTCGTATTTTTGGCAAATCCATTCGTTTAGGCTCTAAAACATGCGTTGGACGTTATTGGTGTTTTGGTGAATAAACTAATGTTGGTCCATTTTTTGTTATTCACAATCTTTCCTATAAGCTTCCAAGAATTGTGTCTTATTTTTGGCTAATCCATTCGTTTAGGCTCTAAAACATGCAATGCGAGTTATTGGTGCTTTTGGGGAATCAACGAATGTTGGTCCTTTTTGTGTTATTCACAATCTTTCCTACAAGCTTTCAAGAGTTGTATCTTATCCATTCATTTAGGCTCAAAAACATTTATTGCACGTTATTGGTGCTTTTGCTGAATCAAAGAATGTTGGTCCTTTTTGTGTGATTCACAATCTTTCCTATAAGTTTCCAAGAGTGGTGTCGTATTTTGGGCAAATCCATTCGTTTAGGCTAGAAAACATGCATTGCACGTTATTGGTGCTTTTGGTGAATAAACGAATGTTGGTACTTTTTGTGTTATTCACAATCTTTCCTATAAGCTTCCAATAGTTTTTTTTTTTTTTGTTTTTTAAAATATGCATTGCAAGTTATTGGTGCTTTTGGTGAATCAACGAATGTTGAACCTTTTTGTGTTATTCACAATCTTTCCTATAATCTTCCAAGGGTTGTGTCTTATGTTGGACAAATCCATTCGTTTAGGCTCTAAAACATGCATTGCACGTTATTGGTGCTTTTGGTGAATCAACGAATATTGGTCCTTTTTGTGTTATTCATAATGTTTCCTATAAGCTTACAAGAGTTATGTCTTATCCATTCGTTAGGATCTAAAACATGCATTGCACGTTATTGGTGCTTTTGGTGAACCAACGAATGTTTGTCCTTTTTGTATTATTCACTATCTTTCCTATAAGCTTCCAAGATTTGTGTCTTATTTTGGGCTAATCCATTCGTTTAATCTCCAATACATGCATTACAAGTTATTGGTGCTTTTGGTGAATCAACGAATGTTGGTCATTTTTGTGTTATTCACAATCTTTCCTATAAGTTTCCAATAGATGTGCTGTATTTTTGGCAAATCCATTCGTTTAGGCTTTAAAACATGCATTGCACATTATTGGTGCTTTTAATGAATAAATGAATGTTTGTCCTTTTTTAATATTCACAATCTTTCCTATAAGCTTCCAAGAATTGTGTCTTATTTTCGGCTAATCCATTCGTTTAGACTCTAAAACATGCATTCCAAGTTATTGGTGCTTTTGGGTGAATCAACGAATGTTTGTCCTTTTTGTGTGATTCAAAATCTTTCCTATAAGCTTCCAAGAGTTGTGTCTTATTTTGGACAAATCCATTCGTTGAGGCTCTAAAACATGCATTGCACGTTATTGGTTCTTTTAGTGAATCAACGAATGTTGGTCCTTTTTGTGTTATTCACAATCTTTCCTATAAGCTTCTAAGAGTTGTGTCTAATTTTGGGTAAATCCTTTCGTTGAGGCTCTAAAACATGCATTGCAAGTTATTGGTGGTTTTGGTGAATCAATGAATGTTGGTCCTTTTTGTGTTATTCATAATCTTTCCTCTAAGCTTCCAAGAGTTGTGTCTTATCCATTCGTTAGGCTCTAAAACATGCATTGCATGTTATTGGTGCTTTTGGTGAACTAACGAATGTTTGTCCATTTTGTGTTATTCACTATCTTTCCTACAAGTTTCCAGTATTTGTGTCTTATTTTGGGCTAATCCATTATTTACCCTCTAAAACATGCATTGCAAGTTATTGGTGCTTTTGGTGAATCAACGAATGGTGGTCATTTTTGTGGTATTCACCATCTTTCCTATAAGCTTCCAATAGTTGTGTCGTATTTTTGACAAATCCTTTCGTTTAGGCTCTAAAACATGCATTGCAAGTTATTGGTGCTTTTGGTGAATCAACGAATGTTGGTCATTTTTGTGTTATTCACAATCTTTCCCATAAGCTTCCAATAGTTGTGTCGTATTTTTGGCAAATCCATTCGTTTAGGCTCTAAAACATGCGTTGGACGTTATTGGTGTTTTGGTGAATAAACGAATGTTGGTCCATTTTTTGTTATTCACAATCTTTCCTATAAGCTTCCAATAATTGTGTCTTATTTTTGGCTAATCCATTCGTTTAGGCTCTAAAACATGCATTGCGAGTTATTGGTGCTTTTGGGGAATCAACGAATGTTGGTCCTTTTTGTGTTATTCACAATCTTTCCTAGAAGCTTCCAAGAGTTGTATCTTATCCATTCATTTAGGCTCAAAAACATGCATTGCACGTTATTGGTACTTTTGCTGAATCAAAGAATGTTGGTCCTTTTTGTGTGATTCACAATCTTTCCTATAAGCTTCCAAGAGTGGTGTGTTATTTTGGGCAAATCCATTCGTTTAGGCTAGAAAACATGCATTGCACTTTATTGGTGCTTTAGGTGAATTAACGAATGTTGGTCCTTTTTTTGTTATTCACAATCTTTCCTAAGCTTCCAATAGTTTTTTTTTTTTTTTTTAAACATGCATTGCAAGTTATTGGTGCTTTTCGTGAATCAACGAATGTTGAACCTTTTTGTTTTATTCACAATCTTTCTTATAAGCTTCCAAAAGTTGTGTCGTATTTTGGGTAAATCCATTCGTTTATGCTCTAAAACATGCATTGCAAGTTATTGGTGCTTTTGGGTGGATAACCGAATGGTTGTCCTTTTTGTGTTATTCAGAATCTTTCCTATAAGCTTCCAAGAGTTGTGTCTTATTTTGGACAAATCCATTCGTTTAGGCTCTAAAACATGCATTGCACGTTATTGGTGCTTATGGTGAATCAACGAATATTGGTCCTTTTTGTGTTATTCATAATCTTTTCTATAAGCTTACAAGAGTTGTCTTATCCATTCGTTAGGCTCGAAAACATGCATTGCACGTTATTGGTGCTTTTGGTGAACCAAGGAATGTTTGTCCTTTTTGTATTATTCACTATCTTTCCTATAAGATTCCAAGATTTGTGTCTTATTTTGGGCTAATCCATTTGTTTACGCTCTAAAACATGCATTGCAAGTTATTGGTGCTTTTGGTGAATCAACGAATGTTGGTCATTTTTGTGTTATTCACAATCTTTCCTATAAGTTTCCAATAGATGTGCCGTATTTTTGGCAAATCCATTCGTTTAGGCTTTAAAACATGCATTGCACATTATTGGTGCTTTTGGTGAATAAATGAATGTTTGTCCTTTTTTAATATTCACAATCTTTCCTATAAGCTTCCAAGAATTGTGTCTTATTTTTGGCTAATCCATTCGTTTAGGCTCTAAAACATGCATTGCAAGTTATGGGTTAATTTGGGTGAATCAACGAATGTTTGTCCTTTTTGTGTGATTCAAAATCTTTCCTATAAGCTTCCAAGAGTTGTGTCTTATTTTGGACAAATCCATTCGTTTAGGCTCTAAAACATGCATTGCACGTTATTGGTTCTTTTAGTGAATCAACGAATGTTGGTCCTTTTTGTGTTATTCACAATCTTTCCTCTAAGCTTCTAAGAGTTGTGTCTAATTTTGGGTAAATCCTTTCGTTGAGGCTCTAAAACATGCATTGCAAGTTATTGGTGGTTTTGGTGAATCAATGAATGTTGGTCCTTTTTGTGTTATTCATAATCTTTCCTCTAAGCTTCCAAGAGTTGTGTCTTATCCATTCGTTAGGCTCTAAAAACATGCATTGCATGTTATTGGTGCTTTGTGCGAACCAACGAATGTTTGTCCATTTTGTGTTATTCACTATCTTTCCTATAAGCTTCCAATATTTGTGTCTTATTTTGGGCTAATCCATTTGTTTACCCTCTAAAACATGCATTGCAAGTTATTGGTGCTGTTGGTGAATCAACGAATGTTGGTCATTTTTGTGTTATTCACAATCTTTCCTATAAGCTTCCAATAGTTTTTTTTAATCAAAAAGAAACCCTTCATAGAAAAACCTCGCAAAAAAAAAATACAATGTTTAAGAGTGCCAAAACAGATGCACTCTTAGCTCATCAAAACAAAAAGCCAACTAAACTACTAGAGAATCTTCAAGCTCAAATAAGCAACAATGCTACTTAGGAAATCTAATATAAGGAACTCCACGACTATCTAATAATGCAAGACCCCTAGCTTTCCGACTACAAATAGTAAAAAACGAATTTGTCTTCAAATCACACGCCTCGTTTGCCAAAAGGTCTGCCACGGCATTACCTTCACGAAAAATATGAGAAAACGAAACATTCATAGCTGAAATCAATTGACGAATCCTTTGAATAAACCTTGCATATTTCCAAAATCCCGCTCTCCTGGACTTCACCAATGCAATCACTGATTGAGCATCCAATTCCACTAAAAGAGTGTGAATTCCATGTTCCCAACAAAGCTCTAATCCACGTAGAAGCCCCCGTAATTCCGCTTCCATATTTGTTGCAGTCCCAACAAAAAAATGAAAGCCCCAAATAATGTTGCCTTGATCATCCCTTAAGACGCCTCCACACGCCGACTCACCCGGATTACCCCTGGAACAGCCGTCCGTGTTCAACTTGAAACCATGCAAAGGTGGAGGACACCAATGCACAACACGAACGTCTCGGCCCGACGGCCCCAATTGCTGAAAATGAAACCTTCGACCAACCTCCCAAGCTCCAACCCAATTCAGCCGAATCCCAGCCAACCTACACGTCTCCAAGTACCGAAAGATTCTGAAAATAATCCTTCCCGGCACCATTTGGATGTCACGATACTTTGAGTCATTCCGAGCAGCCCAAAGAAACCAACCGATCAGAATTGGAATAAGGCCACGAACATGTCCCGGCTTCACCCCATCAATCCACAAAGCCCATGCCTCATTCAACGAACCCACCACTCCCCTATTAACCTTAAAAAGGTTAAAGAAATAGTTCCAAACCTGTTTTGCAATCTCCCCAGACCACAACATATGCTCTAAAGTCTCCACACTACTACAGCATTGACATTTAGAAGCGAGCTCCACCCCCTTAACTTGCATAAGCTGATCCGTAGGAATCCAGCCATTAACAAGTTTCCACCAAAAGAAAGAAATGTGCGGCATCACCAATGA
Organism: Misopates orontium; assembly: GCA_946800315.1. Taxonomy (NCBI): domain Eukaryota; kingdom Viridiplantae; phylum Streptophyta; class Magnoliopsida; order Lamiales; family Plantaginaceae; genus Misopates; species Misopates orontium. The sequence goes on from OX326946.1 coordinate 26,099,560, forward strand.
GTTCCAAAACCAACTAGCACCCACCATCTCTTCATGCTTCACACGCACCACCTCCCACGCTGATTTAGTACTAAAAGCACCATCAGCAGCCGGTTTCCAAATTGCACAATCCACATTCTCCACACACGGCACAATTTGAAGGATTTCAGTCACAAACTCCTCAGGCACTCGTTCTTTCAACAACGAAACATTCCATTGTCCCTCAACCAAAAAATTGGATACCTTAATGTCTACCGGCCCCGAGACTCGCACAGTAGAACCTAAAGTACCATTCCCAATCCAATGATCATTCCAAAAAGAAACATTCCCGCGCCCAATAATCCAGAAAATTTGGGCGTGCGCCAACTCCCTACCCCTCACAAGCCTCTTCCAAATAGATGAACTATGAGAAGAGGCTCGAGCCAACCAAGGAGATGCCCTTCTACAATAATATTCAAATAAACACCTCGTCCAAAGGCTTTCTTGCTGCCGAAACCGCCACCAAAGCTTGATTGAGAAAGACCTCACCACATCCTCAAGCCACCTAAAACCCAATCCTCCTTCACATAAAGGACGGCAAACCTTTTTCCACGACGCCCAATAAAAACTCTTTCTCGTTGCATAATCACCCCATAGAAACCTCGCCAAAATGCCATGAATCTTTTTAACAACAGATTTCGGAGGCTCCATCACTTGGAAAAAGTAAACCGGTATTGAGCAAAGGACCGATTTAATCAAAGTAATACGCCCCCCTGAAGAAAGAAACCTATGGTTCCATGCATTCAAATGACCCCTAATCTTCTCAATGATGATCTCAAAATGCACCGCCAAACGACGCCCAACATGCAAAGGTACCCCTAAATAAATAAGCGGGAGTTGAGTTGAAGTAAAACCCGAAACCCGACTTATCATTCTCTTCCTCGAAGAAGAGGCCCTCCGACTCAACACAAACTTACTCTTTTGTTGGTTAACTTTCTGCCCCGAAACAGCCGAATAAAATTCCAAAAAATTGCAAAGCCGCTTCACACTTCGTTTATTCCCCTTCAAGAAAACCATACAATCATCAGCATAAGCCAAATGTGAAAGCTTAAACCTCTTCTTAGTATCAAAAATCATCTCGGGATGCTGCTCCATAAGTCTCTCCAATCCCCTGGAAAGAAATTCTGCCGCAAGAACAAACAGAGCCGGCGAGATAGGATCCCCTTGTCTCAAACCTTGCAATGAAGGAAAATAACCAGCCGTTTCCCCATTGACAAGCACCGAAAAATGACTAGAGGATATGCAAGTTTTGATCAAATTTCTCCACCTCTCACTAAAGCCAAATTTAGTAAGCATATTCAGCAAAAATTCCCATCGAACCTTATCATATGCTTTCTCCATATCTAATTTAACCATCAAATTATGCCCCAAAGTTTTAGCATTAAGAGAGTGCACCATCTCTTGCGCCAACAAAATATTATCCGCAATAGCTCTATTCTGAATGAATCCACTTTGATTCGGAGAAATAAGCTTTGGCAAAACCTCAGCCAACCGATCATTGAGGATTTTTGAGCAAAGCTTATAGAACGTCGTGCATAGACTAATAGGGCGAAAATCACTCCATCTCTCGGGGTTGTCCTTTTTTGGAATAAGGACAATGGTAGTATTTGAGAAGCTTTTTGGCAAGACATGACCAGCAAAAAAGCTTTGAACAGCCCCATAAACATCTCCCTTAACTACATTCCAGCAAACTTGGAAGAACCGCGCCGTAAAACCATCCGGACCCGCCACACTATCCGGCGACATAGCATCAAGAGTTGCTTTAACCTCTTCCATAGAAGGACAGCAAGCAAGCATATTGTTTTCTTCATCCGTCACCAAAGAAGGTATAAAATCCAAATCATGTGGTTGAAGAAGAGAACCATCACCCCCCAAAAAATTCTGAAAGTAATGAGCAGCCGACCCCATAAGCTCATCTTGATCGGATAACAATCTATCACCATCCAAGATTTTATGTATGCGTCCCCTAGCCCTCCTTTTTTTCACACAAGATTGGTAAAATTTAGTATTTCTTTCACCATCTTTCATCCAATTACACGCAGCCCTTTGTTTCCACATATCCTCTTCCATTGAAACACGAAGAGTATATTCAGCATTACACCTATTCAACGATTCCAAGTTCGCATCCGAAGGATCAGAATCAAAAACCATCTCCGCTAATTTCACCCTCTTTTCCATGTCTTTAATTTTGAGTTTAACATCCCCAAAAACGTTCCAATTCCACCATTTAAGCTTCTGTTGCAAACGTTTCAATTTCTCCCATAAACCTCTCATCCCCGACGCCCTAGTAGGCTGATTCCAACTCTCCATTAACATCGTCATAAAGTTAGTATTTTTGGCAAATCCATTCGTTTAGGCTCTAAAACATGCGTTGGACGTTATTGGTGTTTTGGTGAATAAACGAATGTTGGTCATTTTGTGTTATTCACAATCTTTCCCATAAGCTTCCAATAGTTGTGTCGTATTTTTGGCAAATCCATTCGTTTAGGCTCTAAAACATGCGTTGGACGTTATTGGTGTTTTGGTGAATAAACGAATGTTGGTCCATTTTTTGTTATTCACAATCTTTCCTATACGCTTCCAAGAATTGTGTCTTATTTTTGGCTAATCCATTCGTTTATGCTCTAAAACATGCATTGCGAGATATTGGTGCTTTTGGGGAATCAACGAATGTTGGTCCTTTTTGTGTTATTCACAATCTTTCCTAGAAGCTTCCAAGAGTTGTATCTTATCCATTCATTTAGGCTCAAAAACATGCATTGCACGTTATTGGTACTTTTGCTGAATCAAAGAATGTTGGTCCTTTTTGTGTGATTCACAATCTTTCCTATAAGCTTCCAAGAGTGGTGTGCTATTTTGGGCAAATCCATTCGTTTAGGCTAGAAAACATGCGTTGCACGTTATTGGTGCTTTTGGTGAATTAACGAATGTTGGTCCTTTTTTTGTTATTCACAATCTTTCCTAAGCTTCCAATAGTTTTTTTTTTTTTTTTAAACATGCATTGCAAGTTATTGGTGCTTTTCGTGAATCAACGAATGTTGAACCTTTTTGTTTTATTCACAATCTTTCTTATAAGCTTCCAAAAGTTGTGTCGTATTTTGGGTAAATCCATTCGTTTATGCTCTAAAACATGCATTGCAAGTTATTGGTGCTTTTGGGTGGATAACCGAATGGTTGTCCTTTTTGTGTTATTCAGAATCTTTCCTATAAGCTTCCAAGAGTTGTGTCTTATTTTGGACAAATCCATTCGTTTAGGCTCTAAAACATGCATTGCACGCTATTGTTGCTTATGGTGAATCAACGAATATTGGTCCTTTTTGTGTTATTCATAATCTTTTCTATAAGCTTACAAGAGTTGTCTTATCCATTCGTTAGGCTCTAAAACATGCATTGCACGTTATTGGTGCTTTTGGTGAACCAAGGAATGTTTGTCCTTTTTGTATTATTCACTATCTTTCCTATAAGCTTCCAAGATTTGTGTCTTATTTTGGGCTAATCCATTCGTTTACGCTCTAAAACATGCATTGCAAGTTATTGGTGCTTTTGGTGAATCAACGAATGTTGGTCATTTTTGTGTTATTCACAATCTTTCCTATAAGTTTCCAATAGATGTGCCGTATTTTTGGCAAATCCATTCGTTTAGGCTTTAAAACATGCATTGCACATTATTGGTGCTTTTGGTGATTAAATGAATGTTTGTCCTTTTTTAATATTCACAATCGTTCCTATAAGCTTCCAAGAATTGTGTCTTATTTTTGGCTAATCCATTCGTTTAGGCTCTAAAACATGCATTGCAAGTTATGGGTTAATTTGGGTGAATCAACGAATGTTTGTCCTTTTTGTGTGATTCAAAATCTTTCCTATAAGCTTCCAAGAGTTGTGTCTTATTTTGGACAAATCCATTCGTTTAGGCTCTAAAACATGCATTGCACGTTATTGGTTCTTTTAGTGAATCAACGAATGTTGGTCCTTTTTGTGTTATTCACAATCTTTCCTCTAAGCTTCTAAGAGTTGTGTCTAATTTTGGGTAAATCCTTTCGTTGAGGCTCTAAAACATGCATTGCAAGTTATTGGTGGTTTTGGTGAATCAATGAATGTTGGTCCTTTTTGTGTTATTCATAATCTTTCCTCTAAGCTTCCAAGAGTTGTGTCTTATCCATTCGTTAGGCTCTAAAAACATGCATTGCATGTTATTGGTGCTTTGTGTGAACCAACGAATGTTTGTCCATTTTGTGTTATTCACTATCTTTCCTATAAGCTTCCAATATTTGTGTCTTATTTTGGGCTAATCCATTTGTTTACCCTCTAAAACATGCATTGCAAGTTATTGGTGTTTTTGGTGAATCAACGAATGTTGGTCATTTTTGTGTTATTCACAATCTTTCCTATAAGCTTCCAATAGTTGTGTAGTATTTTTGGCAAATCCATTCGTTTAGGCTCTAAAACATGCGTTGGACGTTATTGGTGTTTTGGTGAATAAACGAATGTTGGTCCATTTTTTGTTATTCACAATCTTTCCTATAAGCTTCCAAGAATTGTGTCTTATTTTTGGCTAATCCATTCGTTTAGGCTCTAAAACATGCAATGCGAGTTATTTGTGCTTTTGGGGAATCAACGAATGTTGGTCCTTTTTGTGTTATTCACAATCTTTCCTAGAAGCTTTCAAGAGTTGTATCTTATCCATTCATTTAGGCTCAAAAACATTTATTGCACGTTATTGGTGCCTTTGCTGAATCAAAGAATGTTGGTCCTTTTTGTGTGATTCACAATCTTTCCTATAAGTTTCCAAGAGTGGTGTCGTATTTTGGGCAAATCCATTCGTTTAGGCTAGAAAACATGCATTGCACGTTATTGGTGCTTTTGGTGAATAAACGAATGTTGGTACTTTTTGTGTTATTCACATTCTTTCCTATAAGCTTCCAATAGTTTTTTTTTTTTGTTTTTTAAAATATGCATTGCAAGTTATTGGTGCTTTTTGTGAATCAACGAATGTTGAACCTTTTTGTGTTATTCACAATCTTTCCTATAATCTTCCAAGGGTTGTGTCTTATGTTGGACAAATCCATTCGTTTAGGCTCTAAAACATGCATAGCACGTTATTGTTGCTTTTGGTGAATAAACGAAAATTGGTCCTTTTTGTGTTATTCGGAATCTTTCCTATAAGCTTACAAGAGTTGTCTTATCCATTCGTTAGGCTCTAAAACATGCATTGCACGTTATTGGTGCTTTTGGTGAACCAACGAATGTTTGTCCTTTTTGTATTATTCACTATCTTTCCTATAAGCTTCCAAGATTTGTGTCTTATTTTGGGCTAATCCATTCGTTTACGCTCTAAAACATGCATTGCAAGTTATTGGTGCTTTTGGTGAATCAACGAATGTTGGTCATTTTTGTGTTATTCACAATCTTTCCTATAAGTTTCCAATAGATGTGCCGTATTTTTGGCAAATCCATTTGTTTAGGCTTTAAAACATGCATTGCACATTACTGGTGCTTTTGGTGAATAAATGAATGTTTGTCCTTTTTTAATATTCACAATCTTTCCTATAAGCTTCCAGAATTGTGGCTTATTTTTGGCTAATCCTTTCGTTTAGGCTCTAAAACATGCATTGCAAGTTATTGGTGCTTTTGGGTGAATCAACGAATGTTTGTCCTTTTTGTGTGATTCAAAATCTTTCCTATAAGCTTCCAAGAGTTGTGTCTTATTTTGGACAAATCCATTCGTTTAGGCTCTAAAACATGCATTGCACGTTATTGGTTCTTTTAGTGAATCAACGAATGTTGGTCCTTTTTGTGTTATTCACAATCTTTCCTATAAGCTTCTAAGAGTTGTGTCTAATTTTGGGTAAATCCTTTCGTTGAGGCTCTAAAACATGCATTGCAAGTAATTGGTGCTTTTGGTGAATCAATGAATGTTGGTCCTTTTTATGTTATTCATAATCTTTCCTGTAAGCTTCCAAGAGTTGTGTCTTATCCATTCGTTAGGCTCTAAAAACATGCATTGCATGTTATTGGTGCTTTTGGTGAACCAACGAATGTTTGTCCATTTTGTGTTATTCACTATCTTTCCTATAAGCTTCCAATATTTGTGTCTTATTTTGGGCTAATCCATTTGTTTACCCTCTAAAACATTCATTGCAAGTTATTGGTGCTTTTGGTGAATCAACGAATGTTGGTCATTTTTGTGTTATTCACAATCTTTCCTATAAGCTTCCAATAGTTGTGTCGTATTTTTGGCAAATCCATTCGTCTAGGCTCTAAAACATGCCTTGCAAGTTATTGGTGCTTTTGGTGAATCAACGAATGTTGGTCATTTTTGTGTTATTCACAATCTTTCATATAAGCTTCCAATAGTTGTGTCGTATTTTTGGCAAATCCATTCGTTTAGGCTCTAAAACATGCGTTGGACGTTATTGGTGTTTTGGTGAATAAACTAATGTTGGTCCATTTTTTGTTATTCACAATCTTTCCTATAAGCTTCCAAGAATTGTGTCTTATTTTTGGCTAATCCATTCGTTTAGGCTCTAAAACATGCAATGCGAGTTATTGGTGCTTTTGGGAAATCAACGAATGTTGGTCCTTTTTGATCCTGTTGCACAGATCTTGCAAACCACTTTGGTGAAATGCTTGCAAATTATCACACGGACACACCTTACGTTCTCAACAGATTGAAAACCTTTTTTCTCCCAAATTTTTTTTACACCAAAATAGACAAATGATACTCAATTTCTTTTAAAGAAAATTGAATGCTAGGACAACATGTAAGCATTCACAAATAAAAGCATCATGCAAAAGTTCCAATTTAATCTTTTTAAATCTAATATGTTTCCCACAAGCATTTAAATCTTAAAAATTAAATTTATTAATTTGATAATTTTCTATTTTTCTATTTCTCACCACAAATTTCTTAGATCTCATATTAGCAATATGTTACCCAAGATATTTGTACACAAGATTTGTTTTTTTTTTTTTTTTTTTTTTTTGCGTAAAATGAAAGACCAAATATGAAGCGATTAGCGATCCCAACTTTGTTGGCACCACCACAAAGTTTAAAATTTTAGAATTCCTGATTTTTATTTTAAAAAACATACCTTATTGAAGAGGGGGGAGAGAGAGAGAGAGATGTGACTAAAGTAGAACAGTAATATATAGAAAATATATTACCGCTGATAAGTGATTCGAGTGACTGCGGTTCAATAGATACCCATATAATTGCTTCTTAGATAGGCGCTCAATGGTGGTGATCGATGGTTAAAGATGATAAAACGCGTGCAGCGGAGTAAAAGAGAAGAGTGATTTGAGAGAGAGGGAGAGAGAGAGAGAGAGAGATTTTGTGTGTACATCAAGTGAGTGTGAAAGAAAACTAAAATGAGAGTGAACAGCAAAAATCTTAATTCTCTGTGTTTAGAAAAATTCAATCATGTGGCGCACTTGGCTAATCTAATAAATTATTTACACTTTTGGGAAAAAAAAAAAGAAAAAAAGGCATATACAATTACAAACACGCAAGAAATATATGAAGTTATTCTCTTTGACTGCTAGAGCTTCAATTATAATCTATTGACATCAAGGGCAGAACCAGGATTTTTTTCTCAGCTCGGGCTACGCTTCACTTAAGTAAATTAAATAAAATATGTATTAAAAATAAAAATATCAAATGTGTAAATTATAATGAGTAATATTCATTGAGTACTACTCAATCCATAACCAATAACATATAGTAGTTCTTTTTTTTTTTTGTACTTTTTTTGCTTAGATCAGTCAAACATTTAAACTATCAAACAAATCATCCAACAAACATATTTTGTGCAAAAGATTATTTTAGTCTCACTTTCAAATTCTCTCAATCAATTTCGACTAAAATAAATATTGATAAAATAAATAAAACCTAATTTTGATGTATATCCAAAGATTTATCAAAAGATAACTAGGATTTGTGTGCACAAGAAGCATCATTTATCTATTTGATGAATATTAACAAAATTTAATAGAGATTCTTGATCAACTTAGAATTAATGAGAACTTGAAATTAAATGTTGACCAATTGTACATGGATATTTAGGGGGTTGAGTTCCTTTTTTAATTTACTAAGATGTGGATTTATTTGGGCCAAAGTGTAATTGTTAGTTGAGTAAATGATAGGACCCCATATTATTTATCTCTACATTATTTTTCAAGTGGGTTACATATTAAATCAAATATATACCCAACGGATTTGGGCCAAATATTGACCTCGGGTGGGAGCCCATCGTGGCGCTCCATATGGGTCCGCCCCTGATTGACATCATAATAAAAGATGAATAGTAAAATTTTAAATTATAAGCAGATATTCAATGAGAAAGATAAAATAATTTTAATATTCACACGCGCGCGCGCACACACACGCGCATATAAATTTCATAACAAGTTATTCATGCTACTTTATATAATAATAGGTGATTTTTATATATATATATATATATATATATATATATATATATATATATATATATATATATATATATATATATATAATCACCTATTATTATATAAAGTAGCATGAATAACTTGTTATGAAATTTATTTGTCCACCTAATTAATATTTTTACATAAAATAGATAATACATAATATTAAATATAAAGGTGGTCAAATATATACATTTGGTCAAAATGAATAATATATTGATTAAAATGCTTAGACTGACTGTAGTCCTCCCAAGCCTAAACACGCACCCGCTCCTGATCAAATCGAATATAAGATCATGTATCGTAGACTTCGTTCAAAACCCCAAAATTTAAGATATTCTTAATCTAATTTCTAAGCCAGTTGATTATTAGGAATGTAATTCTTCAAACGTAAATCATTAAGCTTTTCGTGGGCTTATATTTTTTTATTATACATGTAGCTTAAAAGTGATGCAATATATTTTCTTTGACTATAATGGCACATGACTTTAAGTCCATAAGCCTCACTGTTTTCAAAACCGGCCCGGACCGGCCGGTCGAACCGGTTCGACAGGTGTCCGGACCCCTGGCCGGGCCGGTTAGACCAATAAAACGGGTTGCTGAGCGAACCGATTTCGACCGGAAAAAACCGGCCCAAAACCGGGAACCGGTGGACCGATTTTGACCGGTTGGAACCGGTTCGCCCCTCTAGTTAAAAAAAAAAAAAAATTCTGAAATTACAGAAAAACCCCTAATGTAATCAGCTAAAAATTAAAAAACACGATTCAATTTTTAGCGAAACCCTAACCTCCCTCCACATCCGTCGCTGCCATCCCCTCCACATCCGTCGCTGCCACCCCCTCCACGTCCGTCCGCTCGCCGGCGATTCAAGGCGCTGCCGCGGCGCCTCCTTCTTCGCGCACTCGCGCCGGCGAATCAGGTATATTTTTTTTTTTTTTCTGTTTCGTTTTTACTTTTTCGTTTAAATTAGGTTTTTTTTAATAATATAAATTATATTATGTGTTGATGCGTTGGTTTATGACGAATTGTTGATATATGAAGTGATTATTGATGATTTGTATTACATATTGTATTCTCTGCCCAAAATTACAAAAAATATTTTTTGATTATTGTTTTTTTTTTTATTTTAATCATTGATAATGCTTGGTCTTAGTATAATGCTTAAATGAGTTGAGAGAATTATTAAATTTCACTATATTTAGTTGCAAAATAATTGAACTTGATGTTATTCGTGCAATTGTTTTATTTGGTCTTGTTGTTCTTATGAAACAATCTTATTTTTTATTGGATTTCAATGTTGAAAATGATATTGTTTATAATTGTAATTTGTAATAGGCAATGGAAGAAAATACTTCAAACACTCAAAATTCAACGGATCAATCGGCTAGCAATCAAAATCCTCGGCGTAAATCTGATCTAGCATGGGAGCATTGCAGAGAATTGCCAGCAACTAAGGGGAAGGCAAAGTCTCTAAAGTGTATTCATTGTGACTATATAATCAGTGGTGGTGGAATTAACCGCATGAAGCAACACCTCGCAGGAATCACGGGTAATGTGAGGAGTTGTACAAAACTGAACCAACAAATTAGGTATGAATTTCTGACTGCAATTAATGAGCAAGAAAGAGCTAAGAAAAATAAAAGACCATCTATGCCTTTAGGTGAAGAAAGTGAAAGTGAAGAAGCTCAAAATTCATTAGAAACAGAAGGTAGTTCTAAGAAAAAAAAGACAAATGAGATAGGGAGTTACATGAAAGGAAGTGCATGGGTAGACTCTTCTCAGCCTAGCATTAAGGTTAAAATGCAAAGTAAACAAATGTATTTTGATACGGATATGGCCTTTGCTACGTGGATGTATGATGCATGTATACCTTTGAATGCTGTGAATTCTCCATTTTTTGCAGCAGCAATTACTAGAATAGCCTCAATGGGTCATGGATATACGGGTCCTAGCTATCATGCTCTAAGAATTAATTTGCTTCAAGAGGCTAAGAAACAAGCAGAAGAGACTATTAAAGAACTCAGAACTGTTTGGGCTACTAGTGGTTGCACAATTATGGGTGATGGTTGGTCTGATAGGAGTAATAGATCGTTGATTAATTTCATGGTTTATTGCCACAAAGGGATATCATTTATCAAGTCTGTTGATGTATCTACTATAGTCTCTAGTGCTGAAAATTTGTGCAAGCTTTTTTCTGAAATTGTTGAATTTGTTGGTGTGGACAATGTTGTGCATATGGTTACTGATAATGCGAGTAACTATAAGAAAGCTGGAACACTACTCACAGAAAAGTATCCATCAATATTTTGGTCTCCTTGCTCAGCACATTGCATTAATTTAATCTTGGAGGATGTTTGTGAGCTTCCCCATGTTAAGAAATTGGCACATTATGGTTCACGAATTACTGTTTTTGTTTATAATCGTAAATGGGCTCATGGGTGGCTTAAGCAAAGGCCTGGATGGACTGAAATAATTGCTCCTGGTGCAACACGGTTTGGCACCACATTTATAGCATTAAAGAGTTTGTGTGATCACGTGGGACATTTGGAAGCAATGGTGATAGATGCAGAATTTAAGAAGTTTGCGAAAGACGCTAAGGCTGAAGAAGTTAAAAAGATTATTTTAGATCCAAAGTTTTGGGTTGATTGTAATGTTATTGTGAAAGTTATGAGCCCGATCATGAAGTTGTTGCGTATTTGTGATGCGGATGAGAAACCTTCATTAGGCTATGTGTTTGAGGGAATGGATAGGGCAATTAATGGGATAAATGAATTATTCAAAGGTAAAGAGCGCAATTACAAGCCCTATGTTGACATTATAAATGATAGGTGGGATAGAATGCTAAGGAAAAGTCTCCACGCGGCAGCTTATTATCTTAATCCTATTTTTCACTATGCTAAGGATAGTCGAGCTCAAACACATGACATTTTGAGTGGTGTATACGAAGCCTTCGGGAAGCTTCTCCCAGGTGTTATTGAGGTGGTGACTGAAATGATGAAGTTTCATGATCGTGAGGGAAGTTTTGGACAACCATTAGCAATCCAGAGTGTTGATCGTGTTCCTCCAGGTATGTTTATTATTTATTTGGTCATTGTTATTGTTTTTTTCATTTGAATATAAATTTGTACTAATTGAGCAATTTGTTTCAATATTGCAGATCAATGGTGGTTTCTTTTTGGTGGCGATGCACCTAACTTACAGAAGATTGCCATTAAAATTTTAAGTCAAACATCTAATCATCTGGATGTGAACGGAATTGGAGTGTGTTTGAGCGCATTCACACGAAAAAGAGGAATAGGTTGGAGCATGAGAGACTGAATGATCTTGTATTTGTACATTACAATTTGCGTTTGAAGAAAAGGTATAATTTTTATCTATCTTATTCTTTTATACAAGTATTTAATATAATGTAATTCTAACTTATAGGTTTATGTTATATTGTTATCTCGTAGAGGTAAAGAGAAAAACAAGTCACATGATCCAGTTGACTACGAGTGCATTGATAGGGTGGAGAAATGGATTGTTGAAGAAATTCCAAGTGAATATCTTAATTATAATGAGTTGGAACAAATGCTCGTTGAGGGACAAGAGAATGCTACAACCTCACAACCATCCATTGGTAATTATTAACATATATTCTCGTCGATCTTCATTTATTAGTTTCAATGGACAATATTTTTTTTAAAATTTATACACTACTTTCCTTAGGTGATCCTTCAAGTACCGATGTGACAAATGCGGAAGATAATTTGACAAACTATGGAATGGGGATAAGCGCTTTTGGTCTTTATGCCGATGATGATGTTGGTGGTTTGGGGGATAATTGACAATTTGTGTTTTGTGAGATGTTTTAAATCTTCATATGACATTGTTATGTGTTTGTTTGGTAATTTCATAAGAATTGAGATGTTTTGTATTTTAGACTTTCACTTGGTTTGTATTACGATGATTTATGACTATGGTGTTCACGTTTGTTGAGAGTCTTGAGATGTCTTGTGTTCGAGACTCTCACTTGATTTTTATTATGGATATTGTGTACTATTTTCATGATATTCAATGTTAAATTGTTGTGAATTGTGATGACATACACATATTTTTGAGTATAAAATTATAGATAGTTTCAAATACAAGAAAATCGTAGTGTAAAATATTTATACCGGTTCGACCAGTGGTTCGACCAGTAAAACCAGTAACCAGTGAGGTGGCCGGTTCGATGACCGGTCCGGTTCTGAAAACACTGATAAGCCTAGATGTTAACAATACCCATAATTATTAAGATATGAGAATTAGGTTTTCCCCTTATTAAAATCATGAATCAACTTATGTTCTATTCGCTCTGCGCCGCTCCCTCTTTGCACAGGTAAATTGCACCTTATCTTTGATTTTCAATTTCTATTTAGGTTAACTTACCGTGAAGTTATTATATGCCATGTCGAATAAAGAAGGGTCAATTGTGATCACCCCCTTAACGTATGTGGGGTTTTACAATGTCCCTTCTGACCTTTTAAAAAGAGCACTTTGCCCCCTAACATTTCATAAGATGTGCGGTTTGCCCCCTCAAGCGTTGACCATCTGAATATTCTGTCAAAGATTTCAAAATGTGCAAATCACGTGCCTGCCAAAAGGGTATATTAGTTCGAGCACTTTTGGAGTTACCCCCTAACCTTTTGTAGCAGCTTACGCCCCTAAATTTTTTTATCCTCCCCCTTAACATATTTAAGCTTATGCACTATACCCCCTAATGTATTGAAATTTATGCACTATACCCCTTAACGTATTATAAAGATACAAAACTAAATTTAACTTTCTACTTCTTGATAAATCGTTCCATTCTTCGTGTCACTGATATGATTAATTTCACTTATAGATATTCATCGGTGACTTATTATACCAACTTCCCAAGTAATACAACGATTTACACTTATAGATGTTTCGTTGTGACTTATTATATTATTTTCCTCCTCTTTATTGAAATTCATATTTATGTATTCCTTTTAGTTGTAAAAGAATAATAAACGTAAGAGCTAATGGAAACTTGCACCCTTAAATTGTCTCATTTTGTCATATTGCATCCGTAGATTGTCTCATTTTGGTGGATTGCACCCCTAGATTACAACGATAGGCAACTTGCAACCTTACATTGTAGTTTCTTGTCAAATTGCACCCCAATGTGTGTGATGTGGGGTATTTTCGTCTGGATACGTGTCCACTTGCCAACACTCCACGTCAGACTGCTTCAGTTCCTTCTTGATGCTTAAGCAGCTTTTGAGTTCGGAACTTGCACTCAACACCACACGTAAACTAAGCCGGTGCATTCTCCTCTCCGGCGAAGGCACTCCGAAGCTCAAGGCCGATGGGTCGGAATGGATATACTGTTGTGCAAGGAAACAAGTCGAATTAACAAGTCGAAAATAGTGTATAAGTCGACTAAAGCAATAAGTCGAATGAACACAAAGAAACAAGTCGAATGAACTGGATAAAACAAGTCGAATTAGGCATTTAAAACAACTCGAATTGTGTGCAAAATAGGTCGAATTCGAGTTATTTGAGAACAAGTCGAATGAGGCTTGTGAAGAGGTCGAGGTCGACTTATATAACTCGAGCTTAGGGCTAGGAAATAATGAAAAAGTACCTTGGAATGAGGAATGGGACCCCTTTATATAGGAGTAAGAGTCCTTATTCAGCTAGAATTGCAGTCCAAGTAGGACTATGAGTTGAAATAAGTCGAATTATAGCTATTTAGGAGTAACTCGAATGACCCATCTCAATAGCTCGAATGACTTGTTGAAAATAACTCGAATGGGCCTGAAATATCTCAAATTGGGCCTTGAACAACTCGAACTGGGCTTATGCAGCTCGAATTGGGCTCTAAAATAACTCAAAATTGGGCCTGCTTGGGCCTAATTTTGAGTTTTGCCTTAAATTGTACTTTTGCATTAAAAAATAATGATGTTGTCGTGGCATAATAATCCAAAATATGCTCGTGGTATTGTATCGAATATTATGATGTGGCAGTACCGAAATATGGTACATCATGGAGTCCCCCAGTTTGTAAGAGTAATATGTAAAAATATTGGTCATACAAACTAAAATAGCTCAAGAAACCCCGGTAATTGTGCAACGAGTCCGTAAATGAAGAAACTGAAGAAAAATACGGAAGAAAAGTTTTCGAAATTTTTTCCCGAAAATAGGTCAAATTTCACAATAGCTCGAATTGAAATAACTCAAATAGGGGCATTTATGTAATTTTTTTGCTGTCCGCGCCTATAAATACCCGCCAAAAATGATTTCATTTCACATTTTCTTTTTTCGCAAATAGCTCGAACTCTCGCCAATAGGTCGAATAATAGCTCGAATACACTTGGTGGAACAGTGATAGCTCGATAACCCTTGAAATAACTCGGATTCACTAGTTATAGCTCAAAATTACTACGAACAGCTCGGACCAATTAGGTATAGCTCGAATATACTTGAACTCATTGCCGTAGCTCGAAAACTCTATATTAGCTCGAAATCACTTATAATAACTCGATAAAACTTCTTATAACTCGAATAAGGTAGAATTAGTCAAATACTTGTTCATATTGATCCGAGTTATGTGGAAATAACTCGGTTGACCTGCAAGTCTTCTAAATAACTCAGCAATCCATGTGAATAGCTCGAATGAACATGATTTCGAGCTATTACACTTAGTGAATTTTCGAAAAATTTTCTTGAAAAAAGTTTGACTAACAATTTCATGAATGCTTTGCAGATCTTTCGCGACGGCTCGTTCTAATCAACACCGTTCCCGCCATAGTCAACCAGCTCGTTCTGACCGTCGTCCACAGGCATCGCGTCCCAACAATGAACGTGACCAAGGCTCTTCCCGGAGTTCCAGTCCTCCCCGTTCCTCACAACATGCAAGTCCTGCTAAAATCAGGGTGCATGGAGCATCCCGCATCTTTGTCCCAGCGGAGCGATCATACGAGAGGAGAGATCCACAGCTAGAGCGAGTACTCGACTTAAACCCTAGAATCGGTAAACACTAACCTCCCTGCTTTACATATGGCGTCAGAGTCAGATATCGAGGCCACTAGTCATGTCGAGGTCACAATAACTGTTGAGTCTTCTCGGTCAGGGTCCAAATCGGGTAGTGGTGATTCTGATAGTGATACTACGTCTTCTACTGCCCAAGGGTCAGATAGGGAGGTGAACATTGTAGACAACTCTGATAGTGAGGAGTTTGTGACTAACATCATTGAACCAAACCCTGTAGTCGTAGATGATGCTCCCCTTCCCCCTAACGTAGAGCCTGACAATGTGGTTGTAGAGGAGACTGTCCGGGAGTTAGCGGCTGAGGGTATAGAATTAGACACGCCTCCCCGTGTTGATAATTTATTGAATTTTGCTGGCATTCATCCCATGAATACTCATGGCGAGTCTTTTTATCGCACCATGTTTGACGTTCCGGCGCCTTATGTTATTATCTTTGGTGGCTTGATGACCGGATGGACAATCCACCTGCGGGATGTCTTACCGTATTCCATAACTATCTTTCTTGCAGCCTTAGGTTTCCACTGCATGATGTCATTCGTCAAATACTCCTTAGGTTGCCTCCCACTTCACCCCCCAACACATATTGTATTATTCACGCCTTCATCATCTTGATGCGAGTGTTTAAGTTACCTTGTACCGCAGACTCCTTCTTCCAGATGTTTCTTAGTAAGTTTAGGACGACGGGGGAGGATGCGGGTTTTTATTTTCAGACCGCGAGGAAGAACAGTAGCTTCCTGTTGGGCCTCCAGTCCAGTTTTGGGCACACTTAGAAGAATCGGTGGTTCATCATCAAGGAGCCGACGCCCGGAGGGTTCAACTTTAGGAGAGACTGGACGGATGGTGCGAAAGCCCCTCGGTGTCCTCTTGCTTCCTTACCAATCGATGAGATAGAGATGTTGAGGAGTCATAGGTTTGATGCCTCTTCATTGACTAAGACTGCCTTCCTCCGTGCTGGGGGGGTATTCAACTGTGCCCTATACTGGCACTGGTGACTTTGGTATATAGCTTATGTTTAAATCTTTAGCTTGTTTCTTTGTTTAGCTATCTGCTCTCTATTGGTACTGATGCTTTGATATTTGTTTTCTTGCAGAAGATGGTGATTAACAAATCCAAGAGGAAGTTGATGGCGATGATGGAGGCAGATGACAAGCCTGCTCCAGGCAGCACTAGTGCCGGCGAGGCGACCCCTTTTGAGCATGCGCCTGGTGCGGCTCCTTCCTCTACAGATCTGATTCCTGCTAATCCGCCAGCTGCGGCTTCCACTCCATCTTCTGCTGCGCCACCCACTGGCATGGCCTCATCTGCTGGTTCCTCGCGGAGCTCGAGGAGCAACACAACTGGCGATTCCTCGTGTCAAGCTCCCACCCCTCCTAGTTCTTCTACTGGACGAGAGCAGATTCTGGCCGTGGTCAAGGTTGTGAGGAGGGGTAATATGAAGGGTCCTGATCCTGCTACGAGGAAGCGTCTCTCCACCTCTGATGATCGTCGTCGCGGAAAGCGTCCCGCTTATGATACTTCTAACACCTACGAGCCGGATGATCTTGACATCAATGTGGAGGAGGTGACGCGAGCTTCAATGGACATTGGCAACTTCAAGGTTACTGAGACTGCAGCTCTAAGGATGCTCAAGGGCTTCATGCCCTCTTTTGACAGGAAGAAGTATTACGAGGAGGTTGGCACTGAAGGCTTGGCAGTCGTACTGCGTTGGCCTTGGCGAATGTAAGCTCCTTATAACTTGTTTGTCTTTCGTTTATTTTGTTTGTTTGCATTACTAATGATGTTTTTTGTCTTCAAGCGGTGGTGAATGCCCAAACATTGCTGGAAAACTTCGACATCACCAATGATGCGCGAAGTACTACTCATCTGGAGCACAACAAGACTGTTGCTGCGCAAGCCAAACGGCTGAAGATGCGGCCAAGGAGAGAGCTCGCAACCTCCAGGAGACCATGGACATCGTGGTGGAAGAGCTTTGGGCTGCAAAGGAAGAATTGAAGCAGTCTCAGGATGCTCTGGTTATCAACAACGAGAAGTTGCGCACGGTCTCCAAGGACATTGACCAGATGCAGCGGTTGAAGGATGATCTGGCGCTGAAGGAGCTGAGGACTCAAAATAAGAAGAATACCTTGGCGGCCCGTCTGAAGGGGGTTGAGGAGGAGTGCTATGCAGCTAGAGCGCAGATCGCAGTAGCTGAGCAGGTCGGGTATGACCAAGGTTAGTTAATTGCTCCATCATTTTTCCTTAGCTTATTTTGGCAGTTTCTGTACATTGTGCTAATTCTTGATTTGTTTGTTGAAGGACTTGTCCGATGATGACAAGGTGGCAGTGGCCGTCGAGTTTCTTCGCTCTGCCATATGGAATCCCATTGCTACTACCCGCGTCGGGTATGACATGAAGAAAGGGTATAAGTACGCCTTGAAAGATGTGGAGCGCAAGAGCGCCTTTTCCATTGGTCGTGATAATAAGGAGTTCGACATCCTAGATCGGATGAAGGAGGATCTATCCGACTTTGATGAGGATAACGAATCCGATGGTGAAGATAACACTCGGCCGGATTCCTTCCTCAAGCTGAGGCGCATGAAGGAAGTGTGGCTTCGGGATCACTTGAGAGCCCAGGCGAGGGCGAAAGCTAAGGAAGGAGCTTCCACATCTGGCTCAAAGGCGATAGCTCATGTGTCGGATGTGGTATCCACTGAAATTCTCGAAGAAGGAGAGCTGCCGCAAACCCTTCCCCTTGTCCATGTGCCTGAGGGAGTGCCTCTGCAATCTTCCACTGTGTTAGCGCCTTCTTCCAGTGCAGTGACCGTCTCTTCGTCTGCACCTGCTTCTGCTCCTGCTCCATCAGTTGTTGCAGCTGATTCTACACTCGAGGCTGCACCTGATGTTGATCCTGCTCCTCTCAGTGATTCCATGGAAGATATCACCCACCAGAGCAAAGGTGCCCTGAAGTCGCTAGGCCTAAACCTGAAGAAGTAGAAGGCGGCCCGCGAGTCGTGATTTTTGGCCTCTGTGCCTCTATCCTTTCCATTCCTTCGTACAGTTAGAACATTTTTTGCCTTGTTTGATTAGTACTCTCCTTTAGTATTTTTTTTTACACCGCGCCTTAGTTGCGCTAATCTTTTATCATAGTACATAAAGTTTTTTCATCGCTTGATTGTTTTTACGTTATGCTTTTATGCTTTTCTTGTTATTTAACTCCTTATGCCATGCTTGTGTTTCATGTGATGGATGTTTTTAATATGTTGTTTGAGTGCTTGTGCTCGTAATTTGAGTGCTTTCGCTCGTAGTTTGAGTGCTTGTGCTCATAGTCAAAGTGCTTGTGTTCGACTCATGAGTGCTTGTGCTCGATAATATATATGCATGATGTAGGAAAAGAAGCAAACCTGAATAAAATAAGAAATTTTATAAGTTTTGGGACTGGGCTCGAGTAACTTCCGAGTTGCCTACGTATCCTGCCGTATATAGGTGGTCAGGAATCAAGTCCCCGTAGTTCAGTGTTAAGTATTACAATCGAGGTCCACATGCGGAGACTCGTAATTCGTGAAAGAATAAGTAATAATAACATCGAAACTACAGTCCTACTGTGCCACAAGGCTGTTAGAATGCTAGTGTTCTAACTATAAAACCTTCTCAAGTTCTTGACGTTCCAGGGGCGTGATAGAATTCTTCCACCCAACTCGTGCAGGTAATAGTATCCTTTAGCGCTTGCTTTCTCCACTCTTTAAGGTCCTTTCCAGTTTGGTTTCAACTTCCCAACGTGCTTAGTAGCTTCAACCTTCCTAAGGACCAAGTCCCCCACTTGGAAGTTCCAAAACCGAACCTTGTTGTCATATGTCTCAGCCATCATAGATTTGTATGCTTGAGTACGTTGATATGCATCTCCCCTTGTGGCCCCTATCAGTTCGAGGTCCATTTGTCTTGCCCTCAAAGCTTGCTCTTCATCATATGTGACAATGCGGTAAGTCGGCATTCCAATTTCAGCTGGTGTCACTGATTCAGAACCATATGTTAGCAAATATGGAGTCTCTCCAGTAGAAGTTCGAGGCGTAGTGCGATAAGCCCATAGTATACCTGACAATTCCTCTGCCCAGTTTCGCCCTTCTCCTTCCAACCTTTTCTCGAGGCTCTTTACCAGCGTATTATTTGTAGCCTCAACTTGTCTGTTTGCTTCAGGGTGCGTGACATATCTAAAGCGTTGTTCAATCTTCAAGTCCTTGCACCAGTCTTGTATCTTGAATCCTTAGAATTGCATTCCATTGTCTGAGATTAAGATTCCATTAGTAATGAAAATGGGAGCCAAGCCACTGCCTATGAGTCGCCGGCTCATAACAAAGAGATATAGGTTTTAGAACTTTACACCACTGACCCCGGAAACTTTAGGACTTTCACAGTATCTTTTTCCTGGTCCTTTCGATCCAGACACTACGCCCCTTGACCCTTGGAATCCCGAATCAGCATATGATGTTCTTCCATATGAATTGCTTCACGTTAGCTTCTTTTATTGACACCAAAGATTCTGTCTCTACCAACTTGGTGTAATATTCTTCCGCCACCAATAGCCATTTTCTTCCTCTAGACGCTATTGGCATAGGTCCAACGATATCAATGCCCCATTAATCGAAAGGACATCCGTAACTCACAGTAGTCATTGGTTGTGCAGGTGTATGAATAATCTGCGAATGTAATTGACAGCTTCTGCACTTCCTCATGTAATCCATTGAGTCTCGTAATAGTAGGCCAGAAATATCCTTGACGGAGTATTTTCTGTGCTAAGGATCGTCCTCCTGAGTGATTTCCGCAACTTCCTTCATGTATTTCTCTTAAAACGTGTTAGGCCTGTGCTGGTGACATACATCTTAAGAATGGTCTTTCTAACAATCTTTTGTAAAGCTCTCCATCAAACATAGTGAATCTTGCCAATTTGTATCTCAATCTTCTGACCACTTGTGGATCAGCCGACAGAGTTCCATTCTGTAAGTAATCAACGATTTCGTCCTTCTAACACTTCTCCCTCCACTTGCAAAGCGAACTCCAATGCTTGTGTTGGATTTTCTTTGCCTACTTTACCATCGAGGGTTGATCAGCAGCCAATAGAGTTACTCGCCTTTCGACAAAGACTTCAGCAGTACTCGCAAATCGAGATAAAGAGTCGGCACGCTCCTTCTCTGCTCTGGGTATTCGCGAGATAGTAAATGTCTCAAAATTCGAAGTCACTTCTTTGAGCTTATCCAGATACTTGACTACTGCATCTTCTTTAGCTTCGTATCTCCCTTCGAACTGATTTGCAATCAGTTGTGAGTCTGTGAATGCCACGAGTTTGGTTATCCCCAATGATTTCTCCATTTGAATCACAACTAGCATAGCCTCGTATTCTGCTTGATTGTTTGTAACCTGAAAGTTCAATCGTATGGAATAGTCAAATTCTCTCCCATCTGCCGACCTCAAGTAGACTCCAGCCCCGCCAGCATCAACTGTGGACGATCCGTCTATGTGTAAGGTCCAGGTCTCCTTCGCTATCTCGGGCGTATCTCCCATAGCTTCGTTTGTCACCATAGAGACATCCGGTAATTGCTCTAGTTTCTAGATAGTTTCTGCCACAACATCTGCTAACCTTTGCGCCTTAATAGCAACCTTAGATAGATATTCCAGACCATATTCTCCCAACTCAATAGTCCACTTCACGAGTCTGCCTGATGTTTCCGATTTTGCCATAACTTGCTTCAATGGTTGAATAGTTAAGACAGTGACCGGATGTGATTGGAAATATGGCCTCAACTTTCGTGTTGTTATGACGAGTGTGTATGCTAGCTATTCGATTTCCAGATAGTTGAGTTCTGCACCGTTCAACCTTTGCTCACATAGTAAATTAGCAGATGTTTCCTATCTTCCTCCCGTACAAGTACTGTCTCAGTGAATTTTTCATTACGGCCAAGTAGAGATATAGCAATCGTTGTCCTTGGGCTTAGATAATAATGGTGGTGTTGTGAGATAGACCTTTAGCTGGCGAAAGGCTTCTTCACAATCTTTCGTCCACACAAACTTAGGTGTCTTTCGTAGCTTCTTAAAGAAAGGTAAGCTCTTCTCCGCAGAATGTGAAATAAAGCGGCTTAGTGCCGTGATTCTTCCCACCAAGCGTTGCACCTCACGAACGGACTTGGGGAAGGAAGATCCATTATAGCATTGATCTTGTCTGGGTTAGCTTTGATACCTCGCTCATTCACCATGAAACCCAGAAATGTTTCTGCCTTAACTCCGAATGTACACTTCTTCGGATTCAACTTCATACCGTACTATTTCATGATATCAAAAGCTTCGTCAAGATGTTTGACATGATCCTCCGCCTTTAAGCTTTTGATAAGCATGTCATCGATATAGACTTCCATAGTCTTGCCAATTTGATGATAGAACATCTTGGCTACTAGTCTCTTAAAAGTCGCTCCTGCATTCTTTAATCCAAACGACATTACTTTGTAGCAGAATATGCCTTTATTCTGTGATAAAGGCCGTTTTATGTTGGTCCTTCACTGCCATTAGTATTTGATGAAATCCGCTCTGTGCATCGCAGAGACTTAGTAATGCGCATCCAGCAGTGGAATCAACCACGAGATCGATCCTAGATAACGGAAAAGGATCTCGTGGACAATGTTTGTTCAAATCAGTGTAATCCACACACATTTGCCATACAGTCGGCTTCTTTGGTACAAGAACAACGTTACTGAGCCATTCAGAATAACTCACTTCGAATATGTGACCAGCAGCTAACTTTGTTTGTACCTCCAATTCTGCAGCCTTGTTCTTTTCGTCACTGAAATGTCTCTTCTTCTGTCGAACAGGCCTAGCGTTCGGATTTACATTCAAGTGATGTACTGCAACTCGAGGATCAATTCCTTTTAAGTGTGAGTCAGTCCGTGCAAATACATCAAAGTTCCTTAGTAAACATTCCAATAATGCTTCTCAATTTCAGATGGTAACTCGCTACCGATCTTAATGACCTTGTCAGGTCCATTGTTCACCAGAATCACCTCCTTGAATTCACCAGAGGGTTTCACGCGTTCAACCTCCATCTTTTTCTTGTAACGCAAAGCAGTTTTGTCCTCCTTCTCATCCTTTGGTTTCTCCACCGTGAGCTTCTCGTCGGACAGCTCAGGGGTATCTGGTTTCGTCGTTTGATCCTCCTGTGTGACGAGCACCATTTATGTATCCATAAATTCACCAAGTTCAGGCATTTTGGAGATGTGGATCCCTATCACTGCGACATTAGGATCTTCCTTTGCCTTGATTGGTTTTGTCGACGTGACACAGCAACTCCAAGATTCACGATAGTTTGTGGTAATCTCAGCTATTCCACCTGGAGTGGGAAATTTGACCTTTTGATGCGTCGTAGATATGATCATAGTAAACGCTGCGATCCCTGGTCTCCCAATTAACACATTATATGCAAAAGGTATGTCAACAATGAGATATTCCACGCTCAAAGTCCTCCTCCATGGATTTTCACCAAAAGAGGTTGGCAGCATGACCTTGCCAATTGCTCTCACTTCATCTCCACCAAATCCCAACAGAGGCGAGTTCACATCAGTAATCTCGTATCTTCCTAGCTTCATCTGCTGCAACGCATGCATGAATATGATGTTGACTGAGCAACCATTGTCTATCATGATCCTTTTGACAGGATGGTTTGCAATTACGGCACTCACTACCATCGGCCAGTTCAAGTATTGAGCTTCAGTGGCTTGAGAAGATAGATTCTTATAGTCATCTTCGTCAAATGTGATACTCATGTCTAACTTGTCAACAACAAAGACAAGATCAGTCTCTGGCCATTTCAGACGTTCATTGTATATGTCTAGAGAAATTTGCTTTCAATCTGCTGATTGGATCGTAGAATGGAGTTGGCTTCTCCACTGGTGGGATATGTTCATCAACGATCGGTTCCGGCCTTGGTGCAAATCGTTTTGGCAGGTCCCTATTCCTTCCGTTGTGTGACTTGCGGCTTGCTGGACCTGTGGACCCATCTGCCTTGAGTTGACCTCTCTATCTCTCACAGTTACCCGACTCAGGGCTCTGTGCCTACCAGACCTCATCGAACGCGGATTCCTGCGTTTTGGTGATGCAGATGGTTCCCTCCTGCTAGGCCTGGTTATCCTTGACTGAGTTTGGTGCCTCGAATCAGCACGACGCTATGTCTGATGAGTCCTAGTTCGCTGCGCCGATGTTTGTTGTGCAGTTGGTGCTGGGGCGTTCTGCTGCAAGGCAGTGTTTGCCAGTTGTTGCACAATCATCAGTACCATAGTTTGTTGAAAAGCTGTCATGATCTGGTTCAATTGAGCAGGATTCAACAGTTGTTGTTCCAGGGAAAGCATTGCAGGTTAGTCCGCTGCAACACGTGGTTGGTCCAAGGGAGTATTGGGTGGCGCCACTGACGTATGCTCAGAAGCATCAGTAATTTTGTTCTCCTCATCCCTCTGCGACCTAGCCCTGGTGGCTACTCCGTTCTTCTCCGTGACTCTCCGTTAAGCCATTGAATCAATGATAGTGTTTGTTGCTAAGTGCGTTTAGTGGTTCCCACAGACGGCGCCACTAATGTGGGGTATTTTCGTCTGGATATGTGTCCACTTGTCAACACTCCACGCCAGACTGCTTCAGTTCCTTCTGGATGCTTAAGCAGCTTTTGAGTTCGGGACCTGCACTCAACACCACACGAAAACTAAGCCGGTGCCTTCTCCGGCAAAGGCACTCTAACGCTCAAGTCAGATGGGTGAGAATGTGAGATATTGTTGTGCAACAAATCAAAAATAGCGTATAAGTCGAATAAAGCAATAAGTCGAATGAACACACAGAAACAAGTTGAATGAACTGGCTAAAACAAGTCGAATTAGGCATTTAAAACAACTCGAATTGTGTGCAAAACAGGTCGAACTCAAGCTATTTGAGAACAAGTCGAATGAGGCTTGTGAAAAGGTCGATGTCGACTTATATAACTCGAGCTTAGGGCTTGGAAATAATGAAAAAGTAAATTGGAATGAGGAATGTGACCCCTTTATATAGGAGTAAGAGTCCTTATTCAGCTAGAATTGCAGTCCAAGTAGGACTATGAGTTGAAATAAGCCGAATTAGAGCTATTTAGGAATAACTCGAATGACCTATCTCAATAGCTCGAATGACTTGTTGAAAATAACTCAAACGGGCCTGAAATAGCTCGAATTGGGCCTTGAACAACTCGAACTGGGTTTGTGCAGCTCAAATTGGGCCCTAAAATAACTCTAAATTGGGCTTGCTTGGGCCTAATTTTGAGTTTTGCCTTAAATTGTACTTTTGCATTATGAAATAATGATGTTGTCGTGGCATAATAATCCGAAATACGCTCGTGGTATTGTATCGAATATTATGACGTGGCACTACCGAAATATGGTACATCAGTGTGTTTGTAGGTTTTTTTAGGGCTAAATCCACCACGAAAAATGTTTTTCAACGAACGATTCTACTGAATTTTGGAAGGTTCTTGATAGAGTGTCACGAGCTTATTTTTATTTTCCTTCTTGAACTCCCCTTTTTTTCTTTCGATGAATCTTTGCCTTTTTTTTTCTTTTGAAAATGTTTTTTTGAGAATAGAGAAATGTTGTGTTGTGAGACACGTTATTAAGTTGGGTGGAATTTGACAAATTAAATCAGGAAAAATTTGAAATAATGGATTTAGCCCTCAAAAGACCTACAAACACACATTGGGGAGCAGTTTGACAAGAAATTATAATGTATGGGTTCAAGTTGCCTATTGTTGTAATTTAGGGGTGCAATCCGCCATAATGAGACAAATTAAGGGTACAATTTGCCATTAGCTATTAGTTTTATTATTCTTCTACAACGAAAAAGAATACATAATTTCAAGAAAGAGGGGGAAAATGATATAATAAGTCACAACAAAATATCTATAAATGTAAATCGTCGTATTACTTAGGAAGTTGGTATAATAAGTCACAGATAAATATCTACAAGTGAAATTAATCATATCAGTAACACGAAGAATGGAACGATTTATCAAGAAGTAGAAAGTTAAATTTAGTTTTGTGTATATATAATACGTTAGGAGGTATAGTAGGGGGTATAATGCATATATTTCAATACGTAAGGGGGTATAGTGCATGTATTTCAATACGCTAAGGGGGAGAGTGAGAAAGTTTAAGGAGGTAACGTTGCTACAAAAGGTTAGGGGGGTACGTCCAAAAGTGGTCGGACGAATATACCCTTTTGGCAGGCACGTGATTTGCACATTTTTGGAATCTTTGGCGGCCGGTCAACGCTTGAGGGGGCGAACCGCACATTTTATGAAATGTTAAGGGACAAAGTGCTCTTTTTAAAAGGTCAGAAGTGACATCGCAAAATTCCCTATACGTTAGGTGGTGATCGCAATTGCCCCGTTTCAATTTATATCCATAGTTTCATCATAAATTCACAGTTCACCCCACCGGACAAGAAACTAATAGGCAATCGCACTAACGCATTACATGTAATAAAATGGACTTGAATAAAATTTAACGCCAAAACTTGTGTATGCATGTATAAATGAGAAAAGGACTAGAAAGAAAGTCCTATTTGTGATTGTGACGACACTCACATTAAATATTCCTAACATCCCAATCTCTCAGTCGTCGCCCTTCTTTGTAGGTTAATTTTGCAGCTATATGCTTGGACCTCGGGTGGTTGCGAAGAATAAATGCTTCTGTGCTGAAGCGGACCGCTCACTGCAAACCAAGACAGGACAGAATGGGTTCTTCTCTTGTTTCCCTCGAGACTCCTTTCTTAATTTACATCATAATAATTATTATGCACTTTTTTCTTTTCAATCTCCTAATTAAGAAAACAACAGAGTGCCAGTGCGTGTTCTGTGTGAGATAGAAAGAGACACCCATAGTTTAATTTTTTTTATTCTTTTTTTATTTTGATTCTAAGCCATAGTTAAATTAAGATTTACATACATACATCACTCCACTCTGTCTATCTGGGACCACGTGGAGGCAACCCTTCTTTACTCTCTTTCTCTCTCTCTCTCACACATAGAGAGAGACCCAAATTTTAGTTGGTATTAAACAGGGCATGAAAAAGAGGTAGGAGAGGGTCATTAATTAAATTGCCCATCTCTTGTGTCCAGCCAAGCCGGGCAATTTCATCACTCTACCACTACCTCTCATGCCAGCCAGCACACACCCTCACTAAATGCACACTTGTACTTATATTTCTAACAAATAGAAAAAACATCAAATTCAGGATTCTTTCTTACACACACAAACACTCACTCAAATAAACAAAAACTGCCCAGACCCTATTCCACAAAACCAAGATCCCTACAGAAAAAATAATAAAAGAAGAGATTTTTAAAAAAATGCCCACGTCTGTGACTGAGTTTCTTCATCTGTTGGTGCAAGAGAAGTGGATCCAACAAGTGTTGTAGTAGTAGTAATGCTGTGGAACATGAGAGGAGTTGTAGTAGGTATAAACTCCTCCTTCTCCCTTGTATTTGTGTTGTTTTGTTTGCTTCTTCAGCTTATTATTATGGTCTCTCCTATTACTGAAAAGGAGATTTTGCTTCTATTCAAGGCCAACATTTCCACTGATCCTTATCATACTTTGACTTCTTGGGATCCAAGTCAAAACCCCTGCCAAGATTATGGTGGGGTCTCTTGTAACTCTGATGGAAATGTTGTCAAGATTGTGCTTTGGAACACTAATCTTGCTGGCTTGCTTTCTCCTGCTTTATCTGGATTAAAATCTCTCAGGATATTAACTCTGTTTGGCAATAACTTCACCGGTAATGTTCCTATTGAGTATGGAGATATTCACACACTGTGGAAGATTAATTTGAGCTCCAATGCACTCTCTGGATCAATCCCGGAATTTCTCGGAGATTTGCCGAACATAAGGTTTCTTGATTTATCGAGAAATGGCTACACTGGCGAGATCCCTTCAGCATTGTTTAGGAACTGTTACAAGACGAGATTCGTTTCTTTGGCGCATAACAAACTTACGGGGACAATCCCCGTCTCCATTGGTAATTGCTTGAATCTGCAAGGGATTGATCTTTCTTTTAATGGTCTAAGTGGAGGCCTGCCTTCAGATCTTTGTCGCGTGCCAGGGATGGCGTACTTGTCCGTGAGGAGCAATATGCTATCGGGAACTGTTCAAGAACAGGTGACAAGATGTCCAAGTTTGGAGCTTTTGGATCTTGGTACCAATATGTTTACTGGTTCCGCCCCGTTTGAGGTTCTTGCGACAGGAAATTTGTCGTATTTCAATATTTCGTGGAATGGATTTCAAGGGCGAATGTCGGACATAGGATCTTGCAGCGAGAAACTGGAAGTGTTTGATGTATCAGGGAATGATTTTTATGGAGAAATTCCCTCAAGCATCACTAGATGCAGTGGCCTTAAGTATTTGGATTTGAGTTTTAATGTGCTCAGTGGGAATATACCCGTTGCAATTGCTGATTTGAAAAGGCTCCTGGTCGTTCGATTGGCAAATAACTCCCTAAGTGGGACAATCCCTCAAGAATTTGGGGGCATAGAATTGCTTGAAGTACTCGATTTACGAAATCTCAGACTAGGTGGTGAAATACCTAATGAGCTCACCAAATGCCAGTTTCTTCTTGAGCTGTGAGTCTAATCTTTCATCTTCAAATTGATGTGTTTGATTTAACTTCTTTTCGATTAAACTCCTTTCCTGATCTCCTAAGATATAAATGCAGGGATGTTTCTGGTAATTCTTTGACTGGAGGAATTCCACAAAACCTTGACAACCTGACATACCTTTTCATTCTTGACCTTCATTGCAACCAACTCAACGGAAGCATACCGTTGACAATCGGGAATTTGTCTAATATTCATTCTTTGGATCTTTCAGAGAATTTGCTCTCTGGTTCAATTCCTTCAACACTTGAAAATTTAAAAAATTTAACTTCTTTCAACGTATCTTACAACAAACTCTCCGGTGCAATCCCTTCGATTCAAAGCATCCAACAGTTT
This sequence comes from Misopates orontium, assembly GCA_946800315.1. Taxonomy (NCBI): domain Eukaryota; kingdom Viridiplantae; phylum Streptophyta; class Magnoliopsida; order Lamiales; family Plantaginaceae; genus Misopates; species Misopates orontium. The sequence continues at coordinate 26,128,071 of OX326946.1, forward strand.
GGTTTCTCGGCTTTTTCACACAATCCGGGTCTGTGTGGTGCTCCATTGGTGAATTCTTGTTCAGGCGGTGCTTCTTCTCAAGCTACAAGGAGACCAAAATTAAGTGCTTCTTCAATTATTTCTATTGTTGCTGCAGCTTTGATTGTTACAGGTGTTTGTATCATAACTGTCATCAACATGAGGGCTCGTCGGAGGAGGAGAAGAGAAGATGAAAATATTGTTGTAGAGAGCACTCCGTTAGCTTCAACAGAATCAAATGTCATCATTGGGAAATTGGTCCTTTTCAGCAAAAGTTTACCCTCAAAGTACGAGGATTGGGAAGCTGGAACAAAATCTTTGCTTGACAAAGAATGTTTAATAGGTGGAGGGTCTATTGGAACAGTGTACAGAACTACATTTGAAGGTGGGATTGCTATTGCAGTGAAGAAACTTGAGACATTGGGAAGAATCAGAAACCAAGACGAATTCGAACAAGAAATCGGACATCTGGCAAATGTTGGACACCAAAATCTTGTTGCTATTCAAGGTTATTACTGGTCATCTAGCATGCAACTAATCTTGTCTGAATTTGTTTCGAAAGGGAATTTATATGATAATTTGCATGGACTAGGTTATCCCGGCACCAGCACTGGCTCTGGTAATCCTGAACTAAATTGGCCGAGAAGGTTTGAGATTGCAGTAGGGATTGCCAGAGCTTTAGCATACCTTCACCATGACTGCAAGCCTCCGGTTCTTCATCTTAACATTAAATCAACTAACATACTTTTAGATGAAAGTTACCACGCAAAGCTGTCTGATTACGGCTTGGGAAAGTTGCTTCCTATATTGGATGCTCACGGTTTAACGAAAACCCATAATGCAGTGGGATATATTGCGCCAGAACTGGCTCAAAGTTGGCGACTTAGTGATAAGTGTGATGTTTATAGTTTTGGGGTTATACTTTTGGAGTTGGTTACAGGAAGGAAGCCGGTGGAGAGCCCGGGTGCACACGAGGTTGTGATTTTGTATGAATATGTTAGAGGTTTCATAGAGAGGGGCTCTGCTTCAGAATGCTTCGATGGAAGTTTGTGGGGATACGCAGAAAATGAGCTGATTCAGGTAATGAAGTTGGGATTGATTTGTGCTTCTGAAATGCCTTCAAGGAGACCAAGCATGGCTGAAGTTGTTCAGGTTCTCGAGTCTATACGAAGAAACGGTTCGTAATTTACTATTTTTTGTAATATTATTGAGTACAAACATACATAAGATGATTCTTTCGAATTAATTCTGAAGGTATCTATGTCTGGATTCATCAATTGTTGTAAATGTGCAATAAAATGATATCATTTTTTGTAGCTATAGAACATATTCTGTGTGCAAAAAGGCATGAATCTCTTGGAACTAAAATAGGTTCCCTTGTTTTTCTTTCTCTTCGACCTATTTTCACTCTCAAATTCCAGTTTGATTTTGTACCTTCTAAGTTTCAAGTTTTTGTTATTGATGTTGTATTACAAGTCTAAAACATAAGATAGGATTTCATTCAGCACTTATTTACTCCAGTAAATATTATTGAGGTCATAGTTGCAGTAGTGAATTTAATTCTTCTGTGGTAGTGCAAATGGTGTTTAAATAATCTGAAGAACCAATAGAAATCACCGAATAAATTGACATTCTCTTTTAGTAATTGGTCAGATATTAATTTGACTGACCTTAATAATTGATAACAATTGTTGGGTAAAGTGGTAACGCAGAAATCCCAAGTGGGTGGCAGTCACAAATTCGTGACACATTTTACTACAAATTCAAACAATAAAAAAAAAAAAAAAAAAAAAAAAAATAGGAAGAAGAAACATCTACTACAATTTAGAAGATAATTCGTGCACAAAAAGAATGAACCCAATTTTGCGTCATCCGTGTATAGCCCTGTGCCGCATTCTCCTGGACAGGTAAAGTTCTGAAAAAACGAAGGAGAAAAAATATGTATCTCATCAATGCCAAATTGCCAATGCATTTAGACCATCAACGCCTCGTCACAATGCGGCAGTTAGAGTCATAAGTTAAAAAATCGTGAACAAGAGTCGAGCCAGGAATATGATTTAAGGGGTGAAAACAATGTTACTATCTTTTCCATAAACATGAATATCATTAGTTATTTTTAGTGATAATTATAGTTGCACCCCCGAGGTTTGGTGTAATTACATATACCTCCTCTGAGGTTTAGGAAATTACAGAGACACCTCATATTACTAACTTATGTCATATAAAAGATAATAATACCCTTCATTAATTTTGTTAGAGAATCTAAAAGATTAAGTTAATTACAAAAGACTTATTGGTTTTTCCTTTTCTTTTGGGTTTGATGAGCTCTCCATCTTTTTTCTTTTTCCTTTTATTTGTAATAAATTTTGATACCAAAATACTATTCAATTTGCAAATTACAAAAACTTTGTCTTTTCATTTTTTGTGCATTTTTGTTGAGATGAATGAGGAAGTTCGAAGAATATTATATTCTTTTATTTTTTATATTATTGGAATAAACTATAATTTATAAACATTAAATGTAATAGGGATAATATCACTCACACCTCCTAAGGTTTGACGTAATATCATAAACCTCCCCTAAGGTTACAATAATATCAGTGACAGCCCCCGAAGTTTGCATCAACATATCAAATAAGTCCAGTATTCCCTTTTTACCCTTGTTCACCCAACTTTTTAAGAATAAAATATAATTTTTTCTTTTCAAATTATAACAATGGTTATACATATAACTATAAAAATTGTTGAGATAGAATTATATTTTAACATAAAATTTTATAAAATTTCAACCATATAATTCTTACTTTGGTATTCAAAAAGGTCTTGGTAAAAAAAAAAACGATATTTATTTTATATATAAAATACAATCCAATTTTTTTATAATATTAATTTAAATTGGCAAAGGATAAAATTGGAAGTCTCCATCGATAAATTCAATAAGGGACTTTATTGAAAGGTGCAAGCAAACCTTAGGGGTGGTTTCTATAATTTCCCAAACCTCAAGGATGGTATTTGTAATACACCAAAACTTTGGGGTGTAGCTATAATTATCCCTTTTCTTTAATACATGTAAAAACTTCAAACTAGAAGAGAAGTGTATAGAAACAGGAAAAACCTCGAAAAGATAGGTGAGATTACTTGACTAGACTACACACTAACATAATTACTAATTATAATTATACATAATGTATTAGCAAATTAGAATAATTCAAAAGTAACTTTTATAATTTTCTCGTAGAAAAACTATAAATATTTCATTTGTTATCCAATAAACATTTTTTTAGTTATTCAAAGAAAAAAATAACTGAATTTCATCTTTTTTTTTTCTGCTAGTAAAAGACTGTTAACAGTCTGATTTCGAAATTGCCTCACAACGTAACAAAAGGAGAATTGTCAAAGGTACTTCGGGGGCTCTACACCCCCACCTCTCATATAATGTGTGGGGCCATGCATGGGTCCCACGTATGTGTGAGAGGAGGGTGTAGTACCCCTCCTGTGCATAAGAAGTTTCCAAAAAAAGGAGAGGCCTTGTCAAATGATGCAGCTATTTATGGAAGAGTATAAGAATACCTTCTTTTATATATGTTTTTTTTTTAATAGGACCGAAGTCATTTATTTAATGCAAGATAAAAAATTTAGTACAAGGTAAAGGTAATCTAGAAATGCGAGAAACATCAGTATCGATATCAAATTCCAACAACTTGTGAAGCCACGGGGGCAAGTAGTCCAAACATAGTAAGCAGATGTGGGTATATCGGTCATAACCCCAGTATGCTCTTGTGGAGTAGCTGATGTGATGCGTTAAACTTTGCAAGTATGTCCGCCGTCTGGTTGATTTCCTTGTAGTAAAAGGTACATGTGACCGTCGCAAACCTACCAATCAGCGTCCGAATCTCCTACAAAAGCCCAGCCAAATGCGCCGGGTGCACTTGGGTCCTCGCAAGGCAAGTTAACGTAAAAAGGGAGTCTGTGGCTACAACAAGGTGGGCAACTCGTGGCGAATGTGTCAAAATTAAGCCTTCTCGTAAAACCCAGAACTCAACCTAATTATTAGTGGAAAGCCCTATAGATGTTGAGAATGTTGCTAGAAAAGGATTGGTGGTGATGTGGGGTATTTTCGTTTGAATATGTGTCCACTTGTCAACACTCCACGTCAGACTGCTTCAGTCCCTACTAGATTCTTAAGCAGCTTTTGAGTTCGTAACCTGCACTCAACACCACACGTAAACTAAGCCGGTGTCTTCCCGGCGAAGGCACTCCGATGCTTAAGTCAGATAAGTCGGAATTTGTGATCTCGTTGTGCTCGGCAACAACTTGAATAAAACAAGTCGAACTAAGCAAATAAGTCGAATTGGCACCAGAATAAGTCGGATAGGTTGACCAAAACAAGTCAAATTGAGCAACCAAAAAACTCAAACTGCGTGCTGAAATAGGTCGAATCAGAGCTATTTTGGATTAGTCGGATGAGACTCACAAATAGGTCAAATTCAACTTATATAACTCGAGCTTAAGGCTTAGAAATTATGAAAACGTACCATGGAATGACGGAGGAGACCCCTTTATATAGTACTAAAAGTCCTTATTCAGCTAGAATTGTAGTCCAAGTAGAAGTATGAGTTGAAATAAGTCGAATAAGAGTTATTGGAATAACTCGGATTGGGTTTATGAAACAACTCGAATTCGGCTTCAAAATAACTCGAACTGGGCTTTGAACAACTCGAATTGGGCTTGTGCAACTCGAATTGGCTCCTAAAATAGCTCGAAATTGGGCCTGCACGGGTCTAATTTTGAGTTTTGCCTTGAATTGAATTTTGCATTTAAAAATAATGATACTAACGTGGCATAAAAATCCGAAATACGCTCGTGGTATTGTATCGAATATTATGACGTGGCAGTACCGAAATATGGTACATCATGGAGTCCCCCAGTTTGTAAGAGTAATGTGTAGAAACATTGGTCATACAAACTAAAATAGCCCAAGAAATTCCGGTAATCGTGCAACGAGCCCGTAAACGAAGAAACGGACCAAAAATAACGAAGAAAACGATTTGAAAAATTTTGTCCAAAAATAACTCGAATTGCTCAAATAACTCAAATGGGCTTAAGTCGAACGAGGGAATTCTTGTAATTCTATCGCATCCATCGCCTATAAATACCCACAAAAATGAAATTATTTCGCATTTTATTTCGCGCAAACAACTCGGAGCTCCCCGCAGAATAGCTTGAATTACAAATAGCTCGAATAAGAAATAACTCAAAAACCCTCATAACTCGAATCAACTTGATCTCGATCTATTTTTCATAAGTCAAGAGCTTAATGAATAACTCGGACTAGTTGATAACTCGAAATCTGTTCGTCCGATCTATGTTGAGCAAGTCAAATTATTAGTGACATCATCAAAATAAATCAAAAAAATCAATAACTCGAAAAAACCTGTTTCGAGTTATTATACTTAGAAAAAAATTTGTAATTTTTGCAAAATCTTTTCAACTAATCTTTTCATCGGACCCTCTTGCAGATTTTTCACGATGGCTCGTTTCAATTAGAACCGGTCTCGGCACAATCCATAAGGAGCCTCCTCTTCAGCTTGCTCTGAATATCGTCCGCACTCATCATGCCCTCACTCAGATCGTGATCGTAGCACTCCCCGTAGGAGCAACCCATCTCGTCAGTCCCGCCCTGTTCGTCTAGCAAAGATCCAAGTCCCTGGGACCACAAGGATTTTTGTCCCTGTTGCGCGATCATACGAGAGGAGAGACCCTGAGCAAGAGCGAGTCCTAGATTTAACCCTAGAGCTGGTAACTTCTAACCCTTCTTCTTCTCCATATGGCTTCCGAATCCGATATAGAGTCCACAAGTCAAAGTGAAGTTCTGCTTGTCCATGAAACATCCGGTTCTGAGTCCATGTCTACTAGTGGTAATTCTGATAGTGAAAGTTCGTCCTCCAATGCCCAAGGCTCAGATAGGGATATAGATATAATGGATGAGTCTGATAGCAAGGGATTTAGAACAAACATTAGTGAACCTACCACTACTGCACCTTTAGTTGTAGATGAGATCCCTTCTGCCCCTAATGCCGAACCTGGTAATACCGTAGTTGAAGAAACGGTCCAGGAATTAGCGGCGGAAGGCATTATTCTAGATTCTCCACCTCGTCTTCGCAATTTAGTCAAGTTTGACAGATTCGGTCGATTCTAAGTCATGGCGAGTCTTTTTATCGTTCTTCATACGACATCCCTGAAGCCTATCATATTATCTTTCCGGGTCCAGACGATATAATGGATAACCCACCTGAAGGGTGCTTTACAGTCTTCCACAATTACTTTTCTTGTGGCCTTCGGTTTCCACTGAATGAGGTCGTTAAGCAAATCATGGATAGGTTGCCTTCTTGTCCTTCCCATTTCACTCCCAATACATATACGATTATTTATGCCTTCATCATCTTGATGAGGGTATCTAAATTGCCTGGCACCCCCAACTCCTTCTTCCAAATGTTTCTTAGTAAGTTTAGGAGAAAGGGAGAAGACGCGGGTTTCTATTTTCTGGAAGAACAACAGCTTTCTGTCCGACCTCCAGTCAAGCTTTGGACATACTTGGAAGGACCAATGGTTTTTCATCAAGGAGTCCGAGCCTGGTGAGTTTTATTTTAGGAGGAATTGGACAGACAATGCTCGATCGCCTCCTTGTCCTCCTGCAGTGTTGACAGACGATATTGTGTCCATGTTGAGGAGTCATCGATTTGATGCCTTCTCTCTGACCAAGACTCCAATTATAGCAGAATATGCCTTTGTCTGTGATAAACGTCATTTTATGTTGATCCTTTACAACCATTAGTATTTGATGAAATTCGCTCTGTGCATCGCAGAGACTCAGTAATGTGCATCTTGCAGTCGAGTCCACCATTAGATCAATCCTGGGAACGGGAATGGATCACGTGGGCGATGCTTGTTGAGATCAGTATAATCCACATACATTCGCAATACAGTCGACTTCTTGGGTACTAGAAAACCATTGTTGAGCCATTCTGAATATCGTACTTCGTAAATGTGGGCAGCCGCCAATTTTGTCTGTACCTCCAATTCTGCAGCCTTATTCTTTTCATCGCTGAAATGTCTCTTCTTCTGTCTAACAGGCTTAGCATTCGGATACACATTCAAGTGATGTACTGCAACTCTAGGATCTATTCCCTTTAAGTCTGAGTCAGTCCATGCAAATACATCAAAGTTCTTCCGCAAGCATTCCAATAACGTTTTCTCAATTTCTGACGGCAATTCGCTGCCGATCTTAATGACCTTGTCAGGTTCATTGTCTACCAATTTTACCTCCTTGAATTCACCAGAGGGTTTCATTCTTTCAACCTCCATTTGCTTCTTGTATCTCAAGGTGGTCTTATCCTCCTTTTCCTCCTTTTGTGTTTCCATCATGACTATGACATTCTCATTAGATGGCTCAGGTGTGTCTAATTTCATCATTCGATCCTCATGTGCAACGAGCACCATCTTAGTATCCTTTTGGTCTCCAAGTTCAGGCGTTTTGAAGATGGGTATCCCAATCATTGGACGTGAGGGTCTGCCTTAGCTTTAATCAGTTTTGTTGATGTGACATAGCAATTCCAAGATGGACTATAGTTTGTGGTAATCTCGGCTACTCCTCCTGGTGTAGGAAATTTAATCTTCTGATGAGCAATTGATATGACAATAGTGAATGCAGCTATTGTAGGCCTTCCGATCAACACGTCATATGCGAAAGGTATGTCAACTATGAGATATTCCACGTTTAAAGTCCTTCTCCTTGGATTTTTGCCAAATGAAGTTGGTAGCATAACCTTGCCTATCGCCCTTACTTCTCCTCCACCAAATCCCAACAGTGGAGAGTTTACTTTTTTGATCTCATACCTTCCTAGCTTCATTTGTTGCAAAGCATCCATGAATATGATATTGACTAAGCTTCCATTATCCACCATAATCCTTTTTATAGAATGATTTGCAATCACGGCTACCATCGGGCAGTTCAAGTACTTAGCTTAGTTAGCTTGAGAAGATAAGTCTTTGAAGTCGTATTCGTCAAACGTGATTCTCATGTCTAACTTGTCAACTACAAATATAAGATCAGTCTATGGCCGCTTCAGACGATCACTGTATATGTCTTTAAAAATTTGCTTTCTACTCTTTGCGGAATCAGCCCCAGTTGGTTCGCCTGAAATCATATTAATCCCGTTTTCATCTCCATCATTAAGATTATCCCTTTTCCGCCTAGGTTCATCCTTCTTTTCATGCGGAGAACAACTCATCTTTCTGCCTCCAGAGGGTTTGTTGTCTCGTTGTTCTCGATTCTCAAGGACAAACTCGATAAGTTTTCCATCTTGAATGAATCGTTTAATTTCGTTTCTTAAGGCCTTGCATTCATTAGTATAATGCCCATTCTATTTGTGGTATTTGCAATATTTCCTTGACTCATTCATCTGGTCCGTTTTCTTGAACGGTCTGGGTGTTTTAAATATTTCGCGGTCCTCTGCTATCGCGAAGATTTCTACAATATCCTTCCTTAACGGTGTGTAGTTGTCAAACCTCTTAAAGGGTGATCGTCTTTCTTCGCCTCAGTCACACTTTCTCCGTTTCTGTTCTCCTTACCTCTGTAAGTTTCTAGTAAGTCCATTAAACCCTGGTTCTGGGCGACCTCTTTCATGTCAGTAACCCGTCGAGATATGTCCATAATGCTCTCAATGGTTGTAGGCGCCTCTCAGGTCAGTACTTCTACTAGCTTTCTGCTCTTGCTACAATTTACCAGAGCTAACCAAATCGGATGTAGGAGACTGTACTCGACCGGTCTCCACATTCAGTCGCTACTTTACCAAAGCCTTCATCAGGCTTTCTGCGGATGTTGAAAAGATGGCTTGGTGCCTTCTTCTTCTGGCAATTAGTAGCAAACTTATTGACGAACATGTCTCTGAACTATTCGAATGTTTCAATTGTGCGCATTGGCACGTTCTTGAACCATTCTTTAGCTGTCCCAGTTAAGCTTATTGCAATCAACTTTGCTCTCATGCCCTTGCAATACTCTAGGATTTGCAGTTCCTCATCCAAGTCATCGAAATGCTTTCCGGGGTCACTTGTTCCATCACAGTTTTGCATCTCAGGGAGATTAACTCCTTTCTTCAGTTTTATTCTACTGATTGCACCGCAAAATAGAGTAGGCTTTTCCAAATGTGGACAGCGTTCAACAACGACCGGTTCGACCGTGCAATCTGATCTGGCTGATCCCTGATCCTCCAAGCTATTTCTATATGGCTAGCAGCTTGTCGCACATCAGAACCTCTCCGTCTAGAATTCACCTCTCCATCTCTTGTAGTTGCCCGACTCGGGGCTCCATTCCCACCAGTCCGTATTGAGCGGGGATTCCTGCGCTCAGGCGAGTCAGATGGTTCCCTTCTGCTGGGTCTGGTTGTCCTCGAGTGGGTTTGCTGTCTCGAATCAGCGCGGTGCTGAGTCTGATAAGAGCTTGCTCGTAGTGCCGATGTTGGTTGTGTAGTTGGTGCTGGGATGTTCTGCGATAGAACAATATTAGCAAGTTATTGCACAATCATTGGCACCATAGTCTGTTGAAAAGCTGTCATGATCTGAGCCAACTGAGCAGGATTCAACAATGGTTGTTCCGGGGAGGCATTGCAGTTTGGTCCACTACAACGCGTGGTTGGTCCAAGGGAGCATTCGAAGTGTGCTCAGAAGCCTTTGTAGTTCTGACATCTTCTTCATTGAGCAATTGAATCAGTGATATTGTTTGTTCCTAAGTGCGTTTAGTGGTTCCCACAGACGGCGTCACTGATGTGGGGTACTTTTGTCTGGATATGTGTCCACTTGTCAACATTCCACGTCAGACTGCTTCAGTCCTTGCTGGATCATTAAGCAGCTTTTGAGTTCGGAGCCTGCACTCAACACCACACGTAAACTAAGCCAGTGCCTTCCCGGCGAAGGACTCCGGTGTTTAAGTCAGATAAATCAGAATTTGTGATCTCGTTGTGCTTGGCAACAAGTCGAATAAAACAAGTCAAATTGAGAAAATAAGTCGAATTGGGCACGAGAACAAGTCGAATAGGTAGACCAAAATAAGTCGAATTGAGCAACCAAGTAACTCGAACTGCGTGCTAAAATAGGTTGAATCAGAGCTATTTTGGATAAGTCGGATGAGACTCACAAATAGGTCGACTTCGACTTATATAACTCGAGCTTAAGGCTTATAAATTATGAAAACGTACATTGGAATGACGGATAGGACCCCTTTATACAGTACTAAGAGTCCTTATTAAGCTAGAATTGTAGTCCAAGTAGAATTATAAGTTGAAATAAGTCGAATAAGAGCTATTGAAATAACTCGAATTGGGCTTCAAAATAACTCAAACTGGGCCTTTGAACAACTCGAATTGGGCTTGTGCAACTCAAATTGGGCCCTAAAATAGCTCGAAATTGGGCCTACACGGGCCTAATTTTGAGTTTTGCCTTAAATTGTAATTTTGCATTATAAATTAATGATACTGACGTGGCATAATAATCCGAAATACGATTGTGGTATTGTGACGTGGCAATACCGAAATATGGTACATCAGGTGGAGTCTCTAACAGTGGCGGACCTAGGAGTTCTTTTTACCCTGGGCTGCTATTAACTTTAAGTATACTAGTATAAAAATATATAATAATAGCAGAAATATTAAATATATAAAGTAGAAAGAAAAATCATTTTTCTGTACAAATTAAAGAAGAAAGAAGAAGTTTCATGTCATTAAACTAAATGAGTGAAAATACTATTGTAGTTCAGATTTATGATTTTTTTTCCAGAGTAAAATTCATTAATTATGGAGTCGGTATCCACACTTTCTTATTACACATTTTCATTGTAGGCCACCATATTATCTGTAAATATCCTTCTTTCTTTTTACTACCCAACATTATTTCAACAATATTCGTGGTTAAAATTGTTCGTTTCAATATGAATTGTGGAGGAATTTCCATCTATTTGGGATGGGAAAATATATAATGCATTTAGTTAAGCCTAATATTAGAGATAAAAGAAATAAGTTGCTTCCAGATTGAATAAAAAACATGTAACCAGTGCTTGTGGGCATGTTTTATTTTCTATCAAATTAAAAGTAATTATTTTTTATATTTGACAATGGGAATATTCGGGAAGTTCATATCATCATATGTATCTTTTATATTTGTCTTCTTTTCATACTTCTCTTTTACCACTTAGCCGAAATTTTGATGCTTCTACTAATTGAGGTTAACTTCTAATTCATTAGCATTACTAATTTTATGTAGCATTATAATTTTGTGGCACAACTTACCCTGGGCCAGCCCAGGTGAGCCCCAACTTGGGTACGCCTCTTGTCTCTAATAATACCGCCTATACTTTTTGGACCTAATTACCATAGGATGAACCATTCACATCTAGTTGAGCGTAACCCATTGGGGTTGCCACTTTAAATGCACGCAATTTTGAAATGAAAGAAAACATACCCATATGATGGGATATAGTTGGTACAAAATAAATCTTTAGTGGGAATTTGGTAATATAAATTGTTGCAAAGGGGCAAGCTCAGATCTGTGCTGGAATTTCAATATTGTAAAGGACAACTTTGATTCTGTCGAAACAGAGCTCAATATCCAATGACGCTTGCCTCTCTATTCAAAGACAAAACTTAATCCACCTCCACAAAATCGCGATCCCATCCCCATTTTTCCGTGAACTCACTTTCAAAATTTTAAAATATAATACAACATAAATACGTAAGACAATTATAACCACACCCTCAAGGTTTGATCCATGTATAACAACCTCCTTAACTGTTTGAATGATGACTAAAACACCCTAATTTTTTTTTAACAGAACATGCAAAGTTAGAGAGTTTCAAATAAAAAATAAATAAATGATTAAATAAAATAGAGTTAGAGAGTTTATCTGTAATATTTTCAAAATTTTGGATGTGCCTATACTAATAAACAACAAGTGGGCTTACATGTAATATTTTGTTTAATTTCAAGAGGTGTTCATATAATTATTGAATTAAAAATTTGTTATTGTTCTTGTAATTAGATAAAATCTTGTTGGTATAAGTATGATTATTTTAAATATATTTGAAACTCAAACTACATAGTCACATTAAATGTCGAATGCCAATTCAATTAATGGAAGCTTCTGATGATGAAAATGGTTTACCATTGTAGGCCTTACACATGAATCATGCCATTTTTTCTTCACATGTTTGAATACTGGAACCTTTCGGTTATGTATTAATTCATTTCACGTCAAAATTTAAGCTTAATATCAATATTTCCTACACGAACACCTCATAAAATCAATAGTAAAGTTTTATATTCCTCATATTATTACCTTGTCTTATTACAAAGAATGTGTAAAGCAGTTATTGCCAATCAAGATATGCAGTAAAGTTTTATATTCCTCGTACTATTTACCTTATCTTATTTCAGAATTATGTATAAACAGTTATTGCCAATAAAGAAATGCAGAAAAGTCAAATCATCGTGAGCCCCGTGAATGTTTATGTTATAATTTTTGACTAATTTGTTTTTTTTATTTATCTATGAGAATTGTGCTTTCCTTTTTCTTTCTCAAAAAATATGTGAGACATCTGAAGCATACAATTAAATTAGTTAACTTTAGAGATGTAGGGAGAAACAAAAGGGTCCACAACACTGATAAAAAAGTTTTGGATTTAAATCATGTTGTTTGATATGATTAAAATGATCTTTTCATAGGTAATAATTTGTTAATCATTGAATTAATATTTTTAATTATGTTCTGAAGGCAACAAAGTTTTAATAAATTAGACCAAGATAATAGAATGAAGCAAAGTCGAAATATACAACTCAAGACGTTGTTAATGTCTCAAGAAAATATTGACGAATAAACATAAATGTTACTACTCCATTATAAATGATCTATATAAGTTATTAACGATATATATATATATATATACACACACATAAAAAAGGCGGTTAGTTAATTTTTTTTAACTTATTGCAAAAGTTATAAACCATGATAATATAATTACCTAAAAAGGTAAACACAAAGTTTTCACAATATTTTAATTACAAGCAAAGACCGTCCCCCCCCCCCCCCCCCCCCCCCAGGTGGAGTCTTATGTTTATTTTTATTTTATGAGTTTTGTTTGCTCATTATATGTAATACATGATCAGGGTTTTCACATATTTCTTCAAACGAGGTTTTCCCCTATTACGTAATTCACATATATTTAATCTTGTAGCAAGCTTCGTAAGAATATTAGATTATTATGAGATCTTATGTATCATTATTGCAATGTCTAAGAATTATCTTTGTTTTTGGCCGACAAATTTGTCGACATCCATTTTCATATTGAAAATACACGCTCGCGTTTGAAAAGATTATACAAATATTCAATAATTATCCTACTAAAATGAAATATAAACTAATTTTTTTTTACAAAGTCATATTTTTATTTTATTTATTACATGTAAAGTATGAGAAGAAATAAGGATAAATTTGAAAAGTAATATGATAAGTCAAACAAACCATTAAATTAAGCAATGAAAGTGAAATAAGTAATTAAAAGAATAAACACAAAAAGCTAATTATAAGCTAAACAAGACTCCAGATTATTTAAAATATAGTTAGAAACATATTATTATGTGTAACAAAATATACATATATATATATACATACATATATATACATATATATATATACATATATATATATATCATGTATATCTATACTAATATATAAAGGAAGAGGTACTTGTGACACCAAACATTTGATTTTCAAGTTTAACCTTATAATTTATGTTCCACTATAGCATCTTATTGTTAATTTCCCAATTTAATCCTACAATTTAAGTTAGACAAAATTAATTATACCAAATACTAAGAATGATGATTTAGTTTCCTATAATTCATATTCTTTTAGTAGAAACTACTTTTCTTTCCATTCTACTATAATTATGTTGATTCATTCTCCCATGAATTCAAACTATTTCCATCTAAGCAAATCTTTTTTCTTGCATTTTCGTTTCTTCCAGATATTTTTTTCACACTTGAATACAATCATTATACTTACAATATAAAACATTAATTTGCGCGGGGCTTCACGTGCCACAGTTTCTAGTATATGTATAAAAGGAGGGGTCAGCTTGGGGCACGACCCCTATATTTCCCCCCTCTCTCGGCTTATGTAAACATATATGCATGAAGGTAGGGAATATTTAGGAATTCAATCTATGTTTGACTAATGCAACGAATATTTTTTCAAAGACTTACTAATAAAAAGAATAAAATAGAATTTTTTTACAACAATATAAGAAATAAAACTACTATTTTAATAAATCAAGTAATACAAATGTAATCATATACACCAAACCAAAATTAAATAATGACAAAATTTAAAAATACTATATGGTAAACATGTCATAATCGCTTAATACAATAAAAAAAATTGAATATGAGTTTATATAACTTAGATTTCCTATACACTATTTGTGTGATTTTGTTCTTTACTTACACTTGTTAATGAGTGATTATCGGATGTTGGAGAGAACTATTTTCATAGTTCGTGATTTTGTCGCTAGATTTTAACAAAAATAAAATTTGTAAGCTGCAATAATTTTAATGAATTTTGTTTTCTTATATATGCATATAATATATAATATAAGAGGTGATGGAAATTTTGGAGGGCTGCAAGCCCCAAACTACATGAAATATGAATATATGTATCATGTCATGGCCGGTAAACTTAGTTTCAGTCAAATGTTTCTGTGTTTGATTTAAAAATATGAAATAGGCATATTCTGTGAATTATATGTTGTGTTATTGACATTTGGCATTGCTATATCACATAACATGTTAGTCAACTAGATTACATATATTTTGCCGTAGTACACGAATGTACAAGGCATTACATCATATAATTAATTGACCAGCAAAAGTTCATTTATGAAAATAATTGTGATTACATCATTCATTTAAATATCAAAAGAAGTCATTGTAGCTCTTCTTTTGGAAGACTTCTTTATAATATTTGACTTTGATATCGTAACTTTTTATTTATAAAAGTATCAAAACCTTATGCTATAGTCAGGTTGCACTTTGTGTCTTATTCTATTTTTATTTTTTTTTTGCAACAAGCCATTTATACTAATGAAACATCAGCATTTTATCCCCTGAAGCCAAATTCAACGACAAAAAATGCAGATACGTGTCCAAAGTTCGAATGGTGAAAAAATGATTCAGTGGGCAAAATGCTTATTATTCCATAGTACATGGTGTAAATTGTCAAAATAAAAGGATAATGAGTAAAGTACAACAAGAGGTAAAGTATAGGTGGTTTCACACTTTTATCCCTAATTTTAATACATTATACGTGATGTACCATATTTCGATACTGCCACGTCATAATATTCAATACAATACAACGAGCGTATTTCGGATTATTATACCACGTCAGCATCATTATTTTTAATACAAAATTACAAGTTAAGGCAAAACTCAAAATTAGGCCCAAACAGGCCCAATTTCGAGTTATTTCAGGGCCCAATTCGAGCTATTTTCAAGCCCAATTCGAGTTATTTCATAACTCTATTTGAGTTATTCCAAACAGCTCTAATTTGACTTATTTCAACCCATAATCCTACTTGGATTGCAATTCTAGCTGAATAAGGACTCTTACTACTATATAAAGGGGTCACGTTCCTCATTCCAATGTACGCTTTTCATTATTTCTAAGCCGTAAGCTCGAGTTATATAAGTCGAGTTAGACCTATTCATAAGTCTCATTCGACTTCTTCCACAATAGATTGGATTCGACCTATTTTGCACGCAGTTCGAGTTGTTTTGGTTGATTCGACTTGTTTTGGCCAACCTATTTGACTTATTCTCGTGTTCAATTCGACTTATTTGCTTAAGTCGACGTATTCGCTTAATTCGACTTGTTTCATTCGACTTTTTACCTCGCACGACAAGATCTCACATTCCGACCCATCTGACTAAGTCAGAGTGCCTTCGCCGCGAAGGCACCGGCTTAGTTTACGTGTAGTGTTGAGTGTAGGTTCCGAACTCAAAAGCTGCTTAAGGATCCAGCAGGGACTGAAGCAGTCTGACGTGGAGTGTTGACCCAGACGAAAATATCCCACATCAATACACAAAAGTAGAAATTCCTAATATTCCAAGCCACCTTTTCAGTTTCACAAAATTATAAACACTTGTAATAAGTTATGGGGATACCACTTTTAATTGTTTGTAATATTTGACTTTGATAATTTATTTGATTGTCTTATTCTTAACTTATACAGCGATAGAAACACATTTTTAACAACAAAAATTACACTAATATTTTAAATTGATATTATGTATAAATGTGACAACTTTTCCTACAGTCCTAGGAGCATTTTTTTTCGAGGTTGAACTTTGTAAATGACGTACAACGAAAATGTGCAATCAACACACAAACATTTAATCGATGTAAGAGCACTGGAATCCACCAGAAATTTAAAATAAAATCTCAGTTTTATTAATAAATGATCAAAAGATGCTGAAAAATAATAAGAAAAGTATTTATAGTACTGAAAGTAAACCCTAATACGAAAAGGAAATAAAGTTCTAATAAAGTGAAACTTCTAGTTAAATGACATAAAATTGTAATGCTACATACCTTCCTCAATGTCCGATTTTTGGCATAAAGAACATGCATATTTCTAGAAAATTCAAAGACGTTCGATTTTGATATCTTATGGGTCCAAAATGGAGCACTAAATCAAAAGTTATGACAATTTTTGAAAAAGCCATTTTTTACTGTAAAAATATGCAACATTCGAGGGTTCTTGTCATACATCAGTCCCTTCCACTTAAAAAAAACTCGACATCGAGTTAATATCCAACCTTTAGGAAGATCAACCACATAATCATTACTTTAAAATTTCTTCAATACCTTGTAAGGACAATATTTTCTCGGTTTAAGCTTGTTGAACGTCCTTGTAGAAAATATTGCATTCCTCGGAAGAATGTTCAAATGATCTCCTTTTTTGAGCAATTTTTGATTTCTCTTCTCATCAGTTAGTCCCTTATTTTTTTTCATTCTTTGCCTCAAGTTTTACTTCAACTTCAGCTTGAATGTCACAAGTTTCTTTGGTTTCCTTGATATCAGCCACTAACTCGCTTTCCGAAGTCACCAGAGATGCTAAGAGGTGATTTGGTGCTTCATCTTCTAATTCCTCTGAATTTTCATCTAACTTACCATTAGAATTTTCATCAGATTTGTTATCTGCATTATTTTGTTCAAAGCTATCTTCCTCCTCCACCAAATCTAAGTTAATAGATTTTCTTGGGATTTCAACCTTTGTATTGAAATCACATTCGAATTGGCTATTTTGTGAGTATTTCTGGTAGTGCTAAATAGTATATTGTTCATAAAGTGGAATTTCTTTATTTATCATCACTCGTTTCATTTCCCCCTGATGTACCATATTTCGATGCTGCCACGTTATAATGTTCCATACAATGCTACAACTGCATGTCGGAATATATTATGCCACGTTAGCATCATTATTTAAAATGCAAAATAACAATTCAAGGTAAAACTAAAATTAGGCTCGTGGAGGCCCAATTTCGAGCTATATCAGGTCCCAATTCAAGTTACACAAGCCCAATTCAAGTTGTTTTCAGGCCCGGTTTGAGTTATTTTTAAGCCCAATTCGAGTTGTTTTATCAGCCCAATTCGAGTTATCTAAATAGCTCTAATTCGGCTTATTTCAACTCATAATTGTACTTGGACTACAATTCTAGCCGAATAAGGACACTTAATACTCTATGTATATATGGGTCATACACGTCATTTGAATGTACGTTTTCATAATTTCTAAGCCTTAAGCTCGAGTTATATAAGTCGAATTTGACCTATTTGAGAGTCTCATCCGACTTACAAAAATAGCTCTTATTCGAGCTATTTCAGCTAGCAGTTCGAGTTATTTGAGTGCCTAATTCGACTTGTTTTAGCCACTCAATTTGACTTGTTATCTAGCTCAATTCAACTTTTTTCTTAATTCGACTTGTTGTCACGCACAACGAGATCTCATATTTTGACTTATCTGACTTAAGCATCGGAGTGCCTTTACCGGGAAGGCACCACCTAAGTTTATGTGTAATGTTGAGTGCAGGTTCCGAACTCAAAAGCTGCTTAAAGGATCCAGTAGGGACTGAAGCAGTCTGACGTGGAGTGTTGTCAGGTGGACACGTATCCAGACGAAAATACTTCACATCAGTGGCGCCGTCTGTGGGAACCACTAAACGCACTCAAGAATTAAACACCATCATTGATTTAATGGCTCATAGAAGAGTCAGGGAGAAAAATGGAGTAGCAACCAGGACGAGGTCCCAGCGGGATGAAAATGCAAGAGCTGCTGATGCTTCAGAGTGCACTTCGAATGCTCCTTTGGATCAACCACGTGGTGGGGCGGAAGAAATGGTAATGCCACCACTGGAACAACCATTGTCAAATTCTGCTCAACTAGCTCCGATCATGAAAGCTTTTCAACAGACTATGGTACCAATGATTTTTCAACAACTGGTAAACACTGTGTTACCACAGATGCTCAAGTGGAGACAGCACAACCGATATCTGCTCCACCTACAAGATCTCATCAAACTCAGCACAGGGCTAATTCGAGACAACATACTCACTAAAGGGCAACAAGGCCCAGCAGAAGGGAACCATTCGCCTCACTGAGTGCAAAAACCCTCGTTCACAGCGTACTGAATGGAATGGAAGGGACATAGCCCCAAGTCGGGCAATCGCGAGGGATGGTGAGGTGAATTCTCGTCAAAGAGGATCTAACATACGGCCCGCCGCAAGTCAAATACAAATGATCGAGAGGAATAGGGACCAGCCCGGTCAGATCGAACAAAGGATCGAACCAGTGATCGCATAACACAGTCCACGCATGGAGAAGCATACTCTATTTTGTGATGCGATTAGCAGGTTGACGTTGAAAGAAGGAGTTAATCTTCCTAAAATGCGAAAGTACAATGGGACTAGCGACCCCGAAAAACATTTTGATGACTTAGGTGAAGAATTGCAAATTCTGGGCTCTTGCTAGAGCCTGAGAGCAAGATTGGTTGCAATTAGCTTATCAAGTACATCTAAGGAATGGTTGAAGAACGTGCCGATACGCACAATCAAATAGTTTGAATAATTCAAAGACATGTTTGTTCAGAAATTTGCTACTTATCGACAAAAGAAAAAGGCATCGAGTCATCTGTTCAATATTGGCAAAAAGCCAGATGAAGGCTTGGGAAAGTATCTAGAGCGACTGAATGTGGATGGCGTGTGCAATCTCCAACACCGGATTTGATTACCTCTGTGCTTGTTAATTGTAGCAGAGTAAAAAGCTGGTGGAGGTATTAACTTGGGAGGAACCTACAACTATCGAGAGTATTATGGACATATCTCGACGAGTTACTGATATGGAAGAAGCTGCTAAAAACTAGGGTCTAATGGATTTCACAGAATACAAGGGGAAAGGAAATAGAAACTGATGTAAGGAAGATAGAGGCAAAAAGAGACGATCACCTTTTAGAAGGTTCAATAATTACACGCCTTTGAGGAAGGACGTCGCAAAAATCTTTGCAATAGTCAAAGCCCGCGGAGTACTCAAAACACCCCGATCGTTTAAAGAAACTGACCAGATGAAGGAATCGAGAAAATATTGCAAATATCATAAACAGAATGGGCATTACACAAACGACTACAAAGCATTGAAGAATGAGATTGAGACACTAATACATGATGTAAAGCTGATTGAGTTTGTCTTAGAGAACTGCGAATCACGAGAAGATAAATCATCTCGTGATAGAAAGAGAAGTCATTCTCCACGTGACAAGAAGGACCAACCAAGTCGCAAAAAGGGTAATCCCAGTGATGGAGATAAATCGGCTGTCAACATGATTTCAGGCGGTCCGACTAGGGCTGATTCCATAAAGAGTAGAAAGAAAATCTCTAGAGATATATACAATGATCATCTGAAGCATCCATTTAAGGATCTTGCTTTGCAGTAGACAAGTTAGACATGGGAGTCACGTTAGACGATACCGATTTTAAGGATTTATCATCACAAGCTCATGAAGCTAAGCATTTGAGCTGCCTGATGGTAGTAACCGTCGTGATTGCAAATCATCCGGTGAAAAGGATCATGGTTGACAATGGGTGTTCAGTAAACATAATATTCATGGATGCGTTACAGCGAATGAAGATGAGAAAGTATGAGATCACTGAAGTAAACTCACCTTAGATGGATTTTGGGGGAGGTGAAAGGGCGATAGGCAAAGTAATGTTGCCAACCTCCTTTGGCAAAAATTCAGAGATGAGAACTTTGAACGTGGAATATCTCATAGTTGACATACCATTTGCGTATAATGTGTTAATCGAAAGGCCAACAATGCTGCATTCACAATTGTCATATCTACTGCTCATCAGAAAATTAAATTCCCGACACCTAGGGGGAGTAGCTGAGATTACTACAAACTATCGCGAATCTTGGAGTTGTTATGTCACATCGACTTGTTAGGGTTGTGGAGTCTGAATTGCATAAGAATTGTAGGAGACTCAGTCAATCTGAAAATAGAGATCTAGTTAGTCTGGGAAACAGAGACTCAGTTAGTCTAGGAAACGGATACCCAGTTGGTTTGGAAAGTGGAAACCTAAATTACCTAGGAGTTGCAGAGTTCATGTAAAACTATAATTAGGAAAGTGTTCCTATTACAAATAGCCAGTAATATGTAATTGTATTCTCGCGCTTGTCATAACACTCTTCAGAAAATCCTGGCTTGGCAGCGCCCCCAGAGGTAGTCTTTTGACGAAATGGGTGAACAAATATGTTGTATCTTCTATCGCTTTTCGTGTGTACGTTTCTTAACATCCTGATTGCTGCGCAACAAGTGGTATCAGAGATCGGGTTCGAGTGGGAGCAATCACGGCGGATGGAGGAAAACCACTTATCAAAAAGTTGGATGGTTCGGGTAACAGGTTATGAAGGATGCGGATTGAGGATTACCGGTACGATAATGGTTTGTGGAATCTTCTGAAGGAAAAACCAAAGGACATGACAGAAGAAGATGGTTTGTGCTAGATAATAAGGCGAATAGTGTATGTTCGAGAGCCAGGTGCTCCAATCCATGTGGGTTTCCCAGATTGAACGAGAAATGAGGTGTGATCTCCCGACTTAAGGTTGCGGTTCGAAGGTGGTGAACTCCCATATTAAGGGGAGGCTCGGTGGTCCTTTGTTCAATGAAATAATTGTTGTACCAAATAATATCCCGGGAACGAACAGAAAGAGGCGGTGAATTCCAGTCACACGAGTGCAGGGGAAGTTCAGTGGTCCTTTGTTCAAGAGGAGGATTGTTGAGGCAAACAACAGTCCCACATCGGAAATATGGAGCAGACACATGAGAGTTAATCCAAGGAGTCATGGCGTTGGCTCGGGGGTTGAAGAAGAGAACTCTGTATGTGACCATGAGCAAGTGGGAGCTTGCTGATATTATCTAGGATTGTGACTTTTGAGTTGAAACTATGCATAGTTTCAATGGGCCTTGGGACTTGAAGAGTTCGAGGATTGGCATCTTCAACGTTCATGGATTTTGCTATTGAGAAGGTTGAAGATGATTACATATGGATTCAGTCTCCAAGTGGGAGATTGTTAGGGTTGTGGAGTCTGAATTGCCTAAGAATTGTAGGAGACTCAGTCAATCTGAAAACAGAGATCTAGACTAACTGGGTCTCTGTTTCCCAGACTAACTAGATCTTTGTTTCCCAGATTGACTAGATCTCCTACAATTCCTCGATAATTCAGACTCCACAACCCTAACAATCTCCCACTTGGAGACAGAATCCATATGTGATTATCTTCAACCTTCTCAATAGCAAAATCCATAAACACTGACAACGACAATCCTCGAACTCTTCAAGTCCCGGGGCCACTTGAAACTGTGCATAGTTTCAAGCCATCTAAGGTCACAGCCCTAGACAATATATTAACAAGCTCCCACTTGCTCATGGTCACATACAAAGTTCTCTTCTTCAACCCCCGAGCCAACGTCGTGACTTCTTGGATTAACTCTGATGTGTCTGCTCCATATTTTCGATGTAGGACTGCTATTTGCCTCAACACGACTAAACCAATTAAAGCAAAGACAGATCATAACGTTGCAATGCACATCTATGAAGCACTTGAACTTGGAAATCAAGAAGATAGTGAGATGGTGCTGATCGCCCAAGAGGATCAATTGCCAAATTTTGACCCTTCGAAGTCATTGAACGAGAATGTCACTACGACAACCAATACGCACAAGGAGGAAAGAGAGGATAAGACCACCTTGCGGTTTAAAAAGCAAATGGAGGTAGAAAGAATGAAGCCTTACGGCGAATTCAAGGAGGTGATACTCTTAGACAATGAACCTGACAAGGTCATAAAACTGGCAGTGAATTGCCACCGAGATTGAGAAAGCCTTACTACAGTGCCTAAGGCAAAATTTTGATGTATTCGCATGGACTGACTCGCATTTGAAAGGAATAGACCCTCGAGTTGTTGTACATCACTTAAATGTAAATCTAAATGCTAAACATGTCAGACAGAAAAATAGACATTTTAGTGATGAGAAGAATAAGGCCGCAGAATTGGAGGTACAAACAAAATTGGCAGCTGGTCACATATTTGAAGTATGATATTTAGAGTGGCTTAGCAACGTCGTTTTGGTACCTAAGAAGCCAATGGTATGGTGAATGTACGTAGATTAGATGGATCTCAATAAACATTACCCACAAGATCCTTTCCCGTTGCCCAGGATCGACTTGATGGTAGATTCAACTGCGGGGTGTGCATTACTAAGTGTTTGTGATGCTCAGAGCGGTTTTCATCAAATACTGATGGCGGTGAAAGACCAACATAAAATGACATTTATAACTGACAGAGGCAAATTCTGCTACCGAGCAATGCCCTTTCGTTTGAAGAATGCATGAGCAACTTTTCGGAGGCTGGTAGCCAAGATGTTTTACCATCAAATTGGCAAAACGATGGAGGTGTACATTGACGACATGTTAATCAAAAGCCTAAAGGCTGAAGACCATATTGAGCACTTCAATGAGGCATTCGCCATAATGAAACAATACGGGATGAAGTTGAACCCGAAAAAATGTACATTCGGAGTCAAGGCAGGAAAGTTTCTGGGTTTCATGGTCAATGAGTGAGGCATTGAAGCTAACCCAGAAAAAATCAAGACGATAATGGACCTCCCATCCCCTAAATCTGTTCAGGAGGTGCAACGTCTAATGGAAAGTATAACGACACTAAGCCGCTTTATTTCACAATCAGCAGAGAAGAGCTTACCATTCTTTAAAAAGCTGAGGAAAACGCCAAAATTGGTGTGAACTGAAGATTGTGAAGAAGCCTTTCGCCAGCTAAAGGTTTATCTCACCACACCACCGTTGTTGTCTAAGCCCAAGAATAACGAGATGCTATATCTCTACTTCGCCATAACAAAGAATTCATTGAGCACGGTATTTGTTCGTGAGGAGGATAGAAAACACTTGCCAATCTACTATGTTATTAACAAGAGCAGAACTTAATTATTTGGAGATCGAGAAGTTAGCATATGCTCTAGTAATTACAATGAGGAAACTAAGACCATATTTTCAATCACATCTGGTAACAGTCTTGAGTCTTGACTGATTAACCTTTGAATCAAGTCATGGCAAAACCAGAAACATCCGGAAGATTAGTCAAGTGGCCAATCGAGTTGGGTGAATATGGCCTAGAGTATCAACCCAAGACTGCTATTAAAGCACAAATGTTGGCGAAAATCATCTCGGAATCAAAGGAACCATTGGAAGTATCCATGGTGATGACCACAACTTGGGGCATCTGGGTGTCATCTATGGCTATAGGTGTGGTGGCTATATGTGTGTGATAACTGTAGGCTCAGGGATAGACGTTGTAAACTCCTCACTATCGGACCCCTCCATTATATCTACGTCCCTATCAAATCTTTGGACATTGGAGGACGAACTATCACTTTCAGAACTACTGTCTGAGGATGATGAAACAAAAATGGAATGTTCATTCACAAGAGGGACTTTACTTTGACTAGTGGATTCAATGTCAGACTCAGAAGCCATATGTAGAAGAGGAGTTAGGAGTTACCAGCTTTTGGATTCAGGTCTATGAATCGCTCCTTGTCAGCGTCGCACCTTTCGTATGAGAAGGCATCTGGAACAAAGATTCTAAGCGCTCCAGGAATTCTAATCTTAGCTGGACGAGTTGGCCCGGAATAACGAGGAGGACTAGATGGGCGTGGATTGCTGTGATGATTACAGTAGGACCTCGGACGTGAAGATTGCGGACGAGATTCGAAGTGCAAAGCTGAAGCGGCCCCAGATGAATTGTGACGGGAACAGTGGTAATTAAGACAAGCCATCGTGGAACTCCTGCAAACAAGGACAACAAACAGTATTAGCTATAAGAATTCAAAAAGTTCAGAATATCTGCAGAAAAAATTTCTAAGTGTCATAACTCCAAATAGGTATTTCGAGTTATATTAAATAACTCGAGTTGAACCAATTCGAGTTATAGCGGAATAGGTTGATATCCGGTGATTTTTGAGTTCTCTGATAGGATTAATGATTAATTCGACATATGGATAATAGCTCGAGTATGAGGGATTTTGAGTTATTTTAGGGATATCTTGGTTTGAGTTATTTCACCGATTTTGATTTATTCCTGTTTGACTTGTTGGAAACAAGTCGAGATAAGGGTTTTCGAGTTGTTTATTGCTACCTTGGTTTGAGCTATTTAATGATTTGACAAATCCAATGTTTGAGCTATTTTAATTCTAGTTATTTGGACTGAGTTCCGAGTTCTTTACGAAACGCAGAAATGCGAAATGATTTCAATTCTGCTGCTATTTATAGGCGACGACTGGGATACAATTACCAAAATGCCATCGTTTGACCTATTCTTATTCGAGCTATTCGCCATTCGAGTTATTTTTCAGAATTTTTTTCCGAATGGTTTTCTTCCTTATTTTTGTTCTGTTTCCTGAATTACGGATTCGTTGCACGATTATCGAGTTTTCTTGAGTTTTTTTAGTTTGTATGACCAATGTTTCTTGACATTACTCTTACAAACTCGGGGACTCCATGATGTACCATATTTCGGTACTGCCACGTCATAATGTTCGATACAATGCCACGAGTGCATGTCGAAATATATTATGCCACATCAACATCATTATTTTTTAATGCAAAATTATAATTCAAGGCAAAACTCAAATTAGGCCCGTGCATGCCCAATTTCAAGCTATATCAGGGTCCAATTCGAGTTGCACAAGCCCAATTCAAATTGTTTTCAGGTCCAGTTCGAGTTATTTTTAAGCCCAATTCGAGTTATCTAAATAGTTCTAATTCGACTTATTTCAACTCATAATTGTACTTGGACTACAATTCTAGCCGAATAAAGACTCTTAGTACTATATATGGGTCCCACACGTCATTTGAATGTATGTTTTCATAATTTCTAAGCCTTAAGCTCGAGTTATATAAGTCAAATTCAACCTATTTGAGCGTCTCATCTGACTTACGAAAATAGCTCTTATTCGAGCTATTTCAGCTAGCAGTTCGAGTTATTTGAGTGCCCAATTTGACTTGTTCTCTTGCTCAATTCGACTTATTTGCTTAATTCGACTTGTTGTCACGTACAACGAGATCTCATATTCCGACTTATCTGACTTAAGCATGGGAGTGCCTTCGTCGGGAAGGCACCGACTTAGTTTGCGTGTGATGTTGAGTGCAGGTTCTAAACTCAAAAACTGCTTAAGGATCTAGCAGGGACTGAAACAGTATGACATGGAGTATTGTCAGGTGGACACGTATCGAGACGAAAATACCCCACATCACCCCTCCAACATTGTATTGGTGTTTTGCCTCTATGTCTTTTATCGAATTTCAGAATTTCCCACCAAATAGCGACAAATCCCCTTAGTTTGTCAGTCGCTAGTTTTGCTTTTTAATCTTCAGCAATTTCCATAAATTCAAAATATCGTTCAACCTCTAAAACTCATTTCAAGATTTTCAGTTTGCAAATTTCCGTATAACAAAAGATACCATCCTACATATTGAGATTACCTCGAAATTTAGTATTCTTCATTCTGTCATAAAATAAGGGATTACCAATTTCAGTCGACTTTCCTTCTGAATGATCCTTATTGAAATTATGAAACCCAATGAAACCCAATGTTATTGAAATTATGAAACCCAATTTAGTAAAATCCTTGCTCTAGATACCTTTAGACGCAGAACAGAAACGTGCAATCAACACACAAACGTACAATCGACGAAAGTACACTGGACTCTGCCCAGAAATTGGAATAGCATTTTGACTTTTATCAACAAATAATAAAAATGCTGAAAATAATAAGAAAACAAGTATTTGTAGTATTGAAAGTAAATAAAGTTATAATAAAAGTGAACTTTCTAATTAAAATGACATAAAATTTTAATGCAACGGAGCTGCCCTAAAGCACGGGTGTTGCTGTAGGAAACTCAAAAACTTTCGATTTAATATCTTATGGACCCAAAACGGAGCATTGAATCAAAAATTGTCTATATTCGTATTGTGAAATAGGCAACATCTCGGGGTTTTTGTAATACATGAATAAATAATAAAGTATGAGGGGACAAAATAGTGTGTTCCTTTGAGTTTGTTAATGAAATGAGATTGAAAGTAATTGAAATGGAAAGCAATTAATTGATATGATGTTTGAATTTGAAAAGGAATAATAATAATAATAATAAAAAACTAGAAAATAAATGCAGTTTTATTGTTATTAGGGATAATTACAGCTACACCCCCTGAGGTTTGGTGTAATTACACATACCTCCCCTGTGGTTTGAGAAATTACACATACCTCCCCTGAGGTTTGAAACCTTACAAATACCTCCCCTCTACAACTTAAGGGTTGTTTGGGTGTAAGTTAAGATAAAATTATGCTTATTATGCTTACACCCCTAAAGTTTGGTATATTTATAAAAGTAATCCTTGATGTTAGAAAAATTAAAATTAAATACTCCAAATAATTTTAGAAATTACTATATGACTAACCAAAAATATAAAAAGTATTTAAAATTATTTTTAAAATTTAATCTAATCTTAATATTTTTATTATTTTGTAAAAATATTTAATTTATTGTTTTGTTTGTTTCTTTATTTCTTCATTTTTGTTTTACTTTTAATAATCTCATAAATTTCATTATAGTTCCATATTAAATACTATTACGCGTGCCCACGGAAATTTCAGTTTATCACAACAAAAAAGAAGCATTTGGTAAAATAATAAATATCTATGCAATCTCCGAAAAGAAAAGACAAGAAATAGAAAATTCAATTGTAAAAACTCTCATTTTCAATGAAAATTAACAAATATAACAGAAATAATCAAGATTTTCATAACCCATTTTAAAAAATGAAGAATGATGACGGAATTACCAGCAACAATAGAATTATCATCCTTGGATCAGACATGGTCACTGGTTTTAGGTAGCAAGTTTTGTTGAACTTTTTGACAAAATAAACAACCTAAATGCACTATATTTAGTGAAACCAATTTTCGTGTTTTATCTTCTTCTATTACTAAAATAGTTGTTAGTTTAAAATTGTAACGAGAACAAAGGCACAAAGATGAGTAGTTAGTTAAGTTTTGACTGAGATTTACATGAATTGTTTTAAAGAAAAAAACTAAAAGTTACGTGTTTTGATTCAAAAATATATTTTGGATTAGATTAACTTATTTTTAAATTTAAATTTAAATACTTTTTATATTTGTAGGTAATAATATAATAGTTTATAAAACCTTTTGCAGTATTTAATTTTAATTTTTCTAACATCAAGAATTACTTTTATAAATATACCAAACTTTAGGGGCGTAAGTATAATAAGCATAATTTTACCATAACTTACACCCAAACAACTCTTAAATTGAAGAGGGGATGTATGTGTAAGGTTTCAAACCTCAGGGGAGGTATGTGTAATTTCTCAAACCACAGGGGAAGTATGTGTAATTACACCAAACCTCAGGGGGTGTAGCTGTAATTATCCCTTGTTATTAATGATAATGAATTGATGCGTATAATAAATAAGCTTGGGATACTCTTGGAGAAACGTCATCCGGAACTGGATCTCGTCACTGGTAAAGGCGGGCGGGCCCCACATATTCAAATTTCAGAATCCTCGATTCCATGTCCCTCTCTCTCTCTCTCTCTCTCTGTGAATACATATAACATATCCTGTCTCTATCGTACGCACCATTACTTACTTACTTACAATCCTCCTCAGTCTCGCATTCCGAGGAACTACTTTCTCTCTCTCAGAACGGCTAATTGCAGCAATGGAAGAAGAAATGATGATGATTTTGGAGGATGATAATAATAATAACAATAGTTGTTGTTTCTTAACTGCTTATGAGATTGATCTAGATTACGAGTTTGATGCGGCGAGGTTCTTCGACTTCACTCGACCTGAGTCTCTTCTCGAGGAGCGCACCGCACAAATGTGGTTCGATTACGCCGGAACCTATCCCCCTTCTCGTAAGTACACCTTCTCTTCAGACTTGTACCCTAATGTTCACTTTGGGCTTTATTTTAAAATCGGACCTTTCACTCAGATGCAACTATTTCGTTTTCGTTTCTTATAAAGTCAAGGATAAGTGAATTAAGGGTATGCTGTGAAGGAAATGGGTACATTTATTGTTGATTAACATGCCTCATTTATACTTTCAATTGATCTAAGATTTAGATTACAAGCCACCGTTCTCTTCTTTTTTCAGCTTTCGTGGCAAGGTTAGTGGCCGGAGCTCAAATAATGAAGGACAACGTCAATATCTCCCCAAAATCTAAAGGGCTGGATAACATCAAGTTTTCTGAGAGCAACTCTGATGTTCAAGTGGCCCATGACGATTCTGCAATGGACATTAACCGTAAAGGTACGGACGACTCTTTACATGTATGTTGTATAAATTTATATATTGGTGTCTTGATCTGGCAAGATTTCAGGCCTCCTATCTTTTTCAATTGTATTTTTCTAGAATGGCACAAGATATCAACAAAAGTTTCTGTATTTCAAAATGTCCAATTTAAAAAAAAATGAACGTGCAAATTTCAAAGTTTTGGAATTTTTTTAACTATTAAGCGTAATAAATATCAGGTACATCGGTATTCTGTTTCTTTCCTGGAGCATGATGAATGGTATACCTGACCATGTTATTCACTTTGATTGCATAAGTTGTTCATTATGGACTTAAAAAGTACTATGTGTTAAGAGAGAACTCGATGGTATAGATGAAAACTCTGCAACATATTGATTTGTAAATTCGGTGTTATGCTTCATAGTTAAGGATAAGCCTTGTGCACCTAATAGAGTTCTATAGGTATCAATTATCTTCCCATTAGTTTGCAGTCATAGTTTTTAATCCAAAATGTCCACTTCTAAATTTTGTACTCCAGTGATACAACGCGCTTGGTAGATGAGTCTGTTTTGAAGGATAATCTTCGCTAGACTCTTCACTATTGTATCCCTCCATGATGGGTTTGAAGAGTTATGCAAGGCAGTTATTTGATTCACGATGACATCATGCGTACTAGGGACTCATTTTCTCTGAGGACTAAAAGCAAACTCATACATGGATAGATGATTTCGTTTATGATGTACTCCATTGCTGTCGAGGGGAGTATCTCGGCATCGATTCCCCTCTGCCCTGAAAAAAGTAGAACCAAATTAAGTAAAGGGATTTTGAAGAGAACAAAGTGATGCCATATCTTGGATGTTCTTTATTGGTCTTAAGTTTTGCTGATTTGTGCTGAATATTTTTTAAGAATGCCATATTTCTGTCAAGATACATACAAACCAGCCAATCATGTGGTTTCCATATTTTCAACTCCCTTTCTGCTTTCAACTTATGTGGATACCACATAGTTGCACTTGAGCCATTAGTCCTGGCCTTCCCAAGAATTTCACTAGTTCTTGGTAAAACTTGATTTGGTCATCATATATATATAGATATCACAAATCTTGTCATGCTCACTGGCCTTGGGCATGTACGTTAAACTTGATGAAGTACATTGTCTATGATCGCAGTCCCAACAACTTTGCTTTATGCCAAGTAATTGGACGTGGGGTATACATGACCAAAATAAGAGTCACAATGAGTTGACGACATGAATTTTCTTCTCTACTCATTTTGATTGAATAGATCTTTCTCATTAAGCCTATCTTTTGTATTACGTCTCTCCAAGTTGACTATTAGTTTGTTTCATTAACTTATCATATATTTGGAAGTTGTACTTGCCTTATTGGTGGTAGGTATTGACCTTGACCTTACATGACCGAATAAATACACACATAAATTATCACATCTTCTTCTTTTTTTTCCCTTCTACAAACCCTGTCAACAACGTGATGGATCTTTTTTGGAAGAAGCTGACATGGTTCTGTCAATGTAAAGGGAAGCGATCGTTTTGTGCATGGGTGTTGTATTATTTAGGAACTAGGGGACCTTATGCAGTGACAACAGAGATGCTATTTCCTCCACACTCTATGGCCAAGAGTTTCATATTTGCAGAAGTATCACGTGTTGCCAGAGGTTCATTGTGACCTAAGTTAATTGCAGCTTGTACAGAAAAAAATAACTCAAGCCACTCATTGAAAATAAGTGATTATTTTGTCTTGTCTCTTGTGTCAAGATAGGAATAAAAGTACTATCACATTCATGCTATTATGTATGTTAACAACATGTATCTGAACAAGGGTCACAACTGTTCTTCTAGTTTTCAGTTTTATTATTTGTATTTTGCACCTGAGCTAACACAAGTTCATATTGTTGACAACTTTGTTAAATGTATATTTTTCTTTAGAATAATGCTAAGGTTACCAAGTGCAGAAACTTATATATCTGGACATGCCATAAAACTATTTCATCACTCCTAAAATTTTGTCTTGTAGATGACACAGGACAGGTTAAGGGGACTAATAACAATCTTCAAATTGGCAGCATGAAAATGGTTCAAAATCCATCTGAAAAGTTACTCTCAGGTCATATTTTTTCCTTGATGGTTTTCATTTGAAGTTGAGAGGTTAACATGATGATTTTCCACAACCATGATTTACTTGACTTACTTTAGCTCTAGTATGAAAAGTTGATTATCTCTTCTTAATTAAAACCTCAGATGTATTGCCGCCTGTTTTACTTCAAATTGTGTTTGTTTTCTCTTCCAATTCTGTTTTGTATATTAGGTGCTTCTCTAATGTATTGCTATGCTTATACAGGTTTAAGCTTTTACAATCACATAGCGAATGACATGAAACCAAAATGCCAAACAAAGAAATCCACTAAACCATCTTTTCCAAGGACTTCAACTCTAATGAAACCAACAGCAAGTCAATTGGCCAAGCAAACCCGTCCTCTACAGGCTGCTTATTCCAGGTAACTGTTCTTTCATAACTTCAGTTATCAATTAACTATTACTACAGCATTATGTTTTGAAATTTCTGTGTTAAATCAACTTTTTCAGTATTTTGTTGCCTGAGGATAAGGAAGGGATTTGAAAAGGTATATCAATGATGTCATTGGTTTTCACTTCACAAAAGAAAAAGTTTTTTTTTTTTTTTATTTAATATATATTTTTAACCAATGTTCAGTTTTGGCATATTTGCCAATCAAGCCTATGCTTTGGCCTATATATTCCACGAAATGGTATAACGGGATTCAGCCTATTGTCTTGATTGTGGAATATCATTGAGAAATAAGAATCCCCACTCCCCTCGCGGGAGTTTTCCTGTTGGACTAGGACCTATATAAACCTAACAAAAAGGGAAAACGAACATTTCTTTAGACAAATGGACTGGACGAGTTATTCATGGGGCTTTGCTTTCAATATAAGCGGTACATGATTTTTGTTTGTTCTAAATGCCAGGTCAAACACATCTGCCCTAGAAAAAACAGATAAAACCTCAACTACTACTTCTGTGATCGAGAATCATGCAGCAAAAAGGCAAAAGCTTGAGGGTGGTCTTCTGCGGAAGGTATATTTTTTGGCGTCATCATGAAATTTCTTTTAAGTATTATAGTAGATTTTATTTCATTCTACTATGTTCCTTGCGTTGAGCATGATAAATCATTTTTTTTTATGCCCGAGTGTTGAGTGATTAACAGGTAAATGATTGCAGATATGAACTTTCTATTTATTGAATGTGGATGGAGTTCTTGCAACGTGGAATGCCTACACACTTTTATCTATATTTAACTTATTCGGGTTTTATTGATAATGATAGTACCCTTGAACAACAACTTTATTCTGAAATATCAGCACCCATGGTTTGGTTTGTTAATGTGGCTTGGTTCCTGTCATTCTCCCATGTTGCTATTGGTTTTTATGCACAAAAACTGGCATTAGATTCATATATCTTATATAGAACTTGATATATATGTTGGCTCTCTCATTTTGCTTCTGGTCTTTGTATCATTGCACTTTAAGTAAACGGACTATTTGAGGCCTAAGTAGTTGAGTACTGGTAACTGTTTTGGTATCCTTTTAGAGACAGTATTTTGATTCTTTGTGAATTAGTATGCCTTCAGCTGTAAAAGCATAGCTGGTTGTGGCCTTAAGGGTGTCATTCTAAGTATAAATTTCTCTCTTATGGATTATTGTTGAAAGTTTATCACTTCATATAACAGGTTGAGGGTGCGTTTCAGCAGCAGCAAACTAATTTTATCCATAAGGCACCCAAGCGGGTATGTCAATTTTATATCTGGAATCTTAATTTTGTATCACCTTACAAAAGTGGATCTGCAATTGCATGAAGAATGAATATCCTTTAAGAAATTGCTGAAATGTGATTGAGCAGTCTCATCGGTTTTCTCTTATTATCTTGTAAAGTTTGAGCGTGTGAAGTGCAGGATCTTGAAGGCAGAATAGATTTATTACACAGTATTTATTTAAGTTCTTTTGATATGATGCAACAGGATGTCTTTTGTGATGTAAACTCAACTCATGCTAAGCCAAGGATCACGATTCCCAGAGAGCCAGATCTTGAAACAGCACATAGGGCTCAAAGAACAAGGTTAGTGTGATCCATTCTTGCAGTTGTTTTGCATTTTTTTGGACAGGGGCATGCAGAATGATCTTCTGATCCTGCGTAACTCATGTTTCAGGCCTAAAAATAGTAAAGAAGCTGAAAATGTTACCTCGACTATTCGTAAATTCAAAGCTCTTCCACTGAATAGGAAAGTTAGTATCTTCATTAACTTATTTTGACTAGCTTTTAGATAATAATATGTTATTCAGGCCTAAGTCAATTATTTCAGATTCTTGAAGCACCTTCATTGGTTTCAAAGAGAAGTACACCCCGATTACCAGATTTTCAAGTAAGTGTTTAACAACCGTTTTTTATTTGGTGTACTTATTTGTGAAAGGCCAGTGTAGAACTGATATGTACGCTTTTGGTGTACTTATTTGTTAAAGGTCAGTATAGAACTGATATGCATGCTGTTGATTGCCGGATAAATTTGGTTTCAGGAATTTAATTTGAAGACATCAGAGAGGGCTATGCAACATGGCTTAGTAGTTCCAAAATCAACGATCCCTTGCGATAGTTCTGATAAGGTTATTAATTGGATATTTGCAATATGATAGTCGTGTTATTATAAATGATTTTGATATTGTTAGAGTGGATGGGACTAATCTTAGAAGTTTAGAGAATCGAGCATTTCCAAAAGGAGACGAGAGTTGCTCAAAGAGTAGTCATTTATGGGCTCGTTTTAGTATCTTGTTTTCCTGTCTTTATTTCAGTTGGGAATTTATTTTCTCTTGTTCTTCTCGGGGTTATGAGTTAGTGATGCTTTTTGTTCCCTTATCTTGTGCAGGCCTTTCACAAATATGCCTCCAACCTCACCACAGATTGCGGACCCAGAGAACCTGCAAGGTATTATTACAGAGATACATTCAGTTATCAAGAGTATGGACATACTCTCTTTGATGATGTTACTGTTCTGATGTACTTTATAGGGATAAAAACGTTAAACCCCCTATACTATTCCCCCGATTGCACTTTGCCCCCTATCCTTTTAGTTGGCAACTTGCCCTCTGAACTATAGATAAATAAGCACTTTGGCCCCTGAGTCCAAATCCAACGGCAAAATATCCTGACACGTGTTCCAATCCAATGGTGAAAAAACGACTCAGGGGGCAAAGTGCTTATTTGACCTATATAACTTTAGTTGTGTTCCTCCATATCGGTAGTTATACTCACTAGAATGCAACTCTTTCTCGTTTTGTTTCGGAGATGCTTGAACATCAAACCATGTTTGGGTTGTAAAGAATTTGTTATTCTTGGATGACGCTTATGCCTTGTTGTTATAATTTTATCAATGCCTTTTTATCCTTTGCTAGTTCGAAAACTTTGTTTTTACATGGTAAGCTCTCTTTTGTTCAGACCCAGCCTTGTGAATTTTTCGAAGATAGAAGCTTGTGAGTCCTCACACAGCTTCAAAGCTCTTCCATTGAATAAGAAGGTAACCTTTCATGGTAATGCTATTAGAATTTCACTTAAGGATTGTAAAAACAAATTAACACTTTTTTTTTGTTGCAGATATTGACCAGTAAAGGAGACATCGGTGTTTTCAGAAATAATAAGAAGGAATCCACTGTGCCAATGGTAGTAGTCATTTATCTTGTATTCTCTAGATTGCTTTAGAAACATTATAACTTGGTAATATCTTGCCTACGGCCCAGGAGTTCAATTTCCAAACGGAGAGGAGGCATCATAACCACCCACCAATCGAACTTTTCAATAAGGTAGACTTATTGATTTATATTGTTTGTGGGTTGTCATGCTTGCTGTTAGTATCTGACTGTCCAACGAACAGCTCTGGAAGGCTATCTAATGTAGCTCCAAATCTTACACAGAAATGTTTGTCCAATTGTGCCTATGATAGTTCTAATTGACTATACCGAATCATTGATGCAAAATGCATCTTCTGACATATTCTCACTTTTTGAACTAGCTCTCCCTGGCATCTGAAGCACAACAACTTCCTAATTCGGAGTCAAAATTCCAACGATCCACAACCATCTCTGCGAAGGTTTTTCAAGATTCTTTTAATTATATTATGTGTATAATCAATTGTAAATCATTCTATGAGGTTTTCGATTGAATAAATTGATTTTGTAACAAGGGCTCAAAAGAGAACAGATTGGGTGGGTTCCAGCAAGAAAATGAGGTACATATCTCTCCTTCCTTTAAAATGTCTGTGCAAACATCATTCACTTTAGTATGTCTAGCTCGATTATTAAGTTTGCGTGGCACATGTCAGTCACAGTTTTGTCTTTCTCTACCAACGTGTTACAGATGAAGCAACCAATTAAAAGTAAACTGTCCGTGCTAGGAGGGAAAACAGCATTTTAAAGCAGACGAGGGAAACCCCAAAATTAGCGGTGCTTCAAGCATTAATTGGTAAGAGATCTATCCTTCCCAGTAAATGAGTTTCTTACTGTTTGTGCTGATAAGATATAATGGTGCTGCAGGAATAATACGGGCACCCGTTGAAGGTGACGGTGGGCTTAAAGATTAGATATTTTGCTGCCGAGTTTAGCTAGCCCAACAAATGCATGAAACTGGTGAAGGACTCCTGATGAGAGGGATACACAAAATCCATTTCAATACCTAAAAAAGTTGGACCTTGTTATCGATCATTCCTCGCCTTCTGAGTATATATGTTCAGTTTTTAATACTCTGTCGATTCATAGATATATATATGTCGTAAGCAAGAAATGTACAGCTGCAATATTTGTTCATGCAAAAATAGTCTTGCTTGCTTAATAGATGAAATTTTCTCGCCAACCTCTGTTACAGTTAAATTCCGTTTATCTTTCGGTGTTTTTGTTTTAGAAAGAATTATTGAAGTGCATAAATGAGCTTCTTATCTTCAAAATTTGTGGTTAAAATTGTATCATTGTTCAAAAAATTGAGTTTATAATTGGATGATTGAATTGCTGCCACAAATTTACATATGCAAAACACCTCTACCTTCATTTAGATTTTTAAAGTAAGAGCAGTTTTAAATGTTGGCAAACCGTTCAAATTTCCTTCACTTTGGACTTTGGACAACTTAATTTTGAACATATTGTTGAATATTTTGTGCAAATTTTTGTTGTTTTTAGCACATTAGTTCTTATTTTATCTAACAACTTAGTTTGTATTGTTTGCACTCTTAAATTACTTTTTGTTTGTTTTTACGCCTAAAAATCGTTATTTTTTCTCACAATTAAAACTCTCAACCCGCCTAACCCGTAACCTGCATGATTTCATCATTAACTTCACCCGTATGGATTGAAAAACTGGTATTCCGCTATCTTTGAGTATGATCATTTTTTGGGTGACAATCCTCTCAAACTCGCCCGCTAACGCCCCTTAAAACCAGTATGCAAAATCTGGTGTTTTTATCAAAGAGAAATTTCCTACATATATGTCATGGTAGTAGCTTAGTAAATCAACGCCTTAAAGTAAGGGCTAAAGTAGCGAGGAAGGGTACAAAAAGAGAGAGAAGCATGATAACGGTTGAAGCTGCGCGGCCATAAAAAGTCATGTGAAGTTATATCCCAAGTGTAGGAGGAGAAGAGCACCATAAGGAGAAAATTACATTAGAATCACTTAAACTCTAGTCGATATTTCACGTTCGGTATTACAAATTCAATGTATGTCTTCTTCCTTTGTCTATATATAACTAAAAGAAAAGCCTACATTCAAATCATTCCCCTATTGATGGTTATCATCCTTGTCTGCGGAATTATGCTTACGAATACCTGAAACGAACGCGAGTGGCGAGTGCTTGGTCCAACGCCTTATGTTTAAGGGTTTCTTATCTTTTCGACTCTTTGTAATGGCAATGGCGAGGTCATTAGGGAATAAGGTATGCCACACAAAAGCGTGCAGGAGTGTTGAAACAAACAGTACGGACACCATTGTTGATGACATTAATGAAAGAGTTAACGCCAACACCTTTGTTATTACACATGGGACTTGCTCAGCATATTTTATGGTTGCTATTGATGCTGTTGTCATGGGAAACGTGTAAGACCACCATGCCAATGAAAACCTGCATGCCAAACATGATGGATTAATAATAATAATAATAAAGAATAAATGGTGTATCGACTCAATTCAGAATAACAATAATAAAATCGTAGTACTTGAATCCAATGAAGAAGTTGATGCGGACTATAAGTGAGCAATAAAGAAACAATGCAATGAAGAAGCATGTCCTGGCCAAACCATCAAATTCACCATAAATAGCTCCCCAAGCAATACTTGCTGCAGCAGGGGTTGCGATGAACATAGAATACACAGGGTGGAGTTCCTTAGGCAACGCCTCACTAGTCGGCAATCTTTGGTACAGCGTCACGAACACTACAAGATAATGCGCGAACCCAATAGCCCACAAGAATTTCCCGGCTTCCCCCCAACCCACTTTTGCAGCCAAAATCGCCCCCACGAAATTCCCAACAACAGAAAGATGCGAGGAAGGATTTGCAACTTTGCACAACCGCCTTTTTCCACCTGACAGCCACTGGCCATAGATCTTAAGGTCAAGAAAAACAATAGGCGCCATGAACACGCACCAAATTGCCGGATGCAGAATATCAGGTGCAAAAGCGGGTGGCACCCCGATGGCTAAGAACATGCAGACGACCGAAGGGGCGAAGAAGAAGTTGACTCGTACGGGGTGGAAGTATTCTCTTTTGACTGCTTCGAAGAAGAATATGCATTTTAGTACGTAGGTGATGAATACTGCAACAAGAACACATAAGGCGAATAGCCATATGACTAGGTTGATATAAGGCGTAATGTGGAGGAACTTTGTAGATGGACTTGTGGCAAGGGCGCGCCAGAGAATGGCTTGGCTGCTAAGGCCTAGACACATACCAAAGCAACCAATGGGGAACCGAAGGAGGAACGGCCATTTCTCGTCTTTCGGAAGAAGAATGTCCTCAGAGTCCTGCAAAATAAATGTCAAACCCTTTATGTCTTGATAATAGTAAAGATGACGTCTTTTTAACAATACGTAAATTTGGTATAGTTACAGCTACACCCTCGGGATATTTATCTAATGATAGAAACATTTTTTATTATTTGATTAATTATATGAACACTTCTTGAAGTTTTAGGAGGTTTTTCTATGCTTGAGACAAATTTCTATAGTAAGACCAAACAAACCTACAAATATATATACCTTGACTTGGTCTAGTTCAGGTCCAGTGAGAGCAGCAAAGTATCTTCCAGCAGGAACAGTACTTGTATTTAGAAACTCATCAATATTCCCTCCTCCACCAGAGATATCATTTCTCTTTCCCTGAACTTGAATCCCACTTTCCTTTCTAAATGGCAACTTGGAGTTCTGTCTAACAAGACCAGATTTTGTTCTGAATAAATCAAAATCACCTTTCTTCCCTTCTACTACATTTCCCGGAATAGAAGCAAATCCTCCGAAACTTTTTCCGCTTCTTGGTAGTGCTTGCCTCTCCATCTTCTCCTTAGACTCTCCATTTTTAAGCACCGAAAATCCTGTCTCCAACGACACTTGCCTGCTGAAATTTGTATGAGGTCTATTCGACCCTCGAATCTTCATTGGCTTGTTAAGTCGTTTTTCGGCTTTCCCGGTTAGTTTTCTTGCCATATTTTCTGCATGTTGTTGTTGTTGTTCTTCTTCTTCCTCTTCCTCTTCAGGCACTTCATGAATATCCACAAAATGCGTGCCTGGAGATCTTCTTGACGTTTCTTTCATTTCCATTTCACTTGCGCCGTCCATATAAGTTTTCTTCATTCTTTTAATTATATGCCCTTTATAACATTGATCATGTGCATAAACTTATAGTTCGTTCCAAAGTATTATTATTACTTTTTTTATTTATAAAGAGTTGGGGCTAGGGGATGCACGAGAATAGAGTTTTTGGTAGTTGTCCGGTAGGTTGAACCTGAAACCACCAATTAAGTCGTCTTGTGGTGGCCAAAAGTAGCCTTGTTGAAGGGATATCTCGTGACATGACAATAATTTAATTTGTGGTTCAAAATTAAGCATGGAAAATTTAGTTAGGCGTTAAACTCAATCCTTCCTGTAAAGTCGAGGAAGATGGTTCTCAACTTGTAAGAATTTCACGGGGTCTGTAAATAAGTGTTCAAGCTCAAAATCAACATTGGTCATAGGACAAATTTGATGCTCGTGCACGCTAAAATTAGACAGCTACCCGGGCTGTGACTGAAAAAATTGACCGGTTTTAGTTGGCAATTCAAAAGGAACTTTTATAAAAGTTATAAGAGATAATAAAACTGCGCTGTTTGTATTCATTTGTTTTCAGTATTATTTGATTAAGTAATAAACTCAGATTTAAGTCAGTTTGTATTTTGAGTTGACAAAAAGAAAATCAAATGGCATATTAATTCATCTGATATACCATATTTTGGTATTACACGTGGCGTTATTGAATTAAAACATGTCATCAATATGCAATGCACCTGAATGATGAGTTGTCAACTGATCTGACACCTACGCGTCATAAATGACGCTGATGCCTATAAATCACCTGTTTGACGCCGACAACGTCAAATATGACGCTGACAGCCCGTCATGATAAATCTCAGAGATTTGGTCAATATTTGATCCTTATATTTAGGAGATAATCAAGGAACCGATTTGCCTATAAATACCCCCTCATAAATCATAACAAGGTACGCGATTTTTACTCTTCAGAGTTACTGAAGGTGTCCTATTTGACGTCAATCAGCGTCATTGACAGCTGACACCGTCATAAACGACGGGTCGAGCTGCTACCTTTAATCTCTACTGACTTAGGTATCGGAGGGTCTACGCCGAGTCAAACCCCGACTTAGCTCACGTGTAGTGTTTGAGTGCAGGTTACCCGAACTCGAAGCTGATTCAAGAGCTGGATCAGTCTGACGCGGAGTATCCAGTAAGCATACGAAAATTCTCCGCATCAGTGGCGCCGTGTGGGAAACCACATATCGTACTCAAGATGAAACACCATGGCTAAGTCAAAAAGACCAGCATCTCAATCACAAGCTAATGAACAACATGATGAATCTCTTCCTGAGGTGAGGACATCGTTACCGCAATCACAACCGGAGGTTGTAGTGCAGACACAACCTGAAGCTACTACTGCAGGTGGAGTTACTGGTGCTCCACTTCCACCTGAACACTTGGCACAGATTATCGCTGTCGTGCAAGCGGTATTTGAGGCAAATAGAACTCTTTTGCCTGCACCTATGTTGGGGCAAACTAATCAACCGATAAGGGATGGGGATGTTGCCTAAGGTTCTTCTACTGGTCATGCACTTGCCAGGGACCCCCCTGACATCCATGATCAGGTTCAAGTTGGATCAAGAGCTGATGACCGTCCCAGAAGGTCAGTAACACGCAGTGAGAGGAACAAAGATGAAGAGGTTGAACAATCAAGGGCGGAAGTTCGAGAGCTATCCCAAAGAATGGAACACCTTCACCGACAACTTGAACAAGCAAGGAAGAGAGTAGGACAACCAACTGATGAACAAAGACCATCTCCATTCTGTAATGTCATTGAGGGTGAAGTATTGGCTAAGGGGGATAAAATCCCTCAAATACCAAAATATGATGGAACAACTGGCCCGGTGGCGCACTTGTATGCCTTGGATATGATACTTGTTATGCACGGCTACAGCAAGAACTTGCAAGCAAAAATGTTTGCGATCACCCTTAAGGGGGTAGCCCAAGAATGGTTTTTGCGGATTCCTAATATGACAATTGAGTCATATGACCAGTTGAAGAGCAAGTTCAAAAATCAATTTTCTAGTCAGAAGAAAACAAAACTTCAACAGAGTCACATGTTTTCGGTGCAACAACGAGATGAAGAAGACTTGTGTACTTTTATGACTAGATTCAATTCTGAGCTCTTAAAGGTAGATGAGCCACCCGCTGAATTTGTGCGAACTGTGTTATTCGCATGTCTGAAGAATAGAAGTTTTTCTAATGCCCTGATTAAGGAAGAGCCCGATGTAGTAGATCGTATCAATGAGTTATCTCGGAGGGAGATGGTTCTTGAGGAGATGAATCATATGATGGGAAAAGATGATTTCAAGAACAAGGATAAGCCTAGGGATACATCTTGGCAGAAAGAAAAGAATGATAGAAGCAGAGGAAGATCACCCCCACGACGCTACACTTATTACACACCATTGAATATGGATGTGGCGACGATTTATTCGGTGATCCGATCGAAGGGGTGGTTGAAAGAACCAAGAAAAATAAAAGAAAGGGAGGCGAATCAAGCCTCCTCACGATATTGTAAGTATCACCAACAATGGGGTCATGAAACTTAAGATTGTTTTAACCTCAAAAATGAAATTGAAAGGTTGATTCAGAATGGATGTCTGGTTGAATTTGTGAAGGACGACCAAGGAAAGAACAGTAGAAATGAGGGGCGAAGATCTCGATCACATTCACCCCGTGATAAAGGCAAGCGACCCATGGAGTCGCACGAC
Source organism: Misopates orontium (assembly GCA_946800315.1). NCBI lineage: Eukaryota > Viridiplantae > Streptophyta > Magnoliopsida > Lamiales > Plantaginaceae > Misopates > Misopates orontium. The sequence continues at coordinate 26,169,749 of OX326946.1, forward strand.
TTACAGCTGAGAGGTGATACGGAATGGACCCTATAGAGTGGTCAAAGAGGGAGCAAAAGGTTAATACTACCTGAAAGATATGAAGGGCAAGACATTGGTGCACCTATGGTCTACCCAAAACCTGCAACGTTTCTACAGCTGAAATTTCAGAGATTCAGTAATTCCTTTATTATTAGTTTTTTGAGTTGAACAAATAAGATCCCAATCCCAAGATCACTATGTTTTAGTTTATTCAATAAAGTTGTAATAAAAGTTTGTGAACTACAGCACGAAGGGCTTGATTCTCTGTGATGAATCTCATCACAGGGATATGTAGGCAACTCAGGGACTTCTTGTCTCTGAGTTCAGTCCCAAATCAATAAAAATTTCTGCAGGTGGAGAATTTTGTTCATTTATCCTTTTGTTAGATGATGAAAGCTATCTAAACAATAGCAAATCACAAGTGATATGAACCCTTGATGCAGCAAATGAAGAATTCGTGAGAAAGTATTCGTGATGAATATAGGCATAAACTAGCAATATCAAAAGTTGGCGTCAAAGTCGATAGACTAAAATGAAGACAAGGTGTCAACCATGATCAATGGTTGCAACAACACATGTGTTCTCAGAAGATTGAGACTTATTGCTAGAAGTCAACCTAGATGATGAGCTAGCTACCTCAAAATCATTTTTAGTTGAAGAACCACCACGAGACGTGGATGATGAAGAACCACTCGAAGTTCTAAGATCACTTGACATCTAAAGTAAGCGAAAGGATGACGCGAATAAAAGTAGAAAGGATGAATCTGCCTATATGGAAGATTATGGCGGTTTACAAACGGAAATCTCTGTGAACCCGCCATCTTAACACCTCCAAGAATTTAAACAAGGTGAATATCTATATTCATGTGAAGAAATATGTAACTTCAACAAGTACACATGCTCAAGTATTGAAGAATTTAAAAGCAACATGCAAAAATCGTTGAAATGACCCAAGCCGAAGCTTATGCCACTTTCTTGATATACTGGCACTTTTGTGGAATTACTTAGCAATTCTACCCTATACTACTAGACAGCCACGAGTGTCTAGTTTCAAACGCAAAAAATGGTTTGTGATTCCGACAACTAGAGAAAAAGTTATTGCCCAAAATATTAAAGCGATGCAAAGCTGAAATATCTGCGGGTTTCGAAAGTTTTGGAGTGTTTTCGAAATTTTTAAAAGTTTTCGGGGTCTGACTGTTATAACCAGAAAATGTGGGACTACAATGACGTTCCTGGAGTTTCGTGCATATTTACAAAAATTCCAGGGGTCAAATATCAATTTTAGAATTTACATGATGGATATAGCAATCTCAACAATTTATTATATTGCTAAGTGATCTAGTAACAATTCGACGTCTAGCTCAGTTGGCAACAGGTTGATTTCGCCACCATGAGGTCTCGAGTTCGATCCCTAGCTGAATTCCTTATGCTATGCTGCAGCAACAAACTTCAGTTCTTTTTGTAAAGGCAAAATGAAATTGGGTCAATTCGACCCCAATATCCAATGGGTCGATTCGACGAGCCAATATCCCTATGGGTCGAGTTCGACGGCCCAACATCCCATGAGTTGAATTCGACAGACCCGTATCACAACGGGTCGATTCGACGGCCCAGCACCCTGACGGGTCGATGCGGCGGCCTAACACTCCTATGGGTCAAATTCGAAGGTCCAGCACCCCAACGGGTCGAAGTCGATGGCCCAATTACTTACCTCTAGCGAGCTGGGCCTTGATGGCCCAGCACCCTCTTCACTCATCATAGATTGTAAGCCCAATTCCATTGAGCGTAAGGCCCAGTACGCCACGCAGCAGGCCAGGCCCACGTTTGAGCCACTGTCCAGGTGGTTGAGTGGTTGGGCTCACTCCAGTAGAGCCCAACCTTCTTGGCATCACACATGGCTGGGCTTTCAGCAACAACCCATCAACATTGCAAACCTAGCATCATGGCTAGGTCATGAGCAGCCACCAGCTGGCGGCGGCGGCGGAGCAGGTCCGGCGGAAAATTGCCGGCGACATGGCGGTTTTGATTTCGGGGTCTGAAAACTTCTAAAAACGCCAAAAACAAGACCAAAACTTGTTTTTCAACTCCAATAAATTCATGAAACATGCCCAATCACTCCAAGATTCGTTACAAAAGCAACGATTAACAATCTTCAACAACGAAAAATGCGTGGATAAAGGATTCTTCAAACCAATGAAGAAGTCAACTTGAATTCAACAAAAAATCAAGCAAAAGTGAACATGGAGATGAGGAATCAAAAATTACCTTGAAAAGGAGATTGACGGTAGTGGATCGACTTAACAAGAAAGCTTCTTCTCAAGTTTGAGTTTTCTCAAATTTTGAGAAACCTTGTCAAGAAAATAAGTAAAAGAAAGAAGAGTTTATTATAGTTCTTCTGCTTAAAAGATGAGGATAAATTTAGAAGACCTCTACAAAATAATATTTAAGTAAAAAGCTAAAAAGCTATTTACTACAAATATTGAAAGTAAGTTCTCAAAAGTCGACAAGTCTAAGTATCGACAGTAAAATATCGACATGTCTCAGGAATCGACTCGGCAATGAAATATCGACATGTCTAAGGTATCGACACGACAATGAAATAAATTCTCAATATTTGGGCACTTCAACCATCGAAATATATGACAAAATTACCCTCCGAGACAAAAAATTGTGTGAGATCTCAACGAAATCTCATATTCTCAACAGAATTCGACGTGCATTTACCCTACATCAAATTCACTACGAATTGGGGGACTACTATCCCAGCTGATGCACTTGACACGAAGATTCTCAAAATAAAATAAAAAGTCAATTCATATGAGATCCGAATCTCGAATATTCTACAAAATGTAGAATGTTCTATAAAATTCGCAGCGCATTTATCTTACAGCCAAATCCACTATGAATTGGGGGGCTACTGATATACCATATTTTGGTATTACACGTGGCGTTATTGAATTAAGACATGTCATCAGTATGCAATGCACCTGAATGATGAGTTGTCAACTGATCTGACACCTACACGTCATAAATGACGCTGATGCCTATAAATCACCTGTTTGATGCCGACATCGTCAAATGACGCTGACAACCCGTCATGATAAATCTCAGAGATTTGGTCAATATTTGATCCTTATATTTAGGAGATAATCAAGGAACCGATATACCCCTCATAAATCATAACAAGGTACGCGATTTTTACTCTTCAGAATTACTGAAGGCGTCCTAATTGATGTGAATCAGCGTCATTGACAGCTGACACCGTCATAAACGACGGGTCGAGCTGCTACCTTTAATCTCTACTGACTTAGGCATCGGAGGGTCTACGCCGAGTCAATCCCCGGCTTAGCTCACGTGCAGTGTTTGAGTGCAGGTTACCCAAACTCGAAGCTGATTCAGGAGCTGGATCAGTCTGACGCGGAGTATCCAGTAAGCATACAAAAATTCCCTGCATCATCATCTGTTATAACTTAAATTTATAAACATGCTTTGAAACCGTGACAATTGATATAAGCAAACAGAACAACCATGATTTTAAAGATGCAACCTACTATCTATATATCTTTCAATTTTTATTTTTCATACTTCAACATAGAAGACAACAATATCCCTCATGAAGATGAACTTTTCTATGCATAAAAACTGAATTTTGAAGATTATAATTTGTGATCATTATTGTATTTTTTGGAAGATTATAATTGTAATCATCGATAGTGCATCGATGCTGTTAATGGCAGTCAAACATGCCATGTGTTCTAGGGGTCTCATTTGGGATGGATCAGCCGGCTTTGTGGTAGGGGCTATTAGTTCTATTTGCCAAGAGGGACCTAGGTCTATATTGTAAATTGGAGTTTTTAGTTATACTAAATATGATTTGCATCCCAAGTTCCTCCTATAAATAGAGATGAAATGCTACGCATTTCAGACACACCAAAACAAGCTTCAGTTGTCTTCCTATTCCTCTTTGTAATATTTCATATTTTCGGTGAGGTGTAATTAGGGAGTGGTGCTAGTGAATAGGCTTTGAGGGTCGTGAGAGAAAGAAAGCTGGCTTTAAGTGGGACCGCTGTGACTGCACCAGTGATCTCGGAACCTTAAAGCCTGTCTAGGAAAGATTGAGCATCTCTATCCCATGGGCCTTACTTAGTGAGTGCTATTCTGTCTACTGTAAATTCACCAAAACTCACAGGTGTAATGTAATGGAGCAAGGGAACGATCAAATTTGAGGTAAAGAAGTTTGACGGAAAAATCAACTTCTGGCTTATGGCAAGTGCAAGTTAGGGATGTGTTGATTGGGTCACGCTTACACAAGGCTTTGAAGGGTAGAGATACTCTTGTTAGTGCAACAGGCAAAGCTGCAATGGGCAATGATGATTTTGAGGATCTCGATTTGAGAGCTGCAAGTGCAATCCGTCTGCGCCTAGCCAAAAATATTTTGGCAAACATGCATGGGATATCTTCGACTAAGGGACTTTGGGATAAGCTAGAGGAGTTATATCAGACAAAGGGCATCTCAAATCATTTGTACCTGAAAGAGCAGTTTCATACACTACGGATGAACGAGGGTTCAAGTATGTCAGATCATCTGAGTGTTCTTCATGGAATTGCTGTTGAGCTTGAATCCATTGGAGTGAGGATTGATGAGGGCGATCAAACCTTGAGACTCATTTAGTCTCTTCCACGTTTTTACAAGCACATGAAACCGATCCTTATTCATGGGAAGGAGAAAATTAATTTATCTGATGTTATTAGCAAGCTTCTTTCTGAAGAGAGGAGGCTTAGTGGGAGTGACGGTTCACATGAAAACAATGCGATGGTGGCTTACAATGGTGGAAGAGGAACTCTAAGAAGAAAGCATGTAGGGGTTGCGGACAACATAGTCACATAAATCGAAATTGTTCGAATCAGGGAGTTGGTTCATTAGGAGGTTCTGGGTCAGTACACGGAGATACTGGCGGTGACACTGACATTGCTTATTGTGAAGATGTCGTCTTATAAGCGGCATGCACATCCTGATGGCATGAGACCCCAAAGTTGCCATGATATAAAATGTTAATGTTAGTGGGTCTATATTTTCACACGGGCATTGTTTTGGCATTGATGTAAGGTATGTGGTGAAAATTCATATCAATGGCTAATGACTTCCAGAAAAGCCAAAAGTGAGATTTGCACCATAATAATCAGCAAGAGTATTTTTCAACATGGTCTGAAATGCTTGGAATGGTCATATTCTTAGTGGTTGTGCTTTTTATGGTGGAGCATGGTAATTCTGAAGAATTATGACTGCATTGCAGCATTATCAAAAGATATGACGATCATTGTCGACGTGGAGTCATTATGGGGTAACGAAAGGCTAAGACGAAGATGGTGTGAAGATATGAGTAATTACTAATCAAATCTTCAATGTGGAGATTGTTAATGGCAGCCAACATGCCATGTGTTGTAGGGATCTCATTTGGGATGGATCAACCGACTTGTGGTAGGGACTGTTAGTTCTATTTGCAAATAGAGACCGAGGTCTATATTTGAAAATAGGGTTTTTAGTTATACTAAACAGGATTTGCACCCCAAGCTCCTCCTATAGATAGAGATGAAATGTGTAGTATTTCAAACACACCAAAACAAGTTTATAGTTGCCTTCCTATTCCTCTTTGTAATACTTCATATTAAGGGTCAGGTGTAATTAGGGGGTGGTGCAGTGAATAGGCTTTGAGAGTCGTGAGAGTGATGAAAAATTATATAGTTGTAATAATTTTCTATATAGTGAATTTTTGCTCTTGTCTTGTGTCGTTACTATTGTTAGTGTTTATTCATTTTCCTCATATTTTCATAATGGGAAAATCTTGGAGACACGTATTTTTGGGACCAAATACCTAACATATATGGAGACGAGAATGTGGAGACGAAATACCTGGTGCCACGACAATGTGGAGACGAAAACAAAAATTCAGTTTCCCGGTGTCTGTCATCTAAATTCTTTCTTTACAAAATTGAAGGTCCTTAATAACTCTTCATGGATTCCATGATATCCAACTCATTAACGTATTATAGGCTGAATCTCTGACATTAGAAACTTTATTCTCTTCCCGCAGCTTTCTTCTTGTTGAACATAATACTTTTAGAAAAATAAGAAAATTGTTCATCTTATTCTCGTATCATTTCCCTTCTCTAGCTAGTTACATAGAACCACATAAGACCTAGACGATATAAAAGTATGAGAGTAAGAAACTCTTCTAATTTCTATCTCAGTTGTAGTGTTCAATTAGAAGTAAGCTACTATTTTGTAGACACGGCCTAGGAAAGAATTACTAAGTATCGATGTGGGACATTCACCCAACGATAATTATGCAACATATTTAGCAATTTATACAGCTTGTAAATGATTATGCATATAACTAATTCCATATTCAAAAACAGAAAATAGAAACTAAAATTCTGGAAATATTAATTCTAGTATCTAAAATAACGTGCAGGAGTGTGCTCTAATGCCACATATAAGATACTTAATGTGATTACATTAGACGTGTATCAAATATAGGATATTTTTCTTATACTTCACCAAATCTGAAATGACGACCACTATTTGTAAAATAAGTAATGGGATGTGGTTTCGAACTACGACTTTTACAGAGTGGTGTTACTAATGGTGTACATTGGCTCCTCTATTTATAGATAAATTGAGACATTCTCTGAATATGGTAATAAGATTTCAATATTCTCGTCTTGGAATCAAATTAACAAATGTTAAACATTATCAAACATAGATGAGGAATAGTTTGCTACTTGGTCAATAAAGAAGATGACCATTCAAGGAAGGTTCTCATTACTCAATAAAAAATGATATTACTTTATATAGAAGAACTTTAGATTACATGCAGCATATTCATGAAACATTTAGATTAACGGATAAACAATATTTTTTTGGCTGAAATTCTAAATAAATACAATAAAGAGCGAGGGGCGACGAAATTCAAGAAAAAAAAAGACCAGTCGAATGTTAGAAAAAAAGTATTTCCGAACCTTGTATACGTTAGTTAAGCATCATTATCATAATCATCATAAAGCAATGCACAACCACTGCCAACATTCCCACGTAAGATTTCAGCAGATTGGCGGCAGAAGTATCGGAGGTGGGGACAAACGATTTAGGCATGGGGGTGGGATATGACCCTTCCACTGAGAAAACATAGATGACAAGCTTCATTCCTTCTACACAATGGTCAGCAACATCACAAATGTACCATTTCTTTCCTGAGGTGCCAAGAGTGATCAAGTCGTTCCCAGTTACTGAAAACACAATACTGCTCACATTAGACAGACGACGTAAACTTCTTAAAATCAGGTCCATTCACCTCCAAAATGTTGTGACATCCCGGTGCATACATGAACGCTATAACCAATATATATATATATATATATATATATATATATATATATATATATATATATATATATAAACAAATTGCATTCATGATCTTACACAGGAAGAAAATTATATATAAGTGAAATAAATCAAACATATATTATAGCATATAATTACAAGTTCAAATAAACTTATTCTTTGATATGGTTGTTCATTTTTCTTTCTTTGATTAGTTGTCTAATTTTCTTTCTATGTGGATTTTACTCTAGTATATTATATACATGATAAAACAGTGATTTTCATACACAAACGCTAGAATTGAAAAGGCCAACGCAGCGCAAAGACAGAACATAATTGGGAATTTAGGATTTGCATTGAGTGTATCGACATTCGACAACAATAACGTGTTTTCCGTTAGCCCATTTCGTTTAATCAACTTCCAAGTCCCAACCTGCCTTGTCTCCAACGATATATTTGTGGGCAAAGCTGAGGCCATGAGAGCTCCAAAATTTAATGCGATTAAAGAAGATATTGTTGTGGACATCATCAAGTTTTTTATGTTATTTATAATGGTTGTATGGTTATAGTAATAATGAATTGGGAATGGTGCCGGCTCATAGCGCCATCATAGTTTTATGCTCCAATATAATTCACTAAATTTCTAGGTCATACGAGGAAAAGGTATTGCCAGTTAAATATATTTTGGCACAAGATTGAGCTAATTGCATCATGCCCCCCCCATATAATTAGTTTATAATTTTTTAATTGGTAAATAAACTTATATGCATCGATCCATAGATGCATTATATGCCAGATTATGGAAACAACGAATGAAACACTCAGCTCAACGGCTATATTGGATACTGAGTTGGAGATGAAGAATGCACAAGAAATACGCACAAATGAGGAGCATATTTGAGATAATGTTAGTTAATTACGATAGCTAAATTATATTCTTCTCATTCCTACGTGTATTATTCCCTTTTTTTAGTACTATATAAGTGTGTGTCAGTTGCAGTACAATTAATTTAGTGTAATCATTTGCAATCATTCATTCATTTTATTCATTTTCACAATATCGATTATCTCTTTTACCTTCCTTCTACATTTCATACTTTGTCATGGTATTAGAGCAAATTCTTCCGCAAATATGTTCTAGTTTTGGCATCATATATCCATGTCAAGTTCACCCAATCCTTTATACAGTCAAGCGGTGCAAGGGGTTGCAATAGATGCAGTTACGTACACTGCTGATTATCCTTCAAATCCACTATATCTTCATCATGAAGAAAATTCTGGACAAGTTCTTGTAAATCAGGCTCTCACTTCACAAAATATTATCAATGGAAATGTGCCATGTACATATCTAGCAAAAACAAGATGGGATTCATCAATTGAGGCAGTCCCACAACCACCTACATCAGATCCTTCTTATGGAAAGTGGACTAGATGCAACTAGATGGTGCTCGCATGGATCTCTAACAGTCTATCTCCAAAAATTGTAGGCTATACTCTCTACTCTGAATTTGCCCTTCAGGTATGGAAAATAACTGAAGCAATACTTCTCTAAATTTAGCAACAATCGTATATACATGTTAGAACAACAAGTTATTAGCACAAAGTAAAGTGGTAATCCTCTGAGTCTGTATTTCTCCAAACTAAAAGTTGTGTGGGATGAGATTAACATTTATGAAGAAATTTCTTCTAGTTCAAAATTTGACTTCGGTGTAAGTTCTGTCTTGAACAAAAGAAATGAAACAGGGCGTGTGATGCAGTTTCTTATGGGTTAGATGAGTCATATGCACATGCTAGAAATCAGATTCTGCTCAGTGATCCACTACCACAACTAGATGATGTTTTCAACTTGGTTCTTCAAGAAGAAGCCAACATGGAACTCTTTGTTCAACCAAATCAGGTGTTGGGAATCAGCTGATATGACTCTAAAAAATTAAAACACACTCACATCTGCTACTGGAGCTGCTATACCTGGTTAGTACAAGGGTCAATCTAAACCTTGGGACAAATATGATGGAAATGGCTTCAAAAATAGAGCACCTTGTATCAAGTGTGGTAAAACTAAACACACAATGGATACTTGCTTTAAAATCTATGGTTACCCTCCTCGTCACAAGTATGCCAAGTTAAACCAAGGTTTTCAGGCAACAGATTGAATCCCACCACTAGCAATCAAATGAGTCAGAATGTTGGTGATATAAGAGCACAAATCCCTGTATCTCAAGAACAATTCCAACAACTTTGAAACCCTCCAGGGTAATCAGGGAATCCCCAATCAGGTGAATCCGGTAACTAAATCAGTTGGCACTGATTCATCAGGTACAACACACATGGCTTTAAGTTGCACATCTCACAATCTCTCTCACACAAACATTGGTCCTTCTTGTCCTGTTAATTAGCCTGGCACTTGGATAATAGATTCAAGAGCCACATATCATATCATTTGTGATCCAAATCTGTACACAAGCTGCAGTGAACTTCATAGTACTTTTGTCAAGTTACCTGAAGGAAAATCTGCTATTGCTACTCACATTGATACAATGAGTTTCAATAAGGACATGTTGCTTCTTGATGTTTGTGTGTACCAAGCTTGAGTTTCAATCTTTTTTCTGCTAGTAAAATTATTCACAATTTGCATTGTTGTCTCATTATTTGGTTTAACTTGTGTGCGAATTAGAAACTAAATAGTTGGAGAATAATTGGGATGGATAAGGAAGAGACGATTTGTACTACATAGTTCCAAATAGGAGTGTTTCTAGCTCTAATTTTGTAACTTCTTCATATGTAACTTTCTATTTTTGATTCCTCTAAATTGTGGCACAATAGACTTGGCCACCCTTTGTACCTTGTTTATCTCTTTTACATCATTCCAATAAAAAATTTCCTTCTATTTTTGACTCTATGGTTTGTGATACTTGTCATATGGCAAAGCAGTATAGACTTGCTTTTCCTAGTGAACCTCATAAATCAGATGATTGCTTTGACTTGATTCATATGGATATATAGGGACCCTTCAGTATACCTTCACTCAATGGTTCTAAGTATTCCTTAACCATTGTAGATGACCACAACAAATTTACATGAGTATTCCTAATGAAAAATAAAAACCAAGCCAGAGATATCATCAAAACTGTCTTTCATACATACAAACTCGATTCATAAAGTTATCGATCTAATTAGATGGGAAAAGAATTTGACATGACAGACTTCCTTACATCCAATGGTATCACTCACCAGAAAAGAGTACCCATACACCACCACAAGAATATGTTGTTGAATGGAACCATAGACATATTATAATTGTGGCAAGATCCTTAAGAATCAAGCCAATTTGCCACTTTATTTCTGGGGAGATTGCATCCTCACAGCTGCATGTCTCATAAACACATATCTATCTTCTAAATAATCTGACTCCTCTCTTTCACTTTTATCCCAAACATCCTCAGTACCCTCATCTCAAAATCTATGGTTGCTTATGCTATGCAACTACACTTCTTAAACCTCATAATAAATTCTCATCTATGAGCCACTAAATGCATCTTCATAGGATATCCAGCTCATATCAAAGGATATCACAACTGCAAAAAAAGAACATCTTCATCTCTAGAGATGTGGTTTTCTATGAAGATCACTTTCCCTTCTATGCATCTACACCTCAAACCCCATCCTTTGTATTCCTATCAATCATTTCCTTCCATTGTTGAGGCATCAAGTTCACCTGGTTTACCTCCAGCAACTACTGATTCCCCAACATCTCCCACTATCTCTGTGTCACCTCATAATACTTCATCTTCACCTTATTCTCTTTCTGAGGTCTCCAACTCCACCATTCCTACACCTTCTCCTAATATACCTCTCCGTTGTTCTCCTAGAGCTACAAATACTCTAGTACATCTGTAAGACTATCAGTGCAGCCAAGATCAGACCTTATGCACTCCAATCATCTCTCCAGTTGCAAATTCTTCACACACGTGTAATTATCTTGCTTTTCCTTCTGTTCATTTCAATTATGATTTGTCTCTTGCTTCTCACCCAGAACCCAATACCTATGAGGAGGCTGAACACTATCTTTAATGGCTATCTGCCATGCAACATAAGTTGACTGCTATACAAAATAATAGAGCTTGGTCTTTGCAACTCCTTCCACCCAGTATAAGTGCTAGAGGGTGTAAATTGGTTTACAAAGTCAAGTACATATCCATAGGGGCTGTTGAGAGGTATTAGGCCAGATTGGTGGCCAAGGTATATAATCAGAAAGAAGGATTGGATTACCTTCATACATTTTCTTCAGTAGCAAAGATCACCAGTGCTGGATGCAGTCTTTCTATTGCAGTTGCTCACAATTGGTTGTTATTTCAGCTTGATGTCAACAATGCCTTCCTCTACGGTGATCTAGAGGAGGAAGTGTACATTACATGCCACCTGGTGTTGCTACTAAAGCGGAGAACATGGTTTGCAGACTTCACAAGTCTCTTTATAGTGTGAAGCAAGCTTCTAGACAGTGGAATCACAATAAGTTATGTCATTATTCAACAAGTTTTTTCAGACAATCAAGTGGTGATCAGACATCTCAATAGCATCACTAGTGTTGTCTTAATCTATGTTGGTGGTGGCTGGTAATGATGAAGCTTCCATCAAAACACTGAAAGAAACTCTCAAGCATCATTTTCAGTAAAGGATCTTGGTCCTCTGAAGTTCTTTCTTGGAATTGAATTTGCAAGAAATGCAAAAGGGATTTACATCAACCAACACCAGTATAATCTTAAAATCATCAAAGACTATGACTTACTTGAAGAGAAGTGAGTACGATACTCTATGGAGCAGAATCCGAAGCTCTCTAAATGATCAAAAGTACGATACCTCATATGTTGTGCAATCTCTTAGTCAGTTTCTAAATGATCAAAAGTACACACACATGAAGCCAACTTATAGAGTGGTTCAGTACTTAAAATCCTCCCATGTCAGGGTTTGTTCTTTCCTAGTGGCAACTCTATTCACGTTAAAGCTTAAGATAATCCAGAATGGGGAGCATGTTTAGATAAAAGGAAATCCATCATAGGTTATTGCATCTTTCTTGGAAATGCATTGGTATCATGGAAGTTCAAGAAGCACAAAATAATTTTAAGATCATATCTGAAGCCGAGTACAGATCCATGGAAGCAACAACTTGTGAAGTAGTATAGTTGAAGAATTTGCTGATAGATCTTGGGTACAAACATGATCAACCAGGTAAGTTATTTTGTGACAATCAGGCAGCCATCCACATTGCATCCAATCCAGTGTTCCATGAAAGAACAAAACACAGAGAAATAGATTGCCATGTGGTAAGAAAAAGATTGCAGCAAAGTCTTTTTAAACTATTCCATGTTTCTACTGAAACACAGCTAGCTGATGTGCTTACCAAAGCACTCAACTTCTAAAAGGCTAAGGAACTTATGAGCTGAATTCGAGATGAAGAATGCACACGCAATGCACACATGTGAGGAGCATTTTTGAGAGAATATTAGTTGGTTAGGATAGCAAAATTATATTTTTCTCTTTCCTATGTGTATTATTCCCGTTTAGTACTATATAAGTGTGTGTAAGTGGCAATACAAATAACATAGAATTCAGTGTGTTCATTTGCAATCACTCACTCATTTTATTCCTGTCCACAATGTCGATTCTCTCTTTCATCTTCCCTCTGCATTTCATACTTTGTTACATATTTAAGATTGCTAATGAGTCTCGTGACTGACGACCAAATGCGTTTGTCATTTGAACACGGGTAAAATCATTTTATAGTTTAAAATTTTAAAAACACACAAACATAGAAAAGAACACCCGGCCGGTATGTCCAATCTAGGCGAGCAACAATAGCTAAAATGTTATGATCCATTTATTTGCTATTAGCAGCGGCTTGAAATACTGGCCTAGTGGGATAGGTAGAGGAGACGTGATATCATTTATGTTATTCGTTTTACTATAATATTTTTTTAAATAATTCTTTCTTGCTATTTTGTCAGAAAAATATATATAGGCACATATATAAAAGTTTTTTAGAGAAAGTAAAATTTTGCTCGTGAATTAAGGGTTTTTTTCAACTTTGGTCCCCTAATATATGTTGAATCAATCTTTAGTCCTATATTAAAAAAAAATAGCAGCTTGGGTCTCCTAATTTATCTTAAAATCCATACTCAATCCTTTTTGTCCAGAAAAAGTCACTTTAAAAAAATATTTTGCTCTATTAAAACAAAAGGCGGGTGCAATTTTAGAATTTCGACTTCGTTCCCTCAGGCGACCACGTGCATGACGCATGACTTTTTCTTGCCTAAAAAGACGACTCCGGCCAAACAGAATCGAGTGTGGATTGTAAGAAAAATTATGGGACCAAAGTTGCAATTTTTTTAGTGAAGGACCAAAGCTAGATTCAATACACCTTAAGGGATAAACTTGAAGAAACTCGTGAATCAAGTACTGGCGTTTGTATTTCAAGCTTATATCCATGTTTTTTTTTTTTTTCGACTGAATAAAAAGCAAATAGTTTTCAACATCTCGAGTTTTTCATTCCAACTATTCTTGCCAGTCGACAGGGACGAATGATGACAGCTGCCGGCATTTTTTTCGTTTTTCTACCTCAAGAAGTTAGTGCAATGTATCTGAAGTTGAAATTTATTTTTTATTCAAGGGCTTTTGTTTGACTTTTCTAGAGAGATTTATTTTTGTTTTCTCTTACTCCTCCTACGTAATAACTAATTAAAGACTATCATCTATAAACACCATCTGAATGTACATTTTATTTAATAAGGTGATTTATTTTACTTTGGTAAAACACTTAAAACATTTCAGTGTGTGTTTTTCGATAAGAAAATTGACGTGGACAAAATTATAGGCTCAAACTAATAATACTTACATGCATAGTATTGCATTAATGATACATATTATATTTGAAGTTGGTAAAAGTTTCAATACATGTTTAAATATATTTAAACAGGGAGAAAATATATAGAGAGAGCGAACTTCCAAATTACAAAGCAATTTTTTATTGTTTACTATAATATCCTTTCAAATTTATGGTTTAATTCCTTTCCTTTTTTAATATCCATCAAGGATTAGCATAACTTGGAAACTTAATTAGTTAATTAAGATATTCTTCTTTTCAGTTTGTGGAATGTACAGATTCCGTTACTCATTAGGAGGCATATTCTCCCCAGATAAACTACCCACCTCGCAGTGTCCCGCCTCCCCCCGCAGATTACCTTTCTTTATACAGAGATAATAAATAACTCATGCGACTAAGTAACTTAATTAAAAAAAAGTTACTTAATTAAATTCTAATTCAAGTATATAACAAAATTATTACAGTACGTACAAGAAGCCATAACATAAAATTTCATGACCTGAATATGTAAATTGTCAATTAAGACAAAGAGACAAAACACTTCCAGCTTTGTAAGATGAACTCAACGTAAATTTCAAGAATCTTCACCTTGTGTAGGGAGAACATATGCATGCAAAACTTTTAAGATGTTTAGAAAATTACTTAGGAAACTATGTTTTTTGCTATCATTTTAAACTTTCCATATCCGTAAAGATTTTTTAAGAAGAAACCTCACTCAAACTACATTTCAAGACATAACAGAATTAGAAAACCATTGTGGTGTATTCAACTATCAGCACAAAAGAATTATTTAGTTTGTTCCTAGACAAAGAGAATGCCCAGTTAGCTAATATAATTCACATTCCCTGAACGTAATTTAAAATGTGATGGTGATGTGATGACTTATGCTTTAAAAAGAAAAAAAAAAAAAAAAAAAACAACGTGGGTTTATTGTGGCGGAAACAAAATTTTGAAAAAAATGTGTTTCAGTAGTTAAATTGATACTTATTAATGAGTAATTAACTATTTTGTATACAGAAATATTAGCTTTCCGTTCTATAAGTTGGAAAGACTATTGTCTTAATTAAGTTTCCAAAGATCCTACTAATCAAGATAGGTAAGAAAAATAAATTTGAAAAGGCTGGCGATATTGCCAGAGAAATAATTGTTGGAGCCAGAGCAAAATTCTTGTTATCTCTAATTTACCCCTCCTAAGTAAGGAATATCAATTTCATTAAATATTGTATAATCTGTTTTCCTAATTAGCATCCCTTAATTATAGGAATTAATAGTTGTATTCATAAATCTTGCAGTATCTATTTTTTGAATTAGCATCCCTTAATTATAGGAATTAATAGTTGTATTCATAAATCTTGTAGTATCTATTTTTTGAATTAGCATCCCTTAATTATAGCAACTAATTCTTTCTATTCGATAATTTCATATGGAAATTAATTTGCTTCTCTTCAATAAATTTTATAAAAAGAAACGGATTGTTCAAGTATTATCCTGGCACAAATTTAAATTAAATTCTAATATTTAAGTCTCTTTCACAAAGTTTGCATTATGAAAAATAAATAAAACAATTATTCATATGCTAATTTTTTATTTTCTTTAAGGATATTCATCTGCCAAACTTCAGGGTAACCATAATATAACCATAACTGAATAATGACCATCTTAATTTAAGCAAAATTATTAGATTAAAATTAAAGAATATTTGTAAAACATTATGATATATATATATATATATATATATATATATATATATATATATATATATATATATATATATATATATATATATAAGTGCAGAAAAATGATTTGAATCATAGCCTAACTTTAGTCTTTCTTCATTTACTTTTTATCTAAAATAAAAAAATTAAAATGTAATCATTATTCAATCAGTGATTTTTATTATTGCAAATACACATCTTAAATATTATAGCAGAGAAAAGTCGACTTAGAAAACATATACTTACATATTTATTTTCAGCTAAATTGGATTACAAAATTTAAATGTGCTTACAAATTAAAATCGAGTATTGTATTGTGTGTAATAGGAAATAAATAAATAATGATCTAACTAGGTAACTAAATAAATAAATTGAGTTACCATATAATCAAATAGTATATGCAAAAGAATGTCCCACATAAAGAGAGGCTAGATTATTGGTTGCTATAATTAAGGAGGCTCATTTAAGAAAATAAAGATATTTAAAAACTGATTTTATATTCTTTAATTAAGAAGGGTAAATTAGAGATATTTAAAAATTTGCTCTGGCTCCAACAATTATTGCTCTGGCAATATCGCTACCCATTTGAAAAGGGTATAATAGTTAACAATGAAAAATTACTCTGTAATTAGGGATTTTGCTCTGTATATATCATTTCCTATTTTAACATCATCATGAAGATTTGTACGCAATTATAAACATTTAAGTGAAAATAAAAAATTATTGGCAGTAGAACCCCCTTCTTTGTACAAGTAATACAGGAAACACCCTGCTTCAAAAAACAAAAATCCCAAAAAACTTTGTTGTCTTATGTGCCCATATACCAAATATAAATAACAACCGTCATGCAAGAGCAAAATAGGTAAGAAAATTGTGTTAGAAAAATAAGAAGAGGTTGGAGTCCACGCCTTTTAAAATACAAGAAAAATATTTGCTTTTGATTAAAGTGTTGACTTAAAACCTAAATCAAGCCTTTGGAGAGAGATTATAGTACTCCAAATAACAATGGAGCAAAAACTGATATCCAAATATCCACATATATAATCTCCAATTTCAAATATGAATTATAAACACCAACCTAAGATTCATAGAAAAACAAATGTTATAAACATTTGACTTATATTTATGTGCAAGATATATTAGTTTATGAGATGTTCTTATAATTGTGATTTTTCACTCTGTCTTCGGAATAGTATAAGATGTACGATGTTCATCTAGACGCATTAATTTCTATGAATGACTATATGTTATATATCGACATTAATACCACGGACTGTAAATTTACTTAACTTAGGAAAACTAATTTTATGAGTTTCTCTCTCGAGCTACACTAACTTTCAATTCAAATTATATGTTGATCAGACATATAAAACATTAAATTAAGCTTACGTATCAAACTAATTATTCCACTTATACTAATAAAACTCAAAATTGACAACATAGTATCGTCAGTGGCATATCCAGAATTTTTATCTGTGGTGGGTTAACCTATGTATAATCTACCTTTTTAAAAACATAACTCACTTGTAAAAAGAAAGAGTATGTAAAAAATATTTTATTAACTATAAAATATTTTTTAATAAAAGTAATGCATAAAACTTATATGTATGTGATCTTATAAAACAAAATTTATTTAAATTTAAAAGCATTACATGATGAATTGTATAAAATCATTAAACATTACAAGATAAGAATTAGAGACATGTGTTTGCATAAATTGCTAAATATTCTCATACAGTATTCGAGTACTTTAAGTTTGTAGCTAGTATTTATTGGTTTCTTATTTTTATTATTTGAAAGATATAAAGTTCTTCTATTATTTGATTATCTAGGAAAATATAAACTTTATTATAGCCGTTGATTTTGTTGCCAAGTTTACCACTTTATAAAGCACATCTATAAGTTATAACAATAGTGGGGTTATAGCCCTCCCAAGCCCATACATATATACGCCCTTGAGTATCGTTTTTAGCTACTATTAAACATACCTCTTGATACATAACTGCTTAGCTCGACTTAGCGTAAAAACCAGAAAGATAAACAACAAAATTAAACAGACCTGCCAAAAATAACAAATCTCAAAAACTATAATGTTTATGGTAAAACTCAGCAACTGAAGAAAATTCTCAGTGTCTGAAAAGACTGCTGCAAGTCGCGCCCTAGGTCTTGTATTTATAGCATTTATATTGGAAATATTATTTCAGAAAATTAAAGAATAAAGGATTTAAATACACAAATTAGGATTTGACAAGCATATCACAAATAGAACAACAATCTCCCCGCTATGCAGGTATCTTCTTAGAGATTAAATTCCTCTAGGATACAAGCCCAATGAATTATTCAAAAAACTGCACCCAAAGAATAGACATACAGTCACTCTTCCCAGATCATATACAAATAGAGAACATAGAAAAACAAGAATTTTTGGGCAGAATGTAGTAAGAGAATTGTGCAAAAAATATTTGCAAAAATTTTTTCAGCGTATTCAGCGTATGTATTCCTTTTTTGGGGTCAATAGAATTTATAGCAGATGGTCAGACTTTTTCCCAACAATTGTATTCTTAGAAAAAAGTGTGATAATTCAAAATGAGATAAAGTAACTTTTACAAAAAAAAAGTTTTCTCAAAGTGTGCTCTTCTGTCGAAACGGTGCAACTAATGAAAAGGTGTCTGAACGTTTAATACAAAATGATGTTAAGTTCAAACATTTAATTTGTATTGTTCTGACTATTTTATCCCCTTAATCATTTTGAAAATACTATAATTATTCCATCAATCTCCCTCCATTTCAAAATAAACACAAGTAAAACTACCTTAAACTCAAATATAAACATATGTATACTGATAACGCATACTCTCCTTTCTGGGATCGTACCCGTCCAGGTGGCCTAATCTTCTAACCATAGCCTATCTCACGACCCCCTCTCGGATTCCCGACTCTGGTAAGCATTATAATATAATATCTGCCTCACCCACCCCTCGTTGGATCAACGAGAGGGGGGAGGGGTCGTATTCTGCACGTGCAGGAAAACCTCCTTAGCCGCTAAGCAAAGGCTACCGCACCCTCTGGCCAACCAGAGCAAGCAGTTGGCGTCAGCCCCGACGTCATTCTCCACTATCCAAGTGCATTGTCGCCCCCTCAGGGCTTGACCGCCTGCTTCCCCAATGAAGAGCAGAGGTTCGGGGGTATAGGTATGTAAGCGGAGCACGGCATGCACCGAGGGTAATATGCAGACACCACGTGCCCTACTCTACAAACCTACGCGGGCATCACGTGCCTATTTCAACGAGACTCTCAAGCCCCACGTGCCTTACTCTACGAAGACACGCAAGTACTATACTACCCTCGAAATCAACATGCATGCCGACACGTGCCCCTGGTAAGATTACATCTATACCCTTCCCTTCGCCCTATAAATAGGGAAGCAGGCTGGTCTTAAATGCATCCCCAATCCCAGCAAGCATACAGCTAGAGAGCCACACCTAGAGAGAGAAACAGCGAGAGCAAGCAGGCATGGTCGGAAGAGCGCGAGCCCCAGCAGCCGAAGGTCGAAGGGAGATTGTGCGAACGAAGTGCGAACCCCCACGGGTCGCGGAAGAGATCAGCAGGAGGCCTCCCAACGAGCTCCCAGCGCTCCCCCTCCAAGAGCTTGCCCGGTCCAGGGTCATCTTAGGTCGGAACCGCCGTGCAAACTGCCTCGGTGATGGGCATGGCGATCCGGGGGCGTCATCACTGGCGCCGTCTGTGGGAACGTCATTAGAGTCCCTGAGGTAGCCTACGTAATGAGCCTGAATGCGGTAAGTTCTCATTCTGTAAATAGTATTGTTAGCTTTCAATACCCTACCCGTATACTTTCCCAAGCTGTTATGGCCATTTCCCCCAAAACTCCGGTGAGTCTATTTCCTCCACGCCCGAGGGCCCTAGCCTACGCGATTACGAATCACCAAATCGAGCGGAAACCCCCGAGGAAGGAGCATCCACTGAAGTTCACCTGACCATGAGCGAGTTGGATCGCTTGTTGGAGACTGCCGCGGAGCGAGGAGCCCGGCGAGTACGTCAACAGGAGGCCTGTGCCAGAGGAAGATGGGTTCCACCTCCCCCCAACACCGGTGCGCGTGCTAACGGACATACGCGGGCGGGATCCAAACCTCGACGACCGAGAGCAGAGACAGAGCATACTTATTGCCGAGGTGAACGACCCATTAGAAATCATCACAACGGGACCTATCGCCCCTTCCAAGGTATGGCTAGTAACAATCAGCAATTTATGGATATGATGTCTGAGTCAAAAAGGGAGGTGCAAGCCCTGAAAAGAGATCGAGATGGAACTGCGGAAGAAGAAGAGAAGGGCAACCCCTTTGCTCCCCACATATTGGCCCCCAAGATCCCGATGTCCATGCGTTTGGCTAATCCCGTGGTCTACACTGGAGACCGCAATGCCAGAGACCCTCGAGACCATATCAACCAGTTCCTGGCAGTGATGGACATACTAAACTCCCATGATCATGCCCTGTGTCGGATCTTCCGATCCACTCTGACAGGGAGGGCGCAAGCTTGGTTCTCCCAGTTGCCTAGAGGATCCATCCGAAGTTTCAATGATCTCCGACAGATATTCGTGCGGCAGTTTGCATGTAACTGCCGATATCCGAAAACTGCCGGGCACCTGATGACGATGGTTCAATCTGAAAGAGAAAGCCCTCGGGACTACATGCAAAGATTTGCCGCTGCCATAATTGATGTAAGGCACGTAGATCCCGATATCCTCTCTGAATTAGTAGCACAAGGTACCCGATCTGTAGAGTTTGCCGAATCCCTGGTGAGGCATCCTGCCCGAACCCTGGAGGAGCTCATGTAAAAACCTGAGAGGTACATGTTGCTGGAGGATACGCGGCTAGCAAAGTTGGGATTGCCAGGGCATGAGGATCGTTCGAGGAACAGGCGAGGAGATAACACCCGCGGTCGGCATGACGTAGTAAAAAGGTACTTGGAGCCTCTCCTCTTGACTCCCTTGAAAATTTCTAACACTGAGGTGCTACACATAATGGGGGGTGATATACCATATTTCGGTATCGCCACGTCATAATATTTGATATAATACCACGAGTGTATTTCGGACTATTATGCCACGACAACACAATAATTTTTTAATGCAAAATTATAATTTAAGGCAAAACTCAAACTTAGGCCCATGCAGGCCCAATTTCGAGTTATCCAGGGCCCAATTTGGATTGCACAAGCCCAATTCGAGTTGTTCAAGGCCCAATTCGAGATGTTTCAAGGTCATTCGAGCTATTTTTCTTGCAGGTCATTCGAGCTATTCAGCAAAGTCATTCGAGTTATTCCAAAATAGCTCTAATTTGACTTATTCAACTCATAGTCCTTCTTGAACTGCACTTCTAGCTGAATACGGACTCTTATGCCTATATAAAGGGGTCCTATTCCTCATTCCAAGGGGCGTTTTCATTATTTCCAAGTCCTAAGTCCGAGTTATATAAGTCAACCTCGACCTATTC
The DNA here is from genome assembly GCA_946800315.1 of Misopates orontium. Lineage (NCBI taxonomy): Eukaryota > Viridiplantae > Streptophyta > Magnoliopsida > Lamiales > Plantaginaceae > Misopates > Misopates orontium. Next base: position 26,191,256 of record OX326946.1, read on the forward strand.
ATCAAGCTCATTCGAGTTGTTCTCAAATAGCTCGAGTTCGACCTATTCTGCATTCATTCGAGATTTTTTGGACTGCCTCATTCGACTTGTTTGGCTCATTTCATTCGACTTGTTTGTTGCTTTCATTCGACTTATTGCTTTTGCACTGTTTCGACCTATTTTGATCAGTTCATTCGACTTGTTGCCTTGCACAACAATATCTCATATTCTGACCCATCTGACTTCAGCGTTGGAGTGCCTTCACCGGAGAAGGCACCGGCTTAGTTTATGTGTGGTGTTGAGTGCAGGTTCCGAATTCAAAAGTTGCTTAAGCATCCAGAAGGAACTGAAGTAGTCTGACGTGGAGTGTTGATAAGTGGACACGTATCCAGACAAAAATACCCCACATGAGTGGCACCGTCTGTGGGAACCACTAAACGCACTTAGGAACAAACACCATCACTGATTCAATGGCTCATCGCAGAGCCACGGAGAAGAACGAAATAGCCACAAGAATGAGATCCCAGAGGGAGGACGAGAACCGGGTTACTGATGCATCTGAACACACATCAGTGGCAGCACCCAACGCTCTTCTGGATCCATCACGCATCGCAGCGGATCAACCTGCAATGCCTTCCCCGGGACAACAACTGTTGAATCCTGCTCAACTAGATCAAATCATGACAGCCCTTCAACAGACCATGGTACTGATGATTGTGCAACAATTGGCTAACACTGCCGTGTAGCGGAATGTTCCAGCACCAACTGCACAACAGACATCGACGCAGCAAGCTAGATCTCATCAGACGCAACGTCGTACTGATTTGAGACAACACATTCAATCAAGGTTGGCTAGACCCACTCGGAGGGATCCGTCGCCTTCCTCGGAACGTAGGAATCCTCGTTCAGTGAGGAATACAAACAGAGCTCCAAGTCAAGAAACTATTAGAGATGGAAAAGTTAACTCAAGGCAGAGGGGTCTAGAAGTCCGTCAAGACGCAAGTCATACAGCGGGAAGGAATATGGATCTGCCTGAAAGAGTTGTACCAAGGCCAGAACAGATCATTGTTGAACATATCCCACAAGTGGATAAGCCAACTCCTTTATGTGAGGCAATCAACAAGTTGACACTGAAGGAATGAACTATTCTTCCTGAGATGAAGAAGTATGATGGAACAACTGATCCAACAATGCATTTTGATGACCTGGATGCAGAATTGCAGATTCTGGGATACAATGAGAACCTGAGGGCTAAGCTGATATCACTTAGTTTGAGAGGGACAACCAAAGAATGGTTCAAGAACGTGTTGCCACGAACAATTGAATCATCAGAACAATTCAGAAACATGTTCATCAAGAAGTTCGCTACTTATCCCTTGAAGAAGAGATCTCCGAGTTCTCTATTCAATATTCACAGGAAACCTGAGGAACCTCTGGGGAAGTATATTGAATGCCTCAATGTGGAGATTGGTCGAGTGCAATCTCCCACTGCAGATCAACTAATCTCGGTGCTAGAGAATTGATGCCAGAGTAAGAAGCTGATAGAAGTCATAACTTGGGAAGCACCAACTACTATTGAGCAAATCATGGATCTTTCTCACAGAGTTATTGACATTGAAGAGGCAACTATGAATCAGGGTCTAATGGATTTACCAGACCCTCTTAGAGGAAAGGAGAACAAGAACTGGAGGAAGGATGACAGAGGAAAGGACCGTGATCGAAATCGACCACCTTTTAAGAGGTTCAATAATTACACTCCTTTGAGGAAAGACATTACTAAATATTCTGTCACAAAGGATAGTGGGATATTCAAACCACCTAGACCCTTTAGAGAAATTAATGAGACAAAGCAATCAAGGAAATATTGTAAGTTCTATAGGCAAAATGCGCATTATACCAATGAGTGCAAGGCCTTGAGGAACGAAATTGAACGACTTATACAAGATGGGAAACTCATTGAGTATGTCCTTGAGAATAAAGAACCATGTGACAACAAGTCTTCGGGAGGAAGGAAGCGGAGTCGATCTCCACATGATAAAAAGGACAAACCAAGACGAAAAAAGGGAAATGGCAAAGATGCTGTTGAAAATGGGATTAATGTTATCGCACGAGGACCCACTGGTGCTGATTTTGCCAAAAGTAGAAAGAGGATTTCACGTGACATACGTAACGAACGCTTGAAACGTCCAGATATTGATCTTGTCTTTGTGGTAGACAAGTTAGATACGAAGATCACATTCGATGATAGTGATTTTGACAGCCTATCTACACAAGCTAAGGAGGCTCAGTACTTAAATTGCCCTATGGTAGTTTCAGCAGTAATCGCAAATCATCTAGTAAAGAGGATCATGCTTTTAAGATAATGTTTGCTCGGCCAATATTATCTTTATGGATGCATTGCAACAAATGAAGTTAGGACAATATGAAATTACGGAAGTGAGTTCTCCTTTAATGGGATTTGGTTGTGGCGAAGTAAAACTTATTGGAAAGATAATGCTACCAACATCTTTTGGGGAAAATCCACGAAGGAGAACTTTGAATGTGGAATATCTTATTGTTGATATTCCATTTGCATGCAATGTATTGGTGGGGAGGCCCGAAATAACTTCTTTCGCTATAATCATATCAACGGTGCATCAGAAGATCAAATTTTCTACACCTGGAGGAATCGCAAAACTTACTACAAACTATCGTGACTCTTGGAGCTGCTATGTCACGTCGACAAAACCAATTAAAGCAAAAACGGATCCCAACATCACGATGATCGAGATTCATCCCTCAGAAACGCCCGGAATGATTGAACATATGGATATAGAGATGGTGCTTGCAACACATGAGGATCATACAATGATGCCAGACAATCCTGACTCATCAAACGAGAAACCTATGCCAGAGGAGACTAAGGAGAAAAAGGAAGACAAGACTACCCTGCGTAAACAAGAAACAAATGGAGATGGAGTGAATGAAACCCTCTGGAGAACTCAAGGAGGTTATTTTGGTGAATAATGAACCTGACAAGGTCATTAAGATCGGTAGTGAGTTACCATCTGAGATAGAGAAGGCATTATTGGAATGCTTACGGAGAAATTTTGATGTATTTGCATGGACGGACTCGGATTTGAAGGGAATTGACCCTCGAGTTGCAGTACATCACCTGAATGTCAATCCAAATGCCAAGCCTGTTCGACAGAAGAAGAGACATTTCAGTGACGAAAAGAACAAGGCTGCTGAATTGGAGGTACAAACAAAGTTAGCCGCGGGTCACATGTTTGAAGTGCGTTACTCTGAATGGCTCAACAACGTTGTACTTGTACCAAAAAAGCCAACAGTATGGCGCATGTGTGTGGATTACACTGATTCGAACAAGCATTGTTCACGAGATCCTTTCCCATTGCCAAGGATCGATCTCGTGGTGGATTCAACTGCAGGATGCGCGCTACTAAGTCTTTGCGATGCACAGAGTGGATTTCATCAAATCTTAATGGCTGTCAAGGATCAACACAAAACGGCTTTTATTACAGACAGAGGCATATTCTGCTACAGTGTGATGCCATTTGGCCTAAAGAATGCCGGAGCAACCTTTCAAAGGTTGGTGACAAAGATGTTCTACCATCAAATTGGCAAGACTATGGAGGTTTACATTGATGACATGTTTATCATAAGTCTAAAGGCGGAAGATCGCGTAAGACATCTTGATGAGGCTTTTGGTATCATGAAACAATATGGAATGGAGTTAAATCCAAAGAAATGTACATTTTGAGTCAAGGCGGGAAAATTTTTGGGCTTCGTGGTAAACGAGCGAGGCATTCAAGCCAACCCAGACAAGATCAAAGCTATAATGGATCTACCATCTCCCAAGTCCGTGCGAGAGGTGCAACGCTTGGTGGGGAGAATCACAACGCTTAGCCTTTTTATTTCACATTCCGTAGAGAAGAGCTTGCCTTTCTTTAAGAAGCTACGCAAGACACTTATGTTTGTCTGGACTGAAGATTGTGAAGAAGCCTTTCGCCAGTTAAAGGTTTATCTCACAACACCACCATTATTATCTAAGCCCAAGGATAACGAGATGCTATATCCCTACTTGGCCATAACAATGAATTCACTAAGTACAATACTTGTACGAGAAGAAGATAGGAATCATCTGCCAATCTATTACGTAAGCAAAGTGTTGAATGGGGCAGAACTAAACTATCTGGAAATCAAAAAGCTAGCATATGCACTCGTGATAATAGCACGGAAATTGAGGCCATATTTTCAATCACATCCGGTCACTGTCTTAACTAACAAACCGCTGAAGCAAGTTATGGCAAAACCGGAAACATTAGGCAGACTAGTTAAGGTGGCGATCAAGCTAGGAGAGTATGGTTTGGATTATTTACCAAAGAATGCGATCAAAGCACTGAGGTTGGCGGACTTTGTGGCGGAAACTATATCAGAGGCAGAACAGTCGCCCGGCGTAGCAATGGTGATGGAGGAAACTAAAAAGGATACATTTGGGATTGCAAAGGAAACATGGACTTTGCACGTGGACGGATCTTCCACAGTTGATGCTGGTGGCGCTGGAGTCTACTTAAGATCGCCGGATGGAAGAGAATTTGACTGTGCAATAAGATTGAACTTTCAAGTTACGAATAATTAGGCTGAGTATAAGGCTATGCTAGCTGGAATTCAAATGGCGAAATCGTTGGGGATAACAAAACTTGTTGCATTCACGAATTCACAACTGATTGATAATCAGTTCGAGGGGAGGTATGAAGCTAAAGAGGCTGCAATAGTGAAGTATCTCGACAAGCTTAAGGAAGTTACATCCAATTTCGAGACATTTACTATTTCACAAATTCCAAGAGCAGAAAACGAGCAAGCTGACTCCTTGTCGCGATTTGCTAGCACAGCTGAAGTCTTTGTCGAAAGGCGAGTTACTTTATTGGCTGCAGAGCAACCTTCTATTGGCAAAGGGACTGAATCGAATCCAACACAAGCATTGGATTACGTTCTACCAGTGGAGGTTGAGGAATGCTGGAAGGATGAAATTATTAACTACTTACAGAATGGAACTATGCCAACTGATCCACAAGCGATCAGAAGGTTGAAGTACAAATCGGCGAGATATACAATGTTCAATGGAGAACTTTACAAGAGGTCATTTGAAAGACCACTTTTAAGATGTCTGTCACCAGCACAGGCGGAAATCATACGGGAGGACGATCCTTAACACAAAAAATACTTCGACAAGGATATTTTTGGCCAACTGGTATGAAAGATGCGATGGATTATACAAGGAAATGCAGAAGTTGTCAGCTACATTCGAAGATCATCCATACACTTGCACAACCAATGATGATGGTGAGCTATGGATGTTCGTTCGATCAGTGGGGAATAGATATTGTTGGACCTATGCCAATAGCGTCGGGAGGAAGAAAATGGCTACTAGTGGCAGTGGAATATTACACCAAGTGGTGGAGTCTGAAGCACTTGTGTCAATAACGGAGGCTAATGTCAAGCAATTCATATGGAAGAATATCATATGCCGATTTGGAATACCAAGGGTCTTAATTTCCGACAATAGACGACAGTTCCAAGAATTTTAGATTCAAGACTGGTGTAAGGACATGAAGATTGAACAACGATTTACATCTGTCACGCATCCTGAAGCAAATGGACAAGTTGAATCTACGAACAATACGTTGGCAAAGAGTTTGGAGAAAAGGTTGGAATGAGAAGGATGAAATTGGGCAGAGGAGCTACCAGGCATACTATGGGCATATAGCACTACGCCTCGCACTTCAACTGGAGAAACTCCATATTTGCTAACATATGGTTCTAAAGCAGTGATACCTGCTGAAATTGGGATGCCAACTTACCGTATTGTTACATACGACGAGGAGCAAACTTTAAGGGCAAGACAAATGGACCTTGAACTGATAGAAGCAACAAGGGAGGAAGCTTACCAACGTATGCAAGCATACAAATCTATGATGGCCAAAGCATATGACAACAAGGTTCGATTTCGGAACTTCCAAGTGGGGGACTTGGTCTTGAGGAAAGTTGAAGCTACCAAGCATGTTGGGAAGTTGAAGTCAAACTGGGAAGGACCGTACAAAGTTGAGAATGCAAGCGCAAAAGGATATTACTACTTACAAGAGTTGGGTGGAAGGACTTTGTCACGCCCCTGGAACGCCAAAAACTTGAGAAGGTTTTATAGTTAGGACACTAGCATTCTAACAACCTTGTGGCACAATAGGACCGTAGTTTCAGTGTTTTTATTGCTTATTCTTTTACGAATTACGAGTCTCCGCATGTGGACCTCGATTGTAATACTTAGCAGCGAACTACGGGGACTTGATTCCTGACCACCTATATACGGCATGATACGTAGGCAACTCAGAAGTTACTCGAGCTCAGTCCCAAAACTTATAAAATTTCTTATTTTATTCAAGTTTGATTGTTTGTCTACATCCTACTTACATGTTAATAAACACAAGCATTATTAAAATTGAGCTCAAGCACTCAAACTTATAAGTATATACATTTAGAACAAAACAAGTAGTAGCACTCTCAAATCGAGCACGAGCACTTGAAAAAGCAATCACAAGCACTCGCAAAACGAGCACAAGCACTCGAAAATCAAGCACAAGCACTCAAAAAAGCGAGCACAAGCACTCGCAAAGCGAGCACAAGCACTCGAAAAAGCGAGCACGAGCACTCGCAAAGCTAGCACGAGCACTCACAAAGCGAGCACGAGCACTCGTAAAAAGAGCACAAGCACTCGTAAATCGTGCACAAGCACTCGAAAAAGCGAGCACAAGCACTCGCAAAGCGAGCACGAGCACTCTCAATACGAGCACAAGCACTCGTAATATGAGCACAAGCACTCATAAATCGAGCACAAGCTCTCAAAAAATTGAGCACAAGTCCTCGAAAACTGAGCACTAGCATTAAAATAACGAACATTTATAATGGAACACAAGTCAAACAAGCACAAACTAAGGAATTCAATAACATGAACAATACGAAAACCAAGAGCAATGAAAGAATCACAATGTACTGAAGCATAAGGGATAAGCGCAACAAACGCGTAAGGACAACAAAACATACTAAGTAAAAATGTCAACAAAACAATTAAATTGTGTAGAATGTACGACTAAAAGATAGCGACACGCAGGCCAAAGATCACATCATGCAGGCCGGCTTCAACCACTTGCTCATTTACTTCTTCAAACGCAGACCCACCGCCTTCAAGGCGCCTCTGCTCTTCCTGGCAATCTCCTCCATCGAATCACTCAACGGGGACGTGTCATCCTCGGGCCGTACAATAGTAGGAGCGGGAGCAAGAGCATGATCGGCATAAGGTGCCGCATCAACTATAGTGTCAGCCGCAACAACTGACGGATCAGGAACATGAGCAGGTGCTGGCGAGGAGATAGTTACTATATTGGAAGACGCAAGAGGCACTCCTTCAGGCACATGGGCGAGTAACAAGGTCTGCGGCAGCTCTCCTTCTTCAAGGACATCAGATGAAGTCACCTTTGACGCGGAAGCAACTGCCTTAGTACCAGACGAGAAAGCTTTCTCCTAGCCTTTGCCCTCGTCTGGGCCCTCAAATGATCTCGGAGCCAAACTTCCCTCATCCGCTTTATGCTGAGGAATGAATCCGGAAGGTTCTCATCCTCGTTATCAGATACATCGTCGTCGTCAGAATTAGCAGCATCCTCATTAATCGATTCAAGAATGTCAAACTCATTCTTGTCGCGACTAGGGGCAAAAGCACCTTGCGCTCCACATCCTTAAGGGCATAATTGTACCCTTTCACCATGTCAAAATCACCGCGCGCAGTTTCAATGCTGTTCTAGGCGGAGGAACAAAGGAACTCGACCAGGACATCGACCTTATCATCAACAGATAAGTCCTACAATAAACAAATGAAGGAAAAGCATCATAGAGATAAGCTACTATAAAAACTAAGACAAACTGACGCACAAGATGACAAACCTCTGCCTTAGGACGGTCATAGCCGACCTGCTCAGAAGATGTCGCTTGTGCCCGAGCCGCATCGTGCTCCTCTTCAACAACCTTCAGGCGAGCAGCCAAGGCAGTCAGCTCGCCCTGGGCCCTCAAATCCTTCATCGCCAAATCATCCTTCGACTTTTGCAATTTATCGAAGTCTTTGGACAACGCCCGCAATTTGTTGTCCCTAATAGCAAAGGCATTCTGGGACTGCTTGAGCTCCTCCTTGGCCTTCAGCAGTTCCTCCACCACAATATTCATTGTTGCTTCATTGTCGCGGGCTCTTTTCTTCACCGCCTCCTCCAAAAGTTTTGCCTGAGCAGCCACAGACTTGTGATGCTCCAAATGAGAGTTGTACTCACTCCCAGCATCATTAGTGATGTCGAAGTTTTCCAAAAGAGTCTGCACGGTCATCATAGCATGCAAACAAAATACAACAAGTTATCATCGCACTCATTAGTGAACTTAAAGCAAGAAAAAAGGGAAAGACATAATCAATGAAGGATAACAACTTACATTCGTCAGTGCCAAAGCAGTACGGTTGCACAAGCCTTCAGGACCGACCTCATCATAGTACCTCTTCATGTCAAAGGAAGGGAGGAAGCCCTTGCATAGCCTCAGAGCCGCAGTATCGGTCGGTTTGTAATGACCAAGGTCCATAGAAGCAAGAGACACATCCTCCACGTTGATGTCAAGATCATCGGGCTTGTATGTGTTGGAAGTGTCATGTGCAGGATGCTTTCCGCAGTGGCGATCGTCAGAAAAAGCAGGGCGCTTTTGCGCATTTGGATCAGGGCCAGCGAGATTCCCCTGTCTTACAACATTCACACCAGCAGGGATCCGCTTGCGGCCATTGAAAGAAGTAGGAGGCGTGGGAGCTCAATGCAAAGATCCGCCAGTCGTCTTACTCGTCAAGCTCTGAGAAGCACCAGCAGTCGAAGGAGCGCTAGATGGCGGTGCTGCAGAGGATGGAGTCGAAGCAGCAACAGGAGGATCAACATGAGTAGTCTCAGTGGAGGAAGGAGCAGCCCCAGGAGCCGGCTCCGGTGGAGCCTCACCTCCAGCGCTAGTATTGCCTGAAGCAAGATCCTCATTTGCCTCCCTCATAGCAGCCAAATTCCTCTTGGACTTGCTGACAACCATCTTTTCTGCAAGTAGGAAAGGACACAGGATTAGCATTAAAACAAGGAGGTAGTAACAACAATAAAAAGACAAACAAGCAATAAAAGAAGACAAGTTATTTATACCAAAGTCAACAACGCCATTATAAGGTACGGTGGAATACCCCCCCGGCACGGAGGATGGCATTCTTAGTCAATGACGAGGCATCAAACCTTTGACTTCTCAACATTTTGATATCATCAGAAGACAAAGAAGCCGAAGGACACCGTGGGGCTCTAGCGCCATCTGTCCAGTCTCGCCTAAAGTTGAACTCTCCAGGCGTGGACTCCTTGATATAGAACCACTGATTTTTCCAAGTGTTTCCAAAGCTAGACTGGAGGCCGGTTAAGAAACTACTGTTTTTCCTAGCAGTCAAGAAATAGAACCCCGCGTCTTCCCCAGTCGTCCTAAACTTACTAAGGAACATGAGAGGGACAAGAAGGCAATCGAAGGAGTATTTGACGTACTACATCGTGGAGAGGGAACCTAAGCCCACAACAGAGAAAGTTATGGAAGACGGTCAAAAAACCGGCTGGAGGATTGTCCAACCGGTCCTCAGGGCCGGGAAAGATAATGGCGTATGGTTCAGGGACATCCTACATACTTCTGTAAAATGACTCCATGAGTGTTTAAGGGACGAATACCGAAAAAGTTCAAAAGATTGTTAGGAGGAGATGTAGTGTCTATTTCTATTCCTTCATCTGCTAATTCCTAAACAGTCTCATCTACGATGGCATTATCAACCTCTATGGGGTTGGCGCAATAGACTCATCTGCAACTACAGGGATCGGTCCGGCAATGTTGGTCAGAAATTCCTCACTATTAGAATGGTCTAATAAGATATTGACCTCCCTATCCGACCCTTGGGCATTAGAGGACGATGTGTCACTATCCGAATCCCCACTATCAGAGGAAGACCCAGACCCGGACCCGAATGGCTCTATGACTTCAGGAACATCTACAGGACTCGTGGACTCTATGTCTGACTCAGAAGCCATAAAGTAGTGTAGGAAAGAGTTAGTGTTTACCGGTTCTAGGGTTCAAGTCTAGCACTTGCTCAATTTGAGGGTCTCGCCTCTCATAGGATCTCTCCGCTGGCACAAAGATCCTTGGAGCTCATGGGACTCGAATTTTGGCAGGACGTGATGGTTGTGAAGCACAAGGAGGGCTAGATCTTCGTGTAGAGGTACGATCCCGATCAGAGCTGGGACGTGAGGATTGTGGATGGCGATCGGAGCGTGCTAGTGGACTACGGTGGGAATGTTGTTTGTTGGAACGAGCCATTGTGACAAATCTGCAAAAAGTTAACGAAAGATAAATTTGCGAGATTTTTTCTGAAAATTTTTGGAAATATTCTAAGTGTTATAGCTCAAAATCAAGCTTCACCGAGTTATTGCATATAACTCGGGTCCACACAAAGGATTCCGAGCTATTCTAACATAGTTTGAGCTATTTGCGAAAAAATTAATCTGAAATGAAATCATTTTCGACGGGTATTTATAGGTGCGGCTGGCGATAAAATTACATAAATGACCCTGTTTGAGTTATTTCACATTCGAGCTATCAGTTTATTCGACTTATTTTTGGGAAAAATTTTTGAAAAATTTTTCTTGAAGATTTTGGTTACGTTTCTTCACTGCCGGACTCGTTGCACGATTACCGGGGTTTCTTAAACTATTTTTAGTTCGTATGACCAATGTTTTCACACATTACTCTTACAAACTGGGGGACTCCATGATGTACCATATTTTGGTATTGCCACGTCATAATATTCGATATAATACCACAAGTGTGTTTCAGACTATTATGCCACGACAACACCATTATTTTTTTATGCAAAATTACAATTTAAGACAAAACTCAAAATTAGGCCCATGCAGGCCCAATTTCGAGTTATTCAGAGCCCAATTCGGATTGCACAAGCCCAATTCGAGTTGTTCAAGGCCCAATTTGAGCTGTTTCAAGGTCATTCGAGCTATTTTTCTTGCAGGTCATTTGAGCTATTTAGTAAAGTCATTTGAGTTATTCCAAAATAGCTCTAATTTGACTTATTCAACTCATAGTCATACTTGGACTGCATTTCTAGCTGAATAAGGATTCTTATGCCTATATAAAGGGGTCCCATTCCTCATTCTAAGGGACGTTTTCATTATTTCGAAGCCCTAAGTTCGGGTTATATAAGTCGACCTCGACCTATTCATCAAGCTCATTTGAGTTGTTCTCAAATAGCTCGAGTTCGACCTATTCTGCATTCATTCGAGTTGTTTTGGACTGCCTCATTCGACTTGCTTAGCTCAGTTCATTCGACTTGTTTGTTACTTTCATTCGACTTATTGCTTTTGCACTGTTTTGACCTATTTTGACCAGTTGATTCGACTTGTTACCTTGCACAACAAGATCTCATATTCTGACCCTTCTGACTTGAGCGTCAGAGTGCCTTCGCCGGGGAAGGCACCGACTTAGTTTAATTGTGGGGTTGAGTGCAGGTTCCGAACTCAAAAGCAACTTAAGCATCTAGAAGGAACTGAAGCAGTCTGACGTGGAGTGTTGATAAGTGGACACGTATCGACACAAAAACACCCCAATATCAGGGGGAAACCAAGACGTTCGATGGCCGCCCCGAGCCCGAAATTCTGAGATCTTGTGTCACACTGGGAAATGGTGTTTATTTCATCGAAGTTTGGGTCACAAAACGGACAACTATGATCATCTGATGATAGAGATCGAGCGTGTCTTGAAAATGGGGTACTTGCGCCAATTCCTCGCGAGGAGGGACGCTTCCCCCAAAGATGAACGGCCTATGGAAAGGAGGGAAGGAAGCCGACCACGGGAGCATGTACAAGAATTGCACAGAAGTGTGGAGCGACAAGAAAGGGAAAGGGAAGATTCTCATAGCGGGAGAAGGAGGCACGAAGATAGATTAGTATCAGAAGAGCAACCCCGGCACCAGCACTTGCCACCCCCACCTTCGAATTATGTGCACAACCCACTCACGGGTCGAACAGTCAATATGATCGAAGGAGGTCCGCTGGCAGCCTCGTCAGCCCAGAGGAAGAGGAAATTCGTCAAGGAAACACAACGGGTTAGCCTAAAGTATCATGTTTTCTCTACTACTATCTCTGCTCCTCCTACAATTACCTTTGGACCGGCAGACCTCAAAGACATTGTCCATCCTCATGACGACCCCATAGTAATTCAAGCCACTATCCACGGGGCTGAGGTAGCTAGGGTACTAATTGATCCAAAAAGTTTGGTGGATGTGATGTGTCTGCCCACTTTTCTGGCCTTGGGGCTCCAACTGGAGCAGATAGTGCCAGAAATGACTCCTCTGGTAGGCTTTGATGGTTGTCCGAGTGAAACCTTAGGCTCCATACCACTCCTAATGTCATGGGGAGTGGGACATCTGCGGAGAACAGAAGAAGTCAGGTTCTAGATCATCAACGCACTTGCCAAGACCTACAACGTAATCTGCGGACAACCGTCTATCGCCTGTTCGAAGCGGTACCCTTTGTCCTCCATCTAAAGATGAAGTTCCCCACTCTTAACAGAATTGGATAGGTTAAAGGAAATCAGGCTCGAGCACGACAGTGTCGATTAAACACTATCGCCACGATCGAAGAAGGAGAGAGCAGCAACAAGAATAATCCATTCGAGCCCCGACGGATCGAAGCGGGCGAACTTTATCCTACGGAGGAACTTAAGATGGTTGAGGTTATCCCCAGAGAGGCTGAGAAGATTGTGAAGATGGGAACCCCCCTATCGAGATGCAGCTCCTCGAGACGCTACGACGGTTTCAACATGTGTTCGCCTGGGAAGGAGGACCCTCGGGGCGCATTAGCCCATACGTATGTAAGCACTGCCTCGAAGTGCGCCCCGATGCAAAGCCAGTCCAACAAAAAAAGCGTAATATGGTGCCGGAAAGAAACAAGGTGATTAAGTCTGAGATACAGAGGCTGATCGGTCTGAACCAAATCAGAGAAGTGCAATACCCTGAGTGGCTGGCCAATGTGGTCCTGGTGCCAAAATCCGGAGGAAGATGGCGGATGTGCATCGACTTCACTGATCTCAACAATGCATGCCCGAAGGATTGCTTTCCTTTGCCCAACATTGACCAGCTTGTTGATTCTACGGCGGGATGCGCCTTACTCTCAACCATGGATGGCGACCAAGGATACAACCAAATCCCGATGGCAGAAAAGGATCAGGAGAAGACTAGCTTCATCACGGAGTTCGGTACGTACTGTTATCTCGTTATGCCTTTCGGGTTGAAGAACGTAGGAGCAACGTACCAGAGGCTCATGAACACTATGTTCTCATCAATGATGGGGAACAACCTCGAGGTATACGTGGACGACATTGTGGTCAAAATCAAGGACGCAAGTCAGCATAACGCTGATCTGATCGAGGTCTTTTAAATCATGGATAAGTTCGGCCTAAAGGTGAACCCCCGGAAGTGCTCATTTAAAATTTGAGGGAAGTTACTGGGGTTTCTAGTCACCCAGCGTGGAATTGAACTCAATCTGGCAAAGGCCAAAGTAATACTGGATATGCCGCCGCCCCAGACGGTTCGAGACGTGCAACGACTCACCGGAAGGATGGCTTCACACAACCGATTCATCTCCAAAGTGGCAGAAAAGGGACTCCCTTTCTTCAAGGTACTTCGTAATGTTAAAAACTTCTAGTGGACTGTCGAATGGCAGAAGGCCTTCGACGATTAAAAAGGATACCTGCTTTGCCCACCTCTCCTGGTTAAGCCACAACAGGGAGAGCGGCTCTATGTGTACCTAGCCGTAGGAAAAGAGGAAGTGGGTGCAGTATTGGTTTGAGCAGAGGGTAGAGATCACCTCCTGATATATTACACCAGCCAAACCCTGAAAGATGTCAAAACACGATACACCCTCATTGAAAATTTTGCATTCGCCCTTGTCACGACCGCTCGAAAACTGAGGTCGTACTTCTTAACCCACCCCATCACTATACTCACACAACACCCCTTACGAGCCATATTGATGAACCCACAAGTGTCGGGGAGAATGGTCAAGTGGGCAGTAGAGCTCAGTGAGTACGATATCCACTATGCTCCGAGACTGGCTATAAAAGCCCAAGTGTTGGCCGAATTCATGATAGAAACCAACGAAGCGCCCGCTAAAGAACCTGTGACAAATCTCTGGAAAGTGTATGTGGACGGGTCATCTAGCAATGGTAATGGAGGAGCTAGCGTCGTCTTTAAGTTGCCCCACGAGGACAAACCCGAAGAAGTGCTATCATTCGCCGTGAAGATAGGGTTCCCCGTATCCAACAATGAAGTAGAGTATGAGGCCTTAATTATTGGGATGAGGCTGGCTAAAGAAGGAAGGATGACCCGAGTCCATTTCCACAGTGACTCACAGTTGGTGGTACAGCAAGTGGGAGGTACATACGAAGCCCGGGACGAAAGGATGAAAGACTACCTAACTGCAGTACGCAAATCGCGTGAAAGCTTCGATGTATTCACTCGCAAGCAGATTCCCCGAGCAGAGAACAAAGAAGCTAACACGTTGTCTAGAACGGCAGCCGGCATGCACCCTATCGGTACCCGTCTGGTAACCTTCCTCACCATTAGCTCATCCTAGAAAGGTCAAGTGGCTTTAGAAGCGCTGAATATAGAGAAAGACGATCACAAAAGTTGGATGACCGAAGTTATGGCATACTTACAAAACCCGCAGAAATATGAGCATGATAGTGAGCTAGGAAAAAGAACTACTTGGTTCTTTCTGAAAGAAGGGGTGTTATACAAGAAAGGGTTCTCACAACCCTACCAGCTATGTCTAAATGAAGACGAAGCCATCGAGGTAATGCGAGAAGTACACAGGGGAAGCTATGGAAATCACTCGGGAAGTAGGAGCCTCGCCCAGAAGATATTTCAGCAAGGTTACTTCTGGCCTACCATGCAGAAGGATACCAAAGCGTTTACCCAGCAATGCGAGAAGTGCCAAAAGCACGCCACAATGTGCCACCTACCTGTGGCACCCTGGGAGCCTAACCTCGTTCCCTACCCTTTCAAAAAATGGGAATCGACATTGTCGGGCCGTTGATACAAGATCGTGGGCAGAAGAAATACCTCTTGGTGGTCGTGGATTACTTCACCAAATGGGTCGAGGCTGAGCCGATGGCTCAGATCACCTCAACAGCAGTTCTTAGCTTTCTATGGAGGAACATCGTTTGCAGATTTGGAGTACCCCGAGTCCTCGTCAGCGACAACGAACTACAATTCACCAGAGACCAGCTATCAAAGTGGTATGACCACTGGAAGATACAACACCACTTCACTTCCGTTGGGTATCCACAATCCAATGGCCAGGTCGAGGTCACGAACCGCACTCTGATCCAGGGACTAAAAGCACGTCTCATGACATATCAGGGAAAGTGGGTCGAAGAAATCCCTGGCCTCTTGTGGGCTTACCGAACCACCGCAAGATCTTCCACTGGCGAAACACCTTTCAGCTTAGCCAATGGGCACAAAGCGGTCATCCCTGCAGAGATTTCATTCCCCAGCTGGAGACGCAACGGAGAACACATGGTCCTTGAACTGGATTTACTGAAAAAACACCGAACGCAAGCCGCGCTCCGAAGCGCCCATTACACAGCCCGCATGGCCATGTACTATAACAAGCGTGTTAAAGAACGAACGTACCAGGTTGGTGAGTTGGTCCTACGAAGAGTAGGGGTGTCGAAAAATGTGGGAAAACTCGATCCCGCGTGGAAAGAGCCTTACTTGATATCCTGCATCCTTGGAGCAGCAACATACCAGTTGCGGGATATGGAGGGTCGGACTTATCCATGCTCGTGGCATGCACTCAACCTAAGGAAATTCTACCCCTGAAGATGGCTTACGCGACGAAGGTAATCTTCCTCCTCGAAAAAACGAGGAAGAGATTAACCCAGGTACATAAATAAAGGTTGTAAGCTTTAAGTGTGTATTTACTACTTAGTTTCATGTAATTAGGAGAACTACGTGTGGCTTGATTACCAATTTTAGTGCAAGGGATACGTAGGTAGCTTGGAAGTTACTCGAGTTCAACCCCAAAAAATAAAAATAATTTATGTACACCAACACACAAGCACGAAAGAAACTAACACTGCAGGTACACAAACTGAAAGTTCCATTAAAATGAGAGTGGGTTTCTACAAGCTAGGGGTCGATACCCCAACGATCTACTTTGCCCACCACCCACTCATAGGATGGGCAAAGAATACAAAAAGACGAAAGAAAAAGAATAAGAAAATATAACAACTAAGGCCAACAAAGGCCACCACCATCTACCAACACTAAGGCCATGACAGGCCACCATCACTTCTTCTCCTCAACGCTCATCTCGGCGGCGCTTCTCGGCTCGGATGGCCGCTCGACACTTCTTTCACCACCATCACCACCCTTTCGGGGGGACTTCTCGATTCACGGGGAGTGGCAGCAGGAGCAGCAGCAGCAACAGGAGCAGCAGGGAACGCGGTGTGACCTCGATTAGGATGGGGCTTGACCCTCATCCGACGAGCTTTGTCGAACGAGGGGATCTCCAAACCTCAGGGCCCATTAGGAAATTTATGCACAACACTCAAACACATGTCATAGCACATGCCCATGAACATCCGGACATCCTTGGAAGAGATAGTCTCAATAGGCTTCACTTTTTGTGCCGCTTCTGCACGAGCCGCAGAAAGCTCCGTCAGCAGTTTCTCCTCAAAGTCAGCCCAGGCCAAATTTAGCTCCGTCTGCTTCTTAGCCTCAAACTCCGCCCTCAATACATGCTCCCTCACCAAAGCCGCCTCCACTTTAGCCACTCGAGCCTCAGCCCGTACCCATTCCTCCCTCAAAGCATCCCTCTGAACTCGATCCGCCATTAGCGAGTCCACCAGCGCCCTCGAATCCTCCTCTATCTCCCGCAAATTCTCCGCCTGCTCCAACAGAAAGCGTTCCCTCAAACAGCCGCTTCTAGGACGTCTCTAAGGGTCGCCATCTCACCCCTCAACCTGAACGACTTCTCCCGCCAGGAAGCCCTTGTCTCTTCCAACTCCTTGCGGTATTTGTCGACCACCTCTTGATGCAAGTGTGCCATGGCCTGGGCCCCTTGCACCCGCTGGGAATCTCGAGACGACAGGATTTCTCACGAGTCGAGTTCCCGAACAATGAGCAGTGCCTGAAGAAGGAAAAAGAGTTAGAAAAGTCTGTACATAAGAGAAGTCAGCAAAAGGGAAAAGAAGAAACAACGTACATCAAAGAGATTACAAGATAGGCAAACCAACCAGCCTGCACCATCATCCTGGCCTAAGAGTCACCTTTTCTTGGGCCTCATGAGGCTGTCCACCAGGTCCCAAAGCCCATCCATTTGTCCGGAAGAATACATAGCTCAAAGGTCACGAGGCAGAGAAGGCCCGCTACTCGTTCCTTCACCTGAGGGAACTACGGGGGTCCAAGCCGGTGGAATGCTGGAGGCCTCGGGTCAGCGGAAGTGGCACCTCCCGGGATGTCACCGCCAGATCTATCCTCGGAGGAGCCACAAAGATAGTCGTTAGTTGAATTAGTGCGCTCGGCGGAGTCAGACTAACCTCTGCAGTGGGGCTAGACAAAGGAGGTGAAGGGGCCATACCGCTTCCCGAGGGAATGGGGTCGAGAGGGGCCGTCGGACTAACATGATGCCTCTCCGAAGTAGCATTGCCATCGGGTGCAGGAGAATCATCATCGGAGAAGATCAGTTGTGCAGCCTCTATGGAGGAATTTCCCAACGCGGCGTGGCCAACTCGACCCCTGGAAACAAAGAATCAGAGTTAGCACAGAGCAAATAAATACAAAGGGAACCACAGGATTCAAAACAAGGAAGTCGGACTTACCAAATGAGGTGCCTCTCCCCATCTGAACGCCAACGAACTCGAGGTAGTCCGGGCCGGCTTGGAGACCTGCCATCACCATGGCCAAGGGCGCTCCAGGATAGAGACCACATCGTAAGCCATGGAGAAAAACCCACGGTCTTGCAGGAAAGCAGTCTCCTCAGCAGGGTTGAGTGAGTCCTCGTAGTTCACCCTCCACCTGTTGGACACGCCCCAATGCTCATTGTGAGGGCGGATGAAGAAATAGAGGCTCCTCCAGTTACGGTAAGAAGGAAAAGCAGTCGAGACTCCAGAGAGGAAAAAGTTAACAGACTGACAGGCCACCAGTTGGAAGAACGGGTAGCCCTGTCTCACCAGGCATAGGGCAAAGGCCTCAAAAAGCAGGGCAGGAGACATGGGGATGTTGAGATAATTGCACAAAAGAATATAACCTACCAAACATAAGTAGGAGTGGGGGACTAACTGGCTCGGGCAAATCTGTATGAACGACAGTAAGTGGCTCATGAAAGGGTGGAAGAAACGACAGAGGCCATTGTGGACCTGCTCCGAGTACACCGTCAGGTAGCCGGCAGGAGGGTTGAAGGCGCGGTCGGAAGGAGTCGGCACGCGTACATCCATGCCAACAATGCCATACTCGTCTAGTAGCTGCCGCACGGATTCCTTCGTCTCGGTCGAATAGGTCGGACCAAAACAATCGGAACCAACCATCAAACCGGGCTCGAGATTCTGGGTGACCAACTGGAATCCCACGGCCGGATCCTCATACGGGTCACGATCCTCAAACGCAGCAGAAATGTTGCCAACAGAAGGGTTAGCCGGTGGAACCTCTCCAGCAGCCGCCCTGCGGTTGCGGACAGCAGCAGCAAGTTGACTCTCTGTCCTCTGACGAGTACGGGAAGCCACACCACGGAACCGGGACGAGTTTGGGAAGTTGCACCGTTCACCTGTTGGGCAGCGGATGGTGGAGTCGGAGCATGGCTGTCTACCACCAGAATCTCGGTGGAGGACGGCAGAGAAGAATCAAAAGACATGGGAGTTTCAGAAGAAGAAGACGCAGAGGAAGCCATTGCGAAAGGAAGTTTAGAGAGAGAGAAGATCGGATTTGCTGATGAAGGAAGTTGAAGTGGTGAAAAAGGTAAGTAAAGGGTCTATTTATAGCATCGATTTAGGCGGGAATTACCAAAACGCCAAATACGAAACTTGTGTAAAAACTTTTACCGCCCGCGATCACCAATAAGAGGTAGCAGTGAAGGACACGTGTCGGTTACGTAGAGTCGTCTATCATCAATGCGCCTTCTCGAGGAACTAATGATGGCTGTGGGATTTTTGCGTGCGAAAGTAAATGAGATCTAGAGAAGCGCGGTAATCGAGAATGTTGGATGGGACGTATTGGCGATAGGAAACGACAAGTAGTCAGAAGACAATAAACGAAGAGGCTCCACAAGCCGTTACAGCTTCTCAAAGAAGCTAAACGAAGAGGCTCCACGAGCCGTTACAACTTCTCAAGGAAGCTAAACGAAGAGGCTCCACGAGTCGTTACAACTTCTCAAGGAAACCAAACGAAGAGGCTCCTCGAGTCCCTGTAACTCATTGAAGAAACTGTTTAAAACTGACACGACTTCAAACTCATTCACCAACGCAACTCCTTCAAAGACCACGTGAATAACTACCACGGAAGACCCTTAGGAAAAGATTGACCGGTTCGGGTAGCGTTTCGAGGGGTGACTTCAACTGTTCTACAAGGTGTCCCCTTATGAACCTTTGAGCCACACGCGTAACATCCGAGGGGAAAAACAACAACTCTCGTTGAATCACGCAACGAGGGGTAAAAGATGCCCTGTTGACCGGCAAAAACCCTTCAGTAGTATTGCGAGTTAACTTGCTCCTTGCAATACGCCTTGAGAGCTTTAGCCAACTGCTCTACGAGGTGTCCCATTATGAACCTTTGAGCCACACGCGTAACTTCCGAGGGGAAAAACAACAACTCTCGTCGAATCATGCAACGAGGGATGAAGTATACCCTGATGACCGGTGACAACCCCTTTAGTGGTATCACGAGTCGAATTGCTCCTTATGATACACCTCGAGGGTCCTAGCCAACTACTCTACGAGGTGTCCCATTATGAACCTTGGAGCCACATGCGTAACTTCCGAGGGGAAAAATAACAACTCTCGTCGAATCACGCAACGAGGGGTAACGGATGCCCTGTTCACTGGAAAACATCCCTTCAGTAGTGTCGCGAGTTGACTTTCTCCTTGCAATACGCCTTGAGGGCTTTAGCCAACTGCTCTACAAGGTGTCCCATTATGAACCTTTGAGCCACACGCGTAAGGGGAAAAACAACAACTCTCGTCGAATCACGCAACGAGGGGTGAAGTATACCCTAATGACCGGTGACAACCCCTTTAGTGGTATCACGAGTCGACTTGCTCCTTGTAATACACCTCGAGGGTCCTAGCCAATTGCTCCGACAAGGTGTCTTATTGTGAACCTTAGGAGCCATACACGTACTTCCGAGGAGTAAAACAATAATCCTCGTAGAACCAGGCAACGCGGAGCAGAGGTGCTCACACGATTGTCTCATCCTCGAAATTCTACCGAGACTGGTAATTTAACAGAAAAACAGATAAACCCCCGATAGAAAAGAAGACACATATGAAGACCTCCGAAAGAATACTTTATTAGTCTGTTCAAATCGGTACAACTACAAGGAAAAAGAAAAATACAACACAAGAGGCCTACTACACTATCCCTCAAGAGGGTTGCTTTCCCTCTCTCACCACCCTTCGGCACTCCTCGAGCGTCGAAGCATCGACGGGTGCATCAGGAGCAGCGATTGTGGAAGCAACCAGCAAGGCGACATCTGCATGTCTGGGAGCAGGAGCATCAGCGGGACGGGTACTTGGAGGACAAGGACCAGTAACTAGCGGACCCCCAGCCATGATCTCGGAAGCCATGGCCCTTATCCTCCTTTCCAATTGTCGGGGGAGGAGCTACGGGAGATCACCCTAGCGGCCTCAGGAATAACGACCTTTGCAGGGGGAAGCTTAGGCTGGCAAGCCTCAAAAATCGCCCGTAACTCAGAAGGGCTAGGAGGAGAACCTGGCGGTATCTCCCTCGGAACCTCGATAGCCTGTGGAGACAGCATCGTCAGATCAGCCTCATGTACGATCCAATTCCTTTCTCGCAGCTGTTGTATGGACCCCTTGTACCTAGTCATAAAGAGGGAGACAAACACCTTCGGAAATAGCCATGATGGAGCGGGGAGCCGATATACAAGATTATACGCTCGAATGCATCCTGCTAGGCCTTCTAGGTGATCTGCCAACGCAGCTCCTTGTTGACCCTTTGCACTTAATCGGCAACCCGCTGATCTATAGACGCCTGGCAATCCTGCAACTCGTCTCGAAGAGACTCGGCAGTCTTCATTGCCTCCGCACACCCCTTCCGTTTCCAGCTTCGGCCGGGAGGTCTTCTCTAGGGTTTCCTTCAAGGCTGCCAGCTCCACGGCAGCATCGTCCCTTTCCCCCTCAGCCACTCAAGACGCTCCAGTGCGAGATCCCGCTCCTTTGCCAACTCCGTCGCATGCACCTCCCACTCGTGACACCTCCTTGCCCGGGCCTCGAAAGTGGCCCAAGCCTTCTGCAGCTCGGCCGTCACCCGAGAGTAGTCCGACCTCAATCTTTCAAAATTCTGCGCCAAAGAATTAGGCGCAAAAGCCTCCAACTCCGCCACGCGGCCCTCCAAAGTCTGGATATGCTCCAACAGCAAAAATTGACGGGAGCTAAACTAGAAGAAGAAAGGAAGAAGATTAGAAGAGGAACATAGTAATAAATAGTAAAGCAGGAGCAGGCCAAGAACTTACATCAACCGCAGCATAACATGTTGTATCCTTCAACTATTGGAGTCCTTGATTTCGGAGCGACTCAACCTCAAGAGGATCCACCGCTTGACGCAACTGGGCAAAACAGGAGCCCACGCCACGCAGTTCCTCCACCAAGGGATGCTCAACGGGGCCAGGACAAACCAACTGGTCCACCGCCACCTATGAAGAAGTCCCTTCTTCACGAACCTCCACCCAATTATCGGCTCCATCACCCCGAGCCTCAGGAATCTCCTCCAACCTACTTCCCGCCAACGAATCCAGCAAAACAACCTCCTCGGGTCTAGGAGCCACGTCCTCCGCAGGGCTAGAAGACGTGGCAAGAGAACTCCTACCTCCCCAAAAGGGCCCTCGGTTGGCTCAGCAAGACCCTCTCGCAACGTTGGAGAAGAAGGCTCGGACGCATCTGTTTCTCATTGGCCCTCGACCATGAGAGAAGATCTGGTATTCTTCTCAGCAGGATCGGATGGAACAAGAAAAGAAGAAGCATGAGGGGGAGTAGCGCGAGATATCGAGGCCACCTCATGCCTCAGTGAGGGAGTGGCGAGACAGCTCAAGTCAAAAGAAGCAGGCAAGGATTCTCCTATCCAATCAAAGCCAGACACAGGCTTCGGAACCAAAAGAGTAGGATTGTGGAAAGCCTCGAGATTGTCCTCCTGCAGGATGTGGAAATTACCAAAGGATGGCAGACCTGAATTGACCTCTCCTTTCGGTTCAGGCGCTGAGTGAGGAGATGGAGAAGGCCCTTCACTCGGTTCAGGCGCTGAGTGAGAAGATGGAGAAGGCCCTCCACTCGGTTCAGGCGTTGAGTGAGGAGATGGAGAAGGCCCTTCACTTGGTTCAGGCGCTGAGTGAGGATATGGAGAAGGCTCCCCACTCCTAGTAACACCCGCCGATCGAGAAGATGTTGTCTTCCCTCGAGTAGACCTGTACTCTCTGGGCACCTTGGGAGCCGCCGTATCCGTCACCACCTCCGCCAGAGGAGACACCAATTCATCTGAAGAACGTTGGTCAAAATCACGAAAGGAAACAGAGAATACAAAAGGAGGTGAAAGAACAAGAGCACTTACAGAACTCGGGGTCCTTGTCCAGATGCAGGAAGTGAGCAGAACGAGCCCCCTCCTGGAGACCACAGAGCTGGATCAGCCTCGGGATCTTCGCCAGCTTCAGCACGTTGTACTTCATCTGGAAGTAGCCTTCCTCCTTCATTCAGAGTCAAACTCCCTCGAGATGAGAAGAATCCAACTCCGCTGGACCACTGGACCAGGCGTTTGTAACCCCCAGCTCTCACAGTTACGCCCCGAGGGCTTCACGAAGAAGAAGGAATACTTCCAACTCCAGTAGGAAGTGGAGGCGTTGGTAAGGATCCTCGCCCCTGGAACAGATTGGGAAAAACGAGGGTCAGATAGAAGAAGGGCGCCATGCTCATCCCCATGTCATATAGAGCCAACAGGCGCTTTGTGGTACAGGGAAGCCCTCGGCTTCGGCAGATAAACTCGAACACAGCCATGATGGAGAAGGCGTTGTGCGTCAACTGGCTCAGGCAAATCCTTAGGGCTTTGGCCACCTCCTGGAAAAACGACGGCAAAAACATCCGCCATCCCGCCTAGATCTAAGGCAAAAAGACCGTCAAATAGCCAGCACGGGGGCTATTTGCCCGGTGCGACGACTCCGGGATTCTCCTTCGCCACATTATGCTTGGACAAGTAGTTGTCAACGGTCGCCTGAGTTATACTACTGGCGACGTCCTCCACGCTCACGGCTTGCCTTTTGGACGTCGTTCCCTTATCGCCGCCAATCTTGGAAAGAGCAGCGGATGCAGCGGTGCGCTTACCACGACGAGTAAGAGGAGGAGAAGGCAGTGTTGATCGGGATGGAGAAGTAGAGGAGTAGAACCAGAATCGGCAGCCGTGGCAGTGTTGGAAGACGATATAATTACGGTAAGTAGAGAATACAGTGAAAAAGTGGAGCGGTTATGGGGATGGAAACAGAGAAGATGAAAAGGCTATGAGCTTTAGACACCGCAGCACAAGAGACCTAAATAGATGGGCAAAAGTGCGATTTTATTCCCGCTCGCTCCCCAAGAAGCAACAGATTGCTGACACGTACCTCTCAGCATATGAAAGAAGTTTTCAGGAATCCCGAGAAATCAGGTTGTGAGATAGACGCGCAATTAGATGACTAGGCCCCTAAAAGCTTACTCTCTGCTACGTTCTGCGAACTATGACAGAGACTGGGTGACTTATGATGATGCATACTCTCCCTCCTGGGATCGTACCCATCCACGTGGCCTAATCCTCTAATCTGAGCCTACCTCACGACCCCCTCTCGGATTCTGGACCCTAGTAACCATTATAATATAATATCTGCCTCACCCACTCCTCGTTGGATCAACGAGGGGGGGGTCGTATTCCGCACGTGCAGGAAAACGCTCCGTAGCCGCTAAGCAAAGGCTACCGCACCCTTTGGCCAACTAGAGCAAACAGCTGGCGTCAGCCCCGACGTCATTCTCCACTATCTAAGTGCGTTGTCGCCCCCTCAGGACCCGACCGCCCTGCTTCTCGAATGAAGAGCGGAGGTTCAGGGGTTATAGTATGTAAGCAGAGCACGGCATGCACCGAGGGTAACATGCAGGCACCACGTGCCCTACTCTACAAACCTACGCGGGCATCACGTGCCTTTCAACGAGACTCTAATGCCCCACGTGCCCTACTCTACAAAGACACGCAAGTACGCTACTACCCTCAAAATCAACATGCATGTCGACACGTGCCCCTGGTAAGATTACATCTATACCCTCACTTCGCCCTATAAATAGGGAAGCAGGCTAGTCATAAATGCATCCCAAACCCCAGCAAGCATACAGCTAGAGAGCTACACCTAGAGAGAGAAATAGCGAGAGCAAGCAAGCACGGTCAGAAGAGCGCGAGCCCCAGCAGCCGAAGGTTGAAGGGAGATCGTGCGAACGAAGTGCGAACCCCCACGGGTCGCGGAAGAGATCAGCAGGAGCCCTCCCAACGAGCTCCCAGCGCTCCCCCTCCAAGAGCTTGCCGGGTCCAGTGTCATCTTTGGTCGGGACTGGCATGCGAACTGCCTCGGTGACGGGCATGGCAATCCGAGGGCGTCATCATATACTATATCGAAGACTAAAATGCGGTGTAAATAGGTGGTATAACCTTGAACCTACATGTTGAGCAAAACTTATCACGTCCTTTGACTAGAGGATTAAACCTTGACCTCGTCAAAGAATTTTCTAAGTTATTCCTGTGTTCATGCATGCTTTAAGATTTAACCAGTTTAAATCCACAGGGGGTGACCATGATCTCCTATAATCACATAGGCAACCTTATAAAGGATGGTTTTGCTCATTCCAACTAAAATAAGTCTATAACCTTGTTAAGGAAATATGTCCAACCCTCCAAATTTTCCAAAAGTTGAAAGCACATCGCCTCATAGAGATAGGATTTAGAATTATATTTGATGTTCTCGGAAAGTATCCATGTTACCTTTCCAATGCACGCACCTACGTTTAAATCTCCTTTGAACTTTAGAAAGAAATATTATACAAATATCTCTAACAAAGTAGGCTACAACGTTGGTGATCCCAACTTGTACTAGTATTAATCCCGTTTCACCCGTGGTCTTTTTAATTCTTTCACGAAAAGCACTTTTCTAAGTGGATCCGCTAGCATCTAATTAGTCGATAGATATTCTAATATGACTTTTCCCCTTTTCACAAACTTTCTAATATAGTGATAATTTCTTGAAATATGTTTAAGACTTGCTTGTGAATCTTTCATTGTTTTCTAAGTGAATACAACTTTGTTGTCACAATATAAAGTCATAGGTTGCACTGGCCTTTCAATAAATGGCATGTGCCTCAAAAATCTCCTCATACAAATTATATCCTTACACGCTAGGGCATTGTCAAATATTCAGATTCCATTGAGGACATAGTTGCACGTCTGCTTCTCTGATACCGAGCAGTTGCACCACCACCAAGTGTAAATAACCATCCACGAGTAGACTTTTGATCAATTTTTTAGAAGCCCAATCTGCATCACTATAACATTTCAAAGAAGAGCCAACTTCAGAATATTACAAAGAATTATTAACAGTGCACTTTAAATATCTCAAAAGTCTATCTATTCTTTTCCAATGCTCATAGCTCGGGTTTTTTGTGAACCTACTCAACTTTCCAACTGAAAAGGCAAATGTCAAGCCTTGTGCAGTTCACCAAATATATTAAACTCCCAATATTTTTTGCATATTCTTCTTGTACTACAGGTTCACCTTGATTAGGGATAAGTTTATGATATGGATCTAAGGAGTATAACTAGGACTACAGTCATACCTATTAAACCTTTTTAGTATTTTCTCTACATAATGAGGTAGTGAAAAAATAATTTTACTATCAGCTCTAGTAATTTTCACACCTAAAACCACATCAATAGGTCCCCGAATCTTTTACACAAAAAACATGAGCAACATAGTTTTTTTTTTGTCTCATTAATTAACTCAATAGATGAAGCAGAAATGATCAAATCATCAACATAAAGAGTAATTACTACACATGAATTAGCAATACTTTAGTAAACATACATTCATAAACGGTATTAGTCTTGGACCCAAAATATTTAATTTCTTCCTTAAATATTCTATTCCATTGTGTTGGCGCTTGTTTAAGACCATATAATGATTTACTAAGCCTACACAATTTATTTTCTAAGCCTTCACGCACATAACCTTCCAGCTGTTCCCTAATAAATTTCTACATCCGAATCTCGATTTTAAGAGGTTGTTTGACTTCCATTGGATGCACTTCTAAATTATAAGTAGAGGCTATAGCAAATTTGATTCTAAGATAAGTCATCTTTGCTACATGAGAAAAATTCTCAAAACAATCAACTCTTATTTTGTTTAAACCTTTAACCAGGAATCTAGCCTTATACCTGTCAATTGAACCATCGGGTTTAAGTTTTTTCTTTAAACCCCATTTAGTACCTAATGTTTTAGCATTAGAAGACAAGTCCATTAAAGTCCATGTGTTATTTTCAAAAAAAAATTAATTTCATCATCCATTGCCATTTCCATTTATGAGCACTGGATAAAGATATGGCTTCTTTGAAATTTTTAGGCTTTTCTACAGTGTAGGTAATCATCACAGGCCCAAAGTTCTTTTCTGTTTTTCTTCTTTTGCTTCTTCTTAAGTGATGTTCAATTTTCCTTCATCATCATTAGAGTCATCCTTTTGGTTGGGATTATCATTCTCTAAAAGTCTATTATCACCATTTTTCTAATAAAGAATCATGTAAACTCTTGTCAACATCTTATGAGTTAGTGTCTCTAATTATTTTTTCTTAAATAAACTTAGCGTTTGTGGTTTCAAATGCAACATTATTATACTCGAAAAAACCCATATGCTTTACTATTAGTAGCATATCCAAAAAAAAGGGATATTATTCCTTTAGGACAAATTTTGTTTCTCGTTAAGGAAGTATCCAAGGCATAAGAGAGACAACCCCAAACTCAATAATATTCAAGATTATGCTTCTTATTTTTCCAAAGTTTTAATGGAGTTTTATCAAATCCTTTATGCAATATTCTATGACAAATGTGATTAGAAGATATCAAAGAATCACCCCATTATCACATGTTTTTTGCCACCTCTAAACCGAGCAAAATTAAATTCCTAGTACTGACTTAAGGTCCTTTAGTAATTTTTGCTTGGGCACAAAACTCACATCTAATTAATTCACTACTATCAAATTTAGGAACTAAGTCAAACAGAACCATTCTATTTAAAGTTTTGTTACTTATATGGCCTAACCTATTATGCCAAACATCATTCAAGTCCCAAACATAAGAAAAATTCATAATATTGTCATTAGCAACACTTAAAAGATACATCTTATCCTTAACATATCATTTACCGATAAGAGTCTCATTTTTAGGTAGGATCATTTTATTAGTTTTAAACGCAACACGAATTTCAAGATGGCTTAACGCATATTAAACTCATCCTAATGCCCGGTAAATGAAGAAAAAATTTCAAAGTTAAAGTCTTCCCTGATGAGAGCTTCAACGCCACCATACTGCAACCAACTATTTTACGTGTTCTCGAAGTTCCCATGTATATCTTATTGTCATCCTCCATCTTTCTATAAGTCCTGAACATATGTTTGTGCGGTGTGACATGGCATGTGGCACCTCGATCAATCCATCATCCTTCATTTGAGTCAACCACAAATGTCTCAGAAATCATAGCAACAACTTGATCATCACCGGCATGGTAGTTTCTCGGTTGTTCTTCTGTCCTTTCTAGTAACAACATTGTGCAACCTTATAGTTAGTTCTACCACATACAAAATAAGAACTATGTTGTTTAGAAACTTATTTTGTTATTATTCCCTTTCTTGTACTTGTTGTCGGGTTTGAAATGAGGTTTCCCTTTTCTTGTTTGGTATCTTAGAATTACCAAGTTTATTGCTACGACAAGATACATCAACATGATTCATAGAAGCATCAACAAAATTTGGTTTATCGAAATTTAAATTGGAACCTCTTACCCGATATTGTTCCCCCTAAAATTTATCTCGCTTGTGCTTTAACATTTTTCGATAGTCTTTTCACGTAGGAGGCACTTTCTCGATAATGGTTGAGACTTGAAAATTTTCTGTCATTGATTCCATCATCGCCGTAACTTCTTGAGCAATCCGAACCATTACTCTTTATCCGTTATTGGTTTAACATCCACCATTTTAAATCACACATATTTTTTATAAAATATACTCTATGATCGACATCTTCAGTAATGCTTCTTGCAACAAGAGCGTCCCGTAATTCTAGCATTGTGCCGTAGAGCCAAATACATCGACCAAAGCATTGGACATTGCTCTTATAATAATCCCTCTACATATGTAGTCGTCTTCCAGGCACTTGGTTTTTTCTTGAGAATAGGAACCTTCTACTTTGTTATTCTCTGGATATGCCTTTGGAAGCACATAAGCAACTGTTTGGATTGTTAGAAGGAAGTGTGATGTGGGGTATTTTCGTCTGGATACGTGTCCTTTCTCCAACACTCCACGTCAGACTGCTTCAGTTCCTGCTGGATGCTCAAGCAGCTTTTGAGTTCGGAACCTGCACTCAACACCAAACGTGAACTAAGCCGGTGCCTTCTCCGGCGAAGGCACTCCGACGCTCAAGTCAGACGGATCGGAATATGAGATCTTGTTGAGCAAGGCAACAAGTCGAATGAACTGAGTAAAATAGGTCGAATGAACAGAAAGCAATAAGTCGAATGTGAATGGCCAAACAAGTCGAATGAACTGTGTCAAACAAGTCGAATAACACAGAACAAAACAACTCGAATACAAGCCAAAATAGGTCGAACTCGAGCTATTGACGAACAACTCGAATGAGCTTGAGGAATAGGTCGAGGTCGACTTATATAACTTGAACTTAGAGCTTGGAATAATGTAAAACGTACCTTAGAATGAGTAATAGGATCCCTTTATATAGGCATAAGAATCCTTCTTTAGCTAGAAGTGCACTCCAAGTAGGATTATAAGTTGAATAAGTCAAACTAGGATTCCTAGAAATAACTCGAATGACTTCCATTCAAATAACTCGAATAGCCCCCAATAAATAACTCGAATGACCTTCATAGAAATAACTCGAATGACCTGTAAAGAAATAACTCGAATTACCTGCAAAGAAATAACTCGAATGAACTAGAAACAGCTCGAGTTGGGCCTGGAACAACTCGAATTGGGCTTGTGAAATTCGAATTGGGCCCCAAATAACTCGAAATTGGGCCTAAATGGCCTAATTTTGAGTTTTGCCTTAAATTGCAATTTTGCATTAAAAATTAATGGTGTTGTCGTGGCGTAATATTCCGAAATAATGCCGTACACATGATACCGAATTTTTAAGATATGACGACACCGAGATTTGACACATCATGGAGTCCCCCAGTTTGGAAGAGTAATGTGTGAAAACATTGGTCTTTCAAACTAAAACAGTGGAAGAATCCCGGTAATCGTGCAACGAGACGGGCTCATGAACCCGTAAAACCGTGAAACCCCAATCTTTTGAGAAAAAGTTTCGGAATGTCTGTCGTCTGAAAAATAAGTCAAATAAACTATAGCTCGACGAATTTGTCCTCTGAAAAATAAGTCGAATGAGCTTATAGCTCCAAAAATTTGTCCTCTGAAAAATAAGTCGAATGAGCTTATAGCTCGAAAAATTTGTCCTCTGAAAAAATAGGTCGAATGAACTATAGCTCGAATGAGCTATAGCTCGAGGTGAGGGTATACTGGTAATTCTACCGCCGCTCGCTTCTATAAATACCCGCCGTACTGAGTCATCGCATCATCAGAATTCGCGAAAACAACTCGAGCTCTTAAAATAACTCGAACAGCAATAGCTCGAATACACGTAGAAGTTCAAAATAACTCGAAAATACCATAAATAACTCGATTTCACAAACGTATAGCTCGAAGTAGGCCGATAACTCGATTACATTGAATAATAACTCGATAATTCATAAATAACTTGTAAGATATATGAAATACCTCGATAACTCTACGATAAGTCGAACAACGCTCGTCAAGATTTACTTTTCGACTTATTTTCTATGTCGAAAAGTGTTTGTAATCGAGCTATAATAGATAACTCGATAGGTCGAAGCATCGTTTGAAATTTTTGATAAGTGAAATAACTCGATAATTCCACGATAAGTCGAACAACGCTCGTCAAGATTTACTTTCGACTTATTTCCATGTCAAAAATGTTTGTAATCGAGCTATAATAGAGATAACTCGATAAGTCGAAAACACCCTCTATTTTGTTTATCTTCGACTTATTGCTGTAGGCGCATTTTCGAATTATTACCCTAAATTGATTACCTTGTATTCGAGCTATTTAGACTTGATAATTTTTCTGAAGATTTTCAAACTTTTGCAAACTAAGTCGTTGAATGATCTTGCATGCAGATTTTTTACGACGGCTCGTTCAAACCAACATCGCTCTCGCCGCGAACCACCTTCATCCTTCGAACGCCATTCACAATCCACACGTGCCACTGCCGATCGTGAGCGTTTCCCAACTCACAGGACCAGTCCACCACGTTTATTCCGACCTTCGCGTCCTGCTAGAATTCCCGTTCCGGGTGCCCCCAGAATATTTGTTCCAGCAGAAAGGTCCTACGAGAGGCGTGATCCTGAATTTGAGCAAGTCATTGACTTAAACCCTAGAATCGGTAATCACTAACTTATTCCTACTTAGTATTATAATGACTTCTGAGTCAGATATGGAAACCAATAGTTCTTTAGGTGTTCCTGATGTTGTCGAGACATCAGGCTCTGGGTCTGAGTCGTCATCGGGTAGTGGGGGGTCTGATAGTGATTCTTCCTCGTCCAATGCCCAAGGTTCTGATAAAGAAGTAAATATTGTAGATAATTCTGAGGATGAATTTCTGACTAACATTTCCGAACCGACCACCGTAGATGTTGTACCAAACGTTCATGTTCCCTTAGAGGTGAATAGTAGTATTGTAGATGAAACTATTCAGGAATTAGCTGAAGAGGGTATAAACCTAGATGCTCCCTCTCCTATGTATAACCTTTTAAACTTTGCGGGTATTCGTCCCATGAATACCCATGGAGCTTCATACTATAGGTCTATGTTTGATGTACCTGATACGTATGATATTATCTTTCCTGGCCCTGAAGATCGATTAGATGCTCCGCCTCCTGGTTGTTTGACCATTTTTCACAATTTCCTGTCTTGTGGGCTTAGATTTCCGCTCCATGACGTAGTTCGACAAATTCTGCTTCGTTTGCCTTCTTGTCCATCCCATTTTACTCCCAATACCTACTGTATTATCCATGCATTCATCATTTTGATGAGGGTATACAAGTTGCCCTGTACTGCTGATTCTTTCTTCCAAATGTTCCTTAGCAAATTTCGAACGACTGGTGAAGATGCGGGTTTTTATTTCCTGACTGCTAGGAAAAACAATAGTTTCCTTACTGGTCTTCAGTCTAGTTTCGGAAAAGAATGGAAGAATCAGTGGTTTTATATTAAGGAGTCCACGCCTGGAGAGTTCAACTTTAGGCGAGACTGGACGGACGGAGCTCGAGCTCCCCGGTGTCCTCCTGCCTCTTTGTCTTCTGATGACATACTTATGTTGAGGAGTCATAAGTTTGATGCATCGTCCCTGACAAAGAACTCCATTCTTCGTGCTGGGGGTACTCCGTCGTTCCGTATAATGGAACAGTTGATTTTGGTATATTTGTTTTCATTCCTGCTTGTCTTTTTACCAAACTACTCTAATTCTACGTAATATTATACTTATCTTTGTTATTTG
Organism: Misopates orontium; assembly: GCA_946800315.1. Lineage (NCBI taxonomy): Eukaryota > Viridiplantae > Streptophyta > Magnoliopsida > Lamiales > Plantaginaceae > Misopates > Misopates orontium. Next base: position 26,223,518 of record OX326946.1, read on the forward strand.
CTTCTTGCAGAAAAGATGGTTATCAGCAAATCCAAGCGTAAGCTTGCTGCTATGCGGGAGGTTTTTGAGGATCTAGCATCCGGTAGTGATCCTGCCGATACTGGAGTTCCAGAGCCTACTCCTGCTATTGCCCCGACTGGCCCTGATACTACTGCTGCTCCTGCGGGTTCCTCGTTACCTAGTGCTCCTGCATCCGTGGTTCCTCCTAGGAGTTCTAGAAGTAATACCACTGGTGGCTCCTCACAGCAGGCTTCTACTCCTTTGACTACTCCGAGCGGTCGGGAACGCAATCCTGCAGTTGTTAGAGCTGTGCGTGAGGGCAATCTTGCTGGTCCTGATCCAAACGCACGCAAACGCCCTGCTCCTTCGGATGATCGTCGCCGCGAAAAGCGCCCTGCTCATGATAATTCTAACCGATATACTGCTGATGATTTAGATATCAATGTCGAAGAGATACCTCACGCTACTATGGATGTTGGCTCCTATACGCTGACTGATACTGCCGCCATGCGTGCTTGCGAGGGCTTCCTTTCTTCTTTTGATAGGCAGAAGTATTTCGAAGAGGTTGGTCCAGAAGGCTTGTGTAGCCGCACAGCTCTTGCTTTCTCCACGGTAAGTGATTTTGGTATTTTTTCCTTTACTAACTTCCTGTATTCTTTTGAAATATGTATTTTGACTTTTTCTTTTGATTTTTCAGGCGATGATAAACATGCGGGAGAATTTTGACATCTTTAACGATGCTCGAGCTGAGTACAACTCCCGTCTAGAACATTACAAGTCAACCGCAGCTCAGGCTCAGATTTTGGAAGAGCAGGCCAAAAAGAAGACTCGTGAGGTGGAGACTACTATGAAGTGTGTCGTAGAGGAGCTTCGATTGGCAAAGGCAGAATTGAAGAAGTCCAAGGAGGCTCATGCTGCGAGTGAGGCCAAGCTGAAGGCGTTGTCCAAGGATTTCGACAAGCTTCAGCGTGCCAAGGATGACTTAGGGATGAAAGAAATCCGCACCAAGGGAGAGCTCACTGCTGTTACTGCTCGTTTGAAGGCTGTGGAAAAGGAGCGCGATGCGGCACTGACGCGAGCAGCGAACTCAGAGCAGATTGGTTATGATCGGGCTAAGTCTGAGGTTCTCTTTTGCTTCTTTGGCTTATTTCCCTTTAATCATAATTTTAGTACGTATCTGTCTTATTCAAGTTTTCTTGCTCTTTGTCGTGTTGCAGGGTTTATCAGCAGATGATAAAGTTGCCGCGGTTGCTGAATTCTTCCGCTCTGCTGCCTGGGGAACCATTTGTACTGTACGAGGCGGGTTCGATCTTTCAAAGGGATATGACTATGCCTTGGATGATGTGGAGCGCAAGGGTGGGTTCGCTCCTGATCGCAAGAAGGAAGACTTTGATATCCTTGATCGACTGGCCGAGGGAGTGCAAGACTCAGACGACGAGGATGGTTCAGAGACTGAGAGTGTAGATGCCTCCGAGACATTCCAGCGCGTCCTGCGAATGAGATCTGTCTGGCTCCGCGATCACCTACGAGCGCAGGCGAGAGCTAGAGCTAAGAAGGATGCTGCTTCCCGTGGTGCTACTGTCGCCTCTACTTCCGAAGTTCCTCTTGTGCAGGTTTCTTCGAATGAGGTTCCCGAGGAGGGAGAGCTTCTGGCTCCCGCAGATCCTGTTGATGTGCCCTTGGGAGTTCCTCTTGCTACTGCTGGCCTTGTGACGGTTTCTGCGCCATCTCCTAATCCTGGAGCCGATCCTAATGCCGCTGCTGTCTCCGAGCCTGCTTCTGCTCTGGTCCGGGTTCGTCCCGAAGATGATACATCCCCACTGAATGAGTCGTTGGAGGATATTGCTCGGCAGAGTCGAGACGCATTGAAGTCGGTTGGCCTTCGTCTGAAGAAGTAGTCGAATAGTTGTTAAGCTAGTGTTTTGACTTTTTTAGGCCTGCGTGCCACTATCTTTTTCTTGTAGATTCTAACATTTTATGCTTTATGACTTTGATATTTGTTTAGTATATTTTTGTTGCTATTGCGCCATTTCTTGTACTTACTCTTTGCTTAAATAGATGTTTAACTTTTTGGTAATGTCTTTGTGTTCCTTTGTTTCTAATGCCAAGTTTGGTCGCATTTTTTGTAGTCAACCTTTGGTTTTAACATTGTGTCTTTATGATGATTTTGTCCATACACCTTCTCAATTGATCATCTTTTGAGGAGATTGTGAGACACAATGCTCGTCTTACTTTTGATTCCGCGGGACATACTGCTTAATTCATGAGTGGTCTGCGAGACACAGTGCTCGACTTACGGACTGTCTGCGAGGCATACGCTCGGCTTACGGACAAATTGCGAGGCGTAACGCTCGTCTTATGAAATATGTTGCAAGGCACAATGCTCGTCTTACGGATAGGCAGTGAGGCACCATGCTCAACCTACTGAACGTCTGCGAGGCACAATGCTCGTCTTATGAATTGTCTGCGAGGCACAGTGCTCGACTTACGGACTGTCTGCGAGGCATAGTGCTCGGCTTACGGACAAAATGCGAGGCATAACGCTCGTCTTATGAAATATGTCGCGAGGCACAATGCTCGTCTTACGGATAGGCAGTGAGGCACCATGCTCAACCTACTGAACGTCTGCGAGGCGCAATGCTCGTCTTATGAGTTGTCTGCGAGGCACAGTGCTCGACTTACGGACTGTGTGTTAACACTTGTGTAGATAAGAATGTTAATATAGCGTAGACAAACAACCAATACTTAAATAAAATATGAAATTTTATAAGTTTTGGGACTGAGCTTGACGAACTTCCGAGTTGCCTACGTATCCCGCCATGTATAGGTGGCTAGGAATCAAGTCCCCGTAGTTCAGTGCTAAGTATTACAATTGGAGTTCTTGCATTGAGACTCGTAATTTGTAGAAGAATAAGTAAATAAAGCATTGAAACTACGGTCCTATTTTGCCCTTCAGCCTGTTGATCTAATAACTCTTCTAACTGTAAAACCTTCTCAAATTCTTGACGTTCCAAGGACGTGACAATGTCCTTCCTCCCAATTCTTGTAAATAATAGTATCCTTTTGCACTTGCTTTTTCCACCCTGTATGGTCCTTCCCAATTTGGCTTTAATTTCCCCACATGCTTGGTGGCTTCTACTTTCCTTAAGACCAAGTCCCCCACTTGAAAGTTTCTGAAACGAACTTTGTTGTCGTATGCTTTTGCCATCATGGACTTGTAAGCTTGAGTGCGTTGGTAAGCTTCCTCTCTTGTTGCTCCTATTAGCTCGAGGTCCATTTGTCTAGCTCTTAATGCTTGTTCCTCATTATATGTGACGATTCGATAAGTCGGCATTCCGATTTCCGCGGGTATCACTGCTTCTGAACCATATGTTAATAAATACGGAGTTTCGCCCGTAGAAGTGCGTGGTGTTGTCCGATATGCCCATAATATTCCTGGTAACTCGTCTGCCCAATTTCCTCCTACACCTTGCAATCTTTTCTCCAAACTTTTTACAAGTGTGTTGTTTGTAGCCTCAACTTGCCCATTAGCCTCTGGGTGCGTGACAGATGTGAATCTCTGCTCAATCTTCATATCCTTGCACCAATCTTGAATCTTGAATCCCTGGAATTGTCTTCCATTATCAGATATTAGTACCCTAGGGATTCCGAACCTACACACAATGTTCTTCCAGATGAACTTCTTCACATTGGTTTCTGTTATTGTCACAAGTGCTTCAGCCTCAACCCATTTGGTGTAGTATTCAACTGCTACCAACAGCCATTTTCGTCCGCCTGACGCCACTGGCATTGGTCCTACAATATCTATCCCCCATTGATCAAAGGGACATCCATAGCTTACGGGTGTCATTGGTTGTGCAGGTGTATGAATGATTTTTGCATGTAGTTGACAACTTCTACATCTCCTAGTATAATCCATCGAATCTCTCATAATTGTTGGCCAAAAGTATCCTTGTCGGAGTATCTTCTGTGCCAAGGATCGCCCTCCAGAATGATTTCCACAACTTCCTTCATGAATTTCCTTCAAGACTTGCTTCGCCTGGGTAGGTGACAAACATCTCAAGAGTGGTCCCTCAAAAGATCTTTTGTAAAGTTCTCCATTAAACATGGCGAATCTTGCTGATTTATATTTGAGTCTTCTCACGGCTTGTGAATCAGTTGGTAGTTTCCCGTTTTGTAAATAGTCTATTATTTCATCCTTCCAACACGCCTGTACTTCTACTGGCAAAACGTAATCTAAGGCTTGTGTTGTTGTTGACTCCAGGCCTTTGCTGATTGAGGGTTGATCTGCAGCCAACAATGTGACTCGTCTCTCCACAAAGACTTCTGCAGTGCTTGCAAATCTTGATAGTGAGTCGGCCCGTTCATTCTCCAATCGCGGAATCTGTGATATAGTGAATATTTCAAAGCTAGATGTTGCCTCCTTCAGTTTTTCAAGGTACTTTACTATTGCCGCCTCCTTAGCTTCGTATCTTCCCTCAAACTGATTTGCAATTAATTGTGAGTCTGTGAATGCCATAAGTTTAGTTATCCCAAGCGATTTTGCCATTTGTATACCAGCTAGCATGGCTTCATACTCTGCTTGATTATTTGTGACTTGAAAATTCAATCTAATGGCATAATCGAATTCTCTTCCATCTGCCGACCTTATGTAGATTCCTGCACCTCCTGCATCAACTGTGGAGGATCCGTCCACGTGTAGAGTCCATATTTCTTTTGCTGCCCCAATTTCATCCTTTTGACTGCCTTCCGTTACTGTAGCCACATCAATTGATGGATCTGCTTCGGAGATAGTTTCTGCGACGAAATCCGCCAGTCTTTGTGCTTTGATTGCAGTTTTTGGTAAGTACTCCAAACCATATTCTCCTAGCTCAATTGCCCACTTGACCAATCTGCCTGATGTTTCTGGCTTTGCCATCACCTGCTTCAATGGTTGATTTGTGAGTACTATGATTGGGTGTGACTGAAAATATGGTCTTAGTTTCCTTGCAGTTATCACCAATGCGTATGCCAACTTCTCAATCTCCAAATAATTGAGTTCTGCTCCATTCAAAATTTTGCTCACATAATAAATTGGTAGATGTTTCTTATCCTCTTCTCGGACCAAGACCGTGCTGAGTGAATTTTTTGTTACAGCTAAATAAAGATATAATGTTTCGTTATTCTTGGGTTTTGATAATAGTGGTGGTGTTGTCAGATAAATCTTAAGTTGACGAAATGCCTCCTCACAATCTTCCGTCCAAGTAAACTTTGGCGTTTTTCTTAACTTTTTGAAGAAAGGCAAACTTTTCTCCGAGGAATGTGATATAAAACGACTGAGTGCCGTTATTCTTCCCACCAACCGTTGGACTTCGCGAACTGACTTGGGAGATGGCAGATCCATTATAGCTTTGATTTTATCCGGGTTTGCTTCAATACCCCTTTCATTTACCATGAAGCCTAGAAATTTTCCCGCTTTGACTCCGAATGTACACTTTTTTGGATTTAACTTCATTCCGTACTGCCTCATGATCCCAAAGGATTCTTCAAGATGCTTAACATGGTCTTCCGCCCTTAAACTTTTAATAAGCATGTCATCTATGTAGACCTCCATTGTCTTACCTATCTGATGGTAAAACATCTTCGCAACCAGCCTCTGAAATGTTGCACCTGCATTCTTTAACCCAAATGGCATCACTCTGTAACAGAATATCCCCCTGTCTGTTATGAATGCGGTTTTGTGTTGATCTTTGACTGCCATTAAGATTTGATGAAATCCACTCTGTGCATCACAAAGACTAAGTAGTGCACATCCTGCCGTTGAATCAACTACAAGATCAATTCTAGGCAATGGGAAAGGATCTCGTGGACAATGTTTGTTTAAATCCGTGTAGTCTACGCACATACGCCATATAGTTGGTTTCTTTGGTACCAGCACGACATTGCTCAACCATTCTGAATATTGGACTTCGAATATGTGTCCTGCTGCTAACTTTGTTTGTACTTCCAATTCTGCCGCTTTATTCTTCTCATCACTGAAGTGTCTTTTCTTCTGCCGAACTCGTCTTGCATTTGGATTGACATTCAAATGGTGTACTGCAACCCGTGGATCTATGCCTTTTAAATCCGAATCAGTCCATGCAAATACATCAAAGTTTCTTTGCAAACATGCAATCAATGCTTTCTCCATCTCCATTGGCAGTTCACTTCCGATTTTAATGATTTTCTCCGGCTCATTCACCATTAAAGTAACTTCCTTGAATTCTCCAGAAGGCTTCATGCGTTCGATTTCCAATTGTTTTATGTAACGCAGAGTGGTTTTGTCCTCTCTTTCTTCTTTTACTAGTTTCAGTTTATCTTCCTGCATGAGAACATCAAAATCCTCCGGGATTTCTTGCTGATCTTCAAGTGTAGCTAGCACCATCTCAATGTCTTTACTCCTTGTTGCTTGTGGAGTCTCTGCGTCTCGAACTTCAATCAGAGCTATATCAGGTGCATTCTTTGCCTTGACAGGTTTTGTTGATGTAACATAACAGCTCCACGAATCACGATAGTTTGTTGTCAGTTCTGTGATTCCCCCAGGAGTTGGAAATTTTATCTTCTGATGAACTGTTGAAATAATCATAGCAAATGCAGTTATTCCAGGCCTTCCTATTAATACATTGTATGCGAACGGCATGTCTACAATGAGATATTCCACATTCAACGTTCTCCTTTTTGGATTGACACCAAAGGACGTCGGTAGCATTACTCTTCCAACAGGCTTGACTTCACTCCCTCCAAATCCTAATAGAGGTGAATTCACCTCGGAGATCTCGTATTGCCCAAGCTTCATTTGTTGTAAGGCATCCATGAAAATAATGTTAGATGAACATCCATTATCTATCATTATTCTTTTTACCGCGTGATTTGCAATTACTGCAGTAACCACCATTGGGCAATTTAAGTATTGAGCCTCCTTTGCTTGTGCCGATAAGCTATCGAAGTCGCTATCATCGAATGTAATCTTTGTATCCATCTTGCCTACCGCAAAGACTAAGTCTATCTCTGGACGTTTCAAACGCTCATATTGTATATCACGTGAAATCCGTTTCCTACTTTTGGTCGAATCCGCACCTGTAGGTCCTCCGGCAATCACATTTACTCCATTTTCGATATCATCATTCCCGTTTCCCCTCCTTCTTCTTGGTTCATCCTTCTTCACTTTTGGGGAACGACTTCGCATTCGTCCAACCGCTAATTTCTCATCCCTCGGTTGTCTATTCTCCAATACATATTCAATAAGTTTGCCCTCGAGAATGAGCCGTTCGATCTCCATTCTCAAAGCCCTGCAATCGTTGGTGGTATGCCCATTTTGTCGATGAAACTTACAATATTTTTTGGATTGCTTCATCTCTTCAGTTAGAGTCATGGGTCTTGGAGATCTAAACCTTTCCTTATCTCCAACTATCGCATAAATTTCACCAATTGGTTTCTTTAAAGGAGTCCAATTATCAAACCTCTTGAAAGGTTCTCGGTTATGCTCCCGATCTTTCCCCCTAGGATCTCTCCTCCAGTCTTTATTCTCCTTCCCTCTAGGATTTTCTGATATGTCGGTTAACCCTTGATTTATGGTGATCTCCTCCACTTCAACCACTTTATTAGCGAGATCCATTACTTGCTCTATTGAATCAGGAGCGTCCCAAGTTAGTACATCAATCAGTTTGGCACTCTGGCCACGGTTTTGCAACACCGAGATTACCAAGTCCACGGTGGGAGCATTCACTTTTCCAATTTCCAAATTTAGACGCTCTATATATTTTCCCAATGTTTCTCCTGGCTTCCTGTAGATATTGAACAAAGTACTTCGAGACTTCTTCTTTAAGCGGTAAATGGCGAACTTTTTAACGAACATGCTTCTGAATTGTTCAGCTGATTTAATCGAATAAGACTTCAAATTCTTGAACCATTCTTTAGCAGTTCCCCTTAAACTTAATGAAATTAGCTTCGCTCTTAAATTCTCATGGTACCCCAAAATCTGCAGCTCGAGATCCAGGTCATCATAATGTGTAGCAGGGTCAGTCGTTCCATCATATTTCTTCATATCAGGAAGTCTGACTCCCTCCTTGAGTGTTAACTTGCCAATCGCTTCAGAGAAGGGAGTTGGTGGCTCAGTTGATGGAATATTCTCAGCGACTTCTGGCTCTGGCCTTGGTTTCATTCTTTCATGATGGTCTCTACTCCTGGACGTCGTGTGACTAGCTGCAGGTTGATCTTCAGAATCTCTCCGCTTAGAATTGACTTCTCCTCCCTTGTCATTTGCCCGGCTTGGAGCCTTGTTCCCTACAGCCTTTACTGAACGCGGTTTTCTGCGTTCTTGGGAAGGTGATTGATCCTTCCGTGTTGGTCTCGTCATCCTTGATTGTTGTTGTCCTGAATCAGCTTGACGCTGTGTATGATGAGACCTTTCTTGCTGTGTTGGTGTCCTTCGTGCTTCTTGTGCTGGAACGTTTTGCTGCAATCCAGAATTAGCCACTTGTTGCATAATTATTGGTACCACGGTCTGTTGCAAAGCTGTCATAATCTGCGCCAGTTGTGCGGGATTCAACAATGGTTGTTCAACTGGAGGCACTACTGGTTGATCTGTCATAGTGCGAGTTTGATCCAGAGGGGCATTGGGAGCAGCTACCGAGGTGTGTTCAGATGCGTCAGCCACTCGATTCTCATCCTCCCTCTGTGATCTTGTTCTTCCAGCTATTCCGTTCTTTTCCGTGACTTTGCGGTGAGCCATTGAATTAATAATGGTGTTTTGCTCCTGAGTGCGTTTGATGGTTCCCACAGACGGCGCCACTGATGTGGGGTATTTTCGTCTGGATACGTGTCCTTTCTCCAACACTCCACGTCAGACTGCTTCAGTTCCTGCTGGATGCTCAAGCAGCTTTTGAGTTCGGAACCTGCACTCAACACCAAACGTGAACTAAGCCGGTGCCTTCTCCGGCGAAGGCACTCCGACGCTCAAGTCAGACGGATCGGAATATGAGATCTTGTTGAGCAAGGCAACAAGTCGAATGAACTGAGTAAAATAGGTCGAATGAACAGAAAGCAATAAGTCGAATGTGAATGGCCAAACAAGTCGAATGAACTGTGTCAAACAAGTCGAATAACACAGAACAAAACAACTCGAATACAAGCCAAAATAGGTCGAACTCGAGCTATTGACGAACAACTCGAATGAGCTTGAGGAATAGGTCGAGGTCGACTTATATAACTTGAACTTAGAGCTTGGAATAATGTAAAACGTACCTTAGAATGAGTAATAGGATCCCTTTATATAGGCATAAGAATCCTTCTTTAGCTAGAAGTGCACTCCAAGTAGGATTATAAGTTGAATAAGTCAAACTAGGATTCCTAGAAATAACTCGAATGACTTCCATTCAAATAACTCGAATAGCCCCCAATAAATAACTCGAATGACCTTCATAGAAATAACTCGAATGACCTGTAAAGAAATAACTCGAATTACCTGCAAAGAAATAACTCGAATGAACTAGAAACAGCTCGAGTTGGGCCTGGAACAACTCGAATTGGGCTTGTGAAATTCGAATTGGGCCCCAAATAACTCGAAATTGGGCCTAAATGGCCTAATTTTGAGTTTTGCCTTAAATTGCAATTTTGCATTAAAAATTAATGGTGTTGTCGTGGCGTAATATTCCGAAATAATGCCGTACACATGATACCGAATTTTTAAGATATGACGACACCGAGATTTGACACATCAAAGTGAATTTTGTGCAGCCAATGATCGAAACTTGGACCATAAAAGCGCTCAATTTTTCCACTTCTTGTGTTGGCATCTTGAACGTCAATGGAGAACCCATTTGAAGGATTATTGTTCTTAACTTGTTGAAAATATTATCCTAAAAAATTAAACAATAAAGGATTTAAATAGAAATTGGGATTGGACAGGCGTCTCACAAATTATACTTTTTTTTAAAACAACAATGTCCCCACTATGCAGGTGTATTCTTGGAGATAATTTGTGTCCCGGGATACCAGCCCAAATAATTCTTGTCAAAGGACTGCACCCCAAAAAATAGATACACAGTCACTCTTCCTGCGAGACAAATAGAGCAAATAGAGAAATAAGAATTAGTGGGCATAACGTAATAAGAGAATATGTGTAGGAAATATTTGCAAAATGATTTTGAGCGTATGCGTTCCTTTTTTGGTGTCAATAGAATTCATAGTAGATGGTCAACCTTTTTCCGACAATTGTATCCTTAGGAGAAGGTGTGATAATTCAAAATGAAAGAAAACAACTTTTACAATACAAAAGGCTTCTCAAAGTGTGAGGCTCTGCCGAAATGGCGCAATTAATGAAAAGGTGTCTTAACATTTATACAAACCGATGTCAGGTTCAATATTTTTATTTGTATTGTTCTGATTATTTTATCCCCTTAAGTATTTTGAAAATACTATAATAATTATAACAATTGACCACTGAGAAAAACTTGGAAGTTAATTTGACAACAAAATTCTTCAATTTTTGTACTTATGTGATTCAGAAAATTAGGACTTCGCTTCTTCAATCTGGTGCGATCTCACCCTTTTGCATCCAACCCTGTGCGAATTTGAAAATCTCATACATCTTTGCACCTTCCTCATTTTTCAGCCTTTTTCCATCCATTTTCACTAAAATGACTACTAAATCTGAAAAGAACTGAAAATAACTAAATACACACAAATAACAATAGAAACAAGCTAAGAAATAGGATTTTCTACATATAAAAGATGAGCATATCAAATTTATCAAGCACCCCAAAACTTACATTTTGCTCGTCCTCGAGCAAACAGGAATAAAAACGAAAAGACTCAAAAACTAAAAGACTCTATATGACAGAACAATTCATTTTAGTTCTTGGTCTTGGCGGTATCCCTCTATAGAATATCTCTCAATCCAATAATAGTTGGACAAAGCAAAGAAATCAAAGAGTACTAATCCCAACTTAAAAGGTTATTTACAATTTACATGCAAGTTCATATCAAAAGGCGTAGGTGGGGTGCAACGGATTATTATATTTCTAAAGGATTTTGGGCTTTGAAGGCTCAACCATAAATCAAAAGATGGCGCAGACGAGATACAAGATGGTAGTATGCCCCATAGTCTGGATAGATAACCAAAAACAGAACCACACCTTCCAGGCTATGACACTACTCACCAAGTATGGAACATGGTGGAATCTCCGTCGAGAAGTGCAGCAATAAAGTAAGATCGTGAGATACACATTATGATTCCTAAAAATCTCGTATCTGTGAGATCTCACTAACTCGTGTAATATGCTGGAGATAAACATGCAAAGGATCTAAAGGACTTCGTGAACTTATTCTTGGCCATAATGCATATTTTCAATGCTCTGAACCATATTCTTTACGGCATTTCCATTCCATATTGACATCTAGGGCACAAGCTTGTTTCTCAAGTATTTCAAAAGGAACCATTGCTAGTTTCGACCATCTGAGGAGTATGTTCAACGACAATTTGCATACAAGATACATTATCCAAATATTGTTTTGCACTTGATCACACTTGTTCGAAATGAGGCGAGAATCTAAGGGAATACATCCAGACATTCGCGGATGTAGTACTGGATGTACCTTTCCTAGTTCCAGACCTCGTCTCAGAATTTTCTGCACAGGACACGAGGTCATTAGAATTTTCTGACTCCTTAATCGGGGAACTAATAAAGGACCTAAAGGATTGGATGCATTGAGCCATATGTTTTATCCTCTTAGAGAAGTCGCGAATAGCCTAAGAGGGACATGATCTACACCACATTATAAGGTAGAACCCTCGCGTTCCATGACTTACAACAAAAATTGATCCAAAGAGTCTCAGCGTAAAGAAGAGTCAAAAGACCAACGACATCATGTAAGGAGAACTTGGATCCTATCCCGCCAACACCATTGAAAATTACAAAAACCATAGTTCTAAACCTCATGAAAGGATAACGAGTGATGAGGTGGCCTTCCCAGCTGAAGAACCCATACAAAATAAAGAATACTGGAAAGTCATGTTGTATGACCGTTGTTGGGGACACCCACATATGCGAAAAATTACCCAACTGGGTGAACCATCAACATGATTGAAAAAAGAGCACTCTTGACCTCCTCGCTAAGGACAAGAAAAAAATATGTTAAGGAAACTTAGTGGACTCACCTAAGATATCACGTATTCTAGGTAGAATGTGAGGCACCACCTATCATCTCCTTTAGTCCAGATGACCTCATTGATTTTGTACATCCACTAAGATCCCATCATGATTGAAACTGCCATCCATGGAGCCAAGATTTCTCAAGTCCTTATTGACCCTGGAAGAGAAGTGGACGTCATGTTCTTGCCAAAAAATTTTGCCCTTGGACTCCAGCTCAAAGAAGCCAACCCAAAGAAAGTTCCTCTCATGGATTTTGATGGGGTAAAGGAGCACTAAGAAGAACAAAACCATCATCCTACCCATGTAATGAGGTAAAGGAGCACTAAGGAGAACAAAACCAAAGAATTTTTGGGTAGTGAATGCCCTCGCTAAACATACAACGTAATTTCTAGACAATCGTCAATACGCATGGTTCAAGTGTACCATTTGTACTTCACCTCAAAATTAAATTTCCCACCATTAGTGGAATCGACAAAGTCAAATGAGAACAAGGAAGGGCACAAGAGTGCATAATGAACACCATGAGACATCCGTAGAGGAGGAAGGAACTGCAAACAAAAGCATTTGAACTCTACAAGAAAAAGAAATACAAGGAGATTGTTAAAGTTACGTCCCCCAGAACCTTCGGGATGGGCATTGTCATAGATTCCCCAGGTTGCAATTTCTTGCAGTTCTTCAACACTTTCACAAAGTCACCGTGTGAGAAAGAGGACTCCTCAGAAGGATTGATACTAACATTTACCAACATCATCTAAACATATAGCTTCATGCAACCCCCGTGCAACAAAACAAAAGTAGGTTGGGCTCTGGATGAAGTAAGATTGTGAAAGAAAGAGTCCAACTAATTATGTGCCTAAATCAATTCTGAGAACTGGGAAGTCCGCTATCACCAGTGGTTGGCTAATGTTGTCCTTGTCCCAAAATTGGGGGGAGGGGTAGTGGAAAATGTGCATTGACTTCAAAGACCATAATGATGCATACCCTCAAAATTATAATCCTCTACCCAGCATCGACAAGCTAGTATACTCTACAGCCAAGTACGTCTTATACTCCGTGACGGAAGGAGACCAAGGATAAAACCGAATCTTGATGACCGATTCTAATTAGGATAAAACCAGCTTCATCACAGATATAGGATACATGGTTATTTGGTAATTCCCTTTGGACTTTAGAACGCATATGCTACATATTAAAAAACCGATGAACACTATGTTTACCGGAGTAATGGGAAACACCATAGAATTATAAGTTGATTGTCGTCGAAAGTATTAAAAGGCAAGACCATGCTTGAGATCTTAGTGAGGAATTCGAAATCATGGAAATATTTGGTATGATAGTCACTCCTTTCTAATGTTCTTTTAGCATAACAGGAGGAAAATTCTTAGGATATTTGGACAATGAAAGATGAATCGAAGTTAATCCGGAAAAAGCGCGAGCTATCTTAGAGATGTTGTCTCCTCAAATAGTGATCAAATAGTGCAGAACATACAAACATTAATAGGATGCATAACCTCGCTCAACTGTCTCATCTCCCAATCTTCTGAGAAAGGATTTCTCTTCTTCGAGATCCTAAGAAATGTTAAAAACTTTCGGTGGATGGAGGAGTGTGAAAACTTTTCAAGAGCACAAGGCGTATCTCTTAAGCCTCCCACTATTGTTTAAGCCATACCGGGGGAAAGGTTGTTAGTATACCAGGTTGTAGGAAAACAAGCAGTAAGCATCGTCCTGGTGCAGGCCGAGGGAAGAGAACATCAACCTCTTTATTACACTAGCAAAACCCTGCATGATGTGAAAACTGGATATACAAAGATTAAAGAATTTGCCTTTGCACTCGTAACAACAACGAGGAACTACGCACCTATTTTTTGGCACATCCGATCACAGTGCCAACCAAACACCCACTTCGAACCATCTTGATTCAACCAAAGGTGTAGACACTTAAAAATAGTGTCTAACTCGTGTATATAATATTAATCAATTAAATCTTCTATTTTAGTTTGAGTTATAATAAATTTAGTTCCAAAATGAAGTAGTTAAATTTGTTGATTTTTAGTAGAAATAAGATGGAAAAATCAAATAATGCCATGTGTCAGTTGGAGGAAATAATCCATTTAAATCAAACTAAGGCAATATCTCAATTTTCAAGAGATAAAATATATTTTCAAATAAAGTGGAATATTATTTAATCCCAATATTCTAGGGATGGAAGTATAAATTCATCAAATCTCAAGAGATGGAATATATACTTCATAGAAATCTCAAAAGAAGGCAATAATTCTCCATCATATCTCAGTTGTCAATACACAAGAAATGGAAAGAGATATTTTCTCAAAATCTGTCTTCTATATTGGAGAAATTCAAGAGTTAATCATGGCCATCCATCTCATCAGAGCATATTCTCCCTAAAATCTTTTCTACAACTATAAATAGAGTTCTTCATCAAGAAAAAAAATTCAACAAGTCTATTCATATTCAAGCATCCTTGGAGTAAAGAAGTTCATCAGAATGCTCTCTAAGAAGTTCATCGTCTTCAAAGGCGTTCATCCAAAGATTCAACTTGTTCATCGCGAAGATTGAAGAAAAAGTCCACTTTGATTCGAGATCAAGCCCAAGTCCTTGAAGAACTATTTTTGAAGATCAAAGTTTCTCAAGGGAACATCGAGCTTCAAGAAATCTAAGAACACAAGATGAAGATCATCTGGTTCGTCCCGAAAATCCAACTTTAATTCAGGATCAAGTTGAAGAGCCTTGAATTAACGTCTTTTCAAGTCCAATTCAACTCCATCAAAGATCAAATCAATAATTCTGCCCCAAGTTTTGAAAATATTAAAAATTGTTGTTCTTGTAGGATCGAATCAGAGGATCAAATTAAGAGAGTGTAACCAAATTTTATTTTTAAATTCGAATATATTGATTTTGTATTCTTTTTCTTGTGTTTCATTTTAGAGATTACAAAATTTGTTGTTATAAGTTTTGGCAAGTCCAGTGCGACAATCTCTACCACTCATCTTCTTTCTTGAAGTCTTCAGTTTGAAGTCTCAAGCAGCCAATTTTTGCTCAATCCACTGGAGAAGTGGGGGGAAGCCTCAAGCCTCAAGAAGATACTCAAGCATCTTCATTAGAAGAAAACAATTGTTGTACTGACCAAAGCCGTTGAAAACTTCACCAAACAAGTCCATAAACTTAAGGAGCACCTGAATTATCTTTTTCAAAAGATGGAGCCCAAAACAAATGCTGAAAAGATCATTGGTTAAGTTCAAATTAGACAACATATATCAAGCCAAGAAGTTCAAGTCTCATGCTATCCCCAAAAGTCAAGACTCTTGGAGAGCAACGATCAATTTATAATACATGCACTAAAGTGTCATAAAGTAAACACTCAAAAATGTGAAGTTGGATAATATTATAAAGCCTCAAACCAAGAAATTAAACTCTCAGCTCAAGGTCTCATCTTTATCAATCAATTGAAAAAATGCATTCAAGCAGATGCATAGAATTATATGATGTGGGGTATTTTCGTCAGGATACGTGTCCACTCTCCAACACTCCACTTCAGACTGCTTCAGTTCCTGCTGGATGCTCAAGCAGCTTTTGAGTTCGGAACCTGCACTCAACACCAAACGTGAACTAAGCCGGTGCCTTCTCCGGCGAAGGCACTCCGACGCTCAAGTCAGACGGATTGAAATATGAGATCTTGTTGATCAAGGCAACAAGTCGAATGAACTGGCCAGAATAGGTCGAATATGCACTAAGTAATAACTCGAATGAACTGAGGGCAATAGTTGACAACTTCTACACCTCCTAGTATAATCCATCGAATCTCTCATAATTGTTGGCCAAAAGTATCCTTGTCGGAGTATCTTCTGTGCCAAGGATCGCCCTCCAGAATGATTTCCACAACTTCCTTCATGAATTTCCCTCAAGACTTGCTTCGCCTGGGTAGGTGACAAACATCTCAAGAGTGGTCCCTCAAAAGATCTTTTGTAAAGTTCTCCATTAAACATGGCGAATCTTGCTGATTTATATTTGAGTCTTCTCACGGCTTGTGAATCAGTTGGTAGTTTCCCGTTTTGTAAGTAGTCTATTATTTCATCCTTCCAACACGCCTCTACTTCTACTGGCAAAACGTTATCTATTGGTTCATCCTTCTTCTCTTTTGGGGAACGACTTCGCTTTCGTCCAACCGCTAATTTCTCATCCCTCGGTTGTCTATTCTCTAGTACATATTCAATAAGTTTGCCTTCGAGAATGAGTCGTTCGATCTCCATTCTCAAAGCCCTGCAATCGTTAGTGGTATGCCCATTTTGTCGATGAAACTTACAATATTTTTTGGATTGCTTCATCTCTTCAGTTAGAGTCATAGGTCTTGGAGATCTGAACCTTTCCTTATCTCCAACTATCGCATAAATTTCACCAATTGGTTTCTTTAAAGGAGTCCAATTATCAAACCTCTTGAAAGGTTGTCGGTTATGCTCCCGATCTTTCCCCCTAGGATCTCTCCTCCAGTCTTTATTCTCCTTTCCTCTAGGATTTTCTGACATGTCGGTTAATCCTTGATTTATGGTGATCTCCTCCACTTCAACCACTTTATTAGCGAGATCCATTACTTGCTCTATTGAATCAGGAGCGTCCCAAGTTAGTACTTCAATCAGTTTGGCACTCTGGCCACGGTTTTGCAACACCGAGATTACCAAGTCCACGGTGGGAGCATTCACTTTTCCAATTTCCAAATTTAGACGCTCTATATACTTTCCCAATGTTTCTCCTGGCTTCCTGTAGATATTGAACAAAGTACTTGGAGACTTCTTCTTTAAGCGGTAAATGGCGAACTTTTTAACGAACATGCTTCTGAACTGTTCAGCTGATTCAATCGAATAAGACTTCAAATTCTTGAACCATTCTTTAGCAGTTCCCCTTAAACTTAATGAAATTAGCTTCGCTCTTAAATTCTCATGGTACCCCAAAATCTGTAGCTCGAGATCCAGGTCATCATAATGTGTAGCAGGGCCAGTCGTTCCATCATATTTCTTCATATCAGGAAGTCTGACTCCCTCCTTGAGTGTTAACTTGCCAATCGCTTCAGAGAAGGGAGTTGGTGGCTTAGTTGATGGAATATTCTCAGCGACTTCTGGCTCTGGCCTTGGTTTCATTTTTTCATGATGGTCTCTACTCCTGGACGTTGTGTGACTAGCTGCAGGTTGATCTTCAGAATCTCTCCGCTTAGAATTGACTTCTCCTCCCTTGTCATTTGCCCGGCTTGGAGCCTTGTTCCCTACAGCCTTTACTGAACGCGGTTTTCTGCGTTCTTGGGAAGGTGATTGATCCTTCCGTGTTGGTCTCGTCATCCTTGATTGTTGTTGTCCTGAATCAGCTTGACGCTGTGTATGATGAGACCTTTCTTGCTGTGTTGGTGTCCGTCGTGCTTCTTGTGCTGGAACGTTTTGCTGCAATCCAGAATTAGCCACTTGTTGCATAATTATTGGTACCACGGTCTGTTGCAAAGCTGTCATAATCTGCGCCAGTTGTGCGGGATTCAACAATGGTTGTTCAACTGGAGGCACTACTGGTTGATCTGTCATAGTGCGAGTTTGATCCAGAGGGGCATTGGGAGCAGCTACCGAGGTGTGTTCAGATGCGTCAGCCACTCGATTCTCATCCTCCCTCTGTGATCTTGTTCTTCCAGCTATTCCGTTCTTTTCCGTGACTTTGCGGTGAGCCATTGAATTAATAATGGTGTTTTGCTCCTGAGTGCGTTTGATGGTTCCCACAGACGGCGCCACTGATGTGGGGTATTTTCGTCTGGATACGTGTCCTTTCTCCAACACTCCACGTCAGACTGCTTCAGTTCCTGCTGGATGCTCAAGCAGCTTTTGAGTTCGGAACCTGCACTCAACACCAAACGTGAACTAAGCCGGTGCCTTCTCCGGCGAAGGCACTCCGACGCTCAAGTCAGACGGATCGGAATATGAGATCTTGTTGAGCAAGGCAACAAGTCGAATGAACTGAGTAAAATAGGTCGAATGAACAGAAAGCAATAAGTCGAATGTGAATGGCCAAACAAGTCGAATGAACTGTGTCAAACAAGTCGAATAACACAGAACAAAACAACTCGAATACAAGCCAAAATAGGTCGAACTCGAGCTATTGACGAACAACTCGAATGAGCTTGAGGAATAGGTCGAGGTCGACTTATATAACTCGAACTTAGAGCTTGGAATAATGTAAAACGTACCTTAGAATGAGTAATAGGATCCCTTTATATAGGCATAAGAATCCTTCTTTAGCTAGAAGTGCACTCCAAGTAGGATTATGAGTTGAATAAGTCAAACTAGGATTCCTAGAAATAACTCGAATGACTTCCATTCAAATAACTCGAATAGCCCCCAATAAATAACTCGAATGACCTTCATAGAAATAACTCGAATGACCTGTAAAGATATAACTCGAATTACCTACAAAGAAATAACTCGAATGAACTAGAAACAGCTCGAGTTGGGCCTGGAACAACTCGAATTGGGCTTGTGAAATTCGAATTGGGCCCCAAATAACTCGAAATTGGGCCTAAATGGCCTAATTTTGAGTTTTGCCTTAAATTGCAATTTTGCATTAAAAATTAATGGTGTTGTCGTGGCGTAATATTCCGAAATAATGCCGTACACATGATACCGAATTTTTAAGACATGACGACACCGAGATTTGGCACATCATTATACATGAAGCCGTAAACTCAAATAATTGAGAAACAAAAGATGCCTTAAAGTTATCAACCTCCAAAGTTTCAACGATTTGATGCGAGCGGAGATCCAAAACAACATGTTGCTCACTTCATCGAGACGTGCAATAGTGTTAGAACTGATGGAGATCTTCTTATCAAACAATTTGTCCAATGCTTAAAAGGTTTTTATTTCAACTGGTACACTGATCTCGAGCCAAATTCAATTGACAGTTGGAAGTATTTTCAAATCAAATTCTTTGATCATTTTTATAGTACCCATCACACTGTCAGCATGATTGAAGTTACTAATTCTTATCAACGACAAGATTAGTCAGTTGTTAAATACATCAATAGATGGAGAAATTTATCTCTAAGATGCAAAGAGAGGCTCTCTGAAACTTCAGCCATTGAAATATGGACTCAAGGAATGCACTGAAAGCTTTCTTATATGTTTCAATGAATCAAGCCTACGTCTTTTGAAGAATTAGCAACTCAAACGCGCTGCATAGAGATGAGAATAAACTCTGATGAAGAAGAATATTTATCTCATGCCCTGATATCAAAGAAGACAATGAAAATGAAATAAATATCACAATGGAGATGAAGTGGAAGAAGTTGATGTACTTCCAGATACTAGCTTAAACTATCTAGAATCTTCAAATTAAGATCTCTTCATGCCCTCCTTGATAAGAGAATAAACTGTCAGTGAACTCCTTAGCACGAGTCTAAACTGCTTGCAAATTCAAAATCAAATAAAGGCTTCATTACAAGAGTTGTGATCTGTCTATAAATGTCAAAAACTACTTAACACGAGTCTAAACTCTTTGCGCATCCACAATCAATTCGACAAGAGTCACAAAAGTTTAAAAATATCAAGAACTCTTTAACACAAGTCTAAACTGTTTGAAAATTCAAAATCAAATTAAGGCTCCTTGACAAGATTCAAAATTTGTCTGCAAATATCAAGAACTTAACACGAGCCTAAATTGTTTGCAAGTCTAAAATAATTCAAGACTCCCTGACAAGAGTCAAAACTGTCTACAAATATCAAGAACTCCTTAACACAAGTCTAAACTGTTTGCAAATTCAAATTCAAATCAAGGCTTCATGACAAGAATTTAAATCTATCTACAAATATCAAGAACCTTTATACGAGTCTAAATTTTTTTCAAATTCAAAATCAAATCAAGGCTCCATGACAAGAGTTTAAATCTGTCTACAAATATCGCGAACTCCTTAACATGAATTTACACTGTTTGGAAATGTAAAATCAAACCAAAGCTCCTTGACAAGAGTATCAGCAAATTCCTCAAATCCTCAAATCTCCTAGACGAGGAAAAAGGTCTGTTTTTTTCAAGTCTCTAAATCTCGTGGACACAGGTGAAAAATTTCTACAAATTCTCAATTCTTCAAGTCTCCTAGATACGAGTAAAATGTTCTATAAATTTTCCAAGTCTTCAAGTCTCCTGGACATGAGCCAAAAGGTCTACAAGTTCTCAAATCAATTACTCCTTCATCCATACTGCAAATTACTCATGACCATCAGAAGTCAATTCTATGCTCATTCATGTGTTTGGGTAAAGAAAAAGTTATATGAGTGGGAAATGTCTCCTGGATGTTGACATAACAAAGAATTGAAGCTCACATACCATGCGTTTTGAGATCTTTGGGTTCCAAGTCTCGTAATCGATGGTTCACGACTGCGAAAGAAAAATGATCGAGACTTATTCACTCAATATTGTGTTTTCAACACTATTTGTGAACAAGTCTCAAATTTGTAAACACATTTATTTTGTGTTTAATTAAATTAGTATATGCATAAAATAGTTTTAATTGGAAGGAAATAAATATTCCATAAAATCCAATATTTAGAATATGAAAATACATATTCATCAAATCTCATGAGAATGAATAGTTCTCCATCAAGTCTCAATATTTTAAAGATGAAAATAAATATTTCGTCAAATTATATATTCCATGTTGAGAAATTCAAGAGTTAATCTCAACCCTCCATCTCATCCGGAGATTCTGTTTGAAATATTTTCTACAACTATAAATAGAGGTCTTCATCAAAAAAGAAGAACAAGTCATAATTCAAATCCAAGCATCCATGGAGCAAAGAAGTTCATCATCTTCAAAGACGTTCAAGCAAAGATTCAAGTTGCTCGTCACGAATATTGAAGAAAAGGTCCACTTTGATTCGTGATAAAGCCCAAAAGTCCTCGAAGAACAGTTTCTGAAGATCAAGATTTGAAAGATCAAACTTCAACAAATTCAAGAACTCGAGACAAAGATCATCCAGTGTGTCCTAAAAATTCCACTTCAATTCAAGATCAAGTTGAAGAGCCCTTGCATTAATGTTTTTCCAAGTCCAAGTCAACTTCAACAAAGATCAAATTGATGACTTGCCTCAAAATTCAGAAATCTAGAAGATTGATGATGTTCTTGAAGAATTGAATCAGAGGAATATTAGAGATTGTAACTCTAAATTTATTCAAACTTTACAAATTGTATTTGTACTAATTTTTCTTGTCTTTTATTCTAAGGACTCGAAATTTGTTGTTACTAATATGAAGAATGGACCAAGGAGTACCCAAAGCCTTCGAGCAAGTCTTCAAAGATAGGACGTTGCCTAGCGCTCACCATCGATCATCTAAGTCTCATAATGAAATCTATAGCTCACCACATGAAGTAAGGAGAGTATTTGTAGAGGAGGACTGTGCTTCGCAAAAGGCCTTGGTGATTTCTAAGTTGCGGTCGTACGTGCACAGTGATGCATAAATTACATCGTATAGTCTTGTCGAAGTGAGCTTGTTGTTGCAGCGGCTGAGCACGTCCTCCGTCCACTCCCAATATCTGAGATATAGCAAAACTCTAGATTAGCAAAGGGAGTTGTGTCACTAGATGATCGATGATAAGTGTTACGCAACGTCCATATCTTCAAAGACTTGCTCAAAGGCTTTGGGCACACCTTGGTCCATTCTAGCATTTGGTTATTATATGCCAAAGACGACCATTGTTCAGCATAACCTTCATACACGGGAGTGCCTACCCTTTGAATCGTTTCGTGTTGCGTTGATTGATTTTCATTATCAATAATGACCAAATTTGCCGCTAAGTTGAAGAAAAGGTTGTTTAAACACGGCCATGGTTCAACATGCCAAACAAGAAAAAGGAGAATAAAAAGAGTAAATGATTGAATTGATTTAAATTTATCAAAACTATAAGTTGATCAACTGAACCAAATACTCTTGAGCACGAAGCAAAACTGAAATTTGCAGCGGGTGATAAGTAAAGCTCTGGACAAATTAACATAAACTAATTTTTTTGTTGTTGTGGAAGGTTTCAGCAGTTAAGGAGTTTTCTTTTGTGAGGATGGAGAAATTCTGTCCTAACCTCTCTTTTATAGCTGAGAATCACAGACTGATGTCAACGATTTCCTTCGTTCAATTAGTCATCCTCAAATAGAAATTGGAAATATTTCCAAGAATCAAGAAATCTCGAATATTATGAGGTTGAGGACCAAGGAAATACAAAAAATTAAGTTCTGCGTTGTCGTGAAAAAATTTGCGATTTCAATATAAGAACTTGCGAATAAGGAATATAGGATCGAACTACGTTTTATGGGAAATCTTCAAAATCTGAAGATTTTCGGGAAGGAGAAATCAAATATTTCCTCTAATTATAAAGTTAAAGAAGATTCAACAAAAGAATTGCGGCTCAAGAAAAAACAGGAAGAAGGAAATAATCCGCAATTTTATATCCGTTATGTTCAAGTTGGAAAGATTGAGTGGGAATTATGGTCTAGCTAGACCATAATTGGCAGGCCCCAAAAGATCAAGTAAAAGAAATGAATTTTCCTTGGTCAGACCCGTTTAAGTGAACTATGAAAATTACACATGTGCTTGGCCTACCTAAACCACATGTATGAGCCAAATGAAACTTTGCTTGGACATTTACCTAGTAGATCATTGATGAGTGTGTAAAATCACTCATAAATATCATAGTTTTTCTTATTTAATTATATATTCTTGATTGTTATGTGGTATTTTTATGTTTGTTTTCATGTTTTGTAGATTAGAGGTAAACTTGGAAAGAAGAGGCGAAACTTTGAAAATTCACTGGCTCTTGTGCAGAGTTAATTATGAGGCGTACAATATACCGTTGGAAAGCCAAAGATGTCTAGTTTTCAACGCAAAAACTAGTATGCAATTTCAACGTCTATAGAGTGAGTTATGGCCGAAACACTAAAATTGCACGAATCTGAAATCTTGCTCCCGAAAAAACGCGCGATTTTCAATTGTTGGATCAAAAAGAAAAATGGATGAACAAAATATCACCACAATAATCTCATCTTACCCCTTGGTCAAAAAGCAAGTCTTATGTTCTAGATGTGGTCTTCAAATATTGATTAATGGTCAAAGTCTTTAAAGATTGATTATTGGTCCAAGTCTTCAAAAGATTAATGTGTTCAAGCACACCATGGAAGACTAGATCCTAGCCTTTAGATTAATCAAGATGCAATCATAAGGTTTTTGTTCTACTATAAATAGAGACCAAAATCGCCTCATTGGAATACACCTCTCTTCTCACTAATAATCAGTCTAAGTAATAGTTTCTTTGTAGTTAAAGGTGTAGCAAGTAGTTTGTAATATTAGAAGAATAGTTTGGAGTTCTACGGGGGAGTCACTTTGGAGTTCTTTTTGGAGTACTTGGAGATCTCTCGGAATCAAATCTGTAACAATTTCTAAACTCTCTTTATTTTAGTAATGACATGTTTATTTTATAGTATTATTTTAATTGTTATTATGTGCTAATTAAACTTTGCTGGGAGTATGACGTAGCCTAGTTATAATGATCTAACTTGAATTAAATATATTGTTATGATGTTGTAATCGTTGGAGTATTTGTTTCTCAATGTAAAACTTCTAAAATTTTGGCCAAATTTTGGATGAACTAAGGATCAAAATGAGACCGAGAGGAGATTTTTGTGACAAAGCTTTGAAATAAATACCATGAATTCTTGGATAGAATAGAAATATATCTATTTGTTTTCATGTGGTTGAAAAAATTACTATGAAGTATAAAATACATATTTTTGCAACTAGACTCATTTTTTAGTAGTAAAAGTATAAAATTTACGTATAACTTGAGAAAGAGTACGTAAAACAAGTGAGTAATTAACCAAAAACGGTTTCAAACATAAAAATCATGTCAATATGTTTAACTAAAGTTAAATCAGAATAATGACGGTGAAATCATCATTCCCAGCTCTCTAATATTATCTGTTTACTTATACTTTGTTTTACCAGTCATACTTATTTTACTCTGCCAATATTATTGTTAATCTCTGTTTTAATTTTCATAATTATCTATCTGTTATTCCACTTAGTTACATTGTTATTTTTTCACTTAAACCTCTCAAAATTTGGATTCTCAAATAAAATTAGAGGTGATCAATTTCGGTAGTTAACTAATTATTACTCATGGGATCGACAACTTCACTTATCACTTTATTACTTATTACGATTTCGTATACTTGCGAATTTTACCACAACAAGTTTTTGGCGCCGTTGCCGGGGAATAAATTTTTTAATATCGGTACTAGTCAATTCTGATCTTGATTTGAGATTTTTATTTTTGTTGAAAAATTACTTGTATTTTTACCAAGTAAATTTTTTTAATTGTGGTAAAAAAAAGTAATATATATATATATATATATATATATTAATAATACTTAAGTATGAAAGTTAATTTGTTTCAATTTTTGTTTTTACTGCTAGTAATTGTTTTTAGCATAGGTAAATTTTGTTAATTTTTTTTTTTTAAAAGAAAAAAATAGGTAAAGATACAAAATTGAAAAAAGGTACTAGGAGCCAGAGCAGTAATTCTACACTTTTACCGTTGGATCCTGAAATTGATAGAACTTTCCTAAGTCTGCTTAGGGAAGAAAAAGATAAAAGAAAAATGAGTGAAATTGTAGAATTGGAAAGAAAAGTTTTGAGAGACTATGCAGTTCCAACAATATCTGGTGCTTATACGAGTATCCAGATGCCGTCAATTGCTGCAAATAACTTTGAGATCAAACCAGCAATTCTTCAAATGATCCAAACATCTGTTCAATTCTGTGGACTCCCTAATGATGATCCGAATGCACATATTACTAACTTTTTAGAAATTTGTGACACTTTTAAGAGTAACAGAGTTCCAGGTGATGCGGTCAAGCTGAGATTATTTCCGTGTTCTTTACGTGACAAGGCAAAGAATTGGCTGAACTCCTTAAGGGAGTATCACTTCGTGGGAGGAATTAGCTCAAAAGTTTCTGGCTAAGTTCTTTCCTCCTGCTAAAACAGCCAAAATGAGGAATGATATCACGCAGTTTATGCAGCATGAGACGGATACTTTGTACGAAGCTTGGGAGAGGTACAAAGATATGCTCATAAAGTGTCCTCACTATGATCTTCCTAAATGGTTGCAAGTTCAAACATTTTACAATGGTTTGAGTGGAAACATTAGAACCATAGTAGATGTTGCAGCTGGAGGAGCTTTAATGGGGGAAACAAGTGATGATGCCTATGAACTACTGGAGGAAATGGCGTCGAACACCAATGGCCTTCTGAATGGCAGAAAAGACCAGCTGGTGTGTACGAGATAGATGCAATCACAGCATTAACAGCACAAGTTGGAACTCTCACCAAACAGCTAGGAAGTATGAAGGTAAATGCCATTCAATCATTGTCAATATGTGATTTTTGTGGTAATTCTCATTTAACTGCCAACTGTCATTTGGTAAATACTTCTAACAATTCTGCTCAACATGAACAAGTGAACTTTGTGTCAAATTTCAATAGACAACAGAATAACCCATATTCCAACTCCTACAACCCGGGATGGAGAAACCACCCGAACCTCTCTTCGAGTAACAACCAGAACCAAATCAGACAACCCCCCCCCCCCCCCCCCCCGGACTTCCAATACATCATGAAAAGAAATCTTCTCTTGAAGACATTTTCACTCAGCTAGCCACCACGACAAGCCAACTAGCCTCTAAAACTGACCAATTCATCAGTGAGACAAGACAACAATTCCAAAGTCGAGGCGCTTCCATCAGAAAATTAGAAGCACAAGTGGGCCAGCCTGCCATAACTATCGCTCAAAGGTCGCAAGGTGAACATCCAAGCAACACAAAGACAAACCCACGGGAGCATGTGAATGCAATTACACTCAAAAGTGGGAAGGTATTACATGAACAAATTTCTTTGCCAACAGGAACAAAGTTTGAAACAAAGGCCAAACGTGAAACTACATAGAAGCAAAGTCCTGCCGAGATGCCACCACCAACTGTGCCGGCAGTACCATTTCCACAAAGATTGAAGAAAAGCTAACTAGATAAGCAATTTTCCAAATTTTTGGATATCTTTAAAAAGCTGCATATTAACATTCCATTTGTAGATGCTCTTGAACAAATGCCCAGCTATGTCAAATTCATGAAACAAATCCTGTCAAACAAAAGAAAGCTGGAAGAACATGAAACTGTTTGCTTAACAGAAGAATGCAGTGCTATTCTACACAAGAAGCTGCCACCAAAGCTCAAAGACCTAGGGAGTTTTACAATTCCTTATGCAATTGGGACTTCAGTGTTTGAAAATGCATTGTGTGACTTAGGTGCCAGCATCAACCTTATGCCTCTATCCGTGTACAAAAGGTTGGAACTAGGAGAAGCTAAACCAACCACAGTGTCCCTTCAACTAGCGGATAGATTAATCAAGTATCCAAGAGGTATGCTTGAAAGTGTTTTAGTTAAAGTTGATAAATTCATCTTTCCTGCAGATTTCATAGTCCAAGACATGGAAGAAGACCAAGATATTTCAATTATTCTTGGTCGTCCATTCATTGCCACTGGAAGAACTC
This sequence comes from Misopates orontium, assembly GCA_946800315.1. Classification (NCBI taxonomy): domain Eukaryota; kingdom Viridiplantae; phylum Streptophyta; class Magnoliopsida; order Lamiales; family Plantaginaceae; genus Misopates; species Misopates orontium. The sequence goes on from OX326946.1 coordinate 26,250,314, forward strand.
TAATTGATGTGCAAAAAGAGAACTAACAATGAGAGTTCAAGATGAACAAATCATCTTTAATGTCTTCAAACCTATAAAATTTCCATCACAAATTGACAGCTGTTTCAAAATTGACATTGTGGAGAAGCTGGTTGAACAAGGGGTTGAAGAAAGCAATGTAAAGGACACGTTGGGAGCATGTTTAACAAAAGAAGAGATCGTTGAGGACGATGGCAAGATTGAAAGGTATATTTCTACCCTCGTTGCAAATATTGCTGATCACGAAGAAAATATTGAGGAACTAAAGAAAGGTAAGGACCTCACAGTCCCATCTATTATCAAACCGCCTACTCTAGAACTTAAACAGATTCCTTCTCATCACAATTATGCATTTTTAGGAAATAATTCAACTCTTCATGTTATCATCTCATCATATTTAACTGGAGTTGAAACATACAAGTTGTTACGAGTTTTGAGAGACCATAAAAGTGCGGGTGGTATATTTTTGATATTAGAGAGATTAATTCTTCAACTTGTTTGTACAAAATACTGATAGATGAGAACTACAAACCAACCGTGGAAATTCAAAATGATGAAAAAGGGACATTCAAAGTTAATGGACAAAGGTTAAAGCATTACATTGGAGGCGAGTTTGATAACAAAAGACCTCCATTATTTTGGAAAGTCCCACATGACCCAATTTTAAAAGTCAAGCCGACGACTTTAAATCAAGCGCTATTTCGGAGGCAACCCAAAATTTGTCTAGGGAATCTGACATTAAAAGATCATGTTTGCCAGTTTATAAGAAAACTGGATAGAAAGCAAATCCTCGACTCTTAGAAGGCTTTTAAGCCGTTTCTGAACGTAAAATCAGAGGAAGATGTGAGCCACAGTCACAACTACTGTGAGTAATATGTTTCTTGATTTTCGTTGATTTTGTATTTATTATCGTAACAATTTTTATAATGGATAGTTGTTTTTCTAGCTAATTGTGTGAAAAAAAAAATTGTCCAACCACCCGACCATCAAAGAAGTGGCAGCAGCACCAAGAAGAAGCATGGTTTGGAATGACACTATGACAGTAACACTTTTATCACTTTTATATTTTTCTTGAAAATATTTACTATCCATCTTTACTCCTCTCAGGTATGATTGTTTATTTGTTTTGTTTCTCCATATTTCTAGACATTGGGGACAATGTCGAAGTTAAGTTTGGGGGAGGGTTTAAATTGTGTTAGTAGTGTGTTTATTTATGTATAAATTGTGTTGTTATCTTATGGTGGTAGAGTAAGGAGTTATTCTTAATACACATGTTATTGGGTAATAACTACTTTTGATGCACATCATACTGATAATGGTTTCCTTCTTTAAAAATAAAAAATAAAAAATAATGTTTTAGAGTCTAGTTCACTTCATGAAATTAAAAAGATTGTGGATCAATGATGAGCATGCCTTAAAGATCAATGTTGATTTGGTGATGATGATAAGTATGATTAGTTGCTAAAAAATAACTTGTTGTTTACTTTGTATTCGACCATGTACTCTCCATATACACCGTCACACAGTTATTGCACTTTGTCTATTGAGCACTATTGAAGAATGGTTATTTGGATAAGATCAACCTTACAAGATCCACTAAACATAAGAACCTAATTGATCACTCCTCGAGGCGAAATTCTAGTTTGATTTTTATTAGAGAAATGATTTAGGCCATGTTTTCTTTGATTTGCGTCTGTGCCTTTCAAGCCCAAAACTCTTTACAAATAAAATAGGGTAAATCCCATTAAACCCCCCAACATATACCCTCTTTTCCAAATTGCCACCTAACTTATTATTTTTTCCAACTAACCCCCCAACCTATTATAAATTGTGCAAACTGCCCCCTGAACCCAAACCCAATTGTTGGATTTGGCCACGTTTTTTGCATTTCTATCCGTTGAATTTGGCTTCAGAGGGCAGTTTCGCACATTTTTCAATAGGTTGAGGGGTTAGTTGTAAAAAATAATAGGTTAGGTGGCAATTTGTAAAAAGGGGTCTAAGTTGGGAGGTTTGATGCATTTTACCCAATACAATAATCCCCAGTATCCCACTGAAGCCTTTGTTGTTAATTTAGCCTTTTATTCATGAGCCCATCTTCCTACCCTTGTAGCCACAAATTAATATGTTCCCTACCCTATTTAGAAGATTCATTTGTTTATTGATGAAGCATTCATGAAAAATGAGGATTTTATTGGTGGATGGAGTAGGAGAATGGTTGATTAAGAGGGTGAGAAATAAAAGGCAAAAAAAAAAAGTACACCAACCCATGAAATCAAATAAAAAGAAATAAGTTTGGGGGTGTGGCTAAAAAAAAGAGAAAAGAAAAAGAAATATTCTACAAAAAAAAAAATAGAGTTTATGAATAAATGAACCTTCTATCTTCTGTGATTTCTTATCCTTCATGTTCTTAAGCCCATACCCTAGCCTAAAAATTACCAGCTTATAAAGTACTATTCATCTCTAATAAATATCATCTATATTAGTGGAGAGGGGTTAGAAACTAGCCAATTAAGTAAGGTGATCAAGTTTGGAAAAGCTCATTCTTATAAACTTATCCAAGAAGCTCGCGTCAATTTGCATGAGAAGACTGTCCACTCCACTGTTCACAATGGAGACTTTCATGTGACAATTTTAATAAACTTCATGTAAGGACTAAGCACATAATTAATTTGATTCATTACTTTATCATAAGTTGATTTAGAGGCTCTGAGGTACATCCATGATTGAATTGATGAAGTGTTGTGAACTTATTGTTTGTGTCTATTTTAGTTTGTCTTTATGTTCTCTTAGTTTTGTACCTTTTGCTCGAGGACGAGGAATTGAATAAGTTTGGGGGTGTGATGAGTGTGTAACATCACTCATAAATATCATATTTTTTCTTATTTAATTATATATTCTTGATTGTTATGTTGTATTTTTATGTTTGTTTTCATGTTTTGTAGATTAGAGGTAAAATCACTCAATTTGCATGAGAAAATTGTCCACTCCACTGTTCACAATGGAGACTTTCATGTGACAATTTTAATAAACTTCATGTAAGGACTAAGCACATAATTAATTTGATTCATTACTTTATCATAAGTTGATTTAGAGGCTCTGAGGTAAATCCATGATTGAATTGATGAAGTGTTGTGAACTTATTATTTGTGTCTATTTTAGTTTGTCTTTATGTTCTCTTAGTTTTGTACCTTTTGCTCAAGGACGAGGAATTGAATAAGTTTGGGGGTGTGATGAGTGTGTAAAATCACTCATAAATATCATAGTTTTTCTTATATAATTATATATTCTTGATTTATTATGTTGTATTTTTATGTTTGTTTTCATGTTTTGTATTAGAGGTAAACTTGGAAAGAAGAGGAAAAACTTTGAAACTTTACTGGCGCTTGTGCAAAATGAATTATAAGGCGTACAATACCGTTGGAAAGCCAAAGTTTCCTAGTTTCCAACGCAAAAATCAGTTTGCAATTTCGACATCTATAGAGTGAGCTATGGCCTAAACACTAAAGTCGCGCGAAGCTAAAGTCTTGCTGCCAAAAAAATGCAAGATTTTCAATTGTTGGATCAAAAAGAAAAATAGATGAACAAAATATCACCACAATAATTACATCTTATCCCTTGGTCAAAAATCAAGTCTTATGTTCTAAATGTGGTCTTCAAAGATTGATTAATGGTCAAAATCTTCAAAGATTGATTATTGGTCAAAGTCTTCAAAAGATTAATGTGTTCAAGCACACCATGGGAAACTAGATCCTAGCCTTTAGATTAAAATTGAGATGGATGTTCAAGATGCAATCTTGTGGTTTTTGTTCTCCTCTAAATAGAGGCCGATATTGCTTCATTGAAAGTTGGAACATACCTCTCTTCTCACTAATCATCTCTCTAAGTAATAGTTTCTTTGTAGTTATAGTTGTAGCAAGTAGTTTGTAATATTAGAAGAATAGTTTGGAGTTCTATGGGGGAGTCACTTTGGAGTTCTTTTCGGAGTACTTGGACGTCTGTCGGAATAAAATGTGTAACAAACTCTCTTTATTTTAGTAATGACATGTTTATTTTATAGTATTATTTTAATTGTTATTATGTGTTAATTAAACTTTGCTGGGAGTATGGCGTAGCCTAGTTATAATGATCTAACTTGAATTAAATATATTGTTATGATGTTGTAATCGTTAGAGTATTTATTTCTAAACGTAATGCTTCTAAAATTTTGGCCAAAATTTGAATGAACTAAGGATCAAAATGAGAGCGAGAGGACATTTTTGTGACAAAGCTTTGAAATAAATACCATGAATTCTTGGATAGAATAGAAATATATCTATTTATTTTCATGTGGTTGAGAAAATTACTATGAAGTATAAAATACATACTTTTGCAACTAGACTCATTTTTTAGTAGTGAAAGTATAGAATTTACGTATAACTTGAGAAAGAGTACGTAAAACAAGTGAGTAATTAACCAAAAACGGTTTCAAACATAAAAATCATGTCAATATGTTTAACTAAAGTTAAATCAGAATAATGACAGTGAAATCATCATTCCCAGCTCTCTAATATTATCTGTTTACTTATACTTTGTTTTACCAGTCATACTTATTTTACTCTGCCAATATTATTGTTATTCTGTGCTTTAATTGTCATAATTATCTATCTGTTATTCCACTTGGTTACATTGTTATTTTTTCACTTAAACTCTCAAAATTCAGATTCTCAAATAAAATTAGAGTTGATCAATTTCGGTACTTAACTAATTATTTCTCGTGGGATCGACAACTTCACTTATCAGTTTATTACTTGTTTTGATTTCGTATACTTGCAAATTTTACCACAACACTCATTTAAATAAAGATTGGTGAAAGATGGGCAGCTGCAAATTTCATCAAAAAAGAAGAACAAGTCATAATTCAAATCCAAGCATCCATGGAGCAAAGAAGTTCATCATCTTCAAAGACGTTCAAGCAAAGATTCAAGTTGCTCGTCACGAATATTGAAGAAAAGGTCCACTTTGATTCGTGATCAAGCCCAAAAGTCCTCGAAGAACAGTTTCTGAAGATCAAGATTTGAAAGATCAAACTTCAACAAATTCAAGAACTCGAGACAAAGATCATCCAGTTTGTCCTAAAAATTCCACTTCAATTCAAGATCAAGTTGAAGAGCCCTTGCATTAATGTTTTTCCAAGTCCAAGTCAACTTCAACAAAGATCAAATTGATGACTTGCCTCAAAATTCAGAAATCTAGAAGATTGATGATGTTCTTGAAGAATTGAATCAGTGGAATATTAGAGATTGTAACTCTAAATTTATTCAAACTTTACAAATTGTATTTGTACTAATTTTTCTTGTCTTTTATTCTAAGGACTCGAAATTTGTTGTTACTAATATGAAGAATGGACCAAGGAGTACCCAAAGCCTTCGAGCAAGTCTTCAAAGATAGGACGTTGCCTAGCGCTCACCATCGATCATCTAAGTCTCATAATGAAATCTATAGCTCACCACATGAAGTAAGGAGAGTATTTGTAGAGGAGGACTGTGCTTCGCAAAAGGCCTTGGTGATTTCTAAGTTGCGGTCGTACGTGCACAGTGATGCATAAATTACATCGTATAGTCTTGTCGAAGTGAGCTTGTTGTTGCAGCGGCTGAGCACGTCCTCCGTCCACTCCCAATATCTGAGATATAGCAAAACTCTAGATTAGCAAAGGGAGTTGTGTCACTAGATGATCGATGATAAGTGTTACGCAACGTCCATATCTTCAAAGACTTGCTCAAAGGCTTTGGGCACACCTTGGTCCATTCTAGCATTTGGTTATTATATGCCAAAGACGACCATTGTTCAGCATAACCTTCATACACGGGAGTGCCTACCCTTTGAATCGTTTCGTGTTGCGTTGATTGATTTTCATTATCAATAATGACCAAATTTGCCGCTAAGTTGAAGAAAAGGTTGTTTAAACACGGCCATGGTTCAACATGCCAAACAAGAAAAAGGAGAATAAAAAGAGTAAATGATTGAATTGATTTAAATTTATCAAAACTATAAGTTGATCAACTGAACCAAATACTCTTGAGCACGAAGCAAAACTGAAATTTGCAGCGGGTGATAAGTAAAGCTCTGGACAAATTAACATAAACTAATTTTTTTGTTGTTGTGGAAGGTTTCAGCAGTTAAGGAGTTTTCTTTTGTGAGGATGGAGAAATTCTGTCCTAACCTCTCTTTTATAGCTGAGAATCACAGACTGATGTCAACGATTTCCTTCGTTCAATTAGTCATCCTCAAATAGAAATTGGAAATATTTCCAAGAATCAAGAAATCTCGAATATTATGAGGTTGAGGACCAAGGAAATACAAAAAATTAAGTTCTGCGTTGTCGTGAAAAAATTTGCGATTTCAATATAAGAACTTGCGAATAAGGAATATAGGATCGAACTACGTTTTATGGGAAATCTTCAAAATCTGAAGATTTTCGGGAAGGAGAAATCAAATATTTCCTCTAATTATAAAGTTAAAGAAGATTCAACAAAAGAATTGCGGCTCAAGAAAAAACAGGAAGAAGGAAATAATCCGCAATTTTATATCCGTTATGTTCAAGTTGGAAAGATTGAGTGGGAATTATGGTCTAGCTAGACCATAATTGGCAGGCCCCAAAAGATCAAGTAAAAGAAATGAATTTTCCTTGGTCAGACCCGTTTAAGTGAACTATGAAAATTACACATGTGCTTGGCCTACCTAAACCACATGTATGAGCCAAATGAAACTTTGCTTGGACATTTACCTAGTAGATCATTGATGAGTGTGTAAAATCACTCATAAATATCATAGTTTTTCTTATTTAATTATATATTCTTGATTGTTATGTGGTATTTTTATGTTTGTTTTCATGTTTTGTAGATTAGAGGTAAACTTGGAAAGAAGAGGCGAAACTTTGAAAATTCACTGGCTCTTGTGCAGAGTTAATTATGAGGCGTACAATATACCGTTGGAAAGCCAAAGATGTCTAGTTTTCAACGCAAAAACTAGTATGCAATTTCAACGTCTATAGAGTGAGTTATGGCCGAAACACTAAAATTGCACGAATCTGAAATCTTGCTCCCGAAAAAACGCGCGATTTTCAATTGTTGGATCAAAAAGAAAAATGGATGAACAAAATATCACCACAATAATCTCATCTTACCCCTTGGTCAAAAAGCAAGTCTTATGTTCTAGATGTGGTCTTCAAATATTGATTAATGGTCAAAGTCTTTAAAGATTGATTATTGGTCCAAGTCTTCAAAAGATTAATGTGTTCAAGCACACCATGGAAGACTAGATCCTAGCCTTTAGATTAATCAAGATGCAATCATAAGGTTTTTGTTCTACTATAAATAGAGACCAAAATCGCCTCATTGGAATACACCTCTCTTCTCACTAATAATCAGTCTAAGTAATAGTTTCTTTGTAGTTAAAGATGTAGCAAGTAGTTTATAATATTAGAAGAATAGTTTGGAGTTCTACGGGGGAGTCACTTTGGAGTTCTTTTTGGAGTACTTGGAGATCTCTCGGAATCAAATCTGTAACAATTTCTAAACTCTCTTTATTTTAGTAATGACATGTTTATTTTATAGTATTATTTTAATTGTTATTATGTGCTAATTAAACTTTGCTGGGAGTATGACGTAGCCTAGTTATAATGATCTAACTTGAATTAAATATATTGTTATGATGTTGTAATCGTTGGAGTATTTGTTTCTCAATGTAAAACTTCTAAAATTTTGGCCAAATTTTGGATGAACTAAGGATCAAAATGAGACCGAGAGGAGATTTTTGTGACAAAGCTTTGAAATAAATACCATGAATTCTTGGATAGAATAGAAATATATCTATTTGTTTTCATGTGGTTGAAAAAATTACTATGAAGTATAAAATACATATTTTTGCAACTAGACTCATTTTTTAGTAGTAAAAGTATAAAATTTACGTATAACTTGAGAAAGAGTACGTAAAACAAGTGAGTAATTAACCAAAAACGGTTTCAAACATAAAAATCATGTCAATATGTTTAACTAAAGTTAAATCAGAATAATGACGGTGAAATCATCATTCCCAGCTCTCTAATATTATCTGTTTACTTATACTTTGTTTTACCAGTCATACTTATTTTACTCTGCCAATATTATTGTTAATCTCTGTTTTAATTTTCATAATTATCTATCTGTTATTCCACTTATTTACATTGTTATTTTTTCACTTAAACCTCTCAAAATTTGGATTCTCAAATAAAATTAGAGGTGATCAATTTCGGTAGTTAACTAATTATTACTCATGGGATCGACAACTTCACTTATCACTTTATTACTTATTACGATTTCGTATACTTGCGAATTTTACCACAACAAGTTTTTGGCGCCGTTGCCGGGGAATAAATTTTTTAATATCGGTACTAGTCAATTCTGATCTTGATTTGAGATTTTTATTTTTGTTGAAAAATTACTTGTATTTTTACCAAGTAAATTTTTTTAATTGTGGTAAAAAAAAGTAATATATATATATATATATATATATTAATAATACTTAAGTATGAAAGTTAATTTGTTTCAATTTTTGTTTTTACTGCTAGTAATTGTTTTTAGCATAGGTAAATTTTGTTAATTTTTTTTTTTTAAAAGAAAAAAATAGGTAAAGATACAAAATTGAAAAAAGGTACTAGGAGCCAGAGCAGTAATTCTACACTTTTACCGTTGGATCCTGAAATTGATAGAACTTTCCTAAGTCTGCTTAGGGAAGAAAAAGATAAAAGAAAAATGAGTGAAATTGTAGAATTGGAAAGAAAAGTTTTGAGAGACTATGCAGTTCCAACAATATCTGGTGCTTATACGAGTATCCAGATGCCGTCAATTGCTGCAAATAACTTTGAGATCAAACCAGCAATTCTTCAAATGATCCAAACATCTGTTCAATTCTGTGGACTCCCTAATGATGATCCGAATGCACATATTACTAACTTTTTAGAAATTTGTGACACTTTTAAGAGTAACAGAGTTCCAGGTGATGCGGTCAAGCTGAGATTATTTCCGTGTTCTTTACGTGACAAGGCAAAGAATTGGCTGAACTCCTTAAGGGAGTATCACTTCGTGGGAGGAATTAGCTCAAAAGTTTCTGGCTAAGTTCTTTCCTCCTGCTAAAACAGCCAAAATGAGGAATGATATCACGCAGTTTATGCAGCATGAGACGGATACTTTGTACGAAGCTTGGGAGAGGTACAAAGATATGCTCATAAAGTGTACTCACTATGATCTTCCTAAATGGTTGCAAGTTCAAACATTTTACAATGGTTTGAGTGGAAACATTAGAACCATAGTAGATGTTGCAGCTGGAGGAGCTTTAATGGGGGAAACAAGTGATGATGCCTATGAACTACTGGAGGAAATGGCGTCGAACACCAATGGCCTTCTGAATGGCAGAAAAGACCAGCTGGTGTGTACGAGATAGATGCAATCACAGCATTAACAGCACAAGTTGGAACTCTCACCAAACAGCTAGGAAGTATGAAGGTAAATGCCATTCAATCATTGTCAATATGTGATTTTTGTGGTAATTCTCATTTAACTGCCAACTGTCATTTGGTAAATACTTCTAACAATTCTGCTCAACATGAACAAGTGAACTTTGTGTCAAATTTCAATAGACAACAGAATAACCCATATTCCAACTCCTACAACCCGGGATGGAGAAACCACCCGAACCTCTCTTCGAGTAACAACCAGAACCAAATCAGACAACCCCCCCCCCCCCCCCCCGGACTTCCAATACATCATGAAAAGAAATCTTCTCTTGAAGACATTTTCACTCAGCTAGCCACCACGACAAGCCAACTAGCCTCTAAAACTGACCAATTCATCAGTGAGACAAGACAACAATTCCAAAGTCGAGGCGCTTCCATCAGAAAATTAGAAGCACAAGTGGGCCAGCCTGCCATAACTATCGCTCAAAGGTCGCAAGGTGAACATCCAAGCAACACAAAGACAAACCCACGGGAGCATGTGAATGCAATTACACTCAAAAGTGGGAAGGTATTACATGAACAAATTTCTTTGCCAACAGGAACAAAGTTTGAAACAAAGGCCAAACGTGAAACTACATAGAAGCAAAGTCCTGCCGAGATGCCACCACCAACTGTGCCGGCAGTACCATTTCCACAAAGATTGAAGAAAAGCTAACTAGATAAGCAATTTTCCAAATTTTTGGATATCTTTAAAAAGCTGCATATTAACATTCCATTTGTAGATGCTCTTGAACAAATGCCCAGCTATGTCAAATTCATGAAACAAATCCTGTCAAACAAAAGAAAGCTGGAAGAACATGAAACTGTTTGCTTAACAGAAGAATGCAGTGCTATTCTACACAAGAAGCTGCCACCAAAGCTCAAAGACCTAGGGAGTTTTACAATTCCTTATGCAATTGGGACTTCAGTGTTTGAAAATGCATTGTGTGACTTAGGTGCCAGCATCAACCTTATGCCTCTATCCGTGTACAAAAGGTTGGAACTAGGAGAAGCTAAACCAACCACAGTGTCCCTTCAACTAGCGGATAGATTAATCAAGTATCCAAGAGGTATGCTTGAAAGTGTTTTAGTTAAAGTTGATAAATTCATCTTTCCTGCAGATTTCATAGTCCAAGACATGGAAGAAGACCAAGATATTTCAATTATTCTTGGTCGTCCATTCATTGCCACTGGAAGAACTCTAATTGATGTGCAAAAAGAGAACTAACAATGAGAGTTCAAGATGAACAAATCATCTTTAATGTCTTCAAACCTATAAAATTTCCATCACAAATTGACAGCTGTTTCAAAATTGACATTGTGGAGAAGCTGGTTGAACAAGGGGTTGAAGAAAGCAATGTAAAGGACACGTTGGGAGCATGTTTAACAAAAGAAGAGATCGTTGAGGACGATGGCAAGATTGAAAGGTATATTTCTACCCTCGTTGCAAATATTGCTGATCACGAAGAAAATATTGAGGAACTAAAGAAAGGTAAGGACCTCACAGTCCCATCTATTATCAAACCGCCTACTCTAGAACTTAAACAGATTCCTTCTCATCACAATTATGCATTTTTAGGAAATAATTCAACTCTTCATGTTATCATCTCATCATATTTAACTGGAGTTGAAACATACAAGTTGTTACGAGTTTTGAGAGACCATAAAAGTGCGGGTGGTATATTTTTGATATTAGAGAGATTAATTCTTCAACTTGTTTGTACAAAATACTGATAGATGAGAACTACAAACCAACCGTGGAAATTCAAAATGATGAAAAAGGGACATTCAAAGTTAATGGACAAAGGTTAAAGCATTACATTGGAGGCGAGTTTGATAACAAAAGACCTCCATTATTTTGGAAAGTCCCACATGACCCAATTTTAAAAGTCAAGCCGACGACTTTAAATCAAGCGCTATTTCGGAGGCAACCCAAAATTTGTCTAGGGAATCTGACATTAAAAGATCATGTTTGCCAGTTTATAAGAAAACTGGATAGAAAGCAAATCCTCGACTCTTAGAAGGCTTTTAAGCCGTTTCTGAACGTAAAATCAGAGGAAGATGTGAGCCACAGTCACAACTACTGTGAGTAATATGTTTCTTGATTTTCGTTGATTTTGTATTTATTATCGTAACAATTTTTATAATGGATAGTTGTTTTTCTAGCTAATTGTGTGAAAAAAAAATTGTCCAACCACCCGACCATCAAAGAAGTGGCAGCAGCACCAAGAAGAAGCATGGTTTGGAATGACACTATGACAGTAACACTTTTATCACTTTTATATTTTTCTTGAAAATATTTACTATCCATCTTTACTCCTCTCAGGTATGATTGTTTATTTGTTTTGTTTCTCCATATTTCTAGACATTGGGGACAATGTCGAAGTTAAGTTTGGGGGAGGGTTTAAATTGTGTTAGTAGTGTGTTTATTTATGTATAAATTGTGTTGTTATCTTATGGTGGTAGAGTAAGGAGTTATTCTTAATACACATGTTATTGGGTAATAACTACTTTTGATGCACATCATACTGATAATGGTTTCCTTCTTTAAAAATAAAAAATAAAAAATAATGTTTTAGAGTCTAGTTCACTTCATGAAATTAAAAAGATTGTGGATCAATGATGAGCATGCCTTAAAGATCAATGTTGATTTGGTGATGATGATAAGTATGATTAGTTGCTAAAAAATAACTTGTTGTTTACTTTGTATTCGACCATGTACTCTCCATAAACACCGTCACACAGTTATTGCACTTTGTCTATTGAGCACTATTGAAGAATGGTTATTTGGATAAGATCAACCTTACAAGATCCACTAAACATAAGAACCTAATTGATCACTCCTCGAGGCGAAATTCTAGTTTGATTTTTATTAGAGAAATGATTTAGGCCATGTTTTCTTTGATTTGCGTCTGTGCCTTTCAAGCCCAAAACTCTTTACAAATAAAATAGGGTAAATCCCATTAAACCCCCCAACATATACCCTCTTTTCCAAATTGCCACCTAACTTATTATTTTTTCCAACTAACCCCCCAACCTATTATAAATTGTGCAAACTGCCCCCTGAACCCAAACCCAATTGTTGGATTTGGCCACGTTTTTTGCATTTCTATCCGTTGAATTTGGCTTCAGAGGGCAGTTTCGCACATTTTTCAATAGGTTGAGGGGTTAGTTGTAAAAAATAATAGGTTAGGTGGCAATTTGTAAAAAGGGGTCTAAGTTGGGAGGTTTGATGCATTTTACCCAATACAATAATCCCCAGTATCCCACTGAAGCCTTTGTTGTTAATTTAGCCTTTTATTCATGAGCCCATCTTCCTACCCTTGTAGCCACAAATTAATATGTTCCCTACCCTATTTAGAAGATTCATTTGTTTATTGATGAAGCTTTCATGAAAAATGAGGATTTTATTGGTGGATGGAGTAGGAGAATGGTTGATTAAGAGGGTGAGAAATAAAAGGCAAAAAAAAAAGTACACCAACCCATGAAATCAAATAAAAAGAAATAAGTTTGGGGGTGTGGCTAAAAAAAAAAGAGAAAAGAAAAAGAAATATTCTACAAAAAAAAAAATAGAGTTTATGAATAAATGAACCTTCTATCTTCTGTGATTTCTTATCCTTCATGTTCTTAAGCCCATACCCTAGCCTAAAAATTACCAGCTTATAAAGTCCTATTCATCTCTAATAAATATCATCTATATTAGTGGAGAGGGGTTAGAAACTAGCCAATTAAGTAAGGTGATCAAGTTTGGAAAAGCTCATTCTTATAAACTTATCCAAGAAGCTCGCGTCAATTTGCATGAGAAGACCGTCCACTCCACTGTTCACAATGGAGACTTTCATGTGACAATTTTAATAAACTTCATGTAAGGACTAAGCACATAATTAATTTGATTCATTACTTTATCATAAGTTGATTTAGAGGCTCTGAGGTACATCCATGATTGAATTGATGAAGTGTTGTGAACTTATTGTTTGTGTCTATTTTAGTTTGTCTTTATGTTCTCTTAGTTTTGTACCTTTTGCTCGAGGACGAGGAATTGAATAAGTTTGGGGGTGTGATGAGTGTGTAACATCACTCATAAATATCATATTTTTTCTTATTTAATTATATATTCTTGATTGTTATGTTGTATTTTTATGTTTGTTTTCATGTTTTGTAGATTAGAGGTAAAATCACTCAATTTGCATGAGAAAATTGTCCACTCCACTGTTCACAATGGAGACTTTCATGTGACAATTTTAATAAACTTCATGTAAGGACTAAGCACATAATTAATTTGATTCATTACTTTATCATAAGTTGATTTAGAGGCTCTGAGGTAAATCCATGATTGAATTGATGAAGTGTTGTGAACTTATTATTTGTGTCTATTTTAGTTTGTCTTTATGTTCTCTTAGTTTTGTACCTTTTGCTCAAGGACGAGGAATTGAATAAGTTTGGGGGTGTGATGAGTGTGTAAAATCACTCATAAATATCATAGTTTTTCTTATATAATTATATATTCTTGATTTATTATGTTGTATTTTTATGTTTGTTTTCATGTTTTGTATTAGAGGTAAACTTGGAAAGAAGAGGAAAAACTTTGAAACTTTACTGGCGCTTGTGCAAAATGAATTATAAGGCGTACAATACCGTTGGAAAGCCAAAGTTTCCTAGTTTCCAACGCAAAAATCAGTTTGCAATTTCGACATCTATAGAGTGAGCTATGGCCTAAACACTAAAGTCGCGCGAAGCTAAAGTCTTGCTGCCAAAAAAATGCAAGATTTTCAATTGTTGGATCAAAAAGAAAAATAGATGAACAAAATATCACCACAATAATTACATCTTATCCCTTGGTCAAAAATCAAGTCTTATGTTCTAAATGTGGTCTTCAAAGATTGATTAATGGTCAAAATCTTCAAAGATTGATTATTGGTCAAAGTCTTCAAAAGATTAATGTGTTCAAGCACACCATGGGAAACTAGATCCTAGCCTTTAGATTAAAATTGAGATGGATGTTCAAGATGCAATCTTGTGGTTTTTGTTCTCCTCTAAATAGAGGCCGATATTGCTTCATTGAAAGTTGGAACATACCTCTCTTCTCACTAATCATCTCTCTAAGTAATAGTTTCTTTGTAGTTATAGTTGTAGCAAGTAGTTTGTAATATTAGAAGAATAGTTTGGAGTTCTATGGGGGAGTCACTTTGGAGTTCTTTTCGGAGTACTTGGACGTCTGTCGGAATAAAATGTGTAACAAACTCTCTTTATTTTAGTAATGACATGTTTATTTTATAGTATTATTTTAATTGTTATTATGTGTTAATTAAACTTTGCTGGGAGTATGGCGTAGCCTAGTTATAATGATCTAACTTGAATTAAATATATTGTTATGATGTTGTAATCGTTAGAGTATTTATTTCTAAACGTAATGCTTCTAAAATTTTGGCCAAAATTTGAATGAACTAAGGATCAAAATGAGAGCGAGAGGACATTTTTGTGACAAAGCTTTGAAATAAATACCATGAATTCTTGGATAGAATAGAAATATATCTATTTATTTTCATGTGGTTGAGAAAATTACTATGAAGTATAAAATACATACTTTTGCAACTAGACTCATTTTTTAGTAGTGAAAGTATAGAATTTACGTATAACTTGAGAAAGAGTACGTAAAACAAGTGAGTAATTAACCAAAAACGGTTTCAAACATAAAAATCATGTCAATATGTTTAACTAAAGTTAAATCAGAATAATGACAGCGAAATCATCATTCCCAGCTCTCTAATATTATCTATTTACTTATACTTTGTTTTACCAGTCATACTTATTTTACTCTGCCAATATTATTGTTATTCTGTGCTTTAATTGTCATAATTATCTATCTGTTATTCCACTTGGTTACATTGTTATTTTTTCACTTAAACTCTCAAAATTCAGATTCTCAAATAAAATTAGAGTTGATCAATTTCGGTACTTAACTAATTATTTCTCGTGGGATCGACAACTTCACTTATCAGTTTATTACTTGTTTCGATTTCGTATACTTGCAAATTTTACCACAACACTCATTTAAATAAAGATTGGTGAAAGATGGGCAGCTGCAAATTTCTTCTAAACTAGTGACTGGGCTACCAAAAAAAAGGAGTGGACGTGTTTGTACCAGTGTTTTCAGAATCGGACTGGACACTGAACCGGTGACGTTACCGGTTACAGGTTCAACCGATTCAACCGGTTTAACGAGCCGGTGAAGATATATATTTCAATAAAATCCAAACAACTTATCCTAGATAGTTATATATTTTAACAATCAAACCACCACTTTAAATCATAAACAAAATATTCAAATCCATGATCACATAACAACATATCAAAATCCAAATATTTAAATGGACATATCAAATCTTAAACCTTAATTCCAATAAATCTTTCAAACCCAAACAAATAACTTAAAAGTTAACAAAAATCTAAATACGTAATATTCAAATACATTGATATATATGCATAACATTATGATCTTCAATATACATGTATGTATTAATCTATAACACATTTTGAGGATGGCTAACATACTTAAATTCTTATCTTTTGTCTTGCGTTAAGTCACTAATATAGTTGATAAATAGTTATTAATTTGAAAAACAAAAATAAGCATGCATTAGAAGGAATCTTAATATTCATTTGTGGTAAAAGTATGGTCAGATTTTGTACTTTATTTCTTTCTCCGTTTCACACCTCTTAACTATCCACTATAAATGCATAATATATTCTAAGATTGAGTTCTTTGCTCCTTTGGTAACTATGTGATTTATGGCTAAATTGATGTTTTATATAGAACACCAAAACTCACACACGGTAAAGGGAAAATATTTTACCTTTTTTATACACTAATATCAAAAGAAGAAATATAAAAAAGTTAGAAATACCTAATTTACTATATAGATTTAGGGCAAAACATCCACTGTCTCTATGTCCCCAGTCCCCACCCCAACCATTCTCTCGGCCAAAAATTTCATTTTCCACCTCCAATTTTTTCATCATCATCCATCAACAACGACGCTGCAACAAATTAAGGTACTAGAAGAAGGTTTGAAGGAGAAATTGAAGATTAAGTTTTTTGTTTTATTGCTCTTTGTTTCGGAGTTGTTTCACCAAATTTCAGATTGATTCCTTCATGTACAGAATTATTAGGGTTGTTGCAATATTAATATCGTTTTTTTTAAGAAATTGATGAACCGCCAGTCTCAAAATCGGTCTGATTCAACGGTCTGATTCAACGGTCTAACCCGGTTGAACCGGTTTTCGGCGGTTCGATCTGCTATATTGTAGAAACGGTTTTTGGCCCACCTCCGGACCGGATCAGGCAACGGTCACCAGTTAAATTAGGCGGACCGGCTGGTCCGATCCGGTTTTTATAACACTGGTTTGTAGTCGGACTAGCTATGTCATCGGACTTCTATTACTTATTTTGAAACAACAAAAGTCCAATCGTATCATGGCTATGCTCAAGGCGGGCATTTTGTAGACACTTAAAATTAGTGTCCAATTAAACGATGACACATGTATATTAATAATCAATTAAATTTTATATTTAACTTTTTCGAATTAAGTAAATTTAATTTCTAAATGAAGTAGCTAAATTTGTTAATTTTTAATATGAAATATGATGGGAAAATCAAATAATGTCATGTGTCAACTAGAGGAAATAATCCAATTAAATTAAAATATGGCAATATCTCAATATTCAAGAGATAAAATTATATATATTCAAATAAAATTGAATATTATTTCATCCTAATATTCTAGGGATGGAAGTATATATTCATCAAATCTCAAGATATGAAGACTATATTTCATCTAAGTCTCAAAAGAATGAAACAGTTCTCCACCAAATCTTAATACACAAGAAATGTAAAGTAAAATTTGCTCAAATTCAGTCTTCCATATTGGAGAAAATCATGAGTTAATCTAAGTCATCCATCTTATTAGAAGATTCTTCCTGAAATCTTTTCTACAACTATAAATAAAGGCCTTCATCAAGAAAAAAATAAATCAACAAGTCATAATTCATAATTCATATTCAAGCATCATAAGAGCGAAGAAGTTTATCAGAATTATCTCTAAGAAGTTGATCATCTTCAAAGGCGTTCATCCAAAGATTCAACTTGTTCGTCGCAAAGATTGAAGAAATAGTCCACTCTGATTCGAGATCAAGCCCAAAGCCCTCGAAGAACTATTTCGAAGATCAAAATTCCCTAAAGAAAGATCGAGCTTCAACAAATCTCAGAATTCCAGACGAAGATAATCAGATTCGTCCTTGAACTAACATTTTTCATAGTCCAATTCAACTCCATCAAAGATCAAATCAAGAATTATGCCCCAAGTTCTAACAACATTAAAAAATGTTGTTCTTGTAGGATCGAATCAGAGGATCAAATTGGGAGAGTGTACCCAAATTTTATTTAAATTCGATTACATTGATTTTGTAATCTTTTTCTTATCTTTTATTTTAGAGATTAAGAAATTTGTTGTTACAAAAGGTTCCAAGAAGTTTGAGCTGGGAGAATTTGGATTCGATACGCACCATGACCCGCCATCAAGCACAAGTCTTAGTCAATTTTATTATCAAAAATAATGAAGAAAAAACTCTGGAAGAAGATAACCAATTAGGTAGGCGTAAGTCGATGGATCTTTTGGTACAGAAAACAGGGAAGTCGAGATTTTGTTCAAGCATAAGCTAGAGGATTACTCGCACGAGGTTCTCGCCTTTGCAATATGACTTAGTTCCCAGTATCACACAAGGAAGCGGATTACGAGGCTTTATTAATCGGCATGACATTGGCGCGAGAAGGAAACTTTGCAAAAAGCATACTTTCATAGTGACTTTCAAGTTGTTGTTCAGCAAGTCAATGGGTCTTCAAAGCTCCTGACGAGTGAATGAAAGATAACTTGCAAGCTGCCACCAAATCTCCCAAGAATTGTGGGGAGTTCACCTTAACACAAATTCCCCAATCTGAAAATCAGAAAGCTGACACCTTATCCTAAACTGCGGGAGGGATGCACCCACTAAAGTTTGGAACATCACCTTCCCTACATTAAATTAATCTGAAGAGAATCAAACCGAAGAAGACATCGCCAATATAGCACCGATAGTAGAACAAAATTGGATAACAGACATCAAAGAATACATCCAAAATCCAGAAAATTTTGAAAAATAGGGTGGACCCCCAAGGGAGCTAAGCCGGGAAGCAACACAATTTTTCTTGCGCGAAGGAGCTCTATCTAAGAAATCTTTTTCTGACCCATACTTACAATGCATGGATTTAAATAAACCTTTGAATGTCTTTAGAGAAGTAAATAAAGGTAGCTTTAGGAACCACTCTTGAGGAAGAAGTCTTGGTAAAAAAATTCCAAAGCATGACTACGTTTGGTTGATGCTCCAACAAGATGCTAAAAACGTCTCACAAAAATGCAATGAATTCCAAAAGCATGCTACCATGTCGCACCACCCCGAGGTTGTATGGAAACCTAACCACGTATCCTACCCCTTCGATAAGTGGGGGATCGATGTCGTAGGACTCATGGTATAGAACATAGGACAGAAATGATACCTCCTGGTAGCTGTCAAATATTTCATAAAGTGGGTAGATGCCGAACCCATGACCAATCACAACAAGAGAGGTGATAAACGTTTTATGGTGAAATGTGTTCTCTTTCGATCGCGGGTGCCATGCATTTTAGTTAGTGATAACGGAGCTTCAGTTGAGAAGTTCGCAGATGTCAAAGTGTTGCAAGAGGTGAAGAATTCAAATCTCTTCACCTTGGTAGGATGCCCGCAATCTAACTGACATTTAAAGTCACAACCCCCACTTTACTCAGGAACTTGAAAGCTCAGCTGATAGCATACCAAGGAAAATGGGTAGAGGAGGTGCCATGAGTCCTATGGGTGTATTGAACCACAACAGAAGTGCAACCTAAGAAAGTCCTTTTAGCCTCGTATACGGGGACAAAGAGGTTACATCTACAAAAATAGTCAGATAGAGTCGTAGAATTCCGGACTATGATGAGGCAAACTAGACATGGACAATGGGTGTGGGTACCCATTCTTGATTCTGACCCTATAGGGAATTTCTTGATCGGACCGGGATAATTCGAGTATGGGTAGCCAAACTCTCATTACCCGGGGATTTGTAGGATAGGATCGGGAACAAGTTCAGATAAATGCCTCTCATTTTTCCGAACTTGATAGGGTATAATCCCATTAAATTTTTATTTTCCCATGGATGGGGGTTTGCGTTTGAAAATCAAGAAGAAAATATGTTTAAAGTCTAAAAAACTCTTTAGAAATAAAATAAAAAAGAAAGTTGGTATTCAAAACCCGCAACATCGGGTACTCGACAAAATCAAGTTTAGGAACGGGAAATGTTTTTGCATTCCCGAACATGTGGGTACCTAAAATTATTGCATGAACAGATCAGGTACCCTACCCACGCCCACCTCTAGGAAAAACAATGAGCCGAGTCATGTTCTAGAGTTGGACCTTCTGAGGAGCGGAGACACCAAACCTTAGCACGAGCAGAAAACTACAAAGCAATAATGGTGAAGTTCTACAACATAAGCGTTGAGGAACAAACTTATCAAGTGGGGGACTTAGTTCTGAGACGAGTGAAAGCCTCAAAGAACATCAAAACATTGATCCTGCATGAGAAGGACCATTTTAGATTATGCGAATACATGGAGCAAAAACTTTAGAAGTCCGAAATACATATTAAACCTTCATATTATTCTCTGAACTTTTAACCACATGATGTAAGATAACTTTTGTCTTCATACACATTCTTCTAAAAAGTGTTTTTACGGCCTAAAGTAGGTGTGTGTCTACAAGTATCTAGAAAATCCGAGAGTAGCTCCTCGCTTTCATGATTTATTTAAACTAAATCCTATCTTTTAACTTAGTTTTCATGTTACACATCCTACATAATGTTTGGAATAAAAACATCAATCAATTTTAGAATATCAAATTGTTTAAAATCTCATTGAAGGTACAATCGAGATCGATAGAGTTTTCAGCCGTATATTTGCATATACTTTTTGTTTTACCAATTTGAGTTGCAGAAGGTATCTGAAATTAGAAATTGATCATTGATATGGACTCACTACATACTTATAATTGTGTCGAAGCAAGTGATCATAATAAGCAATTGTGTTTAATATTCATGGATTATAACATTTATTTGATATATGTATTATACTTTCATGGTTAATCTTTCAATTACTTTTAACTTTACGCATGTTATTATATTTATCTTATTACTTAACCATCTGATTGGGTTAAATAGCCTCTACATAAATACTCAGTATTATTTAATTGGATCAACATAGTTAATATGTTTTGTGAATTGTTGTAAGTGATATATGTAATATAATGTAATTTTATATTAATAACTAGAAACAAAATAATTATCTATCAAAGTTATATGTGTGATATGATTTTATTCAAGGACTTGATGAATCATTTGTCTGATCATTGTGAAATTCTGGATCAAAATTATTATTTAATTAGTAATTTCATGAATTTTATTAAGAAATATAATCTTAAAAGCTCAGCATGGATAGAAAAGACAAGTGTTTATTAAATATCAAATATGGTGTTACTAAGTTAGAAATGAAGACTTTAGTAATAATTAAGCCCATGATTTAGCCTTCAATCTCTCTCTCTCTCTCTCTCTCTCTTCTCTTCTCTGCCATGGTACATCTCATTATTTAGATTTTTATGTTATACTTAAAAGTACAATAGGTTAATGTGATATTTATCAAAATTAATAATACTTAAATGTTTGCTAGAAATCCTTTGAATTTGATAAATATTGAAATCAAGAAAATATATATTTATTGTTGTAAAATTACAAGCAATCAATTAATTTGCATCTTTTAATTTACTTCTTGGAGAGTATGTGATTAAAATTTCAGAGCAAAATATGAAGGTTTCATGTGCCTTTTGTTACTTCAAAGTCACTGCACCAAAACTGGTAGATTTTGTTAATTTGATGGTTTTGAAGAATAAAGAAGGATGCTTTAAGGCATGAGATGACTTTTTTCATAATATACTGAAAGAGAGAAATTTCCAGAAGGAATGAGAGCCTAATTCATACTACAATGGTGTGTAGAAAACGAAGAAGAAACCTCGATCTTATATGTTGATTTTCCCCCAATTTTGAATAGTGATGAATAGTGAAATTACTATTCTTAAGTTTATTTAAAATTTATTTTATTTTTATTTCAGTTGAAGTATTCCCAGATATTTGTTTCAGAGTTTTCATCTATTTTTGAATTATTATAAATGGTTAATTTCTAGAGTAAAATAAAGTCGAGCTTAGTTTAAGTTTTAACTTCTAGTTAGCTCCTCCAAAATTCTTCACATCATCATGAGATTATGAAATAACTGTTATATATAGAAAAGACACTTTATAACTATGGCATTTAGTATTAATCTTACAAATGTTGAACTAAAAGAAATTATACATAAATCTAAAGAATATGTTAATGTCATATTAACTCAAAATTAAGATAAATATACTTATCTGAGCTTTAAAAATATTTTCCAAAGAAATGAAGCTTTTTTAAAATAATTGGGCTGATTTAAAACTTTTTAGACTAAATTGAAAACTTTCTAAAATATTATGGGGTCAAAATGAGATTTTATAAAGTACAAGGACTAAAGTGAAATACAAAAATACGTTTATTTTCTTCTGAGGGGCGTTGTATTGTAACTTGTACATTGTACTAAAATAATTTTGTAAATTTATAAGATAAAAGTGAATTTCTTTAGTTATACGACCATTCTTCCTATTTTATTTTGGAAAGGATTTTAAGAGAAAAGTAAAGAAATTTGTTAGGATTACATTAAACTTTCTACTTCTATTTAAATTATTTATACTATTGATTCAAATTGTGAGTTTGAAGAATAACTTGTAACTATTTAATAGCATGAATGTTTTGTTTGAAAATTTTAAATCATCCTTTAAGTATTTCAAAAGTTTTAAAAAATAAATAATTTCTCTTACCTTTTTTTTCATATTCTTATTTCAAAATAAGAAATCACATGTTATTTGTAACATAAAGGCTTTCACACATGAATAATCATTTTCTCGTTCATTATATCGTTTTAATCATTCAAAAAACCCTAAACCCTCACCAGCTTGGATGCCAAAGAACCGTATTTGACGCTCTAAGTGTATGCTTTGTGAAAGTTAATCCCTAAATTACAACCTTAGGTCATTTTCGGACTGTATCCGCTTTGCCGGCCTTTGAGTGAGTTCTTAAAATATTGATGTTAACAAGTGATTACTTCGTAAAGAAACTTTGAGTTCTGAACTCTAACTAATAAAGTTCAAAATTCAAAATACAAGAAAATCTGATCTAGCTTTCAGTGGAAGTGGAACTATGTTTCCGTTACGAAATAATTTATCAAATTTTAGTATGAGTTTTGAACCTGTGCTATTCACTAGAGAGTTGTTTGCTGCCACAGTGGGATCTTAATTTAGCTAGACACAAAATAAAATATATCCTCACAGATCTAATCGACTTCATGGATCCTATCCATGTCCCTGCTCCTAAAGGATGGTAAGATAAATAAATCCAAACATTGTTTATAAGAATTGGTTACTTACATAATATTGCTTATTATGACGGGATAAAAGCATCAAAACCCCCGTACTATACTCCCTGTTGTACTTTGCCCCTTGAACTTTTTTTTTTTGCAATAAGCTTCCTGTACTATGAATAAATAAGCACTTTGCCCCCTGAGTCCAAATTCAACAGCAAGAAGTGTTGACACGTATTCAAATCCAATGGTGAAAAAGCTCAGGGGACAAAGTGCTTATTTATCCATAGTACAGGGGCTTGTTGCAAAAAAAAAAAAGTTAAGGGGGCAAATCGCTACACCCCCTATAGTATAGGGGGTTTGACGCTTTTATCCCTATTATGACCTAGTGAGGGTCTAAAATACTTGATCTACCGAAACGCATCCAACATTAATAAATTGTACATGTCCCAACCACCACTTAAAATTAATAAGCAACTTGCTTTTGTTCCATGTGGGCTTAGCCCCACCACAATATCATTGATTGAAAATGAAACCAACACCAATAAGGCTTCTTCTAGAATAATATTATATTGTAATAACGTATGCCTTAACCTAACTTTGTAAAAGCTTTCTTAGAATGTAAGGCAAACTAACTACTCACACTTTTAACCTAAACCAGATCATCCATCACCTAACTTCTCAAATAATTAATGATAAAAAAATAATAGATAAATCACATACATTTTAATTGGAAGCAGCTATCTAACAGAACAGAACACGAAAAATTGCTACGATCCTATTCCTCAATGTGGAAGCTTGTAACAGAAGCTCAGAATCTTAAGGCACTTTTGTCTTTACTTTATGCACTGAAATGATCCAAATATATATATATATATATATATATATATATATATATATATATATATATATATATGCAATTCATTGTGAAACTTTCCAACTGGTTAAGCATTACTGCTTTTTCCTAATTCCACCTCATTAATTTATACACTCGAGTCACCAATATATCAATAAATAGGATATGAAGCAAAAAAGCGAATAGCAGAACACAAGCTAAAAAAGATAATGAATTGCTCCACAAACTATCGAACTAAGGCCAAGAAAAGATAATGTTTGACAAAAATAATAATGTGAAAGGCAATTTTACCTCCACAAATTACAATCGAACAATATCCAAAGAATCAAATCCTTATATTTTTCTTTCAAAGAACATACAACAATATAACAGGATGAGGACAGTAAAAGAGACAACTTTATGCCCTTAAACCAACCCCATATCGCATCTATTATGTGAATCAAAGCAAAAAGAGAAAGAAAGCATCCATGCCAAACCCTTTTTCACTATACAACCGAATCACCAAAATAAGTTTCTTTTTCCCTTTTTATCTCACAAATTAGCTGTAAATCAAAGGCAAAAACAAAAGGGGTGATACCATTATATTTCTGAAACGACGGAAATTTGGTGTCAATGAGCTGTGCCTTTGGACCTCTTCTTGGCCTCACTGTAAAGGACCACTCCCATTATCGTGACCGCGAACCCCGCCATCCCCATCACCGTAACGGGATTCCTAAAGATCAACACAGACACAACGGCAGCCACCGCTGCCTTGGCATTCCCCAACACTTGCAGCGTCAACGCACTCGTGTGCTTCGTCACCAAAAAATTCGTTAAATTAACTAAATAAGCAACCGTGGCGTTCCCAATCAAGAGAAACACCATGAATCCATCTCCCCTGCTCTTCTCCAACGTGATCGCAAACACGTTCCCCTCGATGTACAATGTAAACGGTAACAAAATCATGGCAGCCATCGGAGCCATGTACAATAACAGATTCATGGAATGCAACTTCTCGCCTTCGGAACTCAACAACAACCCCTGAACCACGGACTTCAACGCCCTCCCCGCGGTCGAACCAATGCACATCAAGAATCCAAAAAGATGGAACAACGGCTCACTGTTGCTAGCCAAAACAATGCCCAAAACCACAGGCAACAACGCGCAATAAACCTCGGCCGACTCCTTCTTGCACGTAATCACAAAGGCGAAGATCGCGGTGAAGAACGGGGTCGTGGCCCCGATAGCCTGATTAAACGACACGGGCAAGTACCTCAACGAAGTGTTCCCGCACACGACGGAGAAACAGAAGATGACGCTGAGGGCGAGAATCTTGAAGAACTGGTTGCGGCTGTGTATCTGCTGAAAGGGCACTATCTCGAGCCATTTAATTGCGAAGAGACTATAAGAGGCGCAAGAGATCATGTGGAGCATGGTCAAGAAGATGGGGTACTTGTAGCCGTAGAAGCTGAGCAGGTACTTGTTGAGCAATAGGACACCGATGTTGGACAAGTACCAGGATGCAATGATGGATGCTGTAAGAATGGTGGGTGAGGGAGCGTATTGTTGGTGTCTGATTTCGGCGGTGGGCGTGACTGGAATGTCCAAGACTTGATCGTTGTTGTTGGGTTCGAGACGAGGGTTGCTGCCCCTTCTTGTTGTCCATGAATGTGCCTCCACCATTACACTCTCAAATATTAAAAATGCTGCTGCTTATGTGTGTATGTATTGTATAACTTAGTAAGTTGTTATTACACAAGTAGTAGTGTGTTTGTGTTTGGGGGAGATCTGGGATTGGGTGGGAGAAAGAATCAGTAGATAGGGTCTCTCTCTCTGTGCAGTGTGTGTTTTGGGCAATGAGAGAGAGAGTGAGTGATCAATAGATAGATAGCTAGATAGATCTGGGTCGTGAGATATTGAGATGTTGGATTTGGATGGAGGGTGGAGATCTAGATTTGTAGGGGATGGGGAAATGAAGGCCGTAGGATTGAGGAAATTAAATAGTAAGATGCATCATTCATTTACTCGTGGGTGGGGCCTATCAACTGTCGGTACAATTAAATTAACGTACTCTTTCGTGTAAATACTAATATTTATAGTATGTATGTACATCACTCTTGGTTGTGAATGTGATTGTTGTATGTATGTATGTGAAGTGATATGAATCCATCGTCTCTGTGCACCTTTTTGGTTATTTGATTTTTTATGGTAAGGATTTGAATAATTTAATAATGAATGTGTGAGGGAAGAACTGGGTGTTCCGGGGTCATAGATTTGGACCAATAAGACAGGTTCGCCTACATACTTTGATTTCCGTGCCATTATTTGTGGGCGAGAGATTCTTGGTACTTTATTTTTTTTTAAAAAGGGAAAATTACAGCTACACCCCCTTGAGGTTTGGTGTAATTATAGACACCACCCCTGAGGTTTGCAGAATTACACTCACCTCCACTGTAACTAACTTATGACATATAAAAGACAATAATGCCCTTCATTAATTTTGTTAGAGAATCTAAATTAATTACAAAAGGCTAATTAGTTTTTCTTTTTTCTTTTTGGTTTGATGAGCTCTCATTTTTTCTCTTCCTTTTTTTCTTTTAGTTTTGTATTAAATTTGATACTAAAATATTATTAAATTTGCAAATCAAGAAACCTATGTTTGCTTCATTCTTTTGTGCATTTTTTATTGAGATGAATGAGGAGTTCTAAGCATATTGTATTCTTTCATCTTATATTATTAGAAGAAACTATAATTAGTAAACATTAAAATAATATAATGATTTTTTAGACATTTATAACTAAATTTAAATAAATGAATTAATTAAATAGATGTGTGTTTCTTTTTTAAAAAATACACTTTTTATTTTTAGTATTTTTAAGAATATAATTTTTATGTTTATATTTATAAAGGTATTTGTAGAATTTTAAAAAAATACTATTTACTTTATATAATAAAACCTACTCAAACTTTGTATGATATCAATTGAAATGGAACAAGGGTAAAATTGGAAGTTTTCATCCATATATTCAATAGAGGGGCTTTATTGTAAGGTTGATGCAAACCTCAGGGGTGGTCTCTGTAATTTTTCAAACCTCAGGGGTGGTATCTGTAATTACACCAAACCTCAGGGGGTGTAGTCGTAATTATCCCTAAAAATAATAAAGAACACTATCTTGTTATGTGGCATAGTGCACTATCCGATATTTATTACATTCTTAATCTTGAGATTTTAGTTTATGAAAATCAATAAGAAAACTATTTGAGTTTTATTTTCTGTTTGATCCCACTTTTATTGAGACCAAAATATTATATGATGTTGAATACGACCCTTTGGGTCAAACACTATTCATGTATCTTTCATTTAATACATTCATTTCATTCGAAACGAAAAAAATGGTGTCCTTTATTGATTGGCGAGCTTGAGCTATTAGTTTCAGGTTCAAGAACAAAGTAAGTCCACCGTCGAGAAATCTGAAATTCATGTCTAAACGATCTCACCATCTGGACTAATCACCGAAAACAGCTCCTTACCCGACCTAGTTAAGGAGGGATCTCTCACGAGGAGTCACGCAACAACACGATCCCCTGCTTTGAGCAGATGCACCATACTTGGCTAATTTGGGAACCTACACATCAAGAACAATACAACACGTCTTCTTGGGAAACACAAAAAAGGGCCATAAATTCCAAAAAAGGGGCAGAACAAGTTCGAGAAAAGGCATCATTTTCAAGTAAAACACATTGGAAGCAAAGACAATATCGACGGGCATTTTGCACGAGTGGAACCAACCACAAAGGAGGAAAACCCCTACCCTCCGGGGTCTAACAAAGATAAAAGATGTGAGCCACTTTTACACACTGCTTAACCAATTGCGCCCGGCCTCATTTAACCTTGAGATATATTTCGGGACTAGCACTTGAGGTCAGGATTAGATGCATTGATCTAAATGAGATGGTACTATGGATGAGATAAAATTATTTTGCATACCCTAACTTGGCACGATTTTCATTTCATACCTTAATTTGACACTCATTAATTTGCATACCGTAAGTTGAACATTTTCTTTACATTGGGTACTTCGACGCCAAAAATGTACGTACAATTGATGTGAAATATGGTCAGGTGTAAGGTTGGTATCGGTCTAAATTGGTCTAAATCTCCAAATATGGGTTCATTGGATGGCACCTTGTACTTTTTCGGGGCCGAAGTACCCATTGTGAATAAAGTGTTCAACTTATGGTATGTAAATTGATGAGTGTCAAATTAAGGTAAGGAAATAAAATCGTGTCAAGTTATGGTATGAAAAAATGATATTTCCCCTACTACGGATGGCACGCGCATTAGTAAGCATGTATAATCGTATCGAAGTCGTATGTGGGAACATCCTAAAAATTTCTAAGAATACCGAAGGACATAAAAGAATCCAATAGGGAAGGCGAGGCACATAAAGACCATCAATTACCTACGAGAGTTACCACAACGAGACAACTAGAAGAAGACCGACAAGACAACTAGAAGAAGACCGACAAGAGGAAGAGAAGACTTTGTAAACCAACCCCATGGGGACCTATAAGCCTTACTTAACTAGAACAGAGAAGCAGACCCCCTCGGGTCTCGTCCACCTTGATATGGGTATATATGTACTCTTATAACATGTTCATTTACTTAAATTTAAGCTTCTTTGTGTGCACTTTGAGTCATTTTGTGTTTGTTTTCATATTTTGTAAGTTTAGGATAGAGTTAAGCAAAAAAGAAGCAATGAAGAGCGAACTCTGAGAGTTTTAGGGAGTTGTATGGGACGAACTAGGACATGCACCATACATTATTGAAAATCCACAGATGTCTTCAAACTCAAAAAGCGTATAACAGTCACGCCAATTTGAAGAATATATTATAGACAAAAATGTGAAGTCACAAAAAGCTGCAAGAGCCTCAGTGTTGACTATGATATGCCTCGAAGGGATTAGCACTAACAACTCTCTTGCATAGCGTGACCACGCTACCAGAAAGAAAATTTGACCTAGCCAATGTCCGTAGAGCTCTAACAACGTTGGTCCCTAGCGTGCCCATGCTACTTACAAAACATTGCCAAAAATTGCTAGAATCTTGCAGAATCATTCAAAATTTGAGTTTAGCAAGGAAACTACCTCTTGGATTTATCTTGTGCATGAATTTAGCCTCCAAAACAACTATAAAAAGTCATATAAATCTTACAGTTCGTGACCAAGTCATGTAAATTAATTAGAATATATTAGGCTAAGGAAGGCTCAATATGTTCTATAACTTTTCTATCTTTAGATTCTTAATTTTAGATTAGTTTGTTTATTTTATTTGTCAAAGCTTTTGAAAAGTGTTCTTAAACCTATGCTAGACTCAATATCGTTGCTCAGAGTTCATAGAAGTAGTTGGAAGATGGACCTTTATTCTATGAATTTTTACTATTTTTATTTATGTTAATTTGAGTTTATTATTTATGGTATTGTCTTGATATCAATGCTTTTATTTGATTTCCTACCACATGAATGACTCGACAATTCATGCATTAATTGTTATGCTATATGTATAGTCGTACATCATTCTTTTACGTTGTTTGGCCTGACAATCCAAACATGGTTCTTTGATTGCATTGACGAGGTAATTCATTGATTTGTCGAGCGTATTACGTTAGTTTCAATACCCATAAGTCCAAGGAGGCTAGTTTGTCCTATTTGTAGGACCGGTGCATTCGGTTGCCATGAACCTCATATGATTCATGGAGGTTGCTAATTGATATGTCTTATATGCTAGTTTCCACTAGGTAATAATGACGTTTTGGTGACATAACCAGTCTACCTAAAACAACATAAAGAATTGTCACAATAAATATTAACTCAATGATGCATGATAATTATATTAAGAATGATTAGATGTGTTTTTCATGAGTAGTGATCCAGTCTTCGATGAAACTTGAATTCTGAACAATAGTTCATCTCCTCTGAGTTCCTTTTTTTTCTTCAAATACTTCCTGTTTATTGGTTATAAATCAAAATATCTCAAAGTCAAAAACCCCAGGCTAAGCCTTATACAAATTTTTCCAAGCATCATCAATGCCAACCTGCAAAACCCTTTAGCCTACCTAAATACTCTCTTAAATGATAAGTGCACATGTTGTGCCACTCTAGCATGGGCGATCTGGCCATCTCATAGCCGCCTTGTGTTTTAACAAATACCCTACTCTCCACACAATGTTATGGGTCTATACCAAGCTCAAGCCCAGTATAATAAGACTCTACACCCTGAGACGAAGCGACACACGACAACTAGATTCGATCATACCTTGTTTTGGTTCCACCACTACCGAGATATATCCAACTAAACATTGGCGGGTCATTTATTGACAATAAGGACCTTGGGGGATCTTAAGGATTAAGGATAGCCACAAAAACTGTGGAGGCTTTTTCAACATCTATAGGGATTTCGACAAATAATCTTGTTGGATTTTGGGCAGTTCATGAAGGACTGCACATTGCATCTCATATGCATTTTAACCCCCCCCCCCCCCCCCTACTAATTCACACTGGCTCACTCTTTCTTCTACATTACCTGAGCAGTACCCAAGACCCTCTCGTCCACCTCGTGGGTATGATTTAGGAGACATCGACGATGCTTATGAGCTTTAGAATTGTAATGGAGACATTTGTCTATGGGGAGTTAAACGTGGTCTTGGCAAATCTTGAAACGACATGTACCCCGATGTACTAGGGACATGCCACCTTTGGCAACTTGCATGCTTCAAATATTCTCCTCTACTAGGACTCTAGCCAAATTAACTTGAACCACTTTTGTAGTATGATATATGTGAGTAGTAGTTACTCGTTACACCCTGTTCTCGTGCTAAAACTACACGTTTACTTTAATCTATAAGATAATACTTACTTAAAAAACTCACAATTCTTGGTGTGGGTCATGTGCTTCCAAAATAAAATAAAAATCACTTCTTACGTGAATAGTAATTGAAAAATCTCAACAATAGAATTCGTTAAGTTGTTGATTTATTTTCCCTTATAGTTGATGATGTGGTATACCGTATATGTATCACTTGCGTTTCTTCAAAAAAAGTCTTAGCGAAAAAAATGTTGGTAAAAAAGTTTGAACTTAAAATAAACTTAACGCATGATAGTTATGAACCAGATTAATTTTATAAACTTCGAAATACAGGAGTTGATGTTCATAAATAATGTTTTATTTGTTTTTAATTGCACACCAGTTAGTAATTTTCATTTGGTTAGATAAACATTTTTTTTTCCCTCTTCTCTTAATTAAATCTACATTATTTACATTCTTTCGTCTCAGATGTATTATTAGCACTTGTAAACTCTAAAATATATTAAATGAAGTTGACATTCTATTTCTAAAATTAAAATACTTTTGATCCAAGAATTTGTCATAAAAGAACTCCAACGAAAGTTTCAAAATAAAATATTAATCAATTTTATTAAAAAGTAATTATCATATAATTTTATCACATTGCTTATATTTTGAAAGTGTAAGTATACTTGTTACAAAAGTCACTTAGTTATAATGTTAAGGAAAGAAACTGTTTAAACTCCTTGACCGTTTTGTCCTTATTTTTTCTTGATAACCAAACGGGGCCTTAAGTGTGAGCCTCGTGCCTCGATTTTGGCATCAAATCTTCTTCCCACCATCTCTTCTTTCACAAAAGCACCACTGCTGCTGCCGCCAATTCCCGTTGGAAGCGATTGAAGCAAACAGCCAAGGTAAACTGTTCGATAAAATACCTCACAGGGAGGGACTGTTGATTTGCTGTTTTGCAACTTCAAAGTAAGCATAATTATTTATACCCTTGCAATGTTATATCTTTCACTGTTGACTGCCTTAACTAAAACATAATTTTTCTTTAAGTTTGGAGCCAAATGAACTTTTTTCGTATCTTCTGTTATCGTAATTTGTAACGGTGAGTTAAGTAAATTAATAATTCAACTCCTTTGTTATTTTGTGAATTAGTTGGTTTTAGATCAGGTGTGGCTCTATTGTTTTCGAGAATTCACAACTTTCCGTTCGAGTGTACTTTTAATACATTGGATGTGTGTACTATGACAATCAAATGAATTGATTACAAGCAATGATATTCGACTGTTTTACTGCAATTTATTTATTGGAATCGAACAACTGTCCTATACGAGAATTTGAGGAAAGAAAATATTTATGACTTCTTTGTTACATGTTATGACATGCATAGGTTTGTTTGTATACCTGTTGCAGTTGATATTGTAAAATGGCAAAGCAGCCCCAATCTTTTTTCCTTGAAGAATGGTTGCGGAGCATCAGCAACAAGAGTGGTCCAATACATTCTTCTTCATCGTTATCTGCTCAGGCAATAATCCAAGCTTGGGCGGATCTTAGAAGCTCTATTCAACATCACTCCTTCCACAGTCATCACATCCAAGCTTTAAAGATCCTTGTCACCTCTCAAGCTTCCCTTTATGTCGCAGATCCTCAAGCGAAGCTTCTACTCTCAATTCTATCTTCGGAACATCTCTCTCTTCCGCTGGAGTCTTATCCTTTGTTCCTTAGGCTTCTATATATCTGGGTGAGGAAAGCAAGACAATCTTCTCCGCTTGTTGATTCTGCTATCGACACCCTCTTGCACCTGTTCTCCAAGCAATCTCATTCTGATCAAAGCTCTCCTTTCTTTTCTGAAGGGATTCTTCTTCTGGGCGCACTCTCCTTGCAATCTTCTGCATCCGAGAAATCCAAAACGGCCTGCTTGGAGTTGCTTTCTAAGCTACTGGAAGATGAACTTAGATACATATTCTTGTCCGATGAACTAGCTTCCAATGCTCTTGCTGGAGCTGGTTACGCTCTCTCTTCTTCTGTGAGCATATATTTTGAAAGAATTCTTGATAATTTGCTCAGTGTTTGGGGTCAAGAAGGTGGCCCCTCTGGCAGTGTTTCTCAAGGCCTCATGCTACTGCATTTGATTGAATGGGTTCTCTCCAATTCTTTGAATTCTCGTTCAATAGATAAAATTGATCGTGTAAGTGGGCTTTTGGAAAAAGTGAAACCAACTCATTCGTCCCTTGCTATAGTCATGTCTGCAGCTGGTGCCCTGAGGGCTGTCAATAGATCTGCATCAAGTACTTTTTTGCATCTCAAACATTCTGCTGAGGAATGCATTGCGATTGTGACAAGAGATTTAGTTTCCAGAACTGAAGAGTTTGGTGGCAATGACCCTAGGCTTAATCTTCTTTTGCAGTGCACAGCACTAGCTTTATCTCGAGCAGGTTCTGTCTCCTTCCGGGAATCTCTGCATGTTTCCCTTGCTTTAGCATTGTTGACCGAAATATTCCCTTTGCAGCGCATATATAATAGAGTTCTTAACTTTCCTGAAGAAAATAGGTTAGGCGTCCTTGATGAGATCAAACAACATCTGGATACTGTCATTTTCAAGGAGGCAGGGTCAGTAACTGGTGTTTTCTGCAATCAGTATGCCTCAGCCAATGAAGACAGCAGGAGTATAGTAGAGAATCTCATTTGGAATTACTGTCAGGACGTTTACATGTGGCATCGCCAGGCAAAGCTGGTTCT
Organism: Misopates orontium; assembly: GCA_946800315.1. Lineage (NCBI taxonomy): Eukaryota > Viridiplantae > Streptophyta > Magnoliopsida > Lamiales > Plantaginaceae > Misopates > Misopates orontium. The sequence continues at coordinate 26,283,847 of OX326946.1, forward strand.
TCTTGAAAGGGGGGATGATATAATAAAGGAGTTAGAGAAAATTGTTGAATCTGCTTTCCTTATGGTTGTGGTTTTTGCATTGGGAGTAACAAAACACAAGATAGACTCGACAACGGACCAAGAAAGTAGAATACAGAGCTCCGTGAGAGTATTGACTTCATTCTCTTGTATGGAGTATTTCCGTCGGATGCGATTGCCTGAGTACATGGATACAATTAGAGCTGTTATTGTAAGTGTTCAGGAGAATGAGTCAGCATGTATCTCATTTGTAGAATCTTTACCTTCCTATGATGATTTAATCAACAATCATGGTATTAACTTTGATCTGTCTCATTTTGCTTTATTACCAGCCATAGGGGGAGATTTCCCAGAAAGATCTAACACTTGTCTTGCAGGTTCTTTCAACTTGCCGAAAGGGGGCTATCTGTGGTCCATGGATGAGGTACAGACCGCTCGTATCATATTTTATATGCGAGTGATTCCAACTTGCGTTGAAAGATTGCCAGCTTCTGTTTTTAAGAAGGTTGTGGCTCCAACAATGTTCCTGTATCCTCAATTGAGCTTGTGATTTTGAATCCTGGATGTGTAGCATTCATTCACTTATTTTAATGAATATCCTTTACTATTTCCTCTAATTAGATATATGGGACATCCCAATAGCAAGGTTGCCAGATATTCACATTCGATGTTCGTAGCATTCATATCTTCTGGAAAAGATCCTACTCCAGATGAAAGAGTTGTACTGAAAGAGCAACTTGTTTTTTATTACTTAGAGAGATCGATGGAGGTATCGGTATCTATTTTTAACTCTAGCCAATTAGTTTAAGTTGCTTTTTTGTCAATTGAATAGCAATAAAATACAGGGTTATCCTGAAATTACACCCTTTGACGGAATAGCTTCTGGAGTTGCTGCGATTGTTAGACATCTTCCTGCGGGAAGTCCATCAATATTTTACTGCATCCATGGCCTAGTTGAAAAAGCTAAAAGCCTATGCAGCATGGTAAGTAGTATGGAAACTGATGTTTGGAAGAACTGGGACGGAGAGTTAGAGCCTTCCAAGAAGTTGCTCGATTTGCTTGTACGGCTACTCTTCTTAGTGGATATACAGGTAGACAAACTTCTTCCTATGATAAGTTCTACCTTCTATCTAATCCTGCAAAAGATAAATTAATTTGTTTCTTGTGTTTGTTAATTTTTTCCATGCTTTATTTTCTTCCAATTATGTGATTTTGGACCAGATGTGTATCCTACTCAGTGTGTGGCTGTGACTGAGATTAGTACCTTGGAGGGAAAATAGACCTTTCTACATTTAATACCAAGTGTCCATTTGTTAGTTTTATCTTGTCTATACCAGTGTACAAAGGTTGTAATAATTGCTTGCCTGTTGCAGGTTCTACCGAGGTTAATGAAGTTATTGGCTGAGCTGATTGTTCAACTACCCCATAGTGGCCAAAATATGCTTCTCAATCAGTTATATCAACAGATAGCAGAATCTGATGATGTTACACGGAAACCTGCACTGATTTCATGGCTTCAGTCTCTTTCTTACCTTTGTTCTAACGGTCCCGACACAGGAGAACCCCAATTGGTTGGAGAAACAGCATCTGCCAGGGCTATAGGCTCAGTAAGCTTGAACAGAATTGATGCACGGCTCTAGTCCTCGTGGTGTCATATTTAGACAATTTCGTACTATAAAGTTATCTTCTGTCCTATTTTGAATCAAATCCTTCTGATGTATGTATGCAAATCATTCTTATAGAAAATATATGGTGGTAGAGATTCGAAAGATTTGCAAATATTTGGGTAGGTTTACTTCAGTGCTAATTATGGCATAAAAAGGAGTTGCCGCTACTCTACATGCAAACTATATTCAGTTAGACTTGGTGGTGGTATGTACAAAGATTAATTAGAACAAACTTTTGGTTCCTGTGTTGACGCAGATTTTGGGTGTCAATTACCTTTATATCGTTAATAATGAGGCTCCTAGACAATTTTATGAGAGAAAAATAGATGGATCTGAGTTAGGCTTTGGTCCTATTCCCCAATTTTCCATGTCATTTGTCCAAAGATTTGATGAAGTGGATTATTCAATATAATTGTATCCTTAAAGGCATTTGAAAAATTACTATATGAATGAATATCTGGGTTATATCCTTATGAAAAACAGACTGTTTTATGCTGCTTGATACACTATGTGTGAACCCTCTGCATGAACTTCCAGAAAATACTAGGAATGGACCTGGAGCTCCAGTTTCTGGTACATACCGGGATTTCGTGGGCTTTTGATTTCAGTGTTTAACTCGTGGGCGATGAGAGAGAAGTCTTGCTGATTGTACCACTTGGATTAAAATTTTCTTCTTGCTATGCTCCTTAATGACTCTGCTGGAGCGTACAAAAACATGACAATGCCAGTCTATAAGACAATTATTTGTAGAAAGTACCTTTTTTAAGGTATTGGAATAATCAAGCTATTTGAGTCCAATTAGCTTAATGTTATTTGCATTTATTTAATATTTGTAATTTCAAATTAACCAGGATGCTTATATATGAATTTAGTATCTTATAAGTTTATCTCTCTTTAACCTAAATTTTCTGGAGTCATTGTTCTAATTCCTTATCGAGCAAAAACTATAACCGTGGTCTTCTCAAACGGGACGTTCACACGACAAAACTGGATAAAGGTCGTTATGCCAGATTGTGTGTCCACATCGATACCGCCAAACCACTACCAAAGGCTGTCCATTTCAATAATTACACACAAAATATTGTATATGAGCTAAAAGGCAGTTTTTGTTTCAAGTGTGGCATGATAGGACACTTCCAAGCCGAGTGCCCAACAAAGAATGGTGGTGACAACACAAACCCCGGAGAAAAGGAGAAAGCACCGGACAAAGAGGTACATCGAGAAACACAAAAAGAACAAGAAATTGGCTAGACGATATATTCTCGACGACCAAGGAAAAATCCGGCATCGGAAAAAGTGATGGAGAAGATCAGAAAAAGTGGAATAATAGTGACGCCGGAGCCGACAACGGATCACACAACGGCGACAGCGGCCGGAAGTCACAAAACAACAGCGGTGGTAGCAGCGACAGTGGAGGCTGACCGGAGCAAACCCAAACCGAGCCCACCAAACCCAAAAATAACCCACATTATAAAAAAACCCAAACCAAATTATTAACCAAGCCCAAGCCGTTCCACAGCCACCAACTAATACAAGCCCAAATCTGGTAAGCCCAACACAAACCCTAAATACTACGACACAACCTAATGTTAATCCCCAAGAGCCCAACCTAATAACCAACCTAACATTAATCCAATACCCACAAACCCAAAATAAAATAAAAATAAAAAAAGATCAATCCACTCTGCGCCCAGCCCAAACACCGTACACACAGCCCACCTAACCCAAGCACAACACGTCAACTGCTCGCCCACCACAACACCTGTGCGCCGCCTAACACATAATCCCCATCCTCACCAACAACCAATAGGAAGCGTGGTGTATGATAACAGTCGTGCACCAACCGCACTAAATCCGCCCCCACCTGCAATCACCCATCCTCCGTCTGACCGAGCCCACGCCGCTGCTCACTCCCTGACAAGACCGTCGCCACCACCCCCACGTGATCACTGAAACGCCCCCTCCTCCCGAAGCATATCCACACCCACCTATAGATTAATCACCACTTCCCACACCTCCAAGCCCGCTCGAATCAGTCGCCGTTTTTAAGCCCCCTCCACCTCCACCGCCGGCGAACCACCACCACAATAATGCCAAGTAACTTACCTACTCAAAGCCGACAAAAACCTCCGCCACAACCAGTATCTCCGGCGAGGATGGCATCCGACGCCAGAACAAGCCGCCGCCGCTTTCCCCTACCCCCACCTCTTCTTCCGTCGTCCACCGCCTTCAATTCACAACCAATCGGTGACGATGAACCCAACACCCACCCAACATCACTGTTCAATCCACTCACCGGAAACCCACAGTCGAATGGCCTTCTCCACCTCCCGTCAACAATTGCAACCTCTACCCGCCGACCAAACCCCGAACCCAATTCAGAGTCACTCCCAAATCACTCAAACCAGCCAAATAATTACCAACCTAAACTCCTTACCACATCAGGACCGTTTTCCTTCACTGCAGCAGCACCTAACCCCTCACCTTACCCTACACTTGCGGTTTACGCCCACAACAGTGGTCATAGATCTACACAGTCACTTCAATTCCCTACCCGCCTCACATGACATATTTTACCAGGTTATAATGACACAGCGTAACAAGAGAACTGTAGATATCATTGACGACGATACCGTACAGAAAAGGTCTAGAGAATCAATTGCTGAACCACATAGTTGGAACACAGACCAGTTGCTCCTCGAGTCATTTATCAATGACACAGATCTTAGCATGGAATTGTAGGGGAGCGGGACGAGAGGACTTCGCAGCAGAACTCAGGGATTTGATGCAGGAGAACCACCCTTTGATTGTTGTAGTAATGGAAACCAGACTAGGTACTAGAAGATCAACCAAGATAATCAGGAGACAACCCTTTGACGCATACCACATTGTTCCCGCAACAAGGTTAGCTGGAGGCATTTGGCTTTTGTGGCACAGCCACCAAATCACATTGAATTCGATAGCAGAATCAAGCAGGACAATCCACATGGATATTCACATAACAGCAACGGCAGAACAATTCTTCATGTCAACAGTGTATAATCTACCGCAACCACCATTGCAGGAGCAGGTATGGGCGGAACTCAAGCACTTGGCTAATACAATTTTGTCTAGTTGGTTAGTTCTCGGTGACTTCAATAATATCTTGTTAGATAATGAAAAATCCGGTGGTAGACCTAAATCTAATGCAGTCATGTCACGTTTCTCAAATTATATGCATATTTGTGGATTACTGGACTTGGGTTATATAGGAAATCCATTCACATGGTCTAGTCGTAGTTTTGGTAGACACTTTGTTCAGGAGCGCCTTGACCGTTTCTTCTCTAATACCAGTTGGATCCAGTCTGATCCTAGCACAACTGTCACCCACCTTGTTTCTCAAGTCTAATCACTCGCCTATAATTCTTAATACGAATCCCAACGTCCGTCGCCCACCACGACCTTTCAGATACAAAAATGCCTGGGATCTTCACTTTCCCCCCTTTAGTTTATGATACCTGGCACAATTTCAATAAAACTCACGAACATCAAATGTTCGCAGCACAATGTCAGCAATTTGGCAAGATAGCACAACGCTGGAAATCAAAATTCTATGGCTCGCTAGATAACCAAATTGCTAATGCCCGCAACATGCTAGGCCAATCGCAGAACAATCTAAACCCGGACGCTAACGAGGGGGTCTTTCGAAGAGGGATACAAACCATTAGTGACACCATATTGCTACTCCTCCCTCCAGCAATATATTTTTAAAGCATGATATGACACTTTCTCAAACTCAGAGTTCTACGTCCACTCTCTTTGATGCATCCACTGATATTATGCTTCCATCAGGGTCAGTAGGTTACAATAACTGTGGATTCAAGTCATACACACAACATTGAATGACGAGATTTTGAAGCATTAGGGAATGAAGAAATGTTCAATTATCTCTTCAATATACGAAATTCACAATTTTGCTATTGGTTTGACCTCCTGAGAGGGCAGATAGTTTTGAGAGTCCAATCATTTGAGATATTGGGACAAGCTTTGGCAAAACTTAAGATACTTAGGATGTGATTTACTTAAAATTGAACGAGTGTAACTATTACTAAGGAATCTCGTATCACACAAGCTACTCATACACAACTTCATTTGTTAACTCAAATAGATTCTTTAGCCAATTTAATGCCCTCCCTTTCAAACCCTCTCGATCTAACCAACTTTACCTATCAACACCACAACCAATCCATCGCAAAAAATAATCAGCTATGTAAATATCACATATTTGAAACACCTACTTCTTTACTATGTCCATCCCATGGACCTAAAGATCGCCATGTTATGTTTCGCTTAATATCGATGAATGTGATCAAGAAATAAATGTATACTAGAAGTATGTAAAATATCCATCTTTCAGAATTCTCTGTCGTCAAAACTTAAGACTCGAGATTCTTTTAATTGTTAAGAAAGTGATTGTCGATGAGTGCCTTCATTAATTAGTTCTATGAATTAAAAAATTTAAAGCTTTTCTCAAAATTACACATACCAACCTGAGGCGGTTGTTTTTCGTATGCTGACTAAACACTCTGCGGCCAAATCACTCTCGAGTCTAGAATCAACTTTGGGTTCAAGAAACCTGCACTCGAATACTACATGTGAGTCTAGCCAGTGGCCCCGGCATAGGCACTCTGATGCTTAAGTCAGTAAATGGTCCAAAAGTCACTAACAGTCGAAAACGATCTTAATCGGGAAAATGATCTTAATTAAGAAAACGATCGAAGGATCGTATCTCAGGAAACACTCAACGGTCTGATGATTGGAGCCGCTGATGGGTAAAAACAATTGAACGCTCGAAGTCTCAATATCTCAGTAAAAAATAGCGTACGTTTTATGAGTCTGATATGGGTGTATTTATAGGAGTGACCTTCTCGATTATTTGGGATTCGGTCGCATATTATTTGGGGTGCACGTGTCACTTAATACGAGAATTTTGGGATATGTCGTGTCGTGATCAGAGTGCGGGTTGACCATAATTGGATGGTCAAAAATAAAAGATGGTCTAACGGTCGAGTTGGTCTTGAAGGGAACTAATCACAAACGTTCGCTCTTGAAGGTTAAGACCGTTAATGGTCTTAAATTACAAAAAACGGTCTTATCTCCTAATGATGAAGGTCTATTTTAAACCTCGATCCAACGTGATCCAGCGTGTCACTTCCTTACTATGTGTCCTCGTGTTACATTGCCATGTGTAAGGCCCAAAATATGGTACATCATAAGTTCCCTCACTTCGGAGTGCGTTGTCCAAAGGACAACGGACTTCGAAGTAGAAATATTATTTTAATAAGGTGCCCTGGCATATAATCTAAACATTTAAGGGTATTCCCATCCTTTTGGAGTTTGAAGAACCATTCCGCCAATGTCCTAAACATGATTGGGGTGCTTCAAAAACTTTCAAGAGTTCGGGGATTTTTTTTGCAATTTTTGAAGAACATTAGGATCTTTTTGAAACTTTATGTAGAGTTATGGATCTTGTCGCAATATCTACATGACTGAGGGACCTTCATGCAATTGTTGGAGAAGGATTAGACCGTTGCATTTAACGGTCATTGTTTCAATTTTTTCAATATTTTCTTAATGGTCTTAATCGGCCATTTTGGCATACATATTTTGACCGTTGACAAACAGTCGATTTTGCGATTTCCAATGGCCTTTTTGCAATTTTCCCTACCCATTTTCTATAAATAGCCCTCACTTTCCACCATATGCGGCAGACAACTCCGACGAGAATGGTCGAACTTCGACCAATTTTGTAAAAACGGTTGAAAAATTCAAAATCCAATCCTCTTTTTGGGTAGATGAATAAAGTGTCTTATTAGTAGCAAGAAAGTGTCCCATTAGCCTTAAAGAAACTGTCGCAACAGCTTACACAACGTGTCACGACAGCTTCCAAGAAAGTGTCCATTAGCCTTAAAGAAACTGTCGCAACAGCTTACACAAAGTGTCACGGCAGCTTCCAAGAAAGTGTCCCATTAGCTTTAAAGAAATTGTCGCAACAGTAAGACTAAGTGTCGCGGTAGCTTCCATGGAAGTGTCCTGACTACTCAAAAAGTGTCGCGACAGCTCAAAAAACCCTCCTTAAAGCTGGTAATGATCCAAAAAACTTTACTTTTAATTCCTAGTACTTCAATTTTGTCCAATAATGTTCGGTATCCATAAAAAACGGTCTAAACATGCTGATAATAACATTGATATACCATTGCACGTTTATTTTGCTAAAGATGCTCAAAATAGGCCAAAAATTAACAATACAACTCGGTCTTGTTGAGACTATCCTTGAGCTTATTCTGTGTCGTTTCAAATTCATCAAAAAGTTAGTTGATGCCAACCCGAAACGATCTTATAATGCTGGAATTACACCAAAACTTTTGAATTCTTGCAATAAAAATTGTCCAACTGAGATGCTTCAAATGAGTCCGAAAACATTCTCAATAACGGTAGAAATTGTGTTAAAAATTTTGTTAACACTCAAGCCATTATCTAACTTGTCATAATTTGCATGCTTGTTGTAGGAACGTGAGCGATATATCTTAAATTCAACATTGTCTGGGGCCTACTTGATCAGCTTTTCCGACTGATTCTCAAGTAAGTTATCCTTGGAATTATTTGTCAAATGGTCGATATTTTTTATTTTTATTAAGTAGCTTCTTATTATAATCTTCTTTTCTCTTTAGTTGTGAACGACGGCGGGCTAGCGACAATCTCGAGGTCAAGATTGGTTAAACAGCAATTTCAGAGAAGTCAGGGGTATACGGAATTGTGCTTATATCCCCCGAGAGCGTAGTTACAAGAGTAACCAGAATTAGGTTTGCGTTCAAGAAACCTGCACTCAAATACTGCACGTGAGTCTAGCCGGTGGCCCCGACGTAGGCAGTCCGATGCTTAATTTAGTAAACGGTCCAAAAGTCACTAACAGTCAAAAACAATCTTAATCAGGAAAATGATCTTAATTAAGAAAACAGTCGAAGGATCGTAACTTAGGAAGCACTCAACGGTCTGATGATCGGAGCCGCTGAGGGGTAAAAACGATCGAACTCTCGAAGTCTCAATATCTCAGTCAAAAATAACGTACCTTTTATGAGTCTGATATGGTGTATTTATAGGAGTGACCTTACCGATTATTCAGGATTCGGTCGCAGATTTGTCGGGGAGCACGTGTCACTTAATACGAGAATTCTGGGATATGCCGCGTCGAGAGCGGATTGCGGGTTGACCATAATTAGATGGTCGAAAATAAAAGATGGTCGAACGGTTGAGTTGGTCTTGAAGGGAACCTCTGATCACAAACGTTTGCACTTGAAGGTTAAGACCGTTATTGGTCTTAAACAACGAAAACGGTCTTATCTCGTAATGATGAAGGTCTATTTGATTTAAACCTCGATCCAACGTGATCCCACGTACCACTTACTTGCTATGTATCCTCGTGTAACATTGCCATGTGTAAGGCCCAAAATATTCTACATCACAACCCAATCACCATACCAATATTCATTTTTTTTTTTTGAGAAAAATATGACAAAGTTGATTCAGATAATGCTTTTAAAAATGGAAAATCTGACCAAGTACTAGTCCTTTTACTTTGCCAGTGTTACTAAATGGAACAAAACATGGTACTTGGAGACTTTGTGGGCATGAAATTCAGCTACAGTTGAAGATCATTTTTAAAATCTTACCATGAACGGTTTACAAGATGAACTACACGAGGCTAGAGTTTTTGCAAAATTAGACTTGTGAGTCCCGTAACATCATACACAGTGGCAATAGAAGATGTACATAAGATAATATTTCAAACTTGTGATGATCACTATGAATGAAGATTTTAAAGAAGTATGAGAAAGAGTGAAAGGAGTGAAGAGGTTGAGAAAAAAAAAGGTTTAGAAATGAAATAGGCTGAAAGTCTCTGAGAAAAAGTGGAAAGATCAAGTACACCAAACTCATGACAAACAATAAAGTTTGAGGTGTAACTTAAAAAAAAAAATTATGAGATTCATAAGAAAAGTTGACAGAGAGAGAGAGAGAATTAATGTGAAAGCAAATCAGTTAGGTTGAGTGAAAATAAGTGAAAGAAAGAAAATAAAGGGAGGAAATACAAAATAAACAGTAAAGTCTGTGGATAATTGAATTCTTCTAACTTTGTATTATCCTTATCCTTTATCATTTCATTAGCCTAAAATTACAAGCTTATAAGTTCTAAGTGATCTTTGATGAATCTTTTCTATATGCAATCTAATGGAGAGACAATGTGAACATTAAGGGATAAGATGAGGTGATCGATTTTAGTGGAATTTGTTTCTATGAACTCATTCAAGTAGTTCACTTCAATTTGCATTTGAAAATTGTCCACACCATTGAGCACAGTGAAATTTGCTTGTGATTAGTTGATTAACTTTTGATGATAGGTCTTGTGCATTTGATTGCTCTAATTCATCGTATCAATATCATTATCATTTTGATTGTGAGATCTTCTAAAGAAAGTTTTTACTATAATCATGAAGTCTTGTGAACCAGTTTGTGTCCATTGTGTCTTTCATTTTTGTTCTTTTTCTTAAAGGCGAGCAATGGTAAGTTTGGAGGTGACGATAAAGCAAATATTCTAGAATCAGAGTCAACAAGGAATATACCTTTTGGGGAGATTTGGTGAACGAAGATAACTCCTCAAAATCAATGGATTGATGCGCTCGTCGGGTCGTCATGCCGAGCGCCGTAGTAACTTACAAGACAAAGTCAAGAGTTGTAGTGAAGATTGAAACATGCAGCGTACTATAGGTCTTTTGTTATTTTGATAGGAGAGAGAATATTTTGTGTGAGTTGTTCATTATTTTAGCGTTTATTGTTGTCACAACCTTTTTCGTTTTTAAGTATACTATAGGAGGGAAGAGGCAGTTGAAAAAGCAAAAAGTTGTAGACAAGCTTTGTATGCTCTTGGTCCTCCTATTCGGCTGTAATATTTACATTGTTGTGAAATGGTAGTGGTGTTCAAGACCCGCCCAACCCGCCAAAATCCGACCCGCCAAACCCGTACCCGCATGGTTTAGTTTTTAACTCAACCTGCTCGGGTTGAAAATTTGGTAACCCGCAAATTTTGGGTATGGTCACATTTTTAGTGACAACCCGTCCGAACCCGCCCGCGTACACCCGTAGTTTATATATTTGTAGAGGAATGAGGGGAGCAAGAAAAGCTTTAGAAAATTACATGTTCATAATATTGCTATAATATAATTTTTTATGTTAATTTTATGTTGTTTGATAGTTACATTTTAGACTGTGAATCGATTTAAATTATTTTTTTTTATAATTTACGCTGATAAGATGTTCGTTTAGGTCCTTATATTATTATTTTAATTAAGTTATGTTGTGGTTCAAGTATTTTTATTAAGCTATGGTATAGTTTTTGTTGTTTTTTACAACGCAAAGTATATTATGTTTTTATTTTACACCGAAATATTGCTATATTTTTTCTCACAATTTCAACCCACCACCCGTCCGCAACCCGCCCAACCCGCAACCCGCATGGTTTAGTTTTTAACTTAACCCGCTCGGGTTGGCGAATTGGTAACCCGCAAAATTGAAGTATGGTCACATTTTTAACGACAACCCGCCCAAACCCGCCTGCAAACACCCTACGAAATGGACATGGATATTACTTATTTTGTTGTGCCAGTTAAGCGTTGTTGAGATGTGAGTGTGACACACAACACATAACTTGTCGGACGCAGCTTGTTTGAGAGCTACTAGCCATACGATGCCCCTTTTTACAATAATCAAAGGTTGTTCTGTGACACATGGTCAGGCATGGGGATGAAGGCAAACAAAATTTTTGCTTAAAAAAAAAGGTTATTGTCTCTTTTTTTATTATTTATTATTCATTTTGATAATTAATTAGGAAAACAAGTTATAAGTCTTTCGACAAAACTCAAAAATACTTTCATATAACTTTCTATGATTGTTATTAATAAACAAAAGGTATTCTTTCTATCTTAAGATTGAAAATCAAATTATCCTTATTCTTTTCTTAACTAATCCCTTTAATACATTACACAACTAGGTAATAAATCCTTATCACAAGCCATACTAATCTTCTTTGCTAATCCACCCTTAATTCCAAGATTCCTTCTATTCAGCTAATTATATAGTTTTTTTTTTTGTTTTTGGGAGATTAACATCAATTAAACTATTCTCCACCAAAGAGCTTGTAAGTGTATAACCGTGAAGGTTTAATTTAAATATTTGATAAATTTTCAAATGCTAATTGCAGCATGAAGTAGTTATCGTTATACATGACACATACAACATAAATGTCAATATTAGTCAATTTATTTGTGAAATATTAATTCTTAAATGCCATAGTAAAAATAATTATACTTTCACATTGATGCATGCATGCGTGTGCTTCTTGTACATTTCTAATTATTAGATTATTGTTATAAAAGATAACAATATTGTTAGATTATTATTTAGACAAAGTCCCTACACTAATTGAAGTCATTAGTTGTCAAGCCCTACCCAAGTTAATACCATGACATGCAATGTCACTACAAAAAATGTGATTTTTTGTCACAGCTTTATACGACGTAGTACAATTTTTGCCACATAAATGTTAATATATATGACGATTTGGAATATTGCCACATAAAATTAGCTTTTTATGTGGCAATCCAAAATTTCGCCATATAATCTAAATTTTCGTCATAATTTGTAAAACTTGAATGACAAAACACGATTTTGCCATAACTTTTGTCACTTGAGCTGTTGCACTGAAAACACGGCAAAACTCCCGCTACTTTGCCAAAATATGCCTCCCTTAATTTTTTTTCCTTCATTTTCGCTTTGCCACAAAATAATTATTCTGTAAAAGAAAAAAAAAAGTGAAACGACGTCGTTTTGCTCATAACACTCAATTCAGATTATTACAACCTAAGTTTCTACTCTCGATCAAAACACTCTCCACCAAAAGCTAGAAGCTTCTCTCTCAAACTCAAACAAAAAAACTCTTTACCACAACACTCTTCTTCCACCAGATCTGAAAAATTGCACAGTTCTCTCTCGATTTCGCACTCTCTCTTCACATGTAGTGGTAAGAAAACTCTTCCTCTCTCTTATATTCTAAGATTAAGTTGTAATTTCATCCTCGAAAGCCCTAATTTCTTGATTTTGTTGATGTTTAATAGGCGGGTTTGTTCGACCTCGCTGGGTAGCTGACGTTTCCCCAAAATTTTTGTGAGTTCCATCTTATTTGAGTTTTCTTTATCTAACATATGTGAATCGATGGGTTTTTCTTGTTCTATTCTGGAAAATCTTAACAAGTATGAATGATGATTTGGGGATTAGGGATTTTGAAGCTCTACATGTACATTTCTCTAACTTTTTTTGTGTGATAATGATGTTGTGTTTCTCAAACATGAAGATATTTGTGGATTAGCTATCTGACTTCTAATACTGTGTTGACATTTATGTTCACAACTAAATTCTGTCGTTTTTGTGTGATTTTTGTTATTCTTAAGTAGAAGCTCTTCAAAAAATCCGTGGTTTTGTATAATCTCTTCATAAGTTCAATTATAAACTGCTACTATTGTTATGATTTGTTTGATAAAAGTTGTTGGTCCTGTGTATTACTTTCAAATTGTGTTGAAATTTCTGCTTATAACTTTATACATTGATGGCTTCAAATCATTTTTGTTGAAAACCCTGCAAAAATGTGTAGAGTATTTGTGATTTCATTCTAGAACTTTGTAGGCTGGTCGTTTTCTTGTTATTAGTTTTGTTAAAAGTTCTTCAGGAAATGTGTGGATTTGCAACTTTTCTTCATCAATTTATAAACGGTTGTTTTTCAACATCATGTGTGTTGTTGTTAAGTAAAAGCTCTTCAATAAATGTGTGGATTTGTCATTCTGTTTATGACTTTGGAAATTGGTAGTTTTCATGTGATTTGGGTTGTTATTTTTTGATGTTTTTGTTGTAGTTGTTTTTAAGGTTTATGACTTTGGAAACTGGTGGTTTTCATGTGATTTGGGTTGTTATTTTTTTATGTTTTTGCTGTATTTGTTAATTAAATTTATATTACTTTATGGAGGTTTAGCAACTGAAGTTTATTTAGCTTTGTAACTTCTTGGGGTTTAGATTGAGATTCTGTAGAAAAGTTGAAAAGGTTTCGTAGAGTTTCTGGTTATACTATAGTGGAATGATTTATATTTTTGTTAAAAGTTCTTCATAACTTTATTATTCTTGTGTTTAGCCTGGACATGAAGATTATGATGCATCTCCATTCACAACTACATTGGTTCTAAATTTGGATGGAGATGGAGATCCTACCAATTCCGAGTCTACAGTTACACCGAATGCAACAAACTTGACACACAATTCTAGTAACTTCTATTTTTTCATATGAAAAATCATTGAACATGTTGTAATTTTAAATGTTTTCTGACATATTCTTTCACTCTTTTATTTTAGGTTCTAATGTCATAAACAATGGTCGGGGTGTTAGGAGAGGCCTCAATTTGGATAAGATACTTACTTACAAGGTATGTAGATGCAATTTAATTAATGGTTAGTATAGGTTTGATGTAGTTTTTATCTATGGTTAGTAGATAGAGTGTGCTATTTTTATGTCAAAAGTTATTTACTTTAGGCTGAATACTTATATATTTTTAATGTCATAGGTTGTTTCTATGGACTTTTTTAATGTCATAGGTTGTTTCTTTGGACTTTTTTAATGTCATAGTTACTGATATAAGGCATTATGCGATCTCTAGAGTACACTATAGGTATTGGTTTTACACATATTATGCTATTTTTGGGGAAAAATTTCATTATGAGGTTTCATTTGTTAGTTTCACTTAGAAACCATTGGGCATTTTTGCTTTTGTACTAGTAGCATCTAGTTGCATGATAAGCATTGAATTCTTAAGACTCTTTGATGTTAATAAGTACGAATGTTCATAACTACTTGAATGCAAATGAGCAAATTGAGTTCCTCAACAAGGAAATGGTAGAGCAAAGGAAGCGGTTGGAAGATGAGTTGGGAGCACAAAAGGCTAGAAACAGGATGTATGAACAATAACTCGAGGCTATGCAAGCGCAGATTGATAAGATGCATGCTATTCATTTCTAAACAGATGGTTTTCATGTGACTTGAGTTTTTAAGCTAAATTACATTATCTTGTGAAGGCTCATGTACTGGAGTTTTGGAGTAATTTTCTTGAAAATGATTGAGATTCCACTCAACCACAAGCACACCAGAAAATCTCGAACTTCAAGAGAAGTTAATTGAAACACAAGTTGAGCTCGACAATGCAAAAGAGAAAATTGAGTTTCTCAACAAAGAGATAGTGGAGCAAAGGGAGCAGTTGGAAGATGAGTTGGAGGCGTAGAGGCTAAAAACCTGAGGTATGAAGATTGACTCGAGGCTCTGCAAGCACAACTTGATAAGATGCAGAGCTTTTGGCAAAATTTGAAATAGGTAATGATGCCATAACCTTGTTGGTTAGTAAATGTATAAAATGCTTTGAATTCGATAAATTGTTGGCTAAAAGTTATGATTTCATTCAATATGTTTAAATATATGCATGGTTTAAATATATGCATGGTGGGTAATGTTGAATGTTTGTAGTGAAAGCTATTTGAAATTTTCTCTCATTTAATATCATTGCTGGTTTAGGGTGTTTGCTAATGGTTTGTGAGAATGTGGGTGCAATGAGTTTAGGTTGATCATGTTTCATTTTGATTTTCATGAAGATTATGTAGTTCTAGTAGTGATATTAGACAATTTATAATGTGTGAAAATGCTTTGAATTGCAAAATTTGTTGGCTGAAAGTTGGTTGTTTCATTCGATATGTTCGTATATATTGTGGTGATTGTTGAGTTTTGGTAGTTTAGGCTTTTTTGATATGTTTGCTTGTCTGAGATGTCTACTTATATGGTTTATGGGAATGTGGGTAGATTATGGTTTGTGTGTATTAGTATAATTTTCCAAATTAGTTCTATGATTAGTGTGAATTAGTAGAATATGACAAATTAGTTTTATGATCAGTGTGAATTAGTAGAATATGCCTTTATTGATCGGTGTCTGTTTTAGTTCTGCATGTGTTAAATGGCTAACCTCACCAGAAAATGAAGATCATGGAAGTCTCTGGATATTGGAATTGAATGAAGAAGGATGAAGGTACCTATTTTGATAACTTAATTTTGGTACTAGAACTAAGTGATTTCCAGTTGTGGAAGTTATTTTGGGTTTAATTGATCTGGAGAGAGTATATTTATGTTAAGTAAGCAGAACATCCACCCCCTTTTGATGGATGAGGTTTTGATGAAATTCTCTCCAGTAATTAATTTAAGTCTAGTGCAATTTGTGATGGTAAAGTGCTAAATTGTTCTCTTATGCAACTTTGCCGTGGGTATCTGGATTGAAACTTAATGCAGGATGCTTTTTTACTTTATATGGAATCATGTATATTTTAGCGAGGACCTTAATTATGTGATTATGTATTTTGTTGATTTATTATGATGGTTATTGAATTTTCAATCACATTTCACTGTAATGTGTACGTAATTAAACGACAATTATAGAACTAGAGCATGAATAATTTTTAGTGACAATAATTAATATGACATTGACAACAAATTTGTCACGAGAAAAATTCAAATAACGCTCTGTAATGACAATTTATATTGTAATAAAAGGTTATGTCACGGAATTACAAGGTATTCAAATACAATGACGAAATACATTGTCACAAAAAAACTTTAAATGCAAAACTTCATGTGGCGATGAGATGATATGATGACGAAATAATACAGCTCATGTGACAATACTTTGCCACATAAGTTATCAATTTTTTGTGACAAAACATTTGTCACAACTATATGTAACGATAACAAAATTTCGCCACAAAGGACTTGTACTGACGGGGCTATCGTGTCGATTCTTGTGGCGAAATATTTTGTCGTATAACATTCATGTGACGAATTTTTGAGATTACATGCCGATATTTGACGTCGCAAAAAATTATTTTTTTTGTAGTGTGTTAGAAAGTTCACCTGTAATACTTGTATCTTTGCCATTATTTTATACAACTTAAGAATTCATGGAATAAGAAAGCATTCTTCCATTATTCTACTCTCTCTTTTTTATTGTTATTCCATTCTAATCTCGTTCCTAATTCCCATTCAAATTGAAATTATTTAATCTTGTTCATATCAATTATATAAACATTGGATATTGCACATGATGATCAATTATATGTAGTAGTTATAGCATTAATTCTGATAAAATATGTGCATGATCTCTATACAAAAATAAATTTAACTTTTAAAGTGCATTTCAAAAAAATATATATAAATCAATGAGTTTGGGTCATTTTAATCTTTCCTAAAAGTTAGAAACCATATTCTTGGGTGTGTTGCAGTTGCACCTAAGGACAGACGGACAGTGCGTTCACTTGAACGTAGAAATAAATATATAGGAGGGAGGGATTGAGAATGAGGACACAAGTTGTTCAAATTTCCAGATTCACTACAACAAAGTCCCCCTTTTTCCGGTCCATTCCCGTGAGACTGAGAAGATTAAACATGGCTTCCTCTCAATCTCAATTAATTAGCCACACCATCACCCTTCCCGCTCAAATTGATCAACCCATCGCTGTCGTCGCTGCCCCCGGACTCTCACCCTCCCATTTCAGGCAATGGGACACCCGCCTCTTATCTTACTATCATTATTATTATTATTATTATTATGTTTAATTTCTTTCTAGGACTTAATTCAATTTTACTATTTTGTGTGTTATAAATACACCACCATCCGTCCACAAATGGATGACTCAACTTTCACTCGCTCACTTGCTTCTGCTTTTAAATATGCCAAACTATTAATTATTTGGATAAATATTTAACTAATTTATTTAGATAGTCTTATCAGTGTTGTTCTGCTACATTTTATGGTGAAATCATGATGATGCTTTGTCTACTAATAACAATGCCCCATGTTTTTATAAATTATGTCATTTTCATTTACTGCTTTGATTTCTCCCTCAAAAATTATGTCTTGATTTATTAGTTTTCCGATTTGCTGCAGTTTCCTCATAGTTGGATCAGAATAACATGATCCGCAGACAATCTTTTTGGCAGTGCTATTAATTCAAATGGTACAATAGTAATTTTTGGTGTGTATTTTGACCAATCATCACAAGCATCATCATTATTCAATTGTATTTTATGATATCGTAGTGTTTAAGAAACGATATAGGGAATTAGTCAAAACAGTTCAACTTGATAATGTTAGGAATTTGTAATCTGAAGGCGGAAAAAGAAAATCCGGAACAATCTATCCTAATAGAGGGATAGAAATAAAGGGAATTTAAGTTTCAAACTAAAACGTTGGTGGCAAGCTTCAGTTTCAAACTTGAACTGGCCTGATTGATATGGTTGCTTAGACCACAAGTCTTACAAAATTTAATGGCGTTAACTGTTTTAATTACTGCCTAATCATGCACATCTGCACATTCTTCTTCAGAATGACGGTTGATATATCAGTTGTGATACAAATATAGGATATTCTTCCTCATAGATTATGTATTTGCTATATAAATTGTCTTTTTGGATGTATTTCTGTTACAGGAGTGCAATTGAATCTTCGTTGTTCAAACAGTGGTTGAAAAACATACAATCTGAAACAGGGCTGCTAGCTAATGGAGGCATGTCTCTTACACAAGTGCTCATTCAGGTTAAAGATTGCAAATTTTGTGCTTTATATTGCACCTGTTATTTAATGGCATACTGGACTAGAGTTTTTTCATTCAGATATTAGTACTGCTAATTTGGTTTTATTTTCTTCATCTTTAATTAGATTACTTCAATATTCGTCTTCTTTGGTTTGTTTGCGCTTATTGCTGATAGAAATGGGGTCTTCTTAAATTAGCAAGCAGACACTTAAGTTTATCAAGTTCGTATTGCTCCTTATATTTGTTAAGGGGTTCGAATATTCTCTATGGTTTTGTATTGTATGATATTGCTTGGTTCATTTTCTTTTTGGTTGTGGCTGATTGTCTTTAAGCTAGTTAAATGGTATTTATACCTTACACAGATCATGTAAATGATATGGTCTGCAATGCTATCTTTTTTGTTTTATTCGTAAATTTCGAGGAAATGGAACTTTAAGCAATCTGTTGTTACTGCAAGCGCTGAAGTTTTTAACCTGCTGTATAATTGTATAATTTTGTGTATACTCGTGCCAAATTCTCGTTTCAGATTAGTGTTTTTGTTGCTTGAAGCGCTTATAATTTTCAGGTGAATGAAGGTAAAAAGCACATAGGCAAGGGATAGAGTTATTCTTGCTTATTAGATTTAAGTGTTTTTCCGATAAACATGAAAGACAAATATCATATGATGAACTTATTGTCACGCTGTTGTTCTGAAGAGAAGGTTCTGGATGTTGTCACTAGCTCGGAAATGTCACCACTTGTTTCTCCATATTATTTGAGCACTAATTCTTTCGTCAAGATGTCTCACCTTTTTCTCATGTTTGCTGGAGTAGGGTGTAGATATGTTTGGCAGTCGTGTTGGATTTCTGAAATTCAAAGCAGACGTAATCGACAGGGAAACTGGGAAAAAGGTACCTTACACGACACATCTTCTCGTCAGGGTTCTCAATTTACTTAACTATATGCTGACTGATATTGGAATGATCCCCTTTACGTTCATCAATGCCCATGCGCACTGAGTATTTTGTCTCGAGCAAAAGTGATGAAGGCATCTTGTAGTATATGAAGAATGGTTCTGCTGAAATCTGTTACTATTTGAATTTCCTAGTGGCAAAGTAAGCACATATTAATAAGGATAAAAGCATCAAATCCCTATGCTATATCCCCCAATTGCTCTTTGCCCCCTATTCTTTTTTTTTTCTTTTTGGGAATCCAATGGTGTAAAAATGACTGGGGAACAAAGTGCTTACTTATGCATAGCACAGGGGGCAAGTTGCCAAGAATAAAAGGATGGGGGCAAAGTGCAACAAGGGGTAAAGTACAGGGGGTTTAACGTCTTTATCCGTATTAAATAATACAGCCGAAGAAAATATTAAATATAAAATAATTAACGCAGCCAAGGAACCTGCCATGATAAAGATTCCCAGCTATAGTTTGACATCACTGAAATATTCTTTTCTCCATATGTTTTGCCCGTAGATGTTTGTAGTTTCATTTATACATAAAATATGTGCAGGTTCCAGGCATAGTTTTTGCAAGAGGACCAGCGGTTGCTGTGCTTATTCTTTTGGACTCCGATGAAGAGACCTATGCTGTGCTGACAGAACAGGTAGCCTTTGCTTATTTCTGTTTTAAGCATTTAAAGCCTACTAAATAGTGACTGTTTCCATCTCGTGAAACTCTAATTGGCTGGGATTACCATGGAAGGTCAGGACTCCTGTTGGGAAGCTTATTCTTGAACTACCAGCTGGAATGTTGGATGACGACAAGGGTGATATAGTTGGAACAGCTGTCCGCGAGGTCTTTCTCTCTCACCAACTTCCTTCAACGTTTTGTTAATTAGCTCTGCTAGTTCCTGCCCTCAAGGATATTGATCTTCTCATCACATTCTTATTAATTGTGTGCATGATAGCCAATAAGGAAGAAGGGAAAGGCTGAAAGGGATAGGATATAAATAGGGGAAAAATTTCATGCAAGGGGGCAAGGGAAAAAGAATGAATAGATGAATATAATATAAATGTATAAGCTCCTTCAGAAATGATAAACAAGATCATTCTAGAGAAGGTCCGCCCTTTTTTGATTCACTACTGAAAAAGGATCAATCAATAAAAGGGGGTGCTCTAGGCCCTCTCCACCTCATGCGTCTTGCTGAAAAATAGTTTACGTGTTCAAAAAAGAAAATAAAACATAAATAGGCTAAATTCAGCTCTTCTTTTAGAATCTGAAATGAAATAGTTAAACTTCTTAGCTTCTTGAGTAAATTTTCATTCTTTATTTTCATAATTCTCCCGTCTTGAAAATTTCTCCTCCAAAGAGTTTACTTGTCAGAAGTGAGTTGGAAACTTGAGGCACAATTCTTCCTCCCAAAGCCAAGAACATTCTGAAATAGGATGACTTGTCCGACGAGCAAGATTGTGTTGGTACCCTCGAGTTGGCAGTTTTAACCATCTTATCCTCCGAAGAATAATACCATTTTCGTCACAAACCAACAATGGCATAGGAAGTGGCTTGGGCACTGAAAACTGAAGAAATTGCAGAACCACATGTTACATTAATAAGTTAATCCAACCAAAAACAGTGAACGCAAAGTTGTCCATGTTCTTTCTATATTTCAGATTTAGGAGTTGAACTTCACATTTGGCAAGGTAAAGTATCCCTTGCCGAAGCGTGAAGTTCTTTCTTGTGGCTATAAAATAGGGGAGGAATTCCTTCCTTCGTTGGTTGGCTAGCTTCAACAGAAAAATGTACAACCCAAGTTCAAATCCTTGCTGATCGGTATCACCATTGCTTTGCAGTTACTGAGCGCTAGATCCTGTCAAAACTTCTTTTCATTTTTCTTTTGGTATAAATTATCATCGATAAATTTGCGTCCCTTGTCCATATCAAGTTCGGTAACTAAACTTGTGATGATTCACCTGAGAAAACCTTGTCTCAGCTTATGTATGATGTCAAAATAATTATGAATTTATGTTTCACTTCTTCACTCGGATGTCTGACAGGTTGAGGAGGAAACTGGACTAAACCTAAATCTTGACGACGTAATTGATCTCACGGCTTTTCTTCATCCATCAACTGGACAGAGAGTTTATCCTTCTCCGGTGCGCTGACAAGTGATTCTTGTTCATCTATTTTATTTATGTTTTAAGTTTTTTGTATAAAAGTTTAATCTCATGGAAAAAATTGCTCAACAATAATCATTAAAATCATTTGTCCAATGGATCCATAGATTGAATCACTCAAATTCAACATAAGTTGAATTTGTAGTAGATCCAAGGTTTCAAACCCACCTTCAACTTGGATTCACCAAAGCCAAAACCATGTATTTAGTGATTTTTGTTGACCATATTGGCCAGTCCCTTAACTCTAGTCTCTGTGCCATGATAAGTAAATATCTTTGTAAAATTGATATTTCGGGGCCATGGAGTGCAAACGTCACCAAAAGAATTCACAAGCCATTCAAAAATACTTTAGAAGAAAAACTAAATAGATCGCAATCCTTAGCTTTGTGAAAAAGAATCCATCTAAAATCCGAATTATTGCAGCCTAGACCACTCTTGAAGTTATACTTGGTTTAACACTTGGATCAATTCCATTATAAACAAAATATGCTTTAGCAAAATGTAAATATGAATGCAGTTCAGTAAGCATTAGAGTAGGATCCATCTGAGTTGAAGTGAACTAAACTGTACCACCATCTAGCATTTTGTTGATACTAATTACTATTATTTTATTTTGTTATGTATCGACGTTATATTGTTATTAAACTGATGTGTTTGGATATTTAGGGTGGATGCGACGAGGATCTTGGTATGTTCTTGTACAGAGGAAAAGTTGATAAAGAGATTATAAGACAGCTACAAGGGAAAGAAACGGGTCTTCGAGAGCATGGTGAGTTTATCAGAGTTCATGTAGTTCCCTACAAAAATCTGTGGCGGATGACAGCTGATGCAAAGGTACTCATGGCTGTTGCCCTCTATGAAATGGCCAAAAGAGATGGACTCCTTCCAACCCCCACACCCACAGATTAATATGTCATCTAAGGCTTTATAAAAATTATAGTGTTACTTGAATGGTTGCAAATTTTCTCATAAATATAGACTCGAAATATTTGTTTTGAGTTAACAACTATCAGAAGAGTATAACAACTTTTCTTAGTATTTATTAAATATTGTAAAATTAGTAGGAGAAGTATCTTCTATTTTATTTATGGAAGATTAAAATGAAAATGTCAACATATGTATGGCAGAATTATGTAAGGAACTTTCGTCCAACGATCTAGAATTAACATGACATATTAATGTAAAATCTCTCTTATTCTTTGTGCTGTTCTAAGTGGTCAACATTAAGGCATCATATAGCGTTGGTAGTCACTAACGCTATGACAGATGGTGCTTGGACTAAAAAACTTGAAAAAGAAGTAAGGATTGATTTTTATTTACTATATCTACAGACCGTGTCACTATAATTTTATCGGATCATGCAAGACATTAATTAGTATGTCTTTCTACTACATTTATTTGTTAATTCACTCAAAAGAGCCATCGAAAAAAGGCTCTCAAAATATGGGGTATTGGGTTGCGTTCCATTAGCTTTGGATAAAATTATATACTCCATTTTGCTTCTTGTCGCCTAAATTTATAATTTAAAAAAAAAAAAAAAAAAAAAAAGGAAGCATCTAACCCGCTAACATCTCGAATTATGTGGGACTTGCCCTATTCCGTTGGAAACTAAATACTCAGAAACTTCAGAATTCATAGGGATAATTACTGTTACAACCCCCAAGTTTGTTTTGGTTTATTTATAGAGAAGTTAACTTGCCTTACTGCTTGCATAGCTGTAGAAGCAAAATTTAAAGTACAAAAACAATACAAATAGACCTTGAGATTTCAAAAATTATAACAACAGTCTCTAAAGTTTTCGTGTAGCAAGAGGATCTCCGTTTCTCCATACTGGAATGACTATAACTAAGTCCTTCTGATGAGTGGACCTTGGTTTGTTGCTTTCCTGATTAACAATAGGAGAGCCCACTTCTGCTAAAGTTACATGGTTGGACTTGGAATTGTGATTCTTTGGCGATGATGAGATCAAAAGATAGAATTGTCGAGTGCACCATATGCGTTGTTCCTATGTTGTGTTACGGACTTTACCCACTTCTGGTGATGATGATATCACACGGTACAATTGTCAAGTGAACTAATTGGCACCATATCCGCTGTTGCTCTGTGGTGCTATGGACTTTTCCAACCCCTAGGCTACGGGTTGATCGCTCTACTGAACCGACATAAATCATAAACTATGATCATCTTCCTATTTACCGGTGATACCATAGGGCAGCAAAACACAGCTCCAGTGGATGAAAGAAGTAAATGGCTGCACACATAAATTGAAGAAGTCGGAGTATCCTGTTTAGACTCTGGAGAGAGATAGGACTTGTAATATAACAGAGGGAGCATATGCAACTTTTTTCTTTTAATAGCCGGCAGAATGACTAAGGATCAGTGTCTACGACCTCAATTCAACATCTCGAACCTTATATAGAAGGTTTAGATATTTTACCAAATTCTTCTACCTGTTTGCGCCCCACTATTTTGTTCGTAACAAGCGAGAGATAATGATTAACTTATTCCAGCTTAACTTCTGATGTCGTACTGCTCTAAATTGAAAGAGAACCCAAGATCAGGCGGTCATATTCCTCTCAACAAAATCCTAACTAAAAAATTGTTAAAAGGATAGTCTTATGTATTGCAGTTGGTGTGAATAACTAGCCAACTAATAACATAAATCGTGCACAAAAGGTACTAAACAGAGTTCCAATGTTCTGCATCACGCCCACTTAATACCAAAAAGCCATCTTAACAACAAAGAAATTCAACTGAGGAAGTGTGATTTGACTGAAATCGAAGAGATGGTTCTCAAAACTAAAAAGTACAGCCAGCACTAAGCAAAGGTAACAACTTTTATCCATCAAATTTTCATCTACTTTTATTTCGTAACATCTTATTCTTCAACTCTAAAATTTATCTCGTTGTCAGATACTTGTTGGATATGTGTATTTCCAAAGAGCTTATCTTGGGATATATCAATTAAGCAAAAACTGCAGTTAAGCGGGAAAAAATCATTTTTCATATCATAACTTGGTACGAATTTTATTTTCATACCTTAATTTGACACTCATTAATTTGTATACCATAAATTGGACAATTTGTTCACAATGGGTACTTCAGCCCCGAAAAAATACACGTAGCATATTTTACGTCAATTTCACGTATTTTTTCGGCATCGAAGTACTTAATGTGAAAAAAATGTTCAACTTATGGTATGCAAATGGATGAGTGCTAAATTATGGTGTAAAAATAAAAGTCGTGTCAAATTATAGTATGAAAAAATGATTTTATCTTCTAGATACTTCCTCTACTCTTCAAATAGTTTCAGAAATATCATGTAAAAGTTAAAAATACATTACATGTAGGCCTACTCAAGTTCTGAATAATCACTTGAACTTCTGAATATTATCAAAGCCTATTATGAGCGCTTCTGTAGTTTCGGGGGTGGTTGTCATTGTAAATCCAGACCTTAGAAGAGACCCGTGATAAGATCAAACCTCAAAATGTGTACATGTAATAACCTTGAATTTAAAACGGAAACATATTGGGCTGCATAGCTCATGCAATCAGTGTACTGGTAGCTACAATTTCTCAGTATCTTCTCCGACTGCAGTCAAAATTTAAGAAGTAACCATCAACGACCGGCTGAGAATGTTTAGCCAGATAATTATCTATCAAAAGAAAAAATGAGTTAGCTAGAGAACCAAGCACTGATTCGTTATATTTCAGTGGTCGTGAACAAAGCATAAAAGTTTCTTAAGTCTCAAGAAATAGCCATATTATTATTGACAAAATGAGGTTTCAGCAATGCTACAATTTATTACATTCAGTTGCAATACTTTTCATGAGTTGCATACAGTAGCTACTCCATGAATACAACACACTTGTACAGGTCCAAAACCATTCATTAAACTTTACTTGTTACAAAATCTGCATTGGTTGCTTCCCAAATGGTAGTACCATCACAAGTGCAGAGCGTTTTGTAGTTCTCACCAACTCCTGCACTTCTGGCTATCACTGCCGCTGTAAGACCCTTATCTGATTTGTCTTCCGTTTCATATACGGCAATGGATCGTCCAATTAGATCAGAGACTCTCAGTTTCTCTTTAACACCAGAGAAGAAGGCCTCGCCTTTCTCATCCGCGTCTAATGTTCCCAGGTCACCCAATGCCTGGAAAAACCAAGCAGTGGGGTCAATATGTTATAAGAACAAGTACACCAGGACCAATGGAAGAATTTCGAAGAGTTAATAACAAAAGCATTAAAAAGAAAAATGATCAGAGTTTCTCGGAAGATTTTTCGCTGTTTAGCTTCTTTCAATGTCCATGTCATCCCCAAAAAAGTGCAGACAAGGTAGGAACAAGAAAGGTGAGGTAGAATGACTTTCATGCGTCAAAATTTATTGGGCAGGAACAGTGTGGTAACTCTTAGCGCAACTGTACTAGCTCAAACTAACACCACAGTGACTCGCTCAAATGTTGACTCTTAGCGCAACTGTTCTAACTCAGACTAACACCACAGTGACTCGCTCAAACAAAACTAAAATCTTCCTGTTCAAATGTGAATGAAACTTTTGCCTGTGTTCATATTCTGGTTTAACTCTAATAAAGCTAATCCAATGCAACCAATAAACACAAAAGAGCGAAAAACTGAAAAAGGAATGTTACATCCTGTTACGGGAATTGGTTTCTCTCTCTCTCGAACTTTAGCCTATAGAAGCCATGAAACAAGATCAGGCATGATCTTCATTGAACTTGAATGGAATTTTAGCATCGATATTACAGTATACTTTTACAGCTGAAGCAGATACAAATCAGATGTAAGAAACTCTATTCAGTTCTATAAATTCCACAAATACAGGTAAAAGTGAATTTATCAAACAAAAAGTATACTTCCTACAGAGAACCTTGATCTTTCCTACTGTTTATTATGTTGAACATATGATCAGCAGCAAATGTTGAAGGATAAGCATCCAGCCAAAACAGCCTAGGGCCGGAAGTATGTCCTTAGTTTCTTAGGACCCTCAAACTGGGAAGAGAAATGATGAAGTACCAGTAAAAAGGGATCAGGTGGATAGCTGAACCTCCCATATAAAATGTGAGGTAATAGGGATTTGCATACAAAAGATTTTAAGCGACTCCGTGATGGAAATCAAGAAGCCTAAGTTAATTAGAGTTTTATGAGTTAATAGGATTTATTTATTTTCATTAGATTAGGGTTCTAGTTCTAATTTCTTACAGTCTAGTTTATTTCCTAGTTTATTTTATTCCTTGTGTTGGTGTTTTTGTTTGTTTATTTCTTTAGCCTATAAATAGAGGGCTAAGTCTTATTGTTGAACAAATTTTGATGATTATTATTATTATTGTTGATTGCAATTTTCCTCGCCTAAATTCTGTTCTTCTTACCATTCTCTCTTCTACTTCTGTTTCTCTCTATAACTCCTCTTATTCTTCCCTGATTCTTCCTCTAATCCCTTAATATTCTGACTTCACTTCTCTAATTCTCAATCTCTCTTCTTATAAATCCTCAGTCTCTATGACTCCATTTATCTCAATGAAGCAACATATATGTAAGTAAAGGATTCATATTGCTTCAAAATACCAAATTTTCAAAGGAATTGCTGTTAGTGAGGAATTTGACATTCTTAATACCTAATCTAAACACAAAGTACGTGATTTTACGAGAAGAGACGAATGGAACCATATGACTCATGGGAACTAGACCTATCATGTACAAATAGCTACACCAACCTCCTTCTCCAAATTGGTTGGATTGAACACTTTTCCCGTGCTTGCGGCACCCTTTGTCAAATCACCAAATTCGTTAATGGACCATCCATGTTTTCCAGGAGGCAAACCACTGAAGGTGGCTTCAATTCTTGCCAATTCCATATTTACTTGGGCTAAGCGTACTACTCCATAAATAGTTGGACCCTTAAATTCAGCAACAGCGGCTGAAACAAGAAAATCTGCAAAGTAGACGAACAGTAATTACCTTCCAACAATAACATTGATATTCTGCATAAATCAGTTCACTGAAAATTGAATCAAATAATCAAAAGACAAGATGAACCAAAAACAACTGTTCAGGAAAAAAGTACACATTACATATTACGTTAAGCAGAATAAGAAAAAAGACCACGGGAGATAACCATATTACATGTGCAAGACATCAACTCATGTATTAAATTACTAAAATGAGGGAAAGAAGAGAATTTGTGTTAGGCCCTACGTGATTCTATGACTGACTCCAATTAATTTGGTAAAGGCTTAACTGTTGTTGAAATATGTCGTAGATGATAACTTTTAAAATATATTCTTATATATCCATGAGAAGCATGTGAATATGTTATTATATCAAAATTATACGAACAGGCGAGAAAGATAGACAATAAGACAAAAGAAAAGTCTAGACAAGCTAAAGGAGCAAGGACCTCAGATAATCCATATTAAATGCAACATGACTTCAAATTATCTATTATTCAAGACCAAGGAGCTATCAAGAAAACCGTATGCACCAAACGATTTGATAACATGGTTAGAAATCCATTTCATGGAATTCATTCCTGAGATGAAAACAGTGGGACAGCAACTGAAAATAGAAACAAAGAAATTACTCCTACCTTCAGGCACCCCTTGTCCAATTAATCGAGCTTTTCGACCAGTCTGCTCCAAGGCTTCAGTCAAGAGCTTTACTGGCGAAGTTCCAAGAACACGCACAACTTGATTGGTCAAGTCTGCATCAACATTTTTAACTCCTGAAACAGTAAAAAGAGGTTATTTTAGCTGGAAGTACAAACAAGCTAAACATGAAGAAGAAAAAACAAAAACATACTTCCACAAGCCCTCACCATCAACAGTCTGCAATTTACTTTTGACTGAATTTACACAGCCCTCACATTTCATATCCACCATATATTCAGTCTGCCAAGACAATGATGAGACATCCATAATATATGTCAAATAGCTTATATAGATGCTAT
Source organism: Misopates orontium (assembly GCA_946800315.1). Taxonomy (NCBI): domain Eukaryota; kingdom Viridiplantae; phylum Streptophyta; class Magnoliopsida; order Lamiales; family Plantaginaceae; genus Misopates; species Misopates orontium. The sequence continues at coordinate 26,312,349 of OX326946.1, forward strand.
AATTTTTTTTTGCAAGATAAACAATTAGCTTCAACAGTTAAAACCAACACCAGTTGCATCTGAGCCCAACCACCCTACCATCCCAACCGCGAACTCTTGCACAACAGAAGATAAAATCTACAATTGGAAATAGAACACTGTCGGCAAGGGGACATGCAATTACATGCATTGAAATATGCATGTGAACTTAATGGGTGCTTGATCAACTCATGAGATGTCATACGGCTTCAATATATTAAGTGTCCAAGACTTTGCGTATAAACTGGCAATGTTGAAGCTTGAAGAATACACCTCATTGTGATAGCTAATGAGCTTATTCTTCCTAATTCCTTGCGTATTTTGGATATTGAGGTAATGTGTAAATTAGGGAGTTTTGCTAACGTAAAGGCTCGGTGGGCGTCGTTGGGGATGAGCGTGAGTGACAAATTATGTAGTTGTAAGAATTTGCTACATAGTGCATTATCACTCTGTTTCTTGTGGTTTTTCTCCGGATTATGAGGTTACGCGTTAAATACCTATGTTGCTACTTTTATTGTTTTTATCATATTGTTTCATGTTTTCCCCAAAGTGCAACTCATGGGACGAATATTTGTCAGGTTCAAATACCTAATAGAGTCTGAGAGCCAAGTTCCTGCTGGAGCTGGTGACACTACATAGTTGAAAAGTCATTTTATGAAACGTCATGCATATCTTGATGGCATGAGTTCCTAAAGGATTTGTGGTGGGTTGATTTGCTCACGAGCATTAGTTAGAAGTTAATGCAAGGTGTGTGTTAAAATATGTAAGTCGATGGTTGATGACTTCTAGAGAGCCGAACATATGGGAGATACACCAGAACTATCAGCAAGGGGGTTTTTCGACATGGTATGGAAAGCTTGGAATGAACTTATTCTTAGTGGTTATGCTTTTATGGTGCATCATGGTAATTCTCTGCGATGAGAACTGCAGTGCAGTTATAGAGGAAACTATGACGATCTTCATCGAGTGGAGTTGTGGTGTGATACAAAAGCCAGGGTGAAGATGGTGTGAAGATGTGATTGATCACTAATCAAATCTTCAAAGTGAAGATTGTCGGCAAGGGGACATGCAATTACATGTATTGAAATATGCATGTGATTACATGTGAACTTAATTGGTAGTTGATCAATAATTTGATCAACTTGTAAGATAGTGTCCAAGACTTTGCTTATAAATTGGCAACATTGAAGCTTGAAGAATACACCTCATTACGATTGCTCAGTAGCTTATTCTTGTATTCTGTATATTGAGGTAACGTGTAAATCAAGGAGTGTTGCTACTATAAAGGCTCGGTGGGCATCATTAGGAATGAGTGTGAGTGACAAGTTATGTAGTTGTAACAATTTGCTACATAGTGCATTGTCACTCTGTTTCCTTTGGTTTTTCTTGGATTTGGAGTTTTCGCGTTAAATCCATGTATTGTTACATTATCATTTTCATCCTATTGTTTACCTGTTTTGGACAAAGGGCAAATCTGTATTTGTTGGGTTCAAATACCAAAGAAACACAACATCCAAATCCACGCTCGAATAAGCCTGTCGTTACCCAAATGCAAATAAACTACATGTGCACAACAATGTCGCCGAACAAGTTTCCATCCCAAAAAGAACCTTGAAACTGAAAAAATGCAAATGCATGACTATATAACCAAAAGAAGAGTCTATAAAACTTGATAATATAACCATCTTCTAGTTTAACACGTACTACATGAAGCAAATCTCATACCGACCTGCCTCACAGAGCAAGTTCTCAAAATAAAGTGATAATACAATCTTAATATTCTTCCGGGGAAACTACGATTTGAAACCTTCAACCTTACAATTGTTCTTAATTTTGAGTAGGTAGGAGCAAAATCATACCCATAAATCATCAGGTCATGAATATTCTAACAGCAAAAGAACACTTCACCCACAAAATTTATTATCAACATTAGGTTAGAAATCGATGCGCAAATATTCACCAAAATAATAACAAATTTAATAATAAAAAGAAAGATAGAACTCACCAGTAAATCCGGCAATACGGCACCGTTCTGCAGGTAAAAGTCAACGAAAAACCCAAATAAAAGCTTAAATCTTCTGATGCTCAAATGAAGAAATAAACCAAACCCAGAAAATATATATATATATATATATAAAAGTACCTGGGATGAAGGTTTGTGATCCATCTCAACCGCAACAGCTGAAGTTGTGTTCGCAAGACTCTTCACAACAACCGAATTAAGAGGAGGCGAATGAATTGAATTCAATGAAAAACTTAGCGACGGAAAAGTTATGTTTGCGAATAAAGAAGTTTTGCAAGAAGAACAGCGTGAAGGCAAAGAAGAAGTAGAGAGGGAAGAGACTGCAAAGGCAGCTGTGGCTGCTGCTGCTATCGCTGTGGTTTTTGTTGTCCTAAAAAATGCCATTGTCAAATATTATGATATATATCTTTTTCCCTCGTCATTAAATATGTGGGATTCCCGAATTTTCCTTTTCTTCTAGATAGATCTAAAAGGTGTTTTAACAAATGAATCTTTTAATGAATTTATAGTTTTAGTGGTCACAAGTCTTGTTCTCAAAATTGGACCGGACTGGTCGATCGAATCGATTTAATTGGTGACCGGCACTTCATCCAGATCGACACGTGGTATTTAAACCAGCTGAGAAACAAACCGGTATGAACCGTTTAAAATTGGTCCAAAATCGATAACAGTAAACAATTTTACCGATCTGCTCCTTTAAAAAAAAGAAAAATAATTAACATTTTTACCCCAAAGTAACACTATGTTCATAAAGAGGTCCAGCCGCCACAAGAGACTTTATTGTGCTCGCCCATTTTGGCCGGCATTGATAGGAAGCGACGAAAAGCGGCTGGCCGCTTTGATGAAGACTGGTACCGTTGGCTTTACTTTTTATCTGCAAAAACAAAAAAACAAGAAGAAGAAAAATAAATTAGTAAAGATGAAGGTCTTGGACGCATGGCGAAGATGAGGAATCAATTGAACAAAACAAGGAAATAGATAGATTCATGAGATAAGAAGTTACAAAACAGAAATAAGAAAATTGAAGATTAAGAAAATTAATAACGTGACTGATTTCTGAAATTAGATAACTGATTCGAGTTATAATTGAATGCTACTTCACGATTCTTGGTTAATGAGATAAACGCTAATTAATCAATTTTCATTTTCCAAATTTTCAACAATCACCTATAAGATATTATCAGTAAGTATTTTGCTAGAGTTTTAATAACCCTTTGACACTCAAATGTAATTAAGGTAATTAGTCTAATAAAGTATTTAATTATAAATTTTTTTTAGTAATTTATGTAATCAAATACTCTAGTTATTTTTTAAGTATAAATAATAACCCTTGGGAGTGACTTGATACTTAGAAGGTTTGATCTGTAAGAAGGTATTGCTTTGTCAATTATAAAATTCTTTTGTTGTCTTAATGAATTGTTAAAAAGTTTTAAACTTGCACCTCACTTTTCACAAAGAATACTACCACATTTTCAACAAATACTACAATGAGGAAGCATTTAATTATAAATGATTTGTATAACATATATATTTTAGTATCGAATTACAAATAGTTTGAGAATGTTAAAATAATATAGTACAATATATATTTGTTGACTGTTGCTAGTCCTGAGTATATCTTTTGCTAGTCCAATTTTTGTACTGGTTCACCCAATGGTTAGACCAGTTCGACATGTAAAACCTGTAACCAAAAAGGTTATCAGTTTAGTGACCGGTGAACACTGGTTACAAGTTTTACAGGTCAAATCGATCTAGCTATTGGACAAACAGGTATAAAAGTCAACAACCTATAAATATTGTCAACAAATATAACATGTACCATAATTCAATTATCAACACTGAATGTTTGTAAGACTATCTTAAGAATGAAATCATTATAAACACGAGGTTAACAATGACGAATCCATTTTAAAAAAATGCTACAATAACACAAGTAATACTTGAATATTCAAAATGCTACAATTCTTGATCCGAATAAAATACTTTAGTCGTTTGATGAGCAAGGGATTATCAGTAGTTGAAATCAGTAAACAGTTGCATCCTCTTAAATGTCAATCTCCTACCAATTTGCTTATTGATATGTATGAATCTATTATCTCTCTTATATTAGTCATTGAGTTTCAATTAACATTCACATAATTTAAATTGTTTAACTATAATAATTTTCAAAAATTAACCAAACGTATTGAAATTTTGCATAAACCTTGGAATTTTTTCTTGAAATTTGCAAATAGCTAATATAAGTTTGACCATTACAGTTAAGAAAATAGCTAATATAGGTTTTATTTTATCCTCAAAAAGTTGTGACATAAAATGGGTCGTGTATGCACATCATTTGCATCTTTAGGCGAAGGCAATATCAGATAATTTAACCAAAATACGTATCAGTAATTAGGTTGCTATAAGCTTGTCGGCTCGGAATTATGGAAGTGAAGAAGGATAATACTCTAATTACACAAAACAGAATCCTAACTTCCCAAAATCGAAACCCTAATTTGGAAATTAAATTTGGGATTGACAGTGTGGATCACAATTCGAAGGCATAAACAACAAAAATTCAGAAGTTCAAGGGGGAGAGATGCAATTACATTAAAAATAAAGGAACAACTACAATTCAGAAATTCAAGGGGAGATTGAAGAGATGCAATTATATTTCAGAAATTCATTCCTCTGTTCTTACTTTCTTCTGTTTTCTCGTCTCTTTCTTCTTCTTATAATTTCTATATATCTGCTGCACCTATATTTCTACCTCATAATTGGTAGAAATTGTAACAAAGCTGCACAAGAAAATTGCAGGCTTCATCTCCTTTCTCCAAATACGGTACTAAATTAAAATAGAAGAAGACTGTGACAACCGCGTCCCACGATTCGTGCTTCAACCCGAGTTGGTAAACTCACACTAAAATGCAACTCTTGGGAGGGGCCTCACTTTCCAAGATCAAAACCATAAAAAAAATAAACTTTTGCATTTATTACAGCGGAAATCTTTTGAAAATAGAAACGGTTATTACATAAAATGTTCCTTTAATCGAGATCAACGATAGAATTGCAAAAATTTCCAAAGTGCTCGATGAATAGTTGCCACACTTTAAATAAAATTCTTGGTCTTTCAACTCAGTCGTGTCGTCAACTGCTCTTTTTCTGAGGAATTGATAGACAGAAAGAAATAGAGGAGTACGTCTTTGATAACTTAGTGAGATTCTTAAAAATAATAGCAAGTAAAACAAGAAATAAAAGGAGCTTTAGTAAATTAGGAGTTCATAAACAAATCATCAGCAAAAACAGGAAGTTCACGACAAGATGAGATATATTCAAGACAAAAAGTTAATGAACATGTGCATCTAAACAAGACATAACAAATCTAACCATATGGCTCCCAAATTCTACCTTACCCCTCCTCATTGTGATCAACCTCGCACAAAAGAAAAAGATATACTCGATTACATGTCTATCCAACACGCGGATTACAGCCAACTCCTAGCTACAAGCGGCCCTAGATCAAATAGGTATTGAGCGAAATTTAAACTGACAGCCCTTTGCTGCCCAGCAGTAAATCGACACAATCCATGTTCCCAACTTCCCAAAGGCGTCCCAATGTGTAACAAAAACATCAGTAAGCTAGTTTACCGATAAAATCAGTTGCTCTGCGAGCTAGATCATAGTTCGTTGCTCATGACATAGTTCACGAACCAACAAATGTGATGTCATTTTGAAACATACTTGATATGGTTTAATCAACATGATAAACGAATAAAAAAATTCAGTTCAATAGGAGAATAATTTATCCAAATAGGAAACAAATTCAGAAAACGAATTAAAATATTTTGCAAGATAGTTGATGAAACATATAAGTACAAAAAATTGGTAAATAAAAGGTTGTTCATGATTTGAACGTAAAGACCATGAATAATCTGTCCAAGTTCCTCATGATCGGGTGCCAAACGGGGTTGGAACAAATTATGAATCGATCCGAACCTTTTACCGTACGGAGAACCTTGACTTATTTCGGTGATATTGTCGTATCCTAAATATGTAGAAAACATGTCAATTAAATGATGATAAAAGTATTATATTCTATAATAAGCTACTTTAAGTTCAAACAATTTATGATAACGAGATAATTATTTTTTAATAGTGATAAACATCACAAATATTTGTTTGATTAAAACGAATAATTTATAAGTTTTTTTTTTGATAACCACATAAACCATATATATACTAGTCAAAATGAGGGGCTACAAGGGGGGAGCCGCCAACACAAAAAATATTCGTGGGCAGATCAAAAACATGCACTAAGCCAGACACATCTCTACCACGAGCCCAAGCTGCTAAGTTATGTGCAGCTTGATTACAATTACGGTTAACAAATTTAAACTTCCAAGTAGGCCAACATGCCCAAATCCTGCGAATTTCCGAGATAATTGGATCCGCTGACTAGCTCAAAATAATAGAAGGGCAATTAATCTGTGTAACAACATCAAACTATCAGACTCAAAAGTCACACTATTCATCTTGCGTAAATTGGACACATGCACCGCCTCCAGGATAGCTTTGGCTTCCGCCATGTCCACATCAAAGCAATGAGTAGATCTAACGTGAGCCAAAAGCAGCGAACCCGAATCATTGCGCCAAACCGAGCCCAATGTAGCTTCATGGTCTGAAAATGCAGCGTCTGAATTGATCTTAATCCTTCCTTTTTTTGGTCTTTTCCAGGAGGATGAAGCAGCCATAGCGCCTGAAGAATGAGCAATATGAACTTGTGCTTTAAAGTGCTCCTGTGACTCCTTCTGGATGACTTTGATGAGATGGTGAATATCACCCTTCTTGTTGCAATGAATGAGATCATTCCTAAACTGCCAAATATGATGTAATGCAGTGGCAGCAAAGACTCTGAACTCCATTTGCATCTCCAAGGAGTGGCACAGATTGTTCCTGGAATCAAAAACAAAGAGGAAAAAATCAGCAAATGATGAGTTGGAGAAGTGACACATACGAATAGCCCAAATAGAGGAAAACCACACCATTTTAGCAATATAACACCGAAGAAACAGGTGATCGGTAGTCTCCTCTTCACAATTGCAAAGGGGGCAAAGCTTGTCAGTTATGGTAAAGTAGGAATTGAGCTTGACTCTAGTAGGCAGAGCATTAGAGAGGCATTTCCAAAAGAAGAGCTTGTGTCTGCCATGTAGCTTAGCTTTCCAAAGAAGGTTCCAAAAGGGAGGTGAGGAGAGAGGGCAGCGGCTTTGTATGATCAGGTCGTAAGAGCTTTTAACAGAGAATCTCCCTGATTTGGACGGAGTCCAAAGAAGCTCCTTATGTTCCAGGGAATGAGCATTAGGAATTTGAAGAATTCTCTTCACACATTCTGGTTGGAATATAGACACAAGAATATCAGTCTTTCAAGTACCAAGGTTTTGATCAATCAGGTCCTTGACACGAGGGCAGTAAACACTATCAATAGAAGCCGAATTAAGCAATCTAGGAACATCAGTTTTCTCTTGGGGAATCCACGGATCACACCAAGTAAGGAGATTAGAATGGGCGTCAACTTTGAAACGAGCTCCTAATTTGATAACATCACGGCCTTTAAAAATGTCTCTAGCAATCCATGAAAGATTGGAGGGAAGCTGAACCATAGAGAGGAAATCTTTGGACTTGATGTATTTATCTTTGAAAATTTGAACCCAAATTTTATCCTCATTAGAAGTCACACTCCATGCCAGTTTAGAGACCATAGCCCAATTATGCTCTTTCATTTTGCGAAAACCCAGACCACCAACAGCTTTAGGGAGGCAAATAGAGTCCCAGTTCTTGAGAGGAAGAATATTATGATCTTTGTTTTCACCCCACCAGAATCTGAGCATAAGGCTGTCCATTTTGGACAGAAAGGAAGCAGGGAGGAGGAAGTTAGTCATAATATAGGAAGGCAAAGCTTGAACTACAGAACTCAGTAACACTCCCCTGCCTGCTTGTGAAAGCACGCCACTTTTCCACCCTGCCAACTTGGAACTTAAGTTAGTAAGAACGTGCATAAAAGCTTCTTTGCGTTGGCGAGGTTTACAGAATTTGATACCCAGGTGGAAGCCCTTGTTGTTACATTCAGGAATACCTAAAGAGAAGGTAGCCAAATGTTTAGAGATTCAGGAATACCTAAAGAGAAGGTAGCCAAATGTTTAGAGGCAACAGAGGAATTTTTACTAAAATGGATAAAGGATTTGCTTTTATAGATGACTTGACAGCCCCAACTCTCAAAAGTATTCAAACACTTAGAAATGGCTTCCACATCCGAGTTAGTGTTCCTACAAAAGAAGGTGAGATCATCAGCATAAAGGAGGTGGGAAATAGGGCAGCTAGTACGGGAAATTTTGATGCCCCTAAGGGAGTTATCTCTTTCTTCTCTATGAATAAGACGGGAGAGTATTCGGCATAAAGAATGAAGAGATAAGGAGACATTGGATCTCCTTGGCGAATGCCCCTTGATGGTTTGAAAAAACCAAACGGAGAACCATCAACAAGAATTGAAAAGCTACAAGAAGATAGACAGTTAGAGATCCAAGAGCAAAATTTCTCACAAAAACCAAGGTTGCGGAGAATATTCAGCAAAAGGGGCCACTCCACACGATCATACGCTTTAGACAAATCTGCTTTGACCGCCATGTATTCATCCTTACCCTTTTTGGTGTTAAGAAAATGCATCATCTCATGCGTAAGAATATTATTATCATGAATAAGTCTACCTTTCATAAAAGCAAATTGGTAGGGAGAAATGATATCATCAAGAGACTTCTTAAGTCTTTCAGCAATAATTTTCGCAATAATTTTGTAAACCACATTACAAAGACTTATAGGGTGGAAGTTCTCGACTTTACAAGAACGAACCTCTTTAGGAATGAGGGCAATGAAGGTGTGGTTGAACTTGTTAGTCATCAAATCATTCCTAAAAGGCTAAGGAACACTGGACCCGTGATAGGTTAATGAGGCAATGAAGGTGTGGTTGAACTTGTTAGTCATCAAATATGCCAACTCTAAACAGGACACATATCCTAACATCTTTGCACAAAATATAACAATAAAAGATTTAATAGTCATAGAACCATGGAATTACTACAAATTTTTATGATTAAGTTGTTTAATTAGGTGATTAAGTTATCTTAGTGCTTATGATAGCCAAATCAAGTTAATAATTAAGTCTCCAAATTTGCAGAAACATAAACCAAAACATACTAAAGGTATCCTAGTTACTAAATCCTATTTAAACTAGAAACTAAACATCCTAAACACCTAAAACTACTAAGAAAAAATTTAATCTCTACCACTTCATTATCTAATGATCTTTCTATGCCTTAAAACACTACATAACGAAGAGGGGTTTTAGCACCAACAACCAAGTTCTAATTCTATGTGTGTATAGATTCTAAATCATCAAGAAAATTACAATTCCAATCATCAATCTAAGAGAAATTGAAGAAATGCCACAAGGTGTCATTTCTGCTGTCGAAAGAGTGACAAGTTCCGGTGTTCACCTTTAATCTACCATTTAAAGGCCTCAAATGGACACAGTCTGCTCATGAAAAATGTTTCTAATAGACATGGCTATGCTTTGGAGCAAATTACATCTTAGAATAAGATTTGTTCGATTTATAAGAATTATTGCAAGGCAAGAAAGGTTCTCTGCTTTTCTGGCAATCCGAAGGGACATATCTCACATATACCCTTTAAGTTGTAGGGATGGACAATTGATTTTGGGATTTGCTTCCAAACTCTCTTGGGAGTATTGGGTAAAGTATTAGAGCAAATAATGAAGGTTTAAAACGGATTTTGGGTGTTCAAAATCACTTCACCAAAACAGAGAGATTTTGTTGAACTCGGTTTTGGTGATTTTGGAGAAGGAAGAAGGAGATTTTGTGGCCTGAGAATTTTTTTACTACACACTAAAAAATAAGAGGAGAAAGTTTTATTCAGAAAGTACTAGATTTATCGGAGTGCAAAGTTGTGAAGAAAAACGAGGAAGAAGACATAGTTATATAGGCCAAAATTTTCACTATTTTGAATAGTGACAAATAGTGAAATTACTATTCATACATTTTATTTTTGAATTATTATTTTATTTTAGTTTTGAATTATTGATATTTTGAACATTTGTTTCAAAATTCATTTCTTAATTATTTTTAATAGATTAATTTCTAAAATTAAATAAAAATCAAGCTTAGAAAGTTTTAACATCCAATTAACTCTTCCAAAAAATCTTTAAATCATCATGGAATCATGAAACAAATGTTATATAGGTTAACCAAACTTTATAACCATGACATTTAGTATTAATATATTGAAACTTTGAACTAAAATAAATTAAATATAACTTTAAGAAATATGTAAATGTCATATTAGTTCAAAATCAATATAACTATACTTCCTTAAGCTTTATAAAAACATTTTCTAAAGAAATGAAGTGTTTATAAAATACTTGGGCTGGTTCAAGTTTTTTTGGACTAAATTAAGAAGTTTCAAAAATATTTTGGGGTCAAAATGAGATATTCAGAAGTATAAGGACTAAAGTGAAAATCTGAAAAACTCTCATCTTCTTCCAAATTTCAGGGACGTTACAAAGCCGATTGAAATAGAGCTTTTCACCTGGCGGAGGAGTGCCACGGGATGGCTGGTAGAGGAGCGACGCACGTGAGGGATGGCGGTGACCCGCGCGCGGACCGAGTGGCTCGTCTGACTCTAGATTCCAAAGAATGAAGATGTAATTTTGGTTAGAATCGTCGTCTTCCTTTTAAAAAAAATTAGAAAAAGGAAGCAGCTGTCCGGACTGCCGAAGACGGCCACCAGTTCCCAGTTTTTTGCCGGTTTTGGGCGGTTTGTGCCGGTTCATTTTCCAATCGGTTCCAAATGCCAACCTGGACTGAAAGAGAGGCTGCTCCTGTCGAATTGGTTTGACCGGCCAGTCTTATTTTAAGAACACTAGATCTAAAAAGGATCACGATATGGTTGTGGTTCATTGGTCCAATCAACAAAGTTTTCAAGCATTATGTGCTCATTTCGATAGTAGGAACAAATTATATTTACGGATAAATCCCATATACTATATCCCTTGTTGCATTTTTCTCTCTAATTCTTTTTTGAGCAACTTGCCCCCTGTACTATGGATAAGTAAGTACTGTACCCCCTCATCTATTGACTAGTAACAAAAATTTGCCCCACAAATTTATTTTTGCCACAATATGAAATGTGAACATGCGAGTTCATCACGATTTATTCTCAAGTTCAATAAAATACCCTCTTTTCACATCAGTTTTTGTTATATTTTCTTAATTTTCAAACCCTAAATTTTGATAATTAAACCAGGGTTTGAAAATTAAGAAAATGTAGAAAAAACTGAAGAAAAAAGAGGGCATTTTACTAAACATTGAGGTAAAATCGTGATGAACCCCCATATTCAATTTAAAATTCCACCGAAAACTTGAGCAGGGGGCAAAGTGCTTATTTATCCATAGTACATGGGGCAAATTGCCAAAGAAAAAACAATAGGAGACAAAGTGCAATAGGGGGTACAGAGGGTTTGACACTTTTATCCCTTAAAATTAACTTAGAATTGTGAGCACATGGACACATACATCGTCGTAATTTGTTCATTGTAGATAACCATAAAAAAACATTGTTAGTTGCCAAAATTTATTTTAGCGCATTGTAATAGGACATTTGTAAAATATTCTTCGTTTTATAATTCTTCACCTCAACATTAATTGAAATTTAGTTAAGGGCCAATTGTGATCACCCCTTTAGCATTTGACCTGTTTTTCAATGTCTCTCGTGTTCTATCAAAATGTGCAACTCGCCCCCAACTTATACTAAAGTGTGCAATTTGCCCTTAAAACCAAATCTAATGGATGAAAAGATAAACACATGTTGAAAGTGAACGGTTGATCAAGGATTCTGGGGGGGAGGGGGGAGAGAATAGCACATTTTTACAAATGTTAATGGGCAAATAGCTCTTTTTTAAACATTAAGGGGACATTGCAAAATAGATTAAATGTTAAGGGGTTGATCGCAATTGACCCTTTAGTTAATGTAAACTCTATTGGAATTTGAGCAAAGAATGATTATCCAAGATAATTGTTGGGATTATAGAAGAAGACTTATTCAAGGTCAGACCAAGATCCCGTAGTCTTGTATAATAATTTAATTGGAACTCCATTAAACACGGTAGAGTCTTACGATTAGGTATTACACACGATAAAGTTCATCTTGTATAAGATGTTTAATGGACTCCATTAATTAGGTTACTCAGTTTGTTCAATTTATATTGTTAGCTTAAATATAATTGTCTTAATTTGTTAGTACAAATATTACATTATTAAGGGAGATTGTTAGGTAACTTTTAATATTGTAGATTGTTAGATAACTTTATCAAACATGTTTATCTCTTATACCAACATGAGGCCAAACCAACATACCTTACAGTTATCATAACTTGACCCTCAATAGTTATCAAGCTAAATATATCAAACGATATAGATTAAGTATGGATGTGTAACTGAAAATCACATGCAACATGCTCGTAATCATGCCTATCTCAATCTCGTCTTTCATTGCTTAGTATGATCAACCATTAAGCTTTTATACTTTATGTCAAACCACTACGGAAAGATAGAACATTCAAATCAATAATAAAATCTTCAACTCTATTCTAGAAAAACTGAATATGCATAATACAGTCTCTCTTAATGCAATGAAGTGACCGGTCTCAAAAGATAATCTTAAAGTGCCAAAGCTTCAACTAGAATTGTGTCATCGCGTGTATATATGTTTCTGCCATCACCACCTGACAATGGCTCCGCACACGATCCTCTCTTGCACACCACGTGAAGTGTTTGGAATAATTCTTGATCACTAAAATATTAAACTCATCATTGAAGTTGTTATATGCAAGAGGAATGAATCTTGAGTTCAGAGGGTCTTAGCAAAACAGTCATCGATGCTTATTCAAAGCTTTGGAACCGATGAATGAATTAAGTCGTGAATGTAGTACAACTTCATAAATAATGTGCAGATGTTTATGGAAACATCTGAATGTTTGCATTCTTGTACAAATGGTTTGTATAAAGTATTGGAGCATGACTGTTATAAGAGATATTTGTGAATGACGTTCACAAATAATCCCTACTTTAACTATTCATCAAATAGATGGTCATTGACTCATCATTCTCAATCTGTTTGTCACTCATAGACTCTTTCTTATCAGAGAAGCCCATGTTAACTTAAGGGTCGTGATAGTGTCAAGACTTAGAGAATCCAACATTCTATCTTTGAGGGATTATGGTCGAGTAGTTGGAAATGTGCTTGTGTCATGGGTGTATTAAAAGGAATCTAGCTACTATTAAGAAATATCATGAAGACAAATTGGCTGCAGATAAAAGTGGAAGGAATTGTAGGAAATCTTGGTTAATTAGTTGAATATGTTACGCCTTATTTATGCCACTAATTAAGCATTGTATTATTTTATTTCCTAAATTTGCAAAGGTTGTTCGGCTATTAAAGCTTGAGGCCACTCAATGAATAATTATGTTGAATAATAATAAACAACCTTGTGTTGAATTTGAATTTTGGTTTTTTTCGAATTAAACAATTTAGGAGGTCTAGGATCCCTCAAAGTATCCTACAAAATTAACCATAGTGAGAAGAAGCGAGGTCGGTTTTGCTTCTTTACCCATTAATAAACCAATTACGCGAGCCATGTCGAGAGTATGTGACAACATGGTATCGGAGCATACAACTCTGAGCCTTGTTTGGTTCAATTAGACAGAGAAATTGGATCGTTAAAACAATCAATAAAGTCAAGTGGGCAACATATTATGAAACATATGGAGTCAATGTTTTCCATGCTGGTTTGGCAATGACGCCATTAACTTGGCATGCCCAAACTCTATTGGCAATATTTTATCGCAAGCGCATGGGTGGAACTAGTGTAGGGAAGTAAGTTACAACCCAAAAATATCTAACCGAAGAGAGATTGCTAATAAATCTATTTGTGCAAACACAAATCTAATGACTATGAAGCTGTCACCTTTCACATCACTATTAGACAGAAAGTGTAAATAAAATATATTTTGGATTTTGGAATGTTTACAATCTGAAATACTTAGCAAATAAAGATTTACACAATAGTATAACAAGCAGTATCTTAAGCAGTGTTCTCAAAACCGGACCGGTCACCAAACCGGTGGCCTTACTAGATACAGGTTTTACAGGTCGAACCAGTTTAACCACTAGTTGAACCAGTATACAAAGTAAACAACCTACAAAATATAGTCAACAAATATATCTTGTACTGATGTACCATATTTAGGTACTGCCACGTCACATGCTTCGTAAGTTGCCATGAGCACATTTCGGACTACATTATGACACGTCAGCATCATTATTTTTAATGCAAAATTACAATTCAATGCAAAACTCAAATTAAGCCCATGCATTACCAATTTTGAGTCATATCACGGCCCAATTCGAGTTGAACAAACTCAATTCGAGTTGTTTCAGGTCCATTTCAAGTTGTTTTAAGGCCTGTTCGACTTGTTTGAAGGCACTTTTGAGTTATTCCGAAGTAACTCTAATTCGAGTTATTTGGCATCCTAATCGTACTTGAACTCAATTCTAGCTAAGGGAGGACTCTTAGTACTATATATATGGGTCCCACTCGTCATTTTAAGGTACGTAATCATAATTTTCAGCATTCAATTCGAGTTAATAGTCCGAATTCAACCTGTTTGGTATCTCATTTCGACTTGACAGAACAACTCTTATTCAACTTATAATTACACACAGTTCGAGTTGTTTGAGAGTTCAATTCAACTTGTTCTAATCTCTCAGTTTGACCTGTTTCTCTTGTTATTCGAGTTGTTTCCAACTTTTCCACTTGTTCTATTCGTCTTGTTGTCACGCACAAGGAGGTCTCATATTCCTACTTATCTGACTTAAGCACCAGAGTGCCTTTGCCGAGAAAGCTCCGGCTTAGTTCACATATAGTGTTGAGTGCAGGTTCCGAACTCTAAAGCTGCTTAAGGATCCAACAAGGGGACTGAAGCAGTCTGACGTGGAGTGTTGGCAAGTGGACACATATCTAGACAAAAATACCCCACATTAGTGGCGCGGTTTGTGGGAACCACTAAACGCAGTTGAGAACTAAACACCATTACTGATTAAATGGCTCAAAGAAGTGTCACCAAGGAAAACGGAGTCGCCACAGGGCAAGGTCTCGGAGGGAGGAGGACGCCAGAGTTGTTGATACTTCTAAGCATCCTTCAAATGCTCCCCTGGATCAATCATGTGGTGGGGCAGAAGAAATGACAATGCCACCACCAGAACAACCATTGTTGAATCCTGCTCCGCTGGCTCGGATCATGACAGCTTTTCAACAAACTATGGTGCATATGATTGTGCAAAAACTGGCTAACACTGTGTTGCCTCAGAATGCTCCAATAGAGATGGCACAACCAACATCCGCTCCACCACCAAGGTCTCATCAGACTCAGCATAGAGCTGATTCGAGACAGTACACTCATTCAAGGGCAACAAGGCCCAGTAGAAGAGAACCATCCGGGTCGCCTGAGGGCAAGAACTCCTATTTACAGCATAAGGAAAGGAACGGTAGGGAAGTGAACTCGAAACAGACAGGGACCGATATGCAACATGCTGCTAGCCAAATACAGACGGCTGGGAGGAGTTGGGATCAACCCGATCATATTGGAAAAATGATCGAACTAGTGATCGCAGAACACAGTCCACGCATGGAGAAGCCAACTCCAATCTGTGATGCGATCTGTAGATTGATGTGAAAAGAAGGAGTCCATCTTCCTGAGATGTGAAAGTACGATGAGACCAGCGATCCTGAAAAATATTTTGATGATTTGGATGAGGAGCTGCAAATTTTGGGTTATTGCAAGAGCCTGAGGGCGAGATTGATTGCAATCAGTTTATCGGGTACAACTAAGGTATGGTTCAAGAACGTGTCACCACGCACAGTTGAATCGTTCGAACAATTCAAAGACATGTTCGTTCAGAAATTTGTCACTTATCTACCAAAGAAGAAGGCACAAAGCCATCTGTTCACATCCAGAGAAAGCTTGAATGAGGGCTTGGGAAAGTATCCGGAGCGATTAAATGTGGAGGTAGGCCATGTGCAATCTCCTACACCGGATTTGATTACCTCTGTTTTGGTAAACTGTAGTAAGAGCAAAAGGTTGGTAGGGTGTTAACATGGGAGGAACCAAAAACCATTGAGAGTATTATGGATATATCTTGACGGGTTACAGATATGGAAGAAGCCTCTCAGAATCAAGGACTGATGGATTTTATAGAAAGCAATTGGAGGAAGGAAGACAGAGGCAAGGAGAGACGATCACCAATTAAAAGGTTTAATAACTATACGTCGTTAAGAAAAGATGTTCAAGAAATCTTTGCGATAGTCAAAGATCGTGGAATACTTAAAACGCCTCGCCTGTTTAAAGAAATTGAACAAATGAAAGAATCGCGAAAGTATTACAAGTACCATAGGTAGAACGGACATTACACTAATGATTGCAAAGCACTAAAGAATGATATCAAACGACTCATACATGATGGAGAGCTGATCAAATTCGTCATGGAAAATCGTGAGGCACGAGAGGAGAAATCATCTCAAGACAAAATGAGAAGCCGTTCTCCATGGGATAAAAAAGATCAAGGAAGTCGCAAAAAGGTTGATCAATGACTCTGATGAGTCAGCGGGCAATAAGATATCAGGCGGACTAATCTGAAATACGGAAGTTGGTATCAGCTACTGGAATTAATCAATCTATGGACCACGCAATCCAGGCCAAATCTGAATTCACGGATGTGCAAAGCACAAAAAATACAGAGTTTATCACGCCCCTAGAACGTAAATGTTTCTGAAAAGGTCTTACAGGTAAGACACTATCATTCTAATTGTCTTGTTGGCACAGTAGGGTCGTAGTTTAGATGTTACCATTATTTTTTCTTTCAAAGATTACGAGTATCCGCATGTGGACCTCGATTGTAATCGTTAGCACTGAACTACGTGGACTTGATTCTTGACCATCCAAACATGGCAGGATATGTAGGCAACTCGAAATTACACGAGCTCAGTCCCAAAACTAATAAAATTTCAAATTTTATCTTAGTTTGTTCCTCTGTCAATACAATAGGCAAGTACGACACTTGCGTATGTTGCGCTACGCAACACATAGACTTGGTCACAAGCATCAAGGTAGTCATGAATATCTGTTACCATCGCCTCAACATAGAGCGATAACGGAACATATGATGAGCACTAGCCTCAACGGACCTTAAGCCAAGCAACTTAGTTGGCACACAAAGCCCAAAGCCAATCAGCTTGGGCGTTAAAGATATGAGATCTAGCGTTAACTCACAAAGAACATAACACCCTAAGCCAAGAAGCTTAGTCGGTAATATATAACATACTAAGCCAAGAAGCTTAGGCAATAAAAGATCAACACCCTAAGCCAATGAGCTTAGCCAATATATATACAAGACCCTAAGCTAAGCATCTTTTGTGGTGAAAAGACAAAGGCCATAAGCCAGGAAGCTTAGCCCATCATGAAGCTCAATTAGTAAAAATATTACAATATAAGGAACATCATTCAGTAGTAAACTCACGCCATGAGTCAAAATTCTGAATTTTTCAATCGAAATTCTGAATTTTCAAATCTTTTACGGTCTCGTTGCACGATTCTTGGATTGTTGAGGTTCTTATAGTTTGTATGACCAACATTCTTCAACGTTACTTCTACAAACTGAGGGACTCCATGATGTAACATATTTTGGTACTGCCACATCATATGCTTCGTAAGATGCCACAAGCGCATTTCGGACTACATTATGACACGTCAGCATCATTATTTTTAATGCAAAATTACTGATCAAGGAAAAACTCAAATTAGTCCCATGCAGGCCCAATTCGAGTTGAAAATGCCCAATTCGAGTTGTTTCAGGCCCATTTCGAGCTATTTCAAGGCCTGTTTGACTTGTTTGAAGGCACTTTTTAAGTTATTCCGAAATAACTCTAATTCGAGCCCAGGGCTTTGTAATCTCATCTCACATAACTTGAATCGGTGGCATAATCAGTTTAATACTTTGGAATCCTAATTGTACTTGAACAACAACTCTAGCTAAGGGAGGACTCTTAGTATTATATATATGGGTCCCACTCATTATTTAAAGGTACGTAATCATAGTTTTCAACATTCAATTCGCGTTATATAGTCCGAATTCGACCTGTTTGGTATCTTATTTCGACTTGACAGAACAACTCTTATTCAACTTATAATTACACGCAATTCGAGTTGTTTGAGAGTTCAGTTCAACTTGTTCTGATCTCTCAATTCAACTTGTTTCTCTTGTTATTCGAGTTGTTTGCACCTTTTTGACTTGTTCTATTCGACTTGTTGTCACACACAACGAGGTCTCATATTCCGACTTATCTGACTTAAGCATCAAAGTGCCTTTGCCGGAAAGGCCTTGACTTAGTTCACTTGTGGTGTTGAGTGCATGTCGAACTCTAAAGCTCCTTAAGGATCCAGCAGGGGGATTGAAGCAGTCTGACGTGGAATGTTGGCAAGTGGACACGTATCCGGACGAAAATACCCCACATCATGCACTATATTTCGTAACATTTTCAAACTAATCGCAATACTATGCTAAAAAAAATACATATGTCATCACAATTCACAAAAACATAACATTAAACATCACACTAGTACACAACATTTATAATACAAACCAACTTAATTCTGAAACACAAAACATTGCAATTCTCAAACTCGTGAATTTACCAAAACAACAAAACTATAACAATGTCACATGTGACGTAAGTTATAACATCTCACATAAACATTTCATAAAAGTTAAAACACAAAATTCAATTCTCTCCTAAACCAACATCATCATCGGCATAAATACCTAAAGTGCTTATCCCCATTCCATATTTTGTCAAACTCATTTCGGCATTTAGCACATCCGCACCTGGATCAGCTAAACATTAAACAAAGTAGTACAAAATTTAAAAATAAATAAAGAATGGTCCAATAGAGATAATAAGTGAAGATGTACGAGGATATACTTTAATAATTTGATATATAATTAATTACCAATTGGTGGTTGTGAAGTTGTAGCATTATGTTGCTCTGTAGCATTCTGTTGCTCGGCATCGAGCATTTCTTTCAAATCATCATAATTAAGGTCTTCACCTGGATTTTCCTCAACAATCCACTCTCCAAACTTATCAACGTGCTCGTAGTCATTTGGATCATACGACTTCTTTTTTTCTTCACCTCTACAAGATAACATAAACTAATAATTTAATACTATAAATAATTAAAGACTTGTATAAAAGAACAACATAGATATAAATTGTACCTTCTCTTTAAGCGTAAGTTGTAATGCATAAATACAAGATCATTTAGTCTGTGATGCTCCAACCTATTCCTCTTTTTCGTATGGATCCGCTCAAATACACTCCAAATGCACTCGCATCCAGATGATGATGAAGTCTGACCTAAAATTTTTATAGCAATCTTTTACAAATTTGGTGCATCGCCACCAAATAGATCCCAACATAAATCTAAGAGAATAAAAGAAAATTATACAAGTCTATAGTAAAATTAAAAATTCAACGCAATAACCACATACATATAAATATACATACATGGAGAAACACTTTCAAGGTTTTGAACTGCTAATGGTTGTCCAAAACTTCCATAACGATCTCGAAACATCATCATTTCAGCACTGCCTTAAGAACTTCTGGGAGAAGCTTCTCAAAAATCGTGTATACAGATTTCAAAATTTCAGGTTTTTGATATGGATTACCATTAGCATACTAGAAAACTGGGTTAAGAAAATAAGCTGCCAAATGAAGATTTTTTCTTAGCATTTTATCCCACCTTTCATTAGTAATGTCAACATATGGTTTGTAAAGCTGCTCTTTACCTTTGAATAATTCTTTTATCCCCATTGATTGCCCTATCCATACCATCGTACACATAGCCTAATGAAGGCTTCTCATCCGCATCACACATACCCAACAATCTCATGATAAGACTCATAACTTTCACAACAATCTTGCAATCCTTCCAAAACTTTCGATCAAAAACAATGTCATTAACTTCTTGAGCCTTTGCATCTTTCTCAAACTTCTTAAGTTCTGCATCTATCACCATTGCTTCCACAAAATCCGCGCGATCACACAAACTATTTAAAGCTAGAAATGTTGTTCCAAATCGTGTGGTACCAGGAACAATTATTTCAGTCCATCGAGGCCTTTGCTTAAGCTATGCATTAGCCCACTTACGATTGTAAACAAAACAAGTAATTCATGAACGATGATATGCCAATTTCTTAACAAGTGGTAGCTCAGAAACATCTTTCAAGGTCAAATTAATGCACTGGGCAGAGCAAGGAGACCAAAAAATTGTTGGATGCTTTTTTGTGAGCAATTTTCCAGCTTTCTTATAGTTACTTGCATTATTAGTAACCATATGCACGACGTTTTTGACATGAACATATTCAACAATTTCAAAAAAAAAAGATTGCATAAATTCTCAGCACTAGACGCTACAATAGATACATCAACAGACTTGACAAAGGATATCCCCTTTGGACAATAAACCATAAAATTGATCAACGACCTATGGCTCCTATTTGACCAACCATCGCCCATAATAGTGCAACCACTAGTAGCCCAAGTACTTTAAAGTTTATCCATAGTCAACTGCACTTGAGTTTTAGCTTCTTTAAGCAAATGAATTCTTAAAGCATTAAAGCTAGGACCCATGTAACCATGACTCATTGCTGTTATTCTTGTATTTGCTGGTGCAAAATATGGAGAACTCACAACATTCATCGGACACATGCATCATACATCCACATATCAAATGCCATATCTGTATCATGATAAATTTGCTTACTTTGCATTCTAACCTTAATGCTAGGCTGAGAGTCTACCCCTGCTTTTTCTTTCATATAACCAGCTATTTCATTTGTCTTTCTTTTCTTAGAACTACCATCTGTTTCTAAAGAATTTTGAGCTTCTTCGCTTTCATTTTCTTCATATGAAGAAATAGATGGTCTTTTATCTTTTTTAGCCTTTTCTTGCTCATTCAGTGCTGAAAGAAACTCATCCTAACTAGATCACTCGTTTACAAATCTTTATATTACCCATTTTTCCTGCTAGGTGTTTCTTCATGTGGTTAATCCCACCACCACTGATTATTTTGTGACAATGAATACATTTGAGACTCCTTGACTTCCCTTGAGTTGTTGGCATCTCAACGCAATGATCCCATGCTGGATCAACTATACGCGGAGGATTTTGATTGCTAGAAGTAGTCGATGATTGGCTAAATCTTGTGCACTCGATGTATTTTCTTCCATTGCCTATTTCAATTATCAACAATAAATGTTAATAAGACTATCTTAAGAATGAAATCATGACAAACATGATGTTAACAATGACAAATTCCTTTAACAAAGTGCTACAATAACACAAGCAATACTTGAATATTCAAAAATACACTCAATGAACAAATTGGAGAGCTACTCAATTTATAAATTTTATAGTGGAACCTAATAGTTAGATTTCAATCAATTTTTAAATCAATTTTTGGGATTTTTTTCTTAAGAATATAGCATCACATATTACTAATTCACTAATTTCTCAATCTAAAATTCTAAACTCACAATCGGATACAAACTAAGCAAGTAAAAATTTCTCAATAAAAACTAAACAATCTAAAATTCTCAATTAGTAATTTGATAATTTCTCATTCTAAACTCTAAAGCAATACAAATTAAGCTTGGAGCTAAAAATCGGATACAAATTAAGCTTTAAGCAATACAAAGTTCTAACAATAAAGATTATTTAAAGCTTTTACCTGGATGGAGCGACGCTGTTGGAGGAGGACAGGAGGAGAGGCGTCACGGGCTGGAGGTGGAGAGAGGCGATAGAATTTTAGGGTTTTAGAGGTAGAGAGAGGCGATCAGATTCAGATTACAATACGTACAGACACGGTTTTTTTTTAGGGGGTTAGAATTGTAATTTCAGTTTTTTTAATGGCAGCAGCGGTTTGAACCGCCAAAATCGGCTACCGATTCCCGGTTTTGGGCAGTCCATACCAGGCCAGTTTTAACCGGCCCAAAAACAGCAAACCATACCGGATGAGCGGCCGGTCACTGGTCGAATCGGTTTGACCGGGATCCGATTTTAGGAACCCTGATCGTAAGGAATTAGGTTTCTTAATATGATCGATTCATGTGTCGGATGTCTTAAACTATGAGGTAAAACCTATAATTATGGGATCCCATCGTGGATGATTCAATATTTTACTATTTGTATGTTGTTCCTCCAAACACAATTATCTCAATGAATTACCTACTTCTAATTTCTAGACGCTATCATCACACGACCTGTGGAATTATATAACTTATGAGATCTATCCTATGAGTTCGTCTTTAACATCTGTCATAAGAATCTAATCTATTATGTGTTCATGACGCCATAAAGTATTTTGCTCAAGTTATACATTCAATTTAACTATTCCTAACACACTCATCTCAACATAGTCATCTCAACATGATCTCTATCAAAATACTCCCATTGCCTCACGACACGTGATAGATTCAACTACTCGTAATTAAGATAAACAAAAGAAACATAAATTAAATAAACCATAGTCTTACATAAAATAAAGCAAAGATCTCGTTCAAAACAAACGTATGGAAACAAAGTGCACTATCCAATGCAATAAACTAGAACCAAATTGTACGGATAATTAAAGAACATCAACTCAATCACAATTTTGATTCTCGTCTGTCTTCGTCTTCTTTGATCACTACTTATCTTCTGTTCTTTTGTGGCTGCCTCCTCTTTTAGTTCTTCTCAATATATCTATATCTTGGTAAGTCTCACTCTTTAATTCTGCATCAAAACCTAAATTTTGGGTCAAAACGATCTGTAAGCGATCGCTTCCAATCGCATGCGGCTACTACTGAGATTAGGGTTGCGTCATCTCTTAGTTGGAAGTGATCACTTTTAACTCTTCTTTACTTCAATACAATCGCTTTCATTAAGTGATTTCTCTTCTTCGCTTCCTTTCACTTTCCTGCTCACATGATTTGCCCATTCTTCTTTTTGGCCTCCTTGTATCCCCTTTCACCAAAACGACTCATAGACAATAAAATAAAAGAAAAAAACTAAAAATACTCAAAATAATCAAGAAAACAAACAATAAAACGATCTATTTGACATGTGAATAAAGAGTACAAAATGGACTCATCATTCATCTCAACACAATCATCGCAACATGATCTCTATCCAGATACTTCCATCGCCTCACAACACACGATGTATTTACCTACTCATAATTAAAGTAAAAGCATAAACACATGAAAAACTAAGCATTGTCTTCAATAAAATAACTAAGAAACGAATATCTTTTCCACAATAAAAGTAAGAACATAAAGAAACTAATAATATCCAAAGCATAAACTAGAACAAGAAAGTAAAAATGCCAATCAACAACAACTCAGTCGCAGCTCTTGTTCTTGTTCTTATCCTAGGTCCAAAGATCTCCAAAATATGTGATAAACCCTAATGTAGCACTGAAATCTATGTTGGCCCCCATTTACTCAAAAGTACACACTTTTCACGAGTTTGCGGGTCTTCTATATATAATCCCTTGGTCTTGGAAGGCATTAGACTTTAGTTCTCCATCAAAAACCTAATTTTCGAGTTTAAGAGATTGTAAGCAATCGCTTTCCATATTGCATGCGGCTGGTGCTGATTTAGGGTTGTGTCATCTTGAGTTATTGCATATATCTCCTTTTTCTTTGCTAAGTGATCGCATTTTCCATGCAATTTTTCCTCTTCACTTCCTTGCTCTCATGTTTAGCCCAAAATTCTATTTCTAGAGCTCTTTTCGTCTCTTTTCACCAAATGACTCCAAAACAACAAAATAAAGAAAAACAAGTAAAAAGACTCAAAACAATCAAGAGTCAAGCTCAGAATTAGTCTATTTGGCATTGAGTACAAAAGGGACTCATTAGGGATGAAAAAAGGTAAAAACGAAATTAGAATTCTAGGCCAAACATGCGAGGAGGTATGCGAAGGGAAGATATCGCATAGAAGTACGAGGACACTTTGAAGAGAAGAAGATGTTATATGCGACCACATAGGTCCGATAATTCTAAGATGACGTATCCCTAATAACTTATCCGTCGCATGCAAAGGAAATATGCGATCGCATGCCATCGCATAGACTCGAAATTAGATTTTTGATGCTAAATTAAAGTCTGATACTTTCAAGATCAAGAGAATATAAATAGAAGATATGAAACTTGTGAAAAAGAGTGCCATAATGTTTTTTCGGAGATTTTGGATACTTTGGAGATACATACATATTTTGGAGGCACCAGAAAAGCAAGGACAAGATCTGCGGCTGAGTTGATTTTAATTCATCTTTTTACTTTTGAATTAGGGTAAAACGCTTAAAACCCCAACCTATGGGGTGTTTCACAATGCGCCCCCTGAATTACAAAAAAGAGCAGTCTACTCCCCAACCTTTAGAATTTGTGCGAAATGCCCCCTGGTCGACTTTCCGGCTAAAATTTACCGAAAGCATGCCCCTGCACGTGATCATCGCGTGGGCATTTTTGTCCATCCATATTTGACAAGAATCTTACAAAAAAGAAATTACCCCCTAACCTATTATCTCCACCATAACCTTTATCATATGTGCGAAATACCCCCTAATTTATGAGTATGTGCATTGTACCTCCTAAACTAAAGATTTGTCCTTCTAACTTTTCAAGTTAAGTAAATGCATTTAGTGTTGGATTTGAAGAATCTTTATTTATATAAGACAATTTAATTTCACTCATAATCGATGTGGATGCATCACAAAATTGGATTATGATATCACTTACTTCGTATTGGTTTCAGCCATAAGATGGGACTAAAGGGAATCAAAAGTTAAAGATCGAGCTCTTGATTTCACGCTATGGTGGTGAATATATATGTGATCATTTAGTAGTTTGATTTAGAACTTATGCATTGTGCACTATAGCTGCATTATATTTCCATATCTCTTGTTAGTTATCGGCGTTACATGCATCATTATTCGTTTCACCACGTGGCTAAATGATCGTTTTTTGCCTCTTAAGGATTACAGAACTGATAATAGTAGGTAAATATCCAAAAAGTATGAGAGTTTGTCTTAGAAGTCGATTGCCTAAGTTCACGTAAGAGGAGATAAATATGATGTGAGGTTTTTTAGTTTCATAGGATTCAACTACTATAATGCCATATATGCATTAAGTAAAGTTAACTCGTCTAGTCTCCGATACACGAAAGATGTTGAGGTTGTAAACATTGGTAAATGACTCATCTCCTTTACATAATATATATTACATGTTCTAGGAAGTGATACTTCAAGATTGATTTAAATTTATCTCATGCATTCTCATAGGAGATCAAAATGGACACCAATTGACAAACGAGCAAGAAATTCAAGTAGGATTTTTATATCCTGATGGACTCAGAGAAATCTTGAAACACATAAAACAAAAATATAATGATCCACTAGTTTACATTATAGAGAATGATAGAGCACATTATTAAAACTTCACAATCTTTTTATTTTCACAAAATTTAGAAAATTGATGGATGAGTTTCAGGTATTGATGAGGTTGCAAACAACATCTTGGATGTTGTTGAAGCCATAAAAGGTGACATGAGGAAAGATTACATACATGATTACCTATGTTGTTTGCATGAAGAAATTAATTATCATCCTTATTTTTCATACTATTTCATATAACATGAATAACTTTTCTTGAGTTTAAACAATGTGATAAAGTTTACTGCGTTATGAATAAATTACGATCAATGATGGTGTTAAAGTGAAGTGGTATTCCGTGTTGTCGTTGATGGAAAATTTCGAGTTGTTATCTGGATTTTTAGTTTGCTTTGACCTTAATAATTTAGATTTCAAAAATAACATGAAGCTATATCCTAAACACTCGCTCTCGGGTTAAAAAAGTTATTCTCCAGAGAAATCCAAAACATCTTCCAAAAGTAGCAGATCAATGAGTTTTAATGTTTTAAACTATAAGAGCTTAATTACTTCACACGAGTCACCATTTTGCCAATAAAGAAGCTATGTCATTATTCATTAATAGGTCTTGCCATTAAAAATAGCCTCACTCTTACGAAATCACCTAGAACTTGAACTTTTGTAGCCTACTCGAGATAAATTTTAGAGCATATGGTTAATGAATTCATTTGACTAAGGTAGGAAATATTGCACAATATAGGGGGTATAACACACATATTTGATAGGTTAAAGGGCATGCTCATAAAGTTTAGGGGGTATGTCGCACGTATTGAAAAGGTTAGGGTGGGACAATAGGTTAGGGGGTGATTATTAATTTTTATAATATGGTTAATGAATTCATTTGACTAAGGTAGGAAATATTGCACAATCTAGGGGGTACAACACACATATTTGATAGGTTAAAGGGCATGCTCATAAAGTTCAGGGGGTATTTCGCACGTATTGAAAAGGTTAGGGTGGGACAATAGGTTAGGGGGTGATTATTAATTTTTATAAGTTCTTGTCAAATATGGATGGACAAAAATGCCCTTTTGACGATCACGTGCAAGGCACACTTTCGCTAAATTTTGGCCGAAAAGTTGATCGGGGGCATTTCACACAAATTTTAAAAGGTTAGGGGGTATATTGCTCTTTTTTGTAGTTTAGGGGCGCATTGTGAAACACCCCATAGGTTGGGGGTTTTAAGCGTTTTACCCTTTGAATTATAGTTTATGTTTGGGATATTCTTGGTTATTTCTATTTCGTACTCATTTCAGTATTGTTTAGGACAAGATTCTCGTTGTTTTAGTTATTTTTATGAAGACGGTGTTTATTTGTACTTGTTATTGCATTTTTGCTTTAAGTATGAGTAACTAAATTCGTTGTACATCGTGAGGGGACAATGATTATGTTGTATGCTTATGCATTGGTGATTGTGTGTGGAAACAATAACCTGATTTCATAACGTGGTTTTAATGCTTTTGCGTGCTTGATCACCACATGAATGTATAGATTCTTACGACATTCTCGACCGAAGAACTCATAGGATTAGATCTCATAAGTTATGGAAACCGACATGTCTTGTGATGTTTAGTGTCTAGAAATTAAGACATATGTGATTTAGTAAAGTAAATGCGTTTGGTAGAACAGAGTATATAGAGTACCATTCCGAATTACAGAGTGGAAATTTCACAGTTATAGCAATACCTCATAGTTTAATATATCTCACTCATAAATTGACCTTAATCCATCACAACAATGGTTTGTCTATGAACCTTAGATCAGCTCTATCAAATGCAACCTAGTTCCTTACGATACCGCTATTTTATTATTGTATTAAGTCCTTACTTTTAAGTTTTTTTAGTTATTAATCTCTTAATCTCAAAATTCCTCATTTGTTTATTTAGCTTATTGAGTCGTGAGTGTGAAAGGTGACAACTTCGGATTCATTAGTCATTGTTAAAGCATAAATAGATAGAAATAGTTAAAGTCAAGCGCAATACTCTATACATGATCAATATTTGAGGGTCGTAATCCTACTTACGTTTATTACTTGCAACCCGTACACTTGCGGTGAAATATCCTTGTCTAGCTTTGGGTGATCACTTACATCTCTTTTAGTTTGATGTCCATCCTCAGAATCAGCGTGATAACAACAGTCTAGATCAATCAACGTAAGGTTATGGAGAAAATGTTTTAGTTATCATTTGCTATTATGTTTGAATCAATTTTTGAGATATTTATGTTTTAAGATTTGTGGATTGCAATAATAATTACTATTGTAAACCTTGAAATCTCCCACTTTAGTAAATAAGTTTGTGTGTGACTTTATATCGATTTCAATTACCTCTTTCAATCTCATAAATAGGACGAGAATGATCTTTTTGTCCAATTTTCAAATAATCTTTAATATTTGTAGGCTCTGCTCTACAAAAGAAGATAAGTTTGTCCACTATTTTTTTTTTTTGGAAAGTGTTTGCTCACTAATTTGGAAGAGTGTAATAGAGAACAATAAAACCTTGCCTTGTATTTAAGGTATTTTACCTATACTATTTGTCATTTATTAATTGTAAAACTTGACAAATGGACTGTTTTAACAATCAGATATTAACCAGGCATATTACTAGTTGTAAAAATATTACCAGGCATATTTTCTGCTCAGTGATTGACGCCATGAATCATGATGATTATGAATTAGTCTAGATGTAAGTTAGCTAAACACCAAAATAGTCATTTTCACATACTACTTTTCCACATTGTGCTTGTCTGAACAGTTTCCGCGCAATTTCATTTTGGAAAGTTTGTATACTTTATTGACTCAAACGACTTATGTTCTCCAATAATGTTGTTCTCATTGGTGCCTCCAAATGTCACTCTAGTCAATGGACCGCGAGACGTGGAAACTCAGAGAATATATATA
Source organism: Misopates orontium (assembly GCA_946800315.1). NCBI lineage: Eukaryota > Viridiplantae > Streptophyta > Magnoliopsida > Lamiales > Plantaginaceae > Misopates > Misopates orontium. The sequence goes on from OX326946.1 coordinate 26,340,976, forward strand.
GCACAATCAATCAAAAAATAATATTTACTGAGATGTTTTCCCATCTTTTTCACATCAGATACATGTACTTCGTGGGGGTGGTAAATAAGCTATTAGAAGGAAGGTTCAGTCTATTGAATTATTAATTGTTGATCTCGTCAATTCAGAATGTTCTAGCCATAGGTCGATCTAATCATATTAGGCAAACCGTTTCTGTTTCAAGCCTGTTTCAGTCATAGAATCAAATGTTTTCTATTTTGGGAAATGATAATGTTTAAGTTCATAGAACCTGACTATCAAGAAGATTAGATAATAAGGGACCAAAAAGGTAGGGTACACGATATTCTTGTGCTCTAATTTTGTATTAAAGGAAGAAACCATAGTTCTAAAATATACGTTTCTCATTTCTTTTGCTCAATATTTTTTTTTGTTTTTTACATTATAAGTACCTCTGATGTGACATAATTGAATGAGAATTTACATACCCCTTTATTTATGTATTTGTTTTCATTAAATATTCGATTGACCCCTTCCACCATTTCCAGCTACTTGATCAAGACTAATCACAATCTTTAATAGATAATAAATGGTCCACTCAACCTCCGTCCCAAGTCAATACATTACTAGAGCCCGCAGTCGAATCTTTCAACATCAGAAATACAAATACCATCTCAAATTGCCAAACAATACACCGCGTGGAATAGGCTATATATCTCCGTTTAAACATCCACAAGAAATCAAGTCCTTCACTTTATTTCCTCCCTAGCTAACACTTAATTTCCAATTGACACAGCAAGTTTCAAAACATGAGTTATCTCATGCTTTTTCTCACTTTAGGATGTCTTTTAGATCTGCACACAGTTGTGAGATCACAATTAGAGAGTAACTTAGAAACATATATTGTCCATGTTGAGTTATCTTCCAATCCATCTTTGAACAGCCTTTCTGAAGATTTGGAAAATATGTATCAAACGTTCTTGCCCCTACCCTTATCAACAACTACCTCAACCGATGAGCCTCGCATACTATACTCATACCATAATGTTTTCAAAGGGTTTGCTGCAAGATTATCACCCGAACAAGTGAGAGAAATGGAGAGTAAACCGGGTTTCATATCCGCCCGCCCGCAAAAAACAATATCTCTCCACACGACGCATTCTCCGAATTTCTTGGGGTTGAACCAAAATATGGGATTTTGGAGGGACTCAAATTACGGTCGAGGGGTGATCATAGGAGTGTTAGACAGCGGAATAAACCCCGACCACCCTTCGTTTGGCGATGAAGGGATGCCACCCCCACCAGCTAAGTGGAGGGGGAGATGTGAATTCAACTCAACATTGTGCAACAATAAGCTCATAGGGGCGAGGTCTTTTACGATAGGCAACGGGACACCGTTCGATGAAAACGGGCATGGCACGCACACCGCGAGCACTGCTGCTGGGAACTTTGTGAGAGGCGCCAATGTATTCGGCAGCGCTAACGGCACTGCAGTGGGTATTGCACCTCTGGCTCATATCGCCGTTTACAAAGTTTGCGTGCGTAGTTGCTCGGAGAGTGATATTCTCGCTGCTATGGATTCTGCCATTGATGATGGGGTCGACATTCTTTCCCTCTCACTCGGAGGCCCCGCAACAAATTTCTACGACGAAAATGTGGCGGTTGCCGCGTTTAGTGCCATCGAAAGGGGCATCTTTGTGAGCGTCTCAGCTGGAAACAATGGCCCTTTTCTCGGTACTGTTGAGAACGGTGCTCCTTGGCTTCTCACAGTCGGTGCCAGCACTGTTGACAGAAGAATTAGAGCCACTGCAGTTCTCGGAAACAACGAAGAGCTAGATGGCGAATCGACATATCAACCACAGGATTTCCCGTCAACTGTTCTACTGCCTTTAGTGTACCCAGGAATGAGTAATTCTACCAACGCCGATGCTCCTTTCTGCACACCAGCATCACTTCAAAACATTGATGTACAAGGGAGAATCGTAGTGTGTGAAATAGGTAGAATTGGAAGAATAGAAAAGGGAAGAGCAGTGAGGAATGCCGGTGGTGCCGCCATGATTCTCATCAACCAACAGCCGCAGGGCTACACCACAGACTCCGACTCGCACGTACTTCCAGCAACGCATCTCAGTTACGCCGATGGACTAAGAGTAAGAGCCTATATAAACTCAACAACTGAGCCCATGGCCACAATTTCATTTCGCGGAACTATGATTGGAGACGATCGCGCCCCAATAGTCGCGTCTTTCTCCGCTCGAGGCCCGAACTTGCCAAGCATCGGCATCCTTAAACCCGACATCATTGGCCCGGGCGTCAACATATTAGCTGCATGGCATATATCACAAGAAAACAATACCAACACAAGATCCAACTTCAACATAATATCTGGAACCTCAATGGCCTGCCCTCACCTCACTGGCATCGCCGCCTTGCTTAAAAATGCGCACCCAAATTGGTCTCCGGCTGCCATTAAGTCGGCCATCATGACCACAGCTGATCAAGTAAACCTTGGAGGCAACTTCATCCAGGATCAAACACTCAGACCTGCTACCATTTTCGCCACTGGTTCTGGTCATGTCAACATACAAAGGGCTACCGATCCGGGCCTGGTTTACGACACTCAGCCGCAAGACTACTTGGCCTATTTGTGTGGATTGAACTATACGGACCAACAAGTGGGGATAATTGTGAGCCGTGCCGTGAGGTGCTCGGAGATATCGAGCATAGAAGAAGCAGAGTTAAATTATCCTTCATTCTCTGTTTTTCTTGAAAATGGTTCTCTTACATATAACAGGACTGTTACAAACGTAGGTGATGCTAACTCTGTTTACACGGCGGGGACTGCTCCATTGCCGGGTGTTGACATAGGAGTGGAGCCCACAAGTCTCGTGTTCACAGAGCTGAACCAGAATATAACGTACCAAGTGACGTTAACTCGACTGGCCAGTGCCATCAATGGGACAATTGTGCAAGGATCTCTTACATGGACTTCTGCTAGGCACCGCGTCAGGAGTCCTATCGCTGTTTTGCTATAGTTTTAAATGTTTTGAGAATACGCATAATTAGTATCACATCCTATAGAATATGTATTTTTGTTCAAATGTAACATGATTATTTATTGTGGTTTTTCAAATTTTCGATAAAAGCATATTTGAATTTTGTTATCTTTCACCTCAGCCATATGTATGGAACTATGGATTGACATAATAATAAGTTTATTGGACTTACTCAGACTCTTTTACTAGTAATCCCTTAACCTATGGAGTCTATTGCAGTTTGTCCCCTAGTTTGTGAAAATGTACGATATACCCCTAACTTATTGATTTTTGTGCGATTTGCCACTGGATCATTTATCAACCTTTCATATTGGACACATGTTTGAGTTTTTGTCCGTTAGATAAGACATCAGGGGCAAATCGTACAAAAATCAATAGGTTAAGAGACAAATCGGACATTTTCATAGGTTAAGATATAATAAACATACCGCATAAGTTGGATGATTTGCTACAATTAACCCTTAAGTAAATGGAGTTTCAATAAAATATTTTGTCCCAAGTAATCCTATCTGCAAAAATATTGACAAATTACAAACTCAAGTAAAAATAGATAAAATATTCAAAGCAATGAGTTCACAATTCATGCATCTGATTTTCTTTTAGCCTTATTCCGAAAATTCTACCTTATGCTTCCTTACAATAAATAACCCCACAAACAAAATACAAAGACATGTTGACATATACATACATACATATATATATATGTATATATATATATATATATACATATATATATATATATATATATATATGGTGTAATGCCAACTCCAACTGCTATACGTATATCAATAGGTTTTGAGCTAGTGTGATGTAGGACAAGAACCCCCGAATATTGGATATTTTTGTAGTCGAAAAAGGCCCTCACGAAAATCGTCATATCTTTTGATCCAGTGTTTCGTTTTGGGCCCATAAGATATCAAATTAAACGTCTTCGACTTTTCTACAACTCTTCGCGAGATTAAGGCCCAAATTCGATCGGGTAAGGCAGATGCACAGCCTTACAAGTTTATGTTGTTTTATTTTATAATCTTTTCCTGTTTTTCTTATTTTTATTAGGACTTTAATTATATTTTGAGTAGTATTCTAATTCTTATTTCCTTATATCGTTCTTAGGGTTTTGAGAACTATATATAGTTCTTCTTCTTTGTAATTTATTTATCTTTTGATCATTATTAATAAAAAAAGGAATTTTATTCCAAATTTCTGGTGGATTCCAGTTTATTCCTGATGGATACCAGTGTCTTCCGTCGATTACACATTTGTGTGTCGATTTCACACTTTCGTTCTGCGTCAAGTGGTATCTAGAGCAAGAATTTGCCTTGTTCAGATGGCCAGGTGAGGTATGAATGTAGAGTTTTCCGATGACGTTGGTCAAAGAAGCTTGGACGCCGAAGATCTGAGACGGAAGTTTCCAGATGATCTAGCACGGACCACAACGAGGTTTGAAGCGATGTTTGAGCAGTTAAATAACACCCTGCAAAACTTAACCTTGAACCAAAATCCTAACGTGGATCAAAACATCGTTAAGAACAACAAGCAAATCGCCAACCAATTTTATGGCGATATGGAGGATAATAAATGTCAAGGCGATATCCCATCTTTCTATGGGAAGTTGCAAACTGAAGATTTTTTGGATTGAATTTTTTATGTTGAACAATTTTTTGAATTCACTAAATATGGTGAAGATCGAAAAGTAAAATTGGTGGTTCATAAACTAAGAGGTTCTCCTGCTGCTTGGTGGGACAAAAAGAATATCGATAGAAAACGCATAGGCAAAACACCAATACAATCTTGGAGGATAATGAAGCGGATGATGATGAATCAGTTTTCACCACAGGATTATGAGCAATATACTTTCCAGAACTACCAAGATTGTGTCCAATACGATCAATTTGGAGATAATTCCAATATCGAGGCTGAGATCCCATGAAAAATTATTAACTTGGTGGAGGTGGAGAACGAGGATAGCTATGAACAAGATAAAAATTCAGGTGAGAATTTTGATGAAAAATCTGCTGAAAGTTTGGGTGATAATGCGGATGTGGATTCTAGTGAAACTTTTGATTAGTATGCTGATGAAAATCGAAATGAAATTTCAAATGAAAATTTAGATGAAGATTTCGATGGAAATTCAGAGGAATTAGAAGTTGAGTCAATCAGTCATCTTGTGGTTTCTTTGATGACATTTGAAAGTGAATTAGAGACACATATTGAGACAGCCAAGGAAGTTCCCGAGGTTCAAGTTGATGTCGAAGCAAGACTTGAAGTAAACAATGAGAAGCACGAGAAAATGGAGAGCATGGCGAGACAAGAAAAAGGTTCAAAGTAGGAGATCAATTGATGATTTTTCTGAGGATTGCGAGTTCATATCCAAATATAAACTCGAGGTCGAGTTTTTTGAAGTGGGAGGTACTGATCTAGGACAAGAACCCCCGAATATTAGATATTTTTGCAGTAGAAAAAGGTCCTTACGAAAACCACCATATCTTTTGATCCAGTGCTCCATTTTGGGCCTATAAGATATCAAATTAAACATCTTCAAGTTTTCTACAACTCACTGCAAGATTAAGGACCAAATTCGATCGTTTAAAACAGATGTGCAGCCTTACAAATTTATGTCGTTTTATTTTATTATTTGTTCCTGTTTTTCCTATTTTGGTTAGGACTTTAATTATATTTTGAGTATGACTCTAATTATTATTTCCTTATTTCGTTTTTCGGATTTTTAGAACTATATGTAGTTCTTCTTATTTGTAGTTTATTTATCTTTTGATCATTATTAATAAAAAAAGGATTTTATTCCAAATTTCTGGTGGATTCCAGTGTTTCCGTCGATTATACGTTGGTGTGTCGATTGCACACTTCCGTTATGCGTCACAATGCTTGTTGCATGACAGTAAATTGATAAATTTTCTAGGCCCAACTTCACTAGTACCTGTCAATGAGTATAACAAAAATCTTAGGCGATTATCTTAGTTGAGAGTATGAATTAAATAGAATAAATTGATGTGTGAGTTATAAATCCAAAGTTAGTTCATTAATCGTTGCATAGATCAAAACCAATCGATGAGCTATCACATAAAAACAAAAAGTATATGATTATGAATCCTAGTTGATAATGTATTGATGAATATATTCTATTCAAAAACAAATGAGATAGTTGGTTTGGATATTGAGAATCAGATAAAAAAAAAAAAGAAATATGCAACAAAATATTGAAATGAAAGTAATGTTGTTCATGATTCTAAAGGAAATAAATAGAATTATTCTAGTCATATTCATCTAACCGAAGTGCCAAATATGGATAGACCAAACTTAGAACAGAACCTCACATTTTTTCTCACGAAAAATCTTGGTAACTTTGATTATGTGGAAGACTCTGGATAACTTGAAAACGAAAAATCAATAATTTGAGTGATAGTATTTACTATAATATTTTTTATATTTTTGACATATTTCAAGAAGTATGACTAGACAATTAATTATTACTAATTTTGATAAACATCAAATACTTACTTAAATATTTAATCATATTATTATAGTTAAATATTCGGTAAAATAATATTACAGCTAAACATGTCGCACAATGAGGTTTTTAAAGCCAAATTTTTTTTTTACATCTTAATAAAATACCTATTTCTATATAGTACGTAACACGTGCTTAAATATTAGAAATTCATTGAGAAAAGCAGAGATATATTTGCAAAGTTCATAGATTTATCAGTTTGTCCATTTCAGTAAGAAGACATGTAAAAAGGTAAAATACAAAAATATTAGGTATTTAATAAACTTAAATGTGATTTGCTCCTTACTTTGGCCTTATATTTATTTTTTCCAAAACTAAGACTTATAATAATCATAAGAAGACTTGATCTAAAATAAAAAACAAAAGAATAAGTTTAATATACATGTAACCATATAATTATTTTGACTTTCAACAAGAAATTGTTTAGAAGGTTTTTAAGCAATCTTTGGTGGTGCCATAACCAAATTAAATTCTCAAAATTTACAGGAACTAGTTTGAAAAGTTTGTAAGGTGCTTAAAAAAAATTAATTATGAGAATTTTAACAACAAGACGACCTAAGGATTCTAAAATCGTTAAACAATAATAGATCTAGTTACTTATGTTGTATAACTGAAAAGTCACTTGTAGCAACAAACTTTTGAATCCTTAAACATTAATCTAAGATTTTTGAAATTGATCTTAAACAGTAATGAGCTTGAATTGACTTTATGTTTTTGACGAATAATTCGATCTTCTATATAATTTTTTAATTTCTTAAAGCCTGATTTTCAAAGAGCGAAATCTCAATCTTCAAAAGTAGTAACTCAAGAGTTTTTAGCTTGAACTCAAATAAATTGAAGGATTGAACTTTATATATTGATAAGCAAATGCTTTTGGGGCAGATCTTGAAGAAAAGTTTAAAATCTTGAAGAAATGTTTAAACTGGTCTTGATCTTGTTGACGAAAAATACGTTATTCATCTTGAATTATTCGAAAAATATTGAATCTCAGTATTCTAAAAAGTTTTGAAACGACCTTAACTCGCGATCTTTAATCGAAAGAGAAATTTCTCCAAACTCAGAATATAGACATGGTCTTTGCTTTGAACGCCTTGAAGATTAATGAACATGATGAAAAGAATTTTCAGAGCTTCATGTTTTTAAGAATACCCATTTCTTAGTAAGATTTAACTATGTTGTGGCTTTGAGTGAAAACTGTATTTGTGGTTGTAGAGGTGAATCTTGATATGACCAATTATTGTGGTGGAGATCATTTACAAAAAATCATGAACTTCTTCGACCAGCAGTGACACGGTTTGCTACTTCTTATCTCACTGTTCAGAACATTTACAAACAAAACCAAGCTCTCCATAGCATGTTTACATCAGAACGCTGAAACTTAAGTTTTTGGGCAAGAAAACCAGAAGGTGTGAAAGCTCAAAGTACTGTATTGTATGATTGATTGTTCTCGGGTGATGTTAAATATTGCATTCTCAGTGTAATTCCACTTGTAAGTGTGCTAAGGGAAGTTGATTCAGAAAAGAGACCTGCAATGGGTTTTATATATGAGTTGATGGATGCGGCTAAAGAAAAAATTGCTTTTAATTACAACCATGTTGTCCAGAAGTACATGCCTATTTGGAACAAAATTGATGCTAGGTGGATGCCACAACTTCAGAGACCATTACATGCTGTTGGATATTATTTGAACCCTCAACTTCGATTTGAGGATAGATTTTCTTCTTCTGATGTAGTCAAGGATGGATTATACGAGTGTATGGACAGGATGTTGAATTACAGAGATAGGCTTAAGGCGGATGTTCAACTAGATCAATATAGAAATGCAACAAGGGAGTTCGAGACTCGAATTGCAATTGATTCAAGAAAGTTACGTTCTACAGGTATATAATTTTCTTTTTATTTATGCAGTTAAGTTATTTAAATTTTCTTATTTATATGAGATATGCTAAATAAAAATGAGTTGCTTATTTCTTTTACTGTGTAATTCTTTTTATAGAGGATTGGTGGATAAGATTTGGGAGCAAAACACCAGAATTGACTAAATTTTTCATTCGTGTACTAAGCCTAACTTGTACTTCTTCTGGATGTGAAAGAAACTGGAGTTCCTTTGAAAGGGTAATTTATCGTTTCATGTCTTGTTTGAGTAGTTTATATTTTTCTTCATAACTGGTAATTCAATGTCATTGTTATTTTTCTTTTTTCATGTTAGATTCATACAAAGAAAAGAAATAGAGTTGAGCACAAAAAGCTAAATGCACTGGCTTATGTGATGTACAATAGTAGACTACGGGAAAGAAGTATAAGAAGAAATTTGCAAAATGCTGATCCGATTGTAGTTGAGGAGGTTGACTCGGATGATGAGTGGATTACTGAGAAAGAAGACCCAATACTTCCTAATGATGCATCATGGCTTGATGATGAAAATTTGTTTGATGTGGAAGTGATTAGGCACATTCATGCTGCTGAATACGATAGAGAGGGTTGTTCTCGTCTTATTATTTCAAGTAATGCTTGTACTTCTTCAGCTCGACCACAAAAGAGAACAAGGACAAATGAAGCTTCTGGCAGTATGTCTCTTTTCTCTATATATATATGTACATATCTTTAAAACATTATTATTTACATGTAGAATGTTTCAACTTTGTTGTCATGTGAATAGGTTTGGGACCTCAAAACATAGGAGAAAGACATGAAGCAAGAACGACACCAGATGAGGATGGAGGAGAAGATTTAGAAGATAATTTTGGAATAAGAACAAATGAAGAAACAAACTCTCATGGTGGTCAAGTCGGATTAGAAGTGGGCATGAACAATGAAGATGATCGTTTAGATGATTATGCATATGATAGTGATTAAGTGAATCGCTTCATCATGCAAAACTTCTTATTTTTTGGTGCACATATTTTGAATGTTATTTTGTGGTACACAATTTGGAATGTTTAGTATCTCTGCTAGTAGGGTTGTTTTGTGAAACAATGATAGTATTTTAGCATAACAACAACTTAGTTTTATGGAGGTCACATACTTAGTATGGTTTGAATTTTGTTGCTGAAGCTTTTGTGTTGAGGATCTTTTAGATGATAAACGAGCTAGTAAAGGGTGCATATGAGTATGTATCAGTACTTGGCAATGGCGAATTATTCTTACAATTTAATGTTTACAGTTTACATGTATTATTTGGTGAAAGTAAGCAAAAATTTGTATGCTATCTAGTTGAAAAACACTATTTAGAATATCCTAGTATAAGTTTTTTTTGAAAATTTCTTGGAGTTATTTGAGCTATCTTTTTTATTTATTAAATTTTTATGTACACTTTATGCACTACTGTTTATATTAAAAATAAAACTTCAACATCTATGGGGCTTACGCCCTGCGCCCCTGGGCTTACACCTCGCCTCGAAGTATGTAAAACGCCCCGCTTACGCCCCATGCCTTTGACAACATTGGTGGAGACACATGATTAGTCGATTCACCTCTCCAAGATAAATATGTGATTTTGATAGACTTTTGATGAGTCGCTAAAAAACTAATAGTTATCATGCATATTTACTTACATATTTTCTAGTTGTGGTTTATTCAGTGTTCCTTTCTTGTTTTCTAGGTTCAAAATTGTCTTTCATAAAATATGAAAAAATGCATGCATACAGACAAGTAGGCGCTACTAGGCCGCTACCAAAGAACTAATGGTGAAGTTCAAAGATAAACTAAGAAACTTCTGAAAGACTAGGCCTGAATAGCGTTAGTCAGGTGTGGTTAGCGTCGGTGTGACATATTCTGACTGAGAATCCACACTTAAGGCATGACTAGCACTAGTGTAGCGCCACTAGCACAAACCAACTAAACCATCTCGAGCTACCATGCATGTAGCACCTCACCACTACTAAACCTATATGGAAAACTCGCAACTCTAGAGTTTTAAGAGGAACTTCGGCCAACTGGAAAAGCAACTCTTAAACATGCACAAAAGGGGCCATTCAACGAGTCAAAAAGAACAACACCACAGAGCTGGCACCTGATGTACAAACATATGATTCTTTCGTTCAAACAAAAACTCTTAGAGAGAAGCAAGCAAGGATTGCATATAAGTAGTTAGAGCACGAAGAAACACCATGATTAACTCCTTTCCATATTCTGTTTTTCTTCCTATGCCGTTATTGATCTTTGTGTTTTTGTTTACATAATGAAGAGAGCTTAATATCTTGTTGTAGACACATTTATTTTATTAAATAATTAAATGTGTTCAATTGGTAGATAATAAATATTCCATAAAACTCAATATTCTATAGATGGAAAGTCTATTCATCAAATACCAAAAGATGAAAAGTCTACTCATCAAAATCTCAAGAGATGGAAAGCCTACTCATCATCTCAAAAGATGGAAAGTTTACTTATCAAAATCTCAAGAAATGGAAAGTCTATTCATCAAATCTCAAAAGAAGGAAACTATATTTCATCATGGAAAGAAGGATTTCCTCAAATTATGCATTTCATATTGGAGAAACTCAAGAGTTGATCTTAATCATTCATCTCATCAAAAGATTCTCCTTCTAACACTATAAATAGAGGTCTTCACCAAGAAGAAAAATCACAACCAAAATTCAAGCATTCTTGGAGTAAACAAGTTCTTCAAATCCTCTCCCTCAAGTACATTATCTTCAAAGGCGTTCATCCAAAGATTCAAGTTGTTCGTCGCGAAGATCAAATAAATTCTTCTTTTGATTCGGGATCAAGCTCTCACGCCCTCGAATTAAAGTTTTTAAAACTTAAGTCAACTTCAACAAAGATCAAATTGAAGACTTTGCCTCCAAATTCAAAAATCATGAAGATTGACGTTCTTGAAGAATTGAATAAGAGGAATATTAGGGATTGTAACTCAAATTTCTTTAAATTTATATAAATTTTATTTATATAAATTTTATTTGTACTAATTTTCTTATCTTTTATTTTTTAGAGGACTCGAAATTTGTTGTTACACTTGTATCTAGATTTAGAGAGTAGCTAAAATAAATGTACCATCAATTTATTTATTTTGATTTGGATGAAAAGAGTAGTTAGTTCAATATCTTTCGCTTAATGCTTCTTGTATGCTTGATCACCATACATATTTGTGGGTCGTAATTCTACTTTCCTTATTACTTGTACGCATACACTTGCGATAAAAAAATTTCCATATAGTTTTGACATGTTAGCAATAATTTTTGCTACTCTATATTACTTGAGACTCGTGCACTTATGCTAACGCATTACTTATTTCATTACTTGTACCCTTTCACTCGCGATAATTATTTGCCCATATAGTTTTGATAGGTCAGCAATAATCTTTGCTACTCTATATTACTTGAGACTCGTGCATTTGTGAAGACACGTTACTTATTTTAGCTTATGTTTGATCGTCCAAAACCTAGTAATGATATTTCACTGGAAGTGTACGGATCACAAGTAATAAAGGAATATAGGATTACAACCCCAAAGTATCAATCCCCAAGGGAGACTTACGTTTTACCTCAATTAAATTTATCCACTTGAATTTTAAACTAAATTAATGAATGTAAAGTTTTCATCTTATACACTTACGACTTACAAACAATAAATTAAATATAACTGAGGCGATTTTGGGTTTTATAGAAATTAACTAAATGTAGCTTGAACTCTAAACTTAACTCAATAATAGAACAAGGTATCGTAAGGACTGAGATTCACTGGATATTAAAGATCTAAGGTTCATAGATAAACCACTTGTGATTAATTATGCTCAATTTTTGTGTGGGATGTATTGATCTATGAGGTGTTCATATGATTGTGGGATTCTCACTCCGTCTATTGGAATAATACTTGGTGTATGTTGTTCCTTTAAACACATTTATCTCTATGAACCTATGTCTTAATTTCTAGACACTTAACATCACAAACACTGGATTTCAATAACTTATGAGTTTTTTAGTCGAGTTTGTCACAAACAATCTAATCATCTATTTGGTGATCAAGCACACAAAGCATTAAACTCAAATTGACAAAATCAAATCAATTATTACACATACAAGAATCAATACATAACAACCACAACATAATCAACTATTCATCCACTTCTATTGCCTCACGATACACGAATAAATCAGCTACTCATAATTTAAGCAAAAACAGAAGAACGATATAAGACAAACATGGTGTTCAATAAAAATAATTAATAACAAAAGCTGTCTTTGAAAATAATAATGAACTAAATACGAAAAGTATCAAAACATAAACTAATACCCCAATGAAGTAAAAATATGCAAAAAAATATCAACTCAATCTCCAAACAGTTCTTGGCTCTCTCTTGCCTCCAAAAGCGCTCAAAATCCTAAACAACCCAATAACATTCTTTAGCCCCCCTCTCACGAGTTTATGCTCTTATATTTATATTCTCCAGGGCTTGGAGTTTTAGACTTTGATTCATCTTCAAAACCTAATTTTGCGTCTATGCAATCGCTTTCTTTCACATGCGGCATAAAAGTAATTAGGGCTACGTCATCTATAATTTATGTTATTCGTACGGTCACATTCTTCTTTCCATCCTTCCTATGCAATCCTATGCAATCACATAGGTGTCACAAACTCCTTATGCGATTCCGCTCCTTTGCATCCCTTCGCATGGTTGCTCGTATGTTTGCCCAGAACTCTATTTCTTGATTTGTTTTAGTCCTTTTTCACGAAATTTACTCATAAACATGAAATAAAGGAAAACAAGTAAATAGACTCAAAATACTGAAGAGAAAAGCTCAGAAATAGTTTTTTTGGCGCATAAAACATGAGTGTATATTAGAGACGCATTAGCATTCCCTACCAAAGCTCTTTTAGTTGCCAAAAAAGGTGGTTCCGACATCAACAAATATTTCAGGACTCAAGGCGCAACTAGCACCAGCGTAACGCCACCAGAACCGACCAACAGAAACCAATTTTGCATTACCATGCATGCACCCCTATACTGCTTCTAGAGAAGTATGTAGAAGTTGTGAATTTGAGCTTTTAAGAGGACTTTCAGCCCAACTGGAAAATCAACCCTTACATCAATACAAAAGAGACCATTACACCTATAAAAAAAGAACAACACCACAGAGGAGCCACTTAAGCTAACCTACGATACTTCATACAAACAAAAGCCTAAGAGAGAATTGTTAAACAAGTAAATATTGCATGAAGGAGCAAGAGCATAGAGAAACACCATCAGACTTTTTTTATGTCTATACTCTGTATTTCTTTGTATATGCTAATATCATATCCTTGTGTTTTTATTTTCATAATTATGAGAGATAAATATTTTGAATCTAGAGGAAATAGATAGAACAAATGTACCATCAAATTCTTTATTTTGATTTCGATGAGTAGAGTTGTTAGTTTAATATAGTACGCAAAATGCTTTTAGCGTCCTTGATCACCATAAGAATTAAAGCGATATCTATATGTGAACTAGCATTGGGGGGGTTATCTCATATCTTAAGATAAGAAATCATGGATTTCATGTTAGTAGAACCCCACCAACACATGATTCATATGTTTCTACTAAAAGGGTTTGTTTATATAGTTTAATGTGCTCATACACTCACGAGTTCTTTGCGAAAATACGACACATACCAAAGGCATTTTGAGAATATCAACATTAAATACTACAACTGAAGAATTCAATTGAAATGATAGGAATGATCCAATACTCTGTAGTGATAAAACGCTCTAGATATTCATTCTTATCATAGTATTTATTTATTTTATTTAGTTACAATTAATTATTTTTTTACTATAGTTTGTAAAACTGAGTCAATAGGTTAGAGTTTTTAACCACTGAGGAATTGATACTTAGGACTTTTATGAAGGTCCTATATTACATGATTTTTACACTTGTGGTAGGCAGCATAGGCATTGTCTGATAAAGTTTGTAGAATCGTTGATGTAGACTAATAAAGCATTACCATTGATAATCATTTGTCATTTTGGTTTTGGATGTTAAATCTAATCCTTTCCTTAACGTTATTCCTTTTCTAGGACTAGCATGATTTATGACCCATAATTAGGGATCAAAGCACTCTATTGTCAGGTCATGATATTAAAAGAACCTGTTGAAGGATTATGAGATGATGCTCGCTTAGTAGGGGCAATTCATCTTAAGTACACGAGCTAGAGGTAATATAGGGAAACACGGATTATTGCTCCAATCCATAGGTTAGGGGACAAAATCCTTGACTTTATGTACCGTTCATTGCCTTCCGGGAAGAACTTTGTTCACTCATAGACCTTGCCTATATGAAAAACAATGGAGGGGCAGACCACAACAGAAGCACGGACCTCAGTAGTTGCAGAACAGAAGGGAGCCTATCCTTTCAAGCAGAGTGCTGAACGATAAGCTCGTGCGTGCTTTATGTAAAAGAACAAGCACCTTGTGAAAGAAGAAAATGACAGCGATGCAGTTTAACTAATTAAATCATAGGAATAAATAAAATAAACAACATGAGATAAGTTTTTCTAATAGTTAAATGACATAAAATATAAAAAATCCTTAAAATAGAGATAATCAAACTGTTGTTTAGAATTGAAGTTTTGTTGGTGATTAGATTAGTAGTCTTACACAAATACATCTAATCAATCGTATTAAAATATTATGCATCATTGAGTTAATGTTTAATGGGATAATTCCTATTGTTGTTCTAGATCAAATAGTCATATCACCAAAACACGTTACAGTGAAAACTAGCAAATAAGAAATATCAACTAGAAGCCTCCTTGGCTCCTTGGTAAATCCTGTAGGGATGCAGTCAACGTGCCAGAACTATTCTAATCAAAGAATTAACCATCAATATTGAAAGTACGAGAATTTTAATTGAGCAATAAGTGTAGACAAATCTACAAATTACCGTGCAATAGTATTGAGAAATCAAAAACCATTAAAGTTGGCGTCCCTCGATCATGTAATTATCAAAAAGATTACCACGGTTCATAACAAGAACATTCATTGATGGTTAGCTAGACAAAATAAAAGCATTAAAAGTAGGGAATATACATCAACAAGAAAAAGACCATTACTTCAATCAAAGGATTCGGGAGTGCTGAAAATTGCGGGAGTTGTTGCAACAGCTGGAACCAACTGCCTAATGCTGAACCTATAAATAGGAGGGATGATCCGTTTGTATCTTTCAATCTTTGAGCGTACTGTAATACTTATCATAAGAAAAGTTCACTGTTAGTTTCATTATTTAGTTTCATTAAGGAAATTTTTTAAACCTTATTCCGTTTGAATTTCATAGTTTTGACAGTATAAATCATTGTTCCACTATCCATTTCAAACAGAATCAGAAGAGTCCAACAAGGACTATGGGAGTTCGAACGAGAAAGGATATCTTCCAGTTAGACGGAGTTGAAGTAGTAAAGCCGTAGCTTATAGGTGTTAACTATTGAAGGGATTCGGTGAGTAGATATCAAGCCCTGTAAGTGTGAATCCTTTGAGACTTTGAAAGATGTCTGAAGCAAATAGGCAGGAAGCCTCGTGGAGTAGGACAGTTGTCCGAACCACATAAAAATCTAGTGTGTTTGTTTATTTACTGTTATACGTATTTACTGCAATATATAACTATAAATCTTTTGCAGAAAGATTTTTTCAAAGTAAATAAACAAAATTGTCTTATTAAAGTCTGTTTAACTGTTTGAAGTTTAGTTTGAACTGGTGAACGTTTTTATATATCTTCAAGTTTTTTGCAAAACAATATCTTTAAGCCATCTCAAAAAATCTTACTAAAGAAACAATGATGCCTTTACAACAGATGGATTTACGTAGTATCTCAAAACACATCTCATGCCTACGCAATCATGGATCCACCTTAACCGGTCTCTTCAAATTGTTTCACAAAATCTGTTATTTGTGAATGAATGCGAGCCTCTTGCTTGGGTTTATGGTTGTGAAGTTCATATTTGACTTTAACACCATCTTCTATAAATCACTTTGATCACAGTATAATACATTCTTATTGTTATGAGAGAACTCAAACATAGATGTGTTGGTCATATCACTAACATCGTCCAAACATACAAAAACACTTTGAAGCACTCTAATATATGCTACGATGTATTTCTCACGAATAGTTAGAGTGATAAGGGTTTTTCGTACTAATAGCACACATTAAAACGTAATTCAGATTAAAATCAATTGTTCAATTGTAGATTCCATCTTAGTAGGATCATAGGTCGTAAACTAGCAATTTTTTTGATTTCATGTCCATGAGTAACAAGTATTAAACATAAATGACAATTACAACCCCAAATATCGTCTCACACAGAGAATGTACAACCAACCTTAGTACTAATTTAATTAACTACTTTAATTAACAATTCTAAAAAAAAGTAACATAGGGCTCTTTGGAGAGTTTTGATTAATTAATAAAACATAGTTAATTAAAAACCAGAAAATCATAGATAATAAATAATGGTTTAAAGATCAAATTTTGTTTTAGATAAAATCCATACTCTTAGACTAGCACGTATAACCTATTTGTAATATTAATATATAGTTAAAATGGATTGGTTGTAGTTGTACCTATCCAATAATTTGGAATATATATATATATATATATATATGTATATATATATATATATATATATGTATATATATATATATATATATGTATATATATATATATGTATATATATATATATATATATATCAGACATCATTGAATTATTGTTTGTTGCGGTAATTCGTGATGTTGTTTCAGATCGAATGGTCATGTCACCAAAAATATCATTATTACTTAGCAAAAATTAGCAAACAAGAACTAATCCAACTGGTCCTACAAAGAGGACTAACGGTTTTTACTTGAAATTACTAGATTTGAAACTTAAGTAATAAGCATTACAAAACCGTGAATCACCTTTTTAATGCAACTAGATAACAATGTTAAGTTTGTCAAACAATACAATATAGAAAATGGGATACACACTCTCATACATAAACAATCAAATCATTCATATTATTATGAATCACATAAGAGCATTCAGATCAAGATATAAATTATAAATAGTAAGCTCAAATTATCACACTAAAAGTACCAAAGTTCCATCCAATAAAGATCCATATCTACATAGCAACTGCTCTTATGAATTCCAAACAAAGGTGAACCTTTAGTCGAGTATTACGCCGATGAGACACATGCACATGCTAAAACACACTTTAATATAAAGTAAACTAAACTAAGAACAGAAAAATAAAAGAAAAACATAAATTGCTTATTTTAAACTAAATTATATAGTTAAATTGTGTTTTTGTATAAGTTGATTTTGAGAATCTTTAAGGTCTTTCACATATGTGTTGAGGATTTTTGTCCACCAAATCTACCTAAAAGGGGCGTTTTGTATTGGACTCTTATTCTTGAAGATTTGCCTGAATCCGAACAATTTTCTAAGGTTAGCGTTGGCAACTCTTGCCTTGTCGCTATCAGTGCTGATACTCCATCGGCTATGGTTTAATCTACAGAGGTAGAATTGTCAACGCCTTAGATCAACATTCCGAGCGCTTCTCATTGGTAGTGTTGTCATTGCATAGGCCAATTCTGTTACTTTAAGTGTTGCCCACGCCTGTAGAAGGTGTTGTTAGCGCTTGCTATGCAATTTCTTCTTCCTTCATCTATTTCAACCCTTTCAACTTCTTGTTGTGTGACGACCGCGCTCCACGAGTTATGCTTCAACCCGAGTTGGTTCGGTGTTGGTCAAACATTTTACCCAACTCAGACTAAAACGTAACCCTTGGGGAGGGGCCTCACTTTCTAGGATCAAAACCATAAAAGAATAACTTTTACATTTATTACAATAGAAGTCTTCGAAAATAAAAAAGGTTTAAACATCTTACTAAAATGTTCTGTTAATCAAAATTAATAATAGAATTGCGAAATCTCCAAAAATACTCGATGAATAGTCGCCACGCTTTAAATAACATTCTTGGTGTTTCAACCCAGTCGTGTCGCCAGTACTCATTTTCTGAGGAATGAACAAACGAAAGAAATAGAGGAGTAAGTCTTTGAAGACTTAGTGAGATTCTTAAAAATCGAACAATATATTGGGAAATAAAAGGAATTTCAGCTAATAAGAAGTTCATGAAGAAGTCATCTGCAAAACAAAAAGTCCATGACAAGATAAGATATATTCAGAACAAGAAGTTAATGACCATGTGCATCTAAACAATACATAATAAATCCAACTATACGGTTTCCGTCTACCTTATCCCTCCATACGAGGAGCAACCTCGCCCAAAATAAAAAGACATGCTTGAGTCCATGTCTATCCAGCACGCGGATTACAACCGACTCCTGACTGCAAGCGGCGCCTATATCGAATGGGTATTGAGTAGAGTTACTTAACTGACAGCCCTTTGCTGCCCAGCAGTAATTTGACACAATATCTGCGCTCAACTTCCTAAAGGCGTCCCAAGGGGTAACAAAAGTATCAGTGAGTTGGTTTACCAGAAAAAATCCGTTGCTACGCTAGCTATAAATCTGATCATAGTTTGTTGCTCATGGGACAGTTCAAGAACCAACAAATGCGATTTCATATTAGAACATAATTGATATGATTTAACAACAAGATAAAACAAACAAGAAATTTAGATTAATAGGAGAATAATTTATCTGAATCATGAAAATAAGAAAACGAGTTAGAACATGTAGCAAGACAGCTAATGAGAAATATGAATACGAGAAATTGGTAAATAAAAGGTTGTTCGTGATTAGAACACAAAGAACCACGAATAATCTGTCAAAGTTCCTCAAGGCCATGTGCTAAATGGACTGCAACAAATCAAGAAGCTCACCTCATCTTTTACCTGTAGGCATAATCTCGGCTTATTCTAATGATTTTGTCGTCTACTAAATATTTGATTTTTTTTTAATTAAACAATAATAATAATAAACTATTATTTTAATAGAATAATTTAAGTTTAAACAGCTTATGAGAACGTGCTAACTATTTTTAATTTTGATAAACATCACATATATTTGTTTTGATTAAAATAAACAAGCAAAAGTGATAAGTATGTCATATTGTTTAGAAAAATCATAGTAATTAAAACAATGGGATTTTTAAAAATAGTTAAATAGTCTAATAGTAGTAAGCTACCTATTCTTAAAGTAGTAATCTTTCAGAAATATTAAGAAATTTTATAAAAACAAAACTTACAACTAAGTTGTATTATCATCGTATCAAGGAGTATAAAGATATGAAATCTAAAACTAATTAGCATTTCATAACTAATCTATTCTTCTAGTACTAAGTATTACTATGAATATTAATTTATTAAAGCTTAAAATATAACTTAAATATCCCTACTCCAAACATCCTACTTATATCCTAATATATCTTATCCTAAAACATAAATATAAGAATAAAAATAATCATATAAGTATCGCATAACCACAAGCTTTATGATTAAGTTGCTTAATGAGGATTAAGTCATCTTATTACTTGTGATAGTTAAATTAAGTTAATAACCAAGCATCCAGATCTGAAAATTTTAAGAAACATAAACCAAAGAATTATAAAATTATCCCAGTTACTAAATCCTACTTAAACTAGCAACTAAACTTCCTAAAACACCTAAAGCTACTAAGCAGAAAATTAATCCTTAATACTATGTCAACTAACGATTTTTTTAGGCCTTAAAATACTATGGAAGAAGGCGAGGTTTAAACACCACCCACCAATTTTGAAATCTATGTGTGTCTAGTTTCTAAATCATCAAGAAACTTACAAAAGTATCCGTCTAAGATAAATTAAAGAAATGCCACAAGGTGTCATTCCTGCAGCCGAAACAGTGACAGGTTGAGGTTTTCACCTTTAATCTACCGTTTAAAGCTTCTAATGGACAATGTTTGTTCATAAAAAACGTTTCCAACAGACATGTATATGCTTTGGAACAAACCCAATCTCGAAATATATGCTCTGTGGATCAAAGAAACTTTATAACTATGGCAATTAACATAAATCTATTAAAATGTTAAACTAAAAAGAAATACGTAAATGTCATATTAATTCAAAATTAAGATAAGTATAATTATTTGAGCTTTATAAAAGTATTTCCAAAAGAAATGAAGTGTTTCTAAAATATTATGGCTAGTTAAAACTTTTGGAAAACAACATAAAAAAACACAAAATATGCACAAGAGAATTTATAAAAGTAAGTAAAAAGAGATGTTAAAAGAGCACAAATTACACTTGTATCAATACCAACAAACTAACAATTTGCTCGCCCTCGGGCTACAAGAACAAAAGCTAAAGACTCAAGCGATACAAGCTAGTTTGCAAGACTTCATGATTATAGTAATGATATTGTACTCAGAAGATCTTGCAATCGAATGATAATGACGTGATGCCAGAGCAATTAAATGCGCAAGTTCGAACTTTAAATTTAATCAACTAATGACGTGAAAATTGAAAAATTGTGCTCAGGTGTGTGGACAACTTTTCATGCAAATGAAAGTGAACTTTTTGAATGGGTATAGAAACGAGTCAACCAAAATTGACCACGTCACCTAATCCCTTAACTGTTACATTATCTGTCCACTGATGTACAAAAGATTTATCAAAGATCTCTTAGAATATATTGTACAAACTTTTATTGTTAGGCTAGGGTATTGACTAAGAAGTGGATAAAGGATTAAAAGGAAAAAAATGCTAGAAAAAAACGTTTATTCACAAACTTTACTCTTTATTTTTTATTTCTTTCCCTTTATTTTTTTTCTTTCACTTCTTTTTTCACTCAGCCTCACTGACCAACTTCTTCACCAATTCTCTCTTTCTCTCTCTTTGCATAACTTTTATTTTTAATGTTATTCTTTCCTTTTGTTTGTTTTTTTCCCAAAATCACGGAACTAGCAATGCCATGAGGCCCATGACTAGTGCGGACAGCGTTGACATTAGCTATAGTGACTGAAAAAATGAAAACAATTTTTAAACAAAGAAAAAAAGAATTTATGGACCAATTCTTTTTATCAAATTTAAATATATTAAAACCTAAAGTTACGAAACACAACTAGAAAACATAAAAAACATCACAACCTAAATCTTCCCCTAAGCTTAAATGAGGTTATGCCCTCATTGTCTAAAAATAAAATAAAAAAGTATATATATGAGGATCTCTTATTTTAATTCTAAATTCAGTTGGGTGTGTAGAACAATTATGACGATAAAACTCCTCAAAGTAATGTAGTTAGCTCTTGATAGTCATTCTTGAATCTTGTGTGGTCGACCATTATTGCAATAAATTGTTTTTCTGCTTGTTCTTTGAGCTTACTCGCCTTTTCTTCTAGAGACTTCTTCCGTTAACCAAAAACTTTAGAGTTGGAAAACGTGCCCACCTTTAACAACAAGGTTCAAACCTTTAGCGGATTTTTCTTTTCTATACTACTTTACTGATGCTTCCTTGATTGGAGTGGTTTCTTACGCCAACCATTTTATAAAGAGTACCCATGATGATTGAACCCTGTGCTAGGTCTGGAGACAAGTTTGCACTCTATTTGACTTCCCTATGTTGACGCTCACTTTGTGGAAATAAAGCCGAGAAGTTTTACATTGTCTAGCTTGCATGATAGTTCATCGGAATCAAGCATCAGCATATAATTTGTTGGTCCTCTGTTCACAAAATTACAAAACATTAGAAAAACAAATAATAATTAACTCGAATGAACATAAATTAGGTATTACCTCAATTCTTCAATAGATAAATGTTTACCTCGATGCCGAATAATTAGTTAATTACCGACAATATATGATGTACACTATAGGACTGAGGCACGGATTAGGTCCCGCTCTCTTTAAGACAATTTCACGCCCTCTAGGATACAACAGCTCAACTCTCAATGTTGTGTTTCTATTCTAACTGCACCTTAGAAAGAAACGAAGCTTTGGCCCGACACATTGCTCTTGCTCAATATGATTTCATCATTTGTATTTTACTCTTTTCTTTGATTCTCAATATGATTTCATCATTTGTATTTTACTCTTTTCCCAGGCTTGTATACCCAAGAGCAACACTCGGCTCTATATATAGATGACGTAAAGCTGAGAATTCACCACAAATATGGTGGTTACAAGAACCAATTTAATTCTAAAATAAACCTTGTGTAAAACAACCATTGAAGGTGGGGAGTTATTGAAAATCAATGCAAAGTCTGTTACAAAATGATCAAATCATTTATCAACAATGAATGGAAAAAATTATGATTTAGACCGACAAATTAAATCATAGTTTATTCCAATTGCCATAATTATAATTCCAAGCCAAAGTACAATAACCAAATCTTCAAGAAAAACTAAAACAAAATATTTTATTAAAATACTCCAGCAATCCTCCACTTATTTTAATAAAATAATTATACCTTGAGCAAGAGCTAGAATATCATGCATCACGAAAGTGGCAATGCCTTTAAACCTTCACTTAGTGTATCAAAATTCCCGCATTAGAATCAAAGTGAACAAAGCCTTTAAATAATGATCCTCGAGGGAACGTAGAATCATGAACACACATAATACTCAAAGTGTCCTATTAAAGCTTCTTAAGCTCGCACGTTAACAGCCTTGTGCTTATCCCGGTTTTCACAAGTGTCCTAGAGAATTAGCCCACATTCTCATAGAAAGCGGCCCCACTTTCTCAGTTCTATAGGTGAGTCTATCAAGGATGCTCCCATGATTACATCTCACCCATAAGGGTTATAGAACTCATTAAGAGATTAAATAATCTCAACCTCCTCAATGTCATAGGAAACACGCACATACACCATGGGGGGGGGGGGGGGGGGGATATATGATCAAAAGATCATTTTAGGTCATCACCAAACTACTCTATGATTCGTTTTTCCCTTTTAACCTAATTCTCGGGATCTCCAGTCCCTAGGTAGAGTATCTGTTGGAAAATTTGGTGTTTGAGCTGGATTGAAACACCTTGAGGGTGTAATTTTGAACTTGTGGGTGAATGAGAAATTGATGCTGGAATATTATTTTCTGTTATAATATTTATTTAACAGAAAATATTGTGTATTAATTAAATTGATACTTATCGTTATCTTTTGCGATAAAGTTGTGATCAGTTTTAAACACTGAAAACCCGTCTACATTCATCCGAGACTCCTAGACTTAGTGGGCAAGTAACCACGAGTTAGAGTTCCAGTAAAACACGTTTTCCTTCAACTTCTCTCTTGCATTAGTCTATATAAGGAGTCGCTCTCCTCAGGGTTTCATATGACAAAAACAATTTTTAAAACACTTTTCTTGTGCATTGAAAATCATTAAAAATTCTTTGCATAGAGTCCATGGTATTTGTGGTGATAGAGGAAAAGGCGCAGTTCGAGTTCGTCGGAGCAGTTTCGTTCGTGCAAACCTACCTGCTCGTTGTCGTTGTATCCTGGGAGACAGTCGCTCACGATTCTCAAGCACCGCGGAGAGGGCGAATCTGTTTTAAGGAAACTGTGATTTCACAGGCCTCGACATCTCGTTTCCTCATGAATTTTTCGGTTAAGGTTTAATTATATTTGTGCAATTTAATTGTTGTATCATAAATTGTTTATTTCGTCAATACATTATATCCTGTTTGTTTCGATTCATTTTATCGGTGCAATTTTACTAACAATCTTAAAACAGATGCTTCTTATTTGAGACGAACAGGGTTACTTGACGGAATTATTTTTGAAGGATTTGGTATTCTTCACGGATCTGATAATTTAATATTAATTTGAAGAATTTTTATTCTTCACATATTTTCTCGTGAATGAATTGTTTCCATTGAAATTGAAGATGCATGTTTGTGATATGGTATGGATTGGATTGAACTTAATCTCATATTTATTTGATTCTCATGTCACGGGAGTTGTGCCAATCTTGGTTGATTTTTCTTTTGATAATTTTACCTTATTGAAGGGAAATAGGCGGCTGGCCATTATGTCCAAAGAATCCTAAATTGTTACAGGAGATATTTGCCTTTGTTTTAATATTTGCAATTTGTTGGAATTAAAAGAAGTGTTAGTACATGATTGGTGGGATCATGTGAAATATTGTTCAAATTGAAAGTGCATGTCAATTTTGTGGAATTGATTAATTCTAGTTCATTCTTGGTTTTGCGTAAAAGGAAAATAATTAGCCTTGTTAATACAAGCTGTGTAAATTTTGGATAATGGAATCAAGGTAAAAACTCCTTCATGCATGCATCCTTACGTGATTGGTTGAATGTGAAAGACTATCCATTATTTGAATTGGTGAGTTTGTCACGTGAGTTAATTGGAAAGAAATTGTCCATTCTCGAGTTGCTTAGTTTGTCACGGTAGACTTAAGAAAATTAAAGCAACTTTATTCTATAGTATAGCATGATGCTTGAGATATGACATAGAATGCTATTATTATGAGATATGATTTATATGACATATACTTGGTAGATTTTCATACATGAAATTGTATATGTGAAGTACTTGTGTCGTGCTCGTATGAATAATTTTCATAAAATAAAAGGAATTTATATTCTTGAAGAATTTTATTATTCCTTGTGATAATTATTAATTATTGTTCTGATTTTATAAATTTCAGAAAATTTGTTTGGATCTGGAAATACGGATATGGTTACGAGTGAAACCAATCCACAGATTTCCCAGAAATCAAAAACTCCGGTAACTCCGACGAGTAATTCGATCTTAAAAATCCAGTCGTTGCACGTGGTGGGTCTGGATATTCCCACGGTTCCTGTGAACCATAGTGAGAAATCGGAGAAGTTCACTGATGTGAATTTCAAGATATAGCAATAAAAGATGCTATTTTATCTGACCATGTTGGGTCTTGTGAAATTTTTGATAAATGATCCTCCTACTATTTAGAGAGGATGAGATTGCACAATCTGCTAATTCAATTGATGCATGTAAGCATTCTGACTGTAGGTTGCAAACAAGGCAAAAGGGACAAACGAGGCTAATACAGTGGATAACATCTCTAATGATGAATCTGACTTAGACCTTGTGTTGTGTCTTTGAAGTCAATCTGGTGGATACTAATTGAAAAGAATAGTATCTAGACACTGGAGCTACACGTCATATTACTGCGGCTAAATATGCTTTCTCTGAGATGATTATTGTATCCAAAGATAAGTTGTACATAGAAAACTCATCTACCTCTGAGATTAAGGGGAAAAGGACAATGTGGCTCAAGATGACTTCTGGAAAAGATGTCAAGTTGCAGAATGTGCTGTATGTACCAGACATTTGCAGGAATCTGAAACACTGTTGAAAACTCATGGATCTAAGATGGTCCTTGAGTCTGATAAACAAGTGTTGTCCAAAGATGGTGTTCATGTTGGGAAAGGATTATGTGAAAGAGGGAATTTGGAAAATGAGTGCAATGGTTGTTAAGCCAAACTCTATGATTTTAATAAGATTTCTAATTCCTCTACTTACTTGATTGAGTCTTCAAATCTATTGATATAGTAGATTAGAACATGTTAATTATGATTCTTTACGTAGACTAATTAACATGAGTCACATACCCATTTGTTATATTGATTCCAAACATAAGTGTGGAACTTGTGTAGAATCAAGATTGTTGAAAGAAACAATGAACCCCTTGATTTATTTCATATTGATGAATATGATTTAAAGTTTACACAAACAAGAGGTGGTAACAAATATTTATTACTTTCATTGATGATAGTACTGTATATTGATATGGTTATTTACTGAAAAGTAAAGATGAGGCCATAAACAAGTTTATTTTATATAAACAAGAAGTGGAAAACCAACTTAATAAGAAAATTAAGATGGTAAGAAGTGATTGTGGTGGTGAATATGTGGAACCATTTGGTGAATTCAGTTCACAACATGGAATTATTCACGATGTCACAGCTCCATATTCTTCTCAGTCTAATGGAGAGATAAATGAAAAAGATCATACTTTAAAAGATATGATAAGTTCTGGTTTGCAACAGAACATCTGGAGTGAAGCTATTTTGTTGGCTAATTATCTTTTAAATAAGATACCCAAAAAGAAATAAGAAAAGACTCCCTACAAGTTATGGAAAGGTAGAAGACCTTCTTACGAATACTTGGAAGTGTGGGGGGTGTCTTGCTAAGGTGGCAATACATTTGCCAAAGAAAATGAAAATAGGTCTGTAAACAGTATTTTCATTGCATATGCACACAATAGTAGTGCTTATAGGTTTCTTGTGCATGATTCTAAAAACCCTAATATTCACAAGAACACCATAATGGAATCAATGAATGCATCGTTCTTTGAACATGTATTTCCTTGTAAATCCAAAGCGGCTGGACCAAGTTCTTCAAAACGAATCCTTGAAGATATTGACAATAGTCAAAATCAAGAAGAAAGTGAAGATTCTGATTAAGTCCAAGAAAAGCCTAAGTAAAAGGGTAAGGACAGAAAATTCTTTTGGGCCTGATTTTTTGACTTAAATGATTGAGGCTGAACCTCAAAAGTATAAGGAAGTTGTAAGCTCCACTGAAGATCCTTTTATGGAAAGAAGCCATAAAAATGAAATTGATTCCATTTTACAAAATCACACTTGGGAACTGGTTGACCTCCATGGGGTTCTAAGTGGGTTTTCAAAATGAAACTGATGGAACAATTGATAAGTATAAGGCTAGGCTTGTGATCGAAAGACACAAAAACAAGAGAGCCAAAAATACTTTGATGAGAATAAATTCAATGAGAATGATTTTGGCAAGTGCCACTCTCCAAAATCTAGAAGTCCATCAAATGGACGTGAAAACTTCTTTCTTAAATGGAGATCTTCGTGAAAAAATATACATAGAACAACCCGAGGGTTATGTAGTTCATGGAAAAGAAAGAAAAGTACGCAAATTAGTGAAGTCCTTGTATGGACTTAAACAAGCACCTAAACAATGGCATGAAAAATTTGACATGTCACGATGTCAAATAGTTTCAAGATCAATGAGTGTGACAAGTGTGTCTGTATCAAAAATACAAAAGATGGATATTTAATTCTCTGTTTGTATGTTGATGACAAACTCATTGTGGGAAGCAAGTATAAATTGGTGAAGTCCATCAAATACTTGTTGAATTCAAGATTCGACGTGAAAGATATGGGATTGACTGATGTAATTCTGGGAATAAAGATTATAAGGTCGCCAGACGGTCTCATACTGAGTCAATCACATTATGTGGATAAGATTCTTGAAATATTCAGTAAGGATGATTCTGGTGTGGCCAGAACTCCAATTGACATAAGTCAACATCTACCCAAGAACAACTGAGATAGTGTTGCACAAGTTGAATATGCTAGAGTGATAGGTAGTCTGATGTACTTGATGAGTTGCAAAAGACTAGACATTGCCTACACAGTTAGCAGTTTGGGTAGATTCACGAGTAATCCAGGTAGTGAACACTGGAAAGCAAATATGTGAGTACTAAAGTACTTGAGGTATACTCGTGATTATGAGTTGCATTATACCAGAGATCCTGTTGTGCTTTAAGGATATACTGATCCAAGCTAGATATCTGATATACAAGACTCAATAGCAAAAAGTGGATATGCATTCACTTTAGGCGGTGTGGCCATCTCATGGAAATCTTCAAGATAAATGGTATAACCAGATCCAAGGTGGAATCTGAGTTTGTGGCATTGGATAAATGCGGTGAAGAAGCCGAATGGCTACGAAATTTCTTGAAAGATATTCCTAATTGGTCAAAACTCATGCCTGCTATATGCATCTATTGTGACAACCAATCTACAATTGGTAGGGCACAAAACATTTTGTATAACGGTAAGTCGAGACATATACGTCGTCGACACAATAGCGTTAGACAACTGATCTCGACTGGAGTTATCACGATTGACTCTGTGATGTCAAAAGATAACACTGTGGATCCACTAACCAAAGAGTTAAATAGAGATCAAGTTGATAAGACATCAAAAGGAATGGGACTCAAGCCCATTGTTAATTAAGGTTAATACGAAGGAAAACCCAACCTTGCTGACTGGAGATCCCAAGATCTTGGTTCAATGGGACAACCTAATTGTAAAAACCTTGCTAGATCACTGTGGGGGTTACCCCTGTCCATTCCTATGATGAAACAGTGACACCCGTTGTGGAAAAGGTTAAGCTGTAGGCTTTTAATGATCTTTATGCGTCGAAAAGTTCGAGCAGAGTAATGCGGGTTACTCGTAGTTAAATGATCACCTATGTGAGAGAGAAGAGGGGCCGCTTCTTAGGAGAATTGTGGGGGCTAAATTCTCTGATAAACTCTTGCAGAACCAGGCATATGTTCACGGCCAAAATGAACATAAACCATGAGAACCGAAACTGTGTCAGGTAAATACCTGAGTGGATTATATCATCGTTTGCACAAACGGCAGACAGTTCAAAGACATCGCGTCTACTGATCAGCTAGCAAAGTAAATATTTTCTCACGAGGGAAGGTTCAAAGACGCGTTCTACCTATCCTATGCAGGTGTAAGCCGTAGAACTCTGTCACCACATGTTGTCTGCATGATGAGTCAATTTCATTCATGTGGGGGATTGTTGGAAAATTTGGTGTTTGAGCTGGATTGAAACACCTTGAGGGTGTAATTTTGAGCTTGTGGGTGAATGAGAAATTGATGCTGGAATATTATTTTCTGTTATAATATTTATTTAACAGAAAATATTGTGCATTAATTAAATTGATACTTATCATTATCTTTTGCGATAAAGTTGTGATCAATTTTAAACACTGAAAACCCGTCTACATTCATCCGAGACTCCTAGACTTAGTGGGCAAGTAACCACGAGTTAGAGTTCCAGTAAAACACGTTTTCCTTCAACTTCTCTCTTGCATTAGTCTATATAAGGAGTCGCTCTCCTCAGGGTTTCATATGACAAAAACAATTTTTAAAACACTTTTCTTGTGCATTGAAAATCATTAAAAATTCTTTGCATAGAGTCCATGGTATTTGTGGTGATAGAGGAAAAGGCGCAGTTCGAGTTCGTCGGAGCAGTTTCGTTCGTGCAAACCTACCTGCTCGTTGTCGTTGTATCCTGGGAGACAGTCGCTCACGATTCTCAAGCACCGCGGAGAGGGCGAATCTGTTTTAAGGAAACTGTGATTTCACAGGCCTCGACATCTCGTTTCCTCATGAATTTTTCGGTTAAGGTTTAATTATATTTGTGCAATTTAATTGTTGTATCATAAATTGTTTATTTCGTCAATACATTATATCCTGTTTGTTTCGATTCATTTTATCGGTGCAATATTACTAACAGTATCCTCATAGGAAGTTTATTACATAATTGGGTAAGTCCCTCCCCCTCGATGTTCCTTAGACCTTTAACTCAAGCTTGAGTTTTTTCACATAAAAACATTAAAAGGCCAAGGATTCCAGCGCCGATGCTTTAGTTTGAGCTCATCTCATAAATTTTCACAAATTATGCATTCAAGGGCGGATTCATGTGAAGGCTTGGCCAATTTTTTTTACTATGTATGTAGTATACAGAAAATATAAAATAAAAGGAAGACTAACAAAATAATGGTATTTACTAATTCAAATTTTAAATAAATGCTAGCAACAAAATCCCTAAATATCTTTACTAATCTTCAAAAACCTACAACACAGCACATCCTTTTCAAATATTTAACTAAATT
Source organism: Misopates orontium (assembly GCA_946800315.1). Taxonomy (NCBI): domain Eukaryota; kingdom Viridiplantae; phylum Streptophyta; class Magnoliopsida; order Lamiales; family Plantaginaceae; genus Misopates; species Misopates orontium. The sequence goes on from OX326946.1 coordinate 26,371,168, forward strand.
TTCAGCAAATAATTCATTCATGATGAAAAAAGGTACTCATAGTTATGAAATCTGAAAATACTTTTTAAATAAATCTATCAATCCTTTAGATTAGTCCTCCCCAAATTAAATTTGTAATACTCCCATGTATGCATCTCAAGCATTAATATTCATTTCACACAATTTTTTCATCATTCAAGTGACAATGAGCCTCTCATGCTCAACAACCTTTTTAAGGTATCATATATTTCTTATTCAATCGTTGTCTCACAACAACGGCCAGTAGTCTTCTCACCTACTAAGAACCGTGTATTATTCTTAGTCCATGGAACTTTAGTTTAAAACAATGGCTAGTAGTCTGAACACCTACTAGGAGCCATAATTAAGTTCAAGCAAACATAATGCTTAAAATATGACCACGAAGTATCATAAATATCACCAGTTTTTTTTCTCAATGAGATTTTAATTTGCATACAACCCATTGAGTTTACCATTCAAAGACGTGGCCATTGTATATTTTTCACATAATAATGCATGATGAATGCATGTGGGTTTTCATTCTGAAAATGGTAAAAATTTTCTCAACTCTTTGTAGAAATGCCAAAGCATTAATAACCACAAATTTCTTTTTTTTTTTTTTTTAAATCACTATACATGCCAAGTAATGTTCTAGGCATAACAACATTCATTCACTTGATCATGAATAAATTTTTTAATCATGAGTATTCACGTAGGGATATAATTACCTAGAGAAAAATAACATAATTTCTCAAACAATACTCAAACACCCACTATTTAAGAAAATTCTCTTATTAATTACTCATGTCTATTTTTTGTTTCAGAATAAAATTCTATGTCACACCATTCGCTTAAAACCATCATTAAGTCAGAATCATACTTTTACACAGAGACTCAATCTCATAAAAGGTAACATCACATGCATGCAAGTCGGAAAAATAATCCTCCATAATCAATATATAATGTCTTCTATTTACTTTTTTTCAAGTATCCATGATGATCATAATATAATTCTCATGATGTAATGAGTAGCATTTTGAATGCATACATCTTTGGGTAATTAATTTCAGAAACAAAGAATGAGTACTTTCATTAATTTATGTTTTGGTTAACCCCCACTATTTATCACATATAATATCACCTCAGTATTTTCTTCTTTCGACAAATGCTCATATGATGGCCAGCTAAATTAGAAATGTTCAGTTTATTTATTTGAAATGAAGAGTGGTTTTATTTATTTTAATTCTTATGCAATGAAGATTTATTGGTTCGAATTTTTCATTTCGTCCGGGTAAAGCCATCTTTTTTCTTAACAATGTCTTTGTCATTTGATCCAATAGCGTTCTATTTTCTAAAGTAATTAGGAGTTATTCATTCAAATAAATTTTATTATTTTAACATAAATTAAGATTAGTTCTATTTAGTTCAAGTATTACGTAATTAGGAGTTGTTCATTCAAATAACATCTATTAGTTTAACAAAAATCAAGATTAGATCTATATAGTTCAACTCTTATGTAGTATTTATTCAATCAAATTTAGTTAATTTTATAAAAGTCAAGACTTTGTTCAATTCTTATGTAATTAGGAATTATTCATTTTTTTAAATAAGTTCAATTTATTTATTAAAAAACAAAGATTAGTTATATTTAGTTCAAATTAATATATAATAGTTTCACAAACGGGATTTATGTATCTAATATATTTTTACAAACTGACTGTCCAGTGGTAAAACTTATTACAAATGGACATTTCATTTTAAATAAGTTGAGGTTATTAGTGACGGTTTATCCAGAGCCGGAGTATATATATATATATATATATATATATATATATATATATATATATATATATATATATATGTTAGTTGTGCATATATATGTATAGTATAATAGTATTATTGTATTAGAGTATAGATCGATAGTAAGGCAAGATAATTTATTAGGATGGCAACAAATTATTTGGATGGCCCACAAATAAGATATGATCTTTATCCCATATATAATAGGATTCCTTGTGCAACTAAACTTCTACCCCTTGAATGAATGTTTATTACCAAAAAAAGAAACTTCTACCGTTAGTCTAACATAGGAAACTTCCGTATGAATTATGATTGGTGGCAGCACACCCAAATTCAAATTCTCAATTTGTGGACAAAAATATAAAATAATTTTTGGTAATATTGATTTTAAGATTAGTTAAGTTTGAAGAGCACAAATTGAAGTATTCCAAGGTTTGTAAAAAAATAGGAAATTTCTTAATTTTATAAGGAAACTCATATATATAGAAAATTTGCATCAAAGCTACGTCTTCACATAATAGGAATATTAGTATTATAAATACAAGTAAAGAAATCACCAATAACTACATAAATTCATTACTACTTCAAAACAAGAAAAAGTTGGATCTTCAAGAATTAAAGTTAAAAAGTTGAGCCCTAAAAATTTACAGTAAGTTTACTTTTATTCTTTTAAATTTTGTTTTATGAAATTTTAGTAATGTATTTTATAGTTAAATATGCATATGTGATATGTGATATGTCATTATGATTAAATTAATATCCATGTTCTAGTATTTATTATTGAAAATTATGTTACTCGTGATGTTTTCATAATGAAAAAAATAGATATTTAATAGAAATTATGCAACATTATACTAAGTAATTATTTTTTTTTAAATTTTTTACAGGAGCTTAAAAAATAGATATTTAATAGAAATTATGCAACATTATACTAAGTAATTATTTTTTTTAAAATTTTTTACAGGAGCTTAATCATGAGTAAGAAGAAAATTGATTATTATTTTAAAAAGAGATGTAGTGAAGAAGTTGGTTCTCAAAGTACAACGATTTCAACTAATAAAGCCGATGATGTTCTTCCACAAAGTATAAATATTTCAGAATCACAAGCGATGGACTCAAATTCTAATCGAAGCAAAGTTCCACGAATAGATAAAGATTCAGATGTTATGGATATTGAACGTGATCCAAGAAAACGTAAAATGATTTGGGATTATCCAGTAGATGAGAGAGATTAAATTCGACGGGCTTATATAAGACATGGCCCGTATCAAGTGAATCCACCAAAATTTAATGGAGCTGTTGATAAAAGCAAAAGGAAGTTTCTTAGTATTTGGTACAAGCTATTTCTTGACTGGCTAGAATATTCTCCTTCAAAAAATGCAGCATTTTGTCTTCCGTGTTTTCTCTTTGCCAAACCATCTACAGTATCTGGATCTAATGCTTTTGTAGTTGATGGATTTTGTTCTTGGAAAAAAGTGAATGATGGTAAAAAAATGTGCGTTTTTGTTGCATGAAGATAATGGTCCTAACTCTTTACATAAGGATTCTGCTAAAAAATGTAAGGATTTGATGAACACATTACAACATATTGACGTCATTGTAGAAGAAAACTCTTTGGAGTCGATTGCGAAAGGTGGATTACGGCTCAAAGTTTCAATTGACGTTGTAAAATTGTGCGCATTTCAGCGTATTGCATTTAGAGGTCACAATGAAAGATTTGACTCACATAATCGTGGCAATTTTTTAGAAATATTAAAGCACACAGCTTCTTACAGTGATGAAGTAGCCTCAGTTGTTTTGGATAAAGCTCCACAAAATGCCACTTATACTTCTCCTACAACTCAGAAGGAAATTCTATCTATATATAAGATTAAGATTCAAAGATTCATTCGAGCAGAAAAAATTGGTAATGAAAAGTTTTGTATTATAGTAGACCAATCTCGTGATGAATCTAAAAGGGAGCAAATGGCTATTGTGTTAAGGTTTGTTGATAAAGATGGATTTGTTCGAGAAAGGTTCTTTGATATCGTTCATGAGGAGGATACTAAAGCATCTACTCTAAAAATAAAGGGTCAATTGCGATCACTCCCTTAACGTATGGGGCGTTTTGCAATGTCCCCCCTGACCTTTCAAAAGAGCGAAGTGCCCCCTAACGTTTCATGAAATGTGCGAAATGCCCCCTCGATCGTTGACCGGCAACTTAAAAGCGAATATTCCCCCGGAGATTCCCCCACGTGACTTGCACGTGAAAATGGCGAAGGGGCGTTTCGTAATTTTACATCTCCCGCCTTTAACAACGAATGGGTGTGAAGTTGAATACATTAAGGGGTTTTTTTCACACTCTTTCGTACGTTTGAGCATTTGGGGAAAAAATTAGGGTTAGCAAATTCGTTCGATTTCGCCTCTTTTTGCTTGGAATTTCTTGCGTAAAACACATACAATGGATTGGAGAATGAGAACCAGCGACGAAGGGATACCCCTAGGGCGAAACACACCCGATTACGGTTCGTTTTTTGTCTCCTCCTCGTATTACACACTTTTGGCTTATTGCATGGTGGATTTTCGTTAAAATATGTTTATTCCATGCTATATTGTACTGATTTTTGTATTTTATTGTGTGATAATGCATACTTTACTGATTTTGAGGGTTTGGACCACACCTGGGGACCATATTTTATGCTTATTTTCGGTAGAAACAAACATTGACCATGTTTTACTGTGCCTGTTGGTTGTGTGGAGACATTTGTTGGTGTCGATGTCCCTTTTGTTAAAAAAAAAGGCCCCTTTGTTCAATGCAGTGTGTATTTTATTGTGTGAAGTGTGTATTTTACACTGCTGCTTTCGAAAGCCACAATATTTTAAATTGCATGAATTGGTTATTAATGTTTGCTTGTGATTTTGTAAAATTTAGGTTCCACGATAGTTTTCATAACATATATATCACAGTTAGCTTCTTTTTTTGTATGCATGCAGGTGCTAATAGTGAATATTTTTCTATAAAGTTTTACTATTGTGGCCACTTTGATACCGTGGTCAAGTGCACTTGGGTGGGGGTACATCTGTCTACTTTGATTACTGTAGTGATGATAAGCTTTCCATGAGGGAGTTGAGGGAAATGGCTAAGGAAGTAGGCTTGAGAGAGCATACTTATGAGTTGTCTGCAAATGTTGGGAGGGACTTGGAAAACTTAAGCCTAGATTTGTTGCTTACTGATGTAGATGCAATGAAGTTAGTTAGGTACTTACATGGATGAGGATAGGGTTGTGACTGTTTTTGGAGAAACAAACAGTGATGAATATGATAAGGAGGGTGAGGGTGGTGGTGAGAATGTTAACTGGCCAGAAGTTGTTGAAGGGTTGGCATTTATGGGGCAGCAGGGGGGAGTGTCAGAATTAGAAGAGGATGAGCAAGAAGATGAAAATGTTGTTGAAGCAGAGGAAGAGGAGGAAGAGACATATGATGCATATATTGTTGATCCAGAAGAGGATGATTTGGAAGACAAGAACTCTGTAGACAGTGACTCAGAGCACTCTGACATTATTGTTGACAGTGAATGTGATCACACTGATGATGAGCTAGAGTATGTTGTGAGGGAGCATGTCATTCAAGAACAATTCAAGGATGTGAGTGCTACAGAGCCTTCTGGATCCTCCAGTTCAAGAAGAAGTGGTTATATGTATGATGGGTATAAGGTGTTCAATCCCAAGGTTGACTTAGAAAAACCAGAGTTCTTTACTGGACTCTGCTTTGATGATGTGAAGACCTTCAGAAAGGGTGTTGGGGTGGATGAGGTGAGGAAGAAGAGTGTTGGGGTGAGGAAGAAGGGTGTTGGGGTGTCCCCACAGTGGAATGGGTTGCATGAGTTTGAAGTTTCATACCCAGGTGGGAGCAGGGCTGTAAATCCTGATCAAATGACTTGTAGTTGCAGAAAATGGCAACTGAATGGCATACCATGTGAACATGCTGTTGCATCCATGTTGTTTATGGGACACAAGCCTGAAGAGTATGTGGATCAGTGCTATAGGACTGCAACTTACATGAAGAGTTACACTCACATGATGCACATATTTCATAGTCCTTCAGAATGGCCTCATTCCAATCTGGTACCACCTGAACCTCTAATTCCAGAGAAGCTGCCTGGTAGACCAAAGAAAAACAATAGGAAGAAGACTCCAGAAGAATTGGAGGAATTGAAAAGGAAGGCTGCATCTGGTGAAACCCAGAAGATGAACAGGAAGGGCATGATTATGAGATGCAGGTTTTGTGGTGAACCAGGACATAACAAAAGATCATGTCCTAAAAAGAAAGCATTGCAAGGTGGTGGTGAAGAAGATAGGATGGAGGTGCCCCCTCATTTGGTAGAAGGAGAAGGATCATAGGTGATAAATTTATGCAATGAATGGTGAATTTCAACTTAATTCAATGCACTAACCCTTTTATGATACAGGTGCAGAACAAGAAGGAACCAAAGAAAACAAGGGGTGGGAGACAGAAGAAGGTGACTAAAGGTCAGAGTCAATTAAATCCCAGTGGTGAAGGGTGCTCAAGTGTGCCAGAAGAGGTGGAAATTGCCTCACAGAAGAAAGGAAACATGAAAAAGCCAACTGAGGTACAATGTTAAGTTTATGTAATGGAGTGTGGACAATTTCAATTTATTTTTAGTTGCATTAGTTAAGAGCATGAGTTAACTGTTTATGCATTTTGGATGTATCAGGCCAGAAAAGGTAGATCTAGTGTTGGGATAAGAATTAATGAAGGTGGAGTGGTTGAGGAGAGTGAAGGGTTTTATCATTACCCTTCACCTGTGGAGAAACCTAAATTGTCTCCAAAAGGTAAGAAGAACAAGAATGTTACAGCTGCTGATAATGATGTCAAAGGAGTAGTGACTAGGAGGAAGCTGCAGAAGCTTGTTGATGAGGGTAGCAGCCAGGGCATCACAGAAGATGTGAAGGCATTAGAGGGTAAGGGTGTCCAAACAAGGAGGAAACTGTTTGGGAAGAGGAAAGAAGGAGATGCTGTTGTTGCCAAAAAGAAAGAAGCAGATGCTAAGGGCAAGGAGAAGGAGGTGGCTCAAGAGAATGTGGAAAGTGAGGGAGTTGTGGCAGGACTTAGGCCAAGGAAGAGGGTGGCAAGGTTGTTGGAGGACATTTCTGGCAAAAAACCAGCAAAAAAGAAGAAGGAGGTGTTGAATACTAAAGAAGCCATAGCAGAAGCAACTCTAAATGTGGTATTGTTGATTGATTTTTGTATAAACTTGTTTGTTGTTCACTATAAGGTTGGCACTAATGTTATGTGAATGTTGCAGCTTAAAGACATTGTCACTAAGGAACAGAAACAGAAGGAAAAAAAAAAAGCAAAGGGAAAGGAGACTGTAAGTGTATTGCATGTTAGATGTTATTCTGTTTGCTCATGAATTTTGGTTTTGATGCATGGTTTCAAATGCATGGTTTTGATGTGGAACAGACTGGAAGAGGAAAGGAAAAATTCATAGATGCTCAAGTGCAGGAGCCTGATCTTGAGGCTGAAAGGCGTGAGAGGAGGGGCTACAAGTTGACCGGTGCAAGTGAAGGATTGCTTCCAGTGGATGGTGTGGGTGGCCAGTCGTTTTCTGAGCAGTATGGGATGCATGAGTGGCACAAGGATGTAGAAAGAAAGAAAGCGAATGCTGCAGAAATTGCAGCGAAGGAAGCACAAGAAAAAATAGAACAAGCAAAGAAGGAAGCAGCTGCAGAGAGAAACTTGCGTGCAAAGATAGAAGCAGCAAAGAAAAAAGAAGCCGCCAAGAAAAAAGAAACTGCAAAATAGGGGGGAAAAAACCAAGGACAGAAACGGGGTTAAGTGTAATTGAAATTAGGTTATTTTGGCGTGTTGCTCATGAAGTCTGGAACATTTTATCTCGTTGATAGTATTTTGTTGTTAAGTCCAGAACACATTAGTATGCTGTAATTGTTATTAATATATTTTGTGGATTATGTGATTTTATTAATGTGATGAGTTTGTTAGTTATGTTGCATACAAAATGATGTCGAAAGCAAAAAGTAAAAACAAGTATGGGTAATTATGTTTACAACGTAAGGGGGTAAGTAACCAAAAAAAGACAAACGTAAGGGGGCAAACTGCTCAAACTTCACAAACGTTAGGGGGCATGATGCTCAAGTTTTGCAAACGTTAGGGGGAACACTGCTCAAACTTGACAAACGTTAGGGGGCACTCTGCTTAAGTTAGCCAAACATTAGGGGGTAATCTGCTTAATTTTGCCAAACATTAGGGGGCAAGGTACTCATTTGTTTAAACGTTAAGGGGCATTCCCACACACAAACAATAAGGGGGAAACGTTGGTGCAAAAGGTTAGGGGGGTCCCACCAACAGTGGTCGGACGGTAATGCCCTTCCACCGGGCACGTGCTGGGCACGTTTTGGCATCTTCGACGAAATATTCGTCGGTCAACGGTCGAGGGGGCATTTTGCACAACTAATGAAACGTTAGGGGGCACTTCGCTCTTTTTGAAAGGTCAGGGGGGACATTGCAAAACGCCCCATACGTTAAGGGGGTGATCGCAATTGACCCAAAAATAAAAATAGGCAATTTTCTTTCTCATCATAATCTTAGCATACATGACATCCGAGGACAAGGGTATGATGGTGCAAGCAATATGCGAGGAGAGTGGAATGGTTTGCAAGCTTTATTTTTGAGCAAATGCCCCTATGCATATTACATTCATTGTTTTGCTCACCGATTGAAACTACTATTAGTAGCAACATCCCAAAATATCATTCCTATTGGACACTTCTTCTCATATGTGACTCATATTATTAATGTAGCCGATTCTTCTTCTAAACTTCAAGATCATTTGCAAATTTCTAAGTCCATCCAGAATGTAGAGTCGACTTTAAGCGATGAGCTTGAAACTGGAAGAGGAAAAAATCAAGTAGGGACTCTACAACGTACCGGTGATACGAGATGGAGCTCACATTTGGGGTCTCTTCACGCCATACTTAATATGTATGATTCTATTCTTTTGGTATTACATGAGATTATAAATGATATAAGTTCACCTTCAAGAGCTGCAGCAGATGGAGCATATGATGTAATGATGTCATTTGAATTTGCCTTTATATTGTATTTTCTGATAGAGTTATTGGGAAGAACAAACGATCTTTGTAGAATGCTTCAATGTAAATCTCAAGATATCGTTAATGCGATGGATGCTGTAGCAAATACGAAAGAAATTATTCAGAACCTCAGGGAAAGTGGATGGGATGAGTTATTTGAAAAAGTAAAGACTTTCTGTAGGAAGCGTGATATAGATATCCCCGATATGAATGGTCCTCGTCGGTGGAGTAAGGGACGTGCTCAGGGAAAAGATCCTATTACATTGGAGCATCATTATCGAGTTGACATTTTCACAGGGACAATTGATTGCATATTACAAGAGATGAAATTCAGATTCAATGAGGATGCGGTAGAGTTGCTTAAGCTAAGCTCAGTTCTGGATCCTCGAGATGGTTATAAGTCATTCAATATTGATGATATTCTCCAATTAGTTAATAAGTTCTATCCAGCTGATTTCAGTAATCAAGAGAAGTTGCATCTTAAATATCAGTTGGAACAGTTTGAACGTGATATTCGAAAAAATTCCGATTTCCAGAATGTGTCGACATTGTCTCAATTGTGTCAAATATTGTCAAAGACAGGAAAATTAACTTATTATTATCTTATTGATAGGTAAGGTTATTGATTCCTTTAATTGTTCAGCTTTTACTAGAATATAATCAAGTAATCGTTTTTTTACAGATTGATTTGGCTTCTTTTGACTCTTCCAGTTTCTTCAGTAACATCTGAACGTGCTTTTTCGGCAATGAAAATTGTAAGGACAAGACTGCGAAGTAAGATGGAAGATGATTTCTTATCTAGTAACCTAATTATGCATATTGAGAAAGAAATCGCTCAAAGTTTTGACGTTGAATCAGTTATCGATGAGTTTGAACACATGAAAAACCGTAGAGCGCCATTGAAGATGCCTAAGGGAAAAGAAATTGCACGTTAATAGTAATAGTGCTATTACTAATTAATATTATTGCATATGATGTTTTATGAGCATAGATAATAACAGTTTTTATCCGTTTTATTGTATAATTTCGCCCCCCCCCCCCTCCCCACCTCAAATTCTTGGCTCGCCTCCTGAGTTTATCCGTCACTAGTAATATTTGTCGCCAATATTAGAGATGGTGTAGCAGTTTGTAAAAGTTCAACTATTACAAATTGACGCTCCGTCTGTAATAGTGAAATGTCAAAGGGTGGGAAGGGTGGTCAAAGGCCACCAAAAGTATAATTGACAGTATACCCGTCACTAACTAATAAGTAAATATTTTTAGAAATGGACTTTCTGTTTATAATAATTTTATTAGAGACGGACATTCAGTTCATAAAAGTCTTTGGTCTTTTACAAAAGGGGTATCCATTTGTAATAGTCTAAAGACTTTTACAAACAGATTGTCCGTCCTAATGAGCGAGTTTTTACTAACTGAAAATTTCCCTTTCTCATACTTTGTCTCTATTGAGTTTTTTGGTAGTAGTGTCGCCTCAATTTCAGCACTTACCTTCTAATTTTCTACTGGTGGAGATGCATTGCAGAATACGAATTTTGTGGGTATAATTAAAGGCTTGTAAGCTGTAGCGGAAAATGAAAGAATGGGCAGACCCACTTTGGAGTTAAGAAGGGTAAAAGCGGTATTTGTGTTTAATTTACAAATCACAAGTGGGTTTAGTGCATGATTCCAAAATCATTGAGGAGTTTTTGGCGTATATCAAAAAAAATAAACGGTTGCTCAATAGTTTAGTGGACAAATTGCACAAAAATCAATAGGTTAGGGGGCATATCTCTCAAATCCATACTTTAGGAGGCACATTGCAAATGGCCATAGGTTGGAGGGTTTGGCGCAATTAGCCCTTTTTTTTAATAGTTTCTCAATCTTATTTATACACTCTAACAGTAAATGTTGCAGAACTAGTCTCACAAAGTGACCTATTTGTAAAACTAGTCCCACAAAGTGGTAGGTCGTTATTTTAGTCCCATAATGTGGCCCTATTTGTGATAACAGTCTTTTCTTTTTGGAGTCAATGATTTTGACAGGATTTTGGCCGAAGTCAACAATTTTTACCCAAAATTAGGGTGTTGGATTTGTTTTACCCTTATACACCACATTCTTCACAAAATTATATTTATACCCCTAAAAAATTTTAAATCTTATTTTATAAACCAAAGTTAAGTCTAATTTTTAAATTGCATTATTATATAAATATAAATTAAAAAACACAAAAATATAAATTAAAATAAAACATAACAACACCCAAAAGTCATATAGATACTTGAAAATTTAATTTAAATTGCTTGTACATCAGTTCTTGAAGAGGGGAACGTACTCCTATCAAAAGTTCACTAAATGTTTAATGAGAGTGTTGTTATTCATCTGAGCATTGAACTTCTACAATATTTTCTCACCGTCCATTAAAATCAAGAAAAAAATTCCCAACATTTTTCAAAATCTCCCCCAAAAAGTGGCAACCACCAACATTCTACTTCTCTTGTCACTTTCACAAACACCTTCCTCTCAACTACAATCACCACCGGCAACACCAATCTTGGATTCACAGACCTCTCCTCTGCCGCTGCAAACCTCTCAATCACAACCCCCTCGACCAATTTCGCCTCCACTGACTCATCCCTCCACACGTGCCTCATTTGCTCAATCTCTCATCCTCCAAAAACACACACTCCCAGGCCTATACCCTCTCCATTTCCTCTACAATCTCCTATTCGGCACCAAAAATAGTTGCCACACTGTCAGCTCCTCCACCAATTATGCCGCAGCAGCCACCAAGAAAGTCGTCATCAACGGCGTCAAGATTGATAAAGCTGACCTCTACAACAATGGCGTTTTGATCTTTATTGGGCTACATATCCCATTTATCCCCATGTTCTTATTTTGTAAAGGGTTTGAGATAACAATCGTGCATTTGAGAAAGTAGGATGTAAAAATTCTAATTTTGGGTCAAAGTCGTTGACTCCATCAAAGAGGGACTATTCTCACAAATAAGCCACATTATGGACTAAACTAACAACCTCCCACTTTGTGAGACTAGTTCTGTGAAATTCCCCGGCAATTCAATGTTAAATACATACATATATAATAAATTTACTATATACATGTACATTCAGACGTATTATGTATGTATATCCATCTTCCATGTTAGTGAAGTGCATGTTGGAGAATTTATATAAGCTAGTAAATATCTAGCCTCTTTACAAGTTTGAGCTTTAGATGATACAAAAATCCAATATTATATACACACATATGCGATAGGAATAGTATATATGTATATTCATGCATATTATGTATGTTTATCCATCTTCCATCACCACACACAAACACAAACATACAAGTTATTAGGAAAAGTTTCAATCATGTCCTCTGTACTAAATTAAAATCGCAAATAGCAACTAATGTGTTTTATGATTTAATTTTCTGGTCAAAATTTTTGTAGGGAGAAGAAATTCTGCAGCAACTTATGCCTAAATGTAGCTCATGGAGCTCATTTCTTGATAGAAATTAACGGTGATGAAGGATGCAGAGAAGACTAGTAGCAAAAGGCTCCTTTCAAGCGTTAATGAAAAACTCATGTTGTAGGATTTTTCTTCAAACTAGTTATTTTTTATTCATGACGAATATCTTAAGCTTTTAGTTTTGTGGAGCTTAATATAGGTAATGAGTCAAATCATGACTAAAATTGTTGTCTTAACTAACTACTTGTTTCTTTACTTTGTTTTCTTCTTCTTGAATTGATAATTAAGATCTCATTTGTAAGTTCAACATCTTGTCCTATCGTGAGATTTTGTATGCTTTTTTTTTCTTTTTGGAGTATCTAAGTAATTTGAATGTATAGTTAATCAGTTGTTGCAAAAGATTTAATTAATAATGATGTGGGGTATTTTCGTCTGGATACGTGTCCACTCTCCAATACTCCACGTCAGACTGCTTTAGTTCCTTCTGGATGCTTAAGCAGCTTCTGATTTCAGAACCTGCACTCAACACCACACGTAAACTAAGCCGGTGCCTTCTCCGGCGAAGGCACTCCGTCGCTCAAGTCAGATAGGTCAGAATGCGAGGTATTGTTGTGAGAGACAATAGCTCGAACGAATAGATCGAATTTAGGCTGAATAGATCGAAAAACAGACACCTCGAAGTGGTATTGAGAGTCAAGATGAGGCTCCCGAATAGATCGAAATACCCTCAAATAACTCGAAATACACTCAATATAGGTCGAACGAGAGCTATCTCAAACAACTCGAATTAGTGCTCTAATAGCTCGAATTCAACTTATATAGCTCTAAATTGAATGCTTGAAAATATAAAACGTACCTTAAAATGAGGCATGGGACGCCCTTATATAGTAATAAGAGTCCTTATTCAGCTAGAAGTGCAATCCAAGTCGAACTATAATTCTAAATAGATCGAATTAGACCTATTTTGGAATAGCTCGAATTGGGCTTTCAAATAGGTCGAACTAGGCCAAATAGGTCGAATTAGACCAAATAGGTCGAATTTGACCAAATAGGTTGAATTCCGACCTATTCTTCAGCTTTGCACCGTGTCACGGTTTTTGTTATGAATCCTTCTGTAGACATTGGAATGTAGATCCGCTTTTTGATCTGGAAAATAGACTTCAGTGGCTTTCCAAGCATATGAAATTCATGAAATTCGGATTTGAAATCATAGGTCGAAATCACTTGTCCAAATACAGCTCGAGGCTCTCGACTTTCGACTTATTCTTCAGCTTTGCGCAGTCTTACCGTTTTTGTTATATCTACTTCTCTAGACCTCGGAATCTGGATCTGCTTTTTGATTTGGAAACTAAATTTGAGAGGATTTCCAGGAATATACAAATCATTGAATTAGGAGTTGAGTTGTTAGCTCGAATTTACTAGTCGAAATACAGCTCGAGATTCACTCCCCAAAACTTCTCCTCCCCTTGAAAGGATGAATGTGACTCCTTTATATACTACTTAGAGTCCTTCCTTAGCTAGAAGTTCATTCCAAGTAGGATTATAAGTTCTCCTTTCCTTGTAATGAGGAATGTGACCCTTTATATACTACTTAGAGTCCTTCCTTAGCTAGAAGTCCATTCCAAGTAGAATTATAAGTTGAATTGGGCCCGTAATAACTCTAAATTGGGCCTGCACGGGCCTAAGTTTGAGTTTTTCCTTGAATTGTAATTTTGCATTAAAAAATAATGGTGCTGACATGGCATAATAATCCCAAAATATGCTAAGATATTATATCAAATATTATGACGTGGCAGTACCGAAATATGGTACATCATGGAGTCCGCCAGTTTGTAAGAGTAATGTGCAGAAACATTGGTCATACAAACTATAATATCTCAAGAAACTCCGGTAATCGTGCAACGAGTCCGTAAAAGATTTGAAAACTCAGTGTTTCGATTGGAAAATTCAGATTTTTGACTCATGGCGTAAGTTTGCTATTGAATGACGTCTCTTACACTGTAACATTTTTAGCAGTTGAGTTTCATGATTAGGTAAATTGCATGGCTCAGGGCGTTGTATTTATACCGACCAAGATGTTTGGCGTAGGGTATTGATCTTTATCACCTAAGCTGCTTGGCTTAGGGTGTTTATATGTTTCTTGAATCGAGGCTAGTGCTCATATCCCATTTCTTTAACGTTCAAGCTACTTGGCTTTGCACTTTGTGTGTTTACCAACTAAGCTGCTTGTGGCTTAGGGTATTAAAATCTTCATGAGTTGAGGCTAGTGCTCAGACTCATTTTGTAACGTCCAAGCGGCTTGTGGCTTTGGACTTTGTTTTATGAGTTGAGCTAGTGCTCAGACTTATTCTTGTAATGCCCAAGCAACTTGTAGCTTCGGGCTTTGTATGTTTTATGAGTTAAGGCTAATGCTCACACTCATTTTTGTAACGTCCAAGCGACTTGTGGCTTTGGACTATGTTTTATGAGTTGAGGCTAGTGCTCAAACTCATATTTGTAACGTCCAAGCGGCTTGTGGCTTTGGACTTTGTTTTATAAGTTGAGCTAATGCTCAGACTCATGCTTGTAACGCCCAAGCAGCTTGTGTCTTTGGGCTTTGTGTGTTTTATGAGTTGAGGCTAGTGCTCAAACTCATATTTGTAACGTCCAAGCGACTTGTGGCTTTGGACTTTGTTTTATGAGTTGAGCTAGTGCTCAGACTCATTCTTGTAACGCCCAAGCAGCTTGTGGCTTTGGGGTTTGTGTGTTTTATGAGTTGAGGCTAGTGCTCAGACTCATATTTGTAACGTCCAAGCGACTTGTGGCTTTGGATTCTGTTTTATGAGTTGAGACTAGTCCTCAGACTCATTTTGTAACGTCCAAGCGACTTGTGGCTTTGGACTTTGTTTTATGAGTTGAGCTAGTGCTCAGACTCATTCTTGTAACGACCAAGCAGCTTGTGGCTTTTGGCTTTGTGTGTTTTATGAGTTGTAGTGCTCATACTCATATTTGTAACGTCCAAGCGACTTGTGACTTTGGACTTTGTTTTATGAGGTTAGGCTAGGGCTTAGACTCATATTTGTAACGTCCAAGCGGCTTGTGGCTTTGGACTTTGGTGTTTTTATCTTTGCTTACCATTTTGCTTCTCCTGTTTCTGAATTTGTTTTCCATACTTATATGCTTTATGATTGAGTACTTGTGTGTCTATCTTGATTTTCCAAGCTAGTTGTGTTATCCTTGTTACTTTCTAAAACACTTATGTTTTATTTACAACTTTATGCTAATGAATTGCGAGGACTTGTGCTCGGCTTTATGAGTTTTGCGCTCATTTTACGAGGCTATTGCTCGTTTTTGCAAAGCTGACGTTTGCTTTGAGAGTGCGAGGACTTTTGCTCGAGTCTACGAGGCTTTTGCTCGTTGTACGAAGCTAGTGTTTGTGCTTGCAAAGCTAAGGTTCGCGAGAGTACTAGGACTTGTGCTCGACTCTACGAGGCTTGTGCTCGTTGTACAAAGCTAATGTTCGTGCTTGTGATGCTAAAGTTTGCGAGGCTGCGAGGACTTGTGCTCGACACTACGAGTCTTGTGCTCGTTGTACGAAGCTAATGTCCCTGCTTGTGAAGCTAAAGTTCGCGAGAGTGCGAGGACTTGTGCTCGACTCTACGAGGCTTGTGCTCGTTGTACGAAGCTAATGTTCGTGCTTGCGAAGCTAAAGTTTGCGAGAGTGCGAGGACTTGTGCTTGACTCTACAAGGCTTGTGCTCGTGGTACGAAGCTAATGTTCGTGCTTGCGAAGCTAAAGTTTGCTAGAGAGTGCGAGGACTTGTGCTCGACTCTACGAGGCTTGTGCTCGTTGTACGAAGCTAATGTTCGTGCTTGCGAAGCTAAGGTTTGCTGGGTGTAAGTGTTTATACTTATGCTTTTTAGAAAGTGTGAGTTTGACTCTAATTATGGTTGTAAATGTAAACATGCAAGTAGTAAGTATGCAACAATTAAACTTGAATAAAATAAGAGATTTTCAGCAATAATAGGCTCCGGCCTTGGAACAACTCTTTCAGGCACATCCCTGTTTCTTCCCGTAGTATGACTTGCTGCGAGTTGATAATCAGGACCTCTCTGCCTAGAGTTAACTTCTCCATCCCTTGCTTCTCTATCTCTACCCGTTGCTCGACTTGGAGCTCTGTTAGCATTAGTCCTCACTGAACGAGGATTTCTCCTTTCAAGCAAAGGCGACGGATCCCTCCTAGTCTGCCTTGTCATCCTAGTTTGCGTGTAATGCCTTGAATCATCACGACGCTGAGTCTGTTGAGTCCTTTCTTGCTGCAATGTCGCAGGCTGTGCTGCTGGTTGTTGTGCTATTGGTGCCTGAACATTTTGCTGAGCAGAAGTGTTAGCCAATTGCTGCACAATCATTGGTACCATCGTCCTTTGAAAAGCTGACATGATTTGATCCAACTGAGCAGAATTCAATAGCTGTTGTTCCGTGGGAGGAACTTCAGGTTGATTCGTTGTATGAGTTGGAGGATTAAGGGGAGTGCTGGGTGCTGCCACTTATGTTTGTTCGGAAGCATCTGGAGCCCAATTATCGTCCTCCCTCTGTGATCTAGTCCTTGCTGCTACTCCATTCTTCTCTGTTGCTCTTCGTTGAGCCATTGAGTGTTAGTGTTTGTTACTAAGTGCGTATAGAGGTTCCCACAGATGGTGCCACTGATGTGGGGTATTTTCGTCTGGATACGTGTCCACTCTCCAACACTCCACGTCAGACTGCTTTAGTTCCTTCTGGATGCTTAAGCAGCTTTTGAGTTCAGAACCTGCACTCAACACCAAACGTGAACTAAGCCGGTGCCTTCTCCGGCGAAGGCACTCCGACGCTCAAGTCAGATAGGTCGGAATGCGAGGTATTGTCGTGAGAGACAATAGCTCGAACAAATAGATCGTGATGTGGGGTATTTTCGTCTGGATACGTGTCCAACCTCCAACACTCCACGTCAGACTGCTTTAATCCTGCTGGATCCGTAAGCAGCTTCTAGAGTTCGGAACCTGCACTCAACACCACACGTAAACTAAGCCGGTGCCTTCTCCGGCGAAGGCACTCCAACGCTCAAGTTAGATAGGTCGGAATGAGAGGTATTGTCGTGAGAGACAATAGCTCGAATTTATAGCTCGAAATAGCCCAAATAGGTCGAACTTAGGATGAATAGGTCAAGCACACCTCGAAATGGTATTGAGAACCAAAATGAAGGAACCCGAATAGATCGAATTACCCTCAAATAGCTCGAAATACACACTATATAGGTCGAACAAGAGCTATTGCAAACAGCTCAAATTACTGCTCTATAGCTCAAATTCGACGTATATAGCTCGAAATTAAATGCTTGAAAAATTCAAACGTACCTTAGAATGAGGCATGGGACCCCCTTATATAGTAATAAGAGTCCTTATTCAGCTAGAAGTGCAATCCAAGTCGAACTATAAGTCTAAATAGGTCGATTTAGACCTATTTCAAAATAGCTCGAATTGGGCTTTCAAATTGGTCGAACTGGGCCTCAAACAGATCGAATTTGACCCCAGATAGCTCGAATTGGGTCTCTGGGCCTCAAATAGATCAAATTTGGCCCCAGATAGCTCGAACTGGGCTTGAAATAGCTCGAAATAGGCCTGTTGGGGCCCAAATAGATCTTGCTTGGGCTCAATTTGGGCCTACTTGGGTCGATTTCTGAGTTTTGCCTTGAATTGTAATTTTGCATTAAAAAATAATGGTGCCGACGTGGCATAATATGTCCCGAAATACGCTCGTGCTATTGTATCGAATATTATGACGTGGCGGTACCTAAATATGGTACATCAGATCGAACTTAGGCTGAATAGGTCGAAAAACAGACACCTCGAAGTGGTATTGAGAGTCAAGATGAGGCTCCCGAATAAATCGAAATACCCTCAAATAACTCGAAATACACTCAATATAGGTCGAACGAGAGCTATCTCAAACAACTCGAATTAGTGCTCTAATAGCTCGAATTCGACTTATATAACTCGAACTTGAATGCTTGAAAATATAAAACGTACCTTAAAATGAGGTATGGGGACACCCCTTATATAGCTCGAACTAGAACTGCAATCCAAGTCGAACTATAATTCAATATAGGTCGAATTAGACCTATTTTGGAATAGCTCGAATTGAGCTTTCAAATAGGTCGAACTGGGCCAAATAGGTCGAATTTGACCAAATAGGTCGAAATTGGCCAAATAGGTCGAATTTGACCAAATAGGTCGAATTCCGACCTATTCTTCAGCTTTGCGCCGTGTCACGGTTTTTGTTATGACTCCTTCTGTAGACATCAGAATGTAGATCCGCTTTTTGATCTGGAAACTAGACTTCAGAGGCTTTCCAAAAAAATGAAATTCATGAAATTCGGAGTTGAAATCATCGGTCGAAATCACTTGTCCAAATACAGCTCGAGGCTCTCGACTTTCGACTTATTCTTCAGCTTTGCGCAGTCTCACCGTTTTTGTTATATCTACTTCTCTAGACCTCAGAATCTAGATCCGCTTTTTGATTTGGAAACTAGACTTGAGAGGATTTCCAGGAATATACAATCTATCGAATTAAGAGTTGAATTGATAGCTCGAATTTACTAGTCGAAATACAGCTCGGGATTCACTCTCCAAAACTTCTCCTCCCCTTGGAATGATGAATGTGACTCCATTATATACTACTTAGAGTCCTTCCTTAGCTAGAAGTTCATTCCAAGTAGGATTATAAGTTCTCCTCTCCTTGTAATGAGGAATGTGACCATTTATATACTACTTAGAGTCCTTCCTTAGCTAGAAGTCCATTCCAAGTAGAATTATAAGTTGAATTGGGCCCTGAATAACTCTAAATTGGGCGCACGGGCCTAATTTTGAGTTTTGCCTTGAATTGTAATTTTACATTAAAAAATAATGGTGCTGACGTGGCATAATAATCCCAAAATATGCTCAGATACTATATCAAATATTATGACGTGGCAGTACCGAAATATGGTACATCATGGAGTCCCCCAGTTTGTAAGAGTAATGTGCAGAAACATTGGTCATACAAACTATAATATCTCAAAAAACCCCGGTAATCGTGCAACGAGTCCGTAAAAGATTTGAAAACTCAGTGTTTCGATTGGAAAATTCAGACTTTTGACTCATGGCGTAAGTTTGCTACTGAATGACGTCTCTTACACTGTAACATTTTTAGCAGTTGAGTTTCATGATTAGGTAAATTGCATGGCTCAGGGCGTTGTATTTATACCGACCAAGATGTTTGGCGTAGGGTACTGTTCTTTATCACCTAAGCTGCTTGGCTTAGGGTGTTTATATGTTTCTTGAATCGAGGCTAGTGCACACATCCCATTTCTTTAACGTCCAAGCTACTTGGCTTTGCACTTTGTGTGTGTACCAACTAAGCTGCTTGTGGCTTAGGGTATTAAAATCTTCATGAGTTGAGGCTAGTGCTCAGACTCATTTTGTAACGTCCAAGCGGCTTGTGGCTTTGGACTTTGTTTTATGAGTTGAGCTAGTGCTCAGACTTATTCTTGTAATGCCCAAGCAGCTTGTAGCTTCGGGCTTTGTATGTTTTATGAGTTAAGGCTAATGCTCACACTCATTTTTGTAACGTCCAAGCGACTTGTGGCTTTGGACTATGTTTTATGAGTTGAGGCTAGTGCTCAAACTCATATTTGTAACGTTTTTGGACTTTGTTTTATGAGTTGAGCTAGTGCTCAGACTTATTCTTGTAACGCCCAAGCAGCTTGTGGCTTTGGGCTTTGTGTGTTTTATGAGTTGAGGCTAGTGCTCAAACTCATATTTGTAACGTCCAAGCGACTTGTGACTTTAGACTTTATTTTATGAGTTGAGCTAGTGCTCCGACTCATTCTTATAACGCCCAAGCAGCTTGTGGCTTTGGGCTTTGTGTGTTTTATGAGTTGAGGCTAGTGCTCAGACTCATATTTGTAACGTCCAAGCGACTTGTGGCTTTGGACTTTGTTTTATGAGTTGAGGCTAGTTCTCAGACTCATTTTGTAACGTCCAAGCGGCTTGTGGCTTTGGACTTTGTTTTATGAGTTGAGCTAGTGCTCAGACTCATTCTTGTAACGCCCTAGCAGCTTGTTGCTTTGGGCTTTGTGTGTTTTATGAGTTGAGGCTAGTGCTGAGACTCATATTTGTAATGTCCAAGCGACTTGTGGCTTTGGACTTTGTTTTATGAGTTGAGGCTAGTGCTTAGACTCATATTTGTAACGTCCAAGCGGCTTGTGGCTTTGGACTTTGGTGTTTTAATCTCTGCTTACCATTTTGCTTCTCCTGTTTATGAATGTGTTTTCCATACTTGTATGCTTTGTGATTGAGTACTTGTGTGTCTATCTTGACTTTCCAAGCTAGTTGTTTTATCCTTGTTACTTGCTAAAACACTTATGTTTTATTTATCTATATACCATGCGAGGATTTAGTAAATTAACTGAAGCATTATTTAATTTCCTTTAATGAGACAACCTCAATACTAAGTCACTGTTGGCGTCTTTAATTTCTTTGTTTCCCCTCAATAATTTAATCAGACACTTATAAGGTTTGAGCTACAACTAGATAGCTAGACATTTTCTGCCAGTGTATATGGATCTTAATAATTGATGTTATTAATTATTATGGTTTTTATGCCATATCATATATAACATTCTGTAGTTTAAAACAAAATATAGGAGTTTTTTGCAAATTAACAATGTCAAGGAGCATATGTTTGAAATTTCGAGAACTACAAGAATTTATAGTCTAGGTCAAAAAAAAATGAAGGAGAAAAAGTTTGGAGTAACCACCTTTTATTAGTCATGTGTTTTGTCTATAAGTAATCATTACCTCATTAGTCACTCACCATCATCATTTATGTCCTCTTTAATTCCTTACACTTAGATTTTACAGTAGTTTATGATGTAATTATACAACTTGAGTCCCACGTGCACAAAAATCTGGATGATTCTTGAGCAACAACCCCGTTTGGAACCTCCATCTTGTTTCCTTTTTGGATTTTGCACTTAGAAAACAAAAACTAAAGAAAAAAACAAGTAAGAAACACTATAACACACATTTATAATTTGGTATATTAATTTTGGCAGTGTCAAACTCGTTTTGCAGCATCGACTCTCAATACACTACAAGAAAAAGGGACAGCAGAAACGGGCCTTTTACAAACGCTCAAAAGCCCGTTTGCAAAATGATTATTACAAACAGGGCGCCCGTTTGTAATAATCAGATTAGTACAAACGGGCACCCCGTTTGTAATAATCCCTAAAGTATTACAAACGTGTCGCCCGTTTGTAATACTATTACTACAAACGGGCCGCCTCTTTCTAGTAATAGGATGCTCGGGCTTTAGAAACGGGCGGCCCGTTTCTAAAGCCCAAAAATTACTAGAAACAGGCCTCCCGTTTCTAGTAATTATTAGAAACGGGCGGCCCATTTCTAATAATATTATTAAAAACGGACGACCCGTTTCTAATAAGTGACTTATCAAAACGGGCAACCCGTTTCTACTCGTCATTTTCACCCATTTTCAAGCTTTGTCTCACTAAAATCCTCCTCCCTCTCTCTAGAAAACTCGTCCCTCTCTCTGAAAAATTCACCGATACGTGTTTTTCACCAATTATATTACGTTATTTACGTTTTTTTATTGCTTTTAGCATGTATTTATCGTGTTTTTGTGTCATTTCATCGGTTAATTAGGATTTTATCTAGTTTTTTTTTTTGTAATTTATTGTGTATATTGTGATTTATGTTGGGTATGCTTGTTTTTCAACGATTATATTACTTTATTTTCGTTTTTTTTGGCTTTTAGCATGTATTTATCGAGTTTTTGTGAAATTTGTATCTGTTAATTAATTAGGGTTTTAAAACGTTAATTATTTGTAATTTATCGTTTAGATTGTGTTTTATCTATTGTTAATTAGGGTATAATTAGTCGATTAGTGTGGCGGAGCGATGTTCAGTTAGAATTTGTGAATCTGTTTATTTATAGTTACATCTTCTGAGTTACGTATTTCTTGTATATAGTGTACTAATTAAATCGATTATATATATTGTATGTCTCAGTGTTTGTTTTGTAACTTATAGTTGAATTAATTAAAATTTTGTTTTATGATGGTTTGTAATTTATTTTATCGATTATGTTGTTATTTAATTAGTCGATTAGTGTGGCGATTGAGCGACGTTCGGTTAGAATTTGTGAAGTGGCGTAGGTTTGTTTATAGTTACGTCTTTTGAGTTACGTATTTCTTAGAACTCGTGGTTGTAATTGATGTTTGGTATGACGTTTACAGATGGCAGATCAACAGAGACCAGTTGATTCTCGGGCTGGGTCGACGAGGCGTAGAGCTGTGACCGGTAGATCTCGTACTGACACTGGTGGCCAGGATGATGCACATGTACCGAGTGTTCCGGTTGGCCTGCGTACAAGACGATCAGCACCAGCACCACCTAGTCATGTATCACCCCTGTTGCCAGTGCCCTAAGGCCGAGCGTTCAGGGTGGCCCGCGTACTCGAGGAGCAAGGGCGCTGCCGCCACCACTTAGTCGTGTATCACCTGCTGTTGATCAGGGCACATGCTTGGCCTCCTCTGGGGCTAACTCGCGGTATCGGACGCCGGCCTGGTCGACCCCTCCACCTCGTGCGATTCCCGATTTTGCTGCGGGGCCTCTCAGTACTGGACCTTTTGGGACAACGCCCCCCCCCCCCAGGCGGCGGAGTTCAGGTGTTCCATCCCCTGTAGGTTCGCGTATATTGCACGGGCGGCAGGGAGCGCCACCATCAGCACATGGAGCAGACGTGGGCCATGCAGGCCCGTCAGTGGGATCAGAAGATGGTGCAGCGGCCCCTGATCAGGGAGGCTCGTCCGCTCGAGTGCGTCCTGAGGATGTAGCTGGGCCGAGTCGAGGCGTTCGTGGTATGGCCCTTGGTGATCTACCGCTTGCTCGTCCAGAGGATCGGATATGGATATGGAGGAATGAGTTGGGCTATTGGAATGATCAACAGCGAGTCGTACGCACTATTAGCAGGACGGTGAAGACAAGATTGATGTTCCCGTGGCCCACGTACGACTTGATTCTAGAGGAGTCTGATTAGAGTTCTGGAATCGTTTTCAGGTTAGTGTAATCTTTTGAGTTTTGTATAGTAATAAGTAATAAAGTTAATTTGAGAAGTGTATTAGTAATAATTAATAATTTGAGAAGTGTATTAGTTATCTAATTCCTATAATCATTGTTGTTTATGTAGTCCATTTATCAGTGGGATCCTACGCAGAATGATTCGATATATGAGGGGTTTGACTGGTGGGCACACCGCCGGATTTCTGCCCAGATGAACAGGGCGAAGTCTTGTTACTTCGCCCGAAAGGACAATCCCAAATGGGCGGATAACTCTTGTTGGATTCCCGGGCGACTTCTTCCACACTACATTCACCACTGGGAGAAGGAGGAGACGAATGAGAAGTCGGCCTGAAATAGGGTCAACAAGAAGAAGGGGCAGCCAGTCAACTACCGGGGGGTCTATCAGCACGCAGGACCATCACATGAGGAAGGTAAGTTTGGAATTTTATTTGTCAAAAAGTAATTTTGTACTTATTAGTTTTGGTTAAATTTTCTAACATGTGTTCAATTGACAGAAAGCTGCGGACCTTGAGATGGAGGTGTCGTACCTCAACACGTGGCTCGAGATGAGGACCAGGACGACGACTGATAGGAGGAGTGAGTTCATCAACGACGATAACAGGGTTATATTCATGAGTTTCTTTTTTGTACTTTTTAACTTCGATAGTCTTAATGATTTAGGCTAACTCTCGATTTCATTTACACAAGAGAGGTTCATCCAGGATTGTACGAACATTTATGGTGCTGACCGCAGTAGTTGGCCACAGTTCGACTATCTGACATTGGCGAGAGCAATGGGTTGGTCGTACAAGAGTAGGATTAAGGGGCAAGCCAGACTCCTAGATCTCGATGTTGTTGGTGTCCGGACTACAAAGGAGCCGAAGAAGGCTCGTGTCACGGGCCCTGCGTTCTAGTCTCAGTTTATTGCAATACAGCAACAGATATATAAGCTGACGCAGGAGATGGCAGCTATTCGGGCGCAGTCCCAGCAGCCGCCGAACCCATTCGCCCCAGGACCTTCTAGTCAGCCTGATCCATTCGCCCCGGGGCCTTCTACTCAGCCGGGTCCATTCGCCTCAGGGCCTTGTACTCAGCGAGGCTCATCAGCTAGACAGGGACCTGCCGTCGATCTGGGGGCCGATCATGTTGACGAAACCTTGGACATCGACCAACTATATGAGTCATTTCAGCAGGTGGATGAGGATGGGGACGCGCGTGCGAGACAGTTGGCTGCGGAGTTAGGAATGAATGTACGGTTTGCACCAGAAGGACGCCCGATTGTGCAGCATCATAGGCACGTGGATGATGACCTCGAGGCACAGGACGATTATGGTGACCTCGCGGAGGAGGACTGAGGATGTGGAGGAAGAGGATGACTGACTGAGCAGGCACTCATGTTTTATGTTTTTTTTTTTTGGTTGGAATGTAATTAACTACGAATGTTTCATTTTTTTTGGAATATTTATGGTGTTTCATTTTGTAATTATTCGCTGTTGAACGTTAATTTGACTACTAACCCAAACTTATTAGAAATGGACAAAATCCTATATAAAACTAATTAGACAAAACTAATTTTAAATTTTAATAAATTGATTGAACTTGTTTGGATAGACAACTCCAAACTAATTCTAATTACATATATAATTAGAATCAACTAAATATAACTAATCTTGACTTTTCTCAAATAAGCTTAACTTAATTGAACAAATGTTACAGAAGAACCAAATTACTTAAATTTAACCTTGATATTTATCATGAATAGATGTTATTTGAATGAATAACTTCTAATTACGTAAGAATAGAACTACGTACTTGGAAAACTACTCTTTATTTTTGTTGAACTAATTAAGAATATAATTCATAACTCAACAATACATTAGAATTGAACTAATTAGACAAAACTAATCTTAAATTTTAATAAATTAATTGGACTTGTTTGGATAGACAACTCCGAACTAATTCTAATTACATATATAATTAGAATCAACTAAATATAACTAATCTTGACTTTACCCAAATAAGCTTAACTTAATTGAACAAATGTTACATAAGAACTAGATTACTTAGATTTAATCTTGATATTTATCATGCATAGATGTTATTTGAATGAATAACTCCTAATTACGTAAGAATAGAACTCCGTACATGGAAAACTACTCTTTATTTTTGTTGAATTAATTAAGAATAGAATTCATAACTCAACATTACATTAGAATTGAACTAATTAGACAAAATTAATCTTAATTTTTAATAAATTAATTGAACTTGTTTGGATAGACAACTCCTAACTAATTCTAATTACATATATAATTAGAATCAACTAAATATAACTAATCTTAACTTTTCTCAAATAAGCTTAACTTAATTGAACAAATATTACATCTGCACCAAATTACTTAGAATCATAATTTAAAAAAAAAAGTGAAAACATTTAGAGACGGCTCTCCCGTTTCTAAAGGTTTTCACAAAATTTCGAAAACCCTTTAGAAACAGCAAAGCCGTTTCTAAAGGTTTTGGTGTTTTTTTTTTTAAGTTTTGGCGGAATTTCAAAATTTTTGAAAAACTTTTAGAAACGGGGAAGCCCTTTCTAAAGGTTTTGGCGGGATTTCAAATTTTTAAAAATAATATTAGAAACGGGGCCGCCGTTTCTAAAGATTCGAAAACTTTTAGAAACGGGGCCGCCGTTTCTCTTCTTCATTTTTCAAACATCAAACTCATACATATTCACATCTCTCTATAAAATTCTCTCCTCTTCTTTTAATCTCTTCTTTAAATTATAAGCTTATCATCATATTTATCTTATAGTATATAGTTTAAAGATATAGTTTTTTAATTTTCAAAGAATGTTTACATTACATGGTTATATCATAATTAACACTCACATTTAAGTTATACCATGGTATTATTGTTATTAAATAAATAATGTAGGTAATTAGTAATTGACTGAAAAACTAACACTATTAAACACCAAATTATATTCTTAACTAATAATTACTATTGGCAGATTTTCTCCCAATATTTTTTTTAATAGTATCAGAAACGGGCTACCCGTTTCTAATACCATTTAAAAAAAAATTCAGAGTATTAGAGACGGGCAGCCCGTCTCTAATACTTTGAGAGTATTAGAGACGGGCCGCCCGTTTCTAATACTACGAAACGGGCTGCCCGTTTTCAAAACTATTCCCGTATTTCTTTTTCATATTTTCATTTTAGCAACGGCTTGGCCGCTTCTAAAAGTCTAGGGGTAATTTTGGAATTTTTTTTTACAAAAGGGGAGCCCGTTTCTATAGGTCACCATTCTTTAGAAATGGGCAAGCCGTTTCTAGTGTTCAAGCATCTTTACAAACGGCTTGCCCGTTTGTAAAGATTTTTTTTACAAACGGCTGAACCTTTTCTAAAAGTAGAAACGGGGAAGTTTTCACGTTTCTAAAAGTCATTACAAACGGAGGTATTAGAAACGAGCATTACAAATGGCTGGCCAGTTTCTATTGCTCATTAGAAAGGGGCAAGTGACCTTTAGACACGGCCGGAGCCATTTCTAAAGGTCTTTTTTTAGTAGTAATAGAAAGCGCATGTTGCTCATGGATTGCGGAGGAAAAAGCGATGAAGGATCATATATTCATTTCCTTGTCGAATATTTGCCATTTCAGCTTGAGCTCTCTCCAGAATCTATATAAAAGTCCATCCACATTTTTTCAAGGTCAAGCATTAGTTGTCTCCTACTATTCTCAATCTTCTCCTAAATCTCACTAAATTTATTAGTAGAATCAGCAAGCATTTTAAGAGAGGTGCCACTTGCCGTAACTCGTCTGTTGTTTTTATTCTTGGAAGAAAGGACCTCCAAACATCTGCTATATATCATTCTAACTTTCGATTTTTCTATACTATCTTTCATCTTGTCCACCTTTAATTTTTACACGTTTCAAAGGAACTCTTCGATTCATGAATACATACTCCCTAGAGTCCTTTTCCTCGTGACAGCAATGAATCCATCTTTTCGATGTATACGCAGTTATTGGCAGAACTGAAAGGTTCTCCAACCTTCACCTTCAACTTTTGACACTCGGTTCACCTTCTTAGTAACTTCTTGCCACTTTTCATAGCGGACATTCTTCATCCATCGTTAAAGAAATCTATCACCACAACTAGTTTAATTTTGTAGAATATATATATGCAATAAATGTCTGATTAATCTACAATTTTAAGTTCTTTTGATGAGATAAGAATTTTGTTAAGGTATCAGAGTGCAAGACAGAAAAAGTTCATTAGTTACTGCAACCAACTAATTAACAATTTACGGCCTGCACGTGAGGTGCGTGTTGGAAAATATTATTCGAGTAATAAAATATTTTACATCCTGCGCGTGAGGTGGGCGTGTCGAAAAAAAAATATAAAATAATGTATGACGAATCTTGCTATAAGCTTGAACTGTTGGATGATACGATAATTTAGTATTCAATACACACATATGTAATACATTTACTATATATATGCAAGGGCGGAGCGAGGAATTTAGTTGGGGGGGGGGGGGGGGGGGGGGTTATAGGAGAAATTTTCGTATCCATAAAACCTTTTTTGTTAATTTTTTTAAAACTTGTTTTTCAAAAATTGTAAGGTTATAACATAAGTACCTTTAGAATCATATATTTGATATATCAAAATTATAATTGTGAGTCTAAAGTAACACAACTATAGGAAAAAGATTCAAAAGCATTAAAATAAAACTACCAGTACACGAAAACATGTCATAAAAATAGAGATATTTTGTTTGACCCTCAAGGTTTTCTATTATTTTTGACTACTTATAATCTGTACTTAAGTCGTTAGTAATTTAAGAGGTAATTAAAGTATAAAACAATTATATCAAAGTAATGACTAAGTATGTTTTTTTAGTTATACACGCTTTGTTATAAAGATGTCTAAGAAAAAAATGAATTATCTTAAATCAAATAAACAACCAATTGTATATTAGTAATGAACCCTTGTTTTATTTATTACATGGATAGAGCAAGAAAAGATTAAAATAATATTTAGAGAGTAGGATAGTAAGTTATGAATAAAAGTTTGTAAAACTAAGAATTGAATAGGTTCGAAAAAAGACAATAAAATGGGTTCTATATTAAATTAAAATTCAATGAGCTAATGGCAAATTCATACCGCGAATTGTAAGGGTTTTGCGGATTACACAGCAAATTGCAATTACAAGTAAAATCCACCTTGAATTGAAATTTTTTTGCAACTTACCCCACTATGTGTGTTTGTAGGTATTTTTGCGGGCATTTTTGACATTTCGATTTTATTCAACTTAAATTTGCAATCTCGTTGCCCAAAAGAAAAGTACGCACAGCAAATCGGAATAAGATAAACGCCATTGGAAACCCTAAACTGGAAATCGACTCTAAAAATTGAACCCTAAATTGCGAGAATAGGGAAATCGAATCTCTAAATCGCCGGGACAAAGAACAACGCCTGCAAATCGAGGATTTAAAAAAAATAAAATTGAAAATCGAAACTGTAAATTATGAAAATTGAAAATGGAGAAGAGTAATTATGAAAACTTAAGCTTGAAATGTCGCCTGAATTCCGCCGGAGAGTCGCCTGAAAATGGAGCTTCAATGAAGCTGAACTCAGGCCGTGATTGGGCAGTGTTTGATCCTTCCTTTTTTCTGAATTTGCTGTGAATTTTTTTGTTTTTATTTTTCAAGAGATCTAATTTAAAAATGGAATCTTTTGACAAAGTTTTGTAGAAGTAAAAGAACGTTTCTTTTGGGCATTGAAAATTGCAACTTTAAGTTGAATACAATTTGAAATGTCCAAAATACCCTAAAAATACTTAAAAACACACTTTGTGGTGTATGTTTGCCTAAAAGTTACAATTCATGGTGTATTTTGCTTGCAATTACAATTTGCGGTGTAATCCGCAAAAACCTTACAATTCGCGGTATGAATTTGCCATTAGCTCAAATTCAATGTATATAAAATACATGATTCAATGTCTATATATATATATATATATATATATATATATATATATATATATATATATATATATATATGTATATGTATATGTATATGTAAATTCATTTTAGAAACGGCTCGGCCGTTTCTAAAAGCCTAGGGGTAATTTTGGAATTGTTTTTTACAAACGGGGAGCCCGTTTCTAAAGGTCACCAATCTTTAGAAATGGGCAAGCCATTTCTAGTGTTCAAGCATCTTTACAAATGGCTTGCCCGTTTATAAAGATTTTTTTTCTTTTACAAACGGCTGAGCCGTTTCTAAAAGTAGAAACGAGAACGTTTTTCCCGTTTCTAGAAGTCATTACAAACGGAGGTATTAGAAACGAGCATTACAAACGGCCTGCCCGTTTCTATTGCTTATTAGAAACGGGCAAGTGACCCTTAGAAACGGCCAGAGCCGTTTCTAAGAGGTCTTTTTTTAGTAGTGATAGAAAGCGCATGTTGCTCATGGATTGCGGAGGAAAAAGTGATGAAGGATCATATATTCATTTCCTTGTCGAATATTTGCCATTTCAGCTTGGGCTCTCTCCAGAATCTTAATAAAAGTCCATCCACATTTTTTCAAGGTCAAGCATTTGTTGTCTCCTACTATTGTCGATCTTCTCGTAAATCTCACTAAATTTATTAGTAGAATCAGCAAGCATTTTAAGAGAGGTGCCACTGGCCGTAACTCGTCTGTTTTTTTTCCTCTCGGAAGAAAGTAACTCCAAATCATCTTCTATATATCATTCTAACTTTTGATTTTTCTATAATATCTTTCATCTTGTCCACCTTTAATTTTTACCCGTTTCAAAGGAACTCTTGGATTCATGAATACATACTCCCTAGAGTCCTTTTCCTCATGACAGCAATGAATCCATCTTTTCCATGTATACGCAGTTATTGGCAGAACTGAAAGGTTCTCCAACCTTCATCTTCAACTTTTGACACTCGGTTCACCTTCTTAGTAACTTCTTGCCACTTTTCATAGCGGACATTCTTCATCCATCGTTAAAGAAATCTATCACCCCAACTAGTTTAATTTCGTAGAATATATATATATGCAACAAATGTCTGATTTCTCTACAATTTAAAGTTTTTTTTATGAGATAAGAATTTTGTTAAGGTATCAGAGTGCAAGAGAAAATAGTTCATGAGTTACTGCAACCAACTAATTAACAATTTACAGCCTGCACGTGAGGTGCGTGTTGGAAAATATTATCCGAGTAATAAATTTTTTACATCTTGTACGTGAGGTGTGCGTGTTGAAAAAAATATATAAAATAATGTATGGCGAATCTTGCTATGAGCTTGAACTGTTGGATGATATGATAATTTAGTATTCAATACACACATATGTAATACATTTACTATATATATGCAAGGGCGGAGCGAGGAATTTAGTGTTGGGGGGGGGGGGGGGGGGGGGGTGGGGGAATTATAGGAGAAATTTTCGTATCCATAAAACCTTTTTTGTTAATTTTTTTAAAACTTGTTTTTCAGAAATTGTAAGGTTATAACATAAGTACCTTTAGAATTATATATTTGATATATCAAAATTATAATTGTGAGTCTAAAGTAACACAACTAAAACATTCGAAAGCATTAAAATAAAACTACAAGTATACAAAAACATGTCATAAAAATAGAGATATTTTGTTTGCTCCTCAAGGTTTTCTATTATTTTTGACTACTTATAATCTGTATTTAAGTCGTTAGTAATTTAAGAGGTAATTAAAGTAAAAATAAATTATATCAAAGTATTGCCTAAGTATGTTTTTTTAGTTATACACGCTTTGTTATAAAGATGTCTAAGAAAAAAAATGAATTATCTTAAATCAAATAAACGACCAATTGTATATTAGTAATTAACCCTGTTTTATTTATTACATGGATAGAGCAAGAAAATATTAAAATAATATTTAGAGAGTAGCATAGTAAGTTATGAATAAAAGTTTGTAAAACTAAGAATTGAATATGTTCGAAAAAAGACAGTACGATGGGTTCTATATTAAATTAAAATTCAATGTATATAAAATACATGATTCAATGTATATATATATATATATATATATATATATATATATATATATATAAAAGAATATAATATGATATGGATACAAAAAAATAGTGCATGATCTAATGTAATATAATATACGGATAAAAGCGTTAAACCCCCTATACTATACCCTCGATTGCACTGTGCCCCCTATCCTTTTATTTTTGACAACTTGTTCCCTGTACTATGGATAAATAAGCACTTTGCCCTTGGGTCCAAATCCAACGGTAAAAAATGCTGAAACGTGTTCAAAATTGTGAAAAAATGACTCAGGGGGCTAACTGTTTATTTATCCATAGTACACGGGGCAAGTTGTGAAAAATAAAAGAATAAGGGGCAAAGTGCAACATGGAGTAAAGTATAGGGGGTTTAATGCTTTTATCCCTATGATATATGCAGATTTTAGGGTGGATTATTCAATGATGCATAACTTACATACTAAAGTAGTGGGGTGGGGCTGAAGCTGGGGGGCGGGGGCCCCCATATGACCCCCTGGCTCCGCCCCTGTCTATATGTACATTCATACGTATTATGTATTATGTATCAGGGCTGGCAATGGACAGGGTCTTACCCTACCCTTACCCTGAAATTAAAGTGTGGGTCTGGACCCTTACCCTGTCTACAGGGTAAGGAACGGGTCCGAACCCTTACCTTACCCTATGAACATTTAGAATCAGGGTCTGGTTAGGGTAAGGGTAAGGGTCGGACCATTACCCTACCCTATAAGATTTATTTATTTTAATTTTTTGTGTTTCTTTTTCTTAAATTGAGATGACTAAGTGTGAAATAATAAAACATGAGATGTTAATTTTCAGGAGTATTGTAAAAATAAATGAGGTTAAGAAAAATTAGATTCATTTGAAATTCAAGTTTTCGGTACTTAAGAACCTTCATTTTAAGATATAAGATATATTAATTTAGCCTTATTGTAGAATATACGCCATCTTTATGGATTTTTTTTGTTCAATTTATGTGACAAATACTTCTTCATTAAAGCTACAAGTCAACTTAAACTTTTTATACTTATTTGATTTTAGATCGAGTTTCATTCAAATTCATATGTTTTAAATTGAACTAATTTGATTATGCGTTAAAAGATACCCTTTTAGCTACTTAATATGTTTAGTAAGATCAAATGTCACATCTCACTCTTGTAAACCCACTGTAAGAAAATGAAAAAATTAAATGTTTAGGTAGGGTAAGGGTAGGGTTCAACCCTACCCTTTATGACAGGGTAGGGTAAGGGTCTGCATGTCTGGGTCCTAACAGTGTAAGGGTAGGATAAGGGTAAGGATCCGCCGAAAAGAATTTACAGGGTATTGGCAGGGCTGGGTAAGGGTAAGGTAAAACCCTAACCATTCCCAGCCCTGGGTTTAAATGTATGTCTATCCATATTCTATGATCACACAAGAATACCATACAAGTACCAATCATACTCTATAGTAAAATAATAACAACAAATGTGTTTTATGAGTTAATTTGTTGGTCTTAATTTTGGTAGGGAAAAGAAATTTTGCAACCGCTTTTGCCTAAGTGCAGCTCATGAGGCTCATTTTTTTGTAAGAAATTAAAAGTGACGAAGGATGTGGAGAAGACTAGTGACCAATGTTTTAAAAGGCGTTGGGCGTAAAACGGGTATTTCATGGATTAGGGGCGAGGTGTAAGTCCTGAGGCGCATGGCGTAAGCATAACAATATTTGAATATTTAATGTTTT
Source organism: Misopates orontium (assembly GCA_946800315.1). NCBI lineage: Eukaryota > Viridiplantae > Streptophyta > Magnoliopsida > Lamiales > Plantaginaceae > Misopates > Misopates orontium. Next base: position 26,404,434 of record OX326946.1, read on the forward strand.
TAAATATATACTTATAATAAAAGGCTAAGATAAAAAAATATAAAAAAACTATTTATGCTATATTAGGTTATAAGAAACACAAAACATTTTATGGATATATTTTACTTTACATGTTATATTGGATGCACAACATATATGATGCATAAAGATATTTCCTGTAATAACCCCAAAATTCAAGTCTAAACAAAACAACATAAGAAGAATAAACTATTAAGAAAAAGATAATAGACATAATAACTGAGAGTCAAACTAACAAGTACAACAAATCTCACATGCATTACTCCAATCTGTAACACGAACTGGTTAACTCCAAACACCTAAGTCTTTGAGGTCCTTGCCCTGAAATTTCCCAATTCTGAAAGGAAGGAAAAACATAAAACAAAACTAATGTTAAATTTATATGAATTTTGAGATAATTATTATGCTATAACGTTTTTAAGATAACATGAAAAGTGACTTAAATGAGTGCTCGATGAGTGTGAAAGTGCATTACCATTTCCTTCGAAACATACTAAACTATACATGGAAATTATGCTTTTGTGACTCAAGAATATTATTATTACGTACCAATAATTTATTTGAAATTCAGAATTTCGAAACAATACAGAACGAAACAAGATCATTATTTTACAAAACAAACAAATGAATGTTGGTACTAAATAATAATAACTTAAGACAAGCATACCGATTATTTTAATTAATTATGATGATCAACAAAATAGCTGACGCCCTCAACCTTAACGCCCCACACGAACACTCCTTATCGCCCCGTCCAGGAGCTACGCTGGAAACTAATCACATGCCATGGTACGTGCGTAACGAATGATCTGCAGAGACACAACGAACTTCACCTCGTCTCTAAGGAGAAGGAGCAAAGGGACATGAAGCACCACCGACAGCCCTCTGCTGCCCAGCAATACTCTATGCCTACCTAAGCCAAGTTGGATCCAACTAACTAATAACTGAACTGAACATAACCGAAAAGGTGATCATCATAACCAACTTAATTTCTTTTATAATTTAAAACTAAAGATTTTGCTTACTTTACAAAAGCAGTGTAAGGTATTCTAAGGTGGTGTTTGCAAATGCTTATAAAAGGAGCTTGTTGGCTTTTGTAGCCACAAAAGCACATTTTTAGTGTTTGGAATGCTGACTTTTGCTTTTTCTTGTCTAAAAAAAAGTCAGAAAAAGCACAAGCCGCAAAAGCATGCTCAGGGGTGCTTCCCTAACTGCTTTTGGAATTATGTTATTTTTGAAAGGTCTTTAAATAGAAAAGTTACTTCTCCTTAATTTTTGCAAACACCTAATTAATGATTTAAGTAGCTTTTTAAAAAGATTTGCAAACACTCCCGACTTTTTATTAAAAGTCACTTAAAGTGGCTTTAAGCATAAGTATTGAACAAGCTCCTTTAATAAGCATTTGCAAACACCACCTAAGTCACATACATACATATACATGCATTCCTTCCGGCTTTACAAAATAAATAAGGTTTTGGAGCACTCACCTGAAACGCCATATAGAGATTATAGAATACCCAAAAGATAATCGGAACTACCTACTGATCAAAAGAAAAGTTAAACCAAACACTATTCAAGAAAGCCCTTCTTATAAGCAAAGCAAAACACGAATAAGGACAACTAATCCTAATTTACTCAGTGACAAATATTCAGATAATATGACGACAAAATCCTAACTTTTATATAAATAAATAACTATAACTATATATATATATATATATATATATATATATATATATATACACACGACACATTAAATAATATATGGACATATATTTATATATATACATATACACACGTCATATAGCGCAAGTCTTTCAAATCTACATACTTTCAGTTTCCTCAAAGAAAATTACATAGTATCCCACCCAATTTACTTGATAGTATTCTAATCTTTAAGATATCTACAAATCATGAATTATGGATAACCGTGGCATTAGAAGATAAAAAAAATATATAAGAGGGATAAAAGCATTAAACCCCCTATACTATACCCCTTGTTGCACTTTGTTCCCTGTACTTTTATTTTTTGCGACTTGCCCCTGTACTATGGATAAATAAGCACTTTGCCCCCTGAGTCACTTTTTCACCATTGAATTTGAATACGTGTCAACATTTTTTGCCGTTGGATTTGGATTCAGGGGGCAAAGTGCTTATTTATCCATAGTTCAGGGGGCAAGTCGCAAAAAATAAAAGGACAGGGAGCAAAGTGCAACAAGGGGTATAGTATAGGGGGTTTAACGCTATTATCCCTATATATATATAATATGTCTAGTAATTTGCTGCTAGATAGAAGTGTACATATTTTGAAGATCCATTTATTCTAATAAATAATTAGGCTTGTACAGAATCCAAACCCAACATATAAATTTTATACATATACCCCAGACATACAATTCATACATCAAACATTAACCACTTATATTATTAAAGTTACTCATGAGAAGTATCACTACCAATATAATATAATAAAGAAAAAGGTTCTTTCAATATTAGAAAGGAGAAGCCGTCAAGTACTTCACAAAATTCAACTAACCCCACATTTTAACATAAAGTTCTAACACACACACTGATAATCACAAAAGAATTTAAAGCAGTTAACCAAAGAGGAAGAAAAATAAGAAAAATGAAATCTTTACCTCCGATCAGCGCTCTTACGAAAAGAGAAGAATGAAAGTGGATGTTTGGTATGCAAAGAAACTTCCATGTCCCTAAACCTAATTAGTGTATTAATACATATGATGGCTCTTAATGCTTACAGGTTGTACAAGAAAAAATAAAAATGGGCTTTTGCAAATTAGTTGATTACAATGTAATTAAGCCCTAATTGAATAAAGAAAAAGACATTTAATTAGCCCAAACTTCTAGTCATAATAATTTAGATGACTCAATTAATTAATAACAAAAAAATAAATAAATGAAAAGATAGGGGTATTACTTTTCATAGACCCTAGATATATTCAACATATGATAAAATTAATTGATAACTATGTATAGTATTGAAATATATAATACTAAATCATCAACTTAAAAAGAAAATCATCAACTTGATTATTATGATTACAACATATATAATATGAAGAAGATGAATTTGAAATTTATTAAATATCGAATAGGAATATCAAATAGCTCTCAGTATACTTTTAATTTATGTGGAATATTACTTTTCATGCAGATGAAACTTAGAATGAAATAGACAAAGTAATCCTTATTCTATAGAGCGTAATAAGTTGTCCTGCGTGTCTCGTGGACAAAATACCGTGCAAGTTGGTGCACTGGACAACAAAGATGGCACACATGAGCAAGACACACAGCCAGCCCCTTCTCATGCAAATAAGAAAGGCTGGGCTAGCACATCGGGTGCATGCAGCGGACTACAGAACGAACCTGGCCAGGCGACGCAATGGGCGTGACATGCACAACCCGTGCGCATGCTGAGTGCACGGGCTGCCCATGGAGACTCTATGGGCCAGTTTTGCAGTTTTTTATCTTTTCAGGGGATTTCTTATAACTACACGTTTCTAGAAGCTTGTAGGGAGGTTTAGAGGACTCTAGAAGGGCCTAATATTTGTGAATTAGAAGAGTTTAGAACATTGTAGATGCAGAATAGTAGTCATTAAGTTGAGTTGATCTCCACCATCCCTTAAGGAGGTGACCTTGTATATAGGTGTTTGGAGTCATTGTAAACAACAAAAATCCCTTTTAAGCACTACATACAAGCTTTTTCCCACACTTCCTTGTCTTCTCTCACTTTTAGCAACCTTTGAGTTTGTGAGAACCTGACTTGTTAAGGACACGAGGTGCTAGTAAAATCGTACTTTTATAACTTTTGTTAGAAAATTCTTAGCACGTGACAGTAAGCGTAACTCTTTAAGGCTTACAAGGCAAGTCTTTTGCCTCTAGGCGTATGACGTTAATTACTAGGTGCAAGCCCCATTAAAGTTAAGTCCCAAAGAGCTGCCTCAGGGCGTTCTAAGGTCAAAATGCCCCGAGGCAAGCCCTGGGGCGAGTTGTTTAAAACACTGCTAATGGCAACAAGCTCTTTTCAAGCGTGGATGGAAAGCTCATGTCGAGAGATTTTTCTTCAATCTAGTTAGTTGTTATTCATGAGAAATATCTTAAGCTTTCGGTAATGTGGAGCTCAATTAAGGCTCTTGGTATAGGTTACAAACCTGTAATGATTGAAACTGTTGTCTTATTAAGTACTCGTTTCTCTATTTTTTGTGTTCTTGACATTGATAATGAAGACCTCATTTGAAAGTTCAAGCTCTTTTCCTATATATTTTCAAATTTTATATGTTTGTTTTAATAGAGTATATGTAATTTGAAAGTTTAGTTAGTCTTTGCATAAGATTTAGTTAATAATGGTAACAAATTAAACATACAAATATGCATAAAGTGTAAAAAAATTTAATAGTCGTCGTAATACTTAGTAGTAATATGGGAAAATGAAACTACTGAAAGCTTTACGAAGTAAAATTGATTCGAAGTCCATTTTAGAATGTACACGTTGTCATAAAATTGATTCGAATCCATTTTAAATAAATAAACTACTAAATTTTTTTGCACAGAATGAGAATTAATTTTGAAAGGCGTTACATATTGAATTCAAGTAAAGGTACAAATTTGCGACATTAATATCTTTTGACTTAATATGTACTTTAATTTTTCTTCATGAAAGTCAAAAGAAAATGAATCACCATAAATACACAAACATGAGCTACTTAATTATTTTAAAGTGTAAAGCTTACTATGCAGTTAGATGATTAAAAACTTGCATCTCTAACTTCTAATATACCATCTTATAAGCGCTAAGCATAGCATGGTGCAGAATCGTTGAAGTCATAGTTTTATGTATATATTCTTTTTTGGTAAGTGTAAATTCAACAATAAAACATACTGTAATGATCCATTATAAATATATATCAAATTCTATGTAACATGCGCAAATATAATAGATTGACTGAAGCGTTATATAATTTCCTCAAATGGTCGGGACAACCTCGATACTAAGTCACTGATGGCGTCTTTAATTTCTTTGTTTCTGTTCAGTTATTTAGTTAGACCGTCATAAGGTTTGAGCTATAATTAGATAGCTAGACCAATTTTCCAATATATATCTCTCTTATTAACGTAACGTTATTGTCATTTAGCTAATAATTCAAAAAATTCTCTCTCTAAATTTACAATGAATTACAGTAACCTATGACCACTCATACAAATCCACTGTTTGTTTTGTCAATGGCTGCGCTGCCGCCATTCCCAGAACCTACTCCATCGTCTGAGAAAAGATCAAGATTCACGTTTGATCTCTCTCCTCTACCCTCATCTGAATTTGAGATGGGTGATGCACAGGAACCTTTGAACAACCATCAAGATACGATCATGGCTCCGGTTGAAACACAACAAACTGATCCCACCTTGCTGCCAGGGAACTCTTACAAAGATCGAATGCTAAATTCCATGACGCCATTAGAAATCCTTTCGAGCCTTGTCAGAAAAATCGAATACTCCCCAGAAGAAAATGAACAATGGTCGGAAATTGATGAAGGCTTTTCTCTTCAATTTTAGGATGATCCAATTCCTGATCAATCGCCATGGCCTTGGATGAGGTTGTCTGCTAATGATTGGCGAGAAATTTGTACGAACATGGCTAGATGCCTGGTTATAAAACTAATGGGTAAATCGATTTGTTACGCTACTTTATCGCATCGAATTTCAAAACTCTGGTCTTTAAAGGGCACATTTCAACTCGTTGAACTTGGTTCAGGTTTTTTCCTAGTCCGATTGCAAAGGAGAGATGATTACGATTTTATCTTAAACGGTGGTCCTTGGGTACTCCACCAACATTATCTCACCGTTCGTCATTGGACGCTGGATTTTAAGGCTTCTAATGCATCCATCACCGACACTATGGTGTAGTCAGATTACCAGAACTCCCGTTCCCCTTTTTCTCTCAGCCGAGAAGACTCAAAGAAATTGGCGACATGATTGGCAACTTCATCAAGCTTGACGAACACACTGAAATAGCTACTAAGGGGCGTTTTGCAAGAGTAGCAGTTGAAGCTGATTTGAAAAAAACGGCTTCTACCCCAATTCTTGGATGGAAATTCGGAGCTGAACATCAAGTATGAAGGAATCCGCCTGATATGCTACCAATATGGGGTGTTTGGCCACCACCATGACGACTGCCCTTCATATCATTGAGAGAAAAACTCGCGAAGCCGAAGTAGCGGTAGCCCAAGCGGCGAAGCCATCTCCATCAACAATTGACAATGGCCGAAATTCTTCGCCGCTGGAGACAGGGTATGGACCGTGGATGTTGGTGAACACGCGCCGGAGAAACCCTCAACATGCGAACCCTCGGGGAGGAAATCCAAAATTTACGGCAAGTAACCAAAATCAAGGGATCCAGTGGCCTTCCGTGAACAAATCTAATCTTGGAAACTCCTCTTTTTCCATTTTGGCTGATCTAGAGGAAGATTCACCTCCAACAGAACAAAATATAAATGTGGCAAACTTAAGGAAGAGCCTCCCATGTCAGCTTCAATGGACCACTCTTCATCTAGGCCGAATACCCCAATCTCGCATTCTAATGGACCGGACTCCAGCTCCCTTCCAATCAAACGTCCAGCCCAAGTTATTTCTTTGCCTTTAGGACATCCTGTTAGTGTTGGGCCAAAAGAAAATCAAGTCCAACCGCTTCAACGGACTGAACGTTCTCCACTTTCAATTCTACCGTTAGGTGCTAACCAAAAACATTCTCGAAATTCTGAAGCTAGCAATTTGGTTGATGTTCCACCTTCTTCAATCGACCGTCGGACGAATTTGACTCGGCATCTAAACAAATTCTTAAACGAACTTCTGCCAAAAATTCGGAACATGCTTAACCGTATGACAGGGGGCGTCACGAATCTCTCCATCAGGGTTGATCGCCCTTTCTCTCTTCTCTACATTAGTTTCCTCATGGATAGACACCACAAAATTATATTTTGGAAAGTTCAGGGTGCACAGGTAAAAAAAAATTTCTACGTAATGTTAAAAATATTATTAATTGCTATAACCCTTTTATCCTTGTTTTGATGAAAACTCGTATAAGTGGGGTCTTGGCGGATAATATTATCCGTAAGATTGGTTTATCCGGCAATGTCCGCGTCGAAGCACGGGGTTTTGTAGGTGGGATTTGGTTTCTTTGGGTTCATGACAAAGTCTCTGTTCAAGTCTTCGGAGCTTCCTCGCAACTCCTTCATTCTCTTGTTACGGTGACCGGCTACGGGTCTTTTATTTTTACCGGTGTTTATGCTTCACCGATTACTTCGCTTAAGGATGAAGTTTGGGATGACCTGGTGGCTATACCAGATGGTATATCTTCCCTTGGATTGTTGGAGGTGATCTTAACGACATTGCTTCATCGAATGAAAGAAAATGAGATACGAGCCACGACTCCAATCGGTGCACCACTTTTTGCAATCACATAACCAGATGTGGCCTCTCGGACTAGGGTTTACAGGTCCTAAATTTATTTGGCAGAGAAGAGTTAACTCCTGGCTTATTGGCTCTAGACTTGATTGCGTTCTTTGAAATGATGGCTGGAAATTATTTTCATCGTAATCCAGTGTCCACCACCTTGTTAGAACGCACTCGGATCATCGTCCCATTATGCTCTCTCTTGGTTATGTTCATGACAAAAATTCCCCCCGCCGCTTTCGTTTTGAAGGCGCTTGGCTTCTTTGGTCCGATATCCCACTACAAGAAAAAGGGGCAGCAGAAACGGGACTTTTACAAACGGGCAAAAGCCCGTTTGTAAAACGCGTTATTACAAACGGGAGCCCCGTTTGTAATAACCGAGAATTATTACAAAGGGGCGAACCGTTTGTAATACTTTACAAACGGGACGCCCGTTTGTAATAAACTTACTACAAACGGGCATCCCGTTTGTAGTAATATCCTATTACTAGAAACGGGCTACCCGTTTCTAGTAATAGGATTCTCGGGCTTTAGAAATGGGAGGCCCGTTTTTGAAGCCGAGTAAAAGATTCGGGCGCCAAAATGAAATGCATTTTGGCGCCACATGCTTTGGAAACAGGCTAGCCCGTTTCTAAAGCCCGTATATTACTAGAAACGGGTTGCCCATTTCTAGTAATTATAAGAAACGGGCATCCCGTTTCTAATACGGTTATTAGAAACGGGCAAGCCGTTTCTAATACCTTATTACAAACGGGCCAGCCGTTTCTTATACGGGTATTAGAAACGGGCAGCCCGTTTCTAATGACCCGTATATAAAAGACGGGTTGCCCCGTTTCTATCGCCATTTTTGGCGTTTTCAGCTCTCTCTCTCTAGAATTCTCTCTTCTCTGTCTACAAAACTCGGCCCTCTTCCGTAGAAATCGAACGTTACGTGTTTTTCACCGATTAAATAACGTTATTTATGTTTTTATCGCTTTTAGCATGTATTTATCGTGTTCTTGTGCTATTTCATCGGTTAATTAGGGCTTTTACCTAGTTTTTTGTTGTAATTTATGGTTTAGGTTGTGATTTACGTAAGGTATGCTAGTTTTTACCGATTATATTATGTTATTTACGTTTTTATTTAGTCTAACATGTAATTATCGAGTTTTTGTGATATTTCACCGGATAATTAGGGTTCTTAATGTTAATTATTTGTAATTTATGGTTTAGATTGTGATTTACGTTGGATATGTTTGTTTTCACCGATTAGATTACGGTTTTATGGATTTTAGCATGTCTTCATTGAGTTTTTGTGATATTTCATCGGTTAATTAAATATCTTTTAGATTGTGTTATATCTATTGTTAATTATTGTATGCTCGATATATATATATATATATATATATATATATATATATATATATATATATATATATATATATATATATATATATTGTAATGTAATTAGTCGATTGGTTTGACGATTGAACGATTTTCGGCTAGAATTTGTAAGTGGCGTTTGTTTGTATACAATTCAGTGTTATGAGTTACGTATACGATTTCTTGGAAACTTGTGCTTTTGCTTGTATTTGATGTTTGGTATATGACGTTTATAGATGGCAGATGAGCAGAGACCTGTTGATTCTCGTGTTGGGTCGACGAAGCGTAAAGCTGTGATCCGTAGATCCCGGCCTGACATTGATGGCCAAGATGATGCACCGGCCGTTCAGGGTGGCCCGCGGACCAGACGATCAGCTCCAACACCACCTGCCCCGGTGCCACACTCAGTTGCCAATGCCCCGAGGCCGAGCGTTCAGCATGGCCCGCGTACTCGAGGATCAGCGTCGCCACCACCACCACTTAGTCATGCGTCGCCTATTGCTGATCAGGGCACCGTTCGGCCTCATTAGGGGCTACCTCTCGATACCGGACGCCGACCGGATCTACACCTCCACCTCTTGCGATACCTGATTTGAATGCGGGGCCTCCCAGTACTGCACCGTTTAGGAGAGGGGCCCCCCCAGGCAGCGGAGTTCTGGTGTCCCATCCCCTGTTGGCTCGCTTGGCGTATCCATCGGGACACCTGTAGGTTCTCGTGTATCTCACGGGCAGCAGGGACCGCCACCTGTAGCACTGGGGGCAGACGCGGCCCATGGAGGTCCGACAGCTCAGTCAGGGCGAGGTGCAGCGGCCCCCGATCGTGCAGGCCCGTCCGCTCGGGTGCGCCCCGAGGATGTAGCTGGGCCTAGTAGAGCTGTACGAGGTAATTGACGTTACCGTGGGCCACGTACGATCAGATTCCCGAGGCCGTCAGATGGGAGTTTTGGAGGCGTTTTGAGGTATGTTATCCTTTGTGTTTCATATAGTAATACAAGTGTTCGAAATTTTTCAGGATATCCAATTCTAGTAATCACTGTTCTTTATGCAGTCCATTTATCAGTGGGATCCGGTGCAGACGGATACGATCTACGAGGGGTTTGAGTGGTGGGCAGCCCGCCGGATGTCAGCCGAGATCTCACGGGCGAAGTCCTGTTACTTCAAAAGAAAGGACGATCCGAAATGGAGGGATAGCCCCTGTTGGATTCCGGAGCGACTTCTTTGACACTACATTCACCTTTGGGATCAGGAGGAGCACAAGCAGAAGTGTGCCCGGAATTGGGCCAACAAGTTGAAGGGGCAGAAATACAACTATCGGGGGGGGGGGGGGGTCTATCAGCACGCAAGACCATCACGCCAGAAAGGTAATTAGTTTGGAAATTTAGTTGTCAAATAGTAATTTGGTGCTTTTTAAGTCGATTTGGTTAAATTTTTTGACATGTGTTCAATTTCCAGATAGCTGAGGACCCGACGAAGGAAGTGTCGTACCTCGAGACGTGGCTCGACACGAGGACCACGACGTTGCCGGATGGGACTAGGGAGTTCATCAACGACGACAACAGGATTATATTTGTGAGTTTCTTTTTTGTACTTTTTAACTTCGATAGTCTTAATGTAAATGTATATGCTAACTCTAGATTGTACCGACATCTACGGTGCTGACCGCACCAAATGGCCACCGTTCGACTACCCGACATGGGCGAAAGCCGTTGGTGGGCCATATAAGGGCAGACTCAAGGGCGTAGGGAACTCCCTGAATTTGGATGCTATGGGGGTTCGGTCCATGCGACAGTCGAGGAGGGCTCGTGCCTCGGCTGCCGCCCACCAGTCTCAGTTTGTCGGGTTGCAGCAGCAGATATATCAGCTGACGCAGGAGATTGCCCTGATTAAAGCACAGACACAACAGTCGCCGAACCCTTTCGCTCCGGGACCTTCTACTGGGCCTTCTGCACACGCCGCTGGGCCTTCTACTCAGCCGGACCCATTTGCCCCGGGGCCTTCTACCCGGCCATCCCGGCCATCCACATCAATCGGATGTGGACCTGCAGTTAATTTGGGTGCTGATCTGTGCGACGACAACATAGATGTTGACTATCTATATGATCAGTACGACGGCCCGGTGGATGGCGCCGCTGGGACGGCGCGTGCTAGAGAGCTGGCTGCAGAGCTAGGGATGACCGTGAGGTTCGGTCGTGACGGACGTCCCGTCGTGGATCCTAATATGATGCACGTGGATGATGACCTCGCGGCACAGGAAGGCGGTGACGAGTTCCATGACCCCGATGGGGATGATTTTCAGGTGGATGGTGACGAGTAGGATTGACTGAAGATCTAGCTACTCAGTTGTTTTTATTGTGTTTTTTTTTTTTTGTTTTTTTTTTTTTTGGAATGTAATTAACTATGACTCCCTTAATTACTTTTGTGCGACTTAATATTTATGGTGTTTCATTTTGTAAATTTAATCTCTAATGAACGTTAATGAATTTTTCTATATCTTCGACGTTGAATGAAAGCCAAAAAAGTAAATAGATTTTGCCTAGTACTTTATAGGAAATTCAAAAATCTTAATAAAAGTCAAAATGCAAATGGTTACAAGTAGTAAAAACATAGCAACTACAATGGATCCTCATCGGAGTCTTCGTTGTCAACTGACTCAACTAGTTGTATCTCAGTATCAGCAAGCGCTACGACTTCGTTGTAGTTGTGGCCGTACTCAGCACTGTCGAGTACTCGAGTGGGTTCGGTATCTTGTAGAATTTCGGTCTCGATAGTGGTAACTTCATTTTCACTCTCGCCCTCAACGTGCAACGAAGTAGTGTCGATGACATATCTGGCTCGAGTAGTACACACGGCCCACCAGCCCCTACGAGCTACAAAATGTGCAGCTGATGGATATGGCGTATAGTAGACTTGTTGAGACTGGTTCGCAAATATAAAAGGTTCATTGGTTTGCAGTCTCGAACGTGGATTGATGTCTACCAGCCGATAACGAGCATTGAAAGGGCTTGAGCGGGGCATGTCATACCAATCACACTTGAAATACACAATAGTCTGCTGCAATCCGGCGCCCCAGTAGTCTACTTCCAATATGTCTTGGATCATGCCGTAGAAATTTGTGTCCTCAGGTGCACCCAGATTTCCCTTGACACACACGCCATTGTTCATTGTGGTATTTCCGATATTGTGCGATTCTGTGTGAAATCTAAATCCGTTGACTTTGTACCCCTTGTACGTCTTCGCCATTGCAGATGGGCCCCGAACCAAAGCATGAAGACGGGGATCAACCTCATAATATCCGGATGCCACGGTGTTCTTGAACCATCCAACGAACTCTGCATTACGTTTACTTTGCGTCTCTTGGTCGTTAAGGCCCTGACACATTTGCTGTTGAAACAATCTGCAGATAACGAATCACGAAGTTTTAAAATATGGCGATGTATTTGTAAAATTGTGAACTGTACGAAACATAATTAATTAACTTAACAGTTTTGCCACTTACGTGACCCATCTGTCGACTTCTGGACAGTTTAAGATCGTGTATAACTCGATCAGATTGTATTCCGATTCGGTGAGGTACCGGTTCCGCTGGACAGATCCTATTGGTTTGCCTTGTTTGTGGAAGATTCCAAGCTGTCCAGTGTAATCGCTGATCAGTGCAGTCTCGTTTCTGTTCAGCCAATTGTGTCTAGTTTCGACTCTAGAACCGAAATAGAGTGAGACGATGTTCGTCATTTCAGACAGCAAAAACACTTGGCATATGGATCCCTCTACATGTGCTTTATTGCCTACTGATCTTTTCAAGTCGTACATTCGCCTACACATCAATTAAAAAGTAGGAGTTAGTACACAAATAACAATCTAGAGTTTAATTCACTTATTACCAAAGAAAAACATTACCTTTCAAACGGATACATCCAGCGATACTGCACAGGACCTCCCACTTTCGCCTCGTATGGTAGGTGAATGGCTAAGTGCTCCATGGAGTCAAAAAACGCTGGTGGAAATATCTTCTCCAACTTGCACATGGTCTCTACTATCGAGATCTCTAGTTTTTTCATATCTGACCTTCTGATCTCAGCCGAACATAGAGTTCTGAAGAATAGACTTATTTCAGCAAGTGGGCCCCAAACAGCATCACGGAGAAAATCTCGAAATGCAATCGGTATCAACCGCTGCATAAACACGTGACAGTCGTGGCTCTTCATTTGGGTAAGCTTGAGTTGCGGCATCTGGACACATCTAGAAATATTAGAAGCGTACCCATCTGGAAATCGAAGACCCTTCAACCACTCAAGAACTAGCCTCTTCTGATCTCTGTTGAGACAATAGGTTGCCTTCTGCTTATATACCTTTCCATCAGCACCTTCCTTCAAGAACAACTCCTTTCGCCTGGTCAGGATTTCTAGGTCTCGTCTTGCATTAAAGTTATCCTTCGACTTATCGGTGTCATCCATAACAGTGTTTTTGATGTTGTCGAAAAAGTTCTTCTCGCAATGCATGACATCAAGATTATGTCGAATTAAGTTAGTTTCCCAATAGGGAAGTTCCCAGAAAATGCTTCTACCACACCAATTATGCAATACCCCATAACCAGCAATGTGATATCTAGGATCTATGTCTTCTGGGAGATCATCAATAATAGCTCTCATCTCAGTACCTGATCTCCTCGGAGCGGGTTCACTAAATTCTTGTTTTCCCTTTAGGAAATCTTTTCTGTTTCTCCTCCAAACATGATCTGGTGGTAGAAATCGGCGATGACAGTCAAAGAAACACGTCTTTCTCCCATGCTTCAATTGGAAGGCTTGTGTATTTTCCATGCAATATGGACAAGACAATCGGCCTGCAGTGCTCCACTGCGACAACATGGCGTATGCTGGATAATCACTGATTGTCCACATTAGTATGACCCTTAATATAAAATTCTGCTTCATATACCTATCATATGTTACCACACCAGTTTCCCATAACTTCCTCAAGTCGTCAACTAATGGGCGAAGCAACACGTTAATGTTCTTCCCTGGGCTTTTTGGTCCCGATATAATTAAACTCAAAAAGATATACTCTTGACGCATGCAAAGATCCGGAGATAGATTATATGGCGTAACGAACACGGGCCAGCAAGAATACGGAACCGCAGAACTACCAAATGGAGAAAATCCATCACTACATAATCCAAGTCGAATGTTCCGAGGTTCAGCCGCAAACTCTGGATGGACCCTGTCAAAGTGTTTCCAAGCTTCTCCTGATGCTGGATGAATCATTTCATCAGCCGAACCACTGCATTTCAAATGCCAAGTCATATGCTCGGCAGTGGTCGCAGACATGTACAGTCGTTGTAAACGAGGTATTATAGGAAAGTACCACAACTTCTTACGCCCGATTGGTTTCTTTTTTCCAACCTTGTACCTCGCCTCGCCGCATTCAGGACATTCAGTATATTCGCTGTTTTCAAAATCACCATAGTACAAAAAACAATTGTTTATACAAACATCATAAGTCTTGTGCCCTAGACCCAGACCAGCCATCGTCTTTTTCACCCCGTATACGTTATTGGGCAACCGACTCTCATCTTCCCGACTAAGGCCATCTTTGGACAGTTCTAAAAATCTAGTGCACGCCTTTTCCGGAATATTATAAACATTATGGACCGAAAGAAATTCTGCCACCCACTGTAACACAGGTTTATTTTTATCACTTTGCAATCGCACCTCTGATTGCCTTAACAATTCATAGAACTCCTTAGCCTCATCATTCGGTTCCTCTTCAATTGAATCTCTATCAACTTGATATGCATCATATACCAATTCACTAAAGGAATTTTGTTCTTCATACTCAATATCTTCTAACATTGGGCTGTCTGAGATCTGTCCTACCCCGGATGCCGATGGATAAAAAACAGGACTAGTTTCACCATGGGCAACCCACATATAGTATTGAGGGACAAATCCCCATTTACATAAGTGAACTGAGATTTGATCGGGGTGCAAAAACTTTCTATTGTCGCATTTTCTACAAGGACACCTAGGACAATTGCGCAAATCAAGATAATCTACTTGACATAAAGCACACTCCAGAAATTTTTGAACATTGTATGTGAACTGCAGTTTCAAGTCACCATTATCGCATTTCATATCATACATCCAACTTCTATCTTCATGTGTATACATTGCACTTATATATATATATAGATGCTCAAAAACTAAATAAACTAATCTAATTTGCGGTCAAATATACAACATACCGTCACTGGGCAGTTCAGAGTTGATGCAGGTACATTGATTCAGCTAGTATTTAAGGCGGTGACAATGCGATTTTGATCTAAGCAGAAAAAGATTAAATTAAATAACTAGGACATGATTACATAAAAAAAAATCATAATTAAAACGAATAATAAAAATTATGAACTATATAGCATTTTTGAAACGCACCTGAACAAATGAGATGGATTGAGTGAGTGAGACGTTGGATAGGGTATTTATAGATAGGAACTGGGATTTTTAGAAACGACTTCCTCGTTTCTATAAGATTTCGTAGTTTCACATACGGCCCTCGGGGTTTTACAAACGGAAAACCGGTTTAAAAATCTTTAGAAACGGATACCCTGTTTTTAAAGGAATTTTTGAATTTTTGGAGAGGTTTTAAAAACGGGCTTCCCGTTTGTAAAGGTCTTGGAACCTTTACAAACAACAGGCCCGTTTTTAAAGTTTTTCAAGAAATTTTAAAAACCTTTTACAAACGGGCCTGCCGTTTGTAAAGGTTCCGGCGGGCTTTTTTTTTTTTTTTTTAAAAAGTTTTACAAACGGGCGTGCCGTTTGTACAAGTTTCGACGGGCTTTTAATTTTTTTTTAAAAACTTTTACAAACGGGCAGGCCGTTTGTAAAAGTGTTGGCGGGCTTTTGAAATTTTTGAAAAACCTTTACAAACGGGAAGCCCGTTTGTAAAAGTTTGGAAATCTTATACAAACAACAATCCCGTTTGTAATATTTTCAATCCCCCCTATAAATACTCCTCCCCTCTTCATAATCTCAAACATTCATACACACAATTCTCCCTTTTCCTTTACATTTTTTATCTATATACAAATTATCTTTTTCCTTTATTCTAAATAAGTTTTTTAATTTGTTAAAAATATTTAGGCTATACAATTTATTGTAATTAACACACATGTCTAATTTGTAATAATTATAATTATTATATAACAAATAATTTATGTAATTTAGTAATTAATTCAACATATCGTAATTAACACACATATTTAACTTATTGTTGTTATTAAAATAATAATGTAGGTAATTAAGTAATTAACCAAAATTGGACACAATTTATTGCCTAATAATATATCATAATTGGCAGATTTTCTGCCATTAATATTTTTTTATTCTAAATAGTATTACAAACGGGACCCCGTTTTTAATACTTTTAAAGAAAAAATACACGAAATATAAGAAAACGGGCGGCCCATTTTTATTACATTCGAGAGTTCTAGAAACGGGCACGCCGTTTGTAATACTTTAGTGTTACAAACGGTAGGCCCGTTTGTAATACTTCCAGAGTATTACAACCGGGCTTCCCGTTTTTAATCTTTTTTTTTTTTATTTCAGTGGCTGGGGCTGCCCGTTTTTTGTCATAAATAGTTTAGGGGTAGTTTGGGTATTTTAGGTTTTACAAACGGGCCTGCCGTGTGTAAAAGTTGACAATCTTTACAAACGGGCTTTTGCGTTTGTAAAAATTGTCGGTTTTACAAATGGCACACCCGTTTGTAATAATTTTTTGTTTTTACAAACGGTGTTGCCGTTTGTAATACTACAAACGGGCCCGTTTTCCCGTCTCTAGTAGTCATTAGCTACGAGTGTTATACAAACGGGCGTTAAACACGGCTGTCCCGTTTCTATTGATTTATAGAAACGGGCTTTGGGGCTTTAGAAACGGCCAGTGTCCAGAATATTGTTAAGCAAAGTTGGGTTCGTAGTGAGGATTTTTCTTCTACTCTTTCGTCTTGTGCGAGACTTCTTTCTAACTGGAATTCTCATGATTTTGGTAACATCTTTAAACTCAAACATTGGCTACAAGCTCGCATCCTTGGCATCCAAACAGCCATTGCCGAATCCCCTAATGCTTACCTTCTCAAGTTAGAATGTAAGCTTATAAATGAGTTTAATGCTGTTCTCCTTGAAGAACAAGTCTTTTGGTTCCAAAAGTCAAAAGAGGACTTCGCTTCGCCACTCTTCATGACAGAAACAACCGTTATTTTCACCTTTGCCGGTATCTCTCGCCGCCAAAAATCTACCATTACCTCCCTAAAAAATAATGATGGTCATTGGGTTTCTGATGATAAAGAATTGATGAGTATTGTTGTTACTTATTTCTGAAATATTTTCACTAAGGAAGCTGTTTCGTCTATCTCTTTACTGGGCAACTTCCCGCCTCTCACTCCGCCGAAAATTGACAGCCTTAATAGAGATATTTGTCTTGCTGAGGTCCGTGCTGCTATCTTTACTATGGGTCCGCTTAAAAGTCCCGGACCCGACGGCTTGCACCTGGTGTTCTATCAAAAATTCTGGGGCACTTTACATAAAGATTTATTCCAGCTAGTCACTTCGGCTTTCAAACTTGGGACCTTTTCGGACTCTCTTAACCAGACCCTTCTCCATGCTATCCCTAAGGTGGACAATCCAGAATTCATTCATCAATTTAGGCCGATAGGTTTATGCAACGTGGCATATAAATGCATTACGAAAGTGATTGCGACGCGCTTGAAGCCGATTCTTATTCGTCTAATTGGTACTTCTCAAAATAGTTTCCTCCCGGGGCACCAAACTCGTGACAGTATCATTGTTTCTCAAGAGCTCGTTCACGCTATGAGACAGAAAAAGGGTGCCCATGGTTTTATGGCTCTTAAGATTGAGAGAAGGCTTTCGATAGACTCTCATGGACTTTCTCGAAGAAACTTTGCATCTTGCTTATATACCCTCGAAAAATATTCATCTCATCATGTTTTGTATCAAGAGTCCTAGTATTAGACTTATTTGGAATGGAGAGCTCACGGGGTCCTTCAAACCGACGAGGGGTATTCGGCAAGGCGACCCTATCTCACCTTACATTTTTATCTTATGCATGGAGAGACTTGCTCACCTCATTCAGTCGAAAGTCGATGGAAAAAAAAGGATTCCTATTTCAACCTCTAGACATGGGCCTCGGATTTCTCACATTTGTTTTGCCGATGACTTGTTGCTTTTTGCTCGCGCGAGTACTTTGCAAATGAGAATTATTCTTAACTGCCTCCATAAGTTTGCTGATGCTTCGAAACAAAGATAAACGTGAATAAATCTTCCGTTCTTTTCTCACCTAATGTTGCTCGAAGTGTCATTAATGATATCACCAGTTTGTCTGGAATCCCTCTTGCAAATTCTCTCGGCCAATACTTGGGAGTTCAAATTTGTGATGGTCGTATCTCGCGCCCCCTTTTTTCTAAGGTTGTTTCTAGAGTGCGCAAATGCCTTTTCTCTTGGAAGCTTCGTTTGTTTAGCATGGCGGGTCGCAAAATGCTTATTAGATCTGTTGCTTCTTCGATTCCTATTCATACTATGCAAACTTATAAATTTCCTAAGGCGACTAGTGATGAGCTTGACAGGCTGAATCGTGCTTTCCTTTGGGGTAGCGTCGGAGATCAGCGCAGTTTGCATCTTGTTAAATGGGATACTTGCTGCCTTCCCAAAGAGCGTGAAGGGCTTGGTCTGATTCGTACCGAAACTATGAACACCGCTATTTTCATGAAACTTGGCTGGGAATTGCTTATTAAAAAGGACACCCTCTAGTGCCACGTGGTCCCTGCGAAGTACACTAGCGATGGTAACCTTTTTAATGCCAATAAACGTACCTCTAGCTCTCCTTTTTGGAGACAGCTTCATTCTTGCATCAACATCCTTGGTAGAGGTATTAAATGGATTATCCGAAATAGACGTATCGTGCACTTTCGGCTTGATTGGTGGGTGGGAACTGGACCTCTTATCCAACATGTTTCCCATCTCCTCCGAAACGATCTTATGACGGCTAAAGTTGCTGATTTTTTTGACCAAAATGATCAATGGAAGTGGGCTAATTTTCAGCAATTTCTCCCAGCTCGTCAACTTGCTAAGATCGCAAATGTGCATATTAAGAGCAATGATAACACTCCAGACTCTCCTTATTGGGGTTCTTCTAGCGATGGAAAATTTTCTGTTAAGTCGGCGTGCAATATTCTCACAGCCACGAATCAGCCGTGCTGTGCTCTTCCTCTTAGAATCTGGCATGGAAGCTCCGCACCCGTGAGCGTATTCACACTTATTTTGTTGGCGCTGCATAATAAACTCCTTTGTAATGAGAAATGCTCATGTCGTCACTTCACTGACGATGATTCTTGTCCTCGGTGCCCAGATTCTACGGAAACGCTGTTGCATCTTCTTCTTGATTGTACTCTCAGCCAAGAGATTTGGATTATTTTGCTCTCAACTCACGGTGTTCTTCGGTTCTTTCAGCTGCCTCTCCATGAGTTGTTATGCGATAACCTTCAACAAATTCTCAAAATCAGGGAACGCCTTGGTCTATCACGTTTGCCACAACATGCTGGAAACTTTGGGGATGGAGATGTAAGAAAATCTTTGAAAATCAGGATGTTCCTGCTTCCCGTGCAGCCAATTGGATTATCCAAATTGCTCACAACGACTACCAAGCCCGGGAGAAGCTCTCTGCCCTTCAAAACTGTGGGATTTTCAAACAAATTTGCAGTGTTGGTTGGAGCCGACCAGACCTTGGCATTATCAAAGTAAATGTTGATGGTAGTGCTCTTGGAAATCCGGGTCTGATTTCTTGTGGCGGTGTTGCACGAGACGCTGATGGTAGTTGGCTTTTTGGTTTTACCGCTAATATTGGTTTCGGTAGCATTACTTCGACCGAGCTTTGGGGTATTTTTCATGGCCTCACCGAATCCCTCAAGCGTGGTTTTCAAAAGATTATTATTGTCTGTGACTCTAAGGTTGCTGTCGAGCTTCCCTCTTCTCAGGTCTCTCCTTTCCACACCTATCGCAGCTTGATAGACTCTTGTCTGAACATTCAGAAATCCTTTTTGAAATGCGAGATTCGTCATGACTATAGGAAATCCAACATGGTAGCGGATCGTCTTGCTAACATGGGTCACTCCATCCCATTTGGCATCTAGATTTTCAATCTCCCACCAACATCTATTTCTTCGACTCTCCTTTCTGACGTTGTTGGCGGCATTAGCTATAGAAATATCCCTGTGTAGTTGTCTTTCGGGTTCTCCCCTTCCTTTGTAAGCAAAAAAAGAAAAATTAAATTAACTAACGTTATTATGATTTCTAAGCTATACCCTATATAATATTCTGTAATTTAGAAAAAAGAATTAAGAAGTTTCTGGAAAATTGACAACATCAAGGAGTGTACTTTGGAACTTTGCAAACTCCAACAATTTCTAGTATAGATCCAGAACAATGAAGTAGAAAAAAGTTTAGAGTAACAAAAGTATAATAATTGCTAGCACACTATTAGCGATGCTGAAAAATAGGAAAATATATCATCAAGGACAACACCTGTAATCTTAGTATCAGACCTACTTGAAATCTTTATTCTAGTTGGCATCTTCATGAGCTAATGACAAAATCATAACCTGAATTGTACATCTTTTTCAGATTACACAACGAATTGTAATTACAAGTAAAATACACCATGAATTGTAACTTTTTTGCAAGTTGCACCAAAATTTGAGTTTGTAGGTATTTTTAAGGGTATTTTATAAAATTAAATATTGGAATTTTCACCATCAAATAAAACGTTCTTTTACACTTTTGTTATGAAATTACGTTTTCAATATCCACTTTTAGAAAAATTAAAATAAATTCATAGCATCAAACTTGAAGGAATAAAGAATGAAAATGATTCAGCCACTTCATCCCTTAACTTCAACTCCATAGTTGCTCCATTTTCCAGTTCAGTTCTTGTGACTTTCAGACGCCATCTCAGACCTATGACGCTACAACTCACCGGAGAAGGAAACGAGGTTTGTTTTTGAGAAGGACGCGCGCGGACACAAACAAAAAAGATAGATTGAAAACTTAATTGTTATTACAATTTTCTGTCTTCTTTCTCTAATTTATGTTTGCTTTTTCTCCTTTCTAATTACCTTCCTTCCATAGTTCCATATATCTGTGTGTTTGCATCATTACAATTGCAATTGTATCACAGGCACCTCTGGAATTTCGATTAACACCTAAAATTTATAAACCTTTCTCCCCCTTTTTTACTTTCTCTTCTAATGCTCTGCTTTAAACAAGCTGTGACTGAAACTGTAATTATGATGATGAATACAAGTATACAACAAACAAAAACCCTCTCTAATTCTTCTACTCTCATGATTTGAATTTTCCTGTTGATTCTTTTTATTTTTGTTTGTATACTTGTAGAAAGATGGGCGATCGGGGTATTTTTAGAGCGTTTTGGTTGGAAAAAATTCTCCTCCTCGGCCTGATCCAGAGTCGTTCAGGAAGAGTGTATGTACGCAACGAAGAAAGCGGCAGAGCAAGTGGGCCCATCTCGGACCAACAACGCCTAAAACTCACCTGTGATGGCGCCGGAAAGTCGCCGGAAAATTGTCGGAACTGAACTGGAAAATGGAGCAGCAATGGACTAGATGAATCGTTCTTCTTCTTTCCCTTCTAGAGTGCTGTTATGATTTTTTCTTCAATTTAATATTGAAAACTTTATTTCTGAACAAAAATATAAATAACGTTTTATATTTGGTGGTGCAAATTGTAAAACTTAATTTAATAAAATCATATGAAATGTCAAAAATACCCTAAAAATACCCACTACAAGAATACAAGGCAATGGTGTCAAAAATATGGTGAGTGATTAAAATCTGTACCCATGTAGCACTTGAATTTAATAAATGGAGTCCAAAAAATTTGTAGCCAGCAATGATGAGAAAATAATCGCTCACCAAGCATGGAGTGAAAATAATCAGTCACCATTGGACACAATGGTGATAAAATAATTTGTAGCCATGCAAAATAAATGGGGTTAGAATAATTTGACCCCATTTATTTAAATCATGGTGTCAAAATTATTTGACACCACGATTTAACGGTCCGGATCATGCAAAAATGCATGATCTGGACCGATAGATTTAATAAAACAAGAAAAAATGAAAAATAGGCAATGGCATTCGATTTTTCGGATGCCTGCCATGGTGTCGGACTTTTTTGACACCATGGCAGGCATCCGAAAAATCGGATGCCATGCTCTAATTAAAGAAAAAAAAAATTGGCTATGGCATCCAATTTTTCGGATGCCACGTGGTGTCAGAAAAATCTAACACCATGGCAGGCATCCGAAAAATCTCGATTTTTTTTTCTTTTCCTTCTCATGATTATATTAGTAATTAACACTTTTATGACAATTTTCGTATAATTAGTAATAAAATTATAAAATTCATAGTAATTTAATTAAAATTAATTAGTAATTAAGTTTAGCTAGGTAAATCATGATTATATATGTGTACTCATTCTATAATTAGTAGTAATTAGGTGAATTTCATTTTAATTAGGATAGTTTTAGTTAAAGTGTTGGATTTTGTTTTAAAAATTAGGAAAAGTTAAGAAATATTATGGAATTTAGGATAAAACTAAAATTGAGGATAACATAGAAAAATTAGATTTGTAATTTAATTAAATGGCATGATTACATTAGTAATTAACACTTTGATGAAAATTATTGTATAATTAGTAATTAAACAAAAAATTTCATAGTAATTTGAGTAAACTTAATTAGTAATTAAGTTTAGCAAGGTATAAATCATGATTATATATGTGTACTCATTCTATAATTAGTGGTAATTAGGAGATTTCATTTTAATTAGGATAGTTTTAGTAAAAGTGTTGGATTTTGTTTTTTAAATTAGGAAAAGTTAAGAAATATTATGGAATTTAGGATAAAACTAAAATTTAGGATAACATAGGGAAATTAGATTTGTAGTTTAATTAAATGGCATGATAACATTAGTCATTAACACTTTGATGACAATTATTGTATAATTAGTAATTAAACTATAAATTTCATAGTAATTTGAGTAAAATTAATTAGTAATTAAGTCTAGCAAGGTATAAATTATGATTATATATGTGTACTCATTCTATAATTAGTAGTAATTAGGAGAATTTCATTTTAATTAGGATAGTTTTAGTAAAAGTGTTGAATTTTGTTTTAAAAATTAGGAAAAGTTAACAAGTAATATGGAATTTAGGATAAAACTAAAATTTAGGATAACATAGGAAAATTAGATTTGTAGTATAAGTAAATGGCATGATTACATTAGTAATTAACACTTTGATGACAATTATAGTATAATTAGTAATTAAACAATAAATTTTATAGTAATTTGAGTAAAATTAATTAGTAATTAAGTTTAGCAAGGTATAAATCATGATTATATATGTGTACACATTCTATAATTAGTAGTAATTAGGAGAATTTCATTTTAATTAGGATAGTTTTAGTAAAAGTGTTGAATTTTGTTTTAAAAATTAGAAAAAGTTAAGAAATATTATGGAATTTAGGATAAAACTAAAATGTAGGATAACATAGGAAAATTAGATTTGTAGTTTAATTAAATGGCATGGTAACATTAGTAATTAACACTTTCATGACAATTATTGTATAATTAGTAATTAAACTATAAATTTCATAGTAATTTGAGTAAAATTAATTAGGAATTAAGTTTAGCAAGGTATAAATCATGATTATATATGTGTACTCATTCTATAATTAGTAGTAATTAGGAGAATTTCATTTTAAGTAGGATAGTTTTAGTAAAAGTGTTAGAATTTTGTTTTAAAAAATAGGAAAAGTTAAGAAATATTATGGAATTTAGGATAAAACTCAAATTTAGGATAACATAGGAAAATTAGATTTGTAGGTTAAAAAAAATGCCTCATGATTATACTAGTAATTAACACTTTTATGACAATTTTTGTATAATTAGTAATAAAATTATAAAATTCATAGTAATTTGATTAAAATTAATTAGTAATTAAGTTTAGCTAGTTAAATCATGAAATTGTCCTAATTATACAAATTATACAAAAATTATCATCAAAGTGTTAATTACTAATGTAATAATGTCACTTAATTTAACTATAAATTTAATTTTGCTATTTTATGCTAAATTTTACTACAACTATCCTAATTAAAATGAATTCTCCTAATTACAACTAATTATAGAATGAGTACACATAATGTGGTCCTAATTACACATTAATTATCTAATAATAAATTATTATGACATGCATGCAAAATTAAAATTCTAATTAACACTAATAATTGCAATGGTGACAGATTTATTTGTTGGTAGGTGTAGGGTCAAGAAAAGCAGGCACCATCGCTTTAAAACAATGGTGTCAAGAAAATCACTCACCATTGCTTTAACGTTTGTGGGGTCAAAAAAATCTGTCACCATGTGTGAACATGGTTACTGATTTTTTTGACCCCACAAAAGCACAATCCATGTGATATCAATAGTGTCAGATTTTTTTGACCCCATTGAGGGCACAATCCTTGTGATAGCAATGGGGTCAAAAAAAATCTATCACCACAATTTCATATATCTATAAATATACCCTATTTTTCACAAACTTCATCTCTTCATCTCCTCTCCCTCAAAAATTCGAAAATCCTCCCCTCTCCCTCAAAAACTACAAAAATCCCTAAAAAAAAACCCGAAAATCATCTCCTCTCCCTCAAAAAATATGAAAACCTCACTCTAAAATCCGAAAAATCCTCTCCTCTATCACTCTTTTTTTTTGGGTGTTATATTAGTTATGTACTGTTTGGTGTTTATATAATATATGTATATATTGATTTCTGTGTTTATATATATATATATACATATATATGTGTATATAGATATATTTTATACACTACATAACATATATATATATATATATATATATATATATATATATATATATATATATATATATATATATATATATTTGTGTGTGTTGGTATATGATGTGGGGTATTTTCGTCTGGATACGTGTGCACTCTCCAACACTCCACGTCAGACTGCTTCAGTTCCTTCTGGATGTTCAAGAAGCTTTTGAATTCGGAACCTGCACTCAACACTAAACGTGAATTAAGCTGGTGCCTTCTCCGACAAAGGCACTCCGACGCTCAAGTCAGACGGGTCGGAATATGAGATCTTGTTGAACAGATCAACAAGTCGAATAAGCTGGCTAAAATAGGTCAAATGAACTGGAAGCAATAAGTCGAATGAGAATGGCCAAAACAAGTCGAATGAACTGTGTCAAACAAGTCGAATAACACAGAACAAAACAACTCGAATGTAAGCCAAAATAGGTCGAACTCGAGCTATTAATGAGTAACTCGAATGAGCTTGATGAATAGGTCGAGGTCGACTTATATAACTCGAACTTAGAGCTTAGAATAATGTAAAACGTACCTTAGAATGAGGAATGTGATCCCTTTATATTGGCATAAGAGTCCTTATTCAGCTAGAAGTGCACTCCAAGTAGGACTATGAGTTGAATAAGTCAAACTAGGACTCTTATGGAATAACTCGAATGACATTTAAGAAATAACTCGAATTACCTGCCTCTGTAATAGCTCGCATGAACTAAAACAGCTCGAATTGGGCCTAGAATAACTTGAATTGGGCTTGTGCAATCCGAATTGGGCCCCGAATAACTCGTTGGGCCTGCATGGGCCTAATTTTGAATTTTGCCTTAAATTGTAATTTTGCATTAAAAAATAATGGTGTTGTCGTGGCATAATATTCCAAAATACTCTCGTGATATGATATCGAATATTATGACGTGGCGATACTGAAATATGGTACATCATGGAGTCCCCCAGTTTGTAAGAGTAAT
Organism: Misopates orontium; assembly: GCA_946800315.1. NCBI lineage: Eukaryota > Viridiplantae > Streptophyta > Magnoliopsida > Lamiales > Plantaginaceae > Misopates > Misopates orontium. The sequence goes on from OX326946.1 coordinate 26,430,215, forward strand.
GTGTGTAAACATTGGTCATACAAACTAAAATAGTGTAAGAAACCCCGGTAATCGTGTGACGAGTCGGGCCATAAAAAATTCGGAACCAAACTCTTTGAAAAATCTCGAAAAAAAATTTTCTCGAAAATAAGTTGAATGTACTAATAGCTCGAATAGGCTATAACTCGAATCAGGGGCATTTCTGTAATTTTATCGCTGGCCGCTCCTTTAAATACCCGCCGAATATTAAATCATGTCACTTTAAAATTTCTCGCAAATAGCTCGAAGAAGCAATAGCTCGAATACACTAAAGCTCTCCCAATAACTCGAATACTCATCAAAATAGCTCAAAACTTCATAGGTATAACTCGAATGAATCCTATATAACTCGAATACTCATCTAAATAGCTCAAAACTTCATAGGTATAACTCGAATGAATCCTAGATAGCTCGAATACTTGTGAAATAACTCGAAAAACCCCTCATTGCTCTGATGTATGTAAAATAACTCGAATATGAAGAGATAACTCGAATAAACGTTGAATAACTCGATAAGTCAAATAAAATAGCTCAAAATTTCCTTGAGATAAAACGCTCTCCCGAGTAAATCCGACTTATGTGCAATAGGTCGGGTTGACTTGTATTCGAGCTATAACACTTAGAGTTTTTAGAAAAAATTTCCACAAACTTTCTCAAACTCATTTCTTGTGAACTCTTTTGCAGATTTGTCACGATGGCTTGTTCTAATAAGCAACGTTCTCACCGTGATCCACCTGCACGCTCTGATCGCCATCCACAATCCGCACGTCCCACTACCGACCGTGAACGCAACTCAACTCATAGGACTAGCCCACCTCGTTCGTCTCGACCATCTCGTCCGGCTAAAATCCAAGTTCCGGGCGCTCCCACGATATTTGTTCCAGCGGAAAGGTCCTACGAGAGGCGTGACCCTGAATTCGAAAGAGTCCTTGACCTGAACCCTAGAACCGGTAAACACTAACTTCCTCCTTCTTAGTACTGTAATGGCTTCTGAATTAGATATCGGGGCTACTAGTTCGTTAGGTGTTCCTGATGTTGTTGAGTCGTCGGGTTCTGGGTCTGGGTCGTCCTCGGGTAGTGGGGATTTAGATATCAATGCCTCATCGTCTAACGCCCAAGGTTCTGATAGAGAAGTCAATATTATAGACCATTCTGATGACGAAGAATTTTTGACCAATATAGCCAAACCAACCCCTGTAGTTGAAGATGAGTCTAGCATTCCCACCCCTATAGAGGTCAATGCTACTATCGTAGATGAAACCATGCAGGAATTAGCCGAAGAGGGCATAAACCTCGACGCTCCTTCCCCAGCGAATAACCTTTTGAACTCTGCTGGTATTCGCCCCATGAACACACACGGTGCATCATACTATAGAACTATGTATGATGTGCCTGAACATTACGCGATTATTTTTCCCGGTCCTGAAGATCGTTTAGACACTTTTCCTCCCGGTTGCTTGACCATTTTCCATAATTTCCTTTTGTGCGGCCTTAGATTTCCTGTTCACGATGCAGTGCGTCAAATTTTGCTCTGTTTGCCTTCTTGTCCTTCCCATTTTACTCCCAACACATATTGTATCATCCATGCCTTCATTATTTTTATGAGGGTGTATAAGCTTCCGTGCACAACTGATTCTTTCCTCCAAATATTCCTTAGCAAATTTAGGACGACTGGTGAGGATGCGGGTTTTTACTTCCTGACCTCTAGGAAAAACAATAGTTTCTTGACCGGCCTCCAGTCTAGTTTTAGGAAGGAGTGGAAGAATCAGTGGTTCCATATCAAGGAGGTCACGCCTGGAGAATTCAACTTCAGGCGAGATTGGACTGATGGAGCCCGTGCCCCCCGGTGTCCTCCCGCGTCTTTATCCTCTGATGACATAAAGATGTTGTGGAGTCATAATTTCGATGCTTTGTCCATGACGAAGAATGCCGTCCTCCGTGCTGGGGGGTACTCCACCGTTCCATATAATGGCGTGGTTGACTTTGGTATACTTGTCTTTTATTCTTGCTTGTTTACCCTTTACTGTTATTTTTGTGCTTTGAGTGTGATGCTAACCTTTTTCTTTTGTTACTTGCAGAGAGGATGGTTATCAGCAAGTCAAAGAGAAAGTTTGGGGCAATGCAGAAGGTTTTCGAGGATATAGCTTCTGGCAGTGCTGATGGCGGGTGTGAAGTTCTGGACCCAGCACCTTCTACTGCTCCTTCTTCTGCCAAGGCGGGACCTACTGCTCCTCTTGCTACTACTGTCACGCCTTCTCCCACCGTCCCGCCTTCCAGTGCTCTTTCATTTGCGAGTCCTTCCCGAAGCTCTAGGCGTAAGGCGACGAGCGGATCCTCTCGTCGGGCTGCTACACCTCTTACTACTGCTAGTGGCCGTGAGCGCATTCCTGCTGTGATAAAAGCTGTGCGGGAGGGCAATCTAGCGAACCCTGATCCTAACGCGCGTAAACGCCTGCTCCTTCTGAAGACCGCCGTCGCGAAAAGTGTCCTGCACACGATGACTCCAAGAGATACGACCCTAACAACTTGGACATCAATGTTGAAGACGTATCGCGTGCCTCAATGGATGTTGGCTACTACAAGCTGACTGATACAGCCGTTATGCGTCTTTGCAAGGGCTTCCTTCCTTCCTTCGACAGGAAGAGGTACTATGAGGAGGTCGGTCCTGAGGGCTTGTGTAGCCGCACTGTGCTGTCTTTTGCGACTGTAAGTTTACTTATGCTAGTTGCGTCTTTCCTTTTGCGTTCTAGCTTTAAACTCCTTAGTACTTGTATTGATACTTTGCCTTCTCTGATTTTCAGGCGATGATGAACATGCAGACTTTGGTGGAAAACTTCGACATTTCCAATGATGCTCGGAATGAGTACAGCTCTCATCTGGAGCACTACAAGTCTACTGCGGCGCAGGCTAAAGTTTTGGAGGAGGCAGCAAAGAAAAAGACTCGTGATGTTGAGGCCATCATGGAAAGCGTAGTGGAGGAGCTATGTGTTGCGAAGGATGAGCTGAAGAGGTCTCAAGAGGCTCGCGCTGCGAGTGATGCCAAGCTGAAGGCGCTATCCAAGGACTTCGACAAGCTTCAGCGGGTGAAGGATGACTTGGCGATGAAAGACGTCAGGACCAAGGGTGAGTTGACCGCCCTGGCTGCCCGTTTGAAGGTTGTTGAGGACGAGCGCGATGCGGCTCGAGCACTAGCGGCTACTTCTGAGCAAATCGGCTACGATTGTGGTAAGGCTGAGGTTTGCTTTCCGTCCTATCGCTTTGTTGTATTCTTCATTCTGATTTGTTTTATTAAGACTTTCTTTTTCTTGCCTTGTTGTAGGGCTTGTCGACTGATGACAAGGTTGCAGCTGTGGTTGAGTTTATGCGCTCTTCCACTTGGAGCGACATTTGTACTGTGCGCGGAGGCTTTGATTTGGCCAAGGGGTATAACTACGCCTTGCATGATGTAGAGCGCAAAGATGGCTTTGCTCCTGGCCGCAACAAGGATGAGTTCGACATCCTTCAGCCACTTACTGAGGAAGTACCTGACTCTGATGACGATTATGTTTCAGAGAGTGAAGGTAGTAATCTCCCCGATGCTTTCCCCAACATAAAGCGGATGAGGGAAGTTTGGCTTCGCGACCATTTGAGGTCTCAGGCGAGGTCCAGGGCTAGCAAGGAGGCTTCTACTTCACGTGCTGCTGCTGTTGCTTCTACCTTACAGGTGCCTTCGAATGAAGTCCTTGAGAAGGGAGAGCTACCGACGGCCTCCTCACTTGCTGATGTTCCCTAGGGAGTAACTCTTGCATCTTCTGGCCTTGTGACTGTCTTTGTTCCATCTCCAGGGCCTGGCCTTGACCGATCCGTTGTTCCTCCTGATCCTGCCGCAGATGCTGCACGTGACACTGTTCTCTCTCCCGCTCCTGCTCCTACTCCTCTGCGGCCCGAGGATGATACGTCCCCATTGAGAGATTCGATGGAGGAGATTGCCCGGCAGAGCAGAGGCGCCTTGAAGTCGATGGGTCTGCGTCTGGAGAAGTAGCGGAGCAGTTTGTGACGCCAGCCTGTGTGCTGTGATTTTGGGCCTGCGTGCCGCTATCTTTTAGTCGTACATTTGAACATTTAGCTATTTTTGTGTTGATGATATTCTTGTTTAGTATCTTATTGTTGACATTGCGCTATTGTTGCGATTATCCCTTTTGCTTTAGTACATATTGATTTTTTGCATTGCCTTGTATCTTTTTAGTTTGGGTGATTGTGTTTCCATACTTGTATGTTTTGTATACTTGTGCGTTTGTCCTCGACTTTCCGTGCTAATTGTTTTGTCCTTGTTCCTTTTTGTTGAAGTACTTTTGCGATTGTGTTGTGAATGCGATGAGTTATACTCGGCTTTATGAAAGTGTGAGGACTAGTGCTCAACTTTTTTGAGAGCGTAATGCTCGTTTGCGAGGACTTGTGCTCGACTTTTGGAGTGCGAGGCAATAGCTCGTCTTAGGAGTGCAAGGCAATAGCTCGTCTTAGGAGTGCGAGGCAATAGCTCGTCTTAGGAGTGCGAGGCGATAGCTCGTCTTAGGAGTGCGAGGTGATAGCTCGTCTTAGGAGTGTGAGGCAATAGCTCGTCTTAGGAGTGCGAGGCGATAGCTCGTCTTAGGAGTGCGAGGCGATAGCTCGTCTTAGGAAGTTGCTCCAATCATGCTTGTGCTGATGAATATGTTAGTAGGATGTAGGCAAACAATCAAACTTGAATAAAATAGGAAATTTTATAAGTTTTGTGACTGAGCTCGAGTAACATCCGAGTTGCCTACGTATCCCGCCATGTATAGGTGGCTAGGAATCAAGTCCCCGTAGTTCGCTGCTAAGTATTACAATTGGAGTTCTCACGTTGAGACTCGTAATTCGTAAAAGAATAAGCGAATAAAGCAATGAAACTACGGTTCTATCGTGCCACAAGGCTGTTAGAATGCTAGTGTCCTAACTGTAAAACCTTCTCAAGTTCTTGACGTTCCAAGGGCGTGATAATGTTCTTCCGCCCAACTCTTGTAAGTAGTAGTATCCTTTAGTGTTTGCTTTCTCCACTCTGTACGGTCCTTCCCAGTTTGGCTTCAACTTCCCCACATGCTTGGCAGCTTCAACTTTCCTCAGGACCAAGTCCCCCACTTGAAAGTTCCAGAAACGAACCTTGTTATCATATGCTTTTGCCATCATAGATTTGTAAGCCTGAGTGCGTTGGTAAGCTTCCTCCCTTGTCGCTCCTATTAGTTCAAGGTCCATTTGTCTAGCTCTTATTGCTTGTTCCTCATCGTATGTGACGATGCGATAGGTTGGCATCCCAATTTCTGCGGGTATCACTGCTTCAAAATCATACGTTAGCAAATATGGAGTTTCTCCAGTTCAAGTCCGAGGTGTTGTGCGATATGCCCATAGTATCCCTGGCAGCTCCTTTGCCCAATTTCCTCCTTCTCCTTGCAACCTTTTCTCCAGACTCTTCACAAGCGTGTTGTTTGTGGCCTCGACTTGCCCATTAGCTTCTGGATGCGTGACGGATGTGAACCGTTGCTCAATTTTCATGTCCTTGCACCAATCTTGAATATTAAATCCATGGAACTGTCTTCCATTGTCGGAAATTAATACCCTTGGGATTCCGAACCTGCATACAATGTTCTTCCATATAAATTGCTTCACATTTGCCTCCGTTATTGTCACGAGTGCTTCAGCCTCAACCCACTTAGTGTAATACTCTACTGCCACCAAAATCCATTTCCTCCCTCTTGATGCTACTGGCATTGGTCCAACAATATCTATTCCCCATTGATCGAATGGGCATCCATAGCTTACAGTTGTCATTGGTTGTGCTGGTGTATGAATAATTTTTGCATGCAGTTGGCAGCTCCTGCACTTTCTAGTATAATCCATAGAATCTCTCATAATCGTTGGCCAAAAGTATCCTTGACGGAGTATTTTCTGTGCCAAGGATCGTCCTCCAGAGTGATTTCCACAGCTTCCTTCATGAATCTCTCTCAAGACTTGTTTTGCCTGAGCTGGTGACAGACATCTTAAGAGTGGTCCCTCGAACGATCTTTTGTAAAGTTCTCCATTTAAACATTGTGAATCTCGCCGATTTATACTTGAGTCTTCTGATTGCCTGTGGATCAGTCGGCAAATTTCCATTTTGTAGATAGTCTATGGTTTCATCCTTCCAGCATGCCTCGACTTCCATTGGCAGAGAGTAGTCCAATGCTTGTGTCGGTTTCGATTCAACCCCTTTTCCAATCGAAGGTTGCTATGCGGCCAACAAGGTTACACGTCTCTCCACAAAAACTTCTGCAGTGGTCGCAAATCGCGACAATGAGTTCGCCCGTTCGTTCTCCGCTCGTGGGATCTGTGAGATAGTGAATGTTTCAAAGTTTGATTTCATCTCCTTTAGCTTGTCAAGATATTTCTCTATTTCGGCCTCCTTAGCTTCGTATCTCCCTTCGAATTGATTAGCAATCAACTGTGAGTCCGTGAATGCTACCAGTTTTGTTATTCCCAACGATTTTGCCATTTGAATTCCAGCTACCATAGCTTCATACTCCGCTTGATTGTTTGTAACTTGAAAATTCAATCTTATGGCATAGTCAAATTCTCTCCCATCCGCCGATCTCAAGTAAACTTCTGCACCACCAGCGTTTACTGTGGAAGATCCATCAACGTGCAAAGTCTAAGTCTCCTTTCCAATCCCAGATGTATCCTTCTGAGTGTCCTCCGTCACCATAGCTACATTGGGCGCTTGCTCAGCCTCTGAAATAGTTTTCGCAACAAAATCCGCTAACCTTTGTGCTTTAATTGCAGTTTTTGGAAGATACTCCAAACCGTATTCTCCCAGCTCGATTGCCCACTTCACTAGCCTGCCTGATGTCTCTGGTTTTGCCATAACTTGCTTCAATGGTTGATTGGTTAACACTGTGACCGGATGCGATTGAAATATGGCCTTAATTTCCATGCAGTTATCACCAATGCGTATGCTAGCTTCTCAATCTCTAGGTTATTCAACTCTACCCCATTCAATACTTTGCTCAAGTAATAAATTGGCAGATGTTTCCTATCTTCCTCCCGTACTAGCACCGTGCTCAATGAATTATTCGTTATGGCCAAGTAGAGATATAGTATCTCGTTGTCTTTGGGCTTAGATAATAATGGTGGAGTTGTGAGATAAACCTTCAACTGACGAAATGCTTCCTCACAATCCTCAGTCCAGAAAAACTTCGGCGTCTTCCTTAACTTTTTGAAGAAAGGTAGGCTTTTCTCAACGGAATGTGAAATGAAACGGCTGAGTGCCGTTATTCTCCCCACCAAACGCTAGACTTCGCGAACTGACCTAGGAGATGGTAAATCCATTATAGCCTTAATCTTGTCTGGGTTAGCTTCAATACCTCTCTCGTTCACCATGAAACCTAGAAATTTTCCAGCCTTGACTCCGAACGTACACTTCTTTGGATTCAACTTCATTCCATATTGCTTCATGATACCAAAAGCTTCTTCAAGATGTTTGACATGGTCCTCCGCCTTTAAACTTTTGATAAGCATATCATCGATATACACTTCCATAGTTTTACCAATTTGATGATATAACATTTTTGCAACCAACCTCTGGAATGTCGCCCCTGCATTCTTTAATCTAAACGGCATTACTCTGTAACAGAATATCCCTCTGTCTGTGATAAACGCCGTTTTATGTTGATCTTTCACCGCCATCAAGATTTGATGGAAACCACTATGTGCATCGCAAAAACTAAGTAATGCGCATCCAGTTGTTGAATCAACCACAAGATCAATCCTAGGCAGAGGAAAAGGATCCCGTGGACAGTGTTTGTTCAGATCCGCGTAATCCACCCACATACGCCATACAGTCGGTTTCTTTGGTACAAGGACAACGTTGCTAAGCCATTCAGAATATCAAACTCAAATATATGACTTGCGGCTAACTTTGTTTGTACCTCCAATTCTGCAGCTTTGTTCTTTTCTTCACTGAAATGTCTCTTCTTTTGTCAAACAGGTTTTGCATTTGGATTGACATTCAGGTGATGTACCACAACTCGAGGGTCTATGCCTTTCAAATCCGAATTTGTCCATGTGAATACATCAAAATTCCTCCGTAAGCATTCGATCAACGCCTTCTCGATCTCCAATGACAACTCGTTACCAATTTTAATGACTTTGTCAGGTTCATTAGTCAGCAGTATAACTTCCTTGAATTCTCCAGAGGGTTTCATACGTTCAATCTCCAATTGTCTTATGTAACGCTGAGTAGTTCTATCCTCCTTCGTTTGCTCTGGTACGACTTCCTTCGTGGGGGTATCAGAATTTTCTGGCATTCTTTGTTGATCCTCTTGTGTTGCAAGCACCATCTCCGCGTCCATATGGTCCACTGTTTGTGGCATTTCTCCAGCTTGAGTTTTGATTAAAGCTATGTCAGGATCAGTTTTCGCCTTGATTGGTTTCGTTGATGTAACATAACAACTCCACGAATCACGATAGTTTGTGGTGAGCTCTCCAATTCTCCCAGGTGTTGAACACTTGATCTTTTGATGCACCGTTGAAATGATCATAGCAAATGCAGTTATTCCAGGTTTTCCAATCAACACATTGTATGCGAATGGAATATCGACAATAAGATACTCCATATTTAAAGTCCTTCTCTTCGGATTTACACCAAAAGATGTTGGTAGCATAATCTTCCCGATAGGCTTAACTTCACCTCCACCGAATCCGAATAAAGGTGAATTTATTTCTGTGATCTCGTATTGTCCTAACTCCATTTGTTGTAATGCATCCATAAAGATAATGTTGGATGAGCAACCATTATCTATCATAACTCTTTTTACAGCATTATTCGAAATCACCGCGGTAACCACCATTGGGCAATTCAAATACTGAGCCTCCTTAGCTTGTGAAGACAAGCTATCAAATTTGATATCATCGAACGTGATCCTTGTATCCACTTGTCTACCGCAAAGACAAGATCTATCTCTGGACGTTTCAATCGAACGTGATCAGCACCAGTTTTCTACTTTTGGTTGAATCAGCACCAGTCGGTCCCCCAACGATCACATTAACTCCATTTTTAATATCATCGTTGTCGTTTCCCTTCTTCCGCCTAGGTTCATCCTTCTTCTCCCTTGGTGATCGGCTTTGTTTGCGTCCACCTGACGATTTCTCATCCCTATGTTCCTTATTCTCAAGAACATACTCAACAAGTTTCCCAGCTTGAATAAGTCCTTCAATTTCCAACCTCAAAGTCCTGCATTAGTATAATGTCCACTTTGCTTATGAAACTTACAATATTTCTTGGATTGCTTCATCTCCTCGGTTTCTACCATGGGTCTTGGGGACCTGAATATCCCTTTATCTTTTGTAATTGCGTAGATTTCACCATTTTGCTTTTTCAAAGGAGTCCAATTGTCGAATTTCTTGAAAGGTTATCGATTGCGATCGCGATCCTTTCCTCTAGGATCTCTCCTCCAGTCCTTATTCTCCTTTCCTCTAGGGATTTATGGCGAGTCCATCAATTCCTGGTTCATAGTTGCCTCCTCCACTTTGATAACTTTACTAGTAAGATCCATGACTTGCTCTATTGAATCTAGAGCATCCCAAGTGATTACTTCTATCAGCTTTTTGCTCTGGCAGTGATTTTGCAACACAGAGATAATCAAATCAACGGTGGGAGCATGCACTCTTCCAATTTCCACATTGAGACGTTCTATGTATTTTTCCAATGGCTCATCAGGCTTTCTATGGATATTGAACAAAGTACTTGGAGACTTCTTCTTCAATCGATAAGTAGCAAACTTCTTCACGAACATGCTTTTGAATTGTTCAGCTGATTCAATTGAGTGGACTTTCAAATTCTTGAACCATTCCTTAGCAGTTCCCCTTAAACTTAGTGATATCAGCTTCGCCCTAAGGTTCTCACTGTAACCCAAAATCTGCAATTCTCCCTCCAAATCGTCGAAGTGGGCTGTAGGGTCAGTTGTTCCATCGTACTTCTTCATGTCGGGAAGTCTGACTCCCTCTTTCAGTGTTAACCTGCCAATGGCCTCACAGAATGGAGTTGGCCTCTCCGCTGATGGAATATTTTCAACGATAACCGGTTCTGGCCTTGATATTACTCTTTCAGGCTGATCCCTACTTCTTCCTGCTGTGTGGCTCGCAGCTGGACGATCCTCAGGATCTATTCGCCTGGAATTGACTTCTCCACCCCTATCATTTGCTCGACTTGGGGCTTTGTTTCCTGCAGTCCTTACTGAGCAAGGATTCCTGCGCTCCGGGGAGGGTGACGGATCCCTTCGAGTTGGTCTTGTCATCCTTGATTGATGTTGTCTCGAATCAGCACAACGCTGTGTCTGATGAGATCTATCTTGTGGCGCTGATGTTTGTCGTACAGTTGGCGCTGGAGTTGGCGCTGGAACACTCTGCTGCAATCCAGTTTTAGCCAATTGTTGCACAATCATTGGCACCATGGTTTGTTGAAAAGCTGTCATGATCTGAGTCAGCTGAGCAAGATTCAACAATTGTTGTTCGTAGGAGGTACTGCAGGTTGATCCGCTGCAGTGCGAGTTTGGTCCAGAGGGGCATTGGGAGCGGCCATTGATGTGTGTTCAGAAGCGTCAGTAGCCCGATTCTCATCCTCCCTCTGTGATCTTGTTCTTCCAGCCATTCCGTTCTTCTCTGCGGCTCTGCGATGAGCCATAGGATCAATGATGGTGTTTGCTCTTAAGTGCGTTTACTGGTTCCCACAGACGGCGCCACTGATGTGGGGTATTTTCGTCTGGATACGTGTCCACTCTCCAACACTCCACGTCAGACTGCTTCAGTTCCTTCTGGATGCTCAAGCAGCTTCTAAGTTCAGAACCTGCACTCAACACCAAACGTGAACTAAGCTGGTGCCTTCTCCGGCAAAGGCACTCCGATGCTCAAGTCAGACGAGTCGGAATATGAGATCTTGTTGAACAGATCAACAAGTCGAATAAGCTGGCTAAAATAGGTCGAATGAACTGGAAGCAATAAGTTGAATGAGAATGGCCAAAATAAGTCGAATGAACTGTGTCAAACAAGTTGAATAACACAGAACAAAATAACTCGAATGTAAGCCAAAATAGGTCGAACTCGAGCTATTAATGAACAACTCGAATGATCTTGATGAATAGGTCAAGGTCAACTTATATAACTCGAACTTAGAGCTTAGAATAATGTAAAAGGTACCTAAGAATGAGAAATGGGATCCCTTTATATAGGCATAAGAGTCCTTATTCAGCTAGAAGTGCACTCCAAGTAGGACTATGAGTTGAATAAGTCAAACTAGCACTCTTATGGAATAACTCGAATGACCTTTAAGAAATAACTCGAATTACCTGCCTCTGTAATAGCTAGAATGAACTAAAACAGCTCAAACTGGGCCTAGAACAACTCAAATTGGGCTTGTGCAATCCGAATTGGGCCCTGAATAACTCGAATTGGGCCTGCATGGGTCTAATTTTGAGTTTTGCCGTAAATTATAATTTTGCATTAAAAAATAATAGTGTTGTCGTGGCATAATATTCCGAAATACTTTTGTGATATGATATCGAATATTATGACGTGGCGATACATATATATGGTACATCAGTATATTATTAATTATATATGTATATATAATAAAATGGAGGGAAAAAGCCCACCAAATTGAAAAAAAATGAGATTTTGGCAAAAAAGTGGCGGTAAATCTGCCACCAATTTTTTTTTTTTAAATTTTCGGAAATGTGGTGATTGAATTATCAGTCACCACGGTTTAAAGAAAAAAAAACTAAAAAACCATGGTGAGTGATTATTCACTCACCACGGTACAATCGTGGTGTCAGATTATTTTGACACCACGATTTAAAAAAAAAAACAAAAAATGCGTGGTGTCCAATTTTTTGGACGCCACGCTTTAAAGAAAAGAAGAACAAAGGCGTGGCGTCCAAAAAATCGGAAGCCACGCCTTTTTTTAAAAAAGAAAAAGAAAAAGGGTGGCGTCAAAATAATCGGACGCCACCCTTTTTTCTTTTAATTTTTTATTTTCTTTTATTCTAATTGTATGGCTAGAAATGCATTTGACCCCACGTAATGGCTACAGATTATTTTGACCCTACATGGTGACTGATTTTCTTGACACCATTGTTGGTGACTAATTAATTTGTAGCCATTGGTGACATAGCTTTATGCCTACAAGGCCAATAGTAACAAAAGCTCGTTACAAAATTTTCTGTAGCAATTGATCAATGCTCACTGGAAATATAGCAATGGTGAGTAATTTTTTTGACCCCATTGCTATATTTTGTTGACGTGACCTACAAACACACATTGTGGTGTAACTTGCAAAAAATTTACAATCCATGATGTATTTTGCTTGTAATTATAATCCGTGGTGTAATTCGCAAAAGTTGTATAATTCATGGTATGATTTTTCCATTAGCCCCATCTTCATTCATCCCTTAAAAGCATGAAACCTAGAAGGAAACAAACACATCCTCCCTCCACTTCTATGTATTAAAAATCACGTCTCCTGTAGAAAGAAAGACGTGCCATATTACGGCCAATCTATCTACTGGACAACGATGGAGTTGCATGGCTATTCAAACGATACTCTTGAATAGAATCATGAAGCTACTGCTTTTCTATAAGAGAAAAGGAGGATTGTCGAGTTGCATGATGGTTGGAAACATAAGCATAATACGGTGGTCATGAACATTCGTAAAAGGGCCACAAGCCAGTAGAACTGGTAAGCAGCTCAAAGATTAATATACCTATGAATTGCGAGTACCAATCGTTTTTGTTTCAGAGTCGGTCAAGATGTGTGCTCGAATAGTTTTCAAAAAACAAAATAATGAGCAGCAAAAGAACATTAACACTCATACTATAATATTTTCCCGCCACAACTAGTACTAAGGTTCTTAAGCCCAATTAAGGTAAGCTTCATTGCAGCATAAGCAGTTGATGCATACTGCTTTGACACTTGCCCCAATAGAAAGTTTGAACAAATATAGTGCACAAGTAAAACTTCTCATTTGAACCTAATATATAAGCAGCATAAATAAATCAGACAAATATCTCGACGCTGCACCAAAACATTAAGCATCTTAGTTACAACAGAACAGAAAGGCGCCAGTCTTCTACACCTAGTCGCCTCCGAATTCATTTCGCTTAATTGGTGCAACATGTCTTGTAATATATGGAAACTCTCCCCGTATATTTGCAAAAGAAATTGTCACATGAATGTTTGATTATATCGATAATGTTATTAATGAATAGAAGACACAAGACGATTTATGGACAAATCATAGGCAAAAGTATAGGTCACATGACACGTCTCAAAAGCATGAAAGGTGGCTGCAAACAGAAATTAAGAACAGCATAAAATTTTAGATAATGAACTCTTTTGACACAATGAACTAAACTTCAACATTTTTGTCCTACATGTGACCTATACTTTTTTAGATAAGTTATATTAAACAACAGCAGCATGCAGCCAATCTATTTGCAAAAGATGATGGGGACACAACCAAATCAATACTAATATATGCAGCATGCACTTCATTATCCATCACCTTGCTCAATCTTTGCCATTTCAGCTTGAGCTCTCTCCAGAATCTGGTTTCTCTGCAGCTTTACATCTTTATAAAAGTCCATCAACATTTTTTCCAGTTCAAGCATTTGATGTATCTTACTATTCTCGATCTTCTCGTATATCTCACTTAATTTATTAATAGAATCAGCAAGCATTTCAAGAGAGTTGGCACTGACCAAAACTCGTTTGTTGTTTGTCTTTTTGGAAGGAAGGATCTTCAAGAGAGTTGGCACTGACCGCAACTCGTTTGTTGTTTGTCTTTTTGGAAGGAAGGACCTTCGAATCATCTTCTGTCCTTCTAACTTCCGATTTTTCTGCACTATCTTTCATCTTGTCCACCTCTTTTACCCGTTTCAAAGGAACTCTTGGATTCATGAATACATAATCCACAGAGTCCTTTCCACATGACAACAATGAATCCATCTTTTCGAAGTATACCCAGTTATCTACAGAACTCATAGGTTCTCCAACCTTCTTCTTCGCCTTTTTGTATTTCTTCTTCATTGTGTCCAAACGGGTTCGACACTGAGTACTCGTTCTTCCAACCTCTGACATCTGGTTCACATTCTGACTAACTTGTTTCCACTCTCCACAGCGGAGATTCTTCCTCCCCCGTTTGAGAAATCTATCACCCTAAGCATCAAGTAACATGAAACTCTACTGCTGAGTCCAATTGGTGAGGGGATTCCGTCCACCATAAGATGGTTTTGGAGCTGAAGCTGCAATAGGTAATGGAGCGGGAATTCTAGGTGCAAACTCATAACTTAAAAACAAGGACTTTCTCTTCCTCTTCTCTAAGTTCCTCTGCCCATCGTCGTCATCGGCATCATCATCATCATCGTCCTCATTGCCACATTCATAATCATCGTGACCTATCCTCTGAAAACCACTTCCTCCGTCGTCATCCTCATCCTCCTCCACCAGTTTATCAGCATCCTGAACATACACATTCCCAAAAGTCAAAGAGCCGACAACATTTTCAACATCAATTTTGCGATTTATGTCAATATTATTAGAAGGGAACTTTGCATCACCGTCAGTATCCATTATGCTCCAAGACCAACAAAAGTGATAATCTTTCTTCCATAATTACTTTCCAAATACCAAAATTCTTCAGAACACAGGTAAGTGCTTACAAAAATCATAACATTATTCATCAACACTGCGAAAACAGAAACACTTACATGGCTGATTCCAGTCCAAAAGCATATTAGTTTTCATATCACGCAAATAAAATTAAACAATCTCCATGATCGTGCACTATAATTATCATTTCACATGAGTTTCATAACTATATTCAAGAATGAAAACACTTGTTCATAATTAAACCATACAAACATCACTCACTATTCACTAAGAAGAAGAAGATAATTTCAGAAACCACTGTACAAATCCTACTTAAAAATCGAATTTTTACTACTCCCACATGAAATAAATACCAAATGGAGTAATTACAAATGGTGCCAAAAAACCCAGTTATGCAATGTAAAATAATCAAGAAAATAAGAACAAAAGCTCACGAGTCATATGCAGGTAAACTGAAGTATCTTATGATGCTTGTGTAAACAATGAAGAAGAGAAAATGAACAAAAACGCATCTTTGAGGAGGCAATGATGAGGAAAATCTTGAAGCGGTAGTCAGATGTGCTCACTAATTCTGGCCGAATCTCACCCAATTTGGGTCCCACAACCGGAATTTAGGGATTTTTCTAGCGATATGGAGCAAATTTATGAGGAATTTCGTAAAACTTGTCCCACAAAGTAGCACAATTCCAAAACTAGTCCACAATCTTGCACCATTTGCAAAACTGGTATTTCTTTGCGGGAGTCAACAATTTGGACCTTATTTTCGCCGTAACCAACGATTTTGACTTTTGTGTATTTTTGTAATTTTAGCTGATTAAGTGTGTGAATCAGACAAAAGAAAAATTGAAGTTTTTTAAATTTTTATATGAGATTGCGTTTTTGTCTCACCAAAATATGAAAATCAAAAACCACACATCTCTCTCTCTCTCTCTATCTGCAAATTTCCCAAACCCGTAGAACCCTAATTCTGCAATTCCCACCAATCACGCCAATTGAACGCCAATTGAACGATGAAAATCATGTAGACGCTTAACACGATGACGGACACGTAGTCTCTTGCGTAGGTACCATAAGATGTCAATTTTCCACACTTGCACCTACGGTTTGAGAGGCTAGACGAGGTTGAAGGTACTTTTTGGCCACTATTGAGAACAAATTTTCTACTTTGGTGTGAAATTAACTCTAATTTGTTAAACTACCGCACAATTTTGTCGTTGGCATGATTGGTGGGAATTGAGGAATTTGGGGATCGAGAGAGAGAGGTGTGGTTTTTGATTTTCAGATTTCGCTAAGGCGTGATAAAGTTGTTTTAGTTAGGTTTGTTTTAGTTAGAGATAAACGCGATTTCATAAAGAAAAAATCAATTTTTAATTCGTTTAACTCACACGCTTAACTAGCTAAAATTACAAAAATACCCCCCAAAAAAGTCAAAATTGTTGACTCCGGCAAAAATAAGGTCAAAATTATCGACTCCAGCAAAGCATGACCAATTTTGCAAATCGTGCCACATTAAGGGACTGTGGAGGTGACCTGCTTCTTTGTGGGACTAGTTTTGTAACTGTACCATTTTGTGGGACTAATTTTGCGAAATTGCCAAATTTATGAAACTCATATAGTATTTTTCTTCTCTTTATAGTTTCACAACAGTACATATATATATATATATATATATATATATATATATACATACATAAAAAAAGAACAAATAAAAAATGCAAAAGACTCAAGTTTTTTGTTATGACGAGTAGCTATCAATGCGGTTTGGATCATCTGTCCCATTTCTTGTCCCACTTTATGTTCTACTTTTTAATTATGCTTCTACTAACTAAACCAAACTAAACTCCAGTTAACTTTAATTTAACTAAATTAAATAAAAAAATAGGCACGAGAGAAATCCCAAAAGTCATTATTTTATTTTCCTCTCTCTTCCTAAACCTTCTCTCCCATCTCTCTCTCGCCTTACAGCTAAAAGGATAACATTCAATATTTTCAACTCCGTGTCCATCGGGTCTCTTTTTCTTTGCCACCGGCTCTTATGCTCTCAACAGTTTCATCACCAATTTCAGAATTCCCATTACCCCATTCTGCCATTTTGTGACGAGTCTAACCAATTTTCTCATCTGATGACTTTGTTTTGTATTCCTCATCTTGTTTTTGTGTGCTTTATTACTGTTTGTGGTGTCTTGCTCTCTTTGTTTGATTTTTGGAGTTCTTGTTTCTGAATAATATAAATGGATGTACACATTTCCTGTCTTTCTCACAACATCGTATGTTTTTTGGGTGTAATTATATCTCGAGGAATGTTATTGTATGCGGTAAGTCAATGTATGCGTACTGTTTGTTGAAATGTCGTAATAATATCAAATTTTGTTATACAAGAGGCTACTGAACACTTCAAAATACATACATAAAGGAGTTCTTCTAAAAGATATCTAATTAAATTAACCTCATTTCAGCCTTATAACATCCAATGGTCAAAGAAAATGACTTAAAATCTGTGCAGTTGAATTCATACGGTTATTTTCCTCCAAATCAAAATAGTCATTGAACCTGTCTTGTGTGAAAATGCTTCTATTCAGTGTTAACATTTAGTCTTTACAACTTTCATCTTTGTTATTTTAAGGTTTTCCAATATTAATATATGAAGATTTAAGGTAAATCTTTCTGGAGTTCAGTTTAGGACATTGTTTAAGATATTAAGCTCTCTCTATTTGTATTTCATGGAAGAAATACTGTTGTCTGTAGATGTTTGCTAATTGTCTCACTATTGGATTAGTCTTGGCTGTTTTATTTGTAGATTATCATTAGGTGTTAGTATGTATTTTCTAGTCCTTTGTACTAGAATCTTATATCCAAAAGTACTGCATTCTTAATGTTTTTCGATGAACATTTCCCTTTCTCTAAATTAACAGGAAAAAAAAGAGCATGCGCAAGAATTATTCAAATTAGAGGAGACGCAAGAAATTTCAAAGAAATAACCAGCCCAAGAATGCCCGTTAGATCCTAATAAACGGATCTAATAAACGTTGATGTCACATATAAAGGTGTTGGAAAAGATATGGAGGAACAAGTCAAAACTCAACACTCTACATACACACAAAGAGTGGAGGAGGAGATACTACACTCAACTCTATATGACTTGTTATAAAATGAACAAATTACATAAGTATTTATAGGATTTCCCTAACATGAACCTATACTAATACATATACCTCTAATTTATTTAGATCCATCCTAATCTACTAAGTTCATGAATACAATCAAAAGACACATACATGAATCTCCCAAATTCATGAATAGAATCTTATACACATTTCTAGATAATACTAATCTAGTTTATTATTAATATTATTAAACTAATATTTTAACAAAAGGATGAGATCAATACCCTTCCTTCCAAAGGACAGAAACTTATGCACGGCATGTTACTGTACCCATTTTTGTTAATTGGCAAATCCCAGGCGTTCATGAGCAGACTTGGAGTTCACAGATTTTGCTCGCACATTTGTAGTTTCATAAGATATCAATTTGATATTGTATACAAGTCTTCACTCATTTTATAAATATCTTAATTTTTCACTGTATTGGAAAGTTGGAATTTTCTTTTTGATTAGAGCTAATATAACATTCATGCAAGTTGTACCTTTACTTCAATGTTTAACACTTATGTATGCAATTATCTATTACGTCACTCTTATATGTCCCATATAAACTTAAAATTTTACTTCTCTTAATCGTTATTTCTTATAGTCTGGACCAAGAAGTTATTCCTAATGAGTATTCGGAAGGAGATCCATTTCAATTTAATGAGCTGTGCCATTTCCACAGAGGTAAAAGAAAATGCAATTCTTTTTTCAGATCTGTACCACCTTTGATGAAAATTGAAATATATGAAAGACAACTCAATACATCCTCTTTCCCATTCCTGTTTTCTCAGTTAGCTAAAGCACTCGTTCATCAGCTTATATATGTATACACACATACGTACCTGCACATATGTATAAAATTTATTCGACATTGTTTGTGAGATTATTATTGATTTCCCAAGATATATTAAGTTATGAAATGGGGAGTCAACCTAAAATCCCCTTGTGTTTTCGAAAACCTGCACGATGTTGGGTGTTTAGGGATTAAATTGAAAAGAGATAGAAATGTTTGGGGCTAAGAAAGAAAATTGCTATAATTGAAAATCTTTTTGCAATTATACTTGCAATATGTTTACAATAATTGCTCACAATAACTCTCGGCTACCTCACTTTATTTATGCTTTTGCTCTCACTTTTTTTCAAACACAAACTACATAGGATACAAGTATTTATAGTAGCATGGACCGACTTCAATTGTGGTGGGTAATTTTTGTCATTAAATTATTATAATATCTATTAATCATTCAACTCTATTAAATAATGTAGAATTATGTAGAAATTTCTTGCTCATTCATAGATCAGCCGAGAACCGCTAGAAACTTCATGAGTTTTCTTGAGAATCGCAAATTATCTTTCAACACCCCCTCTTAATTTGCAATGCGAACTTCATTCCATAATTGCTCGATCTTTTCGGCGGTGACTGATTTTGTGAAGCTATCTGCGAGTCGCTCGTTAGTGAACTCCAATTGAATTTGTTGTTCTTGAACAAGATTTCTGATAAAATGATGACGAAGTTCGATATGCTTCGATCTCGCATGAAAAACTGGATTTTTCGTCATTGCAATAGTTGACATGTTGTCGCAATAGATTGTCGTAGGGGATTTTTGCTTTTGCTGAAGATCCTCAAGAATTCTTCTTAGCCAAACTGCTTCACGTGCAACATCTGTTGCAGCAATATATTCGGCTTCTGATGATGAGAGTGATACGGTCTTCTGCTTCTTTGAAGTCCATGATATTATCTTTGATCCAAGATAAAATATATAACCTGATGTACTTTTGCGATCATCCACTGATCTAGCCCAGTCACTGTCAGTGTATCCAATTAAATTACTTTGCCTTCTTGAATTCTTCCATCATTGTTGGATCTGTGGTCGTATATATCAAGTCATCTACGTAAAGACAAACAATAAGAAAATCTTTAGTACCTTCTTTCTTCACGTAGAGTGATGGTTCGCTTTGGCTTATCGTGAATCCATTCTTTTGGAAATAGCTATCGATTTTGCTATTCCAGGCTCTTGGTGCTTGCTTGAGTCCATACAGTGCTTTTCTGAGTTGATAAACCTTATCATCTTTGCCTTTGACAATGTAACCTTGAGTTTGCTCGACATAGACTTCTTCTTCCAAATCTCCGTTTAAAAATGTTGACTTGACGTCCAACTGATAAATTGGTAACTCAAGTTGAGCAGCTAGAGCTAGCACGAGCCTTATTGTCTCCATCCGTGCAACTGGAGCAAATGTTTCATTGAAGTCAATGCCTGGCTGCTGAGAGTATCCTTTTGCGACTAGGCGAGCCTTATGTTTTGAAATAGAGCCATCTTCTTTGTACTTTGTCTTGTAGACCCATTTTAGTCCGATTACTCTCTTTCCTTCTGGAAGATCTACAAGCTCCCATGTTTTGTTCTTCTCGATGCTTGCCATTTCTTCATCCATTGCATTTAGCCATACTTCTTCTTTTGCAGTTTCTCCGAATGTCTGCGGCTCACAAGTGAAGAACGCAACATCACATGATTTATAAATTTCTCGTAAACTGCGTACCTTTCTTATTGGGCTTTCAAATTCTGGATAGAATTCTTCTGATGGTCCTAAAGAACTTGAACTAGCACTTGCGCTTGGCTCGTCTTGTTGAGTTGTCGATGGTGGAGGCAAATAACTGTTATTTGTTGTCATATTCTCTTCCCAATTCCATGACTATTTTTCATCAAAGATAACATCTCGAGAACTGATAAGTTTATTTGTCTTTGGGTTTAGTAAACGATATCCCTTGGATTCGTCACTATAACCAACAAATATTAATTTTTCTCCTTTTTCATCAAACTTTTCACGATGTTGGGAAGGAATATGAGAATAAGCAATGCATCCAAAAATTTTGAAATTATTTACCTGTGGCTTTCGTCGAAACCACGCTTCATATGGCGTCTTGTTTGGAACGGCCTTTGTCGGTGACCTGTTCAGAATGTAGACTGCTGTATTTACTGCTTCAGCCCAAAAACGTTTAGGAAGTCCTTTCCCTGCCATCATGCTTCGTGCCATTTCAGCGATCGTGCGATTTTTTCGCTCGGCAACTCCATTTTGTTGTGGGCTGTATCGAACTATTAGTTGTCTGTGGATGCCTTTCTCCTTGCAGTAGTTCATGAAAGCTTTGCCGATGAACTCTCCACCTCGATCTGTTCTGAGGGTCTTTATCTTTTTGCCACTTTGGTTTTCCACTTTTGCTTTGAACTCCAAGAACTTTGGAAATGCTTCTAATTTCTGCTTCAAAATATAAATCCACATCATTCTGGTATAATCATCAACGAACAAGAGAAAATACCTGTTGTCGTTAAGAGATGGCGTCTGAGTTGGTCCAAATATGTCTGCATGGACTAGCTCAAGTGGAGCTTTGGCTCTAAATGATATCTTCGGAAATGGTAGGCGATGCATTTTTCCAAATATACATCCTTCACATGTCTTGTCCCGATCTGGAATATCTGGGAGGCCAAGGACCATATTTTTTTTCTTTTTAACAAATTTAAGCCTTTATAACTTAGATGTCGTACCTCAAATGCCAAATGGTGTGATCATCGTTGGTGGTGCTTTGAAGTACCATCTTCTCAGTTAGTGGCAAAGTAAGAGGAAATACTTTATTTGTACTCATCTTTACTTTAGCCATAACTAGATTTTTCTTTTTGTCAATAATAACACATTGGTCATTATTGAACTCCACTTTGTAATTTTTCTACAGTAATTGTCCCACACTAAGTAAGTTTTGAGTCAGACCTGGAATGTAGAAGACGTCTTTGATGAAATTTGTTTCGCCTTTTCTTGTCTTCACCGCAACTGTGCCTTTTCCATTGATTTTGTACTCTTTGCCATCTCCGAGCCTCACTTCTGATGAGTATGAGTCATCGATCTCCACGAAAATATTTTTGTTTCCAGACATGTGGTTGCTGCAACCACTATCCACATACCATATATTCTCAATTTTATGCTGAGAATTTAGGCTTGAATAAAATACCTGATTTTCATCTGCTTCTTCACTGAAGTTTGCTTCTTTCGCCTTTTCATCGTCGTTGTACCAGCAATCCCTGTCTGAATGATTTGGATTTCTGCACCTCTTGCACTTGAATCGATAGTCTTTTGTGGCATGATTATT
Source organism: Misopates orontium (assembly GCA_946800315.1). Taxonomy (NCBI): domain Eukaryota; kingdom Viridiplantae; phylum Streptophyta; class Magnoliopsida; order Lamiales; family Plantaginaceae; genus Misopates; species Misopates orontium. Next base: position 26,452,200 of record OX326946.1, read on the forward strand.
TTTTCTGCATATTCTGCAACTTGAACCTGAATTTTGAGAGTCTTGAGAGTTACCTCCTTTTTGTGGATCACGACTGCGAAAATTTTGATTTCTGGCGCGACCTCTTCCTCTGCCCCCTCTTGATGTAGAGGCATTTCTTTTGTCCTGCTGGCTTTGATTGTTTTTATCACCTGCATTAACTTTAACTTGGAAAGCTTGTTCCAAGTTTTGGTTAGAAAATCGGCTCATTCTTTTTTCATGAGCTTCGAGTGATCCCATGAGTTCATCTAAAGATAATTTTGATAAATCTTTAGATTCCTCAATGGCGGCAACTATGTACTCAAATTTTACCGGCAGGCTCCTTAATACTTTTTCGACAATTTTCTTGTCTTCGACATTATCTCCATATGCGCGAATTTGATTAATAATAACAGTAACTCTTGAGAAAAATTCTTGCACATTTTCATTATCTTTCATAAACAAGTTATCAAAATCACGCCATAAATTTTGTAATTTTACGGAGATAACTTTTTCGTAGCCACCAAATTGTTTTCTTAACATATCCCATGCATCTTTAGAAGTTCTAACACCCATTATGCGCGGAAGAATGGAATGACTTACCCCTTGTTGTATAAAGGACAAGGCTCTTGCATCTCTGGTCTTGTTCTCTTTATACTCTTTCTTCTTTGGTGCCGTCAACGTAGCTTCTTCCTCCGGTGTATATTTTTGATAGCCTTCCTTGACGATGTCCCAGAGTAAGAAAGAAAATTGCTATAATTGAAAAGCTTTTTGCAATTATGCTTGCAATATGTTTACAATAATTGCTCACAATAACTCTCAGCTACCTCACTTTATTTATGCTTTTGCTCTCACTTTTTTTGCACACACAAACTACATAGGATACAAGTATTTATAGTAGCATGGATCGACTTCAATTGTGGCGGGTAATTTTTGTCATTAAATTATTATAATATCTATTAATCATTCAACTCTATTAAATAATGTAGAATTATGTAGAAGTTTCTTGCTCATTCATAGATCAGCCGAGAACCGCTAGAAACTTTATGAGTTTTCTTGAGAATTGCAAATTATCTTTCAACACACGAAACCCCCCTGTGGTTTGTTAATTGTCTAAAATCCCCTTGTGGTTTCATAAACTCTGCACAAAATTCCCTTTTCATGAAACCACAAGGGGGTTCTGTGCAAAACTTTTTGAAACCACTAGGGGGTTTGTGCAAGTTTAGGGATTTTGTGCAGAGTTTATGAAACCACAAGGGGGTTTTAGATAATTAACAAACCACAAGGGGATTTCATGCAGGTTTTCAAAACCACATGAGGTTTTTATGCATTTTCCACGTTATGAAATGATAAAAAATAGAAGTGTACAATGATCTTAATCTGGGTGTAAATTAATCAATTGAATTAAATGCTGACAAGGATAACAATACAAATACTCTTCAGAAAAAAGATCAAAATTAGTGATTGTTCTGAACAATGTGTATAATCTTAACAAGCAATCAATGACTTATTTTCTAGCACAATCATCTCGTTTTTTAGCACAGTCACCTCGTTCTTCTGCTTGAAGATTATTTGGTACAAAACGATGATTTGGACTCTACTCCATAAAAGCTTATCGTTCAGGTTTGAATCTATCATCTGCATTCAAAGCATATATACATAAATATGAATGTTTTGCACTTAAAAATTACAACAAACAGTAACATCGATCTTTAAAACAAAAATTAGATTAAGCATCAAGTCACAACATAGGGATACCGATAAATACAATTTTCAAGCCACAAAGGTAGAAAATATGCTATACAAGATCAACATAAAAGGCATAGGCAACACTATATTCTACCCACGAAATAGAGTCAGACAAGGCCACTGGTTTATCAATAAAACCTTGAGGAATTTACAATCAGCATTTATTCCACAAGGTATCAGACAGAGTTAGTAACTCTTACTGAAATGGTAATCCAAAGAAAAATCCCACCAACTCCATGTCAGCTGCATTAGGAAAACCGTATTATGTACTGAACAATTTTTTAGATTACCGCATACTTCTGAATGTGCTCAAGTTTTTTGATATATGGTAGAGATTAAATCTCTTTGTTGCATAAAATGGTACTCTTGTTGTAAAAAAATTATTAAAAATCGATCGTAATGCTTGAAGGTTTAGCATCCAAGTTGATGTTAGAATTTTCTCTAGTACTTCCCTCAAATTACTTTCCTTTAATTGGCTTGCAATGCGAAAGTTCAGTCACCACTAATCTATTAAAAACTGATTTTGAATTCAAAATACCATCCATTTGGTGTACTCCATTAAAAATCGATAAGATACTTTTTACTTTCAATTTAACCCAAAAATCGAAACTATACAAGCACGTATTCCAGTCAGCTTTAAGAAAGGGGGATAGCTGACCATAAAGCACTTTGTAAGAGGATACCAATCAACACGTACTGCCTTCGAATTGAGCCCACCAATCCATTGAATCTTAGGACATTGATAGATGCAATGTCATAAGAAAACCATAATTTAAACTCGCTACTAAAAGCATAAGAGTTGTATAGGAGAAAATAACTAAAACAAATGCTGAAAAATACTTAACAGGGCATAATGCATTACTTGTCATATATAAATTCCATATGCCTCCCTATTTTAAATGGGATAAAAGCGTCAAACCCCCTATACTATAGGGGGTGTAGCGATTTGCCCCCTGAACTATGTTTTTTGGCAACAAGCCCCTTGTACTATGGATAAATAAGCACTTTGCCCCCTGAGTCGCTTTTTCACCATTGGATTTGAATACGTGTCAACACTTTTTGCCGTTGGATTTGGACTCAGGGGGCAAAATGCTTATTTATCCATAGTACAGGGGGCTTGTTGCCAAAAAAAAAAGTTTAACGGGGCAAAGTGCAACAAGGGGTATAGTATAGGGGGTTTGACGCTTTTATCCCTTTTTAAATTGGTACATAGACTCTATGTTAATAGACTAACCGATTTAAGCCCTAAAAGCAAAGAGACCAAAATCTGGTAGATATATGGGGAGATGTGGTGTTGTAGCATTTTATCAAATATCTAATACAAAATATTTTAGAATATTAAATTAGCATTTTCTATTTTTAGTAATAATTTAAACTTATGTTTCTACTGTTGTAACCAACTTTCCTTATTTGGAAAGTTTTCTTTCTGCTATGTTGTATCCCGCTCCTCGCTCCCCTATTTAAGTTGATCACTTAGTGACTTTCTCATTCACTTACTTGTACTCATTCATGAGAAATTTCTCTCAAGATTTTTCTACAACAATCGTCAATACAAATTCTCAATTTCTTTAATTCGATTGTTCAGTATGGTATAATTCAATCAGACTCGATCCTAATTCCGTTGTAATCTTCATTTTTCTTCGGTTTATTTCTATTTGATCGGTTTTGAATTCCCTGAATTCAAAACCCTATTTTTTTTCTCAAATTGGTTGATTTTGTCTATAATCACCAATTATGTTCTGCAATCTTGTGATTGAGTGATTATGCTCTGTTTGTTACTCAAAACTATGGTGAATTTCCATTATCTTGTGTTGTTTCGATCAAAATTTCTCTAATAATATCGAATTCTTCTAATACTAATACTCCTGTTCCCCCTATTACAAATAGAAATCCTAGTGAAGATTCTTCTTCGATTTATTTTCTAGTAGGCCATGATTCTACTGGATCTCCAATAGTTGGAGATGTTTTTAATGGCAAGAATTATATTCATTGGTGTAATGGTGTTGAAATCGCACTGAATGTGAAGAATAAGATTAGGTTTATTGATGGTACTCTGCCTATTCCATCTAAGACTCTGAGACTGATATTTTTCTGAGAGTTTGTTGCATTAGAGCAAACAATTTGGTTTTGTCTTGGTTATTGAATTTTGTTTCAAAGGATTTGAGACAGACTTTGCTGTATTTTACCTGTGCATTTGAGTTGTGGGCTGAATTAAAGACTAGATACTCTCGCACTGATGGTTCTCGTGTTTATCAGTTGCAAAAATCATTGTCTACCATTTCTCTAGGCAATTTGTCTATTACTGAATGCTATAATAAGTTCAGGATCTTATGGGATGAGTTTCTTGCTCAAAGACCTGTTGTAGGATGCACCTGTGGCTTGTGTGTGTGCACTGCCAACAAGACTATGATAGATTTATAGCAATATGACTGTACATTAAAATTTCTTATAGGTCTAAATGAATCCTACATTGCTTTGCGCAGTCAGATTTTACCTCTTAGCCTTTTTCCTGGTTTGTCAAAAGTGCACGCAATGCTCTTCAGGAGGAAAACCAAAGAGATATTCTTACTACTACAGGTTCATTTGATATTATGTCCATGTTTACCAGAACGAATTTGTTCAGGACAATCAAAACAAGCAATACTATAATTCTCAAGGACATACTCAAGGAAATAGAATCTCTAAACCAAATGGTCACAAAGACAAGAAGAAATTGAAGTACACCCACTGTGCTTATGCTTGTCACACAGTAGACAAGTGCTATATATCAACTTAGAGGGTATCCCCTGGCTGGGATGGCCCCACTGGCAAGAGGCTAGCTCCTAATCATTCAGCTTATTCTGCAAAATGCCAATGATTCTAGTGATTTTAATGGTGACCTTGTTGTTCTAACTTGAGTGACTGATACTATGCCATCAAAGAAGGATCTTTTTGATCAGTTAATTGCTTACACAAAGTCTCAAGGAATGTTTCACTCTGCTCATCTTCAGTCTACTCAACAGAATCCTCCTACAGAAACTCAACACTTTGCATCTACTGTTGTCTCTGGTATTCCTAATTCTTATGTTTTTTTTCTCAAACTAAGAGTAATTTACATTTTGCATATTATTGGATACTGAACAGTGGTGCCACTGATCACGCCGTTTGCACTTTATATAAGTTTATTGAACCACCAAAGCCTATGAATCTTTTAATTCATTTACCCAATAATAGTCACCCTTTTGCTACTTGCATAGGGAAAGTTCAACTTTTTCCTAATGTTATCTTACATAATTTTCTGTATGTGCCTAGTTTCACTCATAATTTGTTGTCCATTTCTAAACTCACAGGGCATACATCTATAGCTTTCTTCTTTACATCTTCTTGGTGCATATTGCAGGACACAACTATGAAGAAGATGATTGATTTTGCTAATCTGCAAGAGAACCTCTACATCCTCAATACTTCTAATGATGTTTTAGAATAAAATCAAATGTAATTATGTTGCTTCTTCTACTCTTTTGTGGCATAATAGACTAGGTCATCCATCTGTAGAGAAGATTTCTGGAATTCCAGCCAATGATGTACCTAATACTCATTCTATCAGCAATTGTAATGTTTATTATCTCTCTAAACAGAAGAACTTATCTTTTCCATTGTGTAATTTTTTTTCTTCTGCTATATTTCAGCTCGTGCATTGTGATGTATGGGGCCCCTTTTCAATGGTCTCTCATGATGGTTAGATTCTTTTTGACTGTTGTTGATGATTATAGTATAACTACTTGGATTTTTCATCTTAAACATAAAAGTGAGGTCAAGCTCAAACTTACTCAATTCTATCAGATGGTTTTGACTCAATTCAATGTTAAACTTAAGGTCATAGAACATAGAATGGGACATAATTTATTTTGAAAGATTTATATGATTTCTATTTTTTTAACTTAATTAGATTATAGCTAACAAGAATTTGGTTTGTTTTAGTTAGTAGAAGCATAATTAGAAAGTGAGACAAGAAATGGGACAGAAGATTCAAACCCCAATCAATAGGTTATAGAAGGAAAAGTAAGAAGTATAAATACACAAGACATCATGAATGAGTGACTCATAACTGATATTCTATAATAATTTTGAATTTGTGGTTGTTTTTTGTTAACTGTTAGTTGATAGTCTACTATTTAATCCATCCAAATGTTGTTGGATGTTGGTCGTCGTTGATTGTAATCTCGTTATTTGTTATTTGGTAAATTCGGTTGTCGCTATTCTGTTTGTAGTTGTTAGATGTTTGCTACTTATAATGTCAAGATATGTTGTGGTTGTTGGTCAATATTTACGGTACGGTCCTTAATCATTATTGATGAGTATATTTGTTTGTCATTATTTTGTATAGAAAGATATGATTGTTGCTCGTTATTAATAGATAGAGTTGTTAGTTATTCTTGTACTCTTTTGTCATTATTCTTATAGTTACTTAGTCGTATGTTAGAATTTCATTTTAGCATGAACACAACAAAAAGTATATTTACACTAGAGCTTTTGGGGTTTTTTGTATTTTTGGAATATTAATTTTTCTTATGAATCTCCTTTTCATTTACTTCAATTGGAGTAAGGAATTTTTTAACAATGCAAGTTGAAAAATCATTTCAATGAGATCCTACAGAGCTTGTGATATTTGATATATTTGATTATTCATGAAAAAATTTTGAGGTTGCAACTTGCAACTTCCTAAATTCAAGTTCAACCTTAATTGAAATATTTTACTGTTGTAGTGGATTTTTGATAGTTTTAAAATATTTGCATAAGTTTTTCCTAAGCAATTCAAGATACTTGTTCCCAAACCATCTAACCAAGTAAAAATATCTTGCATGTTAATTAATTTTTGTTTTATTATTTTCAGGTCTTCAAGCTCATCCTCATACTCACTCTACAAAAAATGCAAGAACTAGTTGGTCTCCGCCTCATTTACCTATTAAGGTTTGAAACCAATAAGCCATTTTTCTGTACTCAAATTGTTTTCAAAACCAAAAGTCTTCCAAACCCTTCTCCAAAATCACCGTCACCTCACCATAAGAAAATCACAACACATTCGAGTTGGTGTAACAAACCACACTTGTTGGTATCACTGCCTATTTTCTCAAACACCTATAGTTTTAGAACATCATCATTACTTGTGGGCTTTATGTTAGAGCAAGCCAACTGTGCACGCATAGGAACAATGGGTCTCACCACAAGAGTATGGGAAATCTTTGCCGAATATACTTGTAGAATTCGTCAGTATCCAATCCCAAAGTGTTGACATGTTTGAGGATTGCACTTGGTTATTTTCTCATACTAAACATGCAAAATTTGAGTTTATTTATCAATTCAAATATGGCGGAGACAAAAAAATTGTTGCTCCAATAAGCTAGACATGACAAAAAATAAACTTATATATATCCAAGTAGTTTAATATGTGATATCTCTAGAATTTTTGAGTTTAACTGATGAGACAATAATTTTATATGGTATCATAGTACAAGAAGCATAAAGATCAAGAGTTACCGCCACCCAATAGTTCAAACATTATCACGTGTCATGTATGTCAGGCGTAAAACGTAAAAAATATGTACAGATTGCACATGAAGTGCGTTTTGGAAGAATATATGTAAGCTAATAAATATCTAATCTCTAACAAGTTTAAGATTTTAGATGATACGTTGATTCAATAATAAATACACATATAGCGATATATATATAGTATGTATATCCATCTTTCATGATCACACACAAAAACAAACATATCTTTGATTAGGAAAAGAACCAATCATACCTTATACTAAATTAAAGTTGTGGATAAGAAATTACTTGTTCAATGCAGTTGAAACTTCTAAGAAAAAGATCAGATACTAAAGCTAAGAGTTTAAGAAAATAAGATAAAAAGCTCACAAGTGATGAACTGAAGTAACTTATGATGTGTATGTTTACAAGAGAGAAGAGAAAGTGAACGCATCTTTGAGCCGATGATCGAGGAAAATCGTGACGCGGTGGTCAACAAGATGGCCCTATCTCACCCAAATTGGGTCCCACAACTAGAATTGGGGATTCTTGGAGCGATGTGGTCCAAATGAAATTTTGAAACCTCCCTAGTCTTTTATCTTTTTTATTTTTGCAATAAAAATAAATAAGTAAAATCTGAGATTAAAACAAGTAAAAAAATTCTAAACGACATGTGTTTTTTTTATGAAGATTGCTGTAGATACAATTTCATGTATTTACATATTAAAATTAGATATAATTGGGGTATAAAAGGAAAATTAATAAGTATAAATACACAATACATCATGGATATGACTCAAAATTAATATTATGTAACAATTTTATCTCTAAGGTTGTTTGTCGTGATCGGTCAACTGAGAATGCACTATTTACTACGTTGCAATGTTGTTGGATGTTGATCGTCAATGATTTTATGTCTTTATTTATTATTTTGTATGTTCGTTTGCCATTATTTTAATTGTATTTGTTAGTTGTTAATCGTGAATCGCTATTTACAACTTCAAAATATTGTGGTTGTTGACTCAACATCGATCCTACAATCCTTAATCGTCATTTACTGTATTATTTTACCATTATTCTGTATAGAATGTTATGGTTGTTGGTCGTTATTGATAGGTGGAGTCTCTAGTCATAGTATAATCTTTTTACGTTATTCTTATAGTTAATTAATGTTACGATCAAATCTTCAACTCTATATTAATGAAAAAATGGACAGAAATTAACATACTTCTTTTTAAACAAATGATGTTTGTTGCATGAGCAGTAATTTGAGTCATGCATGATAAACACAAAACTATAACACATTTTCATATAAATAAGTACATATTATGTAGTATTACTTCTAAAGAAATTGGCTAATGAGTGGTGATAGCCAATGGGAAAAAAATTCAAAGATGGCAACTTTCTTAGAAATTTTCAACATTCGTTAGTTTCAATAATCATGTCTCATTTTCTGTATTCATTAGTTTCAATGCACATAATACAGTAATAGTTTGAATTGAAGGATCCGCATCTATTACGGTAAGCTGTTGGGCATTTGATTCCCTTATACACATTATAAAATCTTTATTGACATATAAAATAGGAAATAGATATCAATCTTGAAATTTATTTTCTGTATGTAGCGATAAGCTCATGTGAATGTTCCTTTAATTTACACAGTTAATAGATTTTCACGTATTTGGTGCTCACGGTCATTTTGAGTGTTCTAAAAAACTTGACTCAGGGCTCCCCCAAAACCCCTCATGGTATGATCTCTAATCAAATATGTTTTATATTTGTCGTAGTTAGTAGTTAATTGTTAGTCATTACTTACGATGTCAAAGCACTGTGGTTGTTGGCTGGTATAGATCGTACGGTCCTTAAATCATTATTTAGTTTATTTATTTGTCCTTATTTTGTATAAAATGTCCTTTGGGGTTATTAATAGGTAGATCTAGTTGTTATTATTATTTTTAGTATATTCTCGATCATTTTTGTATGACTTTATATTAATAATAAATAATCAAAAATAACATACTTCTTTTTAAATAAGTGATATTTTTTCTATGCAGAAAATACTTTGAGGCTGTAGGACAAACACAAAAATTTTACTCATTTTGAAATTCATAAATACATTATTGTAAATAACAAAATATACAGTATATCTAGCAATATGTAATACGTCGTCTTAAAGAATTGACTAATCTGATGAGTTGTGATATATATATATATATATATATATATATATATATATATATATATATATATATATATATATATATATGCACAAGGTATAATAATACTTTGAATCGGAGGACCCACATTTATTATGGTAAGTTGTTAGGTATAGTATTTCCTTATACAAATAAGGACAATACTGAAATGATCTGGCTAGACCTTTATCACATTTTGAAATTTCAACAAACAAATAAACCAAGAAATCAAGAGTAGTCTTGAAAATCAGTTTGTTAAAATATTTGTAGTGAGCTGCTCACAACAACCATGTGAATGTTCTATTCGCTTACTAAGATACTAGGATTTCACGTTTTATTGTGCCCATCGTCCTTTTGGATCAAATCTTATAAAAGATTCTTCTGTTTTTATTTTGTCTTTTCTTAAACTTTGCTTTTACATTGATTTCGAAAGTATTTGAATTGCATTTTTACCCTATAGAAGGGGGACCATTCTACTAACTAGAGACATACAACACTACAAGAATACAAGGCAATGGTGTCAAATATATGGTGAGTGATTAAAATCTGTAGCCATGTAACAACTGAATTTAAATCAATGGAGTCCAAAAAATTTGTAGCCAGCAATGGTGAGAAAATAATCACTCACCAAGTATGAGGTGAAAATAATTAGTCACCATTGGACATAATGGTGACAAAATAATTTGTAGCCATACAAAATAAATGGGGTCAAAATAATTTGACCACATTGATTTAAATCGTGGTGTCAAAATAATTGGACACCACGATTTAACGGTCCGAATCATGCTAAAATGCATGATCTGGACCCTTAATTTTAATAAAACAAAGAAATAAAAAAAATATTAAAAAAGGGGGGTGGCATCCGATTTTTCGGATGCCACAACAAATAATAAAAAAAAAAAATTAAAAAGGGGGGGGTGGCATCCTAATTTCGGATGCCATGACGCTGTGTCGGAAACTCGGATGCCATGTGGTCCACAAAACCGTGGCATCCAAAAAATCGGATGCCACGGTTTTGTTTTATTTTTTTATTTTTTTTATTTTTTTCTTCTTTTCCTCCTTTTCTTTCTTTCTCCCCCGTATTCTTCTTCCCCACCTTCTCCGAGCTCAGCCCTACACAAAACCCTAATATTTTTTTTAAAATCCACTCAAATCCTCTCCAAATTCAACGATTAATTAAGGTATGTTCTTGTATAATGTTTGGAGAACACTATTGTGCAAAAAAAATCGATTTTCTATGGTTGAATTGTATGTTTTGGATTTCTTAATTTTTTCTATTTATTCTTATAATTAGTTTGTATGCATTTTATATGTTGATATTGTTGTGTTTATGAGTATTGTTGGCAAAATATAGGATTTATTGGATATTAGCTTGTTTTTTAATTTTTCTTAATTATTTTGCATTTTATATTTGTTTATGCAATTATTAGTGTTAATTTGAATGTTAAGCGTGCAAGCATGTCTTAATTATTTTTTATTAGATAATTAAAGTGTAATTAGGGCCACATTATGCGTACTCATTTCATAATTAGTAGTAATTAGGAGAATTTCACTTTAATTAGGATAGTTTTAGTAAAAGTGATGGAATTTTGTTATAAAAATTAGGAAAAGTAAAGAAATATTATGGAATTTAGGAAAAAATATTAATATATCATAAAATAGCAAAATTTAATTTGTAGTTAAATTAAATGACATGCTTACATTAGTAATTAACACTTTCATGACTATTGTTGTATAATTAGTAATTAAACTACATATTTCATAGTAATTTGAGTAAAATTAATTAGTAATTAAGTTTAGGTAGGTAAATCATGATTCTATATGTGTAGTAATTCTATAATTAGTAATAATTAGGAGAATTTCATTTCAATTAGGATAGTTTTAGTAAAAGTGCTGGAATTTTGTTTTAAAAAATAGGAAAAGTTAAGCAATATTATGGAATTTAGGATAAAACTCAAATTCAGGATAACATAGGAAAATTAGATTTGTAGTTTAAAAAAATGCCTCATTATTATATTAGTAATTAACACTTTTATGATAATTATTGGATAATTAGTAATAAAATTATCAAATTCATAGTAATTTGATTAAAATTAATTATTAATTAAGTTTAGCTAGCTAGGGTGTTATATTAGTTATGTATTGTTTGGGTGTTTATATAATATGTATATATTGATTTGTGTGTTTATATGTATATAAAGATATATTTTACACACTACATAACATATATATATATATATATATATATATATATATATATATATGTGTGTGTGTGTGTGTGTGTGTGTGTGTTGGTATATTATTAATTATATGTGTATATATAATAAAATGGAGGGAAAGCCCACCAAATTGAAAAAACTGAAATTTTAACAAAACAAATGGCGGTAAATCCGCCACCAATTTTTTTAAAAAATTTTAAAAAATGTGGTGAGTGAATAATCACTCACCCCAGTTTTAAAAAAAAAAAGAATTAAAAAACCATGGTGAGTGATTTTTCACTCACCATAGTTTTTTTTAAAAATAAAACTAAAAACCGTGGTGAGTGATTATTCATTCACCGCGGTACAAATGTGGTGTCAGATTATTCTGACACCAAGATTTAAAAAAAAAACAAAAAAGCGTGGCATCCGATTTTTTGGACGCCTCGCTTTAAAAAAAAAAAAGAAAAAAGGCGTGGCGTCCAAAAAATCGGATGCCACGCCTTTCAAAAAAAAGAAGAAAAAGGGTGGCGTCAAAATAATCGGACGCTACCCTTTTTTTTAATTTTTGATTTTTTTTTATTCTAATTGTATGGCTACAAATGCATTTGACCCCACGTCATGGCTACATATTATTTTGACACTACATGTTGAGTGATTTTCTTGACACCATTGTTGGTGACTAATTAATTTGTAGCCATTGCTGACATAACTTTATGCCTATAATTGCAAGGCCAATAGTTACAAAAGCTGGTTACAAAATTTTCTGTAGCCATTGATCAATGCTCACTGAAAATATAGCAATGGTGAGGAACTTTTTTGACACCATTGCTACATTTTCTTGTAGTACAAAAAAGAAGTAGATAAAAATATAAGTCTTTTTCATGAAATCCCCACAGTCACTTTACAGGTTAGTCTTAAATATTACCAAACTACTAGATTTTCTCAATCAATGGTTGAACTTTTGTGCACTGCATTTGTTGAAATCTTTTCTTGTACATTTTTTGTTTGTTGTTATTTGGTAAGTTGTAAACCAAGTTGAGTCCACGATAACAAGAGTTTTTCCATTGTTTCTTTCTAAATTAGTCATATTGCAATGTTATTTTAAACATATACACGACAAAAGTATATTACATGAGAATTCTTTTGAGTTAATCTGTATTTTTGCAAAATATTAATTTTCTTGTGGATCTTCTTTCATTACTTTAATTGGATTAAGTAATTTCTCAAATATGCAGGTTGAAAAATCATTTCTATGAGATCCTATAAACCTTGTGGGTTAATATATATTTGATAGTGCATGAGAAAATTGTTAGGTTGCAACTTGCTTTCCAGTTCAATTGATTTTAACAATAAAATTATTTTACTATTGCACTGGATTTGCGATTGTTTTGAAAGGTTTAAGATGTTTTTCCAAGTGAACCAGAATTCATGTTCCCAAAATAACTCACCAAATAAAAATATTCCAAAACACATTATATTAGTGTTTATATTCCTTCAAGTTGATTAATTATTATCTCATTGTTATCAGGTCCTCAAGCTCATCCTCATACTCTCTCAACAAAGATTTGCAAGAACTAGTTGGTCTCCACCTCATAAACCTATTAATGTTTCAAACCAATAAGCCTTTTCACCATACACACATTGTGTTCAAAACAGAAAATCTAACCAAGAGCTTCTACGAAAACACCACAACCTCATCACCAGCTATACCACCACAAATTCCACTTGGTGTACCCATCTTTAACAAACCATGCTTGTTTCTGTCATTATTTGTTTTCTCGAACCCTTATAGCTTTAGAGAATCATCAATACTCGAGAATTTTATATTACAGCAAACATACTTTGTCAAGCAAAGGAACAACGGGTTCTTACCACAAGAGTACGTGAAGTCTTTGCCAAAATATACACTTACAATTCGTCGATACCCAGTCCCCGAACTGGTTGACATGTTTGAGGACTGCGTTCTGGTATTTCCTCATACTAAACCTTCAAAAGTTGAGGCTATTTATCAATTCAAAGATGTAGAAGACAAAAATTGCTACTGTTGCCGCAAGAAGCTAGAAATGACAAAAATACTCTTATATACTTCCAGGTACTTAAATGCTACAAAATATATATAGTTTAAAAATTATCTAATCTCGCTACAAGTTTAAGTTTTTTCTTGAGATAAAAATTTGATATGGTATCAGTGTGTAAGGCAAGAAAAGATCATGAGTTGCCGCAACCCAAATATTAAAATATTATCACATGTCAAGCGTAATATAAGCTAATAAATATCTAGCCTCTCTACAAGTTTGAGCTTTAGATGATACGACAATCCAATCTTAAATACACACATATGGGCTAAGTATAGTACGTATGAATATATGTGTATTCATGCATATTATGTATGTTTATCCATCTTCCATCACCACACAGAAACACAAACATACAAGTTATTAGGAAAAGTTCCAATCATGTCCTCTGTAATAAATTAAAATGGCAAATAATAACCAATGTGTTTTATTATTTAATCTGATGGTAATGATTTTGGTACGGAGAAGAAATTTTGCAGCAGCTTCTGCCTAAATGTAGTTCATGGGGCTTATTTCTTGGAATAAATTAAAGTTGATGAAGGATGTGGAGAAGATAATATCTGCAAGCTTCTTTCAAGCGTGTGGATTGAAAATTCATGTTGGGGGATTTTATTCAATCCAGTTATTTATTATTCATGAGGAATATCTTAAAATTTTGGTTTTGTGGAGCATAATTAAGGTTCTTAGTATAGGTTATGGACCTAGTCATTTATATTTTTTTTCTTAGTTAAGTACTTTCTCCTTTACTTTTTTTGTGTTATTGAGTTTTCGTATTTAAGATCTTACTGAAAGTTCAACCTCTTGCCCTAATGTAAAAATTTTTTCTGCTTTATTCATCATACAAGCATGAACAAGAATTAATAAGTAATTTGAAAACCTTTTGGAGTAAAACTTGAATCTAATGTTTAGAATTTACTAGATAACCAAAATCTAAATAGACAAGCAAAAACTAAAAGCACACAATGGAAATTAGTTTTGAAGATATTGTTGCATAAGTTAGACATATTATAATATTCAACTAAATTTACAAAAAAACAATATTTTTTGAATGATATAAACTTTATGTTTTTCATGCTAGGTAAAAAGTTGAATACATCATCAAAAATATAAAAACACAAGCTTCTTAACTAATTTAAAGTGCAAAACTTACTATTAATGCAGATAGTAGATAAAGAACTTGCATCTCGAACTTCTAATATACCATCTAACAAATAACACTTTAAAGATCACAACTAATTATATTTCATAATCCATATCATGACTTTGGGGAACTATCATCCAGCATACTTTCTGTATAATAACATGAAGATGTATTATCAAATCGAATTTAAAATTAAGACATAAGCGCTAAACACGTGCACGGGGGCTATGGAGAAGCCTTTGGACTATTTTTGCTATACATATACATAGAGAAGTGCCAATCCAACAGTAAAACATATTGTACTTATCCTTTTTTTATAATTATCTTTGGTAATGTTGAATTAATGACATAACTGTGTTCAAGGATTAACAATGCATGGGTTAAATAACTGAGGCGTCATTTAACTTCCTCAAACTAGGCCTTCTTAATTAATGATATAAGTCATTATTTGCGTCTTTAACTACTTCCCCTCAACTAATTATTCAAACACCCGTAAAGTTTGAGCTATAATGAAATAGCTAGATATTTCTGCAACTATATTTACATATTATGATGCAGTTTCAAAAAGCTAGGAGTTTCTTGCAAGTTGAAAACATCAATGGCTTTGTTGCAACTCTTATTAATTTAATTTTTGATCCAGTAGTTCGTATTTTGTGAGCAATCAAAGAGAAAAACGTTTGGAGTAACAATTTCTAGAAGTCATGACTTTGTGTTTTGGCTTTATGCAATCATTATCCTTCTAAAACTCACCTTCTCATGTGAATCCTTATCTTACATACGTTACATTTAAAATCTACGTGCCTTAACTTATGATGTAATTATACAACTTGGGTCCCACTTACTTGGGAGATTCTTGGAGCCAAGCCGATGTCAAACCTCCATTCTTTTTTCCTTGTCTTGCGGTTAAAAGTAAAACTAAAGGGTAAACACAAGAAAAAAAGACCCACTAAATGCACATTTCTTATATTAACTAGCTAAGCTATTATTTTGTTAACATATACAAACCAGTCCTTTTTTCGAGGTCGAATAATGCATCAATAGTTACTTTATAAACTTGTTTAGCAGTGGATAGAGAATTAATTATCAAGTTAAATTTAAAATTAGTGGAAATCATATATAAATATACATGTATATAGTGCCTCTATGATACAAAATAGAATGAATCAGATACATGCTCAAGTAAGATATATGAAACATTAGGCTTGTAGGCGTTAGTCGTTAACCTTAGTCGTTGTTGACTATATTAAGATGTATTACACCATTTTTAGTTAATGTCGTTGTTAGTCATCAATTGGTAGATCTTTTTTCGGTCGGGGACTACATTAAGATGTAGTCAATCATTTCTCATCAACATGTATGGTCGTTAATAATCATGCATTAAGTAAGATCTTTATCATAAGCCGTTAACTTTAGTCGCTATTAACTACTAGCATGAGGTTAGTACGACAACTTGTCGTTATTTACTATATTCATTTATCATTATTTTGTATAGAGTGTTATGGTTTTTGCTCGTTATTGATCGGTGGAGTCGCTAGTCATTTCTTAGTATACTCTTTTTACGTTACTCTTATATTTAATCAATGGTACGATCACTTGTTGAACTCTATATTAATGAATAAATGGACAAAAATTAACATACTTCTTTTTAAACAAGTGATGTTTGTTGCATGCACAGTAATTTGAGTCCCTGCATGATAAACACAAAATTATAACACATTTTCATATAAATATGTACATTATTATGTATAAAAAAATATAATATATATATATATATATATATATATATATATATATAATATTATGTAATATTACTTCTAAGAAATCGGCTAATATTATGATTGGTGATAACCAATGGGACAAAAATTCAAAGATAGCAACTTTCGTTAGAAATCTGCTGAATTTGTTAGTTACGACAATTATGTCTTATTTCCTGCATTCATTAGTTTCAATGAACATAATACAGTAATAGTTTGAATTAGAGGACCGATTTGAAATTCATTTTCTAAGAGTGTATGTAGCGAATTGCTCATGTGAATGTTCCTTTCACTTACTAAGTTAATAGAATTTCAAGTATTTGGTGCTCACGGTCATTTTGAGTGTTTTAAAAAACTTGCCTCAGGGCTCGCCCAAAATGCCTCATGGCATGATCTGTGACCAAATATGTTTAGATTTGTCGTATTTAGTAGTTAATTGTTAGTCATTTCTTACGATGTCAAAGCATTGTGGTTGTTGGCTGGTATAGATCGTACAATCTTTTAATCATTATTTAGTATATTTATTTGTACTTATTTTGTATAAAAAATGTCTTTTGATAGTTATTAATAGGTAGATCAAGGTGTTATTCATTTTTGGTATATTCTTTTGTCGTTTATCTATAATTAGTCAGTGCTAATATCATTTTTCAATGATTCTATATTAATTAATGAATAATAAAAATTACATACTTCTTTTTAAATAAGTGATATTTTTTCCATACACATAATACTTGAGGTTGTAAGACAAACACACAAATTTTACACATTTTGAAATGCATAAATACATTATTGTACATAACAAAATATGCAGTATATATAGCAATATGTAATACGCCATCTTAGAAAATTGACTAATCTGATGAGTGATGATACATACATATACATATATATAATTTGCGCATGGTATAGTATTACTTTGAATTGGAAGACCCACATTTAGTATGGTAAGTTGTTAGGTATAGTATACCCTAACCAAGAAATTGATGTCAGTCTTAAAATTCAGTTTGTTAACGTGTCTGTAGTGAGTTGCTCACAACAATCATGTGAATGTTCTATTTGCTAAGCAAATTACTAGGATTTCACATTCATGGTGCCCATCATCCTTTTGGGTCAAACCTTATAAAAGATTATTCTGTTTTTCATATTGTCTTTTCTTAAACTTTTGTTTTTGTATTGATTTTGAAAGTATTTGAATTGCATTGTTACCCTATAAAAGGGGACCATTCTACTAATTAGAGATATACAAAAAATAAGTAGATAAACAAATAAATCCTTTTTATGAAATCCTCACAGTCACTTTACAACTTAGTTCTAAATATTACCAAAATACTAGATTTTCTCAAGGGTTCAATTTCGCGCACCGCATTTGTTGAAATATTTTCTTGTACTTTTTTCGCTTGTAGTTATTTGGTAAGTTGTAAACCAAGTTGAATCAACTAAAACAAGAGTTTTTCCATTGTTCTTCTCTAAATTAGTCAGGTTAGAAAGTTCTTTTAAACATGAAAGAAACAAAAGTATATTGCATAACAATTCTTTTGAGTTATCTATATTTTTGCAAAATATTAATTTTCTTGTGAATGTTCTTTTCATCTACTTTGATTGGATTAAGTTATTCTCAACAATGCAAGTTGAAAAATCATTTCCATGAAATTCTATAAACCATGAGGTTTTGATATATGTGATAGTGCATGAAAAAATTGTTAGGTAGCAACTTGCTTAGTTCAAGTTCAATTGATTTTAACAATTGAATTGTTTTCCTGCTGCACTGGATTTGCGATAGTTTTGAAAAGTTTCAAATGTTTTTCCAAGTGAATTAGGATTCATGTTTCCATAGAAACTCATCACATAAAAAATATTCCAAAACACATTACATTGGTGCTTATATTCCTTCAAGTTAATTAATTTTTATCTAATTGTTTTCAGGTCCTCAAGCTCACCCTCGTACTCCCTCAACAAAGAAATGCAAGAACTAGTTGGTCTCCGCCTCATGATCCTGTTAATGTTTGAAACCAATAAGCCATTTCACCATACACAAATTGTTTCAAAAACAGAAAATCTAACCAAGAGCTTCTACGAAAACACCACCACTTTATCACCATCTATACCACCACAAATTCCACATGGTGTACCCATCTTCAACAAATCACGCTTGTTTGTGTCACTATTTGGTTTCTCAAACCCCTATAGTTTTAGAAAATCGTCACTACTCGAGAGTTTTATGTTAGAGCAATCATATTGTGTCAACCATAGGAATAGTGAGTTCTTACCACAAGACTACGTGAAGTCTTTGCCAGAATATACACGTACAATTCGTCGATACCCAGTCCTCAAAGTGGTTGACATGTTTAAGGACTGCATTTTGGTATTTCACATACTCAACATTCAGAACTTGAGGCTATTTATCAATTCAAAGATGGTGAAGACAAAAATTGCTACCGTCGATGCAAGAAGCATCCAAGTACTTAAATGTCGGAGAATATATACAATTTAATAAATGTTTAATCTCTCTACAAGTTGAAGTTTTTATTTTTGTTCGATAACAATTCTATATGGTATTAGAGTCCGAGAAGGAAAAAGCTCATGAGTTACCGCTACACACTAATTAAAATACTTTCACGCGTCAGGCGTAATAGAAAAATTTACAACATGCACATGAGCTGCGTGTTGGAGATTTATAAGCTAATAATTGTCTAACCTCTACACAAGCTTGATCTTTAGATAATACGTCAATTCAATATTAGATACACACATATACAATATGTATAGTATATATATATATATATATATATATATATATATATATATGTATATATGTGTGTATGTATTATGTATGTGTATCTATCTTCCATGACCACACACGAATATAGACAATAAGTAATTAGAAAAAGTACCAACCATACGCTATACTAAATTAGTAACAAAAATTGTGTCCTATGACTTAACTTATTGGTAATAATATTGGTAGGGAGAAGAAATTTTGCAGCGCTTCTGCCTAAATGCAGCTCATGGGGTTCATCTCTTGCAACAAATATTAAACGTAATGAAGGATGCGGAGAAGACTAATAACAAGCTCCTTTCAAGAGTGGATGGAAAACTCGTGTTGGAGGTTTTTTCTTCAATCTAGTTATTTGTTATTCATGAGAAATATTTTAAGCTTTCAATTTTGTGGGGGCATAATTGAGGCTTCGCTATAGGTTATGAACCTAGTCACGATTGAAATTGTTGTCTTAATTAAGTACCCTGATGTGGGGTATTTTCGTCTGGATACGTGTCCGCTCTCCAACACTCCACGTCAGACTGCTTTAGTTCCTGCTGGATGCTTAAGCAGCTTTTGAGTTCAGAACTTGCACTCAACACCACACGTAAACTAAGCCGGTGCCTCCTCCGGCGAAGGCACTCCGACGTTCAAGTCAGATAGGTCGGAATTTGAGGTATTGTCGTCAGAGACAATAGCTCAAAATTATAGGTCGAATTATGCCCAAATAGGTCGAAATTTGAGCTCTATAGGTCGAATTAGCACACCTCGAAATGGTATTGAGAACCGTGATGAGGAAACCCGAATAGATCGAATTACCCTCAAATAGCTCGAAATACACTCTATATAGATCGAACAAGAGCTATTGCAATATAGCTCGAAATATTGCTCTATAGCTCGAATTCGATGTATATAGCTCGAAATTAGATGCTAGAAAATAAAAACGTACCTTAGAATGAGGCATGGGACCCCCTTATATAGTAATAAGAGTCCTTATTCGTCTAAAAGTGCAATCCAAGTAGAACTATGACTCAAAATAGGTCGAATTAGAGCTATTTTGAAATAGCTCGAATTGGTCCTTCAAATAGGTCGAATTGGGCCTCAAATAGGTCGAATTTGGGCCCATATAGCTCGAACTGGACTCCTGGGCCTCAAATAGATAGGACTTTAGCCCATATAGCTCGAATTGGGCTTTTGGGCCTTCAAATAGATCTTATTTGAGCCCATATAGCTCGGATTGGGTTTGTATAGCTCGAATCGGGCCTTTTCGGGCCCAAATTGATCTCGCTTGGGCTCAATTTGGGCCTACTAGGGCCGATTTCCGAGTTTTGCCTTGAATTGTAATTTTGCATTAAAAATAATGGTGCTGACGTGGCATAATATGTCCTGAAATACGTTCGTGTATTGTATCGGATATTATGACGTGGCGGTACCGAAATATGGTAAATCATGGAGTCCCCTAGTTCGTAAGAGTAATGTGTACAAACATTGGTCATACGAACTAAAAAGAAGTCCCATAACCGAGAATCGTGCAACGAGATCGGCGTCGGCGTAAAAAACCAAGAATTAGACCAAAAATATCGAAATTCAAAAATAGGTCGAATTTACTATTTTTGGTAACTCGAATTGGTATAGGTTGAATTTATCTTTGAAAAAGACAACTCGAATGCTAGAAAAAATTTTCCGTAAAATAGCTCGAATTTTACTTAAGATAGGTCGAATTTCATTTTGGTCGAAATTGCCCTCCAAAAAGATACCTCGAATTTGCCGGAAAAATTTCCTGAAAATAGGTCGAATTTACATATAGGTCGAATTTAGGGGCATTTTGGTAATTCCCGCATCATTTCGCCTATAAATACCCCACTCCCAGCTTCATTTCCTCATTTTGCGCCTAAGCATTCCTCCAGAGCTCCCAAAAAATAGCTCGAATTTATAGCTCGAAATTACTATTTTTAGTAATTTCACTGAAATAGCTCGAAAATCCTCCAAATTTAGTAAGTTTAGCAGAATAGCTCGAAAATACTCCTTATAGCTCGAAAATAACCCCAAATAGATCAAAATTTACCGGAATAGCTCGAAAAACTCCCCTGCTAAATATATCCTTTGGTGAGTGATTTATAACTCGAAATTATAGCTCGAATTTCCTAAGGAAATTCGAGCTATAACACTTAGAAAAATTTTTCAAATTTTGAAAATGCTAAAATTTAAATTTTTTGCGCAGATTTGTTCACGACGGCGCGACTTCGACGTAATCGGTCTCCACGTCGTCCATCACCACCACGATCTCACCAACGGGCTTACTATAACACACGTAATCCATCACGAGACTCTTCATACCGGAATCCTCGTGAATCAAACACAAGGCGTCCATCATCCCCAAATCGTCCTCGGCAACCAGAACCTGCTCGAATCCGATTACCTGGCGCTCCAAAGCTTTTTGCACCTGCGCAGAGGTCCTACGAGCAAATTCACCCGAACGAAGAAGTTTCTGTAGATCTAGAGCCTCGTGCCGGTAATCTTTCAACCTAAACTTCTTTATGACGCGAGTTATTGATCTTGAGTCTTCCGGTAGTAGTAGGGAAAGTAGTTATGAGTCGTCTAAGTCGTCTAGGGCTAAGGATAATGTGTTGACTAGCGGCAGTAGTGACGACTCCAGTGATGAGACCTCATCTAGCAATGAGAGAAATAGCAATGATAGGGCATCCGATATGGAGGTAGACGTAGACATCCTAGGAGATGACGAGGATGAACCGAACCCTCTTCCCATTGTGCCTTATTTACCTCTTGCTGATAATGTGCCTATACCTGCCGCAAACTCTGCTGAACAACTTGCTCCGCCCAACTTGATTAACTTTGATCAATTTATGTCTTCTCTTCCTTACGATATAGCTTACTATCGTGATACTTACGAAATCCCTGATACCTATGAAATTATCATTCCTAGACCAGATGATAGGATAAACAACCCGCCCGAAGGATGTCTCACTATATTTAGTAGCTATCTTCATTGGGGGTTACGTTTTCCCATTTTCCCTATTGTCTCTGAAATCATGTCCTCGCTCAATTCCTCTCCTTCGCATTTTGCCCCCAACGCATACACACAGATGTATGCTTATGTGATGCTGACCCGCGTGTTTGACCTCCCGTGCTCTGTAGCCGGCTTTTGGCAATTATTTATAGTGAAATTCCGTAACAGAGGTGTAGACGCCGGGTTTTACTATCTGAGCTCGCGAAAGAAGTAATGCTTCCTATCTGATCTACAGACGAGCTTCGGGGCTCACTGGAAGAAACAGTGGTTTTACATCAAGGAATCCAAGCCTCAGGAATTCCGATTCAAGCGGCTTTGGACGGACGCCCGTCCATCGCCGAGACGCCCCGATCCTCCTGTCTATACCCTGACGGTGATTAAAAACTTGAAAGAACATCAATTTGATGCTTTTGAGTTGACCACCACCCCAGTGTTGCGGGCCGGTGGGTATACTTATCGTGCGGGCGTTGAGCCTTCTGTCTTTGGTATAACATTATGCATGTTTTTGTATTACTTATTTGTTGATTGTACGTCTTCCTTTGTTGTCTTCTAACCTGTGCATTTTGCGATTTTCAGAGCGCATCGTTATGGACAAGACGAAGAAGAGGCTGGCCGCTATGAAGCGTGGTGCAACTGCTCCTCAATCCTCAGTGCCCATTCCTGAGAAGACCAGTCGTCGTGGTGCGAAGACGGCTGGCACCAGTTCGAGGGGCGGCAGTGCTCCTACTCTTTCCACCGTTGTTGTCTCGACTCGAGGGTCGGGACGTGGTAGGGGTTCTGCTCCAGCCCCTGTTCCTGCTCCAGCTCCAGTGCCTGAGACTGTTCCTTCTCAGTCGACTGCTGAGGCTGCTCCTGGTTCACCACCTGGCGGTTCTGAGCTGATCCTTCCGGATCTTTCTCCTTCATCAGCACCTTCGACTGGAAGAGTGCATCTTCCCTCCGTTGCTGAAGCGGCTCGTCGCTTCAATGAGGCCAACCCTGAGGCTGCAACCAGGAAGAGGTCTGCTACTGCTGAGGAGATCCGACGGGGTAAGCGCGTTGCGCAGGACAGGGCTTATGAGGGTGACGATCTCGACATCGACGTTGAGGAGATCGGGCGAGCTTCGGTCGAATCAGGGCAGTTCACACTGAAGGACACTACTACCCTTCGACTAATCAAAGGATTCATGCCTGACTTCGACCGTCAGCTCTATTACCAGGCGATGGGCCATGAGGAGCTGGTCAGCCGCACTGCCTTGTCTATGTGTGAGGTATGTGTATTTATAAGCTTTCCTTGATCTCTGTTTTATACCTGTATTAGAATATTACTGACTTTTTCCCTTTTTTGTAGTTCTTTGTCAACTTTCAGACATGGCGGAGAATTTCAACATGGTGATGACGACTCAAGATCAGCAGAGGGCTCTGATGGATAGGCACCTCTCTTCAGCCTTGCAAACTCAACGACTGGAGAAACAAGCCAAGGAGGCGAAGGCTGAAGTTGAGAAGCATCTTGTCGCCGCCGTTGACGAGCTGAAGGCAGTGCAGGTTGAGCTGGAAGCCCTGAAAACTGCTAAAGCTGCCGTTGACAAGGAGCTCGTCGAGGAGAAGCAACTGTCTAGCCAGCTCACCACCGACTGCCAGCATGCCACGGCCCTTGTTGACGATCACGTTGACACTATCTGGACGATGAAGGATGCCGCTGCTGCTGCTGAGGCAGAACGTTTGACGCTCGAGGCTGAGCTAGCTGATGCACAAGCTCGCCTCGCGACTGCTGAAGAGGATGGCTACAACAGGGCCATGACTGAGGTAGTCCTATTGTACTTGACTTGATTTCTTTTTCCTTGAGGTTTTGTGTTACATACTTACTTTTCCTCTACTTGGTTCGTAGGAGCTTCCCGATGAAGACAAGGTGATGGTGGCCATCGAGTTCTTCCGCTCAGCCACATGGGAGAAGATTGCTATGGAGAGGGGCGGTTTTGATACGACCAAGGGCTACAACATGGCCCTTGATGACATCGTCGCCCGAGGTGCCCTTGCTCCTGGGTTCAAGAGAGAGGATTTCAATGTCCTCAACTGCCTGAATGAGGATGACACGGAGGTCGGTGAATCCTCTAGTGCTGCTGCTGCCGATCCTACTCTTGCCGATCCGCCTCCTGTTGAACCTACTGCGACTGTGGACGGTGACGAGCCGAAACATGATCCCTTCACCTCCTTCTATCCTCTCCGGCAGGTATGGCTCTCTGATTTTGCCGACGAGCAGCCATCCACGTCCACTGCCGCTGCTGCTGCCGGTGCTGTTCCAGATGAGCCCCTGGAGGAGGGTGAGATGGGTTTCGACCCTCAGGTCTTGGATCAGCCTGCTGATGGCGATCAGCCTATGCCTGATGCTACTTTTGCCGCTCCTGCTCCTCGTCAGATTTCCCCTGTTGATGACACTGGGCCCCTGAACGAGTCTTTTGCTGATATCCAAGAGCAGAGCGAGGGTGCCGTGAAGTCTCTTGGGCTGAATCTGCTGCCTTGATCTCTCAGAGTGGCCTGCGTGCCCTTATTTTTGGCGTCTGTGCCTTGTCTTTAGTATTTTTGAACATCTTTTCTTTCCGTACAGAACATTAGCATTAGTACATTCTTTCCGTACAGTATATCTTGTTAACATTTGCGCGATTTTAGCGCTTATCCCTTGCTAGTACAGTTTTGACTTGAAAAGTCTTTTGAATGTCTTTACTTTGTCTCGTTACATCTTCTCTCATATGTGTCTACTTTTTAAGTCTAAATTTGTTACATGCTAAAACACTTAAGTTTTATGAACAAGTTTGTGTGAGAGTGCGAGAACTTGTGCTCGACTCTACGAGGCTTGTGCTCGTTGTGTGCAGCTAATGTTCGTGCTTGCGAAGCTAAGTTCACGGGAATACGAGAACTTGTGCTCGATTCCACGAGGCTTGTGCTCGTTGTGCAAAGCTGTGTTTGCGCTTGCGAAGCTATGTTCGCGGGAGTACGAGGACTTGTGCTCGACTCCACGAGGCTTGTGCTCATTGTGCAAAGCTATGTTTGCGCTTGCGAAGCTATGTTCGCGGGAGTGCAAGGACTTGTGCTTGACTCCACGAGGCTAGTGCTCGTTGTGAAAAGCTATGTTTGCGCTTGCGAAGCTATGTTCGCGGGAGTGCAAGGCCTAGTGCTTGACTCCACGAGGCTAGTGCTCGTTGTACGAAGTTAAGTTTTTTTTGATTAAGTTTTTAAACTTAAAGTTTGTAGACAGTATGAGTTTATCTTCATGTTTCTTGATAGATTGTAATCTTGCGGGTAAATAGTAGGCAACGGCTAAACTTGAATAAAATAAGAGATTTTATTAGTTTTGGGACTGAGCTTGAGTAACTTCCGAGTTGCCTACGTATCCCGCCGTATATAGGTTGGCTAGGAATCAAGTCCCCGTAGTTCGCTGCTAACTATTACAATAAGAATCCACGTAGAGGGACTCGTAATTCGTAAAAGAATAAGCGAATGAAGTATTGAAACTACGGTCCTATGGTGCCACAAGGCCATTAGAAACTAGTGTTCTAACTATAAAACCTTCGTAAGTTCTTGACGTTCCAGGGGCGTGACAAAGTCCTTCCACCCAATTCTTGTAAGTAATAATATCCTTTTGAGCTTGCTTTTTCCACTCTGTAAGGTCCTTCCCAGTTCGGCTTCAACTTTCCAACATGCTTGGTAGCTTCAACTTTTCTATGTACCAAGTCCCCCACTTGAAAGTTCCTGAAACAAACTTTGTTGTCATATGCTTTCGCCATCATAGATTTGTACGCTTGAGTACGTTGGTATGCTGCTTCCCTTGTTGCTCCGATCAACTCCAAATCCATTTGTCTTGCCCTTAATGCCTGCTCCTCATCATATGTAACAATACGATACGTTGGCATTCCAATCTCAGCGGGTATCACTGCTTCAGATCCATATGTCAATAAGTATGGAGTTTCTCCTGTAGAGGTACGAGGAGTTGTGCGATATGCCCATAATATTCCTGGTAGCTCATCCGCCCAGTTTCCTCCTTCTCCCTCCAGCCTTTTCTCCAAACTCTTCACTAATGTGTTGTTAGTGGCCTCCACTTGCCCATTTGCTTCGGGATGCGTAACGGATGTAAAACGTTGCTCAATTTTCATGTCTTTGCACCAGTCTTGAATCTTAAAACCTTGGAACTGCCTTCCATTGTCGGAAATTAAGACCCTTGGTATTCCAAATCGACAAACGATGTTCTTCCAGATGAATTGTTTCACATTAGCCTCAGTAATGTTTACAACTGCTTCAGCTTCAACCCACTTCGTATAGTACTCGACTGCCACCAATAACCATTTTCTACCTCCCGTAGCCTTAGGCATTGGTCCAACGATATCTATTCCCCATTGATCAAACGGACATCCATAACTCACCGTTGTCATAGGTTGTGCAGGTTTATGAATGATCTTCGCATGCAATTGACAGCTTCTACACTTCCTAGAGTAATCCATAGCATCTCTCATAATAGTTGGCCAGAAATATCCTTGTCGGAGTATTTTCTGGGCCAAAGATCGTCCTCCTGAGTGATTTCCGCAACTTCCTTCATGAATTTCTCGTAAAACTTGTTTTGCCTATGAGGGAGATAGGTATCTCAAGAGTGGTCCCTCGAAAGACCGTTTGTACAGTTCGCCATTGAACATAGTAAATCTTGCAGATTTGTACTTGAGCCTTCTGATCGCTTGAGGATCATTAGGTAAGTTCCCGTTTTGAAGATAATCAATAATCTCATCCTTCCAACATGCCTCCATCTCTACTGGTAGAGCGTAGTCCAATGCTTGCGTTAGTTTTGACTCAACTCCTTTGCCGATAGAGGGATGCTCCGAAGCCAATAGAGTTACTCGCCTTTCAACAAACACTTCGGCGGTACATGCAAATCGTGACAAAGAGTCAGCGCGTTCATTCTCCGCTCGAGGGATCTGCGAGATAGAGAAAGTATCGAAGTTTGATGTCGCCTCCTTCAATTTTTCGAGATACTTTACTATTGCAGCCTCTTTCGCCTCATATCTTCCTTCAAATTGATTAGCAATCAATTGTGAATCCGTGAATGCTACAAGGTTCGTTATACCCAACGATTTTGCCATTTGGATACCAGCAAGCATAGCCTCATATTCCGCTTGATTGTTCGTCACTTGAAAATTTAGCCTTATTGCATAGTCGAATTCTCTACCATCCGCCGATTTTAGGTAAATTCCTGCACCTCCAGCGTCATTTGTGGACGATCCATCTACATGCAAAGTCCAAGTTCCCCTTGCAACTATAGGTTTGTCACTTTTGACCTCTTCCATTACCATTGCTACATCAAGCGCTTGCTCCGCCTCTGAGATAGTTTCAGCCACAGAGTCCGCTAATCTTTGTGCTTTGATCACTGTTTTCGGCATGTACTCCAAGCCATATTCTCCTAACTCAATTGCCCACTTCACTAGTCTCCCAGATGTCTCCGGTTTTGCCATAACTTGTTTCAGTGGTTGATTAGTTAAGACAGTAACCGGATGTGATTGAAAATATGGTCTTAACTTTCGTGCAGTTATCACAAGTGCGTATGCTAGCTTTTCGATCTCCGGATAATTCACCTCTGCCCCATTCAACACTTTGCTAACATAGTAGATAGGCAAATGTTTCTTGTCTTCCTCGCGCACCAATACTGTGCTTAGTGAATTCTTCGTTATGGCCAAGTAAAGATATAGCATCTCATTGTCCTTGGGCTTAGATAGTAATGGTGGTGTCGAAGGTACACCTTCAATTGGCGAAAAGCCTCTTCACAATCATCAGTCCAGAAAAACTTAGGTGTCTTACGTAACTTCTTGAAAAAAGGTAAACTCTTTTCTGCAGAATGCTATATGAATCGACTAAGTTCCGTGATCCTCCCCACCAATCATTGCACCTCTCGAACGGACTTGGGGGATGGTAAATCCATTATAGCTTTAATCTTGTCAAGGTTAGCTTCGATTTCTCTCTCATTGACCATGTACCCCAGAAATTTTCCAGCCTTAACACCAAAAGTGCACTTCTTAGGACTTAGCTTCATCCCGTATTGTTTCATGATACCAAAAGCCTCTTCCAAATGTTTTACATGATCTTCCGCCTTTAGGCTTTTGATAAGCATGTCATCAATATAAACCTCCATAGTCTTGCCGATTTGATGATAAAACATCTTGGCAACCAACCTCTGAAAGGTTGCTCCTGCATTCTTCAGACCAAACGGCATCACCTTGTAACATTATATCCCTCTGTCACTGATAAAGGCCGTTTTATGCTGATCCTTTACTGCCATTAGTATTTGGTGGAAACCGCTCTGCGCATCACAAAGACTTAGCAGCGCACACCCTACTCTAGAGTCAACTACGAGATCAATCCTTGGCAAAGGAAAATGATCTCGTGGGCAATGTTTGTTCAAGTCGGTGTAGTCCACGCACATCCTCCATACGGTCGGCTTCTTTTGAACTAGTACAACGTTGCTTAGCCATTCAGAGTATCGCACCTCAAATATATGGCCTGCAGCAAGCTTTGTTTGTACTTCCAACTCCGCAGCCTTGTTCTTTTCATCACTAAAGTGTCTCTTCTTCTGTCGGATGGGTTTAGCATTTGGGTTAACATTCAGGTGATGTACCCTGGCGAAGCATGAATGAAGCGACGGAAGGTAATTGCAACTCGAGGATCTATCCCCTTCAAGTCCGAGTCCTTCCATGCGAATACATCAAAGTTTCTTCGCAGGCATTCCAACAGTGCCTTCTCAATCTCCGGAGTCAACTCGCTTCCAATTTTAATGATCTTGTCAGGCTCATCATTCGACAAAATCACCTCCTTAAACTCTCCCGAAGGTTTCAGACGCTCCATCTCCATCTTCTTTTTATAGCGCAACGTCGTTTTGTCTTCTTTTTCTTCCTCCACCTTCTTCAAGGAGTCCTCAATACTGGGAGGAGTAGGATCCTCCTGCATCATCTCTTGGTCCACTTGCGTAGCAAGCACCATCTCCGTATCAACTTGTTTTCCTATTTCAGGCGTCTCCACTGGATGTATGTCAATCATCGCGACATTTGGATCCGTTTTTGCCTTGATAGGTTTAGTCGATGTAACATAACAACTCCAAGAATCACGATAGTTTGTAGTGAGTTCAGCAACTCCACCAGGCGTTGGAAATTTGACCTTCTGATGTACCGTAGAGATTATCATAGCAAATGCCGTTATCCCAGGCCTTCCAATCAGCATGTTGTATGCAAAAGGTATGTCAACAATAAGATATTCCACATTCAGTGTTCTCCTCTTCGGATTCACGCCAAAAGATGTTGGCAACATGATCCTTCCAATGGGTTTAACTTCACTTCCACCAAATCCCACTAGTGATGAGTTAACATCAGTGATCTCGTATTGTCCAAGCTTCATTTGTTGTAAAACATCCATTATCAATCATTATCCTCTTTACCCCGTGATTTGCAATCACCGCAGAAACCACCATAGGGCAATTCAAGTATTGCGCTTCCTTAGCTTGTGAAGACAAGCTGTCAAAATCGCTATCGTCGAATGTGATTCTTGCATCCAACTCGTCCACTGCAAAGACAAGATCTATCTCAGGACGCTTCAGTCGTTCATTGTATATGTCTCGTGAGATGCGTTTTCTACTTTTGGCTGAGTCTGCACCAGTAGGTCCGCCAGCAATCACATTGACTCCATTCTCGATATCATCATTCCCATTACCCCTTTTACGCTTTGGTTCATCCTTCTTCTCGTGCGGGGATCTATCTCGCTTGCGTCCAGATGACGCCTTCTCTTGACGTGACTCTCTATTCTCAAGGATGTACTCGATGAGTTTCCCCTCTTGAATGAGCCGTTCAATCTCGTTCTTTAGAGCCTTGCATTCGTTAGTAAAATGCCCATTCTGCCTGTGGAACTTGCAATATTTCTTCGATATTTTGGTCTCCTCCGTCTCTCGGAACGGTTTAGGGGTTCTCAGCAACCCGCTATCTTTCTCTATGGCGTAGATTTCGCAAATTTGCTTCCTCAGCGGAGTATAATTGTCAAATTTCTTAAAGGGTTGTCGACTGCGATCACGATCTTTGCCCCTTAACTCCTTCCTCCAATCTCTATCTTTATTCTCCTTGCCCCCATGAATTCTCGGCGAGTCCATCAACTCTTGATTCATGGTTGCCTCCTCTACTTCAATGACCTTACTAGCGAGGTCCATCACTTGCTCAATGGAATCAGGTGTGTTCCATGTTATCACTTCTATCAGCTTCTTGCTCCGGCAACGATGCTCCAATACCGAGATGACCAGGTCAACATTGGGAGCATTTACTCTACCAATCTCCAGATTCAAACGCTTGATATACCTCCCCAAAGGTTCATCAAGTCCTCTATAGATATTAAATAGCGTGCTTGGAGATTTCTTCTTTATCTGATAAGTAGCAAACTTCTTTACGAACATGGTCCTAAATTGTTCAGATGATTCAATTGAACCCGAGCATAAGTTTTTGAACCATTCCTTTGCTGGACCTCTTAGACTGAGCGAAATAAGTTTCGCCCTCATATTCTCTGCATACCCCAAGACCTGCAAATCTCCATCTAACTAATCATAATGTTCTACTGGATCGGTATTTCCATCATACTTCTTCAAAACAGGAAGATTAGTTCCTTCCTTCAACGTCAAATTACTGATCGCCTCACAAAAGGGGTTTGGCCTCTCCCTTAGTGGAATATGTTCTGCAACAACAGGTTCCAATCTTGGTGCAACTCTCTCAGGCAAGTCTCTATCTCTTCCGGCAGTTCGACTTGCTGCAGGTCGATGATCAGGAACTCTCTGCCTAGAATTCACCTCTCCATCCCTTACTTCTCTATCTCGACCAGTTGCTCGACTGGGAGCTCTGTTAGCATTAGTCCTCACTGAACGAGGATTCCTCCTTTCAAGCGAGGGAGATGGATCCCTTGGCCTTGTCATCCTAGTTTGCGTATATGGCCTTGAATCATCACGACGCTAGGTCGGATGAGTCCTTCCTTGCTGCGGTGCCGCAGGCTGTGTTGCTGGTTGTTGTGCTATTGGAGCCTGAACATTCTGTAGGACAGAAGTGTTAGCCAATTGCTGCACAATCATTGGGACCATAGTCCTTTGGAATGCCGCCATGATTTGATCCAACTGAGCGGAATTTAATAGCTGTTGTTCCGTGGGAGGAACTTCAGGTTGATTCGCTGTGTGAGTTGGAGGATCCAGGGGAGTGCTGGGCACTGCCACTAATGTTCGCTCAGAAGCATCAGGTGCCCGATTATCATCCTCCCTCTGTGATCTAGTCCTTCCTGCCATTCCATTCTTATCCGTTGCTCTCCGTTAAGCCATTGAGTGTCAGTGTTTGATACTAAGTGCGTATAGAGGTTCCCACAGACGGCGCCACTGATGTGGGGTATTTTCGTCTGGATACGTGTCCGCTCTCCAACACTCCACGTCAGACTGCTTTAGTTCCTGCTGGATGCTTAAGCAGCTTTTGAGTTCAGAACCTGCACTCAACACCACACGTAAACTAAGCCGGTGCCTCCTCCGGCGAAGGCACTCCGACGCTCAAGTCAGATAGGTCGGAATTTGAGGTATTGTCGTCAGAGACAATAGCTCGAAATTATAGGTCGAATTATGCCCAAATAGGTCGAAATTTGAGCTCTATAGGTCGAATTAGTCACACCTCGAAATGGTATTGAGAACCGTGATGAGGAAACCCGAATAGATCGAATTACCCTCAAATAGCTCGAAATATTGCTCTATAGCTCGAATTCGATGTATATAGCTCGAAATTAGATGCTAGAAAATAAAAACGCACCTTAGAATGAGGCATGGGACCCCCTTATATAGTAATAAGAGTCCTTATTCGTCTAAAAGTGCAATCCAAGTAGAACTATGACTCAAAATAGGTCGAATTAGAGCTATTTTGAAATAGCTCGAATTGGTCCTTCAAATAGGTCGAATTGGGCCTCAAATAGGTCTAATTTGGGCCCATATAGCTCGAACTGGACTCCTGGGCCTCAATAGATAGGACTTTAGCCCATATAGCTCGAATTGGGCTTTTGGGCCTTCAAATAGATCTTATTTGAGCCCATATAGCTCGGATTGGGTTTGTATAGCTCGAATCGGGCCTTTTCGGGCCCAAATTGATCTCGCTTGGGCTCAATTTGGGCCTACTAGGGCCGATTTCCGAGTTTTGCCTTGAATTGTAATTTTGCATTAAAAAATAATGGTGCTGACGTGGCATAATATGTCCCAAAATACGTTCGTGTATTGTATCGGATATTATGACGTGGCGGTACCTAAATATGGTACATCATACCCGTTCTTTAATTTTTTTTTCTTGACGTTGGAAATTAAGATCTTATTTGAAAGTCCAAGCTCTTGTCCTATTGTGAAACTTTTTATGCTTTTTATTGATAGAGCCTAAGTAATTTGAATGTGTAGTTACTCATTGAATAAGATTATATTAATAATTGGTAAACTAAAACAATCAAGAAGTATGCATAAAGTGTATAAGTTTTTGATAGTCACCGTCTTACGGAATAGAAGAAAAAAAAAACTGAAAACCTTATGAAGCAATATTATTTTGTCGTTTTAGAATTGACTCATTATAAAAATTACGTAAATAAATCAAGAACTGAAAGCTTTTCCACGAAACATTTTTGGACGTTCTGACATATATAATTCAATGAAGTACCAATTTGCGACAATATTTTTGAATTAGAAATGACCTTTATTTTCTTCATGTCCAATAAAAAGAGAATGATTCATGAGCCACTTAACAGAGCTTGTGCAGCTAGAACATTATACCATCTTACAATTAAGGGCTAAGAAAATACATCTGGTGCAAAATCCTTTCGACTATAGTTCTATATACATAATTACACATACATATATAGTAAAGTACAATTGCAACAATAAAACATAGCGTAAAGATCATGATCCATCATAGTTATAATTCGAATATCTATGTACTATGCAGGGATTTAATTGATCAACTCTAGTGTTATTTAATTTCCTCTAATGCGACAACCTCAATACTAATTCATTGTTGGAGCCATTGGCTTCTATGTTTTCCCTCGATAATTTAATTAGACAGTCATAAGGTTTGAGCTCCAATTAGATAGCTAGACATTTTTACCAATATATATATCTCTTATTAACTAAAGTTATTAATTATGATTTCTAAGCCATGTCATATACAATACTATGTAGTTTAAGAAACAAACTTAAGGAGTTTCTTGCAAATTGATAGTGTCCGGAAGTATATTTTTGTTATTTTGGAAACTACAACAATTTATAGTGTAGGTCGAGAACAAATGACAGAGAGGAAGACGTTTGGAGTAACCAAGTTTGATAAAAAAAACATGACTTTGTCTTTTGTCTTTAAGCATTTATTACGTCATTAGTCCTCACCCTCATCATATGAATCCATTTTCCTAGCAGTTAGTATTTACAGTGCTTTATGATTTAGTTGTATAACCCGGGTCCTACGTGCACCGGAATTTAGAAGATTCTTGAGGTCATTACTGATTTCACCATAGTTATTTATTGTTTAGTTATTTATTTGTCGTTATTTTGTTTAGTAGCACGATTGGTAACCCATTATGTTCTAGTTATTTACGCTACAAGAAAAACGTCTTTTAGAAACGGAGGAATCCGTTTGTAAAGGCCAATTTTCCGTTTGTAAAGGTTATAAGAAACGGAAATTCCGTTTCTAATAGTCGTCAGTACTGTTCTTGTCAGTAATGACTATTAGAAACGGAAAACGCTGCCCGTTTCTAGTTTTAGTGACGGGCAGACCGTTTCTAAAAGTCGAAACCCTTTAAAAACAGAAAACCCGTCACTAATACACCTACTTTATTAGTGATGGAATATCCCTCTCTAGAAATTAGGGACCTTTACAAACGGACTATCCTTTTGTAAAACCAAGAATATCGAAAATACCCTTGACCAATAGAAATGGAAAATTGGTTTGTAATAATCAAAAATTTTGGAATATTACACACTTATAGAAATGGATAATCGGTTTGTAATAATCAAAATTTTCGAAATATATTTTTGAAAATATAAAAGTTTTAGAAGAGTTTTGGAAACAGAAAATCCGTTAGTAAATTTTGAAAACTATTAGAAATGGGCTTTTAGTTTGTAAAAGTCAAATATTATTAGAGATGGAAAATCCGTTTCTAAAGAGGCACGGAGTATTAGGGATGGAATTTCTGTTTGTAATGTGGGCCGAAAATTATAAAAAAAAAAATTGGCAGAAAAAATCTGCCAATTTTAAAATATTTGAAACAAGATATTAAAGTTTTGACATATTTCTTTAACAATCACTCTTACCAAACCTTTTTTTTACACACAATTATAACATGGTAACATTATATAAAATCATATTAGCATACAACTAGTATAATTTATATACTATACATTATATAACTTGAAATGTAAAACTAACTTAATTAACAATAGTTTATTCATACATATATATATATATATATATATATATATATATATATATATATATATATATATATATATATATATTAAATAAACAAGAAGAGAAGAGAAGTAAACAAGAAGAGAAGAGAAGAGAAGAGATTTGGAGAGAAAGTTGGAGAGTCATATGTGTTGAGGATATTGAAAAAATGAAGAGAGGGGAACTATATATAGATGGAACTAGATTATTACATACAGATTTTCCGTTTCTAATAACTTATTAGAAACGGAAAATCCGTTACTAATAGTTTTCAAAAAATTAAAACTTCCGCCTTGCCTATTAGAAACGGAAAATCCGTTACTAATAGTTTTCAAAAAATTAAAACTTCCGCCTTGCCCTTTACAAACGGATTATCCATTACTAATAATTTTCAAAATATTTAAACTCCCGCCTTCACCTTTACAACGGATTATTCCTTTGCAAAACTAAATAATATTTTAAAAAAAAATCCCGCATGTCTACACTTGTAAAATATTATATATATATATATATATATATATATATATATGTTTTTTTTGTATTTTTAGTAGTACCCTTTAGAAACGGAAATTCTGTTAATAATGATTTTAGTTTTTTGAAACGGAATTCGTTTGTAAAAGTTCTTTATAGAAATAGAAGTTTGGTTTGTAAAACATTTTTGTTTAGTAGAAACGGAATTTTCGTTACTAATACTATTTCTAGAGACAAAAATTTCGTTTCTTTTAATTTTTTGTCTCTTAAAAGCCTTACTATTCAACCCGTGAACCTTTTGCATTATAACAAACCAAATATCCCTTTGTAAAATCCCATATCAGCTTCTATAACTAGCAACTTCAACTTCCCTCACAATCACTTACATCTTATTGACGAGGTGAATTTCAAATGCTATTCCGTAATTGACATTATTCATTTTTTTTATTAATATTTGTTATATCTATGAAATGTTCTAATTATTTAAATTATCTTGTTTATCACTTAGATCCAAATCACTATGTCATAGCGATGAGGAGCCTGTGATTTGAATTACCTGCATCAATTCTGAATCACCCATTTCCGGTATGTCCTACATTTGATCATATACCCTATTATTTTATCAAGTTTTATAACATATAAACGCAATGGATTCGCATGAAGATAGAAGTTGGATTATGATATGAAATACGATAATGGTGAGTTGAAGCATAGTTTCACTTACGATGTGCGAAAATTTCTGGAGTTTGCTTTATGCCAAATAGATTATCTTGATTTGCAAAATTATCCTAGATGTCTCTGTAAGAAATGCGACAGTAGAAAGTTCTTGAACCCCGATCAAATGTCAATTGACTTATGTAGATGGGGTTTCGTCCCTCAGTACTATACGTGGGTAGCACATGGTGAAACTAGTCCTGTCTTTCACCCATCGACATCCGGGGTAGGACAGACCTCAGACGAAACCATAGTAGATGACATTGAGTGTGAAGAACAAAATCCTTTTAGTGAGTTGGTATATGATGCATTTCAAGTAGATGGAGATGCAACTGAAGAGGACCGAACGCTGAGGCTAGAAAGTTCTATGAAGAGCTAAGGCAATCCCAGGTGCGTTTGCAAAGTGATAAAGGTAAAACTGTGTTAGAGTGGGTGGCAGAATTTCTTGTCGTCCATAATGTTCATAATGTTCCCGCAGCCACGTGCAATAAATTTTTACATCCGACTAAGGACAACCTTAGTCCTGAAGATGAGAGTCGGTTGCTTGATAACGTATACGGGTTGAAAAAGATGATGTTTGGTTTGGGTCTTGGGTACAAAACATTTGACGTTTGTATAAACAATTGTTTTTTGTACTACAAAGACTTTGAAAATAGCAAATATATTGAATGTCTTGAATGCGGTGAGGCGAGATATGCCATGGGTAAATAGAAACCAATCAGTCGTAAAAAGTTGTGGTACTTCCCTATAATTCCTCGCCTTCAGTGACTATACATGTCTGCGACTATTGCTGAGCATATGACTTGGCATATAAAATATAGTGGTTCGAATGAACAAATGATTCATCCAGCATCCGAAGAAGCCTAGAAACACTTTCACTGGGTTCATCCCGAGTTTGCTTCTGAACCTCGAAACATTTGTCTGGGACTCTGTAGCGATGGATTTACTCCATTCGGTAGTTCATCAGTCGCTATTTATGTTGGCCTTTTTTCGTTACTCCTTACAATCTACCTCCATATGTTTACATGTGTCAGGAGTATATCTTTTTGAGTTTGATTATATCTGGACCACAAAGCCCAGTGAAGAAAATTAATGTGTTGCTTCGCCCGTTAGTTGATGACTTGAAGGAGTTATGGGTTAATGGTATGGACACGTATGATAGACATCTGAAGCAGAACTTTCGACTATTTGCCATGCTAATGTTGACAATCAGTGATTATCCGGCATATGCCATGTTGTCGCAGTGGAGCATTGCGGGTTGATTGTCTTGTCCATATTGCATGGAAAATAAACTGTCCTTCCAGTTGAAGCATGGGGGAAACACGTGTTTCTTTGACTGTCATAGGCGATTCCTACCTCCAGATCATGTTTGGAGGAGAAACAAAAAAGATTTGATAAAGGGAAAACAAGAGTTTAGTGAACCCTCTCCTAGGAGGTCAGGTACTGAGATGAGAGCTATTGTTGATGATCTTCCATAAGACATAGATCCTAGATATCAAATTCCGTAGTATGGGGTATCCCATAATTGGTGTGGTAGAAGCATTTTCTGGGACCTTCCGTATTGGAAAACTAACTTAATTCGCCATAACCTTGATGTCATGCACTGTGAGAAGAATTGTTTTGACAACATCAAAAACACTATGATGGATGACTCTGATAAGTCGAATGATAACTTTAATGCAAGACGAGACTTAGAAATCCTAGCCAGACGAAAAGAGTTGTTCTTGAAGGAAGGTGCAGATGGAAAGTCTACAAGCAGGAGGCAACATACTGTCTTAGAGATCAGAAAAGGCTAGTTCTTGAGTGGTTGAGAGGTCTTCGTTTTCTAGATGGGTATGCTTCCAACATCTCAAGGTGTGTTCAAATGCCGCAACTCAAACTCACCCAAATGAAGAGTCTTGATTGTCACGTGTTCATGCAGCGGCTAAATTGTCACATCTGAAGGTGTGTTCAGTTGCATTTTGAGATTTCCTCCATGATGTTGTTTGGGGTCCACTAGCTGCAATTAGTCTATTCTTCAGAACTCTATGTTCATCTGAGATTAGAAGGTCTGATATGGAAAAACTAGAGAGCTCGATAGTAGAAACAATGTGCAAGCTGGAGAAGATATTTCCACCCGCCTTTTTTGATTCAATGGAGCACTTCGCCATTTACCTTCCATACGAGGCGAAGGTGGGAGGTCCCGTACAATATCGATGGATGTATCCATTTGAGAGGATATCTAATTATAATTGAATTAAATTATCATTTGTGTAAAAAAAAAATTGCATATTCACCGTAAATTTTTGAATTGCAGGCGAATGTTTGAGTTGAAAAGATCAGCAGGTAATAAAGTCTGTTTGGAAGGTTTCATATGCCACATGTATTTGTTGTCCAAAGTGACACACATTGTTTCTCAGTATTTTGGTCATGGAGTCGAAACTAGATACAATCGAGTTTATAGAAATGAGACTGCACTCAACAATGACTATGTTGGACAACTCTCAATCTTTCATAAGCAAGGCAAACCAATTAGATCCGTTCAGCAGCGCCGATACCTAACAGAATCGGAATTCGATCTTATTGAGTTGTATACACTCTTGAACTGCCTAGAAGTGGACGACTGGGTCATGTAAGAGTTAATTACATTTATACATTTCCTTCCCTCATGCATCATAACTACTTGCTTCCAATTTTAACTCGTCCATTTATATTTTTACAGATTGTTTCAACAGCAAATGTGGCAGGGCATCAACGAGCAACAAACTCAAACTAAACGGAATGCTCTGTTTGTCGAGTGGTTCAACAACACGGTGCAATCAGGTTTCTACAAAGTTGACCCACGGCTAAATTCATGATTCAGGGACCATCGGCTATGGCCAAGACATACAAAGGTTATAAAGTCAATGGGTTTAGATTTCATATGGAGGCGCACAGAATTGGGAATACAACAATGAACAGTGGTGTGTGTGTGAAGGCAAGTCTTGGTTCAGACGAGGACACTAATTTCTACGGCATGGTCCAAGATATATTGGAAGTTGATTTCTGGGGTCACGAGAGACAGCAAACCATAGTGTACTTCAAGTGCAATTGGAATGATATTCCCCGTTCGAACCCGTTTCATGCCCGTTACCAACTAGTAGACATCAATCCTCGATCATGACTACAAACCAATGAGCCATTCATATTTGCTAATCAGTCTCAACAGGTCTACTCCACACCATACCCATCTTCAAGCCGTTTTCCAGCTTGCAGGGGATGGTGGGCAGTGTGCACTACAAGAGCGAGATATATCATAGACACTACTTCACTGCTCGATGGGAATGCAAGCGAAACTGAAGAAACCACGGTGGAGACCGAGATACTTCAAGATGCAGAACCAAGCAAAGTCATCATCGTTGATAATGAGAGCCACGTTTACAATCTACCTATTGCATTGGCTGATACAGAACTTGAAGTTGTAGATCCGGTCGATAGCGAGGAATCTGACAATTACGAGGATTAAGATTGTAATAGTCAGTTGTTTATTGATTTGTCTAGTCTATTTCCACTCTCTGAGTTTCAGATTGTAATTGTTGTTGTTCTACTTAAAAATGAAATGAGATCATTTTGCTAACTTGGACGCAACCATGACACGTTACTTGACAATGTCATACATTCGCATATTAATAACCATAATCATAATCATAAACGACATCAAAATGTTAATAATCAGATTTTAAAAAACCATTAATATCTCGTCAAAAATAAATTAACTACTAAACAAAAATCCCATACAATAAATGAAAACTAATTTAATAAATACTAAAACATTAATAATTAGATTTCAAAAAACAATTAATATCTTGTCCAACATAAATTAACTACTAAATATAAATCCCATACGATAAATAAAAACTAGTCTGATAAATACTAAAACATCTACTCCTCTTCCTCCTCACCATCGTAGCCATCCTCAGGGTCCACCAGTAAATCCTCGGCGTCGATCATTGCGGTCATCCCTCCACCCACGATAGTCCCTAAGTGCGCACCTACTCGTTCACCCACCCCATCACATTCGCCTAACAACTGGTCCATGGTGAACTTCAGAGGATCGTTGCTAAATCCCTGAGTGGCCCCTAAGTCAACTGTGGGTCCATAAGATGTCGATGGACTAGGGTGAGTAGATGGACCAGGCTGAGTAGATGGACCTGGCTGAGTAGAAGGGCCCGGTGTGCATACTGACTCCACTGCTGCTGGGTCTACTGCATCTGGCTCCACTGTTGTTGCATCTGAGTGAACTGCCTCTACATCTCAGCAAATTGGGTCTTCAGCTAGGAGTTCTCTCTCACAACCTCATGTACAATGCCCTTATCCTTCACCGGCTCCCTGCAAGTGGGAACACCAAAAGCCTCAGGATACAAGTCGTAGCCCAGTCCCCTCAACTTGTTCTTGTACAGCCCTCCTTGTACATCCGACCAAATCCCAACGTCAAACTGTTGCCACTTCGACCTTTCAGAATCGTGCAGGTTCGTGCCCTCTCAGATATAGTTCTCCTATAACAAAAAAGGACACTATTGTAAGTAATGTGTATTATGCCTACGTCCTATAAGATGTAAAGGAGAAAATCACGTAAATGACTCTGTTCTGATCGTTGATGAAATGAAGCGCCCCATCAGCATTTCTCCTAGTCCTTGTCGCCAGCCACAACTCAAGGTACGAAACCGGTGTTTCCGGGGCTGCTGCTTGCTGTTAAGAAAACCAATAGAAATATACTCATTCATATCCCAAACAGCGGTCCCAACGTCAAGACAATATAATCACCATATATTATAATCACAATCACAATCATAATCAAGTACCTAACTTTTATCATATATAATCGAAATCGTAATCATATTCATAACCAACATCAAAAACTAATTATCGTAAACCCAAATGCAGAATACGAATTAGAATCATAATCATAATAAGAATCAAAATCATAATCAAAATAATAATCATATTCATAATCAAAATCATAATCATGTTAATAAACTAGTTATCCTAAAATCAACTGTTAAAACAATATCATTATCAGAATCAAAATCAAAATCATAATCATATTCATAACTCCACTATTTCATATTTGCTTAATTAAGACAATTATAAACGCAAACGTACCCTTCTCCTATGATGATCTTGTGTGCTGATAGAGCCCCCACGATAATTGTAATCGTTTCCTTTGTCCCGATTTGCCTTCGTCTTAGCCGACTTAATCTTCGTTGCCTCCAAGTCCCAATGGGCAATGAAGTAAGGAAGAATACGGCAGGGTATCCAAATGAGGGTATCCAAATGAGGTTATCCTGGTAACGTGGACCGTCTTTTCTACTCTCATAGCACGTCTTCACCCTGTTGATCTCGTCGGTAAGACGGTTGCGTGCAATCACAGTGAATCCACTGAAAATCGTATCAGACATGCTAGGATCCCGCTGATAGATACACTGCAAAAGCAATTATAAACAGTTAGAATAATAGGAAAAACACTTTATACTTATAAATAAATATAGAGGTTAAACACACACACACACACACACATATATATATATATATATATACCCGAAAACAATCCCAAAACACCATCCTGGCCTCCTCATGGATGTCCGAATAAGTCATCCACGGTCCTGTCAACAAGCTCTTCACCGTCTTGGTGATCGTGCGTACCACTCGCTGACGATCACGCCAGATGCCAAACTCATCTTTAGATATCCAGATCCTATCCTCTGGAGCGGCAGGCTGATCGGCTACGGCCATACCCCGTATGGGTCGTCTGGGACGACTGGGGCCAGCTGCATCTGCGGGGCGTGCCTGTGATGGGGCACCCTAATCAGGGGTCGCCAGACGGGGGGACGTTCGGTAGTGGGCCAGCAGATGCAGTGGCAACAACTGGAAGTGGTAGACGACCTGCTCCCTGTGATGCTGTCGGTGATCCCACCATATCGGCCCAATGGACACCATGGGATATACGCGAACCTGTGTGTGTGCTAACAGATCCTCTTACAGGTGAGCCAACGGATCCTCCTGCTGACCCAACAGGAGATGGAACACCTGAACGATGTGGCCTAGGCGCGGACACCGTCCCAAAAGATACGGTGGGAGGTGCACTGGGAACAATGGCCGATCGTAGTGGAGGTCTCGACCCGGTCGTTGTCCTGTAGCGCGAGGTGGCCACAGAGGAGGCAGAACCTAGCTGGTCATCACTAGGCGAAGAACGACTACGGGGTGCTGCTCTTGGAGTAGCCTGTCCTGCTTCAGCGCTCGGTATAGGACCATCTGCCACATCAGGAGTAGTAAACTGTCGTCTACGTGTCGTGATCTTCAATTTACGCTTTCCTCCACCTGAACCTGATTCACGCGGTGGCTGCTGATCTACCATCTATAATATTCACATACACCAATAATCGATTACAGTAGCTAGCAATAGATACAAAAATTAACAAAACAACAACAATAACTCCCTCTCCAATTTAATTAAAGTTAAAACTCGCTGAAAAACACGAAACTAATCAACGCAAAATGAAGAACACCAGATTTAAACAATAAAGCTCCGATTGCATACTACTATATAAACGATAATATACGCTACACAAACAACATCAACACAAGTTAACGACTATACTACAATAAAATGGTATCGAAAACCTTAATCAACTGATGAAACGACTCAAAAGCACGATAAATACATACTATGAACGGTAAAAAACGTAAATAACACAATTTAATCGGTGAAAATTACATGATAGTTTTTGAGAGAAAATCGCATTTTCGGGGGAGCAAATCGCATTTTCGAGGAGAGAAAATCGCGATTTTTGGCTGAATTCGTTTGTAAAAATGACCAGAAGCGGAATTTTTCCGTTTTTATATGTGTGGGTTACTAGAAAGGGAATACCCGTTTCTAGTAAACTTTTTACAAATATCTGTTTGTAAAAAGTAAAAGTTACTAGTGACGGGCAGTCCGCACTAGTGCTGTTACTAGTGACGGATTGCCCATCACTAGTAATACGTGGGCACTAGAAACGGGCAACCCGTTTCTAGTGCATGCTTACTCGTTTGGGCGCCAATTGACTTTTTTTGGCGCCCAAACTATTAGTGACGGAATATCCGTCACTAATTTCGACAAACGGATAATCCGTTTGTAGTATTATTATTAGAAACGGATTTTCCGTTTCTAATAATTTAGACTTTTACTAACGGAAATTCTGTTTTTATAAGTTTTGGGGCTTATACAAACGGAAAATTCGTTTGTAATAAGCGACTTTTACAAATGGCATTTCTAATTGTCGAGTTTCTTGTAGTGTTAGTAGTTAGTAGTTAATAGTTAATAGTTAATTCTTAATCATTACATACAAAGTCATAACATGTGGTTGTTGGCTAGTATCGACTGCACAATCCCTAAATCATTTTTTAGTAGATCGATTTGTCGTTATTTTGGATACAAAGGTTTTTGGTCGTTATTAATAAGTAGATCTAGTTGATAATCATTTTTTAGTATACTCTTTTGTCGTTACTTTATAATTATTGAGTGGTGCAATCATTTTTGTCGGATTATATATCAATAATAAATAAAAAAATTAACATACTTCTTTTTAAATAAGTGATGTTTGTTCCATGTGCATAATACTTTGAGATCGTATGGCAAACACACAAATTTGACAGATTTTCAAAATGCATAAATACATTATTATATATAACCAAATATACACTAGATATGGTATTATGTAATACCCCGTCGTAGAAAATTGGCTAATATGATGAGTGATGATAGGTATAAATATATACATATATATTTCCAATGCATATGGAATAGTAATACTTTGAATAGGACGACCCCCATTTATTATGGTAAGTTGTTAGGTATAGTATTCCAATACAAATTAGGACAATGTTGAAATGAGCTGGCAGGACCTCTATCACATTTTGGAATTTCAATTTGTTAGAGTGTCTGTTGTGAACTGCTCACACCAACCACGTGAATGTTCTATTTCCTTACCAAATGACTAGGATTTCACGTTTTATGGTGCTCATGATCATTTTGGGTCACAACCATAAAAGATTCTTCTATTTTTGATTTTGTCTTTTCTTAAAGTTTGTTTTTATATTGATTTTGAAAGTATTTGAATTGCATGTTTACCCTGTGAAAAGGGACCATTCTACTCACTAGAGAAATACAAAAAGAAATAGATAAACACATAAGTCTTTTTCATGAAATTCTAACACTGACACCAGAGGAGATTTTGTAGAACTAGTCCCACGAAGTGGTCTATTTGCAAAACTAGTTTCACAAAGTGGCATGTTGTTTTTTAGTCCTATAATGTGGCTATATTTGCGATAGCAGTCATTTTTTGCCGAAGTCAACGATTGACCTAATTTTGGTCGAAGGTCAGTGATTTGGACAACCTAATTTTAGATTTTTTACACTTATACACCCAGGGGCGGAGCCAAGGGCCCCAAACCTCAGCCCACCCCCTTTATATAGTGTATATATTATGTTTAATAATATATATGCATATATTTTTTTGATAAACATATATATATATATATATATATATATATATATATATATATATATATATATATATAATGTCAAACATAATTTTACATAATCTAAAAATATAACATAACTACATACTCAAAGTTTATGTATTATTTCTAATAACCTATTCTATTGTTTAATTACAC
Organism: Misopates orontium; assembly: GCA_946800315.1. NCBI lineage: Eukaryota > Viridiplantae > Streptophyta > Magnoliopsida > Lamiales > Plantaginaceae > Misopates > Misopates orontium. Next base: position 26,496,943 of record OX326946.1, read on the forward strand.
AATATAATTAATTTGTAATTTATTATACTACTTTATGAATTTTATCTAAATTGTCTAAAACTCCTTTTATGTAGTTAACAAAGTACATTTAATATAACATTTGAGTGTATATTAACTTTAGGATGATTTGATATTTTTGTTAAGTTTTTTTTAGAAGAAACGTGTGGTTTTGTATTGAAAAAGTAATTTAGCCAAAGTATAATTTCTTTAGTATTGCACTAATAATTTCAATACTATATTGATTTATTTATAAGTTAATACCCTCTTAAAACATGCAACACAATAGTAGATTTGACCATAAATATCTTAGGAGCGTATGCAATATCTCTATTTCGTATGACATACTCTTTTGTATATATAAACTTGTTTTACTTTAAAACTCTTAAACCTATTAGCTATATTCTTATGTTTTGACAATAGTTATTGTTTTTAAAAAAAGGTAAATTAAAAAAAAACTCAATTTTATACAAAAATTTCTTCACATGTTCTCGGCCCCCAAACCAAATTCTTGACCCCGCCCCTGTATACACCTCTTCTTTCACAAAAAAAAAATAAAATTAAAAATCAACTTTATGAAGTCAGCATTTTTTCTCTCAGAACTCCACAGTTTTATCCATTGAAATCTCCCACTTCGCAACAGAAAATCCATGGACGTAAAAACCTTTTGGCTAACAAAAACTCAGAAATGTTCTAGTCTGCTTTTAATCAGCATTTTAGTCAATTACGCCTGGCGATCTTCTCCTGGCACAGTCCTAGGTATGTGGAGCGTGGTCATCTCCTCCACTATTTTCTTGCCTCTACCGTGAAAGGACAACACTTTCTCCGATAATCTCCCTTCTTGAACTACTTTCTGGTTGCTTTTAGGAGAAGGGATTTTGAGGAATAATAGTTGATCAGTGATTACAGGTAACCTAAGGCACCGGTACCGGAAAAAGCGGAGTCGGCAAGAGGGCAAGAGTGAAGAGAAGAATGGGTTCTCAGTTTCCCAGTGGTTGTCACCGGACATAACCAGAGGATTACGTGGATTCAGGAGGTTGATTCTTCAGCAGCAAAACACAGGTGCATCAACGCATCAAGCAACATTTGCCAGCTCATTTCCCGCCAATAGTTAGTTAAGCTGTTAGTTTGTTGAGATTAGTTTGTTACTTGTAACCGCTTGTGTATTAAGTATAAATAGTTGTCAGCTAGCTTATATTGTAATCACGAAAACACTATACACTTGTTCAGTTTCTCAATAATATGGATCTCATATTTGCTTCTCTTATCATCATCTTCGATCTCATCATGATTATCAAATATGTACATTCTATCATGGTATCAGAGCGATGAGACTCGGTCTCATCTTCTCTCGATCCAAAACCACAATTCCGCGTATAATTCAATCTCAGAATTAGGTTTTAATATGAATCCAAACGATCAATCGTACTCTGACATTTTGACTGGAATGAACCGCAATCCATCGGTTGAAGATCCGTCGAATCGTTTATTTTTGCACCACGGTGAAAATCTGGTCAAATGCTGGTTAATCAGCCGTTAGACTCACAAAATTACCACAAATAGAGTCGGGCAATGTTTGTAGCACTCTCTACGAAGAACAAATTAGGTTTCATTGACGGATCGGTGCCAAAGCCACTGATCACTGATCCTACATTCTCGAGCTGATCGCGATTTAATTACATGGTGTTAGCGTGGATCACAAATAGCCTTTCACCAGAAATTGCAGGTTATACATTATACTCTAACTCTGCTTTTCAAGTTTGGAGAGAATAGAAACAGAGAATTTCAAATCCGAGTAACAATCGCATTTATATGCTTGAACAATAACTGATTCACACTAAGCAAGGTGGAAGTCCTGTTAGTGTATACTTTTCTAAGCTAAAAAATCTATGGGATGAGATAGCTTTGTATGAGGAGAGTTGTACTTGTTCTGTTGGTGATTGTAGAGTGTTGTTTGAAATGAATAAATGCAATGATAGAAGGCGTATAATGCAGTTTCTTATGGGGTTAGATGACTTTTATCTTCAGTTGAGAAATCGGATTTTGTTACGTGAAGAAATTCCTGGTTTGGATAGTGTTTTAGCCTGATTTTGCAGGAAGAGGCTAACAATGAAGTGAATACACTCAACACACCTCAGTTCACAAAACCTGCAGCTATGGTTTCTAGGTTTGAGAAGCCTCTCTCAAATGTACATATCAGATTACCAGATGATTCTTCAGTTGCTGCTACACACATAGGAGCTACTAAGTTCAATGATCACATTAGTCTTAAAAATGTGATGTGTGTACCATCCTTTAAATTCCATCTTTTGTCAGTGAGAGAGCTTGTGCATGATCTTAAGTCTTGCTTGGGTATCTCACCACAACTATGTCCTATTCAAGACATCAACACTTGGAAGGTGATTGGGATTGCTAAAGAGAGGTATGGCTTGTATTACATGAATCAAACTCATACTGCTCAGGTTGATTCTAAGACACTTTCTCATTCTATCAATGCATTTACTTCTTGTTCTGTTGTATTGTGGCACAATAGACTTGGGCACCCTTCTGTAGCCAGAATGAGATTATTACCATCAGTTGAATAAAGATATCCCTTTTTCTATTGATTTTGACTTTGTATGTGATCCTTGTCATAAAGCAAAACAGCATAGATTGCATTTCCCTTGTGATGCACACATGGCCATGAAACCTTTTGATTTTATTCATGTTGACATATGGGGTCCATTTGCTACTAACTCTTATGATAGCTCACACTATTTCCTCACCATTGTGGATTACTACAGTAGATTTACATGGATATTTCTCACGTCTACTAAGGGGCAAACTAGAGGGCTGATCCATTAGTTCTTCAGTTTTGTTAAAACATAGTGTAATACCACTATTATGTCTCATAGATCTTATCAATGACAAGAGTTCAAGATGCCAGAGTTCCTTGATTCTCTTGGTACAATCCATCAGCAGAGTTGCATCTACTCTCCGTAACAAAATTCTGTTATGGAACGCAAGCACATACATTTGTTGGAGGTTGCTCGTTCTCTTTGTTTTCAAGCTGCTCTTCCATTATCATTTTGGAGTTGTTGTGTTCTCACAGCTGCTTACCTCATCAATAGGACTCCAACTCCATATTTACAGAATATGACTCTGTTCCCTTGTTTGTATGGCAAAGCTCCCTCTTATGCTCACTTGAAAGCTTCTGGATGTCTTTGTTATGCTTCATCTGTTCCTGTTAATCGTCATAAGTTTGCTCCACGTGCTCAGAAGTGCATATTTGTTGGATTTCCTGCCAATATGAAGGCACACAGACTTTATGATGTGGAATCCCGTTCCTTCATTATTTCCATTAGGGGTGTAAAAAAAACCGCCCACCCGCCTGAACCCGCCATGATTTTAATATTTTACCTTGTTGGCAGCCCATTCATTTGGTAACCCACCTAAGACGGGTCGGGTGGCGGGTTTATACACTCACCTGCCCACCACCCAACCCACCGGCTTATAATATATATAATAATAAAAAAAATATATCTCTCTCTATTCATTAAAAAAACCCTAGGAGCTCTCTTTCCCTATCACTTCACCTTTTCAGTTCTTCCATTCCATAGTTCCACTTCCCACTTCCATCATCTCCAATCCGTCATGACGTAACACTCCTTCATCTCCCCTCCATCCTTGATCTTTGATTCAAAAGCTGACGGCCATTGGTGGCGTTCCTTCACCAGCGGCAAGCGGCGTTCCCTCCAGGCAGACGGCCATCTTCAAGTGGTATGCATATTGCTGGAATATCTTCTCATTTGCACAATATCATAATTTATTTCCCTTAATGCAGAAAATACAACCTTTTGTTCTCAAATTATACAGTAACTAAGGTTACTTTGCTATCATAGATCTTATCTTAGAATTCTTTTGTGATGAGCATATAATTTCACTTTTTTTAGAATGTTAGAGCATATAATTTAAGGCTTAAGGTTAAGATAGATCTCTAACTTTGTGTGTGGATGTTGCTGCATTTTATCTAGATATAGATCTGCTGACTTTGTTAGTTTTTAGATATGCAATTAGATTTGTTATGTGGGTTTTGCAAATAGGAGAAACTATATACAAGTTTATATATAAACATATTGCCTTTTTCTCAAAACAAAAAAATTGTTACAGAAATTCTTAAACATCCAGATATTCAAACTGATTTTCATGCTTTTTGTATAGTTTTGGTTTAATAAATTTGGAGTTATTGTTTGTTATTTATAGCACTAAAATTGTTATGTTTTAATTTCCAGACTTAAAATAGTTTTTGCATATCTTCACACATTAGATTTCTAGAAAATTGTTCTCTTATCTTAAGGTTTTAATTGAAACTTGAAAGTTGAATTAACATATTTGGATGATAATTTGTTTGAGTGAATTTAATTAATATCAGGTACTGATTAGAAATTCATGTGGAATTGAGATCGAAATTTGATTTATTATCTTGTACTAATTTGGAGATAAACCACCCGCCAATCCGCCCGCCACCCGCATGGTTGGAAAAATAAAATAGGAGTGGCAGTTTGAAAATTGGGTAACCTGCTTACGTCGGGTCAGGTGAAAATTTGTGTGGTAACCAACCTAAACCCGCCCGTGTACACCCCTAATTTCCGTAGATGTTGTTTTTCATGAATCTCAATTCCCTTTTTCTGAGACTTCATCTTTTTCTGAGACTTCGTCTGGCACATCTTTCTTGTTTCTTGCTCCCATTGATACATTGTTTGATGAGGATTCTTAAGTAGAGGACACATTCCCAGTTCAGCAACAAACACATGAGTTTTCAGCAGCTTATCCTCCTCTTGTTTTGGAGATTTTTTATGACAATCCTAAACCGATTACTGAGTTGATTCTTCAGCAGAACTCAAATACTCTTCCAGTATCCAGGAGGTCTTCAAGAGTGGTTCAACCTCCTACTTACTTGAAAGATTTTCATTGCAAACTTGTGCAACCATCTGCCACACCTTTTGCTTTGTCCAACTATCTGAGTTACAATCATGTTCGTGATGCAGATCTTAAATATACTATGGCTATCTCTACTGACATAGAACCTCAGTCTTACAAGCAAGTTGTCACAGATGATAGGCGGTGTGAATCTATGCAAGCTGAGTTGCAAGCTTTGGAATCTTCTCACACTTGGGATATACAACAGTTGGCTCCCAACAAAAAAGGCCATTGGATGTAGATGGGTGTATAAGATAAAAAGGAATGTAGATGGTTCTATTTAAAAAATCCAAGGAAAGACTTGTAGCTAAAGGCTACACACAGCAAGAGGGTATGGACTTCTTTGATACTTTCTTCCCTGTAGCTAAAGGCTACAATTGTGAGATGTTTATTAGCTTTGGCTTCAGCTAACGGTTGGCCTCTATTTCAAATGGATGTCAATAATGCTTTCTTATATGGTGACTTGGATGAAGAGGTATATATGTCTCTTCCACCTGGTTTAGATATTGCTAAAGGAATGGTTTGCAGACTTAGAAAGTCTCTCTATGGGCTCAAACAAGCAGAGGCAGTGGAATCACAAGCTCACTTCTGTGATTACCAAACATGGTTTCCTACAGTCACAGAAAGATCACTCATTGTTCATCAAGAAACAGGATCACAAGCTTACATTTTTGTTGGTGTATGTAGATGATCTGATCATATTAGGGAATGATCAGACAGAGATTGATTCTCTCAAGTCCTATCTTAAGTCACATTTCAAATTGAAAGACCTTTGGATATTGAAGTTTTTTCTTGGGATTGAAGTTGCAAGGAATGCAGCTGGAATACATTTTAATCAGAGGAAATATGCAACGGAGATCCTGAGTGATTGTGCACAACTTGGTGGTAAACCTGTCAAAACTCCTATTAATCCTAACTTGAAGTTGAGTAAAGGTGGTGGTGAGGCGTTGGAGAATGCCACTGATATTACTTTTGTTGTTCAGACTTTGAGTCTATACCTTGAATCTCCCACTTCTTCTCACATGAAAGTTGTTGTTAGAGTGGTTAGATATATCCAAAATGCTCCTCGATAAGGTATTTTTATTCTTCTACCAATGAATTTCATCTCAAAGTCTTTTGTGATGCTGATTGGGAAACATGCACAGATACCAGAAGGTGTATCACAGGTCGTTGTGTTTTTCTTGGTGAATCAATGATCTCTTGGAAGTCTAAGAAGCAGCACATTGTATCCACGTCATCTGTTGAGGAAAAATACAGGTCTATGGCTTCTGTGGTGTGTGAACTGATTTGGTTAAAGAGGTTGGTAGCAGATTTTGGTTTCAGTCATCACTAACCAGCTTTGTTGTTTTGTGATAATTCTGCAGCAATTCACATTGCATCAAATCATGTCTTTTCATGAAAGAAACAAGCACATTGAGCTTGATTGCCACTTGGTTAGAGAACATTTACAGGCTGGTTTGTTCAAGGTTTTTCACCTTAGTACTCACAAGCAGGTTGCAGACATTTTTACTAAGGCATTGGGTTTTGGTTTGTTCAAAACTCTTGTATCCAAGATGGGAGCATCTCATCTATACTCTCATTTTGAGGGGGCGTATCATGAGGTTGATTCTTCAGCAGCAAAACACACAGGTGCATTAACACATCAAGCAACATTTGCCAGCTCATTTCCCGCAAATAGTTAGTTAAGCTGTTAGTTTGTTGAGATTAGTTTGTTACTTGTAATCGCTTTTGTATTGAGTATAAATAGTTGTCATCTAGCTCATTTTGTAATCACGAAATCACTACACACTTGTTCAGTTTCTCAATAATATGGATCTCATATTTACTTCTCTGTTCATCATCTTGGATCTCATCATGATCATCAAATCTGTACATTCTATCACTGGAAAGTGAGAGGGCGAAGGGAAAATAGAGAAGATTGGTCGTTGAGTTAGAAAGGAAAGTGTTATGGACAAAAAGGTGATTGGTGAGGAAGATAGGGCATCCTGGAAGCTTAAAGGATACATCATTGCTCGTTTTGTTAATCAACGGATATTTCATTGTTGGGGACCTGATCTTTGCGGCTAACTTACCCTCTTTTTTTTTTAATTAAGAGAATATAATATGGATATATTCATTAGTTAAAAATTGTCATAATATTTTAGTTAATTTACAAGATATAGACTCATCGTAGAAGATGTAAATGTAATATAAGTTTTACATAATAATGAAATTTAAACATTCGAATCGATTTTGGCTTATAAAAAAATATTTAGAAATTTCTTGGGGTTTAAAGGTATTTTCGTGAAAGATGTGATGTATAAGTGTAAAAAATTTAAAATTAAGTTGTCCAAACCCTAATTATTGGTCAAAATCGTTGACCATGGCAAAAAAAGGACCACCAGTGCAAATAGAATCACATTATGAGACTAAAATAACGATGGTACTAATTTCACAAATAAACCACTTTGTGAGACTAGATGTACAAAATTCTCAAGTGTTAACAATCCGTTAATTCTTATATTGAAATTGATCAGAAACAATTTCTTATATTGAAATTGATCAGAAACAATTTCTAAGATAAAAGACTATATTAATTTGTACAATTATAGAAAAGGAAAGTAATATCTAAAATTACGCGGAAAAGGAAAACGCGAATTGCTTAACTTCTTTAAGATGACTTCATATATTTGCAAGCTATGCATAACTTAACTATTTGTGCAATTGTTCTAAACTTAATGAAATAAATATCTAACTTACCATATTATGTGTTGGAATAGAGATATATATACCATCCAAATAAAATTAAATGCTTAAGAATCTAGCGACACTGCTCAATCACTTTTTCACAATGATATAAACATCTGAAATTAATCCTTATATTGAAAATGATCAGAAACAATATTTATGCCGAATGGTTTTTTTTTTTTTTTTGGTTGTTGAAAAAAAAACATAAAAATTATGCCGAACGGATCTATTAGACGATGACAATGATGAGAATACAATTAGAAGCCCTGCGGCACAAGGAGTACAGATTTCTGCAGGCATTTTGCCCATAGCCAATTGACTGAACGTTTTTTTCTCATAATAAACCAAGCAGGAAAAGTTGAAATTGCCCAATCGGCTAAGTGACATTCTTTTCCTAAATCTCGGAATTACATGAATTAGTTTAGTACTTGCACATTAATAATAATAATCGACTTTTATGTGTAATAAAATAATTGACAAAATGAAATCTTATGCTGACACAAAAGTTAGTTTGAGTCAAACACAGATTATTCATCTCTACTCGTTTGATCAGTTTGGCAGTATATTTCTGAAAATCATTATATTCATTTGTCTTTGGTTAGAAAGTTCATTTCAGTCGTTCTGTACATACTCGAGCACACACAAAAATATATAAAACCCCCAATCACCATTAAAATATTTTCTAAAGTACAAGCTCCATCAATTTTAGTATAACTTTTTTTCGTTTCGCTTTATGTCTTTTCGTATAATTACGCTTATCATGGGCATTTTAGCGCGACACATATTCAGTTTAAATCAATCTAAAAGCTCCAAATTCTAAATTTGCCCGTGTTGCTCATATTTATTTTTGAATGTGCCTCCAATTTCACTGATTTTCTTTTTTTTTTTTTTAGAGAAGAAACCTTCATTACGAAAACGGCTCCAGAAGCCAAAGTAACAAAATAGAGTAACAACAAAGCACCGAAGCTAAATAAGTGCAATGAGTAACACCATAATAATACAATTGAGAGCATAAATCACAGACTAAGAAAATAAATCAGCCACCATAATCAAAAGATACCTCCAAGGCTCCAATTTCATTGATTTGAACAGCATAATGAGCTAATAAAATGCCCAAGACGTTCCAGTATAAGGATTAATGGACTTGAAGTTAGATGCTATAGGTATCTCAATATTGCATTATACATTTGTTATAACTATTTATTATCATATGCGTGAACATATTACTTTTTAAATATGAAATAATATGTAAAGCAAGAAAGGACGAAGACCATAAGAGTACGCTTAAATATGGCATACTCCTGTCGCAACGTACTTAGTTACATGGGCAAAATTGTTTGTATATGTGACAAAGGGGATCATTATTTTAAAATCTAATAATTGATTCAGACCACGATTAATATTCATGCAATCATTTGGTTGCCGGCTTTGATTCGTCCTAATTCTTCTTTACAGAATATGAGAGTCGTCCTAATTCTTCTTCTTCTTTTTTTTCGCTCTCATTTAACAAAATATATATGTACATTAGGGAAGTGGAACATCTGTAATAATTACACAAAATGTACTATAAATGGAAGTTCAAGAACATCTGAACTAATTTCTGATCTGATCGATGATTTATTTAGCTATAAAATAGTAGCTGTTCTGATCAGTCAACGGTTATCTTTCTCTTGCTTTACCTTATCTTTTACAAAACTAAACTCATATATTAATTTACTTGAAGTTACATATTGCCATATAGTGCAAATCAAGGTATTTGATAAGATTAATTTCAGATATTTATATTATTGTGAAAAATGATTGAGCAGTGTCGATTCTTAAGCATTTAATTTTATTTGGATGGTATATCTCTATTCCAACACATATATGGTAAGATAAATATTTATTTCATTAGGTTTAGAACAATTGCACAAATAATTATTACTTATGCATAGTTTTCTTTTTCCGCGTAATTTTAGTAATTACTTTCTTTTTCTGTAATTGTACGAATTAATATAGTCTTTTATTTTAGTGTTAGCAATTTACATCTTTTTCTCTTTCAACTTTTAGTCTGTATATAGCTATACTAATTTATCTTAATAATCAAGTAAGCAAATTTATATCTCTAATATAATTTACAGTTTCTGATCTTCTATTTATTGAAAATTAATGTTGGATGAAAAGCTCACTTATCTCTTACTTGCATAAATATGATCAATTCATCAAGATAAATTAAAGATTATTCATACAAATTAAAGAACATAAAATGCTAATAACTAAAGTCAAAAGACTATGTAAGTTTTGAAAAATTAAAACTTAACTTACGGAAAAAAGATAGAAACTATTTACTACATAGATATGTATTCCAAGTCACCAAAAAGTAAAGACATTTTTTGCAGCACCCAAAAGAAATAATGCACTAATATTACACTTTGGCCCGTATACGTCCGTTCGCTATTGTTCAGTTCTAAATACAGAGTTTTGCTATGTTATATATATCCAGGTTTCCAGTATATCGGACCAGCAGTATTTCCATTCTTTTACATAAATCAACGTTTTTTTATAAATTTAACACGACTGGACCATGCACTACAACATTTATGGCTTTATACGACATATGTTTGAATGTTCATAACGTAAAGGTGTACAAGCTAGTATGTTATCTTAATTATTTATCTTAATTTGCTAGCAAGTTATGCTATTCAATTTTGGTAATCCATTTTATTTTAATTAATTAAGTTTAAATCATCAAATAAGATGTTAATTGAGAATTATAAACGATCATCAAGATAAATTAATGACTAAAATTTGAATGAAAGAATATAAATTGCTGACAAGTGAATATTAAAGACCGCTTTATCAAAGAACGAGGATTAAAACTGGAAATGGATCGGATATCGATTGCTAATTAGGTAAAGATAAATGGCAAAATTATAAGTTTTTGAAAAGTAAAAAATACTTTTTCAACGACTTCAAAGCTAAGGGACAACATGCAATTTACCAAGAAATGTTTACGTGCAATACATAAACATTTATAAACTAGAATGCTTCTTCAATAATTTGTTTCTTGAGTTGTCCTCTCTATATATACCAATCTCCTTGGTTTCTTCCTTGTCCACAATCAAAAGTTTAGCACAATATGATCAACCTCACTTGGTTCACTCTTGCTCTAATTTGCATTTCCATATTTCACTCATTTCATGTTACAGCAAATACAAATCTTAATTTAGAAACATACATCGTCCATGTTGAGCCACATACAGAGGATTCAGAAACTTGGTACGATTCATTTATGCCAACAACCCCAGCAACTTCAACTGACGGTTCACCCACATTACTATATAAGTACCGCAACGTATTTTCGGGTTTTGCTGCAAAGCTATCCAAAAATGATGTAAAACAGATGCAAAACAACAAGGGATTCGTGTCGGCTCGTCCTCAAAGAGTGTTTCCTTTACACACAACCCATTCTCCTTATTTTTTGGGACTTAACCAAAACTTAGGAACTTGGAGACGAACCAACTACGGAAAGGGTGTCATCATTGGACTTTTAGACACTGGAATATTCCCCGACCACCCTTCGTTTAGCGACCAAGGAGTGCCGCCCCCACCTGCTAAATGGAAGGGAAGGTGTGACTTCAACTTCACCGCGTGTAACAACAAATTGATAGGAGCTAGATACTTCGCAATTGGGGACGTAACGCCCCTTGATGAAGAAGGCCATGGCACGCATACCGCCAGCACGGCTGCCGGAAGTTTTGTCCAAGATGCCAATATTTATGGTAATGCTAACGGGATGGCAACCGGCATGGCGCCTCTTGCTCATTTAGCCATGTACAAAGTTTGCGGTTCTAGCGGTTGTGCAGAAAGCGACATACTTGCAGCAATGGACACTGCTATTGACGATGGTGTTGACATTCTTTCTTTGTCGCTTGGCGGCGAATCCTTGCCTTTCTTTGATGATACCATCGCTCTTGGTGCTTATAGCGCTATGGCAAAAGGAATTTTCGTCAGTTGTTCGGCAGGCAATAGCGGCCCATTCAACGAGTCTTTGTCCAATGAAGCCCCTTGGATACTAACTGTAGGCGCTAGCACCATCGACAGGGCGATAAGAGCCACTGTTGTGCTAGGAAACAACCAAGAGTTAGAGGGTCAATCGGCTTTTCAAACTAAGGATTTTCCTTCAACACTAGTGCTACCTCTTGTTTACCCTGGAGCAAATACAAGTGATCCAAGTGCACCATTTTGTAGCTCAAGCTCATTGAACAATACTGATGTACGAGGTAAGATAGTCTTGTGTGAAATTGGAGGTGGGATCACTAGAGTCGGCAAAGGAATAGCAGTAAAGAATGCTGGTGGTGCCGCCATGGTTTTAATGAATTCAGAGTCTATTGGGTACACCACATCTGCTGAAGCACACGTTCTTAGTGTATCCCACATCAGTTATGCCGACGGCCTCAAATTAAAAGCCTATCTAAACTCTAGTACTTCCACACATACAGCAAGAATATTGTTTGAAGGAACTATGATAGGAGATGGCCATGCTCCAATTGTCGCTGGATTTTCCTCTAGGGGCCCGAGCTTGGCAAGTCCTGGAATTCTGAAACCCGATATCATTGGTCCGGGGGTCAACATCCTTGCAGCTTGGCCTGTTTCTGTTGAAAATAAAACAAACACCAAGTCCACTTTCAACATGATCTCTGGAACGTCAATGTCGTGCCCCCACCTCAGTGGTATCGCTGCTTTACTAAAAAGTGCGCATTCTGATTGGTCACCAGCTGCCATTAAGTCCGCCATCTTAACCACTGCAGATCAAGTAAATCTTGAGGGCGACCCTATTGAAGATCAAAGACTCCTCCCCGCTGATATCTTTGCGATTGGTGCAGGGCATGTCAACCCACCGAAAGCTAACGATCCTGGATTAATATATGACATCCAGCCTAACGAATATGTACCATACTTATGCGGCCTGAATTACACCGACCGAGAAGTTGGCATCATTGTTCAGCGCAAGGTGGACTGTACGGTGGAATCGAGCATTCCTGAAGCACAACTAAATTATCCATCATTTTCGATCGTACTTGGAACAACCCCTCAGGCATACACCAGGACAGTTACAAATGTTGGTGAGCCTAATTCCTCATACGACGTGGAGATTGTGTCGCCTGCTGGAGTTGATGCAAAGGTTGAACCCACTAACCTTAGTTTTTCCGAAGTGAACCAGAAGCTAATCTACAAGGTGACGTTCACCCGATCATCGACCAGTGGGGTGAACAATGTGTTTGCACAAGGATATATAAATTGGCAATCTGATAAGCATTCTGTTAGGAGTCCAATAGCAGTTATATTTGAATAAATAATACGTACGGCAGGGCCTAGGTCAGAAAAGGGATCAAGCTCTATGGTATTTCTCTGCTTATCATTGTATTTTTGGTTTGAAATAAGATTTCCAAGTTAATAGCAATGTTCTTCACAAAAAATTATTTGGTAACTAGTCTCATAAAATTGTTTAAATATTGTTTTCAGTACTCACATATATACCATGTCTAAATACTACAACAAAATATGCTATTTGGAACATATAAAAAGTATCTCAATAACCTCCCATTACAACATGAGTTAAAGTTATTAGGACACTTATTGTGTTGCAATAGACTACACAGCACTTTTTGAATGCCCCTACATCATTTGCTTAGATGCCTTTTTTACGACCTAGACTATTAGTGATTTTTGAGATACAAATATGTGTCTCGTGAAAGGTCAAAAATTATTGCAAAATACCATGTCATGACAGTTATTCTGTCCCAAATATTGAATTTCCGTGGATAATCGTGTTGTACAGCTTAATACCCCCTAAGTTCAAGGGACGTTCAGGAGAAGCTAGATTCCACCAAAAGTGATAAATTAAAAGTTCATATTAATAAAATTACAATAACATTTAATCCTTCATAATCTGTATAGGCAGAATGCCTCCATTCAGATATTAGTTTGCATCAAATGAACCCGACCACATTCAACGACAACTCCCGATTTCAATTAATCGACCCTTACAGACTCGCTTTTGATAGTTTCTTTTTAAAACTTAATCTTACTCTTATATGATAAAACTTTAAAGATTCATGGGTAAAATGCCCAAAATCTCCTCGTGGTTTAAAAAACTTGCATGAAAGTCCTTTGTGGTTTGTTAATTGTCTAAAATCTTATTGTGATTTCATAAGCTCTGTAGGTATAAATCATTTTTCATACCATAACTTGACACGATTTTCATTTTGATACCATAGTTCCGCACTCATCAACTTACATACCATAAATTGGACATTTTCTTCACATTGAGTACTTCGGTGCCAGAAAAGTACACATGATGACATGGAAAATCGTTGAGTTAGAGTGTTAACATGTGTCACAATTGTTGAAAATCCCCAAATTTAGAGTCAAGGAATCCCATAATGTGAAGAAAGTGTTCAACTTATGGTTGCATATTGATGAATGCCAAATTATGATTTCAAAATAAAAATCGTGCCAAATGATTTTATCTCCACAAAATCCCTTAACTTGCGCAAAGCCCCCTTGTCGTTTCAAAATTTTAGAGTTCTATTTAAGCTAACAACAAAAAAACAAGTTAAACTGAAAGAGATTTCATTTGTATGAGATACGTACAGTTAAGAATAACACAATGCCTACCTAGCATTTTGCGCCAATGGCACAAATTAAACAACTTCCACGAGAAAATTGCAAAGTTGGTCCTTTAAAGTGGCCTACTTGCAAAATTGGTCATCTAATGTGGCAGTGTCCAATTTAAGTCCTCTAAAGTGATTAGTGAAGCAATTTTGGCCCTCCGATGTTGGAGTCAACGATTTTGACTCAAAAATTGGATGGATTCTTCGATCTGACCCTATAATTTTGGACTTTTTTTCATTTGCACCCCAAATATTTTCAAAAAAAAAACTCATTTAAACCCTAACATATTTCAAAACATTTATTGTGTAAAATTTAAGTTAAACACATTTCAAAAAATTTATTTTTTGTGTTTTAGATAATTTTGTTACAATGGTCTTCGGTTAATACTTCAATAAAAATAAGTTAAGGAAAGAATAAGTGAAAAGAAACGTAAATTTAATTAAGGAAGAAGATAATTTTTTTTTTTTATTCTTCTTTACACAGTCTTTTATTTATATTCATAGTTTCATACTCACACCCACACTGTCTCCTATCCGATTTCTTGTATTTTCTGCAGTGCAAGTTGATTTTTACATTTAGATTAGCTAAAAATATGTAAACAAAATTAAGAGTCGTGAACATGGCATTAATTGCATTCTCACTGTATTATTTCCTTGTTAGTTTCTCGTGTAAGTTCTTAAACATTACTTGTTCTTTAATACTTTTTGTTTCATTGTGTTCTCTGTGCTTCTTTTACCAATTGCTAAAAGCCTAAACAGTCCTTTTTGTTATATCAATTTTTAACGTGACTCCTACTTAGATATATATTACTTTTAATAATTAAGTACCTTGGCCACCTTGTGAAGTTATATATTTTTCAAATATAATTCGTGTTTTTACATAATTTAAGTTAGAGTGTCTTGTGTTTTCAACATCAATTAAAATAAGTTAAGGAAAAAATAAAAGAAAAGAAACGTAAAGTGAATTAAGGAAGAGGATGATTTTTTTTATTCTTTCTTAATATTTTTTTTATTGAATACAATTGTAAAAAAATTATTTAAAACACAAAAAATAATGTTTGAAATATGTTTAACTTAAATTTACATAATAAATGTTTTAAAATATTTTAGGGTTTAAATGTAATTTTTCGAAAATATTATGGGTAGAAATGAAAAAATCCCTAAATTAAGGGTCAAAATCAAAGAATTCGTCCAATTTTTGAGTCAAAATCATTGACTCCTGCGTCGGAGGATCAAAATCGCATCACTAGCCACTTTAGAGGACTTAAATTAGACACTGCCACTTTAGATGATCAATTTTGCAAGTGGCCACTTTAAAGGACCATTTTTGCAATTTTTCCCAACTTCCACCTTTGGCCACATTTATTATCATTATATCAGATTATAGGGGATACCAACATAAACCCTTATGTGGTTAATTTAAAAATCTGCACAAAACCCCCGGTTTGTTAATCGTAACCCCCTTGTAGTTTTATAAAATATGCATAAAATCCCCTCTGATAAGTTTCATGTAACTCTATATCTTTTATTAAATAACCATAACGCCCTTACTTCATTATTTATAATATATATTATTTAAATTCCAAAAAAATCTTTTATTTTAAAAACAATTCAAACATATTTTTTTTGTAATTATAAGAGAAAAAATTATTTATATTATTTTTAAAATAAATAGTTTAAAATAGGGATTCCGTGCAGGGTTTTCAAACCACGTGGGCAGGGGGGTGGTGTGCAAATATTCGAACCACAAGGGGGTTTTATGCTAAAGTTCTAAAGGGTAAAATTGTGTTTTAAAGAGAAAAACGTTCACAAAATTCAAGCCTCCTCTCGCATAGAGCGAGTGTACACCACGCTCTAACGGAGTTGGACGGATGGGATTGATTCCGTGCAGGGTTTTTGAAACCACAAGGGGGTTTTGTGCAGGACTTTTGAAACACAAGGAGATTCTAGACAATTATCAAACCACAAGGGGGTTTTGTGCAGGTTTTCAGAACCACGTGGGGTTTTATGCATTTTCCCCCAGATTATAGAGCATATTTAAATAGCTGTTTTTATTTGGTCACTCGCTATTGATTTTTTATGGTTGGTTATATTATCAATTACTAATACGAATTAAATCTCTCAATATTGTTAATAAAGTTTTCTGATTTTATGATAAACGTATCATTTCATAAATTATTCTGTTTAATAAGAAACTTAGTTAAGTAAAACAAATACTATATATGTGAAAAATCAAGCTGAGCTTGTACATCATGGATGTATAAGAATTTCACCTATGAAATTTTAGCATCATTATATGTACTTTAGAATAAAATACGCAGAAAAGATGCACAATCTTTTTGGGGCCGATCTAAACCTTAAAATCACTACAGGAGAAAATTTTGGGTACAAAAGACTCGATTACTAGAATATAGACAGACAGCTAATTAACTCAATGACAAAAATATAGAACAAGAAATGTAGGAGAAAGAAAGTGAAGTAGTAGGTGAGACTGAGAGAAAAAACAATCTTCCGATTAAAAACATGTTACAGTGCATTATAAACTTAAGAATAATCGATCATTTGTTCTTAGTATGATCAACCTGCGGAGGTTCCAAGTCCACTTCTCATATTGCATGATCTTGGTTGATGCCAGCAATAGTTCAATGAAGTTTCTTATATATATTTGTGCACTGATCAAACTTTTCCATCATAAACATGGCGAGCAACAATTTTATATCACTACAAATGGTTCCAATCATTTATATTGCATGCATGCTGTTTTTCTGCTCAGCCACAGCTGAGGAAATAAAACATGAAAACGCTCAGAGTAACTTAGAAACATATATAGTCAATGTAGTTTTTCCAAAAGGAAGAGTTTTGGCCGAATCCGAAGATCCAAAGAGCTGGTACCTTTCCTTCTTGCCAAAGTCTACGACTCACAAACATGACTCAAGTCGATTGGTTCACTCTTATCGCAACGTTATCACTGGTTTTTCAGCAAAACTAACCCCTGAAGAAGTTAAAGAAATGGAGAACAAGGATGGATTTGTTAAGGCAAGGCCACATAAAAAATTGCCGCTGCATACAACTCATAGCCCGAATTTCTTGGGACTTCACCAGAATATAGGATTTTGGCCTGGCTCAAATTATGGTGAGGGCGTGATCATTGGAGTCCTGGACACTGGTATCACACCAGGCCATCCATCGTTTGATGATACAGACATGCCTCCTCCACCTACAAAGTGGAAGGGGAAGTGCGAGTTCACTGGAACAGCATGCAACAACAAGCTTATTGGTGCAAGGAATTTCGCCAGCGATTCACCAGGCCTGCCTTCTGACGACGAAGGACATGGCACTCACACGTCCAGCACAGCTGCTGGAAACTTTGTTCGAGGTGCTAATGTTTATGGCATGGCCAACGGCACAGCAGTTGGCATAGCCCCTCGCGCTCACTTGGCAATGTACAAAGTTTGTTCTGCCGACAGCTGTTCTGATGCTGACATTTTGGCGGCGATGGATGCTGCAGTTGAAGACGGCGTCGACATTCTTTCGCTTTCGTTGGGCGGAGGTCCGACTGACTTCTATGCCGATGGCATTGCAGTTGGGGCATTTGGTGCTACACAGAAGGGTATTTTTGTCAGCTGTTCTGCAGGTAATTCTGGTCCATATCCTGCTTCGTTGTCAAACGAGGCCCCATGGATTCTTACAGTTGGTGCTAGCACTATTGACAGAAGAATAATAGCTAGTGCAGTGTTGGGAAACACGGATGGATATGATGGTGAGACACTATTTCAGCCTAGCAACTTTCCATCTGACAAGTTTCTGCCATTGGTAGACGCCGGCACTGGTGGTAATGAAACCACAGCATTGTGTGGACCTGGATCGTTGGACAACATTGATGTCAAAGGGAAAGTAGTTCTCTGTGAGAGAGGTGGTGGAATAGCACGAATTGCCAAAGGCCAAACGGTAAAGGATGCTGGTGGTGCCGCTATGATTCTAATGAATGCCGAGCCTGATGGCTTTAGTACCCTTGCTGATGCTCATGTACTTCCAGCAACACATGTAAGTTTTTATGCTGGACAAAAGATAAGGGCATACATAAGTTCTAACTCAACTCCTACGGCAAGCATTCAATTTTGGGGCACAGATATAGGCGACCCGATGGCTCCACTTGTTACCTCATTTTCCTCAAGAGGACCTAGTTTGGCCAGTCCGGGTATCTTAAAACCCGACATTATTGGCCCTGGAGTTAGCATCCTTGCCGCATGGCCCGTAGCAGTAGACAATAACACAAACAATAATGCTACTTTTAACATAATATCTGGAACATCCATGTCATGCCCTCACCTCAGTGGGATTGCAGCTTTGCTCAAAAGCGCCCACCCTGGTTGGTCCCCTGCCGCAATCAAGTCAGCAATCATGACTACTGCAACTCAAACTGTCCCCCAAGGCGAACCCATTGATGATGAAAGATACTTGCCCGCCGACATATTTGCACTAGGAGCTGGCCATGTTAACCCACCTAGCGCAAATGATCCAGGGCTTATTTATGACCTACAACCAAACGACTATATCCCTTACTTGTGCGGGTTAGGCTATACAAACCAAGAGATTGAAATCATTGTGCGGCAAGCCGTTGATTGCACAAAAATACCGAGCATATCTGAGGCACAACTGAATTACCCTTCATTTTCTGTACAGCTCGGTGGGGCACAACAGACGTACTCAAGGACTGTCACAAACGTTGGTGAGGCAAACTCAACTTATATGGCTATAATCAATGCAATAGATGGTGTTGATGTCGCTGTTAAGCCAGCTACTCTCTCATTCAATGAAGTGAACCAAGAGATGACTTTTGAGATAAGCTTTAGCAAATCTGGGACACCTACCAATGCGACTTTTGTCCAAGGAGCGCTAATATGGAGTTCAATCAAGCATGCGGTTAGAAGTCCAATTTCTGTCAAACTGGTTTGATGTCACCTGCGGAAAAAGGGGTTACAACGTCAACTTCTATATGACTTCAATTTTTCGTGCTATCTGTATTGGATTACTTTTGAAGGAGTGATGAAATAAACATTACTCAATTACTGATGATTCCACTTTACTATACACGGTTGTATCCTCAATAGCTAAAAGTTTTTCACCTGGACACTGGGAACTTAAGTGCTTACAGTACAAAACTTACAAACTACGGAAATAAGATGCAGCCTAGTTTTTGGTCCCAACTTCCACTACAAAATAACAGACGTTTACCACCATTGTTTTTTGACGTTTGCATGTGCTTTTAAGCGCTGGCATACAGCTTACTTGCATTAAATGCTGGGCGGTTCGCAGGGATATCCGCCACCTGCAATAGCATCACTTGCGTTTTTCGGAAGAGCTGTAGTAAGTAATTATTACCAGCTTATGCATAAATGCAGGTAAATGCCAAAACTTGCTCAATGAAAACATCTCTTACTGGGTCTTAACAAAGGCGTTCAACGCCATGGCGCGAAACAAAATTTTACCCTACTCATAAATCAACAGAAATAATTATTTCATTAGGCAATAAACTATCAAACTGTTACTTATCCACAGAACGTAAATATGGTGAATGTCTGTCCTATCTTTTCTCTTTTAAGCAATACAGTCATTAAATATGTCCTTGAACATATCAATCACCTCATCAGCATCAAAAGCCTAAGTCCTCTCTTCTATTCTCTCAATGATGTCATCATCCCCCACATGATAAAAGACTACCTTCTAACCAGTGGACATCAATTGTTTTTCGGTACAAAATATGTTTCATATATAACAGTGACAAGATTTCAAAAACAACATCAAGATCTACTTTTGTGTTCTAAATACAGCATCAAGGCCCAGATACTACCAAATTGTGATACCAAATACCAAATATTTTATCGTCTCTGTCAAATCTTACCCATGCACAATTTGAGTTGCCCTTGAGCTAACCATGTATCGTAAAAAAAAACCTACATTATCAAACAAACTTATTCAGACTTAAAATGCAAGAAAACTGTTGAATTTGATGAATCTTGAAGATTACATGAAAACATGCAACGGAAAAGATACTGAATATTATGCTATGTACCTCTCCAAGAGATTGAAAAACCCGCAATTTTATGTGTCACTGGATTTTTTTTTAATTTCCAGTCATTCTTAAAGCAGGTTTGTGAAATGACATATTATATTATAGAGTGATTGGTATTAGAAACTTACCATTAAGGTTCCCAGACCTCCGTGGCCCGTCACCAACCAAGTTGAGGCCATATCATTTTATCAGCTGCATATACCAACTCAAATGGCACCAGGAACATAGTCTTACAAGACCAATGAGAGCGCTTAAAATTTTCGTTAATAATTTATTAATATAGAAGGAAATTATTCCTGCAATGATAGCTTCCGCTCGTACTTACCATACTTCTGATTCACCACCGTGACCATATTAATGACTTTCACGAGAGCACCAAATTGTAGACTTCAAAAAGGTCTGATGGGCCTGTAAACAAGGATAGAACAATGTGACCTTAAGGAACACAATACAAGTCCAGATTTGTGTGTTTACAATGCAATTGAATATAACGTATTGCTTCCAGAACAATTCAAATTACTTCCTTTCTGAACTTGCAAGTGTCATTAAGTGGACTTAAACCCGAAAATTGGTTCTTAGTAACGCCTTTCCAGACATTGACCTCATTTGGCTCTCGAGCGTTAAATCCATTCACATAAATACGGAATCTAGTAAGAATGAAGAGAGTTTCGTCAGAGAGCAGGACACTTCAAACAATTAACTAAAAGAAAAACCCTATCTTCGATAGCATAAAGACAACAATAGAAATTCTCGTCAAAGATATATGAGCTTACCTTCTACCGACAGGAGGTTTATGCATGAGGTGTTTGTAGAGTCTACATGACAAATGCAGTAGCTCCTCATGTGTCCACAATAAGATTTACCCAAAGAAGGAAAAGGACATATTATTGTAATAAGTATGTTAGAATTTAAAGATTTAACAAGAAAATACCACGCATCATAAAAAAGCAAAGAAGGCTTGGAACATAGACTACTCACGCTCACTGCAGCATAGAAGGGGATATAGATGATGGTTAGCTATTATCTTGTATTTCACATGAAACACGATATAAGATGACCAAATTTACTCCCACCTTCACTCTTCTCTGGGTGTAGCACCTCTATTACATTGAGAGCAAGTCCTCTTATCCCTCTGTATAACTGATTATCTCAGAAGTAATACTATCAGATAATACAATCTCTAGCAGCTCGACTAGGAAGAGAAAATAGATACGATCTTAAGCATAACTCTTATAATCATACTAGAAGTACATTCAGGTGGCTTTCAAACTTTACCTATATATGTTATGGCAAGAAAGAATTTATTGTGTGTCAAGTTTCATTCCAAGAATACTTGGTTCTGTTTCATAACTACTTCACATGATCTTACAACTATATGACAAAGTATCTCAAGTCTATACTTATGTGTTGATTGTTTATGATGCTTCGGGTGATGTCGTTAGTTTGTCAAAGTCTAAAAATACAATGATTATATTATCTCCAACAGTTTAGAATGCCAAAAGCTTAGGGCAGTTCATAGCACCACCAGCATTGCAGCCCACAGTTCAGAGACTCTAGAGTTTAACACACATATATGCACTGAGGGTAGTAAAAATATCCCATAAGCTTAATAATTCCTTTTGTGAGCCTAGGAAATTTATAAAAGAGCTAAGGGAATAGCACATGAATAGATCAAATACTGGACATGTGGATAGCAAACAATAAGAATATCTATGTCAAATCTATTAAAATCATTCATGATCATAATTATGAACTAAATCACCCAGCAATTTCAGAAACCTCCTTTGTCAATTCAGAGAAGAACTTCTCATCACACACTACAGCATACAAATAGCAATGTCGTTGAGTTTCGCTAGCACAAAAAGAATCGGCTATACCCATGCCAATAAATAATAATTGTGAAATGGGCATAGTTCATAGTCATACCGTTTTTAATTGAAAGCATGAGCCGTTTTTTTGGGGTTATAGTGGAGAGATTATTAGGTGCATCGGCTGTACGATTAGGTGGTACAACAAGTCGGTTTTTAGTGTAAATGCACGGTTGGGATGAGGTGTGGAGAAGTTAATACCCTATAATATAAGAATAGTATTTAATCTCCACCACATGCTGCACCACGTCATTATGCAGCAGTTGCACCACGTCATTATGCAGCAGCTGCACCTAATAAGTGGAAAGTGAATTCAAATTCCTTTAGCGATTTCCATAACATACTACCGTGGTGCCCATTCTTGAACGTGTAGTGTGTATTTATTTCTTTGTTATGTGAAAGTAAGTGAGAGAGAAGTTAGTATGCTGATAAATGAGTAAGAATAGTAAACAAAGAAAATGCAATTATTGCGTACAATCGTCTCTACATGCTAGAAATATTTTGCTTTTAGTTAGGATGTTTAAGAAAATAGTGTGTTTAAATCTTAATCTGTAGACATGTATATGTTAAATTTTTATTTCCAAGCATTTCAGAATATTGTGTTCGGCTTAAGGCAATTTTTGAATTCCTCCTTCTATAAATATAGTCAGCAATTAAAGCATGCTAAATAAATAAATGAATTCGTTAAATGAAATATATTTATCATGGAATATAAAAAGTGTTAATTGAATTTACGTTTTTTAGCTATATCATTATCATTCTTGGTGTGAATAGATGTTCTCATTAGACTATAAGCCTTGACTACACACTTGAACCACTGCAATATGCATATTTGGCGTTGTTTCACTAATAATAGTTTGTATAAACTAATTGAATAGGTATTCTGACTAGCCACCTTCTACTCCTATATATCTTTGTAGTTATGGTTTAGGTGAGAGCTCTAACAAAACCTATTATTTTGCAAAATTGGAAGGTTGCCTATTATGTGTAAATTATATTCTTATTCAATTATTTTGCTAAAAAATGCAATGTTAGTTCTTGTTGACATACTTATGGAAAGATAGTTTTTCAAAAGGTCATAACCATTTTCTCTTCCTAACTATAAAACTTGAAAGAAAGATTGGAACGACCGACCGTAGCGACCGACTGTTGGATCTATTTGGCTTTCCTTGCTATTGATCTACTGCAAGGGAAATGGAAGTTGCTAGCATCCCTTGCAGTAGGTGGCGTGGGAGAAAGTATTTTGCAGGTTGCAAGAGAAATAGGCCTTGCAACCTCTTGTATGACACACACCTACAGCAAGGGAAATAAGCCTTGATGTACCCATGTGACACAAATAATATATTGCATTATCCTCATAATATTTTAAGCATATCTAATTATCATAAATATGTTCTAACATAAACAAAATATCTATGCTATATAATATAAATCTAACCGATTAAATTCTAAAAAAAATAAAAATGCATAGCTAGATTGTCAAAATCACAAATCTATTATTAATTAAGCATACATATATATAATTAACACAAATACGCTCAAATCGACAAATACGTCACGTGTATGCTATAACATTACACAAGTCTAACCGATTATATTCAATAAAAAAGATAATATACGTAGATCAAAATTACTTCTAATACCTTAGTTAAGCATACATAATTAACCAAAATACACTATCAAATCAACAAAAATATCACATTTAGCTATATAATATTTTAAGCATATCTAATTGCTATAAATACGTTCTAAATAAACACATCTATGCTATATAATACAATTCTAATCAATTAAACTCTAAAAAAATATAAATACGTAGCTAGATTCTGAAAATCACAATTCTAATATTAATTAAGCATATATACATATATAATTAACATTAATACACTCAAATCGACAAATACATCACATTCATGATATTATTTTACACAAATCTAATCGATTAATTTTAAAAAAATAATATACGTAGATCATCAAAATTACTTTTAATATCTTAATTAAACATACATAATTAACACAAATACACTATCATATCAACAAAAATATCACATTAATGCTATATAACAAAAATCTAACCGATAAAATTAAAAAAAAAAAAAGAAAGTAGAAGCGTAATATAATAGATATAAAACATATAAATTCAATAAAAATGAGATTTGGAGACAAAATAGTACGATTTAAAGTGTTTGGGGTGAGGAAAAAATATGTTTGAATGTTTTGAAGGGAAGAATTTGCACCAGAAGGTTGTTGCGAATTCGCATTTAAAATTCTGAAAAAAAAAATATTAGTTACAACAACGCCCTTGGGATTATATGCGGACATAATGTACAACAAAATACAAAGGACACAGTTTCCAAGGAAATTATACACATATAATTTGATATCATTGGTTTTGAGATTCAATTGCAACTCCAGACTATTCAACTCAATTTACAATTCGTACCACATCTCATGTAATATGCATTTATGGACATACATAAATTTTACCCCCAACAGACAGAATCAAACGGAAGCAAATGGAGAATAATTACTTATGCAACAATCGCCAAGAAGTAACAGGGAAGGAAAACAATATTCGTCAAAGTCTGTGCTATAGCTCCTTTACTTATTAGAAAACCCAGTTTTAATATTCTATTTTAAAGAAGGCTTTAGTGAAGCCGGTGGTGGGTTTCTCATGGGCTTAATTAGTAAAAGAAATATGAACTCTCGATAATATGAACTCTGGGTTTAATTAGGATAAGAACTTATAGCATGCTTATTGACATTCTACTCTCGATAATAGGTGTTTCAGCCTACCCCTATCGTAGCTTATCCTCTGCAGTTATTTCAGGTGTTTCAGCGTAGCCTTATCGTAGCTTGTCCTCTGTAGTTATTTGAGGTGAGTGCTCCACAGAAAGCTCTGATACAAACTATCAAGCCCCAAATAAAACCGTGCAGATAAAAATAAAATCTCAAATCCTATATTATAGAGACGTGAAACAATGCACTGCAAATTTAGAGAAAATCTTTCTCACAAAAGAAAATCGGAAAATTTAATCTAGTCATTCTAAAAACTCAAAAGAAAAAATAAAAGAATAATCAATAATCTAACAGTAGAAGGAGAAATTTAAGAACATGCAAAATACTATGTTCAAGTCTTAAACTCATGAATCCAATACATATATTAAAATAAGAAAACTAGTAACAAAGACTCTAATCCTCAGTAAAAGGCCCCCATGTTGGTTCAATCTGGTCATCATCTAAAGCTGGAAAGAAGGAAAAATATACAACTTATGAGATAAAAATCTCAGTGAGTGGGTCGTGATGTGTGTGAGGTGACATGTTAAGTTCCTTTTCTAAACAATTTCATGCACAAAGTATAAATATCAACAATTCATAAGGTAAGCAAGTAGTACGGTTTTAAATCTTTGATCTATTATTGAAGTATTGGTGTCGGTCACCCTTATCCCTCTTTCGTGATACCCTTTATCCCTCTGTCCAACGGACTCCCGTTGTGTGTAAGGGAGAGGGGAAAGGGGAACACGAAGCCCTACCGACAGCCCTCTACTGCCCAACGGCACTTCGTGCTAACCCAAGCCAAATGGATCCAAGGTCAGTCGCTACGGTCGTTCGTTCGTGTCATTCTTTCAAGTTTTATAATTAGAAGTAAAGCGGTTATAACCTTTTGAAAACATTTCCTTCAATGAGTAAATTAACAAGAATTAACATTTCACTTTTTAAGCAAAATAACTGAATAATACTACTATTTACACCTAACATGCATCCTTCCAATTGAAAATAATAGATTTTAATGGAGCCCTCACCTCAAATACTGCAGAGAACAAGCTACGATAAGGCTAGGCTGAAACACCTCAAATAACTGCAGAGGATAAGTTACTATAGGGCTAGGCTGAAACACCTATTATCCAGAGTAGAATCTCAATAAGCATGCTATAAAATTCTAATTCTAATTTATGAAGACCAACATGCAGCTAATGATCACTAATAACTAGGTTAAATATATAAGTCATATACCCCAACATATAAAGGGATAATTACAGCTACACCCCCTGAGGTTTGGTGTAATTACAGATACATCCCATGTGGTTTGAAAAATTACAATGACCTCCCTTGAGGTTTCAAACCTTACACATACCTCTCCTCTACAACTTAAGGGTTGTTTGAGGTGTAATTTATGATATCATTATGCTTATTATATTTAGACCCCTAAAGTTTAGGATAATTATAAAAATAATCTTTGATGTTTGAAAAATTAAAAGGAAATACTCCATATAATTTTAGAAACTACAATATTATTAACTAAAAATATAAAAAATGGTTAAATTAAAATTTTAAATTTGAGAATAAGTTAAAATATAATCCAAAATATATTTTGAATCAAAACATTTAAATCTTAATAATAAAAAAAAATTCACAAACTTCGTTCAAACACAACTAAATACTCATATTTATGCATTTCTTGTAGAACCTCAATTGTAGAAACTATCATTTTCAATGAAAATAAACGAAAATAACATAAATAATCAAGATTTTTACAACTTATTTTAAGAAATGAAGAATGATGACAAAATTACCAGCAACAGTGACAAGGAAATTAGCATCCTTGGATTGGACGTGGTCACTAGTTCTAGATAGCAAGTTTTGTTGAACTTTTTGACAAAACAAGCAACCTAAATGCAATGCCTTTTCTGCAGCTTCTATTTTTTGGAATATTCTTCTTCTTTTAATTTCTTGAAACCAATTTTCGTTGTGCTATCTTCTTCTATTGCAAAAATAATTGTTACGCTACAATTGCAACGAGAAGAAGGGCATAAAAATGAGTATTTAGTTGTGTTAGAACGAAGTTTGTGTGAATTCCTTTCTTATTTATTTATTAAAAGTTAAATATTTTGATTCAAAAATGTATTTTGGATTATATTTTAACATATTCTCAAATTTAAAGTTTTAATTTATTCATTTTTATATTTTTAGTTAATAATATAGTATTTTCTAAAATAAATTTTATAATTATCTTAAACGTTAGGGGTCTAAATATAATAAGCATATTGATATCCTAAATTGCACCCCAAACAACCCTTAAGTTGTAGAGGGGAGGTAGGTGTAAGGTTTCAAACATCAGGGGAGGTCATTGTAATTTCTCAAACCACAGGGGAGGTATATGTAATTCCACCAAACCTCAGGGGGTGTAGCTGTAATTATCCCTAAAATTTATCTCTCTCTCTCTCTCTCTATATATATATATATATAGATATATATATATATATATATATAGATATATATATATATATATACATATATATATACATATATATATTGATGTACTATATTTCGGTACCGCCACGTCATAATATCCGATACAATACACGAACGTATTTCGGGACATATTATGCCACGTCAGCACCATTATTTTTTAATGCAAAATTACAATTCAAGGCAAAACACGGAAATCGGCCCAAGTAGGCCCAAATTGAGCCCAAGCGAGATCTATTTGGGCCCGAAAAGGCCCGATTAGAGCTATATCAAGCCCAATCCGAGCTATATGGGCTCAAATTCGATCTATTTGAGGCCCAAAAGCTAAATTCGAGCTATATGGGCCCAAATTCGATCTATTTGAAGCCCAGGAGTCAAGTAAGAGCTATATGGGCCCAAATTCGACCTATTTGAGGCCCAATTCGACCTATTTGAAGGCCCAATTCGAGCTATTTCAAAATAGCTCTAATTCGACCTATTTTGAGTCATAGTTCTACTTGGATTGCACTTTTAGACGAATAAGGACTTTTATTACTATATAAGGGGGTCCCATGCCTCATTCTAAGGTACGTTTTTATTTTCTAGCATTTAATTTCGAGCTATATACATCGAATTCGAGCTATAGAGCAATAATTCGAGCTATATTGCAATAGCTCTTGTTCGATCTATATAGAGTGTATTTCGAGCTATTTGAGAGTAATTCGATCTATTCGGGTTTTCTCATCACGGTTCTCAATACCATTTCGAGGTGTGCTAATTCGACCTATAGAGCCTAAATTCGACCTATTTGGGCTTATTTCGACCTATATATTCGACCTATTTCGAGCTATAATTTCGAGCTATTGTCTCTGACGACAATACCTCAAATTCCGACCTATCTGACTTGAGCGTCGGAGTGCCTTCGCCGGAGGAGGCACCGGCTTAGTTTACGTGTGGTGTTGAGTGCAGGTTCCGAACTCAAAAGCTGCTTAAGCATCCAGCAGGAACAAAAGCAGTCTGACGTGGAGTGTTGGAGAGCGGACACGTATCCAGACGAAAATACCCCACATCAGTGGCGCCGTCTGTGGGAACCTTCTACACGCACTTAGTAACAAACACTGACACTCAATGGCTCAACGGAGAGCAACCGAGAAGAATGGAATGGCAGGAAGGACAAGATCACAGAGGGAGGATGATAATCGGGCACATGATGCATCTGAGCGAACATCGGTGGCAGCGCCCAGCCCTCCCCTTGATCCTCCAACTCACATAGCGAATCAACCTGAAGTTCCTCCCACGGAACAACAGCTATTGAATTCCGCTCAGTTGGATCAAATCATGGCGGCATTCCAAAGGACTATGGTCCCTATGATTGTGCAGCAATTGGCTAACACTTCTGTTTTACAGAATGTTCAAGCTCCAATAGCACAACAACCATCAACACAGCCTGCGGCACCGCAGCAAGGAAGGACTCATCCGACCCAGCGTCGTGATTCGAGGCAGTACACGCAAACTAGGATGACAAGGCCAAGGGATCCATCTCCCTCGCCTGAAAGGAGGAATCCTCGTTCAGTGAGGACCAATGCTAATCGAGCTCCCAGTCGGGCAACTGGTCGAGATAGAGAAGGAAGGGATGGAGAGGTGAATTCTAGGCAAAGACTTCCTGAACATCGACCTGCAGCAAGTCGGACTGCTGGAAGAGATAGAGACTTGCCTGATAGAGTCGCACCAAGATTGGAACCTGTAGTAGCAGAACACATTCCATTAAGGGAAAGGTCAAACCCCTTCTGTGAGGCGATCAGTAAATTGACGTTGAAGGAAGGAACTAATCTTCCTGTTCTGAAGAAGTATGATGGAAATACTGATCCAGTTGCACATTATGATGAATTAGATGGAGATTTGCAGGTTTTGGGGTATGCAGAGAATATGAGGGCGAAACTTATTTCGCTCAGTCTGAGAGGTCCAGCAAAGGAATGGTTCAAAAACTTGCGTTCGGGATCAATCGAATCATCTGAACAGTTTAGGACCATGTTCGTAAAGAAGTTTGCTACTTATCGCGTAAAGAAGAAATCTCCAAGCACGCTGTTTAATATCTATAGAGGACCTGATGAACCTTTGGGGAGGTATATCGAGCGTTTGAATCTGGAGATTGGTAGAGTGAATGCTCCCAATGTCGACCTGGTCATATCTGTATTGGAGCATCGTTGCCGGAGTAAAAAGCTTATAGAAGTGATAACATGGAACACACCTGATTCCATTGAGCAAGTAATGGACCTAGCTAGTAAGGTCATTGAAGTAGAGGAGGCAACCATGAATCAAGGGTTGATGGACTCGCCAAGAATTCATGGGGGTAAAGAGAATAAAGATAGAGATTGGAGGAAGGAGCAAAGGGGAAAAGATCGAGATCGCAATCGACAACCCTTTAAGAAATTTGACAACTACACTCCGCTGAGGAAACAAATTGGTGAAATCTATGCCATAGAGAAAGATAGCGGGTTGCTGAGAACTCCTAAACCGTTCCGAGAGACTGAGGAGACTAAGGGATCGAAGAAATATTGTAAGTTCCACAGGCAGAATGGGCATTTTACCAACGAATGCAAGGCTCTAAAGAACGAGATCGAACGACTCATTCAAGGGGGAAAACTCATCGAGTACATCCTTGAGAATAGAGAGTCACGTGAAGAAAAGGCGTCAGCTGGACGCAAGCGAGATAGATCCCCACATGAGAAGAAGGATGAACCAAAGCGTAAACGGGGAAATGGGAATGATGAAATCGAGAATGGAATCAATGTGATAGCTGGCGGACCTACTGGCGCAGACTCAGCCAAGAGTAGAAAACGCATCTCACAAGACATATACAATGAACGACTGAAGCGTCCTGAGATAGATCTTGTCTTTGCGGTGGACAAATTGGATACAAGAATCACATTCGATGATAGCGATTTCGACAACTTGTCTCCACAAGCTAAGGAAGCGCAATACTTGAATTGCCCTATGGTGGTTTCCGCGGTGATTGCAAATCACGGGGTAAAGAGGATAATGATTGATAATGGATGTTCGTCCAACATAATCTTCATGGATGCTTTACAACAAATGAAACTTGGACAATACGAGATCACGGATGTTAACTCACCACTAGTGGGATTTGGTGGAAGTGAAGTAAAACCCATTGGAAGGATCTTGTTGCCAACTTCCTTTGGCGTGAATCCGAAGAGGAGAACACTGAACGTGGAATATCTTATCGTTGACATACCATTTGCATACAACGTACTGATTGGAAGGCCAGGAATAACGGCATTTGCTATGATCATCTCTACGGTGCATCAGAATGTCAAATTTCCAACGCCTGGCGGAATTGCTGAACTCACTACAAACTATCGTGATTTGTGGAATTGTTATGTTACATCAACTAAACCTATCAAGGCAAAAACGGATCCAAATGTTGCGATAGTTGACATACATCCAGAGGAGACGCCTGAAATAAGGAAACAAGTTGATATAGAGATGGTGCTTGCTGCGCGAGTGGACCAAGAGATGATGCACGAAGATCATACCCCTTCCAGTATTGAGGACTCCTTGAAGAAACTGGATGAAGAAAAAGAAGACAAGATGACATTGCGCTATAAAAAGAGGATGGAAATGGAGCATTTGAAACCTTCGGGAGAGTTTAAGGAGGTGATTTTGTCAAAAGATGAGCCTGACAAGATAATTAAAATTGGTAGCGAGTTGACTTCGGAGGTTAAGAAGGCATTATTGGAATGCTTGCGAAGAAACTTTGATGTATTCGCATGGACGGACTCGGACTTGAAGGGAATAGATCCTCGAGTTGCGGTACATCACTTGAATGTTAACCCAAATGCTAAACCCATCCGACAAAAGAAGAGACACTTTAGCGATGAAAAGAACAAGGCTGCGGAGTTAGAAGTACAAACAAAGCTTGCTGCATGCCATATATTTGAAGTTCGATACTCTGAATGGCTAAGCAACGTTGTGCTTGTCCCAAAGAAGCCGACCGTATGGAGGATGTGCGTGGACTACACCAATCTGAACAAACATTGCCCGCGAGATCCTTTCCCGTTGCCCAGGATCGATCTCGTAGTTGACTCTACAGCAGGCTGTGCGTTGCTAAGTCTTTGTGATGCACAGAGCGGTTTCCACCAAATACTAATGGCAGTAAAGGATCAACATAAAACGACCTTCATCACTGACAGGGGGATATACTGTTACAAAGTGATGCCGTTTGGTCTAAAGAATGCAGGAGCAACCTTTCAGAGGTTAGTAGCCAAGATGTTTTATCATCAAATCGGCAAGACAATGGAAGTTTATATTGATGACATGCTCATCAAGAGCCTGAAGGCGGAAGATCATGTGAAACATTTGGAAGAGGCTTTTGGTATCATGAAACAATATGGGATGAAGCTAAATCCTAAGAAGTGCACATTTGGGGTTAAGGCCGGAAAATTTCTGGGGTTCATGGTCAATGAGAGAGGAATCGAAGCTAACCCTGACAAAATTAAAGCTATAATGGATTTACCATCTCCCAAATCCGTTCGTGAGGTGCAACGATTGGTGGGGAGGATTACGGCACTTAGTCGATTCATATCGCATTCTGCTGAAAAGAGTTTACCTTTTTTCAAGAAGTTACGCAAGACACCTAAGTTCGGTTGGACTGATGATTGTGAAGAGGCTTTTCGCCAATTGAAGGTGTACCTTACGACACCGCCATTACTATCTAAGCCCAAGGACAATGAGATGCTATATCTTTACTTGGCCATAACGAAGAATTCATTAAGCACAGTATTGGTGCGCGAGGAAGACAAGAAACATTTGCCTATCTACTATGTTAGCAAAGTGCTGAATGGGGCAGAGGTGAATTACCTGGAGATCGAGAAGTTAGCATACGCACTTGTAATAACTGCACGAAAGCTAAGACCATACTTTCAATCACATCCGGTTACTGTCTTAACTAGCCAACCACTTAAACAAGTCATGGCAAAACCGGAGACGTCTGGGAGATTAGTAAAGTGGGCAATAGAGTTAGGAGAATATGGCTTGGAGTATATGCCAAAAACAGCGATCAAAGCACAAAGATTAGCGGACTTCGTGGCTGAAACTATCTCAGAGGCAGAGCAAGCGCTTGATGTAGCAATGGTGACGGAAGAGAACAAACGGGACAAACCTATAGTTGCAAGGGGAACTTGGACTCTGCATGTGGATGGATCGTCCACGAACGACGCTGGAGGTGCAGGAATTTACCTAAAATCGACGGATGGCAGAGAATTTGACTATGCAATAAGGCTAAATTTTCAAGTGACCAACAATCAAGCGGAGTATGAGGCTATGCTTGCTGGAATACAAATGGCAAAATCGTTGGGTATAACGAACCTTGTAGCATTCACGGATTCACAGTTGATCGCTAATCAATTTGAAGGAAGATATGAGGCGAAAGAGGCTGCAATAGTAAAGTATCTTGAAAAACTGAAGGAGGTGACATCAAATTTCGATACTTTCTCTATCTCGCAGATCCCTCGATCAGAAAATGAACGCGCTGACTCCTTGTCACGATTTGCTAGTACCGCCGAAGTGTTTGTGGAAAGGCGGGTAACTCTTTTGGCTTCAGAACAGCCCTCTATCGGCAAGGTAGTTGAGTCAACACCAACGCAAGCATTGGATTACGTTCTGCCAGTAGACATAGAGGCATGTTGGAAGGATGAGATTATCGATTTTCTTCAGAACGGGAACTTACCTAATGATCCTCAAGCGATCAGAAGGCTCAAGTATAAATCGGCAAGATTTACTATGTTCAATGGTGAACTTTACAAACGGTCATTCGAGGGACCACTCCTGAGATGCCTATCTCCCACACAGGCAAAACAAGTCTTACGCGAAATTCATGAAGGGAGTTGCGGAAACCATTCAGGAGGACGGTCTTTGGCCCAGAAAATACTCCGACAAGGATATTTCTGGCCAACTGTTATGAGAGATGCTATGGATTACTCAAGGAAATGTAGAAGTTGTCAACTGCATGCGAAGATCATTCATACACCTGCACAACCTATGACAACAGTGAGTTATGGATGTCCATTTGATCAATGGGGAATAGATATAGTTGGACCAATGCCTAAGGCTACGGGAGATAGAAAATGGTTATTGGTGGCTGTTGAGTACTATACGAAGTGGGTTGAAGCTGAAGCGCTTGTAAACATTACGGAGGCTAATGTGAAACAATTCATTTGGAAGAACATCGTTTGTCGATTTGGAATACCAAGAGTCTTAATTTCCGACAACGGGAGGCAATTCCAAGGTTTTAAGATTCAAGACTGGTGTAGAGACATGAAGATTGAGCAACGTTTTACATCTGTTACGCACCCCGAAGCAAATGGACAAGTGGAGGCCACTAACAATACTTTAGTGAAGAGTTTGGAGAAAAGGCTGGAGGGAGAAGGAGGAAATTGGGCGGATGAGTTACCAGGGATATTATGGGCATATCGCACAACTCCTCGTACCTCTACAGGAGAAACTCCATACTTATTGACATATGGATCTGAAGCAGTGATACCCGCTGAGATTGGAATGCCAACTTATCGAATTGTTACTTATGATGAGGAGCAAGCATTAAGGGCAAGACAAATGGATTTGGAATTGATCGGAGCAACTAGGGAAGCAGCATACCAACGTACTCAAGCGTACAAATCTATGATGGCGAAAGCATATGATAACAAAGTCCGTTTCAGGAACTTTCAAGTGGGGGACTTGGTACTCAGGAAAGTTGAAGCTACTAAGCATGTTGGAAAATTGAAGCCGAACTGGGAAGGACCTTACAGAGTGGAGAAAGCAAGCTCAAAAGGATATTATTACTTACAAGAATTGGGTGGAAGGACTTTGTCACGCCCCTGGAACGTCAAGAACTTACGAAGGTTTTATAGTTAGAACACTAGTTTTCTAATGGCCTTGTGGCACAATAGGATCGTAGTTTCAGTACTTCATTCGCTTATTCTTTTACGAATTACGAGTCCCTCTACGTGGATTCTCATTGTAATAGTTAGCAGCGAACTACGAGGACTTGATTCCTAACCAACCTATATACGGCGGGATACGTAGGCAACTCGGAAGTTACTCGAGCTCAGTCCCAAAACTAATAAAATCTCTTATTTTATTCTAGTTCAGCTGTTGCCTACTATTTATCCGCATGATTACAATCTATCAAGAAAAATGAAGATGAACTCAAACTGTCTACAAACTTTAAGTTTAAAAACTTAATCAAAACGAACATTAGCTTCGTATAATGAGCATTAGCCTCGTGGAGTCAAGCACAAGTCCTTGCACTCCCGCGAACATAGCTTCGCAAGTGCAAACACAGCTTTGCACAACGAGCACAAGCCTCGTGGAGTCAAGCACAAGTCCTTGCACTCCCGCGAACATAGCTTCGCAAGCGCAAACACAGCTTTGCACAACGAGCACAAGCCTCGTGGAGTCAAGCACAAGTCCTTGCACTCCCGCGAACATAGCTTCGCAAGGGCAAACACAGCTTTGCACAACGAGCACAAGCCTCGTGGAGTCGAGCACAAGTCCTCGTACTCCCGCGAACATAGCTTCGCAAGCGCAAACATAGCTTTGCACAACGAGCACAAGCCTCGTGGAATCGAGCACGAGTTCTCGTATTCCCGCGAACATAGCTTCGCAAGCGCGGACATTAGTTTCGCACAACGAGCACAAGCCTCGTAGAGTCGAGCACAAGTTCTCGTACTCTCATAAAACTTAAGTGTTTTAAGAAGTACCAAATTTAAACTTAAAAAGTAGACATATATGAGTGAAGATGTAACAAGACAAAACAAAGACATTCAAAAGATTCTGCAAATCAAAACTGTACTAAGCAATTGTTAAAGCGCTAAAATCGCGCTAATGTTAGCAACATATACTGTACGGAAAGAATGTACTAGGACTAAATGTATATACGGAAAGTAAAGATGTTCAAAAATATTAAAAACAAGGCACAAATGCCAAAGATAAAGGCACGCAGGCCACTCCAGAAGATCAAGGCAGCAAATTCAACCCTAGAGCCTTCACCGCACCCTCGCTCTGCTCCTGGATATCGGCGAAAGACTCGTTCAATGGCCCAGTGTCGTCGAGAGGGGAGATCTGACGAGGAGCAGCAGCGGCAACAGGGGTGTCAGG
The DNA here is from genome assembly GCA_946800315.1 of Misopates orontium. Classification (NCBI taxonomy): domain Eukaryota; kingdom Viridiplantae; phylum Streptophyta; class Magnoliopsida; order Lamiales; family Plantaginaceae; genus Misopates; species Misopates orontium. Next base: position 26,532,627 of record OX326946.1, read on the forward strand.
CATAGGCTGATCGCCATCAGCAGGCTGATCCAAGATCTGTGGATCGAACCCCATCTCACCCTCCTCCGGAAGATCGTCTAGAGCAGCACCAGAAGCAGCAGCGACAGTAGACGTAGATGGAAGCTCGTCGGCAAAGTCGGAAAGCCATACCTGCCGAAGAGGATAAAAGGAGGTGAATGGGTCATGCTTTGGCTCGTCGTCGACCACAGTCGCTGCAGGTTCGCCAGAAGGAGGATCGGCCACAGTAGGATCCGCAGCAGCAACACTAGAGGACTCGCCGACTTCCGTGTCATCCTCATTCAGACAATTGAGGACATTGAGGTCCTCCCTCTTGAACCCAGGAGCAAGAGCACCGCGGGCAATGATGTCATCAAGGGCCATGTTGTAGCCCTTGGTCGTATCAAAACCGCCCCGCTCCATGGCAATCTGCTCCCAGGTGGCTGAGCGGAAGAATTCGATGGCCACCATCACCTTGTCTTCATTGGGGAGCTCCTACGAAACAAGTAGAGAAAATGTAAGTATGTAACATGCAAATTTCAAGGAAAAAGAGATAAAATCAAGTTTCATATGAATACCTCAGTCATGGCCCTGTTGTAGCCATCCTCCTCAGCAGTCGCCAGGCGAGCTTGTGCGTCAGCCAGCTCAGCCTCAAGTCTCAGACGTTCGGCCTCAGCGGCAGCAGCTGCATCCTTCATCGTCCGGATGGTGTCGACATGATCGTCAACAAGGGCAGTGGCATGCTGGCAGTCGGTGGTGAGCTGGCTGGATAGGCGCCTTTCCTCGGCAAGCTCCCGGTCAACGGTAGCTTTCGCTGTCTTCAAGGCTTCCAGCTCTGCCTGTACTGCCTTCAGCTCATCCACAGCAGCGACCAGATGCTTCTCCACTTCAGCCTTCGCCTCCTTGGCCTGTTTCTCCAACCGTTGAGCTTGCAAGGCCGAAGAGTGGTGCCTATCCATCAGGGCCCTTTGCTGATCCTGAGTCGTCCTAACCATGTTGAAGTTCTCAGCCATGGTCTGGACATTGACGAAGAACTACAAGAAAGAAAAAACGTTAGTGATAGTCAAGTAAGTACAAAGATGGGGGAAAGCTCTAAATCCACATACCTCACACAGTGACAAGGCAGTGCGACTGACCAGCTTCTCATGGCCCATCGCCTGGTAATATGCCTGACGATCGAAGTCCGGCATGAAGCCTTTGACGAGTCGAAGGGCAGTCGTGTCTTTCAGAGTGAACTGCCCCGATTCTACCGAAGCTCGGACGATCTCCTCCACGTCTATATCGAGATCGTCAGCATCATATGCTCGGTCCTGCGCGACGCGCTTACCCCGGCGGATCTCCTCAGCAGTAGCAGCGGATCTCTTCCTCGTTGCTGCCTCAGGATTGGCCTCGTTAAAGCGACGGGCCGCTTCAGCAACGGAGGGAAGATGCACTCTTCCAGATGAAGGTGCTGCTGAAGGAGAAAGATCCGGAAGGATCGGCTCAGAACCACCAGGGGGAGAACCCGGAGCAGTATCAGCGGTCGTCTGAGAAGGAACAGTCTCAGGTACTGGAGCTGGAGCAGGAACAGGGGCAGGAGCTGCACCTCTACCGCGCCCCGATCCTCGTGTCGAGACGGTAGCAGGAGTAGTACCGCTTCTTGAACTGGTACCAGTCGTCTTAGCACCACGACGTGTGGTCTTCTCAGGAATGGGCACTGAGGATTGAGGAGCGTTGGCGCCACGCTTCATCGCGGCCAGCCTCTTCTTCGTCTTGTCCATCACAATTCGTTCTGAAAATCATAAACAATGCAGAGGTTAGAAGACAACAAAGGACGATAAAATCAATGAGTAAAAAGAATGAAAACATGCATAATATTATACCAAAGACAGAAGGCTCAACGCCTGCATGATAAGTATAACCGCCGGCCCGCAACACAGGGGTGGTGGTCAACTCAAAGGCATCAAATTCATGCTCTTTCAAGTTTTTTACAACCGCCAAGGTGTAGACAGGAGGATCGGGACGTCTCGGGGATGGACGGGCATCTGTCCAAAGCCGCTTGAATCGAAATTCTTGCGGCCTGGATTCTTTGATATAGAACCACTGTTTCTTCCAGTGAGCCCCGAAACTCGTCTGCAAATCAGATAAGAAGCATTGCTTCTTTCGCGAGCTCAAATAATAGAACCCGGCGTCTACACCTCTGTTGCGGAACTTCACTATGAACAGTTGCCAGAAACCGGCCACAGAGCAAGGCAGATCAAAGATGCGGGTTAGCATCGCATAAGCATACATCTGAGTGTATGCATTAGGGGTAAAATGTGAAGGAGAAGAATTGAGAGAGGACATGATCTCTGAGACAAATGGGAATATAGGAAAACGTAAACCACAATGCAGATAACCACTAAAGATAGTAAGACACCCCTCTGGTGGGTTGTTTATCCTATCATCTGGCCCAGGCACGATAATTTCATAAGTGTCGGGAATGTCATACGTATCACGGTAATAAGCTATCTCATGAGGCAAAGAAGAAGGGAACTGATCAAAATTGATCAAATTAGGCGGAGCAAGTTGTTCGGGAGAGTTAGAGGCAGGTATGGGAACATTTTCAGAAGGAGGTAAAAATGGCACGATGGGGAGAGGGTTCGATTCAGCCTCGTCATCTCCTAGGATGTCTACGTCTACCTCCATATCAGACACCCTATCGTTGTTATTTCTCTCATCACTAGATGAGCTCTCGTCGCTCGAGGCATTACTACTATCACTAGTTGACGCATTCTTCCTAGCTTCAGATGCCATAGATGACTCACTACTACTCTCTCTACTACTACTACTGGAAGATTCAAGATCAATAACTCGCGTCATAAAGAGGTTTAGGTGGAAAGTTTACCGGCACGAGGATCTAGGTCTACTGAAACTTCTTCGTGTGGGGGAATTTGTTCGTAGGACCTTTCTGCAGGTGCAAAGAGTTTCGGAGCGCCCGGTAATCGGATTCGTGCAGGTTCTGGTTGACGAGGACGATTTGGGGATGATGCACGTCGTGTGTTTGACTCACGAGGAGGCCGATATGATGACTCTCGTGACGGATTGCGAGCGTTATAATAGGCTCGTTGGTGTGATCGTGGTGGTGATGGACGACGTGGAGAACGGTTACGTCGGAGTCGCGCCGTTGTGAATGAATCTGCGAAAAAGATTTGAGTATTAGCATTTTTTCAAAATTTTTCAGAATTTTTCAAAAAATTCAGAATTTTTCTAAGTGCTATAGCTCGAATTTTCCCATCAAATTCGAGCTATATTTTCGAGCTATATGAAAATTACCCAAGGATATAAATAGCAGGATAGTTTTTCGAGCTATTCCAGTCAAATTTCGATCTATTTGCGGTCAATTTCGAGCTATAAGGAGTATTTTCGAGCTATTTTGCTACACTTGCTAAATTTGGACAATTTTCGAGCTATTCACGTGAAATTACTAAAAATAGTAATTTCGAGCTATTATTTCGAGCTATTTCTCGGGAGCTCTGAAGTGATTCTTAGGTGCGAAATGAGGAAATGAAGCTGGGAGTGGGGTATTTATAGGAGAAATGATGCGGGAATTACCAAAATGCCCCTAAATTCGACCTATTTCTAATTTCGACCTATTTTCAAAAAAAAATTTCCGGCAAATTCGATGTATCTTTGTGGAGGGTAATTTCGACCAATAAGCAAATTCGAGCTATTTTCTGACAAATTCGAGCTATTTTACGGAAAATTTTTTTTTGGACTTCGAGTTATCTTTTACCAAGATAAATTCGACCTATACCAATTCGAGTTACCAAAAATAGTAAATTCGATCTATTTTCGAATTTTGATATTTTTGCTCACATTTTTGGTTTTTATGACGATGCCGATCTCGTTGCACGATTCTCGGTTATGTGACTTTTTTATAGTTCGTATGACCAATGTTCGCACACATTACTCTTACGAACTGGGGGACTCCATGATGTACCATATTTCGGTACCGCCACGTCATAATATCCGATACAATACACGAACGTATTTCGGGACATATTATGCCACGTCAGCACCATTATTTTTTAATGCAAAATTACAATTCAAGGCAAAACACGGAAATCGGCCCAAGTAGGCCCAAATTGAGCCCAAGCGAGATCTATTTGGGCCCGAAAAGGCCCGATTAGAGCTATATCAAGCCCAATCCGAGCTATATGGGCTCAAATTCGATCTATTTGAGGCCCAAAAGCTAAATTCGAGCTATATGGGCCCAAATTCGATCTATTTGAAGCCCAGGAGTCAAGTAAGAGCTATATGGGCCCAAATTCGACCTATTTGAGGCCCAATTCGACCTATTTGAAGGCCCAATTCGAGCTATTTCAAAATAGCTCTAATTCGACCTATTTTGAGTCATAGTTCTACTTGGATTGCACTTTTAGACGAATAAGGACTCTTATTACTATATAAGGGGGTCCCATGCCTCATTCTAAGGTACGTTTTTATTTTCTAGCATTTAATTTCGAGCTATATACATCGAATTCGAGCTATAGAGCAATAATTCGAGCTATATTGCAATAGCTCTTGTTCGATCTATATAGAGTGTATTTCGAGCTATTTGAGAGTAATTCGATCTATTCGGGTTTTCTCATCACGGTTCTCAATACCATTTCGAGGTGTGCTAATTCGACCTATAGAGCCTAAATTCGACCTATTTGGGCTTATTTCGACCTATATATTCGACCTATTTCGAGCTATAATTTCGAGCTATTGTCTCTGACGACAATACCTCAAATTCCGACCTATCTGACTTGAGCGTCGGAGTGCCTTCGCCGGAGGAGGCACCGGCTTAGTTTACGTGTGGTGTTGAGTGCAGGTTCCGAACTCAAAAGCTGCTTAAGCATCCAGCAGGAACAAAAGCAGTCTGACGTGGAGTGTTGGAGAGCGGACACGTATCCAGACGAAAATACCCCACATCATATATATATATAATCCTTGTGGAACAATAAACACATACACACATATAATATAAAACAAATCGTAATATATACCTATATACATTTAGACTGGGTTACAATTGGTATTAGAGCATGGGTTAGCACCCAGCCTCGTCCTGATAGGATCTTTAGACTTTGTTAGATTATGACCATAGATTAAGCTTCTGCATAAGTTATAGGTTCTGCTTAGTGCCATGGGTTGATAGATTATCCTCGGGCGTCTGACCTTTTATAATCCATTGCGGACCAAGGTGCTGAGTAGAGGGTATATAGATGGTTATCACTGTGCTGGAATAAATCTTGATTATATTTAAGAAACTACATGTTTACTAAGTGATTTATGATATGTGAGGACCGCGCCCCACGAGTCACAATCCGATCCGAGTTGGTCCGGTGTTGGCCACTAACAAACCCAACTAAGACCGAACTACGGCTCATAGGAAGAGGTCTCACTGACCAGGATCAAAACCACAAAATTATAAAAATAATTTCACTTTAAATACAGTGGAATACAAATAAATTTTACAATTTTAAAATGACGTAAATACAGTCAAACACTTAACCATTTTGCAAAGTTTTCAAAATGCACACTTGATAATCGTTCGTTCCATCCATGCTGCTATACCAATCTTGTTCTGAGAAAGGGACAGATGAGAAAAAGAGTAGTAAGTCTTTAATGACTTAGTGAGATTCTTAGAACATGACAATAATCAAACAGTAAATCAGAAAAAGAACAAGAATGACCAGAATAATTACATCTGAATCATTGAACTAAAATTATCGTTTTGAAAGGTAACACTCAAATATTCAGAAGAACGAGAAAATGAACTTGTGCAATTACTTATAACAGATCCAACTATAACTACGAAAATTCAACCGTATACCTCCCTACGAGGAGCGACCTCGCAACAGAACTGAAGACATGCTCGAGTACATGCCAATCTAACACGCGGGTCACAGCCAACTCCTGATTGCAAGCGGCGCTTAGACAGAATGGGTATTAATCGGAGTTACTTAAACTGACAGCGCTTTGCTGCCTAGCAGTAGATCCTCTCAATCCCTGTGTCCAACTTCCCAAAGGCGTCCCAATAGGTGAAACAAATATCAGATGAGCTAGTAAACCGGATAATATCCGTCACTCGTTTTTGAGCTACACAGGCCGAACATAGTTCGTTGCTCGTTGCACAATTCAAGAATTGATAGGGTGATCATGATACCAAGATAATTATGATTATGAAGAAAATTCCGATTATGAATTAAATGGTAGGTTTAATTTAACAATAGGTAAGAAAGCTAATTTTGTAAAGAATTAACGAATATGAATAAAAAGCATTAAAATGACGATAGAATGTTGCTCGTGATTCGAAACAAAGAATCACAATTGATGTCGGGTATTTTCGTCTGGATATGTGTCCACTTGCCAACACTCCAGGTCAGACTGCTTCAGTTCCTGCTGGATCCTTAAGTAGTTTTTGAGTTCAGAACCTGCACTCAACACTACACGTAAACTACAGTGCCTTCCCGGCGAAGGCACTCTGACGCTCAAGTCAGATGGGTCGGAATGTGAGATCTTATTGTGCGAGGCAACAAGTCGAAATGATAGGTCGAGATGCAGCAAAACAAGTCAAAAAGGAAGCAAAACAAGTCGAAATGAGAGTCCTCAATAAGTCGAAATGAAGACTTTCAAATAACTCGAATTGCTTGTAATATAACTCGAATTAGAGCTATTCTCTCAAGTCAAAATGAATGCCAAACAGCTCGAATTCGATTTATATAGCTCAAAATGGATGCTATAAAATATGAAAAACGTACCTGAAAATGAGGTATGCCCCCCCCCCCTATATACTATTAAGAGTACTTCCTTAGCTAGAAGTCTTCTCCAAGTAGGATTATGATTCAAAATAACTCGAAATAGAGTTATTTTGGAATAAGTCAAAATAGGTGAAAAAATAATTCAAAAAGGGCCTCAAATAGCTCGAAATGGACCTCAAATAACTCGAAATGGGCCTGCATGGGCCTGATTTTAAGTTTGCCTGAAATTGTAATTTTGCATTAAAAAATAATGGTGCTTACGTGGCATAATATATTTCGAAATACGCTCGTGGTATTGTATCGGATATTATGACCTGTCAGTACCAAAATATGGTACATCATGGAGTCCCCTTGTTTGTAAGAGTATTGTGTAAAAACATTGGTCATACAAACTATATAATACTTCAACGAGCCAAGAATCGTGCAACGAAAACGACGCCTTGGAGTGAAAAACCAAGACTTTTTCCAAAAATAGCTCGAAGAAAAATAAGCCGAAACTTACTAAATTTGGTAAGTCAAAATAAATAGCTCGAAATGATATGCCCGAAGTAGTAACTCAAATTCAGATAGCTCGAAATAAGTCAAATAGGTCAAATTAGGCCAATAACTCCAAATAGTGGCATTCTCGTAAATAAAAAATCATTTCGCCTATAAATACACCTCGCAAGTCATTCATTTCCTCATTTCTCGGGAGCACTGCAACCCAGAGAGTCGAGAAAATAGCTCAAAATAGATAACTCGAAAAGCATATCTTGGAATAGTGAATTATAACTCGAAAAGCTCCAATATTACCGTTCTACCCATCGTAAGTCGAAATGAGTGTCTTCTTAGCAAATAACTCAAACTTTTTAGTCAAAATTTCTCCAGTTTAGGCCTATCAATTACTCAAAATAAATAAGTCGAAAAGCTCCTCCTATGTTCGACTTATCCATTTCGAGTTAAATGCCTTATGAAACTTTTTGCGAACAATTTTTGAAATTATTTTTTTTTGTTGACTAATCGTGAACTTTTTGTGCAGATCCGCTACGACGGCTCGTCTATGATGTAATCGATCACACATCCGCTTATCCATCCCACCATCACAATCGCTCGCATCCATATTATAACTCCCGAGAACAACAATCACGACCATCTGCATCATGTGCGCATCACAATTACCATAGCAATCCGTGACGTTCGAATCCAATACGACCAGCATCGTCATATCGTCCCCGTAATTCACAGCTTGCTAAACTCCGTGTGCCGGGAGCTCTGAAGATCTTTGCTTCTGCGCAAAGGTCTTACGAACGTCGTGATCCCAGCGAAGAACGCTTCTCGACCTCGACCCCCGTTCTGGTAAACACTTACCTTGAACTCTAATGACGTCTGCATCAGATACTGAGTCTAGTAGCGTTAGTAGTCGCAAAAGCACTAGGTCAAATAGGTCAAAGCGGTCGAGTCAAGTAGCGGAGACTCTTCTAATAGTTCTTCACGTAGTTTGGATAGAGCCTCAGATAGAGGAGTAGACATATTAGGTGACGATGTAGATAATTATGTTATTTCTTTGAGGGGTACAACTTCGCCTGCCGTAGATCCTCCCTCTGATATAGGTACCACCTTACATGCTGATGATACCTCTTCTATTAACCCCGAGAGTAGGATAGTCGAGGAGACCTTTCAGGAGCTAGTAGATGAAGGGGTAAACTTAGAATCTCCCGCTCCAAGTCCAGTTCGAAATAGGTTAAACTTTGATTTACACCGTTCGGTCTTGCCTCATGACGTAGATTATTATCGTGAGACTTTCGACATCTCAAACACGTACCAAATTATAATTCCTGAGCCCGATGATAGGATGAACAACCCGCCCGAGGAGTGTCTTACTGTTTTCAATGGGTATCTGCAGTGTGGCCTTAGATTCCCTATTGATCCTATGGTTGCACAGTTGATGAACTCCTTAAACTCTTGCCCTTCTCATTTTACCCCGAACACTTACACCCAGATGTACGCGTATGTCATGTTGACCCGTGTCTTCCACCTTCTGTGTTCCCTAAAAGGGTTTTGGCAATTGTTCCTCATCCAATTCAGAAATAAAGGTGACAATGCTAGGTTCTATTTTCTGAGCTCAAGGACAAACTACTGCATCCTGTCCGATCTTCATTCAAGTTTCAGAACGCATTGGAAGAAGCACTGGTTCTTCGTTAAAGAATCAAAGCCCCATTACTTCAAGTTCAAAAGACTCTGGGCCGAGAGACGTAGATCTCCGCCTTGCCCAGCAGCTGTCTACCCCAAGGCAGTACTTGACATGCTCAAAGAGCATCAATTTGATGCTTTTGAGTTAACGACGTCTGAAGTTTTGCAGGCCGGCAGATTTACGCATTTTCCTGCTCTCGAGTTTTCACTTTTTGGTATACAGTCATGCATGTTTTATTATTGCTTCGTATTTTATGCTCCTTTGTACACTTGCAGAAAATATGGTGATGGATAAGACCAAGAAGAGACTTGCTGCGGCAAAACGAGACGCCAATGCTCCTCCTACCAAAACGGTGATCCTAGAGAAGATGAGCCGCCGAGGTGCTAAGGCGTCGGCTGCTGGTTCGAGCTCTAGGGCTCCAGCCGCTCCTACTGCTCCTATTTCTTCTTCTTGCTTGACTAGGGGATTGAGCCGCAGTAGAGGTACACCATCTGCCGCTCTAGCTCTGTCAGCTTCGACCACTGCTCCTTCCTCTCCTCAAGCACTTGTTGAGCCTTCCGCGCCGGACCTTACTCCTTCTCCTGCTTTGACGGCTAAGAGAGAGCGTATCCCAGCCGTGGTTGATGTTGTGCGGAGGGGGAACGAGATGGGACCGGATCCTGCCTGGAGGAAGGGGCCTTCCACTTCTAAGGATCATCGTCGGGGCAAGTGTCCCGCTCATGACACATCGAATACCTACGAGCCAGACAATTTGGGCATTGATGTGGAGGAGATCATACGGGCGACCATTGATGATGGTAATTTCAAGATGACTGACACTGCTGCTCTCCGCCTGGTGAAGGGGTTTATGCCCGATTTTGACCGGAAGAAGTATTATAAGGAGCTCGGACGCGAGAGGCTCTGCAGCCAGACTGCTCTGGCTACATGCGAGGTGAGTGTGTATTCCCGTCGAATGTTTAAATTTACGTTTTTATTATATATGTGCGAACTTAATCTTCTCTTTGTGCAGTTCTTCATCAACATGCAGACTATGATGGAGAACTTCGATATGGCCATTGATGCCCAGAAGCAGTTTGCAGCTGTATTGGAGAGGCATCAGTCTGCGGCAGCTCAGGCACAGGTTCTCGAGTAGCGAGCCAAGGAGGAGACCCCCGAAGCAGAGAAGAACATGCAGCTTGTTGTTGGGGAGTTGCAGCGCGTTGAAGGTGATTTAGAGACGGCCAATGCAGCGACTGCCGAGGCCAAGCGCGAGGCCGAAGAGTACAAGGCACATGTGACTTAGGACATGAAGAAGGTGAACAAGGAGATTGACGATCTCAATGTTTTTGTCCTGAGGAACAAGAAGAGTGCCTCCACGGCTGAGGAAGAGCGCGCGAAGCTGGAAGCTGAGCTTGCTGCAGTGAAGGCTACGCTCGTTACTGCTGAGCAGACCGGGTATGATCGGGCCATGAGCGAGGTAAGTGTGAACTTTTTCCTGATGGCCTTTTACTTTTTTCTGTCTCATCATGATTTGCATTATGCTTGTGTCCTATTGTAGGAGTTGCCTGATGAAGAGAAGGTGACAGTGGCCGTGGAGTTTTTTCGCTCAGATACTTGGGAAGAGATCGCGACCATCAGGGGTAGATCTGACATGGCTAAGGGCTACGACATGGCCTTAGAGGATCTTGAGAAGAAAGGTGCCCTCGCAGCTGGCTTGAAGAAAGAAGACTTCGACATCTTCGATCTCCTGAAGGAAGATGAAGATGGAGGTGGCGAAGAGATTGATGTTGCTGTTGCTGCTACTGACGAGGCACCTGCTGAGGATGTTGGTACTCCAAAGCACGACCCCTTCACTCCCGTTCTTCCTCTGTAGCAAGTGTGGTTGAAAGACCATCTTGCCAACCAGCCTGGCACCTCCACTATGGCTCCACCTGCCCCTAATCTGGAGGAGGGCGAGATGGTGTTTGATGCGAGTGTGTTGGACACTCCTCTTGAGGTAGATGTCCCTGCGCAAGGGGTCCTTGATAAGTCCGTTTCTGCTTCTGCTGGTGTGCCACGGTGTATCTTCCCGATCGACGACACAGGTCCCTTGAATGAGTACTTTACTGAATTACAGGAGCAGAGCCAGGGTGCAGTGGAGTCGTTGGGGTAGAATCTCTGCCATTGATGTTCCTCTCTCATAGCCTACGTGTCGTTTATCTGTTTTTGGCGTCTGTGCCTTTGTTTAGAATATTTAGTTCATTGCTTTCATTAATACTTGATTTAGTACATTGCTGTTGACTTTGCGCCTTAGTCGCGCTTATCCCTTATCTTAGTAGATACATCTTTTTGATATTCCTCAAGTACTTCTTATGTTGTGCATTTTAATTGGTACTTTGTGCTTGCTTTATTACTTTAACTCCTTATGCCTTGGATGTGTCTCGCACAGTTAAATACTCTTAGTTTATTGTTGGAGTACTTGTGCTCATAGTTTGAGTGCTCGTGCTCAATGTTAAGTGCTTGTGCTTATATGTTGAGTGCTTGTGCTCAAATTTCGAGTGCTTGGTGCTCGTTAGTTTATATTGTTGACAAAAGTAATGTGTTGGCAGGTAAAGAAACTTGAGTAAAATATGGAATTTTATAAGTTTTGGGACTGGGCTCGAGTAACTTCCGAGTTGCCAACGTATCCTGCTGTATATAGGTGGTCAGGAATCAAGTCCCCGTAGTTCAGTGCTAAGTATTACAATCGACGTCCACATGCAAAGACTCGTAACTCGTGACAGAATAAGTAATAATAACATCGAAACTATGGTCCTACTGTGCCACAAGGCAGTTAGAATGCTAGTGTCCTAACTATAAAACCTTCTCAAGTTCTTGACGTTCCACGGGCGTGATAATATCCTTCCACCCAACTCTTGTAGATAATATTATCCTTTTGCGCTTGCTTTCTCCATTCTGTAAGGTCATTCCCATTTTGGTTTCAACTTCCCTACGTGCTTAGTAACTTCCACCTTCCTAAGGACCAAGTCCCCCACTTGGAAGTTCCAAAACCAGACCTTGTTGTCGTATGCCTTAGCCATCATAGATTTGTATGCTTGTGTACATTGGTAGGCTTTTTCCCTCGTAGCCCCTATTAGTTTGGGATCCATCTGTCTCGCCCTCAAAGCTTGCTCTTCATCATACGTACCAATGCGGTAAGTCGGCATTCCAATCTCTGCTGGTATCACTGCTTCAGAACCATATGTTAGCAAATATAGAGTCTCTCATGTGGAAGTTCGAGGCGTAGTTCGATAAGCCCATAGTATACCTGGCAATTCTTCTGCCCAGTTTCGTCCTTCCTCTTCCAACCTTTTCTCCAGACTTTTTACCAGCGTGTTGTTGGTAGCTTCTACTTGTCCATTGTCTTCAGGATGCATAACAGATGTAAAGCGTTGCTCAATCTTTAAGTCCTTGCACCAGTCTTGAATCCTAAACCCTTGGAATTGTCTTCCATTGTCAGATATTAAGACCCTTGGAATCCCGAATTTGCATATGATGTTCTTCCATATGAACTGCTTCACGTTAGCTTCTGTTATTGACACCAATGCTTCGGCCTCTACGCACTTGGTGTAATATTCCACTGCTACCAATAGCCATTTCCTACCACCAGATGCTATTGGCATGGGTCCAACGATATCTATCTCCGTTTGATCGAAAGGACATCCATAACTCAAAGTTGTTATTGGTTTTGCAGGCGTAGGAATAATCTTTGAATGTAATTGACAACTTCTGCACTTCCTTGTGTACTCTATTCAGTTTGTCACTATAGCAGGCCAGCGATATCCTTGGTGGAGTACCTTCTGTGCTAAGGATCGTCCTCCAGAGTGGTTTCCACAACTACCTTCATGTATCTCTGTTAAGACGTGTTTAGCCTGTGCTGGTGACAGGCATCTTAAGAGAGGTCCTTCAAACGACCTTTTGTAGAGCTCTCTGTTCAACATAGTGAACCTTGTCGATTTGTATTTCAATCTTCTGACCGCTTGTGGGACATTTGGCAAGGTTCCCAACTGTAAGTAATCAATGATCTCATCCTTCCAACACTTCTCAACCTCTACTGGAAACACAAGCCCCAAACCTTGCGTTGGATTTGTGTCGTTGGTCTTGCCTATCGAGGGTTGATCAGTGGCCAATAGGGTTACTCGCCTTTCAACAAAGACTTCGCAGTACTCGCAAATCGAGATAAAGAGTCGGCATGCTCATTTTATGCTCTGGGAATTTGCGAGATAGTAAATGTTTCAAAATTTGAGGTCGCTTCTTTGAGCTTGTCGAGATACTTGACAATTGTAGTCTCCTTAGCTTCATATCTCCCTTCAAATTGATTTGCAATCAATCATGAATCTGTGAACGCCACGAGTTTGGTTATTCCCAATGATTTTTTCATTTGTATCCCAGCTAGCATTGCCTCATACTCTGCTTGATTGTTTGTAACTTTATAGTTTAGTCGTATGGCATAATCAAATTCTCTCCCATCTGCCGACCTTAAGTAGACTCCAGCCCCGCCTGCGTCATTTGTGGATGATCCCTCTACATGCAAGGTCCAAGTTTCCTCAGATATCCTGGGCGTATCTCTTTTAGTTTCGCTTGTCACCATACTGTGAGGACCGTGCCCCACGAGTCACAATCCGATCCGAGTTGGTCCGGTATTGGTCACCTAACAAACTCAACTCAGACCGAACTGTTGCTCATAGGAAGGAGTCTCACTGGCCAGGATCAAAACCATAGCATTATGAAATATCTTTACTTTAAATACAACGGAAGTCTTCGAAATACAAATAAATTTTACAATTTCAACATGAATTATATAAAATAAAACACTTAACAATTTTGCAAAGTTTCCAAAATGCAGACTTGTCAATCTTTCGTTCCATCCATGCTGCTATACCAATCTTGTTATGAGAAAGGGACATATAGGACAAAAGAGGAGTATATCTTTAATGACTTAGTGATATTCTTAGATCATGACAATAATCAAACAGTAAATTATAACAAAACGAACAAGAATGACCAGAATAGTTACATCTGCATCATTGAACTGAAATTATCGGTTTTAACGATAATACTGGAGTATTTAGAAGAACGAGAAAATGAAGTTGTGCAATTACATATAACAGATCCAACCTTAACTCCAAAATTCAACCGTATACTTCCCTACGAGGAGCTACCTCATAACAGAACCGATGACATGCTCGAGTTAATGCCAATCTAACACGCGGGTCACAGCCAACTCCTGACTGCAAGCGGCGCTTAGACAGAATGGATATTAAGTTAAAATACTTAAACTGACAGCCCTTTGCTGCCCAGCAGTAAATCTTCTCAATCCCTGGGCCCAACTTCCCAAAGTCGTCCCAATGAGTGAAACAGAATTATCAGATGAGCTAGTAATCCGGACAATATCCGTTGCTCGTTTTTGAGCTACATAGGCCGAACATAGTTTGTTGCTCGTTGCACATTAAAGAATTGATTGGATGATCACGATATCAGGTTAATTATGGTTATGAAGAAAAGTGTGATTATGAATCAAATGATAGTTTTAATTTAACAATAGCTAAGAAAGCTGATTTGTAAAGAATTAACGAATATGAATATGAAAGCATTAAAATGGTGATAGAATGTTGATCGCGATTCGGAACAAAGAATCACAATTGTTATGTCCAAGTTTCTCATGGCCGGATGCCAAACAGGGTTTTGAACAAATCAGAAATCAAACCTCACCTTTTACAGTATGGGAAACTCTTGATTAACGTCGATAATTGCAGAACCTTAAATAAATCAAAAAGATATAATCAATTGTTTGCTCATAAATTTACAACAATAAATATATGCTTTCAATATTTATCATATTTAAAGAAGTTCAATTAAATATCTAATTATTGTTAATTTTGGATAAATCTCACATTTACCTATTTTAACTTTAACTATGACACAAAAATATAAATAAGGAGATTTACCATTTCAAAGTAACAAGTTGAAGACTAAATCAGTTACGAAATTATTATACTCTCCATTTCTAATTTATTGGCAACATATTTGATATTAATATATATATACATATGCATCAATGCATGTTTAAACCCTTTTTAAAACAATATTTTTTAACAAAATTCTAGTAAAGTACTTATTACATAATAATCTCAAATCAAAAGTTTTACCATGATCTTAACATTGAACAAATATCTCAATAAGCCTTTGAATAAAATTATATCACATATATAACTTTGGTAAAAGCTATTTTTCTTATAATTATTAGTATTAAATAACATAATATTGCATATATCACTGATAACAATTAAAATAAATTGTAAACATGTAGATCTAGTTAAAATTAACTTTTCCATAATACTTATTATGCTAATAAACTAGATTAGATGGTTAGATCACAAGATAAACACATTATTTTACTTAAAGTTAAAGAAATTGAAAGATCAACCGTAAAATAAACTATATGTCATCTTAATGTTGCAAAATCCATGAAAAATATTAAACACGATTCTAAATTATGATCAACTGATCCAACGTCATTATTAGTATGTAATGAGTCCATATCAATGATCAACTTCATGATTTAGATAGCTTTTGCAACATAATTTGGTTAAACAAAAGGTTTATGCAAATCTAATGCTGAAAACTATAGCGATCTTAGATTTAGCTTCAATCGAACTTTCAAACGATATGATAATCTAAAATTGGTTAAAGGGTTTAATTTTAAACATCTTCGAGAGTATGTAGTTTCAAAATCAGATCAATAGGACAAGGTTTGGTATTTTAAATAAATCATGAAAGATATGAGCTGTTTTTGGATTTTCTTGACAGTGGTACTTATTTCTCATTTTTAGACCCCTCAAACGACTTTGGTTGAAGATGGTTTCTGAACATGAAAGTTAGCTTACACAATAACCAGTATGTGGTAAATATTTCATAGATAGATCAGAAGGTTTGATATGGTTTTCGGACATCCAAAGTTTCTGTACCAAAACTGGGCGTTTTGACCAAACTCGGTTTTGAGGATTTTTAAGGACTATAAAGAAGGCTTAAAGGACTGAAATAATTTTTCTAGAAATCTAAACATCAAGAGAAAGAACTATGCACAGTTAAAGAAGAGAAGATTTGGAGAAGAGAGGTGTGTGAAAATTGTTGAAGTGATCCTCCCTTTTATAGGTGAAATGGGAGATAAAGTATTAATTACCATACCCTGCTCATTTTTATTTTAATCTAAGCTAGGCCACCCTAATTATGAAGATATTTCCAGAAATCTTATCTCTTATCTTTGACTTGATTTTTATAGTATTAAATATAAGAAATATCTACTATTACTAAATAAATGAAGACAAAATCAAAGTTACTTTTTCCAAATGTAAATGTAAATATGTGAAGACTTACCATCGTAAATGAATCTTTGGATATTTTGAAATTACAAGGGACCACTTAAGAAGTTTTAATAACTCATTTGGTCTTAAAAAAAATATTTGTGGTCAATCATAAATTTTTCAAAAGGGAAAGGACTAAATTGTAACTTTCAAATCTTTTAAGGTCAAAATCGTATTTTCAAAAAGTTCAAGGACTAAATTGAAAATTCAAAAATACTTTTATTTTTTTCCAATTTCAGGGGCGTTACATAATCTCTGTGCTTTGATTGCAGTCTTAGGCATATACTCGAGACCATATTCTCCCAAATCGCCCACTTCACAAGTCTGCCTGATGTTTCCGGTTTTTTCATAACTTGCTTCAACGGTTGATTAGTTAAAACAGTGACCGGATGTGATCGAAAATATGGCCTCAACTTCTGTGCTGTGATAACAAGCGCATATGCTGGCTTCTTGATTTCCAGATAGTTAAGCTCTGCTCCATTCAACACTTTGCTTACATAATAGATTGCTAGATGTTTCGTATCTTTTTCACGCACAAGTATTGTACTTAGTGAATTCTTCGTTACGGCCAAGTAGAGATATAACATCTGGGTAATACTTATTTCTTGCTAGAGATCCATTATAGCCTTCATCGTATCTGGGATAGCTTCGATTCCACGCTCATTAACCATGAAACCCAGAAACTTTCCTGCATTTACCCCCGAATGTGCATTTCTTCAGATTCAACTTCATCCCGTACTGTTTGATGATACCAAAAGCCTCGTCAAGGTGTTTAACGTGATCCTCGGCTTTTAGACTTTTGATAAGCATGTCGTCAATATAAACCTCCATAGTTTTGCCAATTTGATGGTAGAACATCTTAGCTACCAACCTCTGACAAGTTGCTTCTGCGTTCTTCAAACCAAACGGCATTACTCTGTAGCAGAATATGCCTATGTTTGTGATAAAGGCTATTTTATGTTGGTCCTTTACTGCCATTAGTATTTGATGAAATCCGCTATGTATATTGCAAAGACTTAGTAGTGCGCATCCAGCTGTGGAGTCGACCACGAGATCGATCCTGGGTAGTGGAAAAGGATCTCGTGGACAATGTTTGTTCAGATCAGTGTAGTCCACACACATTCACCTTATAGTTGGCTTCTTTGGTACGAGAAAAACGTTACAGAGCCATTCAGAATAACGTACTTCGAATATGTGGCCTGCTGCCAACTTTGTTTGTACCTCCAATTCTGCAGTCTTGTTCTTTTCATCACTGAAATGTCTCTTCTTCTGTCGAACATGCTAAGAATTTGGGTTCACGTTCAAGTGGTGTAAAGCAACTTGAGGATCAATTCCTTTATCTAAGTCAGTCCATGCAAATACATCAAAGTTCCTCTGTAAGCACTCTAATAACGCATGCTCAATCCTAGATGGAAATTCACTACATATCTTAATGACCTTGTCAGGTTCATTGTCTACCAGTACCACCTCCTTGAATTAACCAAAGGGCTTCATCCGTTCTGCCTCCATCTGCTTTTTATATCGCAAGGTAGTCTTGTCCTCCTTTTCCTCCTTCGATTTATCCAATGTGAGCTTTTCGTTAGAGAACTCAAGAGCGTCTGGTTTCGTCGTTTGATTCTCATGTGCAATGAGCACCATCTCTGTATATGTTCACCAAGTTTAGGCATTTCAGAGACATGTATCTCTATCATTGCGGTGTTAGGATCTGCCTTTGCCTTAATTAGTTTCGTCGACGTGACATAGCAATTCCAAGATTCACGATAGTTTGTGGTAATTTCGGCTATTCCACCTGGAGTGGGAAATTTGACCTTCTAATAATCTGTGGATATGATCATAGTAAATGCAGTGATTCCAGGCCTCCCAATCAACACGTTATATGCAAAAGGTATGTCAACAATGAGATATTCTACGTTTAAAGTCCCCTTCGTGGATTTTCACCGAAAGAGGTTGGCAGCATGACCTTGCCAATTGCTCTCACTTCGCCTCCACCTAATCCCAACAGAGAGAAATTTACTTCTATAATCTCATACCTTCCTAACTTCATCTGCTGCAATGCATCCATAAATATGATGTTGAGTGAGCAACCATTATCTATCATGATCCTTTTGACAGGATGATTTGCAATTACGACAGTCACTACCATCGGGCAGTGGTCATTCTTGTTGTAGCTTCATCCTCTGCAAGCCTATTAAGTTAAGTAAGCCAGGTCACTTCCCCTGATCTTCTTCTTGGTGGTACGGCTCCAAGGGCTAGGCCTTTCCTCTGCAAGCCTATTAAGTTAAGTAAGCCAGGTCAGTACTTAAATTGACCTTTAACTACTGAGCTTCGCTAGCTTGAGAAAATAGATTCTTATAGTCATCTTCATCAAATGTGATCCTCATGTCTAATTTGTCAACAACAAAAACAAGGTCAGTTTCTGGCCGTTTCAGGCATTCATTATATATGTCTCGAGAAATTTGTTTTTTGTTTTTTGCTGAATCGGCGCCAGTGGGTCCTCCTGCTATCACATTGATCTAGTTTTCATCACCGTCATTAGGATTCCCCCTTTTACGCCTTGGTTCATCCTTCTTCTCTTGTGGAGAACGACTCTTCTTTCTGCCTCCTGAGGATTTGTCCTCTCATGGTTCTCGATTCTCACAGACAAACTCAATGAGTTTCCCATCTTGAATGATTCGTTCAAGTTCGTCCCTCAAGGCCTTACAGCCATTGGTGCAATGACCGTTTTGCTTGTGGTATTTGCAATATTTCCTTGACTCCTTCATCTCAGTCGTTTCCTTGAAAGGCCTGGATGTTTTGAAGATCCCACGATCCTTTGCTACGGAAAAAAATTCTGCTATATCCTTTCTCAGCGCAGTATAGTTACCAAACCTTTTAAAAAGTGATCGACGTCGATCTCGATCTTTGCCTCTGTCATCCTTCCTCCAATTTCTGTTCTCCTTACCCTTGTAAGGTTCCTGTAAATCAATTAGACCTTGGTTCAAAGTGGCCTCTTCTATGTCAGTAACTTTTCGAGCAAGATCCATAATGTGCTCAACGGTTGTAGGCGCTTCCTAGGTTAGTACTTCAACCAGGTTTTTGTTCTTGCTACAAGTCTGCAATACAGAGCTAACCAAATCAGCAGTTGGAGACTACACTCGATTAATCTCCACGTTCAGGCGCTCTATGTACTTTCCCAACCCTTCATCAGGTTTCCTTCGTATACTGAACAGATGGCTTGGTGCTCTCTTCTTTAGGCGATAAGTTGCAAAATTATTGACGAACATGTCCCCGAATTGTTCAAATGATTCAATTGTGCGTGGTGGCACGTTCTTGAACCACTCTTTGGCCGTCCCTGTCAGGCTAATTGAGATCAATTTTTCCCTTAAGCCCTTGCAGTATCCCCGAATTTTCAATTCCGCATCTAGGTGATCGAAATGCGTCCGAGGATCACTCGCTCCATCATATTTCTTCATCTTTGGAAGATTAGCTCCTTCTTTTAGTGTCAACTTGCTGATTGCATCACAGAATGGAGTTGGCTTCTCCACTGGTGGGATGTGTTCAGCAACAATTGGTTCCACCCTTGGTGCAAATCGTTTTTGCAGGTCCCTGTTCCTTCCCGTTGTGTGACTTGGGCTTCCTGGACCTCTGGACCCCTCTGCCTCGAGTTGACCTCTCCATCTCTAACAGTTACCCGACTCGAGGCTCTGTGCCTTCCAGTCTGAACGTGGGTTCCTGCGTTCTGGCGACGTAGATGGTTCCCCCCTGCTGGGCCTCGTTATCCTCGAATGGGTTTGCTGTCTCAAATCAGCACGACGTTACTTCTAATGAGACCTTGTTCGCTGTGCCGATGTTTGTTTTGTAGTTGGTGCTGGGGAGTTCTGCTGCAGGACAATATTTTCCAGTTGTTGCACAATTTATCGGTACCATAGTTGGTTGAAAAACTATCATGATCTGAGCCATGATTCAACAGATTGAGCATGATTCAACAGTTGTTTTGGGGGAGGCATTGTAGTTTGATCTGTTGCAATCCGTTGTTGGTCCAAGGGGGTATTTTGGGGTGCCACTGCTGTGTGCTCGGAAGCATCAGTAGCTATGTTCTCCTGTTCCCTTTGAGACCTAGCCCTGGTGGCTACTCTGCTATTCTCCGTGTCTCTTCGCTGAGCCATTGACTCAGTGTTAGTGTTTGTCCCTAAGTGCGTTTAGTGGTTCCCACGGACGGCGCCACTGATGTTGGGTATTTTCGTCTGGATACGTGTCCACATACCAACACTCCACGTCATACTACTTCAGTTCCTACTGGATCCTTAAGCAGTTTTTGAGTTCAAAACCTGCACTCAACACTACACGTAAACTAAGCCGGTGCATTCCCGGCGAAGGCACTCCGACGCTCAAGTCAGATGGGTCAGAATGTGAGTTCTTGTTGTGCGAGGCGACAAGTCAAAATGATAGAGCAAAAGGACATGTTGGAATGCAGCAAAATAAGTCAAAAAGGAAGCAAAACAAGTCCAAATGAGAGTCCTCAATAAGTCGAAATGAAGACTTACAAATAACTCGAAATGCTTGTAATATAACTCGATTAGAGCTATTCTGTCAAGTCGAAATGAATGCCAAACAACTCAAATTCGATTTATATAGCTTAAAGTGGATGCTTAAAATATGAAAAACGTATCTGAAAATGAGGTATGGGGCCCCCTTATATACTATTAAGAGTCCTTCCTTAGCTAGAAGTCTTCTCCAAGTAGGATTATGATTCAAAATAACTAGAAAAAGAGTTATTTTGGAATAAGTCGAAATAGATGCCCAAATAAGTCGAAATAGGCCTCAAATAGCTCAAAATGGGCCTCAAGTAACACAAAATGGGCCTGCATGGGCCGGATTTTGAGTTTTGCTTGAAATTGTAATTTTGCATTAAAAAATAATGGGGCTGACGTGGCATAATATATTCCAAAATACGCTCGTGGTATTGTATCGAATATTATGACGTGTCGGTACCGAAATACGGTACATCAACAATTATTATGTTCAAGTTTCTCTGGGCCAGATGCCAAACGGGGCTTGAACAAGTCAGAAATCAAACCTCACCTTTTACCGTACGGGAAATTCTTCATTAACGTCGATAATTGTCAAACCTTAAATAAATAAAAAAGATGTAGATCAATTGTTTGCTCACAAATTTACAACACTAAACATATATTTCCAATATTTATCATATTTAAAGAGGTTCAATCAAATATCTAATTATTGTTAATTTTGGATAAATCCCTCATTTCTATTTAACTTTAACTATGACGTAAAAATATAAATAATAAGATTTACCATTTCAAAGTAACAAGTTGAAGACTAAGTCAGTTACAAAATTATTATTAAAGTCTCCATTTCTAATTTATTAACAACATATTTGATATTAATATATACATATGTATCAATTCATATTTAAACCTTTTTAAAACAATATTTCTTAACAAAATTCTTGTAAATTACTTATTAAATAATAATCTCAATCCAAAAGTTTTACCATGATCTTAACATTCAACAAATAATTCAGTAAGCCCTTGAATAAAAATTATATCACATATATAACTTTGGTAAAAACTATTTTCCTTATAGTCATTAGCATTAAATAACATAATATTGCATATATCACTAATAACAATTAAAATAACTTGTAAACATCTAGATCTAATTAAAAACTAATATTTCCAAAATACTTATTATGCTAATAAACTAGCTTAGATGGTTAGATCACAAGATAAACACAATACTTCACTTAAAGTTAAATAAAGTGAAAGATCAACCGTACAACAGACTACATATCATCTAAATGTTGCAAAATCCATGAAAAATATTAAACACAATTCTAAATTATGATCAACTTATCCAACATCATTATTAGTATGTAATGAGTCCATAATAATGATCAATTTCATGATTTGGATATCTTTTGCAACATAAATTGGTTAAACAAAAGGTTTATGCAAATCTGAGGCTGAAAACTGTAGCGATCTTAGATTTACCTTCAATCGGACTTTCAAACGATATGATAATCTGAAATTGGTTAAAGGGCTCAATCTTAAACATCATAGAGATTATGTAACGTGAAAATCAGGTCAAGAAGTTAAGGTTTAGTATTTTAAATAAATCATGAAATCTAGGAGCTATTTTCAGATTTTCTGGACAGTGGTCCGTAGTTCACAACTTTAGACCCCTCCAACGAGTTCGGTTGAAGAAAAATTATAAATAAAAAGGTTAGATCACACTATTACCAGTATGTGGTTAAAAGTTCAAAGAAAGATTCAAAGTTTTAATATGATTTTCGGATTTCTAAAATTTCTGCACCAAAACTGACAGCTTTGATAGATTTCGGTTTTGAGGATTTTTAAGGAAGATGTAGAAGGCTTGAAGGGAAATTTTTTTTTTTTTTATGGAAATCTAAAAATCAAAGAAAAAAACTTTATAGAAGGAAATGAGAACAAATTCGGAGAGGAGTAGTGTAGAAATATTGTTGAAGATGGTGAACATTATATGGACAATAATTGGGACATGAAGTAATTATGTGTACCTCATTTTTGTCCACCTTGAATTTTTTTATTTTATCTTGAATCAGATGATTTTCAATCAATACAACTGTATTGGTTGTATATAGTTGTAATTAGAATATTAAAATTAAATACAAATCCTAATATTATTTACTTTATGCATGTATCACTTCATGTAAAAACTTGAGGTAAATTTAGGTTTAAATCAAACTTTTACCACATGGTCGATAAATTCAAAACTTTTCAATGCAAAAGAGATTTAAAATCAATTTTTCGTAGACCAAGAAAACTTTATGATGAAAAGGTTTAACATTTATTTAATATATAACCGATCAAGAACGAATGAATAACTATATCGTAAAATAAAAGCGATAAGTTCATTTAAAAATAAAACAGAGAGTAATTATGATACTTAGAACATAATCTAACCACTTTGGTTCAAATATAGTGTCTTCAAAATGTTTGGGGTTGATTGAAAATAATCTTTGACTAAATTGTAACTTTTTCAAAACTTTAGGGGTCAAAATCATATTTTCAAAAAGTTTAAGGACTAAAATGAAAATTCAAAAATGCTTTTATTTTTCTTCCAAATTTCAGGGGCGTTACATGATACATATTGAATTTTTGGAAGGATGAGATTAAATTTGACATTATATTAAATTGAGTATTTAAAATTTAAACATATGGTAATAGTTTTTTGTTTTTGTTTCTCTTATCCTGAATTAAGACCTCGATTTGAGATTAACCGTGCTTCTAAGAATGATTAAACAATAGAGGTGAAATTTAGTTTTGGCAATGATCCCACTTAATTGGTACCAGTCTCATTTGCACAGAACTGTCTTCGACGATACTTATTCACAACTACTACTACACAGAGTTCACCATTTTCAGTAAAAACTACAACTTAACAGGACTTGAGCTCTGATACGACTATTAGGTATTTGATTCAACAAATAGGTGCCCCCAAGATTTTCTTATTATGAAAATATGAAACAAAATCGAATAAAGACTGACAATAGTAACAACACAAGGGTTTAACGTGTAAACTCTAAATCTAGAGAAAAACTACTAGAACCAGAGCGGTAATCCACTACATAGAAAAATATTACAACTATATAATTTTCCTCACTCTCTAATTTACACATTACACCGTGTATAAAATCTACTACAGAAGGACTAGAGAGAATAAAATCTAACTTTGGTTTGGTGTTATTTCCTTTGAACCCTAAACACCTATTTATAGCAAACTGCATGAGGGCTAAACACATTTTTTCCACAATCAGAAGGGTCTATATGTAAATTGTGTGTAGGGTACACAAAAGCCCCCAAAGTGCAATTTGCATACCATATTAATGACATGTGTTGACGGCCTGACATGTAGTACGATGAGGTGGGACAACAAGTCGTTTATTGATATAAATGCATGATTGGAATGAAATTATATGATAGTTATGTCTATATTTTTGAAAGGGTCAATTGCGATCACCCTCCTATTGTTTGAGGGATTTTGCGAAGTGCCCCCTAGCGTTTCAAAAAGACCATTTTGCCCCCTAACGTTTGTAAAGTTGCCCCCCGAGTCCTTGATCTACGGTTGGTTTTTGCCACGTGGCTATCTTTTCATTCATTAGATTTGACTCAGGGGCAACTTTACAAACGTTAGGGGGCAAATTGCTCTTTTTGAAACGTTAGCGGACACTTTGCAAAACACCCCAAACATTAAGGGGCAAAACACAATTGACCCTTTTAGAAAACACTATTATCTTGGCCCTTGGTTGCACCATATTAGCGATGCAGCATATGCATAAATAATACACACAATTTCAATGAACAAATATATGATTACCATTCCGCCGGCCGAACTCCTTATAAATATTTGGATCATAATCAGCTAAAAAAGCAGAGAACCCAGATCCTAGTTCTCATTATGGCTCCTATTACATTGTTCATCGCTCTTGTTTCAGTCTTTAGTACGTAAGCACTTGTTTGTGCTATCCTTTTGCAGTGAATAGCCGTCCCTTGTCCAAAAAATAAGTTTGAAAACATACATTGTCCACGTAAAGAAGCCGATGCGTCATATTAACAGTCAATTCATTGACTTAATTTTTTTAATATTGCTACATATTTTCAATTAAGATTGAACGTCAGAGGAAAGGCGACGTTTTAGCAGAATACTCGTTCCATGTTGATTTAGCACCGGATAAACATTAATGCATCTACTTCATTATAACTTCCATGTAAATTCCACAAAGTATGTCTAGTTGATTTGTTCTTCTGGCTTTAGCAAAGTGTCTCTGTTCTTAATAATATGTTGATAAAGTACAAAGTACATAGTCAATAAAAATACGGAAATCGAAACGAAAGATCTATTGATACGTGTTCTTAATTAACTTTATTCCGTGCTTAATTAGTCTTTTTTCTCTTTTCCATACAAAAGAAAATTTAACCTTCATATGCATATGAAATGTTATACTTACACCCGGAATAAGTAAAATAAATAGGTCCACTACTGTTGATATAGCGTATGTAGGAGGATATGAGACGTGATCCATCAAGCAACATTTAAAATAAGTCCAAGTTTGTGCAACGACTTCAAGCGGTTAATTATGAATGATTAATTATACTTATTCAGAAAGAAGAGTTCATGTATAGGCGAGACGGAAGTTTTCTATATAGACCGAGTGCTCCTGAAACTATATCCGTGACCAATTACTATAAGGTACTCCTGGGATGGGACCCTCAAATGTAACTATTAACAATCTAAGATTGCCGAAATAACATGATCATTATTAGGCATCTCTAACTGAATAAATGTATAGCATGAGTTGGCTCCATCTTACTTTCATAGTAATATCCATACCATACCTATATGGCATACAAAAATTAGTACATACCATTCATGCTTTATTGATTCGCCACAGAATGGCTCATCATTTCTCCTAATTAATACTATGTCGAAATAGAACCGAACAGATTCTTCAGATTATTTGACGTAATTGCTGCATGATGATGATTGAGTAACCAATTTGGTTACTGATATTAATCTATGGTTGACATAGGGGTCATGTATATTGAAGAAAATCATTACGTTTCAATATTTAACTTGTTGTATCATGGGATTGTATAAAATAATTTGTCATGTTTTTGATAAGGAAAAGCTGATGGCCAGTGTTCGAGACACCTGATGTTTTGCAAAATAGCAAAAACATAACATCTTTAATTAAGAAAATTGAGAGCTAATAGCAAGCAAAAAACAAAAAAACACCTTATGTTATGAAAAAGAGAGAACAACGATCGTTTAAAAATATAATAGGCAAAAGAACTCCTATGTTTGCATAAGTTGCGAACTAAGCCCACTACAGTTCTAATAAAAGAGACACTAAAAAAAAACCTTTTTTTATAGTACACATAAGAGGTTTCTAGGGAAAATTCATAAAACATCCTTGTGGTTACAAAACCTACGCGGAACCCTCTTATGGTTTGATAATTATTTAGAAACTCCTTGTAGTTTGTAAACTATGCATAAAATCTCGTAACTTGGACAAAGCCCCCTTGTGGTTTTGAATTCATAAAACTTGAACAAAACTGTCTTGTTGCTTAGTGAAAGTTCGACTTTTTGCAGAGTTTTTAAGAACCACATGGCGGTATTAGACAATTAATAAACCACAAAAAGTTTCATGCATGTTTTCAAGACCAAAGACCACACAGGGGTTTTAGGTTGATTGCCCATTTTTCCTATTTTATCCATTATTTGGAGGTTTTGCGCAAAAACAAAGAGTTTCTTATCTATGGCTTTATCAGGAGGATATTTTTGTCTCTTTTCGGAACACGTTTGTTTTCAGACCCCAAAATATAAGTTCACGAGTTGTGAAGAAATATGTTCTTTTTAAGGTTCCATGGCTCCTTTCTGTGATACTTGTAGCTGGAGAATTTTATATGTAGCCTATTATAGTACAATGATCTCTTATATATAGTTTCTTCAATTATTTTCCTGCAATTAAAGAATTTGTTGGTAGTTGATATTCGTTACTGGATTTGGTATTTTGCACCAATTTCTACTTTAGGCATCAAATACTTAAGCCGATTCAATTTTCGCAATCGCGTAAAGGACTTGCTCAAATTCAATCTCAGATGTAAACCAAAAAGAATAGAACGTTTAACATTGTTTCCAAAACTCGATTGGTAATACACTAATACTTATTGCTAGATTTCAATTATTAAACAACTTGCCACTTCTCAGCAATACCACAAAAGCTTGTACTATACGCGTTCATGAGTCATTTTCGTTTCTTCAATTTTATGCAGAATAATTGAACAAGTCATTGAGCAAGTAAACCTTTATAGTATAGCATTATCCCAACACGCAAATTCTATTTCTGACCAGTTCATTCCTCCAATGCCTCGCCTGGTAAATCAACAGTTGACATTAATCATTAAACATTTAAAAACAATGCAACTAGAATATATGGATCGCTTATATAAGGACTTCACATGGCTGAATCCAACATAATTTCACTTGCACAAAAAAAAGAAAAAGAAACAGTTTCTCTAATTTAACATGTTAAAGATGGGTGCAATATCCTTTCTAACCCTCGTTTGCATTCTCAATTTCCACTCTTTACAAGCACTTGCTGATGATACACCAGACAAAAGCAATCTAGAAACCTACATTGTTCGACTTGAGGTCCCCGACGGACTATTCACGACTCAATCAGACGATGATCTACGAAGCTGGTACAATTCATTCCTCCCCAAAACCATAGCAAACTCCAACGAGGGACGAATGATTTACTCATACCGCAACGTTTTCAAAGGTTTCGCTGCCAGATTATCCCCAGATGAGGTGAAAGCCATCGAGTTGTACGAAGGGTTCATTTCGGCCCGTCCACAGCGAAAATTCCCCTTGCACACAACTCACTCCCCTAACTTCATGGCACTGAACCAGAACATGGGATTTTGGCAAGAATCCAATTATGGCAAAGGAGTGATCATCGGAATTCTGGACACTGGAGTTTATCCAGACCATCCCTCGTTTAGCGACGAAGGATTACCTCCTCCACCTGCTAAATGGAAGGGCAGGTGTGATTTCAATGGTACGTCGTGCAACAACAAAATCATCGGGGCTAGGGACTTTGCTTTTTCAGATAATGAAGCGCCACTAGACGACGATGGCCATGGCACTCATACCGCAAGCACTGCTGCTGGAAATTTCGTCAGTGGTGCAAATGTTTTCGGAAACGCTAATGGCACAGCGGTTGGAATTGCACCTCTTGCTCATCTTGCAATTTACAGAGTTTGTTACTTTTTCTGCTTCGAAAGTGATATCATTGCCGCAATGGACACTGCTATAGATGATGGAGTTGATATACTTTCTCTTTCACTTGGCGGCCCTTCTTCCGATTTCTATGATGATTCCATTGCACTGGGGGCTTTCAGTGCGATGGAGCAGGGTATCTTGGTTAGTTGTGCGGCAGGAAACGACGGCCCTTCTAACTTTTCTATATCCAATGGAGCCCCGTGGATCCTCACAGTTGGTGCCAGCTCTATTGACAGAAAAATAAGGGCGACCGCTGTGCTTGGAAACAACGAGCAATTCGATGGGGAGTCCATCTTTCAACCAATGGATTTTCCATCAACTCTTCTGCCTCTTGTTTATGCCGGAGCGCTCAACACTAGTGATTTTAATCTTCCTTTCTGTGATCCAAGATCACTGAACAGAACCGACGTACGCGGAAAAATAGTTGTTTGTGAAATGGGTGGATCTACTACAAGAATCGCCAAAGGAAGAGCAGTGAAGAATGCTGGTGGAGCTGCCATGATTCTTCTAACAACGGAGGAGTATGCAAACCTTACCCTTGCGCAAGCTCATGTTCTTCCAGCAACACATGTCACTTATGCCGACGGATTAAAGATAAAAAGTTATATAAACTCCACAACCGCGCCAATGGCCACGATTCAGTTTAAAGGAACTATCATTGGTGATGATCGTGCACCAGTGGTGGCTGCATTTTCTTCCAGGGGTCCGAATTTTGCAAGTATGGGCATCCTAAAACCAGACATTCTAGGGCCTGGGGTTAACATTCTCGCAGCATGGCCAGAATCAGTTGAGAACAACACCAACACAAATTTAACATTCAACATGATTTCGGGGACTTCGATGTCATGCCCACACCTTAGTGGGGTTGCGGCATTGCTTAAAAGTGCACATCCCGATTGGTCCCCAGCCGCAATTAAATCTGCAATCATGACAACAGCTGATGCATTGAATCTCGGACAAAATCCACTCGAGGACGAGAGGTTTCTTCCAGCAGACATCTTTGCGACCGGTTCAGGCCACGTGAACCCGTCTAGAGCAAACAATCCTGGACTAGTTTACGACATTAATTCAGAAGATTATGCTCCTTATTTATGTGGTTTGAACTATACAAATCGACAGGTTGGGTCTATATTGCAGCGAAGGGTGAATTGCTCAGCAGAATCAATCATGCCAGAAGCCCAACTAAACTACCCGTCATTTGCCATCGTGTTTAACTCATTTCAATCAAGTGTTCAGTCATATAACCGGACAGTAACAAATGTTGGCGAGCCTGTTTCCTCTTACATTGTCGATATTATCCCGCCTCCTGGCATAGATGTCCAAGTTGAGCCGGCGAAGTTGGACTTCACAGAGCTTAACCAAAAGCTGCAATATCAAGTTAAATTTACACGATTGGAATCTGCAACCAACATTGGAGTGGTTCAAGGTTTATTGAGATGGAACACCAACAGCTACTCTGTCAGGAGCCCTATTGCAGTTATATTGCGGTGAACGCTATGAAAATAAATATTTGATGAGTGTCTTATAATTAAATCTTTGTATATAAATAACAAGGTGTGATGTGTGATCTGAGCAATCAGGATTAGTCCAAACATTATGAAAATAAATTGTCAATGTTTTCAATTATTGCTTCACTATTCTTGTATAAGTGTACCATGTATTACAATAAGCAGCAATATTCCTTTCATACCTGGACTTGCAATTTTTTTTGTTCCCTAGTAAATTAAGTCCAAGGCTCGGTCACCCTCTACACTGGGTTAAGAATGGAATCAACTATCAGACCCAATTGAATACAGATATAAAAATTATTTTAACATTTCACTTTCTTAGTTATCATGGAACGAATATATAATTTAAGGTTAGACTTGTATGCAGATATCTACGCACTGCACAATTGAGAATATTATGATTTAACTTGATTTCTCTTGAGATATATTTTAAGTCTAAGAGTCTTTTCCACATGCTGAATGATAAATGAATATTTGTTTGTATCACTAATTAATTGTTTTAAGAATGTTCTCAAATTCGAACATTATGTTTATTTTTGCAATTAGTTTTGAGAAGGGATTTTGGCGATTTGGTTTTGCAAAGATTGGTATTTATAAACTTTTGCAACGTTAGTGGTTTATTCTTTCAGGGAATTATTGAATCTGATTGTTCGGCCGTATGGTAAAATATAGTTTGAGAATAATGCTCATGGTTGAATATTTTGTTTTTGTAAAATAATAAGTTTTGGTAGCTGTTCCGTTTCCACTTCGTAAGAAAAAGGGGTAAAGATATGAACCGGTTTTGTACCAGTGGTTGCACACTACTGGTTATAAGTTATACAATGGACTTTACGTGGCGTCGACACATCGACGGTCGAGAGACCACGGTTTATGGAGAGTTTTAGCGGTTACCGCCATCTCTGCACACAAGTTAAAAGTTAAAAAGTTGTAGGGGCCGCAACCGATCCTTGCTGTTAAGGCTATGACGAGATTGATAGTCGCGCCGGAAAGTATAAAGTCAAACAGTTGTTGGCTTTTTAATATGGGCACGAGCACCCATTTGGGTTGACCCATGATCCATGAGCTTGAATTTAAATCTAATGATATGTACTCCCTGATATGAGGGTAAATCCCTTTAGTCACCTTATTTAGATTCAGTCATTCGACCTCGATACGAATCTCTAAACGTATCTCGTGGTTGGTCAAAGCCAAACGAGCTGGTCGAGCTATGTTGTAAAAGTGTCAATGCGTCGGTCTCCCACTATCTGGGAGAGTGGAGGTTTTTCTCTTGAGGTTACTTCAACCTTTTGGTTGGTGCTTTTGACTGCCAAGCGCCAACGCCGTTTGCATGTTTTGGTATTTTCTCGGTATCTGCTCAGAGTTTTATGACTATCTCAATTTTGTTTGTTTGTTTCTGGACCTATTTGTAGTTGTGTTCCCAAGTTGTTCTATAGCACGTATTACTTCGTTTCTGTTATGAGAGACCTTTGTTCGGCTAAGTGTGGTGCATGTAATTCTTAGTGTAGCGATATTGCTTATGCGTGGTCCTTCATGAAAGGTTCCCCTTGGTTAGGTCAAGTAAAAGAGGAGTTTGTGGCCGGAAGCCTAAGTACGGAGGTCATTTAATAGACCATTACGGTTGTGTTTGGCACATGGGATCGTATACGTCATTACAAATCCCTCTTTCCTAGTGTCTGGCCTGTCAGATGACCGTTAGATTGATTACAATAAGGTAACCCTTTCCTATTTTAAATTCTCTAACATTGGGAGAAATTAAAAATATAGTAATTGGATAAGGTAAGTCAACTGGATCGAAAAGTTTCCTTCATGTTTTGACTCTATAGTATGTGATACTTGTCATCTAGCAAAACAACATAGAGTAGCCTTTCCAAAAGAACCACACAAGTCAGAAATTTGCTTTTAAGATAAGTCAACCATAGCTCTCTATATTCTTGCTTATTTTAATAAGGTAATCATTTAAACATCTCATCGTATAAGGGTAAAATGCATCAAACTCCCCAACCTATACCCCTTTTTACAAGTTGCTGCCTAAGCTAATTCTTTTTTTACAACTAACCCTCCAACCTATTGAAAATGTGCAAACTGCCCCTAAAGCTAAATCCAATGGATAGTAATGCAAAAATGTGGCCAACTCCACCGGTTGGATTTGGGTTGAGGGGGCAGTTCACACATTTTTCAATAGGTTAGGGGGTTAGTCGTAAAAAATAATAGGATAGGTAGAAACTTGTAAAAGAGGGTATAGGTTGGGGGGTTTAATGGGATTTACCCTATAAACTATTAATTAATTAAAGGATCAATTGTGGTTACCCCTTAATGTTTGATCCGTTTTGTATTGGTCTCCTTAATATATGGAAAAGAGCAATTTTTCTCGTAACTTTATAAGAATGTGCAATTTACCCTTTAGGTCCTAGATAAATCGCATTTTTTAACACGTGTGTACCTTTTCATTCTTTGAATTTGGAATCATGGAGCAAATTGCACACTTTAGCATACATTAGGGGCAAGTCGCATATTTTAATAGATTATGGGGGATATCGCAAAAGGGGTCAAATGCTAAGAGGTGAACGCAGTTGACCAGTAATTAAATATAAAATTATTTGATATTAATCAAACCACTTTCTAGAAGGAGCAGACAAAGACTTAAAAGTCTCTCTCTGGAATCCACATGGGGCATCCAACACCATAAACTAGGGTTAACATTTGGTCACAATTAACTTGATTGGATTCCTTTATTATGTGTCAAAAATAAAATAAAATAAATCCCGATTGAATTTAATTTTAACTTTATTTTATTAAATTGAAATACTAGAAGTCCGAGTTTCAGTAACTCTTTATCATGAAATTCATAGCTTCATCACTCTCTAATTAAGAAAAATTATTAATTTCATCCATTTAATCGATTACCAGTTACCTAATAACATAAACTAATATAAGATTTAACAATTATTTTCACAGACACTAATTTATATAGGTGAAAAGCATGAAAAGAACGAGTAGACCTATGATTCATAGCTCTGATGAGTTCATTTTGTACTCATAATTCATATACCGAATAGACTGATTTTATGTTTGATTATTGATTGTTTTGAGTCTTTTTACTTGTTTTTCTTTATTTTGTTGTCCATGGGTCATTGTGGTTAAATGAGGCAAAAAGAGGTCAAAAAGTGAAATTTCAGACTAAACATGCGAGCAGGGAAGCGAAGAGAAGAAATTGCTTGGTACAAGCGATCGCTTAGAAGAAAAGAGAAAGACGAATGTTCTCGCTTATGTCTAATAATGACGTAACCCTAAAACTAAACTGTAATTAGGTTTAGGAGAAAGCCACCGCATGCGATTGGAAAGCGATTGCTTAAACCCGAAAATTAGGTTTTTGATGCGAATTAAATCCTATAACATTCCAAGCCCAAGGGAATATAAATAGAAGACCAAAAACTCGTGTAAGACAATGTGTGGTGGGACAGTGGCAACAATTTTAGGAGTTTTCAACAGTTTTAGGAGGCCACAGAAGAACAAGAATGAGATTTGCGATTGAGTTGATTTGGATTAGCATTTTTACCTTTGGATAGTTGTTTATGTTTCGGATTTTGTTTATTATTCTGAGTTTCGTAATTTTGTTTTGGACAAGATATTCGTTTTTCGTTATTTTATTGAAGACAATGTTTAATTTTATATGTGTTTATTTCAATTATGAGTAGCTAAATCCATCGTGTATCGTGAGGCGGTGTGAGTATTTGGATAAAGATTATGTTGTGATAATTCTGTTGAGAAGATTGTGTGAGGAATATTTAACTTGAATTGGTAGCTTGATTTTAATGTTTTGTGTGCTTGATCAACGAATATATGTTTAGATTTGTATAACAACACGATACTAGAACTCATAGAATAGATCTCATAAGTTATGCAATTTCACATGTCTTGTGATGCTTGGCATCTAAAAATTAAGGCGTAGGCAATTCATTGAGATGAATGCGTTTGGAGGAAAAGCCTACATAGAGTAACATTTCGAAAAACAGATTGGCACACCCACAATTATTGGATTACCTCATAGTTTAATATATCTCACACATGAATCAATCATAATTCATCACAACAATGGTTTATCTATGAGCCTTTGATCAATCTATCCAGAGAAACCTAGTTCCTTACGATACCACTAGTTTATTATTGGTTTAAGTCATAAATTCATTCAATAATCTTACTTATTAATCTTCCAATCCGAAATCCCCAATATGTTTATTTTCATTGTTGAGTAGTAACGGTTGAAGGTGACAAATTCACATTCATTAGTTTAATTTTTACGCAAATAATTTAGTAGTTAAAGTCAAGCGCAATCCTCCCTAGGTATCAATATTTGAGGGTTACTAACTTCTCCTGTATTACTTGAACCCGTACACTTGCGGTAATAAATTTCCATAGTGTTTGGGCTAATCAAGCTTTGGCGCCATTGTCGGGGAGGCAAACTGGGTTTAGAGATTAGTGGTTTATTTGTGTTTCTGAGTATTGTTGAGCTGGTTATTTGATGGAAATCAACAATTGTATTATAGAATTCTTCCTTATTAGGAGTTTATTTAGATTATGAGTCTTATTTATTTATTTATTTATTATTATTTCATAGTTATCTTATTTAAGAATCTTAGTTTTGGTAGGTTTTTTATTCCTTATAATAAATAGAGGTTAATGGTTTTTTAAGACAAGTTATGATGAATTGATTAATATATTGCTCTTTGCAATTCTCTCTTCTAAATTCTGCCTTCTTTTCTATCTTATTCTTCTGATTCTTTATCGAATCCCTCTGAAATCTATTTCTTCTCTCTATTTCTCTAATCTCTCTTCTCGCGAGTACCCAATCTCTATCCATTTGGCACCAGAGGAATATGTATCCTTTATTTTCTGCTGCATTATTCTGTTTTTTTTTTTGTTTTTTTAAATTTCTATTTAATTGTTTGAAAAAAAAAATCTTCCGAAAATAGAAAAGAAAAACAAAAAAAATCTGGACGAAGACCGTGCGCACCACACGCTCGCATACAAACTTGCAAACACAGCCGCTGCACCAGCCGCCGCCGCCGCCGTCAACACCGCTGCCATCTCCACCGCCAAGCGCGCAACACAGCCCCGTCACAACAACAAATTTACTCAGCCGATCGTCAATTCACCGACGTTCGCAAAACAATCGCGAACTTGTCTTCTCCGTCAAATTCGCCGCCTTCCGCCTCCAGGTCCGTCGCGCCTTCCCAAATCCGCCACCAGTCTTCCACCGTCATCTAGAACCTGAAATGATTTGCCGTCATCTCTCGACGATCTCGTCTGGTTCGCCGTCAACAACCGAAGGGTGCAGTTTCTTTTTGGGCAGAGAAATTGGGCCGAATCATTGGGCCAAAATTTGGAAGAAAAAAAACAAACAGGCTGGAACAAAATCAATCCAGTTTGGGCCGAGAGAAGTAAACAATCGGACCTTATTCTGCTGAATTTGGGTTGAAATTGGACACAAAACGGGCTGCCAACATTCACACAATTGGGCTATTCAAATTTTGATAAAGTTATTCTTTTATTGAATTTTGGACTTTTAATTATTTGTTGGCAAGTCTTGCATCATTATGTTTTCACCAGAATTAGCTCGACTAGATTGAGCAATGGATAACTTCTTCAATAAAATTATATCTTGTCTTCAAGAGCTAAAAGAAGAAATTTGTAGGGAACGTGAATCACAAGAAAGTGAAGTAGGTAATTTTGAAAATATTTCCATATCCAAGCATGACCAAGCTATACACATACCTCTAGATGATATTTGTGATATTTCTGAAAATATTGTGGTTGATGTCCCTGATATCGATAGTACCCCTAGTATTGCTTGTAAGATAGAAGTTGAGTCTTGTATATCATTATTTGATTATAAGAATAGCTTGTGGGACTTGCCTCCAAATTTATTTGAGAGTCCTTATTTCAATATTAAAGATTTAACTTCTTATCAAATTATTATTGGGCATCCTCACTTTTCTTCTAGTGCTTCAGGAGATTATAAAACTTTAATTGCAATACGGAAGCTCCCATCTGCACACTTATTTGTTTGGACAGAGGTTTATATTGTGAACAACACCAGAGATGGACGTTTTCTATATCTAATACGATGGAAGGGTCGTCCTAATTTGGCTTGTGATGTTCGTTGTTGCATTCAAGGGAGATTCAACACTTCTTAACGAGTATCATTTTGCAAACTCTCCGGAGGCGAGTTTTTTCAAGCCGCGGAAAATGATGGAAATCAAGAACTGTATTATAGAATTCTTCCTTATTAGGAGTTTATTTAGATTATGAGTCTTATTTATTTATTTATTATTTCATAGTTATCTTCTTTAAGAGTTTTAATTTTGGTAGGTTTTATATTCTTTATAATAAATAGAGGTTTATGGTTCTTTTGTAAGACAAGTTATGATGAATTGATTAATATATTGTTGTTTGCAATTCTCTCTTCTAAATTTTGTCTTCTTTTCTATCTTATTCTTCTGATTCTTTCTCTAATCCCTCTGAAATCTATTTCTTCTCTCTATTTCTCTAATCTCTCTTCTCACAAGTACCCGATCTTTATCATTATTATTTTGTGATTTTTCAGGAGAGTGCAATTTCTTTAACACTAGAAGCTTAGGGGTTGAACCAATACCAATCGATCTTGAAATTGAAAGGACTTGTAGGGAGGTGGAAGTCCATGGCAGGTAACGAGGCAAGAAAAGATGCTCCACGCAGGGAGGAAACTCCACGACCGGTTCTTCCCGCAGCTCAACCACAAATAGGTAGTGACCAGCCTAGATACCACATAGGGAGAAGAAAAGAGATTCTTCCATATCTCGATGATATGCTAAGTACTTATTTAAGGATCCCACCAGGGATTCATCCACTAAAGGGTGAATCAATCCACTTAGTTTTACAAATCCAGTTTGGGGATTTGTTTTATGAAAACTCATAGGATTTTCTAAAGTCCTTTTTGCAGACATGCAGCTGATAAGTGCATGGAGATGACATATCGAAGTTGCAACAGTTTCAATTTGCATTGAAAGATCTTGCAAAATAGTTTGACCAGTTAGAAATAAACAACATCAAAATATGGGATCAAATGGCAAGAATATTTATAGCTGAGTATAACCCACCATCAAAAATCATGAAAAGGAAGCATGAGATCACGAAATTTTGCTAAAAGGAGCTGGAGGACACCCATGAAGTTTGGGAAAGATTTAAGATTTTGGTGAAAAACTACCGACAACATGAGATGACTCAATTTTCTCTATCATCATATTTCTATTCGGGGCTGCATACGGGCGAAAAGAAACATTCAGATGCTATATCCGGAGGAAGCTTCATGGCTTTAACAGATAAGGAAGTCTTAGATGTGATAGAGACAATCGAGCAAAGGCGTATAAGGTGGCTACCCGATCGAGAACGAGAGTTACCAAGGAGGACTACTAGGGTACGTCAAATCTAAGATATGGATATTCTTCTGGCCAGATTTAATGCTACAAGAGTTTACTTAAAGAAAATAGATGAGAGAACTAAACTTAGAGAGATGCAAGAAGAACAAATGGAGCAAGTTGATTATGCTAATAACTACAATACAAGAAACAATCACCAACCAGGCACATTCGTTCCGAGCTATAAAAGAGATAGATATAACTCTTGGGGAGAAAACAATCAAAACTCATACTATAACGCCCCTGAAACTTTGAAGAAAATAAAAGTTTTCATATTTTCACTTTAGGCCTTGTACTTTTGAGAATCTCATTTTGACACAAATATATTTTAGAAAATATTCAATTGAGTAGAAAAAGTTTTGGATCAGACCAAATATTTTATAAACACTTCATTTCCTTGGAAAAATATTTTTGTAAAGCCCAAATAAGTATATTTATCGTAACTTTGAATTAATATGACATTTATGTATTTCTTAAAGTTATATTTAATTTCTTTTAGTTCAACTTTTCAATAGACTTATACTAAATTCCATAGTTATAAAGTTTCTTTTATCTATATAACATATGTTTCATGATTATACGATGATTTAAAGATTTTTGGATGAGTTAACTAGAAGTTAAAACTTAAACTAATCTTGATTTTCATTTAATCCTAGAAATTAACCTATTAAAAATAATTCAAGGATACATTAACTTTTTTAGAAAATATCTCATAATACTCAGAATAAGATTA
Organism: Misopates orontium; assembly: GCA_946800315.1. Classification (NCBI taxonomy): domain Eukaryota; kingdom Viridiplantae; phylum Streptophyta; class Magnoliopsida; order Lamiales; family Plantaginaceae; genus Misopates; species Misopates orontium. Next base: position 26,570,449 of record OX326946.1, read on the forward strand.
ATTCAAAATTAAAGTTATAATAAAGTAAATAAAAAAAAAAGGGTGTGAATAGTATTTGTACTATTTATTACTATTCATATGTGGAAAAAACTCCTATAAAGACCGAGGCTCTTCTTCATTTTTCTTCACAACTTTCCACTCTGATTCAGCTAAAAGCCTAAAACTCTCTGAAAGGAAATTTCTCCTCTTAATTACTAGTGTCTTGGAAAAATTGTCTCAGACTACAAAATCTTCTTCTTCCTCCTTAAAAATCACCAAAACCAAGTTCAACAAAATCTGTCTATTTTGGTGAAGTGACTTTGAATACCCAAAATCCATATCAAACCATAATGGTTTATTCAGATATTTCAACCAAATACTATCCAGATAGTGTACAAGTAAAACTCCAAAACCAATTGTCCATACAAACAACTTAAGGGGTTGATTTAAGCTCTGCTTCTTCAGATCGCCAGAAAACCAGACAACTGGGCTTGCCTCGCAATAACTTCTATAAATCGAAACCATCATATTTTGATATCGGGTTTGTTCAAAGCATATTCATGTGTGTTAGGAACATTCTTCATTAACGAACCTTCTTCATTTGAAGCCTTTAAACGGTAGATCAAATATTATAAATCTTTTGAACTTAAAGTAGCTTATTAAAGAAAATAATACTTATATTATCATTTCATTGACATATTTTCTGCATATTTAGAATATGACAAAATCACCAGTATAAGTCAAGGTTCTACGTACGGTAAAAGGCAAGGTGCGGTTCCTGATTTGCTCCACCCCCATTTGGCACCTGGCCCTAAGGAACTTCGACAGATTATTCGTGGTTCTTTTCCTTCGAATCATGAACAACCTTTTACTTATCAATTTTTCGTATTTAAATTCTCATCAACTATCTTGCAAAATATTTTACCTCGTATTTACATTCTCATCTACTATCTTGCAAAATGTTCTAACTCGCACTTAGATTCTCATCAGCTATCTCGCAAAATGTTTTAACTCATTTTCTTAATTTTTCTCCTTATTCAGATAAATTATTCTCCTATTGAACTAATTTTTCTTGTTTGTTTATCCTGTTGATTAAACCATATCAAGTATGTTTCAAAATTACATTGCATTTGTTGGTTCTTGAATTGTACCATGAGCACCGAAATATATTCGGATATATAGCTCGTAGAATGGGCTCAGCAGACAACTACATTGTTGAAGAGCATAGAGTAGAAAATTGGCCAATTGGGAGCTCAAGCACCCAGCCAACTGCCAGGAGCTTTGTCGAGCAATACAACCCGAAAGAAATAGTAAATATGATATCAAGGAGAGTGATGGCGGGTATTTTCGTCTAGATATGTGTCCACTCGTCAACACTCCACGTCAGACTGCTTCAGTTCCTTCTGGATGCTTAAGCAATTTTTGAGTTCGGAACCTGCACTCAACACCACACGTAAACTAATCCGGTGCCTTCTCTGGCGAAGGCACTCCGACACTCAAGTCAGATGGGTCGGAATGTGAGATCTTGTTGTGCAAGACAACAAGTCGAATGAACTAGTCTGAATAAGTCGAAATAGTGTATAAGTAGAACAAGAAAATATGTCGACTAAACACCCTGAAACAAGTCAAATGAACTGAGCCAAACAAGTCGAATGAGGCAGTCCAAAACAACTCGAATAAGGTGCAGAATAGGTCGAACTCGAGCTATTTGAGAACAAGTCGAATGAGCTTGCGAATAGGTCGAGGTCGACTTATATAACTTTAACTTAGGGCTTGGAAATTATGAAAACGTACCTTGGAATGAGGAATGAGACCCCTTTATATAGGAGTAAGAGTCCTTATTCAGCTAGAAGTGCAGTCCAAGTAGGACTATGAGTTGAAATAAGTCGAATTAGAGCTATTTTAGAACAACTTGAATGACTTAGTGAAATAGCTCGAATGACTTGTTGAAATAACTCGAATGGAGCCTTCAAATAGCTCGAAAGGCTTTGAAATAGCTCGAACTGGTTCCAATAGCTAGAATGAGGGCCAAATAAGTCGAATCTCGACTTATTCTTCATCTTTGTGCAGTCTCACCGGTTTTCTTATATCTCCTTGTGTAGACCTCGAAATCTAGATTCACTTTTTGATTTGGAAGCTAGACTTCAGAAGCTTTCCAAGAATGTGAAATACATAAAATTCGGAGTTGAATTGATAGCTCGAAAATAACTAGTCGAAATACAGCTCGGGATTCACTCTCCAAAACTTCTCCTCCTCCTTGGAATGAGGAATGTGACTCCTTTATATACTACTTAGAGTCTTTCCTTATCTAGAAGTCTATTATAAGTAGAATTATAAGTTCTCCTCCCTTTAGAATGAGGAATGTGACCCCTTTATATACTACTAAGAGTCTTTCCTTAGCTAGAAGTCCATTTCAAGTAGGATTATGAGTTGAATTAAGTCAAATTAGAGCTATTTGGAATAACTCAAATTGACTTATGAAACAACTCGAATTGTAATTTTGCATTACAAATTAATGATGCTGACGTGGCATAATAATCCCAAAATATGCTCGTGATATTGTATCGAATATTATGACGTGGCAGTACCGAAATATGGTATATCAGCTGGCGACAAGGAAAATTGAAAAAAAGTGTTAAAAAGATTCCAAAGTTCATGCCACCAAAATTGAATGATCTATGAAGTTTTACACTACCTTGCACCATAAACAATATCACTTTAGAAGACGCGCTTCGCAATCTTGGTGCTAGCACCAATTTGATGCCTTTAAATATTTATAAGAGTTTGAACTTAACTATTATCACTCCCTCTAGATCATCCCTCCAATTTGCTAATTAGTCGACCAAGAGGCCAATTGGAACACTGGAGAATGTCACTCTTAGGATACGAAATTTTATTTTCTTAGCAGGTTCCATGCTTATCTTATCCTCTAATTTTGGGAAGACCCTTTTTAGCGACTACTAGGTCTTTAATTGATGTTCAAAAGTGTTTATTTACTTGTGATGTACCATATTTCGGTATCGCCACGTCATAATATTCGATATAATACCACGAGCGTATTTTCGGAATATTATGCCACGACAACACCATTATTTTTTCCTGCAAAATTACAATTTAAGGCAAAACTCAAATTTAGGCCCATGCAGGCCCGATTTCGAGTTATTCAGGGCCCAATTTGAATTGCACAAGCCCACTTCGAGTTGTTCAAGGCCCAATTCGAGTTGTTTCAAGGCCATTCAAGCTATTTTGCAAAGGTCATTCGAGTTATTTAAAAATAGCCCTAGTTTGACTTATTCAACTCAAAGTCCTACTTGGACTGCACTTCTAGCTGAATAAAGACTCTTATGCCTATATAAAGGGGTCTCATTCCTCATCCCAAGGTACGTTTTTATTATTTCCAAGCCCTAAGTTTGAGTTATATAAGTCGACCTTGACCTATTCACCAAGCTCATCGAGTTGTTCTCAAATAGCTCGAGTTCGACGTATTTTGCACTCATTCAAGTTGTTTTGGACTGCCTCATTCGACTTGTTTGGCTTAGTTCATTCGACTTGTTTGTTGCTCACATTCGACTTATTACTTTTGCACTATTTCGACCTATTTTGAAAAGTTCATTTGACTTGTTGCCTGTCTCAACAAGATCTTACATTCCGATCCATCTGACTTGAGTGTCGGAGTGCCTTTGCCGGAGAAGGCACAGGCTTAGTTTACGTGTGGTGTTGAGTGCAGGTTCCGAACTCAAAAGCTGCTTAAGCATGCAGAAGGAACTAAAACAGTCTGACGTGGAGTGTTGGAGAGTGGACACGTATCCAGACGAAAATACCCCATATCACCTTACGCTATAAAGAGCAAGAGAATAATTTCGTTATTGATCCAGGTAATAAGGAGAAGAGCTTAGCTGAAATGCATATGCATGATGGAGTATACTTTGAGCATTTACAAAGGAGAAATCAAGCAAGTGAGTTGGTGCAAGAAAGAAAGAGAGCCCAAGAGTGGTTAAGAACTAAAGATGTCGGTGAGATCATGAAGATCTAAAACTTCTACAAAACTCGATTTGATGAGAGCGACTGGAGTGAAGACGAGTATGAACAGTAGTAAAAAGCTTAACTCCACCATCCCGTTGAGCCAATGACGTTAAACAAAAGCGCTATCTCGGAGGCAACTCATGAATTTACATTTACTGTGGCGGGAACGTTGCTTGTTGGAACGAGCCGTTGTGACGAATCTGCATAGAGTTAACAAAAGATGAGTTTGAGAAAAAATTTCTAAAAATTTTTGGAAAAAATTCGAAGTGTTATAGCTAGAAATCACGTTTCCCGAGTTATTGCATATAAGTCGGGGTCACACCAATTATTCTGAGCTATTTTAATGTATTTACAACTTATTTTCAGCCTTATCGAGTTATTACGTGATAATTCGAGCTATTACAGCATATTCGACTTATTCTATATGTGTTAGAGCTATCGTGGGTCATTCGAGTTATGAGAGTTTCATTCGAGTTATACCTAGAGCTTTCGAGTTATTTTCAAGTGTTTTCGAGCTATCTGAAGGCACGCAGTGGATTCGAGCTATTGCCGGAGTTCGAGTTATTTGAGAAAAATTATATCTGAAATGAATTCATTTTCGGCGTGTATTTATAGGAGTGGCTAGCGGTAAAATTACATAAATGCCCCTGTTCGAGTTATTTCACATTCGAGCTATCAATGTATTCGACTTATCTTCGGGAAAAAATTTTCAAAATTTTTTTTTCGAAGAGTTTGATAATGTTTCTTCACTGCCGGACTCGTTGCACGATTACTCGGTTTTCTTGTACTATTTTTAGATTGTATGACCAATGGTTTCACACATTACTCTTACTCACTGGGGGACTCCATGATGTACCATATTTCGGTATCGCCACATCATAATATTCGATATAATACCACGAGCGTATTTTCGGAATATTATGCCACGACAACACCATTATTTTTTAATGCAAAATTACAATTTAAGGAAAAACTCAAATTGAGGCCCATGTAGGCCCAATTTTGAGTTATCCAGGGCCCATTTCGAATTGCACAAGCCCAATTTGAGTTGTTCAAGGCCGAATTTGAGCTGATTCAAGGCCATTCGAGCTATTTTGCAAGGTCATTCGAGTTATTTCAAAATAGCCCTAGTTTGACTTATTCAACTCAAAGTCCTACTTGGACTGCACTTCTAGCTGAATAAGGACTCTTATGCCTATATAAAGAGGTCACGTTCCTCATTCCAAGGTACATTTTCATTATTTCCAAGCCCTAAGTTCGAGTTATATAAGTCGGCCTCGACCTATTCACCAAGCTCATTCGAGTTGTTCTCAAATAGCTCGAGTTCGACCTATTTTGTACTAATTCGAGTTGTTTTGGACTGCCTCATTTGACTTGTTTGGCTCAGTCCATTCGACTTGTTTGTTGCTCACATTTGACTTATTACTTTTGCACTATTTTGACCTACTTTGAACAGTTCATTCAACTTGTTGCCTTGCTCAACAAGATCTTACATTCCGATCCATCTGACTTGGGCATCGGAGTGCCTTCACCGGAAAGGCACCGGCTTAGTTTACGTGTGGTGTTGAGTGAAGGTTCCGAACTCAAAAGCTGCTTAAGCATCCAGAAGGAACTGAAGCAGTCTGACGTCGAGTGTTGGAGAGTGGACACGTATCCAGATGAAAAATACCCCACATTAGTGGCGCCGTCTGTGGGAACCTTTATACGCACTTAGTAATAAACACTATCACAAATACGATGGCTCATCACAGAGCCACAGATAAAAATGGAGTAGCAGCGAGGACTAGATCATAGAGGGAGGATGATAATCGGGTTACTGATGTATCTGAATATACATCAGTGGCAGCACCCAATACTCCTTTAGATCCACCACGTGATGCAACGAATCAACCTGAAGTTCCTCCCACGGAACAACAACTGTTGAATCCTGCTCAATGAGATCAAATCATGACAGCATTTCAAAGGACTACGGTACCAATAATTTTGCAACAATTGGCTAACACTGCTGTGCAGCAGAATGCTCAAGCACCAATTGCACAACAAACATCGGCGCAACCAGCTAGATCTCATCAGACACAACGTCGAGCTGATTCGAGACAACATAATCAGTCTAGACTGACTAGACCCACTAGGAGGGATCCGTCTCCCTCCCCGGAACGCAGGAATCCTCGTTAAGTGAGGACTACAGGGAACAGAGCTCCAAGTCGAGCAACTATTAGGGGAGGAGAAGTTAACTCAAGGCAGAGAGGTCCTGAAGATCGTCCAACCGCAAGTCATACAGTGGGGAGAAATAGGGATCTGCCTGAAAGAGTTTTTCCAAGGCCATAACTTGTCATGGCTGAACATATTCCACTAATGGAGAAGCCAACTCCATTCAATGAGGCAATCAGCAAATTGACACTGAAAAAAGGAACTATTCTTCCTGAGATGAAGAAGTATGATGGAACGACTGATCCTGCAGCACACTTTGATGACTTGGATGCAGAATTACAGATTCTGGGTTACAACAATGAGAACTTAAGGGCAAAGTTAATATCGTCAAGTCTGAGAGGAACTGCCAAGGAATGGTTCAAGAACTTGCGTTCGCGCACAATTGAATCATCTGAACAGTTCAGAAGCATGTTCATCAGGAAATTTGCTACTTATCGATTGAAGAAGAAATCTCCAAGTACTCTATTCAATATCTACAGAAAGCCCGAAGAACAATTGGGAAAGTACATAGAACGTCTCAATGTGGAGATTGGACGTGTGCAATCACCTACTGTTGATTTGGTAATCACTGTGTTGGAAAATCACTGCCAGAGTAAGAAGCTGATAGAAGTAATCACTTGGGAAGCACCAGACTGTATTGAGAAAATCATGTATCTTGCTCGGAGATTGATTGACATTGAAGAGGCAACTATGAGTCAGGGATTGATGGATTCACCGAAACTCCCTAGAGGAAAGGAGAATAGAGACTGGAGGAGGGATGTTAGAGGGAAAGATCGTGATCGTAATCGACATCCCTTCAAGAAATTCGATAACTACACACCATTGAAAAAACAAATTAGTGAAATTTATGCAATTGCGAAAGATAGTGGGATATTCAGACCACCTAAACCCTTTAGAGAAACTGATGAGACGAGCAGTCAAGGAAATATTGCAAGTTCCACGGGCAAAATGGGCATTATATAAATTAGTGCAAAGCCTTGAGGAACGAAATTGAACGACTTATTCAAGATGGGAAACTCGTTGAGTACGTCCTTGAGAATAAGGAATCGCGAGAGGAAAAGTCGTCAAGTGGACAAAAATGGATTCGATCTCCACATGAGAAGAAGGATGAACCTAGGCGAAAGAAGGGTAACAGAAACGATGCTACTGAAAACGGAATTAATGTGATTGCTAGAGGACCGACTGGCGTTGATTCAGCGAAAAGCTGAAAACGGATTTCATGCGACATACACAATGAGCGTTTGAAACGTACTGAGATTGATCTTGTCTTCGCACTAGACAAGTTGGATACAAGAATCACATTCGATGATAGTGATTTTGATAGCTTGTCTTCACGAGCTAAGGAGACACAATACCTAAATTGCCCTATGGTAGTTTCAACATTGATTGCAAATCATGCGGTAAAGAGGATCATGATAGCTAATGGTCGCTCGGCCAACATTATCTTTATGGATGCATTGAAACACATGAAGTTAGGACAATATGAGATCACGAAAGTAAATTCTCCGTTATTGGGATTTGGTGGAGGCGAAGTTAAACCCGTTGGAAGGATAATGTTACCAACATCTTTTGGGGAAAATCCAAAAAGGAGAACTTTAAATGTGGAATATCTTATTGTTGACATTCTTTTTGCATACAATGTGTTGGTTGGAAGGCCCGGAATAACTGCATTTGCCATGGTCATATCGACAGTGCATCAGAAGATCAAATTTCGGACACCTGGGGGAATTGTTGAATTTACTACAAACTATCGCGATTCTTGGAGTTGCTATGTTACATCAACTAAACCAATTAAGGCAAAAATTGATCCCAATGTCGTGATGATTTGGATTCATCCTTTAGAAACACCTGGATTAGTTGAACATATGTATATAGAGATGGTGCTTGCAACACAAGAGGATCATACGAAGATGCCAGAAAATCTTGACTCGATGAACGAGAAACGTGTGCTTAAGGAGACTAAGGAGGAGAAGGAAGATAAGACTACCTTGCGTTACAAGAAACAAATGGAGATTGATCGTATGAAACCCTCCGGAGAATTCAAGGAGGTTATTCTTGTGAACAATGAACCTGACAAGGTCATTAAGATCGGTAGCGAGTTGCCATCTGAGATTGAGAAGGCATTGTTAGAATGCTTGCGGAGAAATTTTTATGTATTTGCATGGACAGACTCGGATTTGAAGGGAATAGACCCTCGAGTTGCAGTACATCACCTGAATGTCAATCTGAATGCCAAGCCTTTTCGACAGAAGAAGAGACACTTTAGTGATGAAAAGAACAAGGCTGCAGAATTGGAGGTACAAACAAAGCTAGCCCCAGGCCACATATTTGAAGTACGATACTCTGAATGGCTCAGCAATGTTGTACTTTTACTCAAGAAACCGACTGTATGACGAATGTGTGTGGATTACCCTAGGATTGATCTCGTGGTTGACTCAACTGCTGGGTGTGCATTACTATGTCTCTGCGATGCACATAGCGGATTTCATCAAATCCTAATGGCTGTAAAAGATCAATACAAAATGGCTTTTATCACAGACAGAGGCATATTCTGTTACCGAGTGATGCCGTTTGGCTTAAAGAATGCTGGAGCAACCTTTCAGAGGTTAGTGGCAAAAATGTTTTAGCATCAAATTGTAAGTCTAGGGAGGTTTACATCGATGACATACTAATCAAAAGTCTAAAGGCGGAGGATCACGTTAAACATCTTGATAAGGCTTTTGGTATCATAAAACTATACAGAATGAAGTTAAACCCAAAGAAGTGTACGTTCGGAGTCAAGGCTTGAAAAATTTTGGGTTCATGGTAAACGAGCGAGGCATTGAAGCTAACCCAGATAAGATTAAGGCTATAATGGATCTACCATCTCCCAAGTCCGTTCGCGAGGTGCAACGCTTGGTCGGGAGAATCACAGCAATTAGCCGTTTCATTTCACATTCTGTAGAGAAAAACTTACCTTTCTTTAAGAAGCTACTCAAGACACCTAAGTTTGTCTGGACTGAAGATTGTGAGGAAGCCCTTCGTCAGTTAAAGGTCTATCTCATGACACCGCCATTATTATCTAAGCCCAAGGATAACGAGATGCTATATCTCTACATGGCCATAACGAAAAATTCATTGAGTATAGTACTTGTGCTCGAAAAAGAGAGGAAACATCTGCCAATCTTTTAAGTGAGCAAAGTGTTGAATGGGGCAGAACTAAACTATCTGGAAATCGAAAAGCTAGCATATGCAATCGTGATAACTGCACGGAAGTTGAGGTCATATTTTCAATCACATCCTGTCACTGTTCTAACTAATCAACCATTGAAGCAAGTTATGGCAAAATCGGAAACACCAGGCAGACTAGTGAATTGGGCGATCGAGCTAGGCAAGTATGATTTGGAATATTTACCAAAGACTGCAATTAAAGCACAAAGGTTGGTGGACTTTGTGGCGGAAACTATATTAGAGGCAGAACAAGCGCCTGATGTGGCCATTGTGACGGAGGAAACTAAAAAGGATACATCTGGGATTGCGAAGGAAACTTGGACTTTGCACGTGGACGGATCTTCCACAGTTGATGCTGGTGGCGCTGGAGTCTACTTAAGATCGGCGGATGGAAGAGAATTTGACTATGCTATTAGATTGAATTTTCAAGTTACAAATAATCAGACCGAGTATGAGGCTATGCTGGTTGGAATTCAAATGGAAAAATCATTGGGGATAACAAAACTTGTTGCATTCACAGATTCACAATTGATTGCTAATCAATTCGAAGGGAGATATGAAGCTTAATAGGCTGCAATAGTGAAGTATCTTGACTAGCTAAAGGAAGTGACATCAAACTTTGAGACATTTACTATTTCACAAATACCACAAGCAGAAAACGAGCGGGCCAACTCTCTGTCGCGATTTGCAAGTACCGCTGAAGTCTTTGTTGAAAGGCGGGTTACTTTATTGGCTGCAGAGCAACCTTCGATTGGCAAAGGGGGCGAATCGAAACCAACACAAGCATTGGACTATGCTCTACCAGTGGAGGTTCAGGAATGTTGGAAGAACGAAATTATTGACTACTTACAAAACAAAAATCTGCCAACTGATCCACAAGCGGTCAGAAGGCTCAAGTACAAATCGGCTAGATTTACAATGTTCAATGGAGAACTTTACAAAAGGTCATTCGAAGGACCACTCTTAAGGTGTCTGTCGCCAGCACAGGCTACACATGTCTTAAGAGAGATTCACGAGGGAAGTTGTGGAAATCATTCAGGAGGACGATCCTTGGCCAGAAAATACTCCGGCAAGGATATTTTTGGCCGAGTATTATGAGGGATGCTATAGATTACACAAGGAAATGCAGAATTTGTCAACTACACTCAAAGATTATTCATACACCTGCACAACCTATGACAACAGTCAGCTATGGATGTCCATTTGATCAATGGGGGATAGATATTGTTGGACCTAAGCCAATAGCTTTAGGCGGTAGAAAATGGCTATTGGTGGCAGTGGAATATTACACCAAGTGGGTTGAGGCTGAAGCACTTGTGTCAATAACAGAGGCTAATGTGAAGAAATTTATTTGGAAGAATATCGTATGTCGATTTGGGATTCCAAGGGTCTTAATTTTCGATAATGGAAGGCAGTTCCAAGGATTTAAGATTCAAGACTGGTGCAAGGACATGAAGATTGAACAACGGTTCACATCTGTGACGCATCCGGAAGCAAACGGACAAGTTGAGGCTACCAATAATACACTGGTTGAAAAGCTTGGAGAAAATGTTGGACGGAGAAGGACGAAATTGGGCAGAAGAGTTGCCAGGGATACTATGGGCGTATCGCACAACTCCTCGAACTTCAACTGGAGAGACTCCATATTTGCTAACATATGGTTCTGAAGCAGTGATACCTGCAGAGATTGGGATGCCAACTTATCGTATTGTCACATACGATGAGGAACAAGCAATAAGGGCAAGACAAATGGACCTTGACTGATAGGAGCAACAAGAGAAGAAGCTTACCAACGCACTCAAGCTTAGAGATCTATGATGGATAAAGCATACGATAACAAGGTTTGTTTTCATAACTTCCAAGTGGGGGACTTAGTATTGAGGAAAGTCAAAGCTACTAAGCATGTTGGGAAGTTGAAGCCAAACTGGGAAGGACCGTACAGAGTTCAGAAAGCAAGCGCCAAAGGATATTACTACTTACAAGAATTGGGTGGAAGGACTTTGTCACGCCCCTGGAACGTCAAGAACTTGAGAAGGTTTTACAGTTAGGGCACTAGCATTGTAACAGCCTTGTGGCACGATAGGACCGTAGTTTCAATGTTTTATTCGCTTATTCTTTTACGAATTACGAGTCTCTGCGTGTGGACTCCAATTGTAATACTTAGCAGCGTACTACGGGGACTTGATTCCTAGCCACCTATATACGGCAGGATACGTAGGCAACTCAGAAGTTACTCGAGCTCAGTCCCAAAACTTATAAAATTTCCTATTTTATTCAAGTTTGATTGTTTGCCTACATCCTACTTACATGTTCATCAACATAATCATAATTAAAATTGAGTTCAAACACTCAAACGTCTAAGTATAAACACTTAGAATAAAACGAGCACTAGCCCTCGTAAAAGCGGAGCACAAGCACTCGCATATAACGAGCACTAGCCCTCGTAAAAGCCAAGCATAAGCACTCGCATTCATAAAATGAGCACTAGCCCTCGTAAAAGCCAAACACAAAGCCACCTCGCGCTGTCACAATGCCAAACACAAAACCACCTGGAATTCTGTTTTTTCCATATATATAACAAATATATATGTATTTATGTGTATAATTTTGTGTTTGTATATATGTGTGTATGTGTGTTGCACTCTGACCTGTGTCTAAAGATAGATAGATATATATGTACACTTGCATGTAACTAGGGATGTAATGGTTTGTAGCATTGTTTGTGTACTATTTGTAAATTCTTTAAGCTAAAGTTGATAATTAGTATGGGTAAACAGGGTCAAACCCCCAACTTATTACACCTAATTTTTAAAAAGTCATAACATATAGTCCAACCTTTCAAAGAAACTTTGAATTGCCCACTGAATCGGTGGTATTTTACTTGGCCATGTTTTTGCATTTTTGTCAATTCGATTTGGTCTCAAAGGGCAGTTTAACATTTTGAATAGGTTGGGAGATGTGTTGTAACTTTTCCAAGGTTAGGGGACATTGTCGCACACGAGCATTAGGTTGGGGGGTTTGACGCTTTTTACTCTTGGTTCAGATTTGTGCCCCATTCCGTGGTAAAGTTAATGCTGCCGTTATTACTTATAATTTAGAGAATATATACACAAGGAGCCGTGCGGAAAGTGAAAGCTAACATGCTAGATGACATTTTGTTTCTCGAACATTGATGATCTGATGTTTTGTTGATGCCAAACTGTGCAAGGAGATTGAGTTGCACCTTAATAGTACTCCCTGATAGTATTAGCATCTTTGTTTATACTGCTCAAGTATTTAATATTCTTCTTTATTATTTCTTAGGAACTAGGAACGAGGGAAAATGAAGCAACACTAAGGTTCTCTTATAAATGATGATTGGCAAAATGAAGCTCCAGTAAAAAGGTATTTTGGTTGAATATTGCCTGTTCCTTTGAAGCTCCCCATTCGTAGCTGTTTGTTGGTTCCCTTATCTCGATTTTTTGCATTAGTTTGATGTGAAGTGTATGCCTACTTGTACAATCATATAATAACATTTTCTCGAGTTTGAAAAGGAAAATAGAAAAAGGAATTCAGGATAGTTAAGGTCAATGATTACAATGGTGCTATGTGCCTTAGATATTGTTAGTAGAAATCCTAACACATTTCATGCTATGATCTTGTCACCATCAACTAAATATTAGCAAAAGATCGGCAAGAGTATGCAACATAAAAATGTTAACGTAATTAGTGAGTGGAATTATATATTCTATTTCACCATTAAACTTTTTCTTTTAGGTGAGTAACAAAATCTATCTGTCTCTGCAGCCCCCCATCCTTAGCCCATCATATCTATCTGTCGATCTTGTGAGCCTTTGTTATCAGCCCCCCAATCCCCTCGAACCTGTTCTTGTTCCCATCATGGTGTGGCCCTAGTCCCCTTTCCCTCCAAAAATAGAGTTCCCTCTTCACAAGTGTTGATGGTTTGCAACATTTGTATTTTGCTTACTATTACATGTGCACTCTTCATATTCTCATCATGCAAGTTCCCTCTTTTTTGAGTAGTCTTGCATAAAGCAAAAATTTAAAGAGTTTTCTTTGACTCATCGTAGTAGTCTATGCTAAAATTAACATAACATATATTTAAGGGTAAAATGCGTCAAACCCCCAACCTATACCTATTTTTACAAGTTGCCACCTGACCTATTATTTTTAATAATTAACCCTCCAACGTATTGTAAAATTTGCGAAGTACCCCCTGAAGCCAAACCCTGAAGCCAAATCCAACTGAGAGAAATGCAAAAACGTGGCCAAATTCAGCTGTTGGTTTTGGGATCAGGGGCAGTTCACATATTTTTTAATAAGTTGGGGGGTTACTTGTTAAAAACAATAGGTTAGATAGCAACTTGTAAAATGAGTATAAGTTGAGGGTTTAATGGGATTTACCCGTATTTAATTGCTCAAAAGCTAATTGACTAAGTAACTTTGGCAAGATAGGAAAACATTGTTCCACGTTGCCTAAATAGCTGAAGTTGATACAATAATAAGTCGTAAGTTTGATGTAAGAGTTTCGGCTCTTTGAGGTATCAATAATCTTTGAAAAGGGAGACTTACTTACCCACCCGAGCCTTGGCTTGGGTAGCGAGTCATGGATTAAACTTGTTTTTTGCTTAAAATTTAACTAAGAAATTAATTTAATTCTTTCTCCATAAAATTATGACTCTCATGTAGCCTCTTACATGTAGGTAGGCCAGTTGCGGAGAAGGCATCTCCAATTGGTGAAAAACTATCTAGTCAGAAAAATAACACCCTGAGCAACGACCTGGTAAACACCTAGTCATGGGTTTGTGCACCATCGCACCAAAAAGACGCGACTTAGCAGATGGCTCGGCAAAGGAGAGTGACGTGTCTGCCTCCGTCACATAATACAGTGTTGTATAACGAGTAGGTTATAGGATTTCCTCTGAAAATGTCATTTTTTTTGGTATTTGGTTTGAGAGGTCTGAATATTATTTTGTTATTAAATTTCGAGATTTGAAGTCTATCTTAAATATATGTTGTTTTATTTTAACAATTGCTAAGAAGTTATAAGCTCCGTTGTACAGTGATTTTGTCAGACACACAGAATCATTTTTGTTTCAACATCTTAAAATACTTAATTTTACAACGCCGGTGTACATGTTCTCATTTATTTCTTGTTGACAGCTAATAAAGATGTGGTGGCTATTATTGCAGTCGAAATGCTAACCTTAAAGAGTAAAATTTCAAGAGGTCCGCTATTTTCCCATATTTTCTCCACAGATCTTGAGGATTAATTTTGAAATGACTGTTTCTCACGTTAATTATGCGCTCTACGTCTTTAAGGGCATAATTGTACCCCTTCACCATATCAAAGCCACCTCGCGCAGTCACAATGCTATTCCAGGTGGAGGAACGAAAGAATTCGACCACACAAGCAACCTTATCATCAACAGATAAGTCCTACAAAGAAACAAATAAAGGAGAAGCATTAAAGAGATAAGCTACTGCAAAAAATTAAGACAAGGTAACGCAAAGAATGACAAACCTCTGCCTCGAGCCGCATCGCGCTCATACTCAACAACCTTCAGGCGAGCAGCCAAGGCCGTAAGCTCTCCCTGGGCCCTTAAGTCCTTCATGGCCAAATCATCCTTCGACCGCTGCAGTTTGTCGAAGTCTTTGGACAACGCCTTCAATTTGTTGTCACTAGTAGCAAGGGCATCCTGGGACTTCCTTAGCTCCTCATTCACCTTCCGCAGCTCCTCCACCACACTAGTCATTGACGCTTCAGTGTCGCGGGCCCTTTTCTTTGCCGCCTCCTCCAAAAGTTTCGCTTGAGCAGCCACAGACTTGTGATGCTTCAAATGAGATTTGTACTCACTCCGAGCATCATTAGTGATGTCGAAGTTTTCCAAAAGAGTCTGCACATTCATCATCGCCTGAAAATCAAATACAACAAAGTGTCGATGCATTCATTAGTGAACTTAAAGCGAGTAAAAAGAGGGAAAGACGTAAGCTATGGAAAATAACAACTTACATTTGTCAAAGCCAAAGCAGTGCGGCTGCAAAAGCCTTTAGGACCGACCTCCTCATAGTACCTCTTCATATCAAAGGCAGGAAGGAAACCCTTGCAAAGCCGCAGAGCCGCAGTATCGGTCAGCTTGTAGTGACCCAGATCCATAGAGGCAAGAGACACATCCTCCACATTGATGTCTTGATCATTAGGCTCGTACGTATTTGAAGTGTCATGACTCGGACGCTTTCCACGACGACGATCAGGGCCAAGGCCAGGTTCCCCTCCCTAACAGCATTTACAACAGCAGGGATCCGCTCGCAGCCAGTGGAAGAGGTAGGTGGCGTGGGAGCTCGGCGCGAAGATTCGCCCATTGTCTTACTACTTGAGCTCTGAGACGCACCAGCAGTCAAAGGAGCACTGGACGGCGGTGCTACAGAAGATGGAGTCGAAGCAGCAGCAGGAGGATCAGCAGGAGCAGCCTCAGTGGAGGAAGAAGCAACACCAGGAGTCTGCTCCAGTGGAACTTCACCTTCGGCGCCAGCACTGCCGGAAGCAAGATCCTCATTTGTCTCCCTCATAGCCGCCAACTTCCTCTTGGACTTGCTGACAACCATCTTTTCTACAAGTAGGAAAGGACGAAAGGATTAGCATCATAATAGTAACAACAATAAAAAAGACAAACAAGCAATAAAAGAAGACAAGTTATACCAAAATCAACCGCGCCATTATAAGGAACGGTGGAATACCCTCCAGCACGAAGAATGGCATTCTTAGTCAGTGACGAAGCATCAAACCTATGACTCCTTGACATTTGATGTCGTCAGAGGACAAAGAAGTAGGAGGACACCGGGGGCACTAGCGCCATCTGTCCAATCTCGCCTGAAGTTGAACTCTCCAGGCGTGGACTCCTTGATGTAGAACCACTGATTTTTCCAAGTGTTCCCAAAGCTAGACTAGAGGCCGGTCAAGAAACTACTATTTTTCCTAACAGTCAAAACATAGAAACCCGCGTCCTCCCCAGTCGTCCTAAACTTACTGAGGAACATCTAGAAAAAAGCATCGGCGGTACAAAGAAGATTATACACCCTTATCAAAATGATGAAGGCGTGAATGATGTAGTAGGTATTGGGCGTAAAATGAGAGGGACAAGAAGGCAATCAAAGGAGTATTTGACGCACTACGTCATGAAGTGGGAACCTAAGTCCGCAAGAGAGAAAGCTGTGGAAAACGGTCAAACAACCGGCAGAAGGATTGTCCAACCGATCCTCATGGCCGGGAAAGTTAATGGCGTAAGGTTCAGGGACATCATAAATAGTTCTGTGAAATGATTCTCCATGAGTGTTTAAGTGACGAATACAGGCAAAATTTAAAAGATTGTTAGCAGGAGAGGGAGTGTCTAGTTCTATGCCTTCATCAGCTAATTTCTGAACAATTTCATCTACAATGGCACTATCAACCTCTATGGGGGGTGGTTCAGTAGACTCATCAGCAACTATAGGGATTGGTTCAGCAATATTGGTCAGAAATTCCTCGTTATCGGAATGATCTAAGATATTGACCTCCCTATCTGACCCTTGGGCATTGAAGGATGAAGTATCACTATCTGAATCACCGCTATCAGAGGAAGACCCCGACCCTGACCCAGAAGACTCTACGACTTCATGAACGTATATGGGACTAGTGGACTTGATGTCTGACTCAGAAGCCATAAAGTACTATAGGGAGGAAGTTAGTGTTTACCGGTTCTAGGGTTCAGGTCTAGAACTCGTTCGAACCAAGGGTCTTGCCTCTTGTAGGATCTCTCCGCTGGCACAAAGATCTTTGGAGCGCCTGGGACATGGATTTTTGTAGGACGAGATGGTTGTGACGAATGAGGAGGGCTAGATCTCCGTGTAGAGCTACGATCCCGATCAGAGTGGGATGTGAGGATTGTGGATGGTGATCGGAGCGTGATGGTGGACTGCGGCGGGAACGTTGCTTGTTGAAACGAGCCGTTGTGACGAATCTGCATAGAGTTAACAAAAGATGAGTTCGAGAAAATTTTTCTAAAAATTTTTGGAAAAAGTTCTAAGTGTTATAGCTCGAAATCACGTTCCCCGAGTTATTGCATATAAGTCGGGGTCACACCAATGATTTCGACCTATTTTAATGTATTTACGACTTATTTTCAGCCTTATCGAGTTATTACGTGATAATTTGAACTATTACAGCATATTCGACTTATTCTATATGTGTTAGAGCTATCGTGGGGTCATTCGAGTTATGAGAGTTTCATTCGAGTTATATCTAGATCTTTCGAGTTATTTTCAAGTGTGTTCGAGCGATTCGTTATTCGAGCTATTGCCGGAGTTCGAGTTATTTGCGAAACATTATATCTGAAATGAATTCATTTTCGACGGGTATTTATAAGAGCGGTTGGTGATAAAATTACATAAATGCCCATGTTCGAGTTATTTCACATTCGAGCTATCAATGTATTTGACTTATTTCCGGGAAACAAATTTCAAAATATTTTTTTCGAAGAGTTTGGTTACGTTTCTTCACTGCCCGACTCGTTGCACGATTACCGGGGTTTCTCGCACTATTTTTAGTTTGTATGACCAATGTTTTCACACATTACTCTTACAAACTGGGGGACTCCATGATGTACCATATTTCGGTATTGCCACGTCATAATATTCGATATAGTACCACGAGCGTATTTTTGGGAATATTATGCCACGACAACACCATTATT
Source organism: Misopates orontium (assembly GCA_946800315.1). Lineage (NCBI taxonomy): Eukaryota > Viridiplantae > Streptophyta > Magnoliopsida > Lamiales > Plantaginaceae > Misopates > Misopates orontium. The sequence continues at coordinate 26,588,601 of OX326946.1, forward strand.
TTTTAAATGCAAAATTACAATTGAAGGCAAAACTCAGATTTAGGCCCATGCAGGCCCAATTTCGAGTTATTCCGGGCGCAATTGGATTACACAAGCCCAATTCGAGTTGTTCAAGGCCCAATTTGAGCTGTTTCAATGCCATTCGAGCTATTTTGTAAGGTCATTCAAGTTATTTCAAAATAGCCCTAGTTTGACTTATTCAACTCAAAGTCCTACTTGGACTGCACTTCTAGATGAATAAGGAATCTTATGCCTATATAAAGGGGTCCCATTCCTCATTCCAAGGTACGTTTTCACTATTTCCAAGCCCTAAGTTCGAGTTATATAAGGCGACCTTGACTTATTCACCAAGCTCATTCGAGTTGTTCTCAAATAGCTCGAGTTTGACCTATTTTGCACTCATTCGAGTTGTTTTGGACTGCCTCATTCGACTTGTTTGGCTCAGTTCATTCGACTTGTTTGTTGCTCACATTCGACTTATTGCTTTTGCACTATTTCGACCTATTTTGAACAGTTCATTTGACTTGTCGCCTTGCTCAACAAGATCTTACATTCCGATCCATCTGACTTGAGCGTCAGAGTGCCTTCCCCGGAAAAGGCACCGGCTTAGTTTACGTGTGGTGTTGAGTGCAGGTTCCGAACTCAAAAGCTGCTAAAGCATCCAGAAGGAACTAAAGCAGTCTGACGTGGAGTGTTGGAGAGTGGACACATATCCAGACGAAAATACCCTACATCACATTACGCTATAAAGAGCAAGAGAAAAATTTCGTTATTGATCCAGGTAACAAGGAGAAGAGCTTAGCTAAAATGCATATGCCAGATGGAGTATACTTTGAACATTTACAAAGGAGAAATCAAGCAAGTGAATTGGTGCAAGAAAGAAAGAGAGCCCAAGAGTGGTTAAGAACTAAAGATGTCAGTGAGATCATGAAGATCTAAAACTTCTACAAAACTCGATTTGATGAGAGCGACTAGAGTGAGGACGAGTATGAACAGTAGTAAAAAGCTTAACTCCACCATCCCGTCAAGCCAATGACGTTAAACAAAAGCGCTATCTCGGAGGCAACTCATGAATTTACTGTTTTATTTCAGTTTAAGTTGTTATTTTATGTTTATTCAATTCAGTTATTTTGTTCTAAGTAGTGATGAAGGAATTCTAATCGATCATTTATCTGCTCGATGAAAAGAAATGCAAACATATTCTGCCGGAGTTTAGAGAGGAGAAAAGTGACTGCAAGCTATCGCTTTTCTACAAGATAGGAGAGCTTAATAACTTTTGTTGAATTGAGAGGAAGAGATCGATTGCAAGCGATCGCTTTGGATGAGAAAAACTTTCCGTATAAATTTTGCAAGGACTAAGTGATCGCTTATGCATCGCATGCACTCACGGAAGTTTTGGTCAGAATTTAGAGAGGAGCAAAGAGATTGGATACCGATCGTTGATCATATGGTCAAATTTACTATCAACATTTTGGGACCAGGAAACCGACCGCTTACTACCACTTTTATCTAAGCTATAGCTTAGCCCTACAAAGCCATCGCATGGCACAGAACGAAGGAAATTTTAATCAGGTGAAAGCGAACACATTCCCAAGGAAGCAATCACATTGCTTCACAGCAAAGTAGACGCTTGTAAGGGAAAGCGATTGCTTGTATCGTCAGTTTTAAATACAAAATTTTCCTTCCCTTTATATTTTTGCAAAAAAAATCCTTTTCAAATTGTCCCTTAGTCTTTCTTAAATTATAGTATTTGATATTTCATACCCTTACAAGTCTAATAGGAGTAGGAAACTTACCTTTTCACAATCCTAATTGAATGGTACCTTATGATTTATGAAAATTGTTAGTCCTGCGAGACCTTGAACTCCTTAAACATAATAAGTTGATGTTTATTGTAGTTATTGAAAATTTATCTTACTAAACCCTACTTTGTGCAGAGAATACTATTTTCAGAAGAGAGAAAACTCTGGAAATGTTGAACAACTCTCAAAACCTTTATTGGATGGCTAATTATGATACGTCTTGCTTTGATTCACATGAAGCAATGGAGTCATTAGAGCAGATCAGAGCGAAAAATTTCTTCCAGGAGAAAGAACTTAGTATCTTCAAGCAGGATGTTGCGAGAATGGGATGGGGAGACTTTGCCACCAATTTTCCTTATATCAACGAGACGATAGTTCGCAAGTTTTGTGCAAACATGAGAATTTAGGCAAACAACATTGTCGGGGTAGGAGGAAAACTGGTGATGATTCATGATGAACTCATCAACAACAACTTTGGCATGAACGAGGATGCAGTAGCAGCATGCGCGACCTCGAGGGTTTCAAGACAAATCCATTATGTCTTGGGGCTTACTCACACATATCTATATAAAGGGAGCAAATTCATCAAATCAAATCATGAAACCTTCCATCACTTTCATGATCTGAAATCGAAATACAAGAATTGGTACCACTATATCTGCTCTCACCTGATCCGAAACACAAATGATGACAGAGTGACTATGGAATGAGCTAATATTCTCTACAAGATCACTCGTGGGGAATCAATTAACGCAGAAAAAATCATTAGGCAAAGAATGTTGTGCGATAGAGAAATTGTGGAAACTCACGATATTCCTTTTGGAGGGCTCATCACAAACTCTATGAGATAGCTGGAGTTGGTGCAGCTGCTTCTGATTCAATCCTTCAACCAGTGGTGGAGCTTAATGAAAAAATTCAGTGGTGGACAACTCTCAAATCCGGTTGAATCATTGTAACATAGAAATCAACGATGACGTTGCCGTAATGAGAAAGATAGAGCTCCCAGAAGAGCTTAATATTGAAGACTTGAGGAAAGAGATAGACTGCTATCAAGAAGCAATTTACCAATCAATGAAGATACTTAGGCAAGACGTAGCAGAGCTGCAAGCAAGACCACCGACATCTTCTCCAGGATAGTCTCTAAATCCGAGCACCAATCAGGAAGAGGAGAAGTCCGTTAACTCACCATCGTCAAGCTAAGGCTTGGCTCGCAAGAGGAGTCTTCATGTTCTTATATTTATTTACGCATTGAGGACACTATTTTCTTTTAAGTTTGGGGGTGGGAGTACGTTTCTGCATTAATTCTATCACTACATCACGTTCTTTGTATAAAGTCTAGGTTTTTCATGTATTTTTTTTTTAAATTCTATTGATATTCATCTCTACATTTTTGTTCCTTTGAGTCTATTTTCAGTAGATATTGAATAGAAAAAGAGGATGTGAGTAATTAAAAAAAGATCCGCTCATAGTAAAAAAATGGCTTCAAACGCTTTAGAAGAGTTTAGCGATTATCGTGTTACATTGTGCATCCCTTATATCAAGTTTGTTTGACCTGAGTTACATCATAAATCTACCTTTTGAGGGATTCAATGTTCTTTTACAAGTTTGATCTCGAATATTGGTGGACAAATCAGTTGAATAAAGCATGGGGATGAAATCTTTACTTGTGCAATCAAGACAAAGTGTATGTATAAATGTGAGGGAAGAGTGCAAAAGAAAGGTAGTTTCAGTTTGTGAATGAACAAAAACTTTCTGGATTTTCGTGTTTCTTATCCTACATCCTTTTAAGCCAACACCCTAGCCTAACATTACAAGCTTAATAAAGTCTGATGTACCATATTTCGGTACTGCCACGTCATAATATTCGATACAATACCACGATCATATTTTGGGCGTCATTATTTTTTAATGCATAATTACAATTCAAGTTGTTTCATAAGTCAATTTGAGTTATTCCAAACAGCTCTGATTTGACTTAATTCAACTTATAATCCTACTTGGAATGGACTTCTAGCTAAGGAAGGACTCTTAGTAGTATCTAAAGGGGTAACATTCCTCATTCCAAAGGGAGGAGAACTTATAGTCCTACTTAGAATAGACTTCTAGCTAACGAAGGACTCTAAGTAGTATATAAAGGAGTCACATTCCTCATTCCAGGGAGTAGGAGAAGTTTTGGAGAGTGAATCCCGAGCAGTATTTCGACTAGTTATTTCGAGTTAGGAACTCAACTCTGAATTTTATGAGTTTCATATGCCTGGAAATCCTTTGAAGTCTAGTTTCCAAATCAAAAAGAGGATCTAGATTCCGACATCCACAAAAGAAGATATAACAAAAACAGTGAGGCTGCGCAAAGCTAAGGAATAAGTCGAGATTCGACTTATTTGGCCCTCATTCGAGCTAATGGACCCGGTTCGAGCTATTTGAAAGCCTTTCGAGCTATTTGAAGGCTCCATTTGAGTTATTTCAACAAGTCATTCGAGCTATTTCACTAAGTCGTTCGAGTTATTCTAAAATAGCTCTAATTCGACTTATGTCAACTCATAGTCCTACTTGGACTGCACTTCTAGCTGAATAAGGACTCTTACTCCTATATAAAGGGGTCTCATTCCTCATTCCAAGGTACGTTTTTATTATTTCTAAGCCCTAAGTTTGAGTTACATAAGTCGACCTCGACCTATTCACAAGCTCATTTGAGTTGTTCCCAAATAGCTCGAGTTCGACCTATTTTTGCATTCATTTGAGTTGTTTAGACTGCCTCATTCAACTTATTTGGCTCAGTTCATTCAACTTGTTTGGTGCTCTCATTCGACTTATTGCTTTTGCACTGTTTTGACCTATTTCGACTAGTTCGTTTGACTTGTTGCCTTGCACAACAAGATCTCATATTCCAACCCATCTGACTTGAGCGTCAGAGTGCCTTCGCCGGAAAAGGCACCGGCTTAGTTTACGTGTGGTGTTGAGTGCAGGTTCCGAACTCAAAAGTTGTTTAAGGATCCAACAGGGACTGAAGTAGTCTGACGTTGAGTATTGACGAGTGGACACGGAAAATACCCCGCATCAGTGGCGCCGTCTGTGGGAACCTCTATACGCACTTAGTAACAAAGACTAACACTGATACAATGGCTCATTGTAGAGCCACGGACAAAAATGGAGTAGCAACAAGGACTAGATCACAAAGGGAGGATGATAATTGGGTTACTGATGCATCTGAGCATACATCAGTGGCAGCACCCAATACTCCCTTAGATCCACCACGTGATGCAGCGAATCTACCTGAAGTTCCTCCTACAGAACAACAATTGTTGAATCCTGCTCAATTGGACCAAATCATGACAGCTTTTCAAAGGACTATGGTACCAATGATTGTGCAACAATTGGCTAACACTGTAGTGCAGCAGAATGTTCAAGCACCAATTGCACAACAAACATCGGCGCAGCAAGTAAGGACTCATCAGACACAGCGTTGGGCTGATTCGAGGCAACTTACTCATACCAGGTTGACAAGACCTACTCGAAGGGATCCGTCACCTTCACCTGAACGGAGAAATCCTCGTTCAGTGAGAACCAATGCAAACAGAGCTCCAAGCCGAGCAACTGTTAGAGATGGAGAAGTTAACTCAAGGTAGAGAGGTCCTGACGTTCGTTCAGCCGCAAGTCATACAGCAGGGAGAAACAGGGATCTGCCTGAAAGAGTTATCCCAAGGCCAGAACCTGTCATTGCTGAACATATTCCACTAGTGGAGAAGCCAACTCCATTTTGTGAGGCAATCAGCAAGTTGACACTGAAAGAATGAGCTATTCTTCCTGACATGAAAAAGTGTGATGGAACGAGTGATCCTGGGACGCATTATGATGACCTAGACGCGAAAGTGCAAATTCTGGGATATTGCAAGGGCCTAAGGGCAAAATTGATTGCAATCAGCTTAACGGGGACAACTAAAGAGTGGTTCAAGAACGAGCCCCCACTCACAATTGAATCATTTGAACAATTCAGGGACATGTTTGTCAACAAGTTAGCAACTTATCGCCTGAAGAAGAGAACACCAAGCCATATGTTTAATGTTCGTAGAAAACCTGATGAAAGCTTGGGGAAATACATAGAGCGACTGAATGTGGAGATTGGTCGAGTGCAGTCTCCAACCGAAGATTTGGTCAACTATGTACTACAAAATTGTAGCAAGAGCAAAAAACTGCTAGAAGTACTGACCTAAGAGGCGCCTATAACCATTGAGCAAATCATAGATCTTGCTCGTCGAGTTACTGACATAGAAGAGGCCTGATTCAATGGAGGGAAAACTTGCAAATCAAGAGATATCTATCAAGAAAAGCAGAAGCAACTGGACTCGTCGTCTTCGCTGTAGAAAAGATAAATTCAAAGCTACTCTTAGTGATATTGAATCGGACAACCTCACAGCACAGCCAAAGTACTTCAAATGCCCAATGGATTCGAAACAGGAAAACTGCATGCGATAGGAAACATGAGGTGACGTGCAGTCTACGACGAGTATCTTCACCAATGGATCGTGGATGAACTATTTGCATACAACGTCCATATACGGACTGCTTGGACGTGAAATAAATGAGTTATGAGCACCAGCCTCAACTCACAAACGTATAAAATCCTAAGCCACAAGTAGCTTAGTTGGTAGACACACAAAGTCCAAAGCCACAAGCCGCTTGGACTTTACAAAAATGAGTATGCTAGCCTCAACTCACAAACGTATAACACCCTAAGCCACAAGCAGCTTAGTTGGTCAACATACAAAACGCTAAGCCACAAGCAGCTTAGTTGGTCAACATACAAAACCCTAAGCCATAAGCAGCTTAGTTGGTAAACACACAAAGTCCAAAGCCACAAGCCGCTTGGACGTTACAAAAATGAGTCAGAGCACAAGTCTCAACTCATAAAACACAAAAGCCCAAAGCCACAAGCCGCTTGGGCGTTACAAGAATGAGTCTGAGCGCTAGCCTCAACTCATAAAACAAAAGCTCAAAGCCACAAGCCGCTTGGACTTTACGAAAATGAGTGTGAGCACTAGCCTCAACTCACAAACGTATAACACCCTAAGCCACAAGCAACTTACTCGGTAGACATATAAAGTCCAAAGCCAATCAGCTTGGACGTTAAATTAATGAGTTATGAGCACTAGTCCCAACTCATGATGATTTTATTACCCTAAGCCACAAGCAGCTTAGTTGGTAAACACACAAAGTCCAAAGCCAAGTAGCTTAGGCGTTAGAGAAATGAGATATGAGCGCCAGCCTCAACTCAGAAATCATATGAAACCCTAACCTGCCACAAGCAGCTTAGTCGGTAAATATATTAAGCAGCTTGGACGTTAAAGAAATGGGATATGAGCACTAGCCTCAATTCAGGAAACATATAAACACCCTAAGCCAAGCAGCTTAGGTGACAAAGATCAGTACCCTACGCCAAGCAGCTTGGCCAGTATAAATATAAGGCCCTTAGTCATGCAGCTTACCCGATCATGAAGCTCAACTGCTAAAAATGTTACAACATAAGGGACATCATTCAAAATCACGCCACTAGTCAAAAATCTGAATTTTCCAATCGGAACTCTGAGTTTTCAAATCTTTTACGGACTCGTTGCACGATTACCGGGGTTTCTTGAGATATGTTAGTTTGTATGACCAATGTTTCTACACATTACTCTTACAAACTGGGGGACTCCATGATGTACCATATTTCGGTACTGCCACGTCATAATATTCGATACAATATCACGAGCATATTTTAGGTTTATTATGCCACGTCAGCATCATTATTTTTTAATGCAAAATTACAATTCGAGTTGTTTCATAAGTCAATTTGAGTTATTCTAAATAGCTCTAATTTGACTTAGTTCAACTTATAATCCTACTTGGAATGGACTTCTAGCTAAGGAGGACTCTTAGTAGTAAATAAAGGTGTCACATTCCTCATTCCAAAGGGAGGAGAACTTATAATCCTACTTAGAATGGACTTCTAGCTAAGGAATGACTCTAAGTAGTATATAAAGGAGTCACATTCCTCATTCCAGAAAGGAGGAGATATAACAAAAACAGTGAGACTGCGCAAAGCTGGAGAATAAGTCAAGATTCGACCTATTTGGCCCTCATTCGTGCTAATGGACCCAGTATTTGAAGGCTCCATTTGAGTTATTTCAACAAGTCATTCGAGCTATTTCACTAAGTCATTCGAGTTATTCGAAAATAGTTTTAATTCGACTTATTTCAACTCATAGTCCTACTTGGACTGCACTTCTAGCTGAATAAGGACTCTTACTCCTATACAAAGGGGTCCCATTCCTCATTCCAAGGTACGTTTTCATTATTTCCAAGCCCTAAGTTCGAGTTATATAAGTCGACCTCAACCTATTCACAAGCTCATTCAAGTTGTTCCCAAATAGCTCGAGTTTGACCTATTTCTGCATTTATTGAGTTGTTTTGGACTGCCTCATTCGACTTGTTTGGCTCAGTTCATTCGACTTGTTTGGTGCTCTCATTCGACTTATTGCTTTTGCACTATTTTGACCTATTTCGACTAGTTCGTTCGACATGTTGCCTTGCACAACAAGATCTCATATTCCAACCTATCTGACTTGAGCGTCGAAGTGTCTTCGCCGGAAAAGGCACCGGCTTAGTTTATGTGTGGTGTTGAGTGCAGGTTCCGAACTCAAAAGCTGCTTAAGGATCCAGCAAGGACTGAAGCAGTCTGACATAGAGTATTGACGAGTGGACACGTATCCAGACGAAAATACCCCGCATCAAAGTCCTAAGTGATCTTTGGTGGAACTCATCTACATTAGTGGAGAGAAAGTGTAAGGCTATGTGATAAAGTAAGGTGGTCGATCTCAGTGAAAATTATCTCTGTAAACTAAATAAACAAGTCATTTCTAATATGCATGAGAAAATATGTTTCACATTCTTTTAACTATGGATGTGCATGTGGACTGTGCATCAACGATCAATATTTTGAATAGTGCGCTTAAATTTCTTTTTGGTGTTACATGATTATTGAATTGTCAGAGACTATGAAGAGATTGCGCCACAACTATCTACAAAAGTAAGTGTTGTGAACCGTTGAGTCTACATTGATTGAGTCTTCTTATCTTTCATTTTAGTTTGGTTGTTTACTCGAGGACGAGCAAAAGGATGAGTTTGGAGGTGTTCGATGAGTCCATTTTGTACACATAATTCATATACCGAATAGACTAATTTTATTCTTAATTATTGATTCTTTGAGTCTTTTATTTTGTAGTTTAGGAGTTATTTTTGTGAAAAGAGGCAAAAAAAGAGGTCAAAAGGTGAAATTATGGGCTAAACATGCGAGGAGAGAATTGATGGATAGTGAAGAGGAGAAATCGCTTGGTGCAAGCGATTGCTTAGAAGAAAAGAGAAAGACGTGTTGGATCACTTATGTCTAAAGATGATGCAACCCTAAAATCAACAGTCGTCGCATGCGATTAGAAAGTGATCGCTTACGATTGCTTAGACTCGAAAATTAGGTTTTTGATGCTTAAAGTCTCAAGCTTTCCAAGCCCAAGGGAATATAAATAGAAGACCAAAAACTTGTCGATGAGCCTTTGATCATATCTTTCTTATAGATTTAAGTCTTAAACTCATTCAATAATTTTATTTATTAATCATCCAATCCGAAATCCCATTTTGTTTATTTTCATTGTTGAGTCGTGAGTATGGAAGGTGACAGCTTCACATTCATTAGTTTTATTTTTATGCAGATAAATAATTTAGTAGTTAAAGTCAAGCGCAATCCTCCCTGAGGATCAATATTTGAGGGTCGTAACTTACTTCCCATGTATTACTTGAACCCGTACACTTGCTGTAATAAATTGCCATAGAGTTTGGGCTGATCAAGCTCCAATGTCACGATTGAACTTCACATCTCTTGTTCCATAATTTTATTCGTTAATACTAATATAATTCACTATGTATGTGATTTCACTTTTGTCCTCATAAATATATGAGTTACTTGAAGCCGGCTCCAAGTGTCCACTGATATAATCATTGTCTTACTCAACCTATTTACAATCATCCATGATCAACAGGAAAAATTGGATACCTAATTAATCGCATCATGCATCATTGACTTTTGCCTTATCATTGGCATTTTTCTTGCAAAATATGATACAGATGCAAAAACGGACTAAGTGCAAGTTGTTATCATGACCAGTGGCAGCAAAGGCGCGAGTAAAAGTTATGTCCATGGTGAGTCTGGAGGGTTATATTGCAAATGACATAGCAAGGCACACGACTTCTTTCTTATTTGTTTAGATCAAGGAGGAGCAAGCTCAAGCACGAGTACTGCACAATTGATGGAAGTGTTGGCGTCACTGGTGTAGATCGAGACGCCAGCAACTTGATCTTTGAAGAGGTTGGCTGCCCGTGTGGATGAGACATGTGGTTGAGGGAATTATGGCATACCCAAGGAAGAAATCACGACCAGGGCAATATTCTCCTCTATGTTAGGTAGACTCCTTTATGATGGTACTGTTTCATCAACAAAGATGTAAAACTAGAGAAAGAAAGCATATGGCCCTCCTAGCGTGAAAAATAGACCAGAAAGAGGCCAGGCACCATCATACGTAAGAATTTGTTCAACTAGCGGAGACTCTTGGAACAACTATGAAGCATGAATTGTTAACGACCCATTGGATCGTAACCTACTTCATTCAGGATGAAATCAGAAACATCCATATTCACATTTTCTTCCGCCGTACTAGCCCCATTAGCATGCATATAACGAAGCAATCAGCCCCTTTCAACATCTCTCATAATGTGTTCTTTGTTGTTGAAAGTTGCTTTTGTGAGACCGTTTTCTTTATCTTTATCCTACTCCCGCTTTATCTGAACTATGTCCAAACTCCAATCCACAACTAACCCGGCTCTAATGGCTTTAACTGATAATCTCAGATGAGCCTTCTAGTTCTTCAAGGTGGGTTTCTGCTTCTAATAATATATACTTCCTCAAATTTTCATGAATATTTTTTACGGATAAAAGTATCAAACCCCCTATACTATGGCATGATTGCACTTTGCTCCCTATTCTATTTTTTTATTTTTTTTGCAACATGCCCCCTATACTATTGAAAAATAAACATTTTGCCTCCTTAAGCCAAATCCAACGGCAGAAAATGAGGACACATGTCCATATCCAATGGTGAAAAAATGACTCAGGAGGCAATGTGCTTATTTATCCATAGTACAGAGGATAAGTTGTCAAAAATAAAAGGATAGGGGGCAAAGTGCAACAGGAGGTTTAACGCTTTTGTCTCTATTTTTTAATCTGGTAATAATTAGATTTACTTTTGGCGTCCGAATTCCGCTAATGTGCATTATAGTTAATGCTCCATTTAGATTGTATAGACTTCGATTTAATTGTTTCGTTATAAAAGTTTTTGGCATTGTTGGTACACACTGAAAAGTCAATTTCATTGAAATTAAGTGCGCTTTTGAGCCTGTTGATTCTTTTGTGTGCTGGCTAGCTCTGTTATAAACATCTACGACACTAATTTTCTCATATTATTAAGTAAAACTCTCTTTTTCAACCATATCTTTTCTCTTGCCATGCAGAAACGCAAAGTGATAGGATCAAAATCCTTAATATGTTCTTATTCGAGAAAGAACATAAGTAACTCCTAAGAAAAAGAGATTAAGAAGAGATTAAAATTTAACAAACACTTTATTTCTCTTCTTCTGCGTATAATACATCCAACATAATTTAAATACATTTAAACTCTCTATCCACTAATAACTGCTAATAACTTCTTAAGCTTATCTAGGCACAAATATTATCTATTAACAATTAACTAACTAATACATAATTAAGAATAATACAATATAATAACTAAATATAATGACATATAACAAGACTAGTAATTAGGCACGTATCAATTCCCTTCCCCTTGAGAATGGCCTCGTCCTCAAGGCCATGAAAATGAGGGAACTTGATGAAAAGCGTCGGAAAGAGAAGGCTTATTTTGCAAATTGCTTGAAACTTCTTGTTGCTTTGATGGAGTCCAGAAACATGCACATCTCTTTGTTTCAAAGCCAGCCATGCTTTGCTCATCTTCATGTTTAGTAGCACAAATTGCAAAATGCTTCTTGATACGCACCGTTCTTCATGATCTTCATCTCCGACGGCGATGGTCATTTTGTTGTGTTTGTTTCTCCCTCGGTCAAATGGAAAGTTTGTGGAATTCAAGTTAAAGAGGTGTAGGCTTGTGCAACCCTTTTTCGACCAAAATTTTCTGCTTGTAGCATTCCAGAATAGACATTCTGCGTTAAGAAAAGATCAGGAAAATAAGTAAATTTCAGAGAAGACGTACAAAACTTGACATCTACTTCTTGAAATTGTGCATAGACACAAACTTCCAGTGGTTGAATTTGTATTTGTTGCTGGGTTGAGCTTGGTGTTGATTCGTTGAAAGAATAGTCTCTTCTTGTGTGCAGTGTCAACAAAGGTGTGGGATGAAATATGAGAAAGCGTTGTTGTAGAAAGTGGTGGTGGTGGTGGCAGGGTAGAGGCAATGGCGATTGTGGGGCATTTTGAACAGTTCTAGCATGTATTTCTGTAACTAAGGCTAGTACTTTATCCATTTTCTTGGTATTTCTTTCAAAAGATGCTAACAATGTTGTTAATTTAGATTGATAATCGGGAGGCATTGCGAATTCGAAAGACGAGAGCACCAAATGATAGGATCAAAACCCTTAATATGTTCCTATTCGAGAAAGAACACAAGAAACTCCTAAGAAAAAGAGATTAAAATTTAACTAACACTTTATTTTTCTTCTTCAGCGTATAATACATCCAACAAAATTTAAATATATTCAAACTCTATCCACTAATAACTGCTAATAACTTCTTAAGCTTATCTAGCCACAAATAATATCTATTAACAATTAACTAACTAATACATAGTTAAAAATAATATAATATTATAACTAAATATAATTACATATAACAAGACTAGTAATTAGGCCCGTATCACAAAGTAAAGTGTTAAAATATAATCGTTAATATCAAACACCGATTGTCGACACTAAGGTGGTGTTTGCAAACTCTTAGAAAAAGCTATAATCTGCTTTTAATCTCATTTAAGCACTTTTAGGGTGTTTGGTTGACAAGCTAAAATATCATAATCACTTTTTTTAAGCTGAAAATTGCCATAATCTAGAAGTTGCTATTTCCTAGCTTCTAGCTTGTGGTGGTTAATTTTAATAAATTAATTCATAACTTTTTGTGAACTTCTAGATTTTTTTCCAAACACCCCCAATTTATGGTGAGCTTTTGGATTTTTTTAAAAACACTCCTCAGCTTATGACTTAAAAATAATTTACAACTTTTGCTTAAATTATGGGCTTCTATTTTTCTAGAAGAGTTTGCAAACACCACCTAATTGCATGTGTGTTTAAATCCAAGATTCATCAGTCCTTAACAAGTACAATTTTTTAGAAGCAGGATGTTTAACCAAAGAAACACGCTTAAACAAACTGATCATGCACTCACTCAAGTACTCTACTAGCCACGTATATATTTAAACAGACATGTTGAGTTGTTATACACTAGACTCTAGAATGGATCATACAATTAAATTTGGTCGTAGGGTACATAGTACATACACTAGTTGCAATGTGAATGTTACCATGTCAACTGAGATTAGTTGCGCAAGTGACGGATGAATTTCTTAAAAAGTGAATAGTGAATACGCATAACACAAGATATACCAAAGGCAATCTCATGAAAAGTGGGGAGGACTTGAATCAACGTGAGAAACAGTCATTTCAAAATTAATCCTCAAGATCTGTGGAGAAAATATGGGAAAATAGCGGACCTCTTGAAATTTTACTCTTTAAGGTTAGCATTTCGACTGCAATAATAGCCACATCTTTATTAGCTGTCAACAAGAAATAAATGAGAACATGTACACCGGCGTTGTAAAATTAAGTATTTTAAGATGTTGAAACAAAAATGATTCTGTGTGTCTGACAAAATCACTGTACAACGGAGCTTACAACTTCTTAGCAATTGTTAAAATAAAACAACATATATTTAAGATAGACTTCAAATCTCGAAATTTAATAACAAAATAATATTCAGACCTCTCAAACCAAATACCAAAAAAAATGACATTTTCAGAGGAAATCCTATAACCTACTCGTTATACAACACTGTATTATGTGACGGAGGCAGACACGTCACTCTCCTTTGCCGAGCCATCTGCTAAGTCGCGTCTTTTTGGTGCGATGGTGCACAAACCCATGACTAGGTGTTTACCAGGTCGTTGCTCAGGGTGTTATTTTTCTGACTAGATAGTTTTTCACCAATTGGAGATGCCTTCTCCGCAACTGGCCTACCTACATGTAAGAGGCTACATGAGAGTCATAATTTTATGGAGAAAGAATTAAATTAATTTCTTAGTTAAATTTTAAGCAAAAAACAAGTTTAATCCATGACTCGCTACCCAAGCCAAGGCTCGGGTGGGTAAGTAAGTCTCCCTTTTCAAAGATTATTGATACCTCAAAGAGCCGAAACTCTTACATCAAACTTACGACTTATTATTGTATCAACTTCAGCTATTTAGGCAACGTGGAACAATGTTTTCCTATCTTGCCAAAGTTACTTAGTCAATTAGCTTTTGAGCAATTAAATACGGGTAAATCCCATTAAACCCTCAACTTATACTCATTTTACAAGTTGCTATCTAACCTATTGTTTTTAACAAGTAACCCCCCAACTTATTAAAAAATATGTGAACTGCCCCTGATCCCAAAACCAACAGCTGAATTTGGCCACGTTTTTGCATTTCTCTCAGTTGGATTTGGCTTCAGGGTTTGGCTTCAGGGGGTACTTCGCAAATTTTACAATACGTTGGAGGGTTAATTATTAAAAATAATAGGTCAGGTGGCAACTTGTAAAAATAGGTATAGGTTGGGGGTTTGACGCATTTTACCCTTAAATATATGTTATGTTAATTTTAGCATAGACTACTACGATGAGTCAAAGAAAACTCTTTAAATTTTTGCTTTATGCAAGACTACTCAAAAAAGAGGGAACTTGCATGATGAGAATATGAAGAGTGCACATGTAATAGTAAGCAAAATACAAATGTTGCAAACCATCAACACTTGTGAAGAGGGAACTCTATTTTTGGAGGGAAAGGGGACTAGGGCCACACCATGATGGGAACAAGAACAGGTTCGAGGGGATTGGGGGGCTGATAACAAAGGCTCACAAGATCGACAGATAGATATGATGGGCTAAGGATGGGGGGCTGCAGAGACAGATAGATTTTGTTACTCACCTAAAAGAAAAAGTTTAATGGTGAAATAGAATATATAATTCCACTCACTAATTACGTTAACATTTTTATGTTGCATACTCTTGCCGATCTTTTGCTAATATTTAGTTGATGGTGACAAGATCATAGCATGAAATGTGTTAGGATTTCTACTAACAATATCTAAGGCACATAGCACCATTGTAATCATTGACCTTAACTATCCTGAATTCCTTTTTCTATTTTCCTTTTCAAACTCGAGAAAATGTTATTATATGATTGTACAAGTAGGCATACACTTCACATCAAACTAATGCAAAAAATCGAGATAAGGGAACCAACAAACAGCTACGAATGGGGAGCTTCAAAGGAACAGGCAATATTCAACCAAAATACCTTTTTACTGGAGCTTCATTTTGCCAATCATCATTTATAAGAGAACCTTAGTGTTGCTTCATTTTCCCTCGTTCCTAGTTCCTAAGAAATAATAAAGAAGAATATTAAATACTTGAGCAGTATAAACAAAGATGCTAATACTATCAGGGAGTACTATTAAGGTGCAACTCAATCTCCTTGCACAGTTTGGCATCAACAAAACATCAGATCATCAATGTTCGAGAAACAAAATGTCATCTAGCATGTTAGCTTTCACTTTCCGCACGGCTCCTTGTGTATATATTCTCTAAATTATAAGTAATAACGGCAGCATTAACTTTACCACGGAATGGGGCACAAATCTGAACCAAGAGTAAAAAGCGTCAAACCCCCCAACCTAATGCTCGTGTGCGACAATGTCCCCTAACCTTGGAAAAGTTACAACACATCTCCCAACCTATTCAAAATGTTAAACTGCCCTTTGAGACCAAATCGAATTGACAAAAATGCAAAAACATGGCCAAGTAAAATACCACCGATTCAGTGGGCAATTCAAAGTTTCTTTGAAAGGTTGGACTATATGTTATGACTTTTTAAAAATTAGGTGTAATAAGTTGGGGGTTTGACCCTGTTTACCCATACTAATTATCAACTTTAGCTTAAAGAATTTACAAATAGTACACAAACAATGCTACAAACCATTACATCCCTAGTTACATGCAAGTGTACATATATATCTATCTATCTTTAGACACAGGTCAGAGTGCAACACACATACACACATATATACAAACACAAAATTATACACATAAATACATATATATTTGTTATATTATACAAAATTATACACATAAATACATATATATTCAGTAGCTTTAGTATTTGAAACTCTGGAGAAGACATATTACCAAATTTCATTATTATCAAATGACTAAGTTTTTTAATACTATCAAACATCAGAGCAACATTGAAATAGAGCATTCAGTTCCTGGATCAGAATCATTCTCGGTAGAGAAGCTTGGTATTCTTATAATCTGAAAAGAATAAGTAAGAACTCCAAATAGACTAGCTTGTTCTGAAAAAGGAAACAGACTAAATGATTAATAACACAGCAGAAATTCAGCTATGATGATGCTAAACTGGACACGTTTAATCTCGTTTTCAATATATTTTTTAAAATTTACTACAACTATGAAGTCCTCTGACCTTGTATCATGTACAACAGAGAGATTCTCATCCAGCTAACATGCTTTCTGCAAGCTTTTGGCCATACAACTTCCTAGTCACATTGTTGAACTGTTGCACCAACGCATGTCGAAAGGATCAGAGAGGGTATAGTTCGCGTAACTTTTTAATAAGAATGACTCCACGGAACTAAAAAAGCCTGAGCTCTCAACCGAACCCAGGAGGCACATCAGGATCTTCATCAGTAGATTCACTCAACTTCTTACCCTTGAGGACACAAGAGAAACCAGGTGGAGCATCAATGTCCGGTTTTTCTGTCTCGCGGAGATCCTCTGACTGTGAGTTTTTGTTCCTGTTTTCTTCGATTGTTTGCATACTACGAGGAGGCAACCCAATACTTAATTGATTCGTATCAATCTTCTTCTTTTTCTGCCGCAGATTTAGGTAACCAAATCCTGGAGGTTCATTAAGCTCTCCATCCGACAGTGTGCCACCAACTTCACTAGCTCTATTATTAGCATCCTTATTATTCTCTACTTTATTCTGAATTGGCTGTGAGCCAATGGCAGAAGATGACTCACCATTATCCCTCTCGTGAGGGTTTGATAATTTGTCATAAACAGACTGTACTGTCTCTTTTATTTCAGGTTCCATGCCATCAGCAGATCTGATTATATTCCACACACCTTCAGAAATTTGGCTCATGAGTTTATCCCTGAAAAGCACATAAATTTCAGAAACAACTTCCAAGGCCATCAAATTTGTAATAGCAAGAAAAACATAATAAAGAGAAAGTCCCAATTCTCATCACTATGGTTAATCGGTCATTCACAGTTTGCATGTGATTATGATATTTAAACAAGGAAATGTTTATACGTATTATCTAAAAATTTTGAAAAGACCAACCCAATTTCTTTGTGTATCGCATCAGAAAGCTGTCTTGGTTTCATATTTTCAGCACCTGGACAATCAAGTGCAGCTGATTGTTTCACTAGGGATATAATATTGGTTCGCAACTCTTCCTGTAGGAAATTAGAGAATCAGGCAGATTGAGTGAGTTCAGGAGGAAAAAAAAAAAGATGAGAAGAATAGAAGAGTGCCAATGACTACAGTCAGATATAAGAGGAGTTACTAACAATGTACATTTATTGAGAATCTAACTCCCCGGGATATGAAGAAAAAATAAGGTTTTGAATGGTATAAAGAACGAAAGAAATAGGCAAGTCAAAAAGATTGAACTACAAATCTAACTAAGTACTCGGTTGTTAGTGATACTACCAAGACAGAATGAATGACAGGGTTTTTCAAGTGCCTAACATGGATATCCCAGTCAGTTGTTAGTCCTTAATACATATTCAACCCGTACTACTTAGCATTTTCCATTAAAAATTAAAAAGTTCATTACTGAAGCATGAGTCAATTTATTTCTCTGATGCAGTGCAAATGAGATTCGTACTATTTTGAAACATTAAAATTGATCTGTGACTCCTGTTTGTCTTATCACACTTTGTTTCATCTGCCGATCATACAACTGGAGCTCTTTTAAGAATTATTATTATCACTGGCACAATCAACTAAGTCAAACTAAAGTCTCTACTTTAATGCGATTGGTTGGAAATATTAAGCACCATCAGCACTGCTATGTAAATCACTCTTTAGGATATGCTGTACCCTGATTTCAATGAACTAAAAGTTTGGGAAGAAACTCAAATATTCAACAAATAGACTTTTTGTTCACCAGACTAAACATTTGCTTTTTCCATCTTTTAGATTACATGAAACAGAGTAGAATACAACTGCGTAAATTAAAATCAGTTACTTGATTTCCAATAAAGTGTATTCCAGGAACCAAAAATTAGAATGGCTAAGTTACAGGAAGAGTTATATTTAGCAATGATTGTGCAAATCCATCGTAAATAAAGCAAATAGCTCTCTTTCCTTGTAAAACTTCGTGCACTACAAAGACTAACCTTGCGAGCAATATCCTTTACCTATCAACCAATCTTAAATCTTGTTCCTTTTGTGTTGCAACAAACCTAGAATAGTTAGTTTAACTTTCTCTCTACAGTGTGACCCATATACTTTCTAAAATCCACTCAAAAAGCTAAAAAGCCAATGCTGACACAAGCAAAACTTTCTTGTGCAATAAAACACTCACTTTTACCACATAGGTCGGATAAGAGCTTCGCAACTTCACCACTGTATTACGTCTATAAAAGCTCATGAATAAGAAAATTGACACCAACCCAGAACAAAGTCAAGAAAATCTTGCTCTTGTCACCATATAACAGGTTCCATGGGACCATTATTCTATTGACTTAACATCTTTTTTTGGGATCATCCAAGATCACATTCAATTTTCAACTTTACCATATACTGACTAAATTAGATTCGTCGTTGCTAAGAGCATAAATCACCAGCACACAGAATCAGCAGGCTTAAAAGCGCACTTTATTTCCCTAAAAGGCATTAAATATAATTTTTAGTATGCACCAACAAACCCAAAAAGATTACAAGACATAAAACAGAAACAACTTATTTGAAAGACAACAAGGGAGATAATCTAATTTGTTCATTAACTATGATATGCATGAATCAAATTTGAGTGCCAAAAACTATATTTGTTCTTGCCAATTTCAACAAATTTGAAGAAAACCTAAGGAAGTATTTGATTTGCAAAAGTTTAAAAATTATCATAATTTTACTAATAAAAAGGGAAAGTATTAAAAAATATTAAATTTGTAACATTTTCTTTGGACCGAAAATCCTGCTGAGCCACTAACTCTAAGGCACTTTTCGTACCTAGTTGAAGATATTTATCAGCCACATCAAAAAACCACCAACCCTGACAGCAGCACCCCCATCTAAAACTACCAAACCTAAAGCTCTATCCATCGTCAAATCACACCTACCAAGAAATCATAGCAGCAGCAGCCCACCAACATGAAACCCTAGAAGCCCCACCCCACCCCACCCCACCATCTAACCATAAACCTCACCAACAGGACTCTCTTCTCAGCCTGCCAGTCAGCCTCCTCTCATTCACCTAGTTGCCACCATCCTGATCTACACAAGCGACGGCCCAACTTCCAGAATCCACCCCAATCTCCAATGAAGAAGAAATGTGCCTTGAAACACAAACCTCTACGACTCGTAGCGACCTGCACTTTTACACGCACCTTTGGCACAATCAATAATCATGACTAACTCATAATCCATTTTTGCATTCAGCCATATTTACAAAAAACAAAAACAAAAAAAAAAAGAAAAAAAAAAAGATAACATATGACGAAGTCCCATATCTCACTTACAAATTGCGCCAGGCTAAATCATGGAGGGTAGAAGAATAGACACAAAATTTAGGAATCAGGGCTATCCAATTCCTAAGCATAAATTTTCTATTTTCCATAAATTCCGGTTTTGTCCTTTTTATCACACTGCAGCATTTCAGATCTCCTGTAAATGGAACCGAACAACTATACCACACATCCAAAATGACAAATATAACTTCCACATATAATGTTTCAGTAGTACTTTTCTCCCTTCCAGAGGCAATAGTACAGTAATTTTATATGATAATTTAATAAAAGCATCACATTTGGAAATTCTAGTTAAAGCTAATCGAAAAGAAAAAGAAAAAAAGTGTTACGCAAAAGAGGTAAACAACAAAAGAAAGAAAAGAAAAATGTGAATAAGCAACAGTTATGTTTTGCACAAGTTGGAAAAAAAAACGCCATGGATCAAATAGGCAAAGAAGTACAGAAAAAAAAACCCTCTTATTTTGTAAACACAGGTTCTTTTGCCTATTTTGTGCATCACTGGGGTAAAGCTTTAATATCATACAGACATAAAGTGTGGCTCTTTGCAAGACAACGTGTTGCTAAATCTCGTACGGTACAATTAGATAATCAGCATGTTTGAAATTTCAATACACAATTAAATGCAACCCAAATTACCTACTGGGGAGCAGTAGCAGTAGCAGGAAGTAGAGAAAACAGACATCTCACTGGGAGGACCTAGGACGGGAGCCAAACTAAATACATTTAATAATGTATGTTCAAAATAATATATATCCTTATTGTTAGTCTATTGGTACCCAAGTGCCAGGTTTCAAAACTCTTTTGACATTCTTTTATTCTTTTTAAGCAACAAGAAAATATAAAGCACCAGAATACGCGTCCACAATAAGTCCCTGCATTATCCCCTTCTTCCTTTCCTCAGCTCTTCTATTCTTCTCTACTTCTGTTCACCTTCTTTTTCTTTTTGTGCTTTCTAATTTCACCTTATATTATGTTCATCTTGTATGCTCCACCACGACCATAACCATTTCTTTAAAAACTCTTCAGTTTCTCCAAAATTCTCAATCTCCATTTCTGTTGCTTCTCCACCATAAGGGCCTTCTATCACCATAAGGTCCAATACCCACCACAATACAAACCCTGACCACCACCTTTAACCTTGAAATTTCAGATATTAGTAATAGTTTAGATATTCCGTAGCACGATTTTATGAACAAAAGCCTTAAGGCAGCAACACAGCTCCAACTTCATTGAAGTAAGCCCATAATATGTATTGCTCCGGTTACAACACAAAACCAACTTCTGAACATCATCAGGTATATGCTATTCAATGCTAGTGACACTGACATAAAAGCTGAGAACATATTAGAGCGAAAAGTTGTACTATGCATCTCCATAAGAAATTACTCAACCCCCTTCTCTGGTAAGCCAATTATAGGCATAACTGCCACGAGTATGAACATACTTAGCAACAATAATTGATCGTAATAATAATTTGCTCTAGAATCCAATAGTTAACATGAAAAGCATAATGTTTCCATCAATTCCAATATTTCCAACAGCATACTTCCACTAAGCTTACACGGTTCGAGTAAAATGACTCCTCCATACTCCACATAAAACATCATTAAAAAAACTTCCTGAAAGAAAAAAAAAAAACAGGCAAGACGTCCCATGCCCAGCTGTATCACTCCTTACCCATATTTAGTGGTTTGCTAGGTCATAAAATTAAGATAACTATGGATGTTAAGTCAAAATGCTAAGCAGAGGTTTTTCATACTCCCTTTTGCAGCCATGGGCACGTACTATGTCAGGGGTAACTAGTGTTGATACTAGGTAAAACTATGAAAGCCTGCCGGAGCGGGGTCTTATTAAGGCAATGAAATTGATTGACATCTCCGCCGCATTGAATTCCTCTAGTCTTTCAATAGTAGATTTGTCCCCTACGCTTCTGCAGTAGGAAAGGGGGAATCCGGCTTAGATCGACACGATTATGTGTGATGCTATTGCAATCCTTTATTTTAGTTCAGAATTAAAAAGGCGAGAACTGCATGCCACAGCAGTAAGCATACACGCGTATAATAGCCTCGCAGATACTATTCATCTTATTCTCCACTCGCATCTACTCAACGGAAAAGGCGCACTTACACTACTAACCCAGTAGAACTAATAAGTCTCGCAGCCGATCGCTGATACACACATATAAAGCCAATAACAAACATAATTTAAAAATTATGATAAAGTGTGAAACCACGCAATTCATCTTCAAACATTTGGTACTACTTTTATTTTTTCAACAAAACCATAAAAGTCATAAGCCACTGAACAACGCCAGAACTAAATTATCTAAATTGGAAAACATGATTGTACAAAAAGTAGCAAACCCCCTATTTTTTTATCACAAAATAAGGACTTACTAGTGATATAAATAGATGAGAGATATTTAATGGAAAGTGACTGACATTGTTTTTGAGTTTGCGGATGATTTTAAGACGGAGGCGATCGAAATCACCGTCGTCTTTCAACTTTGAAATCACATCTTCAGCTCTTACGCCGCCGCTGTTTTGCATTGCTGTTTCAAATTCAATACATCTCTCTCTCTCTCTCCTCCTACTGCGCCGATAACTAATATAATACAACTCGCTTCAGAAATGGGTCGGGGCCTGTCAAAGGCCGGGTCTTGCCCAGTGGGCTCTCTTTGCAAATAAAGAAAATCTCAATAAAATATTCGTGACAAAAAAACATTATTATTTTTGTTTTTTAAATCACTACATTTATTCAAACCTCATTTCTTAGCATATTCTCTCGTCTCTTACTTATTTTTTGTTTCTTATTCGTCATGTACTCTTTTTTTTCCTTACATTTGATTTCCCTCGACACTACAGAGTTTATTTATTAGCTGCAGCGTCTGCAAGATGAGGTGGTGCAATAAATTTGGCTATCGATTTAAATGCATGCTTGTGGTGGAGTCATAGGGAGTTAATGTCCTATAATTTAAAAAATATTTTTAATGTCAATCATTTATTGTACCATGTCATCTTATAGCGGCGGTAACAAATAATTTTTCAACCACCAGGGGCGAGTTTTTTCTTCTTCTTCCTTCTTTTTTTGCTTTTCAAGTCTTTGTAGTGTTTTTTTAACTAGACATGACTATTTGTCACATGTCCCATTTGATCCTAAAACTGAGAGAAATTGATGTAGAAATCTGAGAGCACAACAATAAGAAAACATGTCTTAGGGAAGTGAATCGCACAATCTACCAACCGGTGAGAACGATCCACCACCATCACAAGTAGCCTTTGAACAAAAAGGTTCATAAGGTTATAAGAATACATAAATTTCATATGGAAGAAGTTTGTGAAGCTTAGAGAGAATTAGATCATACACTAAGCTATGATGAAATTAGAGTCGATGCAATCCATATGGTTAATTATTAACTAGTTTGGGAATTCGCACCATTATAAGATCCCAATAATAGACTTCCTTGGAAACCTGCAAAGCCTTTAAGTGCGTTAATGATTCCCCTAGACATAGGTTTTTCCATATTCATTGAGAGATCAAGCTAGAGCATGATTAGAGACTTTGCCAAAAAAGAGTGTCTTTACTTGGAAGCTAAAACGACGTGTTAAATACGAGAATGGTTTGAAGTTCAAATATTAGTATTCAAGAACACTATACATTAAAGCTCATCTAACATCATATATATTGCAACTACATTCCTAGTCCACAACAATGATACGAGTTTTAGTAGTGTTTTAACTGAAAAGTTTAAAGATTCGAATTTTTCAGAAGAACCTCGAAGGGATCATAATCCTCAATGTTAGATTATGTTTTGTGTAAGGAGACTCGGTGTTGTTTGAAAATTATCAAAGCATAACACATTTCTTGATAACTTGTGTTAAAATACCAATTGAACAAAAGTATAACTACTTTGTGTCATAAAAAGTTTAGAAGTACTACAAGCTTGTAGCATATTCTGAGACTTCCACAGAATAGTGGTAACCTTTACTAAATAAAAGAGCTACTGGAAGAATAAAGATCAAACAAAATTGATGACGCATACTCTCCCCCTTGGGATCGTACCCGTCCACGTGGCAAAATCATCCGATCTCGCTACGTCTCACAACCCCCTCTTCAGGATCCTCCACCTCAGGTAAGCCAACCCTCAGATTCCCGACCCCAATAAATACTATAAATATACTCGCTGCTATACCGACCCCTCGTTGAACCAACGAAGGGGGGTCGTATTCTACACGTGCAAGTACAGCCTCCTTCGTCGTTAAGTAACGGCAACCGCCCCCTCTGGCCAACCAAAGGGTGGTGTCAGACGTCAGTCATGACGTTACCTTCCACTACCCGAGTGCGTTGTCGTCCCCTTAGGCTCGACCCCCCTGCTTCCCCAATAAAGAGTGAGGGCTCGGGAGTCATAAGGTGTATATGGAGCACGGCATGCACCGAGGGTAACATGCAGGCACCACGTGCCCTACCCTACGAAGCCTACCTCGGCATCACGTGCCTATTTCCTCCCAGACTCAGGAACTCGACGTATCCTACTCTACGGGGACACGTAAATACCCTATTACCCTCGGGCTGGCATGCATGCCGACACGTGCCCCAATAAAATTACATCTATGCCCTCCCCCTCGCCCTATAAATAGGGAAGCATGTTAGTCATAAATGCATCTCAGCCAAGTACAACTCACCTCACCTGAGATCACACAGTTCCCGATATAAGCGAAAGATAGCCCCACCTAGTGAGAGAAAGTGCGGAGCACGAGCCGAGAAGGTCGGAAAAGTTCAAAACTCGGCCAAGGAATCAGTTTGAAGGGAGATCGTGCGAATGGAGCCCGAACCCTCAAGGGTCGTGGATAGTTGCAGCCGAAGACTCCCCCAAACGGAGTTTACACCTCGCCAGGAGCTTGCCGAATCTAGGATCATCTTAGGTCCAGACCGGCGTGCGAACGGCCTCGGTGACAGGCTCAGCGATCCGGAGGCGTCATCAGTGACGCCGCCTGTGGGAACGTCACTAGAGTCCCTGAGGTAGCCTAAGAAAAGAGCCTAGATTCGGTAAGTTCTCACTCCGGGAACAGCATTCTTAGTTTTCAGACCCCTTCACGAATATTTTTCCAAGCCGTCATGGAAATTTCCGCCCACATTTCTGGTGAGTCAATCTCCTCCACGCCGGAGGCCCCGAGTCAGCATGCATACGAGTCCCTGAATCGGGAAGAGACCCCCGATGAAGGAACCACCACCGAAGTCCATCTGACCATGAGTGAGCTGGATCGTCTGCTGGAAACTGCCACAGAACGAGGTGCCCGACGAGTGCAACAGCAAGAGGTGCGAGCTAGGGGAAGATGGACTCCACCCCCTAGTACTACCGCGCGGGTTAACGAGTACTATCAAAGACAAGACAAGGCCCCGCGAGCACGAGCAGAAGCTGAACGCACTGGTAGCCGAGGAGATTGACCCATGAGAAGTCGCGCACGGGGAATCCCCGCTCATATCCAGGTATGACCAGCAATAACCAGCAGTTTATTGACATGATGTCTGAATTAAAAAGGGAAGTGCAAGCCCTGAAAAAAGACCGAAATGGAGAAATGGAAGAGGAAGAGAAAGGCGGCCCTTTTGCCCCTCACATATTGGCCCCGGAGCTCCCGATATCCATGCGCCTATCTAACCCGGTGGTATACACGGGGGCTCGACACGCAAAAGACCCTCGTGATCATATCAACCAGCTCCTGGCAATGATGGATATCCTCAATGCTCCTGATCACGCCCGGTGTCGAATCTTTCGATCCACCCTGACTGGAAGGGCGCAGGCTTGGTTCTCCCAATTGTCTAGGGGATCCATCTACAGCTTCGACGATTTGCACGAACTGTTCGTGCGGCAGTTTGCATGCAACCGCCGTTACCCGAAGACGGCCGGGCATTTGATGACGATGGTCCAAGGCTAAGGAGAGAACTTGCAAGACTACATGCAAAGGTTCGTGGACGCTGTAATCGACATGAGGCATGTGGATCCCCACATACTGTCCGAGTTCGTAGCCCAGGGCACCCTGTCGGTAGAGTTTGCTGAATCTCTGGTGAGACACCCGGCCCGGACCTTAGAAGAGCTCATGCAGAAAGCCGAAAAATACATGTTGCTCGATGATACGCGGCTCGCCAAGCTTGGACAACCGGGGCACGATGATCGCACGAAGAACAGACGAGGAGAGAACACCCATGGTCGACAAGATGTGGTGAAAAGGTATTTAGAACCCCTTCCATTGGCCCCTTTGAAAATCTCTAATGTTGAAGTATTGCAAGTAATGGAGGGACATCCGGACCTCCGATGGCCACCCCAATCACGAAACTCAGAAAACATGCGCCATACCGAGAAGTGGTGCCTATTTCATAGGAGTTGGGGGCACAAAACGGAGCAATGCGATCATCTGAGAGTGGAGATTGAACGCCTGCTAAAGATGGGATACCTACAACAGTTTCTCGGTAGGAGAGAGGCCCTCCCAAGGAAGGACAGACCCGAAGAGGGGCGAGAGGTTAACCCACCTCGAGAGCAAGTGCAAGAGGTGCGTCGGAGTATGGAGCGCCCAGAAAGAGAAAGAGAAAGCTCCCAGGCCCGAAGGAGGAGGTACGATGGTGGATCGGCGTCCGAGGAGCAGTTCCGTCCTCAGTATCTACCTCCCCCGCCCTCGAACTACCTGCACAATCCCCTGTCCGACAGGACCATCAACGTGATCGAAGGAGGTCCCCTGGCTGCCTTGTCAGCCCAGAGGAAGAGAAAGTTTCTCAAGGAAACTCAAAGGGTTAGTTTAAAATACCATGTTTTTTTCTACTAGCATATGTGCACCCCCTGCAATTACCTTCGGACCGGAGGACTTGGTAGACATCGTCCACCCTCATGACGATCCCATAGTGATCCAAGCCACGATCCATGGAGCCGAGGTGGCTAGAGTCCTGATAGATACGGGAAGCTCGGTGGATGTGATGTTCCTGCCTACCTTCCTGGCTCTGGGACTTCAGTTGGAGCAAATCATTCCGGAGAAGACCCCGTTGGTTGGTTTTGACAGGAGTCCAAGCGAGACCTTGGGTTCCATCTCGCTCCTGATGTCCTGGGGAGAAGGGCACTTGCGAAGAACAGAAGAGGTCATGTTCTGGATCATCAATGCGCTTGCAAAGACTTACAATGTGATCTGTGGGGGGCCCTCCATTCGCATGTTCGAGGCCGTGCCCTCGGTTCTTCACCTAAAGGTAAAGCTTCCTACAATGAACGGGATCGGAGAAGTTAGAGGGAATCAAGCCAGGGCTCAAGAGTGCCAGCTGAACACGATTTCCACAATTGAGAAAGAAGAAGGCAGTGATTAGAAAAGTCAAGGTGAACCTCGGCGGCCCGAGGCATGTAAGCTGTATCCAGCGGAAGAACTCAAGATGGTTGAGGTGGTCCCAGGAGAAGCCGGGAAAGAAGTAAAGATGGGAACAAGCATTGACCCACCCGTGAAAGTACAACTCCTCGAAACCCTACGACATTTCCAGCACGTGTTCGCATGGGAAGACAGACCCACGGGGCGCATTAGCCCATATGTGTGCAAGCACTGTCTAGATGTGCGTCCCGATGCTAAACCATTTCAGCAGAAGAAACGGAAGATGGGTCCCGAGAGGAATAAAGTAATCAAGTCCGAAATATAGAGCCTGATCGGGTTGAATCAGATCCGAGAGGTTCAGTATCTTGAATGGCTAGCCAATGTTGTCCCGGTTCCAAAATCGGGTGGCCGGTGGAGAATGTGCATTGATTTCACCGACCTAAACAATGCCTGCCCGAAGGACTGCTTCCCCCTCCCGAGCATCAATCAGCTGGTAGATTCCACGGCGGGCTGCGCTTTGCCTTCCACGATGGACGGGGATCAGGGATGCAATCAAATCCCGATGGCTGAGAAGGACCAGGAGAAAACCAGCTTCATCACAGATTTTGGTACGTACTGTTACCTTGTTATGCCTTTCGGCTTAAAAAATGCAGGGGCCACCTACCAGAGGCTTATGAATACAATGTACACCCCGATGATTGGCAACAACTTGGAAGTATACGTGGATGATATTGTCGTCAAAAGTCAAGAAGCTAGCCAGCACAACGATGACCTCGTTGAAGCCTTCGAGATCATGGACAAGTTCGGCTTGAAGGTGAACCCCTATAAATGTTCCTTTGGAATTTAAGGAGGCAAGTTCCCAGGCTTCCTTGTTACCCAACGAGGAATTGAAGTGAATCCAAAGAAGGCCAAAGCCATCTTGGAAATGCCGCCACCTAGCACGATCCGAGATGTACAACGACTCATAGGAAGGATGGCCTCGCTTAACCGCTTTATCTCGAAAGCGGCCGAGAAAGGACTTCCCTTTTTCAAGGTACTCCGCAATGTCAAGGATTTCCAATGGACTGATGCCTTCCAGAAGGCGTTCGATGATTTGAAGGGGTATTTGCTCCGCCCCCCTCTCCTGGTTAAGCTACAGCCAGGAGAAAGACTCTACGTGTACCACACTGTCGGGAACGAGATAGTGAGCGTGGTGCTGGTTCGAGCGGAAGGACGGGATCATCTCCCGGTATACTACACGAGCCGAACCTTGAAGGACGCCGAGACGCGTTACTCCTCCATCAAGAAGTTTGCTTTCGCCCTGGTCACCACCGCTCGGAAGTTGAAGTCGTATTTCTTGACTCACCCTATTACAATACTCACAAAGCATCCCCTACGAGCCATCCTTAGTCATCCCCATGTGTCGGGAAGGATGGTGAAATGGGCTGTTGAGCTCGGAGAATACGACATCCAGTACGCCCCCAGACCGTCAGTAAAAGCCCAGGTGCTGGCTGATTTCATGGTGGAGACCAACGAGGTTCCCGAGGAAGGTGGTACAGAGAAAGCATGGAAAGTCTACGTTGATGGATCTTCTAGCAATGGCGCTGGAGGAGCAGGTGTGGTGTTCAAGCTGGCGCATGAGGATCATTCGGAAGAAGTATTATCGTTTGCTGTAAAGATAAGATTCCCGGTGTCAAACAACGAAGCAGAGTACGAAGCGCTGTTGATCGGAATGAGGTTAGCCAAGGAGGGAAAGATGGTTCGAATTCATGTGCATAGCGACTCGCAGTTAGTGGTACAGCAAGTGAAGGGAACGTATGAGGCCAGAGACGAGAGGATGAAAGAATACCTGAATCCGGTACGAAGATCTCAGGAAAGCTTTGAAGAGTTTACCCTCGAGCAGATCCCGCGGGCAGAAAACGAGGAAGCTGATATTCTGTCCCGAACAGCCGCGGGCATGCTTCCCATCGGGACACGACAGGTAACCTTCCTTACTATCAGCTCGTCAGAAAAAAGTCATGTAGCGATGGAAGTGTTGAACTTAGAAGAGGGTGAACGGAAAGGATAGATGACCGAGGTAAGAGCATACCTATTGAACCCGGAGAAATACGAACACAACGGGGAGTTGGGAAAAAGGGCCGCTCGGTTCTTTGTGAAAGATGGAGTGCTGTACAGGAAAGGATTCTCGCAGCCTTACCAGCGCTGCCTCACCGGAGAAGAAGCCACGGAGGTGATGAGAGAAATACACGGAGGAAGCTGCGGAAACCACTCCAGGGGGAGAAGCCTCGCACAAAAGATACTCCGACAGGGCTATTTTTGGCCCACCATGCAGAAAGACGCAAAGGCATTTACACGGCAGTGCGAACAGTGCCAAAAGCACGCCTCCATGTCCCACTTACCCGCAGCCGCTTGGGAACCCAACCTTGTTCCTTGCCTTTTTGATAAATTGGGCATTGACATTGTAGGACCCCTGATACAGGACCGAGGGCAGAAAAAGTATCTCCTGGTGGCTGTGGACTACTTCACAAAATGGGTCGAGGCCGAGCCAATGGCGCAAATCACTTCCGCTGCGGTAATCAACTTCCTCTGGCGTAACATCGTTTGCAGATTCGAGGTGTCCCGGATCTTGGTCAGCGACAATGGGTTACAGTTTACTAGTGACCAACTCTAGGACCATGTGTTCGTCATTGTTGTTCTCCTCGTATTCCTGCACTCTCCAACTTGGTGTGACTATCTCTGCGGGTATGACGGCCTCGTGACCATAAGCGAGTGAGAGACCGAACCTACCAAGTTGGAGGTTAACAGACAGCAAGCTGCGCTTCGGAGCGCTCAATACACGGCCCGTATGGCGAAATACTACAACAAGCGAGTGAGAGACCGAACCTACCAAGTTGGAGAGTTAATCCTACGCAGAGTAGGGGTGTCGAAAACTGTGGGAAAGTTGGATCTAGAGTGGGAAGGGCCCTACCAGATATCTCGCATTCTGGGTGCAGCGACATATCAGCTGCGGGATATGGAGGGTCGGACCTACCCCCGCTCTTGGCATGCCCTAAACCTCCAGAAATTCTACCCATAACTACCGCTTACAAGACAGAGGCAACGCTTCCCTTCGGAAAAACGAAGGGATAAGCCGAACCCAAGTAAATAAATAAACCTTGTAAGTTTTAATTACTAGCATGTTTGTACTATCTACTTAGCCTCATGTAATCTAGAGAACTACGTGCGGCTTGATTTCCAATTTTACTGCGAAGGATGCGTAGGAAGGTCGGAAGTTACTCGAGTTTAGCCCCAAAAATAAA
Source organism: Misopates orontium (assembly GCA_946800315.1). NCBI lineage: Eukaryota > Viridiplantae > Streptophyta > Magnoliopsida > Lamiales > Plantaginaceae > Misopates > Misopates orontium. The sequence goes on from OX326946.1 coordinate 26,619,199, forward strand.
AATAATCTATGTACACCACACACAAGCACGAAGATAAACTGACGATGCAGGTACAGAAAGTTGAAAGATTCTATTAAGGAAAAGGGTGGGTTTTACATAATAAGGGACGAAGCCCCTGCGAGCCACTTCGCCCACCACCCACTGGTAAAGTGGGCGAAGTCAAAAAAGAGACAAAAGTAAAAAAAAAAAAAAAAAAAAAAAAAAGAGAAAAAAGAAGAAAAAACAACTATCCAATCGAGGCCACTACTCCACTAATTAAAGCCGCTACGGGCCACCCTCTAACAATCTTCCTCATCCTCATCAACGATCCTCGCGGCGACACTTTCCGGCCCGGATGGCTGCCCTCCGTTCCTCCTCCGTCATCTCCCGTATTATCCGCTCGGGGGGAGGTCTCCTTGATCCACTCGGAGGGGCCACTGGCGCCGGAGGGGTCGTGGCGGCAAGCACAGCAGGAGCAGCGGGAACCGGAGTACGATCCCTAGAACGTCGGGGCTCGACCCTCCGATGACGAGATCCGTCAAACGAAGGGATCACCAAGTTTGGAGGTACACCGGGGAGTCTGTACACAATATTCATGCATAGGTCGTAACCCATGCCCATGAAGGTCTTGACGTCCTCCTCACCAATGACCGCGGAGGGTTTTGTCTTCTTGGCCGTGTTGGCACGGGCAGCAGAAAGCCCCTCGGCTAGCTTCTTCTCAAGTTTATCTCGAGCTGCATCTACCTCGGCCTGCTTCCGAGCCTCGAACTCCGCCCTCGAGGTATGAGCCCTCACCAGTGCCGCTTCCACTTCAGCCAGCCGCGTCTCAGACCGCTCCAAATCATCCCGCAAGCGATCCATCTGGACACGGTCTGCCATCAACGAGTCCACCAGGCCCCGCAAATCCTCCTCCATTTCTCTCAAATTCCTCACCTGCTCCGACAGGAGACGCTCCCTCAACCTCGATTCCTCCAGCGCGGCCCGATGTGACGCTACCTCATCCCTCAGCTTCGAGCCCTCTTCCATCTAGGCTCCCTTCGCCTCCCCCAGCTCTTCGCGGTATTTCTCTGCCACCTCTTGATGGAGGTGAGCCGTCGCTTGAGCCCCCTGTACCCGCTGGGAATCATGGGAGGATAGGATCTCTCGGGTGTCCAGTTCCCGAGCCACAAACAGCATCTGAAAAAAGAGAAGGTGAATAAGATAGAGATATGCGCGGAGATCTTCGAAAGGGGAAAAGGGATGTTAACTTACATCCAGGACGTTGCGGGAAAGACGAGCCAACAGATGGGCACCATCCTCCTAGCTAAGACGCCCCCGCTCCTCGGGCTCTAGGAACCCGTCCACCCAATCCTGGAGACCCTGAGGGATGAAGACAGATTGAGGGGGCAGATGATCCCTACTCGTCCCCTCACCCAAGGGAATTACAGGGGTCGGGGACGGCAAAGCATCGGAAGTCCCGGGATCAACGGAAGCCTCGAGTTTGGCAGAAGCAGTCGGATCGGCAGAAGTAGTCTCCCTCGAAGGGTCATCTCCCGATCGGCCTCCTGAAGAACCAAGGGGGAGATCGCTCACGAAGTGATCACGACTCGGTGCAGTGCTAAACGGAAGAGAAGAAGCCGTATCAGTCTCCGAGGACAGGGGATCCAGAGGCGCAACCAGACTCACTCGGCATCGCTCTGAAGTAGCCTGCCCCTTAGAAGGACGAGAATCGTCGTCCGAAGGGATTACCTGGGCAGCATCCGCGGAGGAATTGCCCACAATGTGCGTGGCCAACTTAACCCCTGTAAAAGAAAGTACAGGGCAAATTCAGTACCAGATCAATAAAATTAGTCACATGGCTAAGGAAAGAAGAAGAAAACCTACCAAAAGGAGTGCCTCGTCCCAACGGGACACCAACCCCGTCGATAAACTCCGAACCATTCTGCAGGCCGACCATGATCAGGGCTCGGGGGCGCTCAAGGATTGACATTGAGTCGTAAGTGGTCGAAAAGAACCCTTGGCGATCCAAGTACCCGGTATCCAAGGTAGGGTTGAGAGCATCCACATAGCTCACGCCCCACCGGGTGGATACTGCCCATTGCCCGCTACGGGGGCAAAGGAATAAGTAGCGGCTCCGCCAATTGCGATTGGTGGGGAAGCCGGTCAAAACCTGGGCCAGGAAGAAGTTCATAGATTGATGAGCTATCAGTCGGAAAAATGGATAGCTTTGTGTCACAGGACAAAGGGCGAAAGCCCCGAATAGGATTGTGGGAGTCAAGGGAATGTTGTGATAATAGCACAGAAGTGTGAAACCTACCAGGCATCGGTAGGAGTGGGGGACTAGTTGACTCGGACAAATTTGCAGAAAGTTGACTACAAGGGCTAGGAAAGTATGAAAAAATCGGCGGAGTCCATTTTGGACTTGATCAGAATAAACAGTGAGAAAACCGGCTGGAGGATTATAGGCTCGTTCATCAGGGGTCGGGATCCTCACCTCCATATCAAGGAGGCCATGTTGGTTCAGCAATGCCTGTACAGTCTCAGTCGTCTCAATGGAGGGAGTTGAACCTGCACGCCCGGCACCCAGCATCTGGAAGGGGTGGACTTCACCGGCGACCAATTGGAACCCCTCCTGAGGAGCGTCATAAGGAGCCCGGTCAGAAAGAGCGGCAACAATGCCACCAGCAACAGGATCATGGAGGATGAAACCTTCATCTGCCACCATGGGTTGGCGAGCCGCGACAGCAAGCTGGTTCTCCGTCCTCTGACGAGTACGGGAAGCCACCGCCCGGGAACTACGGCGGATACGGGAAGGCCCGGCGCTCGCCGGTTGGACGGCAGGGGGACTAGGATGCTGAGGAAAAGTCAGCAGAATCTCGTCAGAGGATGATTCGGCGGACTCGAGAAAGTTATCGGAGTAAGAAGAAGAAGAAGAAGACATTTTGCAGGAAAGTTAGAAGGCAAGAAGATCAAATTTGCTGGAATAAGGGAAGATGAAGTGACTATAAAAAGGTAAGTGAATATGTCTATTTATTATCTCCGAGACGACGCTTCGGTTTAGGCGGGAACAGGCGAAACGCCCCATATGAAACGTATGAGGAAATCGTTACCGCCCCGTTTACCAATAGGGGACGATAACATAGGACACGTGGCAAGCATACAAAACTGTCTGCCATTGATGTGCCTTTTCGAGGCGCTAATGATGGCAGAGAGATTTTATGCGTGCAAAAGTAAATGATATCTAGAGTAGCACAGTAACCAAGGTCACAGGAAGGGACGTATTGGTCAAAGGAAGCAACAGGTTATAAACAGCCAAAATTGAAAAGGCTCCTCGAGCCGTTACAACCAACGAAGAGGCTCCTCGAGCCGTTACAACCAACGAAGAGGCTCCTCGAGCCGTTACAACCATTGAAGAAATTGCCTTTGAAAATTTTAGGAAAAATGATAATCGGTTCGGGTAGTGTTTCGAGGGGTTACATCAAACCCCGCTCTACGAGGCGTCCAGCCGAGCCTTTGAACCACGCGTACTTTTGAGGGGAAAAACAACAACCCTCGTCGAAACACGCAACGAGGAGCTAAGGGTACGCCCTGTTGACCGGCAGAAAACCCTTTAGAAGTATTATGAGGTGACTTGCTCCTTGTCATACGGCTCGAGGGTTTTAGCCAAATGCTCTCAAAAGGTGTCCCGTTGAACCTCCGAGCCAAACACGCGTCCTTTCGAGGGGAAAAACAACAACCCTTGTCGAAACACGCAACGAGGGGTGAAGGATACCCTGATGACCGGCGACCGTCCCTTTAGGAGTATCATAAGTTGACTTGCTCCTTGCGATACGACTCGAGGGCCCTAGCCAACTTCTCTAACGAGGAATAAACCTTAGATCCCCACGCGAGCAACGCAACTAGGCGACCGATTCCTTTAGGGGTATCACGGGTCGACTGGCTCCCTGTAATACACCCTGAGGGTCATAGCCACACAACTCCAGGGTGCCTTAACGGGAACCCGAGGAGCTCCGCTCGTACTTCCAAGGAGTAAAACAACAATCCTTGTCAAACCACGGCACGTGGAGCAGATGTGCTCCCGCGATTGTTTCATCCTCGAAATCCTACCCAAACTGATAGTATAGCAGAAAAATAGGCAAAAGAAGACATACACGAAGAACTCCTGAAAAGAATATTTTATTGATCTCGAAGCTATTACGACTACAAGAAAAGGAAGATACAACATAGGAGGCCTACAATTTTACTCCTCACGAGAAGGCCGCTTGCCATCCCTGACCGACTTCCGACGAACCTCCAGCGTTGGACCATCGTCGTCAACCTCAAAAATCCCAATCGTAGAGGCCACTCGCAAAGCGGTCTTCGTGGTTCGGGGAACAGTGACGTCAGCATGTCGGGAGCTTGGAGGACCAGGGCCAGTGACCAACGGCCCACCAGCCATGATTGCTGCAGCCATTGCACGAACCCTTCTCGCCCTCGTCTCGGGAGAAGAACCCCGCGAGGCCGCTCCCCCAACCTCAGGGATGACGATCTGCGTGGACGGAAGCCTAGCCTGATAGGCCTCGAGGATTGCTTGTGTCTCGGAAGGGCTTGGAGGAGAGCCCGGCAGAATCTCCACCGACATCTCAATCACTTTTGGGGATAGGGTCATCAGGTCAACCCCAGGTACGATCCATTTCTTTGCTTTTAATTGTTGGATGGACCCTTTGTACCCAACCATGACCAGGGCAGCAAACACCTTCCGAAAATAACCATGATGGAGGGGGAGCCGATGTATCGAATGATACGCTCAAATGCGTCCCGCCGAGCCTTCTCAACAATTTGCTCTCGGAGCCCCTGGGTGACCCACCGGACCTCTTCGCCGACTCGATTGTTAAGGGTGGCCCGGCATTCCTCCAACTCCCCTCGAAGGGTCTCCGCCAACGCCACCGCCCTCGTATGTCCCACCTCAGCCTCCTCCAGCCGTAGGGAAGTCGTTTCCAGGGAGTTCTTCAGAACCGCCAACTCCAAAGCCACCTCGTCCCTCACTCCCTCAGCGACTCGAAGCCGCTCTTCCACGAGCTCCCGAGCCTCTTTCAGCTCATTCGCGTAGGTTTTCCGTTCGCGACATCTCTTTACTCGGGAGTAAAGAGCGACCCGAGCCTCCTGAAGTTCGGCCTGGACTCGAGAATGATCCGACCTCAACCTCTCCAAATCCTCCTGCACAGGAAGATCGGGAGCAGCGGATTCTAACTCCGCCACTCGACTCTCCAAATTCTGGATATACTCCAGCAACAAAAACTGGCGGGCACTAAACTGCAAAAGGAAAGAAGAAAAGATTAAGGAAAGGGAAGAAAAACCCAGGGCAAGGCGAAGGAAAAATAAAAGACTTACGTCAACCGCCTCGTAACCTACTCGATCCTTCAACCATTGGATCCCTCAATTCTGGAGCGATGCAACCTCGAGAAGGTCCACCGCCTGACGCAGTTAGGCAAAGCCGCCCCCCACGCCCTGCAGTTCCTCCACGAGGGAACGCTCAACAGGACCAGAACGATCCAACTGATCCACCGCCATCTGTGAAGAAGTCCTTTCCTCACGGGCCTCCACCCAATTACCATCTATGAAGAACTGGTGACGTCACTCACGCTCACGGCTTGCTTTTTAGACGTCGTTCCCTTCTCAAGAGCGGCAGAAGCAGCAGTACGCTTACCCCGGCGAGTGGCCGGAGGAGAAGGCGGCATCGAGCGGGTTGGAGATACGGGAGGAGTAGAACCAGAGGAAGCGGCAGCGGCAGTATTAGCAGACGACATGATCACGGCAAAAAAAGGCAAGCAGAGAAGGTGATAATTGCGAGAAAGAAACAGAGAAGGCAAAAGAGCCCTAAGAACTGCAGCGCAAGACACCTAAATAGATGGGCAAAAAGGCGGTATAATTCCCGCTCATTATCCAAGAGCAGCAGGAGGCGAAACGTATCGCTCAGCGTGCGAGGGAAGTTTTAGGAATCCCGAGAAATCAGGGAGTGAGACAAACGCGCGATCAGATGATTAGACCCCTTCGGGTTTTACTTTTTGCACGTTCTACGAACTGCGACAGAAACTGGGGGACTTATGATGACGCATACTCTCCCCCTTGGGATCGTACCCGTCCACGTGGCCAAATCATCCGATCTCGCTATGTCTCGCGACCCCCTCTTCAGGATCCTCCACCACAGGTAAGCCAACCATCGGATTCCCGACCCCAATAAATATTATAAATATACTCGCTGCTATACCGACCCCTCGTTGAACCAACGAGGGGGGGTCGTATTCTACACGTGCAGGTACAGCCTCCTTCGTCGTTAACCAAAGGCAACCGCCCCCTTTGGCCAACCAGAGGGTGCTGTCAGACGTCAGCCATGATGTCACCTCCACTACCCGAGTGCGTTGTCGTCCTTTTAGGGCTCGACTGCCCTACTTCCCCAATAAAGAGCGAGGGCTCGGGAGTCATAAGGTGTATATGGAGCACGGCATGCACCGAGGGTAACATGCAGGCACACGTGCCCTACCCTACGAAGCCTACCTTGGCATCACGTGCCTATTTCCTCCAAGACTCAGGAACTCCACGTACCCTACTCTACGGGGACACGTAAATACCCTATTACCCTCGGGCTGGCATGCATGCCGACACGTGCCCCGGTAAAGTTACATCTATGCCCTCCCCCTCGCCCTATAAATAGGGAAGCAGGTTAGTCATAAATGCATCTCAGCCAAGTACAACTCACCCCACCTGAGATCACACAGTTCCCGAATATAAGCAAAAGATAGCCCCACCTAGTGAGAGAAAGTGCGGAGCACGAGCCGAGAAGGTCGGAAGAGTTCAAGAGTCCAAGGAAGCAGTTTGAAGGGAGATCGTGTGAACGGAGCCCGAACCCCCAAGGGTCGTGGATAGTTGCAGCCGAAGACTCCCCCCAACGGAGTTTATACCTCGCCAGAAGCTTGCCGAATCTAGGATCATCTTAGGTCAGGACCGGCGTGCGAACGGCCTCGATGACAGGCTCGGCGATCCGGAGGCGTCATCAAAAAATAAAAATTAAAATTGATACAATGCTGACAATACCTATTTAATAGCATGTGATACATTAAACGACAAATATCTCAAGCAAATTCGAGGAGTCTATTAGTCTATTGATGCATCATTGCAAAAACCAAAGTGTGTGTGAGAGAGAGATAGAGAGAGAGAGAGTCAAGAAAAAGCATTACAAAATATCAATATCCAAGCACTGACACTAGATTTCGGACCCGAAAGATATGATGTACACTTAGACGTTGTCTTTAATTTAATAGTGACAAGCCTTAAATACCAAATCGGATCCGAAATCTCCAAATTATGATACATATTATGCAATTGTACCACACAAAATCAAAGAATTAACGGATTTCACTTTGTTCTCACAAATATTACTCGACAATACTTTCTTCTTATTTTGCGAGATTATCTTCTTAGCAATTTAAACTATTCACTTGTAAATTACCAAGCTTTTGGTACTTAGCACCCCCAAATGAAGCTATTTCGGCAATTTGAACATGATGTGTGTTTTTCGGATAAAATCAACGAGTTAGAAGGGTAATTTTGTACTTTCAAGTTTTTGTTTGATTTTTTTGGCAAATTGGCCCAAATAAAAGTATTTCCAAAATTCAAAAAATGATTTTTTGGCAAAAAAGTGTTCCTAGACTAGAAAAACTAACCTACAATTCTTCAACTTCGAATTGAGATTTTGAAAAGAAACTACTAGAGAAGGGTCATTAGTGGTATACTTTCATCACAGTTAGAAAAATTGATAATATTAAATGTATATTTCCTAATTAGTGGTATCTAATTCCTAATTTCTAGCCTAAACATAATTACATTCCAAAATAACAGATATACATTCCTAACACTCCCCCCAAGCTTGAGCATAGATATTAATCGTGCCCAGCTTGTTACAAAGATAATTAACCCGAATTTCGTTCAAGGTCTTTATGAAGAGATCTCCTAGTTGTTCCTAGTCTTCACATATCCTGCAAAGATCAAGTTTTGTTGCACCTTTTCTACAAAGTGACAATCTATCCGTATGGGGTTTGGTTTGTTCATGAAAAATGAGATTTGATGCATTATGAAGAGCATCTTGGTTATCACACCACAACTTTATAGGCATTGAGCTCTTAAGACAACTTCAGTTAGGAACTAACGACTGGTGTATCCACATTATTCAATACGTCGACTGAGCCATAGCTCGATATACAGATTCAGCACTAGATTGAGACACAATCTTCTGCTTTTTACTTTTCTATGAAATCAAATTCCCCTCAAAGAAGACGCAATAACCAGTAATAGATTTTTGGTCATTCTTCGATCCTGCCCAATCAGCATATGAATAACACTCTAATTGTGCATGGTCATGATTCATGTACAATATACCATGTCCAAGAGTTCCCTTCAAATAACACAATATATGCTCCAGAGCTGGCTAATGATGTATCATCGGAGAAGACATAACCTGACTAACAGTGCTAACAGAGTAAGCAACGTTAGGGCATGTTACTTTAAGATAGCTTAGTTTTTCAACTAAACTTCGATACATGTCAGTCTCGTCGAATAAATCACATTTTCTAGTAAGATGAAAATTATGTGGTATCGGGGTATCAAACGATTTAGCATTCAGCTTCCCAATCTCAGTCAATAAATCAAGCACGACTTTTCGTTGGATAGACGAATACCCTTCTTGTTTCTCATTACTTCAACCTCAGGAAATACTTCAACAACCCCAAATCTTTTGTATGAAATTTATTACAGAGAGAGGTGTTCAGTGATGAAGTCCCCTGAGCATCACTTCCTTTGATAATAATATCATTCACACATACAACAAGAAGAATGATACCCGAAGATGACTTTCTATAGAACACCGAATGGTGGGATTTAATCTTCTTTATACCGAGATTTTTAGCTTATTGGCTAAACATACCGAACCAAGCACACATACTCTATTTCAAACCATATAGAGATTTGCGATGGTGACATACTTTCCCATACTCCCCTTGATCAACAAAACCAGGTGGTTGCTCCATGTAAACTTCCTCCTATGAATTGTCGTGCAAAAGACATTTTTAACATCAAGCTAGAATATAGGCCAATCATGAGTAGCGGCCAGAGAAATGAACAACCTAATAGATGTAAATTGGGCCATAGGGAAAAAGTGTCAGAATAGTCCACCCTTTATACCTGTGCATAACCTTTAACAATTAGTCTAGCTTTGAGAGCAATGGAGCCACTAAGTGCCAAGTATCATTAGCATCTAAAGCATTCATTCCTTTGTCATTGTGACACGCCAATTAGAATGAGATAAAACTTCAGTAATAGATTTCAGAAGGAAAATGGTATCTAGTGAAGCACCAAATGCAGATGATGAAGAGGATAAGCGATCATAAGACACAAATAAAGATATTCGCTAAGTGCATTGACGTTTACCTGTATGAAGAGCGATGGGTAGATTTACTTCAGAGTCCAACAAGTTTGATGTCGAATAAGGGACTGGGGCTATACATGAGGCGGGTGGATGTGGACGTCAAGTGTAAGCAGGAGCACCACTGGGGGACTAATGAAGGATTTCGTAGCCAATGGAGGATTGTGTTTGACTTCAACTACTGATGTATCTATTTATGCAGAAAGAAAACAAATGAATGTGAAGTTGTCACCTTTCACAATCACGACTCAATAATTAAAATAAACAAAAGGGGGTTTTTAATTTGAATGATTAATAAGTAAAACAGATATTAAAATCAGTAATTAACTAATGGTATCGTAAGGAACTAGGTTTCTTTGGATAGATTTGATCGAAGGCTCGTGGACAAGCCATTGTTGTGATGAACTATGATATATTCATGTGTGGTATGTATTAAACTATGAGGTATTCCTATAATTGTGGGTTCCTATTATTGTGTGATTCACCACTCTATAATTTGGAATGTCACTATTTGTACTCTGTGTTGGAAATCGGTGTAGTAATCGGGCAGAGTGTTGAGGCAAGAGTTGAACTCTTTGTTTTTGAAACGATATTGCCCTCCTACGGTGCTAAAGGAATACTATATTTCATACAATCATTTCTCAAGATACAATAGCACATAACCTTAACAAAGACGTTCACAAGACATTCTATTTTTCCATAGAAATAGATTCGTTCAAGAATCTCAATAAAGCAGCACCACAATTATCAAGAACAACGATCAAAAATAAAGTTTTGAACTCTCGGAACAAAACCACTAAACAGAGAAAAGAAATTGTGAATGAGAGTGAAAATGAAGACATGGGGGTCTATTTATAGTAAGTGAAAGGTTGCTTCAGAGTGGCTATAGGGACACATCCGATCTCTTCATCACACATTTTCCCAACTGAATAATTGCTGAGGAGGTTGTTCATACACTCACACATTTCCTACACAACTGAATAGTTGCTTAGGAAGTTGTTCATATACTGACACCTTCCCTACTGGAAACAACTTTTAGATGATTCAACTCACCTTTTAGGTGACTAGATGTGCCTGTTAGGAAACCATTTATCACTTAAATAAATTAAATTAAACCTTAATAAAATCTAGTTCAAAATACTTATTCTTAAACATTTAATTTCTCATTCACCCCAAAATGATTTTGAGGAATTAAATAGACATTAAGCTAAAGAATTTCTAAAGTTTTTATTGGTCAAATACCAATTTATACAACCATCCCCCACATGAATGAAAATTCAATCCATACACTCGAGAGTTCAGGCGGAGAGCAACTGCATCAGGAAAGGTAGCTTTTGGCTTTGAACCTTCCTTAGGTGGAATATATCGGATTTACATGATTTCTTGAATTGTTCATTCGTTGGTGTAAACCAAGACTATACCCACACAGCAACTCCCGTAACTATTTTTGATTCTCGTGGTTGTGTCCATTTTGGTCGTGGGCAACTCTTGGAATCATAAGTGGTTTTCTCATAAAAAGGCCCGCACTTCACACTCATATAGGTGATCTCTTATCAGAAGTATCCTGCCATACTTTTCTAATTAAGCATAAGAAGCATTAAAAGTTAAAACTTATCCTTACCCACTCTGCAGATAGCACTATTATTGTACGCAAGAACGAGCTGGAGTTAACTCCTAGGTGCTACACTGAACCTTTATAATTTTGTTTTCCCATGAATTAAGATCCTGGGATCTCTAGTCAACAAGGTTGGGTTAAGTCACAAAGATTCTTCACTTTTGAGTTTTAGACCCATTCCCCTCGATAAGCAGTATCTTTGATCTCTTAGTAGGCCTTTACTCAACGGATCCGATAAGGTTTCCTTTGATCTTACATAATCAATGGAAATGACACCATTAGAGATCGACTGCCTTAAGTTATTATGTTTATGATGTATGTGTCTAGACTTACCATTATACAAGTCCCTTTGTGCTCTTCCAATACCGACTGGCTACCGCACTGTATCATAATTGCAGGCACTGGCTTATTCCAACAAAAATTGTCCTCTAAGAAGTGACAATGCCATTGAACTTCTTCACCAGCTTTATCTAAAGTAATAAACTCTGATTCCATCATGGATCGAGCTATACAAGTTTCTTTTGAGGACTTCCACGACACCGCTCCTCCACCTCCAATGGTAAAGGCATAACAACTAGTAGATTTAGTGTCCTTAGTCTCTGATATCCAGTAAGCATCACTGTATCCTTCTAATATAGCTGGATATCTACCATAGTGTAATTCCTAATCTAGGGCATGTTTTAGGTATCTCAATACTCTAATCATCGCCTTCTAGTGATCTTTATTTGGATTACTGGTAAATCTGCTCATTTTATTAATTAAGTAGGCAATATCCAAACGAGTGCAGTTCCTGATGTACATGAGACTGCCTATTATCCTGGCATATTTCAATGGAGAGACAGGTTCGCCATGATTTTTACCTAAGTGTAAACTCACCTTGTAGGTGGAGAACCGTCATATGCATTGTACTTCTTAAGCATTGTCTCTATGTAATGAGACTACGATATCACGATTCATTTTGATGTTTTTGTGATCTAAATCCCTAATATGACATCAACGACCCCTAAGTCTTTCATGTCAAAATGCTTGGTCAACATTTTCTTTTAGTCATGATAGAATTGCTACTACTTCGAGTGATTAACATGGCGTTAACATATAGACAGATAATCACATAATCATTAGGTGTGCCTTTTACGTATACGCATTTATTGCATTCATTAATTTTGAAACCATTTGATAACGTAGTTCTATCAAATTTTTCGAGCCACTGTTTTGGCGTTTGTTTAAACCCATATAGTGACTTACTGAGCTTGCACACCTTTTTCTCCTTTCCAGGAGCAACAAACTCTTCATTTAATTCACCATTAAGAAATGCCGTCTTGACATCCATTTGATGTATTTCAAGACCTTTTCATGCAGCAATTGCAATGAGCACTCTAATTGAAGTGATCCTAGTCACTAGTGAATAAGTGTCGAAAAAGTCAAGGCCTTCGTTTTGTCTATACCCTTTAGCTACCAATCTAGCCTTGCATTTGTCAATAGATTACTTTATACTTTCTCTTCAATATCCACTTGCAGCCTAAAGGTTTGCTACCAGGAATGAGATCAACTAGTTCCCACGTGTGGTTGTGAGAAGTGGACTCTATTTCATTATTGATAGTCTATTTCCGGAAGGGAGCTTATGGTGATGACTATGCTTCATTCAATGTCATTGATTCGTTTTCTAACATGTAAGTCGGAAAATTGGGACCAAAGGTTTTAGCTGTTTTGGCCCTTTTACTGCGCCGAGGTTCTTTATCTTCTTTATGATTACCTCTTACAACTTTATTGGTTCTTTTAAGAAAACCACATTCACCTTTCTTTGCAAGGATAGACATCTTCAAAGAATACTGCATTCCTTGATTCAATAATCGTATTTCATTCCTTGGTTCTATAGGCGCTATTGTTATGAGCATATCCAAAGAATATGCAGTCAACGGTCTTTGGCCCAATTCTTACTTGCTTAGATTTAGGCGCTTCTACCTTAGCTAAACACCCCCACATTACTAATTATTTGTATGAAGGTTTTCGACCTTTGCATAACTCGAAGGGTTTTTTTTTTCTACTTTTATGAAGTAATTTATTTAATATATGATTCGCTGAGAGGATCGCATCCCCCACAAATTCGAGGGTAAACAAGAACTGATCGACGTAGCTTTCATCATCTCCTTAATAGTTCAATTTTTGCGTTCAGCTATACCATTTTACTACGACAAATAAGTAGTTGTCGTTTGCTGAGTAATGCCCGTAGAAGCGAAAAATTCATCAAATGGAGCTCTATATTCTCAACCTCTATTACTGCGAATAGTTTTTATACTTTTGCTAAGTTGATTTTCAACCTCAAGTTTGTAGACTTTAAAAGCTTCAAGAGCTTCATCTTTGCTTCTAAATAAATAAACATTGCAAAATCTTGATCAATCCTCAATAAAAGTAATAGAAGTCACATCTTCAAACTCTGGCAATTGGTGGCAATATCTAAACAACTCAGATGATAAGGAAAGAGATTCTGCCCCCGAACCATCAACCTCATCCACGTGGAGTGGCTCGTAGATTGAGAAATGGCTTTCTTCTGATAAATATTTTTGCTACCTCTAGTTGCACAAACTTTAAGTCACGGATATCACTATGAGTTAAGTTTAGAGGTTCAATGTTTCTTTCCACAGAAGGAAACAGAGTTTTGGTTAATTTTGTCTCTACACAAATTTTACATTTATTTTGAGAATCAAAATCAAATGAAGGACATAGCATTAGCTTACAAGCTTATGAAAAAATTGACATGTATATAATTCTTACACATAAAAGTCACTCTGCGACAATGCATCAAAGGCAGCCCTTGGCCTTGGATCAATTTAATCTTTTGGCACCGTAGGGGCATTATTGGTCAGCATTTTGGCTAGTTGCACGGTCGTGAGATAGAACAACATCTTTTATTGCCATTGTTTGAAATCTGTATGGGAAAACTCTCCATTTTTTCACCACGACCATGAGTTGGAGCAATAATCACCATCTTTAGAAATTTTGACAGAATATCGTTTTAAAATTGTTGGACAACGGTGTAGTAAATTGGGCATAGTGTTGACTTAAAATTGTTGAAAATGGAGTAGAAAATTGGTCATAGTGTCAAGGAAAGAGTTGAACTCTTTGTCTTTAAAACAATATTGTCACGCTACGGTGCTAAAGAAATACTATATTTCAGGCAATCATTTCCCAAGATACAACGACACAGAATCTCAATAAAGTAGCACTGCAATTGTCAAGAACAACGAATCAAAAAGAAAGTTTTGAACTCTCAAAACAAAACACAAACGAGAGAAGAGAAATTGTGAATGAGTGAGTGAAAATGAAGACAGGGGGGTCTATTTATAGTAAGTGAAAGGTTGCTTCAGGGTGGCTAGAGGGGCACATCCGATCTCTTCGTCACACCTTTTCCCACCTAAATAGTTTCTTAGGAGGTTGTTCATACACTCACAACTTTCCTACACAACTATATAGTTGCTTAGGAGGCTGTTCATATACTGACACCTTCCCTGCTGGACTCCCCTTATAGATGATTAGATGCACCTGTTAAGAAACCATTTATCACTTAAATAAATAAAATTATATTTGAACCAAAATTAAATTAAAACTTAATAAAATCTTGTTCAAAATAATTATTCTTTATCATTTAATTTCTCATTTACCCCAAAATGGTTTTGAGCAATTAAATAGACATTAACCTAAAGAATTTTCAAATTTTTAACTGGCCAAATATCAATTTATACAACACTCTGTTCCTCCAAACGCATTCATCTCAGTGAATTACCTACGCCTTAATTTCTAGATGCAAACCGTCATACAACATGTGGACTTGTATAACCTATGAGACCTATCATACGAGTTCTCTTGTCTCATCTGTCATAAGGATCTAAACATTTATGTGTTCATGACGCACATAAACACTCAAGTTATCAATTCAATTTAATTAGTCCCGACACAATCATCTCAACACAATCATCTCAACATGATCTCTATCCAAGTACTTCCCTCGCCTCATGATACACGACAAAATTAGTTACTCATAATAAAATAAACAAATAAATACCAGTAAAATAAAACATAGTCTTGAATAAAATTAACTAAAACAATATATATTGTTCAAAACAAAAATACAGAAATAACTCACAATATCCAAAATAATAAACTAAAATTCAGAAGTAAAAGAATAAGAATAAGAATAAACATAAACTCAATCACAACTCTCGTTCTCGTTTCTTCTCCGTCTTCCAAATATATCCAATTCTCTTCCAATGCTAGCCTCCAAAAGTATGGTGAAAATCTACGTTGGCCTCCTAAAAATGGTTGAAGCTCTCCTCTTCACGAGTTTTTGGTCATCTATTTATATCCCCTTGGTCTTGGAAAGTCTCACTCTTTAATTCTGCATTAAAAACCTAATCTTCAAGTCTTAGCGATCGAAACGACCAATTATTAATCGCATGTGGTGGCTATTGATTTTAGGGTTGCATAAGCTTTAAACATAAGCGATCGCTTACAACTTCTTCTTCATTTCAAATTGATTGCTTGCACTAAGCGACTTCGCCTCTTTGCTTCCCATCGCTTTCCTGCTCGCATGATTTGCCCAGAATTCTACTTCTTGACCTCTTTTCGTCCAATTTCACCAAAACGACTCCTAAACAACAACATAAATGAAAATAAGTAAAAAGACTCAAAACCATCAAGGAACTTGAAATAAAATGGTCTATTTGACATATGAATAATGAGTACAAAATGGACTCATCAGATCCATTAGCTAAACTGACATGAGAGAGATTTTTTAGGGTGAAAAGTTATCAAGACATTAGGATTGCATGTCATATGATTAGTAACTCCAGAATTAAAGACCCATTTGGGGGTGGAGGAAAGCAAACATGTACTTTGGGTTAGCTGACTCTGGGACGACAGTGATAGAGGGAGATTAAATCTTTTATGCCTCTTGGTACTGAAGAAACCTAGTCAACTCATTGGCAGAGACTGTGAAAGTATGTCTATAGGATGTAGCCTAAGACTCAATAACAACATGGGCAGAAGGAGATGGATATCTTGGTGGTTGAGAAGAGGGTTGATACCTCTGATGCAAAGACTGAGAAGCCTGTTTTTGTTGAAGCTTTCTGTATGTACGCTTTGTATGAGCCAGCGCATGGGAATAATTACATTCAACTCCACCTGACCCTTGATGTTGGGAAGGTCCCTTATTTTGAGGGAGTTTTGGATGCAATCGGTCCAGTATTGCGAGAGACAAGAGCATTAGATGGCTGAGCAGCGAAAGCAACAACATAACCTGAATCAGTCCAAAGAACCCCGGCAACCACCTCATTGTGAGAAGAAACATTAGTGCTTGACAAAATTTGAGGAATTAGCAATCTCAAATTGAGGACCTAATCATGTTAGAGAACTCCTAAACACCATCTTTTCCCGGTGGGATTGTTGTACTTTAATGTCAATACTGAAGGGAAGTAAAAAACATTTAACTCCTCATAAATTTTCTTAAACCATGATATATGGCTAAAGGGGCTAATGGTTTTGTTCAAAGTGATAAAGTTCTTTGCAATTATCATAGATACGAGAGATATTTCCTTTGTCAGAATACAAGAAATTTGGATATTCCATTAATTCTTTAATATACTCTAGTAATTAATCAGGCCAACTACCTCTGTATCTATGAAATTCCAAATTCGCAAAGACAGTCTTGCATCATCTTTCCACCACTCTTTCTCAGTATCATCAGTTGGGGTGATTATCAAAGAGGTGTTCATCCTCAAAAATGCTCCTCGGGTAAATTTTAATAGTCTTACTCCAATCGAGATAATTAACTCTAGCAAGTTTATATTTCGTGATCTAGGACATTACAAGAACCACATCAGTCGTTAAAAGTGTTTTCTTTTGTTCACGCATGCTTAAAACATAATTGATAATAAATCGGTACAATGAGAGACACAAATAACGAACAATATCAAACTGGATATGGAACAAAACTTAAGAACCAAAAATGTGAAACCCAATAACTAAAAGGAGAAAAAGGCAAACCCTAGGTATGGAACTAGCTTTTAGATCTCAACTTTACAGAACTACCCAAAAAAAAAACACATGACGACTGGCACCACTAACGATGATGGTGACCGATGAAGACTATTCAATGACGAGTGATGATGGTTAGAGAACAATGGGAATCGGCAGTGGTTGAAAAATGGGATGACAATGGTCGATGCAGGAAAGAATAGTGTTTTAGAGAGACCCCTAATTGAAGCATAAACAAGGAAACCAACAAAGCAGCGACTCCACTCTCTGGGGTGGCAGCTGATGGTGGACGACAGAGGACGAGCGGTTGCTTAGTAGGAAACTGAAAAAGTTGCACTTAAGGCCACAGTTTGTATCTTACTCGATATCATGTTAGAGTAATTGATAATATTATTGTGTATATATCATTCAATCATAAGGACAATTATATAGAGAGAGAGAGAGATTAAAATTTAATCAAGAAAATGGATCAATCTAATTTCTAATTTCTAGCCCAAAGATATTTATATTCCTAAATAATATATTTACATTCCTAACAATCACATTCAGAACATTTTATTCAATGGAGTTATGTCCACTCACAATAACTTTACCCACTTCTCTTACTTCATATGTTAACCTCTCTTGAGCCAGTAAATAATAAACTTTATTTAATTATTATTCGTCGTAGGGACCCCTAACATATGTTTTGATGTACCATATTTCGGTACCGCCACATCATAATATTTGATACAATACCACGAGCATATTTCGGAAGATATTATGCCACGTCAGCACCATTATTTTTTAATGCAAAATTACAATTCAAGGCAAAACTCAAATTAGGCCCATGCAGGCCCAATTTTGAGTTGTTTCAGGGTCCAATCCACCTTATATTTTGACCTATGGACCCAAGCCCATCCAAATATCTATATATACCCCAAGACACAACATAAAAAGGGGAGGAGAAGTTCTGAAGAGTGAATCCTGAGCTGTTAATTAGAGTTGTTATTTCGACCTATTAATTCAACTCCAAATCTTATGAATTTTATATGCTTGGAAAGCCTTTAAAGTCTAGTTTCGAAATCAAAAAGCGTATCGAGATTCCGAGGTCTAGAGAAGGAGATATAACAAAAACGGTATTTGGCTTCAATTCGACTTGTTTGACCCCAATTCGTCCTGTTTGGCCCAATTCGACCTGTTTGGCTCTAATTCGAGTTGCACGAGCCCAATTCGAGTTATTTCAGGCCCAGTTCGAGCTATTTTCAAGCCCAAATCGAGTCATTTCATAAGTTTATTCGAGTTATTCCAAATGGCTCTAATTCGACTTATTTCAACTTGTAGCTAGTTGAATAAGGACTCTTACTACTGTATAAAGGGGTCCCATTCCTCATTCCAAGGTACGTTTTCATAATTTCTAAGCCCTAAGCTCGAGCTATATAAGTCGAGTTCGACCTACTCATAAGTCTCATTCGACTTGTCCCACAATAGATCGAATTCGACCTATTTTGCACATAGTTTGAGTTGTAACGCCCCTGAAATTTGGAAAAAAATAAAAGTAATTTCGAATTTTCACTTTAGTCCTTGAACTTTTTGAAAATATGATTTTGACCCCAAAAGATTTAAAAAGTTACAATTTAGTCCTTCCCTTTTTGAAAAATTTATGATTGACCGCAAATACTTTCTTTAAGACCAAATGAGTTATCAAAACTTTCAAAGTGGTCCCTTGTAGTTTCAAAATATCCAAGCATTCATTTACAATGGTAAATCTTCACATATTTACATTTACAATTGTGAAAAGTTAATTTTGCTTTGTCTTTTATGCTAGATATTTCTAATATTTTATTCTTATAAAATCCTATCAGATAAGGCCTGTAAACATCTTCATAATTAGAGTGGCCTAGCTTGGATTAAAATAAAAATGAGTAGGGTATGGTAATTAATCATTGTCTCCCAATTTTCACCTATAAAAGGGAGGCTCTCTTCAACAATTTGCTCACACCTCTCTTCTCCGAATCTTCTCTTCTTTTCTTCTGTAAATTTCTTCTTCTTGATGTTTAGATTCGCAGAAAAATTGTTTCAGTCCTTTAAGCCTTCTTTATAGTCCTTGAAAATCCTCAAAACCGAGTTTGGTCAAAACTGCCAGTTTTGGTACAGAAACTTTAGAAGTCCGAAAACCATATCAAAACTTCGAGTCTTTCTCTAAAAATTTTACCACATACTTTTTATTGTGTAAGCTAACTTTTATGTTCAGAAACCTTCTTCAGCCAAAGTCGTTTGAGGGGTCTAAAAGTTAGAAATACGTACCACTGTCTAGAAAATCCGAAAACAGCTCCCATCTTTCATGATTTATTTAAAATACCAAACCTTGTCCTATTGATCTGATTTTGAACCTACATACTCTCCATGATGTTGAAGATTGAACCCCTCAACCAATGTCAGATTACCATGTCGTTTGAAAGTCCGATTAAAGGTGAATCCGAGACTGCTACAGTTTTAACCTCAGATTTGCATTAACCTTTTGTTTAACTAAATTATGTTGCTAAAGCTATCTAAACCATGAAGTTGATCATTAATACGGACTCATTACACACTAATAATGATGTTGGATCAGTTGATCTTAATTTAGAATCGTATTTTTGATGGATTTTGCAACATTTAGAATGACATGTAGTTTATTTTACGGTTGATCTTTCACTTTCTTTTACTTTAAGTAAAGTATTGTATTTATCTTATAATCTAACCATCTAATCTAGTTTATTAGAATAATAAGTATTCTGGAAATGTTAATTTTAATTAGATCTACATGTTTACAATTTATTTTAATTGTTAATATTGATATATGCAATATTATGTTATTTAGTACTAATAATTATAAGAAAAATAGTTTTTACCAAAGTTATATATGTGATGTAATTTTATTCAAGGGCATACTGAGATATTTGTTCAATTTTAATATCATGGTAAAACTTTTGATTTAATATTATTATGTAATAAGTAATTTACATGAATTTTGTTAAGAATAATTGTTTTAAAAAGGGTTAAATATGCATTGAAAATATATATGTTTGTTAATATGAAATATATTATTAATAAATTAGAAATTGAGACTCTAATAATAATTTTGTAAATTGATTTAGTCTTCAACTTGTTACTTTGAAATGGTAAATCTCATTATTTATAATTTAAAGTCATGGTTAAAGTTAAAATGGGTAAATGTTGGATTTATCCAAAATTAACAAGAATTAGATATTTAATTGAACATCTTTAAATATGATAAATATTGAAAGTATATATTATTGTTGTAAATTTATGAGCAAACATTGATTATATCTTTTTGATTTATGTAAGGATTCTGCAATTATTGACGTTAATCAAGAATCTCCCGTACGGTAAAAGTTGAGGTTTGATTTCTGATTTGTTCAAAACCCCGTTTGGCATCCGGCCCTGAGAAACTTGGACATAACAATTGTGATTCTTTGTTTCGAATCACGAGCAACATTCTATCACCCTTTTAATGCTTTTATTTAAAATTGTTAATTCTTTACATAATCAGTTTTCTTGCCTATTGTTAAATCAAATCTCATTTAAATCATAATCGGGAATTTTTTTCATAATCATAATTAACCTGATATCATGATCACCCAATCAATTCTTGAATTGTGCAACGAGCAACGAACTATGTTCGGCCTATGTAGCTCAAAAACGAGCAACGGATATTGTCCGGATTACTTGCTCATCTGATAATTCTGTTTCACCCATTGGGACACCTTTGGGAAGTTGGGCCCAGGGATTGAGATGATTTACTGTTGGGCAGCAAAGGACTGTCGGTTTAAGTAATTCTGATTAATACCCATTCTGTCTAAGCGCCGCTTGCAGCCAGGAGTTGGTTGTGACCCGCGTGTTAGATTGACATGTACTCGAGCATGTCTTCTGTTCTGTTGCGAGGTAGCTCCTCGTAGGGAGGTATACGGTTGAATTTTGGGAGTTAAGGTTGGATCTGTTATATGTAATTGCACAAGTTCATTTTCTCGTTCTTGTGAATACTCCAGTATTATCTTTAAAACCGATAATTTCAGTTCAGTGATGCAGATGTAACTATTATGGTCATTCTTGTTCGTTTTGTCATGATTTACTGTTTGATTATTGTCATGTTCTAAGAATCTCACTGAGTCATTAAAGACTTACTCCTCTTTTGTTCTATATGTCCCTTTCTCAGAGTAAGATTGGTATAGGAGCACGGATGGAACGAATGATCGACAAGTCCGCTTTTGGAAACTTTGCAAAAATTGTTAAGTGTTTGATTTTGTATTTACATCATTTTGAAATTGTAAAAATGTATTTGTATTCCAAAGACCTCCGCTGTATTTAAAGTAAAGATATTTTATAGTGCTATGGTTTTGATCCTGGTCAGTGAGACCCCTTCCTATGAGCTACAATTCGGTCTGAGTTGAGTTTGTTAGGTGGCCAACACCGGACCAACTCGGATCGGATTTTGACTCATGGGGCGCGGTCTTCACAGTATGGTATCAGAGCTTTGGGCTTAAAATTAAAATAAATCTTTATAAAAGAAAAGATTTTATTAAACCACTTTATTGATAAACAAGCAATTTATTACATAAAAGGATTTGGATTGATGATTTATTACTAAAATTAAAAGAACAACTTGAGTGTCGTATCAACTTCATCTTTTCCGCTGCTGCTAGCACCGCCTTCTTGCTTTGATGATGTCAGATCTGAAAAAGGTACACATTTTTCCATTATGTCTATTAACTCTTTAGCACTTTTATCTGCAACTATAAGTGCATGAGCCATCGGCTGGACAAACCCCTGATTATAACAATCTTGTAAGAACATATGTAGCTTATCATAAAAATTGTTTACGTTTAACAATCCGACGGGTTTCTGATGTATGTTTAACTGAGCCCATGAACTTACGGAAAATATTCCTTGAAGTGTTTTTAAACCTCCAGGTAGTGCTATGAAAGCATCGGCATTGTAAACCATAGCAGCCATTTGCTCATGCATGCTAGGTACCTTAATTTCATCACCTAAAGTTGGACCCCTGGGATTCACGTCAACTAAATTCTTTGGTATGATCCCTAAGACCTTACCTTGAGCCATAAGTGCAGTCCTCACCACACACTCCATTAACCCTGAAGTCTCCCCATACACCAACTTGATTTTCTTGGTAGCTAGCAATCTTCCAAGACTGCACGCTTCCCTTACAAACTCTGGATCTTTTCCAAAACTTGAGCCCCCAAAGACACAAATGGTCTGAAATTCTCGAGTTGGTGATTTCTCCATCTCGATTTCTTTTTTTCCTCCTAAATTTGTATGTGTGTTTGTACTTGTACTTTGATGTGATTTTGCTAGTATACAAATGCTATTTATAAGAAAATTTAAGTAAGCGTGTCGAGAAAGCTAGCGTATCGAGAAAGCTTTAGAAATATGATTTTCTTTTAAATTAATTTTTTTTTTTAAAATGGCTTCTTGAGCAATCTATCTTTCGTGTTTTAATTCTATCTAGTGCAGATATTTTGCGTCTAGACCTTATTTCTTAGCTAAGGGAAAAAGATTCACATCATTTTTATGTGATCGCGTATTCACATCTTAAACTTTGATAAATAAAAAAAAATTATGTCTACATTCATAAATTCCTTTTAAAATATTGTGCATAGTATTCCAAAATTATTTCATCAAGTTTAGAAATGAAAAGTGGAAATCTTCGCTTATATGATTATTCTTTATATTTTATTTTGAAAAGGATCTTCAAATGAAAATATATATAATCTTAATCGCATATTTTCCATCTCGGTTTATATTTTTGATTATTTATATCATTGATTCAAATATTGAATTTAAAATCTTTGTAACCAATCAATGGTGCAAACGCCTTAGTAGAAATTTTTTTTTTACCGTCTCTCGGTTATTTCAAAGATTTGCATACAAATAGTTTTCTTTACCTAATTATGTCATATTATTATTTGAAACAACAAATTGCATTTTTATAAGATAAATGCTTTCATACATGAATAAATAATTTTCTCATTAAAATTGCATTTTTTCGGTTCACCATACCGTTCAAAAAAAAAAAAATATTCAAAATTTAATTTTTCCCCACTAGCAACGGCTATAAACGGCTATATTGGCCAAACACTCTTCTATAAATTGAAAATTTTACCCCACAAAACTCACACTCATCTTTTCTTATCCCTCTCTACCGAAAATAATGAGATCTTCTATTGTTTTCCTATTAATTGTTGTAATTTTAGTTATTTGTCATTTTATTTTTTTGGTAAATGATGAAGAAACACCAAACGAAGTTGCTTTTGTATTTACGGGATTAGTAACACCCATTCTAGTTTTCGCTCTCGTATTGAATTTGGCAATTCTTTAGATAAAGTTGTAATATTGCATTTTGAATAACAATGGTCTTATTTTAAATTACGTTTGTATTGTGTGTTATTTCCGTGTTTGAAAATTGAAATGTTCGACTCCAACAAGCTCAACATCTATTGAAATTTTATGTTTTGTACTCATGATGTCAATCACGTTTTGATTTACATATATTTTTCTTCAAACCGTTAAAAGAATTAATTTTCTTCTTCCAACGAAAGGGCTTTACGATCTTACTTAAGTATTGATCTTGACGAATGAAATTTAATTTGAGAAAATAGTTGGAAGTATTTCTCTTATGGGTACGTTAGTTCTGTTTGGGCTTAAAAGATCGATTTTAGGTGGGTTACAAAGAGATAGTCATATTGGGTCATTGATGGGCTATCCAATCTCATATAAAAGTTATTATGTTTAAGAAGTTGATATTGGGCTTGAATTTGAGAAAAAGGCATTTAAGATATATTTGGGTTTTAGAAACGAATATGAGGATTGGAATTTTGGGAAAAGAAATTTGATAAAAGACTTTGGGCTTCAGAATAATGCTTTGATATTTGGGTTAACCGATTCCTTAGCATGTTGATATATTTGGGATTTAGTATTTAAGAAAATTATGGATATTCATATTAGTGGAATAAAAAAAAAAGGATGATAACGATGATTGAAGAATATTTTACGAGTTTCGAGAAAATAGTTTTACGAAACTGCAAAAGAAATTGTGATTTACTTGGGGTTCTTAGATTTGAATCATTTGAAATGAAAATTGATTATTTTGGGATGAGATGAAAATTGATTATTTTGTGATCGAAATAGTAGTAAGTTTGAAAAGGTGAAGGTGATATTTTTGGGTTTCATTAGATACTAAGATGTTATTGACCAATGATTTGAGAGTTGAAAATCAAAAGGTTTCAATTACGAATATGCTTTAGGTGGATCACAAGTTTGAGGATATTACATTGGAGTCCGGATACGGAAGGTGGAAGCATTTCTTATTTTCCTTCGAAATAATTCAGGTATGAATCTGGGGACCAGATTCTTTTAAGGAGGGAGGATTGTAATGCCCCTGAAATTTGGAAGAAAATAAAAGTAATTTCAAATTTTCACTTTAGTTCTTGAACTTTTTGAAAATATGATTTTGACCCCAAAAGATTTAAAAAGTTACAATTTAGTCCTTCCCTTTTTGAAAAATTTATGATTGACCGCAAATACTTTCTTTAAGATCAAATAAGTTATCAAAACATTCAAAGTGGTCCCTTGTAGTTTCAAAATATCCAAGCATTCATTTACAATGGTAAATCTTCACATATTTACATTTACAATTGTGAAAAGTTAATTTTGCTTTGTCTTTTATGCTAGATATTTCTAATATTTTATTCTTATAAAATCCTATCAGATAAGGCCTGGAAACATCTTCATAATTAGGGTGGCCTAGCTTGGATTAAAATAAAAATGAGTAGGGTATGGTAATTAATCCTTGTCTCCCAATTTTCACCTATAAAAGGGAGGCTCTCTTCAATAATTTGCTCACACCTCTCTTCTCCGAATCTTCTCTTCTTTTCTTCTGTAAATTTCTTCTTCTTGATGTTTAGATTTGTAGAAAAATTGTTTCAGTCCTTTAAGCCTTCTTTATAGTCCTTGAAAATCCTCAAAACCGAGTTTGGTCAAAACTGCCAGTTTTGGTACAGAAACTTTAGAAGTCCGAAAACCATAACAAAACTTCGCGTCTTTCTCTAACATTTTTACCACATACTTGTTATTGTGTAAGCTAACTTTTATGTTCAGAAGGGTCTAAAAGTTAGAAATACGTACCACTGTCCAGAAAATCCGAAAACAGCTCCCATCTTTCATGATTTATTTAAAATATCAAACCTTGTCCTATTGATCTGATTTTGAAACTACATACTCTCCATGATGTTGAAGATTGAACCCCTCAACCAATTTCAGATTACCATGTCGTTTGAAAGTCCAATTAAAGGTGAATCCGAGACTGCTACAGTTTTAACCTCAGATTTCAATTAACCTTTTGTTTAACTAAATTATGTTGCTAAAGCTATCTAAACCATGAAGTTGATCATTAATACGGACTCATTACACACTAATAATGATGTTGGATCAGTTGACCTTCATTTAGAATCGTATTTTTCATGGATTTTGCAACATTTAGAATGACATGTAGTTTATTTTACGGTTGATCTTTCACTTTCTTTAACTTTAAGTAAAGTATTGTATTTATCTTATGATCTAACCATCTAATCTAGTTTATTAGAATAATAAGTATTCTGGAAATGTTAATTTTAATTAGATCTACATGTTTACAATTTATTTTAATTGTTAATATTGATATATGCAATATTATGTTATTTAATACTAATAATTATAAGAAAAATAGTTTTTACCAAAGTTATATATGTGATGTAATTTTATTCAAGGGCATACTGAGATATTTGTTCAATGTTAATATCATGGTAAAACTTTTGATTTAATATTATTATGTAATAAGTAATTTACGTGAATTTTGTTAAGAATAATTGTTTTAAAAAGGGTTAAATATGCATTGAAAATATATATGTTTGTTAATATGAAATATATTATTAATAAATTAGAAATTGACACTCTAATAATAATTTTGTAAATTGATTTAGTCTTCAACTTGTTACTTTGAAATGGTAAATCTCATTATTTATAATTTTACGTCATGGTTAAAGTTAAAATAGGTAAATGTTGGATTTATCCAAAATTAACAAGAATTAGATATTTAATTGAACTTCTTTAAATATGATAAATATTGAAAGTATATATTATTGTTGTAAATTTATGAGCAAACAATTGATTATATCTTTTTTATTTATGTAAGGATTCTGCAATTATCGACGTTAATCAAGAATTTCCCGTACGGTAAAAGGTGAGGTTTGATTTCTGATTTGTTCAAAACCCCGTTTGGCATCCGGCCCTGAGAAACTTGGACATAACAATTGTGATTCTTTGTTTCGAATCACGAGCAACATTCTATCACCCTTTTAATGCTTTTATTTAAAATTGTTAATTCTTTACATAATCAGTTTTCTTGCCTTTTGTTAAATCAAATCTCATTTAAATCATAATCGGGAATTTTTTTCATAATCATAATTAACCTGATATCATGATCACCCAATCAATTCTTGAATTGTGCAACGAGCAACGAACTATGTTCGGCCTATGTAGCTCAAAAACGAGCAACGGATATTGTCCGGATTACTTGCTCATCTGATAATTCTGTTTCACCCTTTGGGACGCCTTTGGGAAGTTGGGCCCAGGGATTGAGATGATTTACTGCTGGGCAGCAAAGGGCTGTCGGCTTAAGTAATTCTAATTAATACCCATTCTGTCTAAGCGCCGCTTGCAGCCAGGAGTTGGTTGTGACCCGCGTGTTAGATTGACATGTACTCGAGCATGTCTTCTGTTCTGTTGCGAGGTAGCTCCTCGTAGGGAGGTATACGGTTGAATTTTGGGAGTTAAGGTTGGATCTGTTATATGTAATTGCACAAGTTCATTTTCTCGTTCTTGTGAATACTCCAGTATTATCTTTAAAACCGATAATTTCAGTTCAGTGATGCAGATGTAACTATTATGGTCATTCTTGTTCGTTTTGTCATGATTTACTGTTTGATTATTGTCATGTTCTAAGAATCTCACTGAGTCATTAAAGACTTACTCCTCTTTTGTTCTATATGTCCCTTTCTCAGAGTAAGATTGGTATAGGAGCACGGATGGAACGAATGATCGACAAGTCCGCTTTTGGAAACTTTGCAAAAATTGTTAAGTGTTTGATTTTGTATTTACATCATTTTGAAATTGTAAAAATGTATTTGTATTCCAAAGACCTCCGCTGTATTTAAAGTAAAGATATTTTATAGTGCTATGGTTTTGATCCTGGTCAGTGAGACCCCTTCCTATGAGCTACAATTCGGTCTGAGTTGAGTTTGTTAGGTGGCCAACACCGGACCAACTCGGATCGGATTTTGACTCGTGGGGCGCGGTCCTCACAGAGTTGTTTTGGTTGCTCAATTTGACTTGTTTTGGCCAACCCATTCGACTTATTCTCGTGTTCAATTCGACTTATTCGCTTACTTTGACTTGTTTCATTCGACTTGTTGCCTCGCACAACAAGATCTCACATTCCGACCCATCTGACTTTAGCGTCAGAGTGCCTTCGTTGGGAAGCCACCTGCTTAGTTTACGTGTAGTGTTGAGTGCAGGTTCCGAACTCAAAAGCTGCTTAAGGATCTAGCAGGAACTGAAGCAGTCTGACGTGGAGTGTTGTCAGGTGGACACATATCCAGACAAAAATACCGCACATCAGTGCCTTCGCTGGGAAGGCACCGACTTAGTTTACGTGTAGTGTTGATTGCAGGTTTCGAACTTAAAAATTGCTTAAGGATCCAGCAGGGACTGAAACAGTCTAACGTGGAGTGTTAGCAAGTGGACACGTATCCAGAGGAAAATACCCCACATCACGTTTCTTTTCCAAAATTATCTCTACATCAACCACGCTTCCAATGTTACGTGAAATCCCATGAACAATTCTATATACCATAAAGCTCACTAACACCATGAGTTTTTCAATGCACTTATCCGGTCATTCGCTTAAAAACTTAAATCCCAACTCAAAATCCAAGAACCACCTAGATTGGTACAGTCGACCCATCAATGACCGACAAATCAGCCCTCCTAACATCATCTAACAAACTCAACATCTCACCCTATTTCTTTCCACTACAAACCTGCAACATAAGAACCCCAAAATCCAGTACTCAATCGAACACCTATGTCGACTATTTCACCAAACACTATGTTCACTATGCATACTCATCAATGTTTTGTGATGTGAATTATATATATCGAGTTCGTGACTGAACCCACTTGGTAGAAAATAGTTGAATACGAAATGGATTTTCTTTCCATCACGAAAAATGGCCAATAACAGAATGATATATTGAAGATTCAATGAGGATTTCGTGAACTCAAATTTGCATAAGGAGCCTATCACTTATAAATAGATCTGTTAAAAACTCTCATGTGGCTAATTTGACCCCAAACGCCCGGAGGTTGTTCCCTTGGCCTTAACTTAATGGGGCCTATGCCTCGTGATTTGAGGCTTATGTCCGGAGCGTAAAAGTCATACCTTTAACGCTCCAAACTGTTGGATTTATGCCTCAATAAATAAACATTATAAGATTTATTATGTTCACGTATCCACTTTTTTATTATTATTTTTTCGCCTTTGAAAAATATTTTTGACATAACCAACAAGTATATTGAAAGTTATTTGACATTCTTGTAGAAAATTTAAAATAAATTTCTCTAAACTCAAATTTTATTTGTTTTACATGTTTTAGTAATAGAAATCAAAGCTACACAAATGTTTAAACTAAATTTGTTTTACAAATTGATATTGGCACAAATATTTATTTTTGACATATTAATTCATTCTTTTTGTCTGTTTAATTTAGATTTTACTGTTAAAATTAAATATCAAAATTTGTTAAGCTTGTACCCTACGGGACTTAGTCCTTGATTTTAAGTCGGTAAAATGCGCAGCTTACTCCCAACTCCTTAAACAACACTTGTTATTCAATATAACTGAGAGGAACTTGAAGATGTGGTGGAATCCACATTGTTGGTGATAGATCTTAGAGTCTTATACTTTACGTTTTAGCAATAGTCGCGGTACCTAGTCTCGACAGATAAATAAGACAGGTAAGTAAGACAGTAAAGTAAGACAGCGGATTTTAACGTGGTTCGGACTATGTCCTACATCCACGAGGCTTTCGCCTGAATCAAACTTCTTTCAACGGACAAAAGTTATTACACCAACTGGTTTTACTCTAACACCGAATCCCTCTAATGTTGATACCACCGGAACCTTTTTCGCGTCTACTCCGTTTGACCCGTAAGACCAAGACTCCCGTAATGATCTTCTTATGAGAATGCTTCCAAGCGAACTGCACGTACGTATAGAATCCCTCTAACTGGCGCAATCCTTTCCCGTTGAACTCCCTTCAACTCTTGTCGGCTTCTCACGTTCTTGATGTAACTCAAGAGGGCGAAAACTAAGAAATCAAAATAAAAGAGAACACCTAAAGATGTATATTTTGTTACACGTGTATTCTACATTGATTCCTAGGATTTCTACTATTTATAGGATAGCTCTCCTGAAAGATATCCTTGATTCTCGGCCAGTCTCCATATCCAGTTGAGACAGGATCTTTCCAAAGTATATCCGAATCTTTCCATGATAAGGCGATTCTTCCTTTTGCAACGTCTTTGTTTCCAATTGATAAGATCTTCATGATCTTCATATATCCTGCACATCAAAGACAAAGAAGAACTCCACAAGGAATAGATTACTAAAGGATATAGGAAAGAGTTTGATAAAGATTAACTTTCCATAAGATAAGATACTATAAGATCAAGTTAAATCTTTCCAAACCCACCTAAATATTCACGCGTCTAAATAACAGAATAATACCATAAAATCGTGTGAATAAGTAAGTAAATAAATCAAAGTAAATAAAACCGAAATTTTCCTTTAAAATAATTTTGCAAACAAGGAAATAAAATCTAGTTGGACCTGGCAGTCCTGACTGTTCAACCGAGTTCGAAACCTGTCGGACTTTGCGGTCCTAACAATCTCCCCCAATTGACTTGTTTGGCAAAAACACTTTTAAATCCCAAGGAAAATGTAGACATGCTGAAATAGAACAAGTTAGTAAGAGATAGGCACATAAATCAACTAACGAGTCTCGACAGCAATAAAAATGTGTTGCAACAGCGGTGCAACACTCCGCAAAACAACTTAATAAATAAGCAGTTAAAACATTGTTCTTAAGCGGAATAAAAAACAAAACAAAGTAAAATAAATAACAAGATTAAACAGCAGCAGCCGGTGTAGAAATCTCCCCCATTCTTCAAGACTCCCCCATTCTACATATTCTGTTCTCTCCCCCATTTTGCCAGAACTAGTCAAGGCTTTGCCGCTAATTGGGCAAGTGACTCGTTCATGGACTGCAGCAATGTAATGACCTGGGCAAGTTGTGACTGAAGGGTGTCGAGACTGCCCTGGGGAACAGACGGTCCAGCTTCGTTATCCCTGGCAGTTGGGACAGAGCGCCGGATCGGAGAACCAAGTAGAGCTTGAACAAGGTGACTCGGGGCATGATAAGGCCTAGGGCGGCTCGTCATCTTGTCCTTAGAGACCCGGATATCCATTTGAGATATAAGCAATCGGTAGACCAATGATGGATAGCCTAAGGTCATCTTTACCTTGTGGTCGAATGCTTCAAGTTGTAAACGCTCAAAGACCAGTTTCCCAAGATTAATGGGAGCATTCGAACCAATACGGAATAAGATAGAAGCAGTTAATGGACTTACGGTAGAAGTATGAGACATAGGGTACCAATTTCTTACCATAATTCCATAGATCAGACCATACCATGGAAGAAGGGAACCTCGCTGTAGATTTCCATTCTTTGGCCACTTCGTGGGTTGGCCGGTTATGGTTGACGCGACTGCATCCATATCTGCCTCCAGTTCCAGCTCGGAGTCGCGACCGGTTTGTACGTCAGGAGAACCCAACTGCATGTTCAGAATTTGCGGACTGATCTTGAAGATGAACTTCCGGACAAAGACTGAATGTTCCTTGGCTGAGCCTGGAACGCCTAGTTGAGTATCCAGATTGGCGTAAAACTCATGCACAATCTGGGTTACAAACGGTTGGACCCTGCGAGTGGATTCAAGAAAACCTCTCCCCTCCAAAAACTCAATAATCCCCGTACCCTCATAAGAATCATCATGAAGTTGAACTTCACGAACAGGAATGCGATCAGAGAGACGAGTATACTTGTGTTTGGCATTAGATGTGTAGAACCTGTCGGAAAGTGCCTTTTTCACCCTGAAAGGCTCATCAGACGGTGGAACACGGGGAGGAACTGCAAAATCTCCTTCAGCTTCTTCTTCAGCCTGGTCGTGACTGCCTGCCTCAGAGGCCGACTGGTCGCCTGACTGGTTGTCCTTATCAGACATGGACTGAGCTGAGCGTTTCTGCTGTTTGCGGACAGGGCTGGAATCTGAGTCAGAGACCTCGATTGGAGCAGAGTCCGAGGCAGCAGGAGCGGATCGGGGACGTTTGGATACAGGAACTTTCTTGCGTGTCCCGACTCGGCTCGCGACACCCTCTGCAACAGGTTTTGACTTTTGGCGAGCAGATGGAGTGCGCTTAGGAGGTTGAGCCTTCTGCTTCCCTTTAGCCGCGGCGGTGTGGCGGCGAGAGGATGCAGGAACAGGTGCAGGTGACGGCGAAGCGTCGTCCGGCATGGGAACAGAGTGCGAGTCGTCCAAGGGAGGAGAGAACTCGCGTGCCTGAGGAGCAGTGGCACGGGGTGATGACTCTGTTGCCGGTGGTGGTGGTGTGGTGTCTTGCGGTGGTGCCGTATAAGATGGCGGTGGAATAAAGTCCGCCGGAATTCGGATTTGGAGCGGCTTTGGCTGCAAGACTGGGGACAACTCGTTGCCCGTTGTGGATGCACTGTCAGGGTCGACGGATGGGGCTGATGGGGTCGACTGAGATGATTCTCCTGATGACTTAGATTTCACCATGTTAATTAATTTCTTGATAAATGTAGGTGAGAAAGAAGACATAAACACAAATCCACACACCAAAAAATCACACGAGAGAGAGAGATAGGGATGGCGTGAGATATGATCTAAAGGAAAGATATATAAATAGATGTAATCAAATCAATGTCATATCTTTTATAATCATTATCCACAACTTCCCATAAGAAATAGGACTCCTACCAAGACTTATCTAGGAAAGATTCCAACAAGATATGCAACTCAATCTCTACGAATTTTAAAACGCGGCAAAGCATAGGCGGGAAACAATTCGTGCCAAAATTAAACATAACGCGTTTTAATGACAAAAATAAAATAAAAAGCACCTGTTTAATAAAAAATTAAAACAAATTAAAACACAAATTAAAAGAAACAAACAGAAAGTAACTCAGCAAATTACTCACATAACTTACCGAGGACCGATTCAACTGGTGTAAGTGGATGCCGAGACACCCTGTCGTGACAGACTATAAGACTGAGTATAAAACAGGTCGAGACTGAAGCATACTCAAGAACCAGATGAATACATTAAAAAGTGTGTGTGTGAATTCTCATATGATAACCAGATGAAAAGGAAGAGAATTTGAAAGGGGCAAAAATCGTTTTGCAAGATATCTCTTTTCAAACAATACAATTGCACCTTGAATACACACTTTGAGCCTTTTGCATAGAGGTAGCTTTCGCACATAACTTTATATAGAACATGGTAGCTTTTTTCAATTTTGTGATGACCGTGAAATATGAATTGAATGCTTTCACACATATTCATTGAGTTTAGGCAGCTTTTTCCTCCATATATTTTTCTTTTGAAGCACTTTTTCTTTTGGCTCAAGCTCTCTTTGTTCTTTTCTTTACACAACTCTTTTGATCACTCATACTTTTCTTTTCAGCTCAATTCTTCTGTTTTTAAAGTGATGAGGTAGCAAAAGTGGACAATGTCCATGTCAAAGAGATAATAAAAACAAAATAAAAACAAAACAAACAAAAATTGCCCGTTGCAAAATCCTTCGATTTCACTGATTTAACTGAGGGAATGATGTGCAGTGTGTATCAATGCAGTTCTAAGTACGCTCCAGAACCGGCTGTCCAACAGGTCTGCAAGTAAGTCATGACAGTTAGTCCAACAAATAAAAACATCTCAGTTAAATCGGGCACGCGACCAGCACTTAGTGAAGACAAATGCTGAGAGACTTTCTGAGGGTCTCAAAGCTTTGTGAAACAAATTTCTTCATAAAAATAACATCAGTTTGTCTTCCAGTCGCGACATGCTTAATGACAGCACATTCATTATCACCTAAATCACATAAGAGATGGTGCCATATATCCGTGTGCTGTGTGCATAAGTGCTTAACATGATTATGAGCAATGATAATAGCACAATTGTGGTTACTAAAGACCAACACATCACTTTGCACAAAAACAAAATTATTAAGCATGTGATCAACCCAACCAATATCAATTAATATGACACGATTATTCATAGTTAGGTAGAGATGACTTCCTGTTCCATAAGTGGAGAAACTGAGGTCTATGAAGTTGCCTCTTGTCTCATTGACAACCCATATAGGAGTTGCGACAGGAATCATCGACTGTTCTGCAGTTTCAAGATCAAGGTCCTTGATAGTATATTGAACGCACTTGGATTGATCTATGACCAATCTGTTGGCTCCTTGACTGACCTGCGAACCATAAAAACAAATGAGTTCACTAACAAACGGAGAGATAGATCTGTTTGAGATAGAGTTTGTGAACTGTTCTAAAGGGAGTCGTGACTGCTTTAGAGTATAGCAATTTTCAGCAGTCCGATTTCCTGAAAAAATACAAAAACTTTGGTTATCAAATACATGACATTCATCTTGTGTAAACGTGACAACCAACTTTTGATCGCATAGCTGGCTTATGCTAATCAAATTATGCTCAAGTCCATCAACATGGAACACATCATTAAGTATAGGACACCCGCTAAGAATGAGTGTTCCTTTTGCAACCACTTGACCCTTTTTACCATTACTGAACTGAACTGTTCCACTTGGACCAGTGACATAGTTAGTCAAAAGGTTCTTGTTCCCTGTCATGTGATGTGAGCAAGCACTGTCAAGATACCAACAATCAGGTGAGGCGTTTTCAACAGAAGAAAATGCAAAATGAATGTTTTTATGATTAGAACATTTCACCCTTATGTGATTCGTTGGTTCAGAATCTTCATCGGAGTCTTTAGACACTGTTTTTCGTGGAGTCTTCCGAGATGTCGGGACTCTTTGTTCAACAGGTTTCTTTGCTGTGTTCCTTGATGAGTTCTGTTGTAAGTCAGGACAGCGTGAACGAATATGTCCTTGACCACCACAATGATAACAGGCTCTGCTTGTCTTGTGCATCCGTCGTGACCACCAAACGGGACTGGGCCTGTTCGGTTGACTGGACCTGCAAACAACATGAGGCTGTGTGAAATTAGGATCACGTGCTAAGCTATCATTATCCATATCAGATATACTAGGAATAGCCCTGCTTAGACCGATCGGTGGGTGGTAACCAAGACCAGCATGATTAAAAATGGGACTAGGACTTTGATCAGAAACTTTGTTCTGATTGTCTGTGACAGTCTTATTGAGAATCTTAAGAACATCTTGGAAATGAGATTCCAAATCCTCAAAAATGGTAATAGATTCTTTTATGTTTTGCACATTATTTCTGAGGGCCATGACTTGTCTATTTAGATCAACGTTCTTGCGTATCTCTGAAAACAAAATATTTCTAAGGATTCTGATTTCCCGAAATGGGTCAGGGGAATTATCGTCCTCAGAATCTTCGCTGTTTTCCTGAGTAGTCAAGACAGGTGGTGAGTCATGATTAAAGATAGAAGAAAATGCAAAAAATGTTCTTTCTTCAGATTCATCAATACAACAGTCTAACTCGTCATCACTGCATATAGATGTAATCGATTTAATATTAGAAGCAGTTTCAGAGTTGTCCTGGTCAGTCGCGACAGGTGATGAGTCAGGTCTGATGACAGAGGAGAGTGCAATATTGGCCTTTTCTCCAGTCTCATCTTCACTTTCAGATGACTCTTCATCACTCCAGGTGCACACCATGGCTTTGTCTTTATTCTTCGGGAGAAGATTTGCACAATCAGTTTGTATGTGACCATAGCCTTGGCATTCCCTGCATTGAACACCTTTTCCTCTTCTTTTGTAGCTAAGATCATTAGCAGCGGAAGATTTTAATGAATTATCAGAGTTAGAAGAGAAAGTGTTCGTACCTTTGTTTTTCCACTTGGAAAACTTTCGGAGTCCTTTAGAGAGAAACGCGACCGATTTCTCGAACTCGTCCTTGTCGTCACTTTGAGGTTTGTCTTTGATTTCAGCTTTAAGTGCAATACCTTTCGAAGTGACTCCATTCAAATTCTTTTTCAACTCGAAAGTTGAGAGGGCACCCATGAGCTCTTCAAGTGACAAGTTTTCCACGTCTCTTGCTTCTTCAATCGCCTCAATTTTCATAGCGAACCTTGAGGGTAAAGTTCGAAGAGTTTTCTGAACAAGTTTGGACTCACTGTACTCATCACCGAGGAGGAAGGCTTCATTAGCAATGTCTCTAAGTTTAGCATTGTATTGAGCTATTGTTTCATGATCCTCCATTTTGAGTTCCTCAAACCGTGTACCAAGGATTTGTCTTTTGGATCTTTTCACGGATGGGGTACCTTCATAGGCAACGCGGAGGGCGTTCCATGCATCTTTGGCCGATTCACACTTGGAGATCAGTTTGAACTGATTTAGGTCGACTCCATTTAAAATTGCAT
Organism: Misopates orontium; assembly: GCA_946800315.1. Taxonomy (NCBI): domain Eukaryota; kingdom Viridiplantae; phylum Streptophyta; class Magnoliopsida; order Lamiales; family Plantaginaceae; genus Misopates; species Misopates orontium. The sequence continues at coordinate 26,655,076 of OX326946.1, forward strand.
TGATTGCAATGGAGTTGTGGCTCGCGTCGAGGTCTTCTGCGTCCGACCAGTCGAGCTCTTGCTTCGGCTTTCCATCTTTGTCTAGTGGTGGAGACTATCCTTTGAGAATGCTTTTCCACGCTTTCTGATTTTCCCTTTTGATGAAAGCTGTCATGCGGACCTTCCAGTATGAATAGTTAAATTCATTTAAGAGCGGCGGCTTTGATGATGATGATCCCTCAACGTTTTGTGCCATCAAATCTGCAAGATCTAAATAAAACCAGAATCTCACCAATGTAAGTAGGTGATAGGCTCTTGATGCCAATTGATAGATCTTAGAGTCTTATACTTTACGTTTTAGCAATAGTCGCGGTACCTAGTCTCGACAGATAAATAAGACAGGTAAGTAAGACAGTAAAGTAAGACAGCAGATTTTAACGTGGTTCGGACTATGTCCTACATCCACGAGGCTTTCGCCTGAATCAAACTTCTTTCAACGGACAAAAGTTATTACACCAACTGGTTTTACTCTAACACCGAATCCCTCTAATGTTGATACCACCGGAACCTTTTTCGCGTCTACTCCGTTTGACCCGTAAGACCAAGACTCCCGTAATGATCTTCTTATGAGAATGCTTCCAAGCGAACTGCACGTACGTATAGAATCCCTCTAACTGGCGCAATCCTTTCCCGTTGAACTCCCTTCAACTCTTGTCGGCTTCTCACGTTCTTGATGTAACTCAAGAGGGCGAAAACTAAGAAATCAAAATAAAAGAGAACACCTAAAGATGTATATTTTGTTACACGTGTGTTCTACATTGATTCCTAGGATTTCTACTATTTATAGGATAGCTCTCCTGAAAGATATCCTTGATTCTCGGCCAGTCTCCATATCCAGTCGAGACAGGATCTTTCCAAAGTATATCCGAATCTTTCCATGATAAGGCGATTCTTCCTTTTGCAACGTCTTTGTTTCCAATTGATAAGATCTTCGTGATCTTCATATATCCTGCACATCAAAGACAAAGAAGAACTCCACAAGGAATAGATTACTAAAGGATATAGGAAAGAGTTTGATAAAGATTAACTTTCCATAAGATAAGATACTATAAGATCAAGTTAAATCTTTCCAAACCCACCTAAATATTCACGCGTCTAAATAACAGAATAATACCATAAAATCGTGTGAATAAGTAAGTAAATAAATCAAAGTAAATAAAACCGAAATTTTCCTTTAAAATAATTTTGCAAACAAGGAAATAAAATCTAGTTGGACCTGGCAGTCCTGACTGTTCAACCGAGTTCGAAACCTGTCGGACTTTGCGGTCCTAACAGTTGGAATGCTCAGTGGAAGAAATCAGAGGTGAGAGAGTAGAAGTGAAGGAGGAATCCGTTGGTGACTCTAACTTTATCGAAAGAAAAATCATATTAACAAAGTTCAGCTTTGATACTTTTGTAAATTCTGACACAATAATTTAATTGGAGAAAACAGATAAAAACTCTAGTGGTTATTCAGATGATAAAAACGAACATAGACTCATTTCCAAAGTTTTGCACATTTCTCTACAAAAATTTCCTATGCTATTCAGGTACATTTTGAGAGAGACGAGCCCAAAAAAAAAATCCGAATGGGATTTATTGAGAAATAAGAAGATAAAAAATCTGGAATATCAGTTGAAAATTAGTGGAAAAATTCGTACAAAGCTCATTTTGCCGCTAGGAAAAAATAAATTTTAGAAGAACCTATGTCAAAAGCAAAGAGAGATTTTCTCTCCATCTCTTTCTCTTTATCTAGAACAATATACAGGGGTAATGTTGTAAATGGGGAAAGAGTCGCAAATTTAGGTTTTGTAAATTTTTTTGATTTGTTTACTAAGTTTTGGTGGGAATGAAGATTGTCATACAAGAAAAAAAGGCCAGGTGTAGATAATCACCACAAAGGAACCATGGCACATATAATTCTAACACTTTCGTCTTTTGCTTGAAGTTGAAGAACCTTTGAGTTTTAGTTTTAAATTTTTTCTGTTTTTTGGGTTAAGAGTGGTTCTACGACAATTTTAACCAACAAAATTTTTTGTTTGTCTTTTTTTTAACTAGAAAATGTATTTGATGGGGATGCAATCTATTTTAATGTAAAAAAACATTTCAAAAGGACAAGGTTATCCGTTTTTTACCTGTTTAATTTACCCATTACCCGCGTTTGGATGTAAAGTACCAAGCTTTTCTTATTCAAAGACGCAAAGTGTCTATTTTTGTGAATGCGGATGCAAAGTGTAAATATACCCTATTCGGAGAGAAATTATTTCATGCAATCGTTGCATGATGAGGTGACACGAGAAGTCAGTTATTGGTGTGCTGAGATGAGATTGTGGAGAGGTACTATGTTCACAATTTAGAAAAATAATATCACGTTGTTTGTCTTTTGCTTGAAGTTGAAGAACCTTTAAGTTTTAGTTTTAAATTTTTTCTATTTTTTGGGTTCAGACACGTTCTTGGACATTTTAACCAACAAAATCGTTTGTTTTTTTTTTACTAGAAAACGTTTTTGATGGGGATGCAATCTATCCGAAGTGAAAGAACATTTTAAAAGGACAAAGTTATCCTTTTTACCTGTTTAATTTACCCATAAACCCGCGTTTGGATGTAATGTACCAAGCTTATGTAATTCGAAGGCACAAAGTATATTTTTGTAAATGTAGTGGATGCAAAGTGTAAATATATTCTATTTGGAGAGAAACTATTTCATGTAATTGTTGCATGATGAGGTGACACGAGAAGTTGGATATTGGTGTGTTGAGATGAGATTGTAAAGAGGTACTATGTCCACAATTTAGAAAAATAATATCATGTCTTCGTTACTTGTTCCACATCATAATGCACCGAATGCATAAAATAATTTTGGCATTTGGGGTAGTGAAATGTCAAAAACTAAAAATTTCAGTCTTCATTAGCAATCAACTCCCGAACGAGATATGCGCATAATTCATCACATTTTTGCAACACCATATGGTAGAAGCCTAATTTTACTCTTTATACAAGAAAGAAAAAAAAATGAACAACTTATTTCTCTATATATTCTTAATCGTAACAAATACTCTTTGCGTGAGCATGTTTTGCACTTGTTCTGTGAAAGGGCAACTAAAGTTTTAAAAAATTATAAATCAAAAGCCACCATGTCATGTATAATAATAATTATCACTTTTTCTTTGCCAATAAAGAATTTATATTTTTGCGAAGGAATTTCATCTTTACTGACAAAATACATGATAAAAACACAAGAGGCAAAGCTTTTGTTATTTTAAAATGTTAGGAATGTCCCGTGACACCTCTTTTATAAGGTAATAACGTGGCCAAAAATCATAACATGAAAGAGTGATTTGCTTTTAACTCCATAAACCCTATATCCCATTACATATACCAGCACGAACCCTTGGTTTAACACTATCATGAAACGTAACTTAATGTAAATGGGGCAGACCCGAGCGGGAGGACAGCATTTTTAAATTTAGATGATAAAGATTCCACGTAAAAAAATACCAAGGTAGGTATACGGGAAGTACCTCCACTAATAATTACATCTTGAACAAAAAGCAAATATTTTCTAGGTGAAGCCAGTCAAAAGGAGAAGGAAATATACATAATTTGTACAAATTCATTGCCACTTATGAGTAATACCAGCAGGTTCATATCATGAAATACAGATATTAGTACAAGCGTTGAGCACCAAATGCAGGGATCAAAGGTAAACAATTGTTTCCAAGTAAAGCCAGAGAGAGATGAAACAACTGCAGATATAGTACAAAACAAGATGGAGAAACAAATCGATCTAGGACTATTCTTTTCGACGAGCAAAGCAATCATTCAAGAGATTGACCGTATCTCCTTTTCTTTGAACTGCTGGCTGACTGCCTGCAGTACTATGAACAAGTTATAAATCTGCTTCAATAAAAGTGATGATTTATTCGGATTTGAAGCTATACTTACGAATCATCAGAACGTTCTTTACTAGATGATGACTTCTGACGGCTCGTGGAACCTGCAGCAGCCTGAAGAAGCATCAATCAATCTCTTCCTAAAAAGGATTCTAGGCTTACACCAAAATAGAGCAAGGGAACCCCATATATTTCTAACTAAATACATGCTAAGCCCTCAAAAACTGTCTGGGAAACAAATTATTACACCCACTCGGGTTTTTGAAGTGATACTACTAAATGGTATATGCAGAGTTTAAGTCCTTCTAGAAGACCTTAGCTAATCCATGCAGATCCATTTTCTGCAACATCTCTCCTGTCATCTCAATGAGCTCCAAGAATCCCGAAGAGTTAAGAATTTAAAAAGCCAACAATGTTTACAGCTCCTAAGATTTTTCAATAACTAAGGTCCTTCATGAAAATTATGGATGAAAGAATAATTTCCAATAATTAGTATTAATATATTAAACAAATTGTGCATAATGAGGAAAAATGTATCATTGTTCAGTTCCATCCTCTGGAATCATAAAAAAAGCATTTCAGTTTAATCTCACACAAATTCACTTTGCAGATAAATAGGCAAATATTGTCCACAAATGCAACTAGAACTCGGATAAACAACAATTCAAATATTAAAGGCGTGCTAAGAATAGAAAGAAAAAAAAAAGTGTTGAAAAGAAACTTTTCAAATAAAGGAAACCGAACGATGCCAACTCTTAAGGAACATCTATATAACCTGGAGAAGGATGAATCAATTTGTGTATTCTGATCTTTAACTGGTTACTCATGCAAGCGAAATTCGTTGGAACATAAAGCTAATAATTCAGAAGGTAGCAACACATTATAAATGAAGCATACTAACAGATTGGTATAATCTTCCGCCACAGCGAGTATGCGCTTCAAGGTACTCTTCATATGTCTGTATTAGAAATGAAAATGGCAATCATCAGAAACATATATTGTTTTGACTAAGAAATAATAACATCAAGTATGAAAATACATAAACTACAGTTAATAACTGTTAAAGAAGTGTGCCACACGAACAAGAAGAAAACATACCACACCCAGAAACATGGATGAAGCAATGAAAGATTCTCTCATCTTTAGAAGGCTTTGGAAGTAGCCAATGCGCATAAACTACTTATTATGTTAGAATTTATCATAAAGGGCACCAAATTTCTAACTCATTACAAATCGCGTGCAGCATCCCACAGAATAGTGAGCCCAATTGACCTCAACAGTTCCCTTTTATTTTTATTGACTTTACACAAACATTTAACGCGAGCTTCCAGGAAATTAAACAAAAGAAGTAAACACCAGGTTTTACACACACACGGTGTATTTAATGTGTCTATCATGATGTAGAAGGTATCATATTTCAATCTGTTTTCACCCTTGACAGTTTGAACTTTAAAGTGTAATAACATACCCTCTACCTGGCCACACCACCTTCTACCTCATGATGAATGACTGAAACTCGGGGTTCAGGACAAATGTTCAGAATGCATGTTGAATTCAAGAAAACTTGGACGAAGGTGATACAGAACAATACGTCATCAAATGTTTAACAAAGACACATCACTCAGTAAATATACGTGGAGTGGAAAAATTACGTAGTCGACTCAACTAGATTCTTACTAATAATAACTACCTGAAGTATCTGGATTAAAGCTGGTTAATATAACCTGTAGAATCACATATAAGAAGTTTGGAGTACATTTGTTGTAGAAAATATAGTATAGCAGATTATTAGGAGATTCTTTTTGCAGTAATTTTTTAATTCTAGCTCAGGTTTCATTTAAAAAAGACCAACTCGACATCATAAGATCATGAGGATCAGGACAATTTGAAATGCTGATATTTTGTACGACCTGAACTTGCCCACCATCAGATCATCGTGTACCGATCCTAAGAGTCAAATTTCCATGTTGTCTTAGTTATCTAGTTTCTCCAATAAATGTTGGGATGTCATGAAGTGGCACTACCTTTTCAGATCACCCTAATTTCATGCATCAAGAAAGGCTTTTTCCATTTAAGTTCATAAATAACAGTTCATGAAATTTCCGTAGTGAAAGTTGTAAATTATCTAAACAACTCGCAACTCCTATCCCACACAACTACAGGAGCCTTCTCATCTTTTCTTTCTCATACATCTTAACTTATAGGGTCGTTGAAGCAACTCCAAATAAGGAGGAGCGATCATTTTAGTTCCTTATTGATGACCATACTCATCACAACTGAGTATCTTACACTAAAGATAAATTTGAAACCTCGCAAGCATCCAAAAACTTTCATTCCACACCAATCATCAAATTTTCAGATCAAACAATACTCGAGATTTCTTCATTTTCCCTCTTAGTCAGTACCTTCTAACTTACAGTTTTACCCATTAAAAGTCGTGTTGATACCAGCCACAGAATGGGGTTGCTAAAAGAAAAACCATCTTCTTTTAGGTTGTCGATCTTACTACTACATCCAATGTTCTAAAGAGATTTTTGGATGAAGCTATTGCCACACCCACATACCTCCTAAATAAGATGCCTTCCAGAGTTCTAAACTTCAAATCACCTACTGAAACCTTTCTTGATATATACTCGAACTCCGCATATCCTCAGCCACATTCCATCCAAAAATCTTATAGAGAAGCTGAAAGTGAGAATCGATGCTCGAATGATGAGTTAGCTCGAATGATGAGTTAGCTATAGCCATCGCCTAAGAACCCTACCCACCATGATAGGACTACACAGATTGAGATTGATAGGCAATTTATCAAAGAGGAAGTTGAGAAGCAGATTATCACGCTGAACCATGTACCGCCTCAACATCACACATTAACAACCGCACCAAATCTTCCCACTGTCCTGACTTCCATGATTTGTATCCCAAGCTAGGCATGATAAGCATATACTATCCAACTTGAGGGAGACCATAAGATCATATATAGGACCTTAGCTCTACAGTAAATTGAATAGCCAATTATTAGAAGATTTTATTAGTCCTTTTTGTTTTAGGTTAGATTCCTTTCAAGAGGATCTAGTTTCTTGATTTGTAGAGTACTCATTATAAATTCTCCTTATCTATATTACATGAGTAATTGAATGAAAGCAACAAATTCCACTCATCCAAAAACATCTCAGAACCAACATTAAAGATCTAAAAGTTTAGTTCTAGAATGGGTATTGTTTCATTTTCATTTGATTTTTCTCCAAACTTGACAAGCTACACGACTCGTATTAGTGTAAACAACAGATGCATCTTTGTATCCCTATCTTGATGGCTTACACAAATCCAAGTGTATATTTTCCAAATCCTCATAGTAAAAATCATAATTCAAAATCTACTTTGTACATATATCCAATCTATTAACAAGATTCTTCTTTTCATTCTGCTCAAAGCAAGGAAAGGACACTAGAAGTAAATTTAGGGAAGTTTAAAGGAATTCTAAATAAAATGAGTTGGAAGAAAGGATAAAAGGCAAAATACAATAGCTCTTACACTAACATGCTACAACAAACAATGCAGTTAATCTAGGTCTCTGCTATTGACTAACATGAAATATTATAAAGCTGCTATACTTATCTTTTCTGGACATATAACACAAGGAATTCCAGAAAAAATCCTAACATCAGGGCCAGAACAAGGAGCAACAGAAGCCCCAATTCAGCATGGCTAAGAAAGGAAAAAAATGCAAAAACACAATGATGAAGGTTAAGACCTGCAGTCCCAGCAAATTGTCCCTGAACTATACTTTTTGGGTTTCTTCTTGCTTGCTCTCATTGCAGTCCAATGCTTCGTAACTTATGTAGAGAGTTTGCCATATTTAATCTGGAAACCACATCTCTTTCTAGTGATCATGTCATCACAAAAAATCAATGCAAAATCCCCTCCCTTCCAGATCAGTTTCTGGCATCTTTTTCCTTCTACAGACATGTAGCTTTAGAACCTCGAATTGCTCCATGATCCCAGCCACATTCTCGCCTAATATGTAGATACCGATAAAGATAAACAACACCTACAGGCCAGAAATCTGATCTGGGATCGAGGAACCATACGCAGATACCAATAAATTATAAAGATACCAAGTGAGAGTGTTGAAGTACACCGTGATAGGACAACCCCCCATAGAAAATCATATAAAGAACACTCGCAACAGATAATAGTTTGGCTGTACTATCACTGCTGGAGTGTGTATCCTTAGCAGCGCCCTAGATATCTTTTGAAGCGGAGCAGAGAAGGAGATTTTCCCCTATTCTGTTGATCATGGAGCGGATTAACCATGCCATGATCATGCGAACTTGGATCACTCTCTTTGGTGTGGAGAAAACACCTGTGAGGTAGTCATCCTTCCCTCTGCCACGGATGGAGAGCATGAAAGATTAAGACCGCTAGAGGAAGTTGTGGCCATTAAGTTTAAGTCCAGTGATGGAAAGGAGGTCGTTGTCAGAGCTCCCATGACTGATAGCAGTTGATGAATAGATGTTGGGGTGTTTTGAGAGGACATTGCTGAGGTTTCACCAGACATTATGAGAGATTTTGAGTGAGCGGCTGGAAAAGGCTAAGAGTGGCAGCGAAAGAAATGAAAAGGCAGATGTCATGCAGAAGTTTGTGAAATGGAATATTTCATTCTATTGATCAAATGCCACAGCCAACAATACATCAAGAAGACGAATTGTGAGATTCCTAAAGTCTGGAACTTGAAAATCCCTCTAAACAAGGAAACTACCAACAATTTAAAAAAAACTTAGAATATTTACTCTATCTCAAAGATCCTATCCAAGATACACTATACGTAATTACATAATATACTACCTAATCTATAGTATTTTCTACGAGTTTTATAACAATATAGGAAGTAAATATATAATGTCAAAATGAAGCATTAGTCTAACTTCATTTGCAAACTCATACTCAACACACCATCAGAAAAAGTTTGTATATTATGAAGAGCAAAAAACTCAACAACAATAGTGCTCTTAAATGCACAAGGAAATAAATCATTGATAAAGCTTAAGATGAGGCACCTACCATCTCCAGTATATCATCTTCTGTGAAAGTGCATTTAAGGGGGCTCCTATCTGCTGACAATCTCAAACTATCAAATTGGGAAGAATTGCTTGTCTTACTGGTTGAGCTCCCATTTATTCGACGATGTTTTGATTGTTCTACTTTTGATATCCCAGGGACATGTGAGGAATTACTAAGTATTACACTGCCTCTTCGGTGTGGCGCATGAGTTGAACTCGCTCCAGTTTGACGCTGATAAAGCAGAGATGGATATAGGAGAGGCCCCATATTAACCAGAGGTACATTGAAATCTTCCTCTTGCATAGAATGAAATGGCTCTATATAAGAACTTCTTGAAAGAAAACTATCTCCTAAGCATTCCTCCCTTCATCAGTAAAGCTATATTCAGAAAACAGAGAAAAGAAGAAATGGAACAAAAGTAGTAATACATTACATTATAACTATTGAATGAAAAGATACCTTTCCAAGTTAACATCCATATCGTCCCCACCATCAAGAAGCTCGCAAAGAGCTTCACCTACATCATGTGGCAACTCCTAATAAATAAATAACCTGGTTATTTGAAGGCATACAAGTAGTCATAAATCAAAAAGCTTTAGCTAGAGAAATGGATTACCTGACAGTCCCTGCTGATTTTCACAGGTTTGAAGTCATTCCATGGATTTTTTAAATGAAGAGTCTTCTGAAAAGGTAAGTCATATAAACGTAGCCATTTAACTTTAAAACTACGTCCCCATGGATTGTTTTTCCCACTCCCTTGACTCCAAATATTATCCCTTCTCCACCCAACAGAAGACATCATTTGAGCATATCCTTGGAAGAAACCACTCATGTTGACACTAAATATAAGAATTACCTTGCCAGAATTCTGCATAATCACTTAAACTGTATCATTTCTGTGCTTATGTCTTGCCAAAAAGCCTTTAGTTGTTTATTAGGTGAAAGAACAATCTCGCACACTGAACAATTGAAAATCTTTATCCAAGGAAATAACTGCTAGATTACATAAGGGCCCAACAAGTGGCTAAGAATCTTATTACATGATTAAAACAAAAAGGAGATTTTACTTGAAAGGCTTCTTCAAGAATGGGCTCATTCATCACTTGAGTTGCCCAAATTCCCTTCTCTATTGACAATTGGATATTTTGATGACTCAAGCTTTTGATAACAAAATATCTTGAATTACTAGATTTATCCTTCTTCATTTGACTTGATGTTCCCACACGATCAGGATAATGCACTAGCTCTTCTTCCCCAGAGCGACAGGCTTCCTCATTTGTTTTACCTCTTGGACTTGCTACAAAAGTAATTAATACATTTCACTTGGATAGGCAATCCAATGTTTGAGGGAATTATGAAGAAAAACTGAAGTAAAAATGTTAACAGCAAGAAAGACTTTCATCGTCACTGATATCTTTCCAAATCAATCATCTCATATTTACTTGATATACATCACTTTTCATAAACAATTTTCCAAGGCGCATAAATATTTGCTTTGTCCCATAGAGTATATATAGATGAAGGTTAATCATTATAACATTCAAACTACGTAACAAGTGCTTTGAATTTCTAGTAGAAGGTTAGAAAGGAAAATCGATTAAGGGCTTAAGTCTTCCAATATTCTGCAGTAAGATCCAAAATGGTAGTACATAAGCAGCCATAGAAAATCAAATAAAATTTCGAGAGTTTATCCAAGTTGATAGATCAATGCTACATGAAGAGCCACTAGTTTCATTTTGTAAAACATAACAGCAAGAAAGCAACAGTTAGAAAATCCCGATACTTGAAGCTCGTCACTCACATACAAACCACAGCAGGCTATCAAGGAATTTTAAATGGCGACTAGATAACCAATTATGGGCTGACTGTTGTGACCAATAGTAGGCTGACTGCTGTTATGTAAGAACTTAATACCTATTGCACCAGTACACCTGCTCATTTACAACTTTAGATCCATATGATCCTTTTTCATAAAAAACAGTGGACCTCTTGCCAGTTCTTTCACCAACTATAACGTGATAAATCTGTTTGATTGAGATCAACACAACATTTTACACGAAACATCACGAGCATCATGATTTAAAAGTATAATTTGACCATTTCTCCTGCTTTATATAATAGATGAGTCAAAGAACCCCATGAACGTTGTTTCCTCTTTATATTATACCAAAATTTCTATACTTTGTTTTTTATGGAAAACTAGACACCATAAAAAGAAATATCTCAGTGGTACCAAAATACTAGACAAATAAACTAAAGGTTGTCTTGTGTTTCCAGATGATGGCACTCAACTAATGGAAATACAGAACTCAATATCTTCGTTTCCTTATGAAGGAAGTAGCCATGGCCTAAATAAACATAAGTTCATTAACTAATGACAGATTAAACAAGAAAAGAGCAACCAGCAACCACAGATAGAAAAGTGAAATCTTGAAACCAGAAAGAAGTACTTTGGTAAAGCCTGACACTACAAGTCCATAGTTCGTGCTTCACACAAGTCAAAGTTAAGCTCTAGAAATGTGGTGATTACATCAATAATATAGAGATGGTAAATCCTTTTACCTGAATTGTGCATGCTGAGCTTGTCCTTTTTACATCCAGCAACAGTTGAATCAACTACAGATGCAATTTCTTTTTTACAGTATCAGATGGTACACCTTCAAAACTTCCCAACTCAAAAGCAGCTGCCATAAAAGATAAACAAACTTTATTTAACCAAATTCGACCAAATGCAAATTTAGAAAAGAACAGTGCAACGCGTACAGAAAAGATACATGTAGAAGTTTCACTAATCATGTCCAGTACAGGATCCATGTACAAAGAAGTTATGTAGGGAGCAGAAAAGAAAACTGTCACAATAGCACAAAAAGAATAGTAAAGTATAAACACAACTATGCACGTAAACGGCAGTTGTTTGAAATTATGGTTCAAGAAACAGCAACTTCAATAACCAAGTTGGATATACTATATTAAAGAAATACAATATAAAAGTGGAAATGTACTTAACTCCAAGAATAAAGTTGATATAAAACAGATAGCAACTGGAGAACTCATTAGGATCCTAGCTAGAATAAAAGCTAGCAGGACTCTACAACTCGTTGCTCCTACCGTGAATATGGGTTTCTTTAAAAATATAGCACCAAAAGATATCAATCAAAGTAAACACAAGCACTGAGACTGATCAACTACAGGAAAAAATGATAAATCTTTACATTTAAACCTGGTTCTGCACTTCCAATATAACTACAGCCACACGAGGCAGACTCCAAGGGAAATAGCAAATGAAGAAAAAGTTCTAACTTTAACTCATCGACATGGAAACACTACTTTAAGAAGCTCTTACAGTTTATGACTCTGGCACTCAAAATCATACACGAGATTCATCACTGAAGTAATCCCAATAAAACGATTCAGGGACTCAACACGGAGCTTAAAGACATGGCAACAAGTCAGAGAATCAGTAACATTTATAGATGCATGCACTGTTCTCCTACGTAGCACCTTAAACTCTATTCCCAGGATCACTAAGATCCATGTTCATACAAAAGGTAGCATAAGACGGAAAAGCAAAGTATGGATGTCAAAGCATCAAATTTAAACTTTGAGGCGACCAAGCAAACTTAATAAGCCATACATCAGAAATTGTAAATTTCCCTGCATGACAACATCACTTTCATATTCACAGTTATTCGGTGAAAGACATACATTATAGTTCAAACTCATCTATTTGACTTTCTAACAAATATCACAAATCAAAAACAAAAAAAAAAAAAAAGTAATATTGGTATCACTTTTACTTTTAGTCCATAAAAGCAAAATAAATTAGATACACATTAGTTGTAAAAATTAATTTATGCAACCGTTGCATTTCTTACGTGGTGCAACGGTCAAGATCATTATATTTTCCTAAAATGTAGGCACTAACCACCCCACAATCTCATCCCAACCATGTATCTAAACCAAGAACCGACTTGTTGTGCCACCTCATCGTACAACGGTTGCACGAAACAATTTCTCAGATAGCTGACACATAGTAACGTACTATTACAAGCAAGTCAACCTAAATAACATACTTGCGATTTTTACCATGTTCCCTTCTCATTGAACCTTTAATTTTGAATAACGAGCGGTTAAATAACTCAAACGTAATAGGAAACAAACAAAAAGAAGATAAAAATGTATATCGTCTACGCAAAATCAAAGTTTTTGAGAATGAAAACTGAAAAGAAAAAAGCAACTTGCGTACGTACCTTAGCAGAAGAGATGGGAGACGAAGAAGAAGAATGTAGTGAGTTCAGTGAGTTTGGGTATAAAGATGCGCCCTAATTTTTAATTACTTTTCCCCCCTGCAATTTCTCTTCAGTTTTTTCCTTCAAATTTTCATTCATTTTGGAGAAAAAAGTGTAAATGAGGAAAAAGCTTTTTCGGTTCAAAAAACCATATTATAATGTGAGAAAAAATATCATTCGTCATTAAAATATATGAGAAATGTATGTGACGCGGCAGTACAACGCAATTGCTTTTAGGTATTTAAAATTTTGATTTCAATATATAAATTATGAAATATATTGGTTATTACGATCGTGATTCATTAATTAAATGTGGATTTCTGCACATACATAACTTAGCTTCATGAGTACATGATGTACCATATTTCGGTATTCTCACGTCATAATATTCGATATAATACCACGAGCGTATTTCGGACTATTATGCCACGACAAAATTATTATTTTTTAATGCAAAATTACAGTTTAAGGCAAAACTCAAAATTAGGCAATGCAGACCCAATTTCGAGTTATTTCAAGGCCCAATTCGGATTGCACAAGCCCAATTCGAGTTGTTCAAGGCCCAATTCGAGCTGTTTCAAAGCCATTCGAGTTATTTTCTTGCAGGTAATTCGAGCTATTTTGCAGGTCATTCGAGTTATTCCATAATAGCTCTAGTTTGACTTATTTCAACTCATAGTTCTACTTGGACTGCACTTCTAGCTGAATAAGAACTCTTACTCCTATATAAAGGGGTCTCATTCCTCATTCCAAGGTACGTTTTCATTATTTCCAAGCCCTAAGTTCGAGTTATATAAGTCGACATCGACCTATTCACAAGCTCATTCGACTTGTTCACAAATAACTCGACTTATTCAGACAAGTCCATTCGACTTGTTGCCTTGCTCAACAAGATCACACATTCCGACCCATCTAACTTGAGCGTCGGAGTGCCTTAGCTGGAGAAGGCACCGACTTAGTTTACTTGTGGTGTTGAGTGCAAGTTCCGAACTCAAAAGTTGCTTAAGCATCCAGAAGGAACTGAAGCAGTCTGACGTGGAGTGTTGACAAGTGGACACGTATCCAGACGAAAATACCATGCATTAGTGGCGCCGTCTGTGGGAACCACTAAACGCACTTAGGAACAAACACTAACACTGATTCAATGGCTCACGGCAGAGTCACGGAGAAGAACGGAGTAGCTAACAGGACTAGATCATAGAGGGAAGACGAGAACAGGGTACCTGACCCTGGATCCACCTCGCGTTGCAGCGGATCAACCTGCAATGCCTCCCCCGGAACAACAACTGTTGAATCCTGCTCAACTGGATCAGATCATGATAGCTTTTCAACAGACTATGGTATCGATGATTGTGCAACAACTGACTAACACTGTCTTGCAGCAGAACGTCCAAGCACCAAGTGCACAACAAACATCGGCACATCAAGCAAGGTCTCATCACACGCAACGCCGTGCTGATTCGAGACAACATATTCAATCAAGGATGACTAGACCTACTCGAAGGGAACCATCACCCTCCCCAGAACGCAGGAATCCTCGTTTAGTGAGGACTGCAGGGAACGGAGCTCCAAGTCGAGCAACTATTAGAGATGGAGACGTTAACTCAAGGCAGAGGGGTCCAGAAGTCCGTCAAGCCGGAAGTCATACATCGGCGAGAAATAGGGATTTGTCGAAAAAAGTTATACCAAGGCCAGAGCCAAATATTGCTGAAACATATCCCACCAGTGGATAAGCCAACTCCATTCTGCGATGCAATCAGCAGATTGACACTGAAGGAAGGAACTGTTCTTCCTGAGATGAAGAAGTATAATGGAACAACTGATCCTGCTACGCATTTCGATGACTTGGACGCGACAGATTCTGGGATACAGCGAGGACTTAAGGGTAAAGCTGATTTCGCTTAGTTTGAGGGGAACAACCAAAGAATGGTTCAAGAACTTGATGCCACGCACAATTAGATCATCAGAACAGTTTAGAGAGATGTTCGTCAAGAAATTTGCTACTTATCGCCTGAAGAAGAGATCTCCAAGCTGTCTATTCAATATTCACAGAAAACCTGATGAACCTTTGGGGAAATACATAGAACGCCTCAATGTGGAGATTGGTCGAGTGCAATCTCCAACTGCAGACTTGGTTATCTCTGTACTAGAAAATCGGTGCCAGAGTAAAAAGTTGATAGAAGTAATAACCTGGGAGGCCCCAACTACTATTGAACAAATCATGGATCTCACTCGTAGAGTTATTGATATAGAAGAGGCTACTCTAAACCAGGGTTTAATGGATTTGCCAGAACATCCCAGAGGAAAGGAGAACAAAAATCGGAGAAAGGATGATAGAGGGAAAGATCGTGATCGAAATCGAACACCTTTTAAGAGGTTCGATAACTATACTCCTTTGAGGAAGAATATTGCTTAAATCTTTGATGTCACAAAGGATTGAGGGATATTCAAACCGCCTAGACCTTTTAAAGAAACTGATGAGATGAAGGAGTCAAGTAAATATTGCAAGTATCACGGGCAGCATGGTCACTATACTAATGAGTGCAAGGCCCTGAGAAACGAGATTGAACGACTTATTCAAGATGGGAAACTCATTTAGTATGTCCTTGAGAACAAAGAGTCCTCAGGAGGCAGAAAAAGGAGTCGATCTCCACATGAGAAGAAAGATGAACCTAGGCGTAAGAAGGGTAATCCCAACGACGGGGATGAAAACGGGATCAATGTTATCGCTAGAGGTCCAACTGGAGCCGACTCAGCCAAAAGTAGAAAGCGAATTTCTCCTGACATATATAATGAACGCTTGAAACGACCGGAGACTGATCTTGTTTTTGTTGTAGACGAGTTAGATATGAGGATCACATTTGATGATGATGATTATGAGAGTCTTTCTTCACAAGCCAAGGAGGCTCAGTACTTGAATTGCCCAATGGTAGTTTCGGTAGTAATTGCAAATTATCCTGTCAAGAGGATCATGATAGACAATGGTTACTCAGTCAACATTATCTTTATGGATGCATTGCAACAGATAAAGTTAGGGAGGTATGAGATTACTGAAGTAAATTCTCCTTTAATGGGATTTGGTGGAGGCGAAGTGAGACCTGTTGGTAATGTACTACTACCAACATCTTTTGGTGAAAATCCACGAAGGAGAACTTTGAATGTGGAATATCTCATTGTTGACATTCCTTTTGCGTATAATGGGTTGATTGGGAGGCCCGGAATATCTGCATTCACTATGATCATATCAACAGCACATCAAAAGATCAAATTTCCCACTCCCGAGGGAATTGCTGAGCTTACGACAAACTATCGTAATTCTTGGAATTGTTATGTCATGTCGACGAAATCAATCAAGGCAAAGACGGATCCTAATGTCGCGATGATTGGGATTCATCTCTCAGAAACGCCTGAAATCATTGAACATATAGATACAGAGATGGTACTTGCAACACATGAGCATATTTCACTTCTTGCCAAACCCCATGCGAGTAAAAGGGCCCTTAATGGGTTCTTTTCTTGTCTAGCCGAAACCTGAGAATGAAAGAAAGTCTTATTCTCATCCCCCTCACGAAGCCAATGGCTCTTGACGCATTGTTTTCAATATAATTCCTCTTGTTCAAGGATGTGTTCGATTTCATGTGTGAGAGTATGCATAAGATCCGATTACTCGAGAGGTAAAGAAATACTCTAGGCTTTACCACATTCTTGTTGTGAATACTTGAACGTTTTATCCATGTGGGCAAGGTGGAGATAGTAACGAAATCACATTCAAGATTTTTTCATTACATGTAAGAAACACATAATCTCATGTAGACACGTTAATTATGTGACTAATCGAATAATGACGCATATTGTTTCATGATACCAAAAGTCTCATCAAGATGTTTAACATGATCCTCCGCCTTTAGAATTTTGATAAGCATGTCGTCGATGTAGACCTCCATAGTTTTGCCTATTTGATGGTAGAACATATTGGCCACCAACCTCTGAAAGGTTGCTCATGCGTTCTTCAAACCGAACGACATTACTCTATAGCATAATATGCCTCCGTCAGTGATAAAAGCCGTTTTATGTTGATCCTTTACTGCCATTAGTATTTGATGAAATCTACTCTGTGCATCGCAGAGACTTAGTAATGCGCATCCTGTAGTGGAATCAACCACGAGATCAATCCTGGGCAACGGAAAAGGATCTCGTGGACAAACGTGGACAATGTTTGTCCATATCAGTGTAATCCACACACATACGCCATACGGTTGGCTTCTTTGGTACAAGTACAACATTGCCGAGCCATTCAGAGTAACGTACTTCAAATATGTGACCCGCAGCTAACTTTGTTTGTACCTCCAATTCTGTAGTCTTGTTCTTTTTGTCACTGAAATGTCTCTTCTTCTGTCGAACAGGCTTGGCATTTGGATTTACATTCAAGTGATGTACTGCAACTCGAGGGTCAATTCCCTTCAAGTCCGAGTCCGTCCATGCAAATACATCAAAATTCCTTCGCAAGCATTCCAATAGTGCCTTCTCAATCTGAGATGGTAACTCGCTACCGATCTTAATGACCTTGCCGGGTACATTGTTCACCAGAATGACCTCCTTAAATTCTCCAGAGGGTTTCATGCGTTCATTTCCCATATGTTTCTTGTAACGCAAAGTAGTTTTTGTCCTCCTTCACTCCTTTAGTTTTTCCGCTGTGAGCTTCTCGGCCGAAAGCTTAGGGGTGTCGGGTTTCGTAGTATGATCCTCATGTGTTGCAAGCACCATCTTTGTATCCATATGTTTAATTATTTTAGGCGTCTCTGAGACATGAATCCCAATCATCGCGACATTAGGATCCGTCTTTGCCTTGATTGGTTTTGTCGACGTGACATAACAACTCCAAGAGTCACGATAGTTTGTGGTAAGCTCAGCAATTCCCCCAGGAGTGGGAAATTTGATCTTTTGATGTGCCGTTGATATGATCATAGTGAATGTGGAGATTCCAGACCTCGCAATCAACACATTATACGCGAAATGTATGTCAACAATGAGTTATTCCTCATTCAAAGTCCTCCTTCGTGGATTTTCACCAAAGGAAGTTGGCAGCAAAACCTTGCCAACAGGTCTCACTTTGCCTCCACCAAATCCCATTAGAGGAGAATTTACTTCTGTAATCTCATACTTCCCTAACTTCATTTGTTGCAATGCATCCATAAAGATAATGTCTACTGAGCAGCCATTGTCTATCCTGATTCTCTTTATCGGATGATTTGCGATCACAGCCTAACTACCATTGGGCAGTTCAAGTATTGAGCTTCCCTAGCTTGTGAGGATAGATTTTCATAGTCATCATCATCAAATGTGATCCTCATATCTAACTTGTCAACTACAAAGGCAAGATCAGTCTCTGGTCGTTTTAGACGTTCATTGTATATGTCGCGAGAAATTCGCTTTCTACTTTTTGCCGAATCAGCACCACTCGGTCCTCCTGAATCACGTTGGTCCCGTTCGCATCGACGTCATTGGCGTTACCTTTCTTACGCCTAGGTTCATCCTTCTTCTCATGTGGAGATCGACTCCTCTTTCTGCCTCCTGAGGACTTGTCCTCTCGCGGTTCCCTATTCTCAAGAACATACTCGATGAGTTTCCCATCTTGAATGAGTCATTCAATTTCGTTCCTCAAGGCCTTGCATTCATTAGTATAATGACCATGCTGTGTGTGATACTTGCAATATTTCCTTGACTCCTTCATCTCATCAGTTTCTTTAAAAGGTCTAGGTGTTCTGAATATCTCCCGATTCTTTGTGACAACAAATATTTCAGCAGTATCCTTTCTCAAAGGGGTGTAGTTATCGAACCTCTTAAAAGGTGGTCAATTTCGATTGCGATCTTTCCCTCAATCGTCCTTCCTCCAGTTTCTGTTCTCCTTCCTTTTGTAAGATTCTGGCAAATCCATCAGACCCTGGTTCAAAGTGGCCTCTTCTATGTCAATAACTCTCCGAGCAAGATCCATGATTTACTCAATAGTAGTTGGTGCGTTCCAAGTTATTACCTCCACTAACTTTTTGATCTGGCACCGATTTTGTAGTATCTAGATAACCAAGTCTGTTCTATGAATATTGAACAGGCAGCTTGGAGATCTCTTCTTCAGGCGATAAGTGGCAAACTTCTTCACAAACATCTCTCTAAACTGTTCAGATGATTCAATTGTGCGCGGCAGCAAGTTCTTGAACCATTCTTTGGCTGTTCCCGTCAAGCTAAGCGAAATAAGCTTCGCCCTTAAGTCCTTGTCGTATCCCAGATTCTGCAGTTCTGCATTCAAGGCATCGTCTGGCATTCCAGGATCAGTTGTTCCGTCATACTTCTTCATCTCAGGAAGAATAGTTCCTTCCTTCAGTGTCAATCTGCTGATTGCATCGCACAATGGAGTTGGCTTCTCCACTGGTGGGATATGTTCAGCAACAATCATTTCTGGCCTTGGTATAACTCTTTCTGGAAGATCCCTATTCCTTCCCGCTGTATGACTTGCGGCTTGATGGACTTCTGGACCCCTCTGCCTTGAGTTAACTTCTCCATCTCTAATAGTTGCTCGACTTGGAGCTCTTTCCCCTGCAGTCCTCACTGAACAAGGATTCCTGCGTTCTGGGAAGGGCGATTGTTCCCTCCGAGTAGGTCTAGTCATCAATGAGTGTGTTGTCTCAAATCAGCACAACGTTGCGTCTGATGAGACCTAGCTCGATGTGCCGATGTTTGTTGTGCACTTGGTGCTGAGACGTTCTGCTGCAAGGCGGTTTTAGCCAATTGTTGCACAATCATCGGTACCATGGTCCGTTGAAAAGCTGACATGATTTGATCCAAAAGCTGTCATCGGTACCATGGGGGAGGCATTGCAGGTTGATCCGCTGTAACGCGTGGTGGATCCAAGGGAGCGTTGGGAGGTGCCACTGATGTGTGTTCAGAAGCATCAGTAACCCTGTTCTCATCCTCCCTCTATGATCTAGTCCTGGTAGCTACTCCGTTCTTCTTCGTGACTCTGCGGTGGGCCATTGAATCAGTGATAGTGTTTGTTCCTAAGTGTGTATAGTGGTTCCCACAGTTGGCGCCACTAATGCGGGGTATTTTCGTCTGGATACGTGTCCACTTGCCAACACTCCACGTCAAACTGCTTCAAGCCCTGCTAGATCCTTAAGCAGCTTTTGAGTTCAGAACCTGCACTCAACACTACACGTAAACTAGGCCGGTGCCTTCTTGGCAAAGGCACTCCGACGCTCAAGTCAGATGGGTCGGAATGTGAGATCTCGTTGTGCGAGGCAACAAGTCGAAATAATAGGCGAAAATGTATGTAATAGGTCAAAAACAAACAACTCAAAATGGCACAAACAAGTTGAAATGAAGGTCTTCAAATAGATCGAAATGAAGACTTCAAAACAACTCGAAATGCTCTCAAGATAACTAGAAGAAGAGCTATTTTGAACAACTCGAAATGGATGTAAATCAGCTCAAATCCGACTTATATTGCTCGAAATGAATGCTTGAAATATGAAAAACGTACCTGAAAATGAGGTATGGGACACCCTTATATACTATTAAGAGTCCTTATTCAGCTAGATGTCCACTCCAAGTAGAACTATGCTTCAAAATAACTCTAAATAGAGTTATTTTGGAATAGCTCGAAATGGTTGCCCAAATAAGTCGAAATGGGCCACAAATAGCTCAATTTGGGCCTCAAACAACTCGAATTGGGCCTCAAATAGCTCGAAATGGGCCTGCCTGGGCCTGCTTTTGAGTTTTGCCTTGAATTGTAATTTGCATTAAAAAATAATGATGTTGACGTGGCATAATATGTCCCGAAATACGCTCGTGGTACTGTATCTGATATTATGACGTGGCGGTACCGAAATATGGTACATCACGTGACAATTTGAATTATATATATATATATATATATATATATATATTTATATGTATATATATATATATATGTATATATATATATGTATATATATACTCATTAAACCTCAAGAGAAGGAAAATAAATATTCCATGAAATCTCAATTCCTGAGAGATAGAAATAAATATTTCCTCCAGTTGTGTCTTCTATTTTGAGAGATTCAAGACTTAATAAACCCTCCGTCTGTGGTAGTCTGGGAGATGGAGATAGTCACCCATATAGAGTAGTGAATGTTCTTCCAGAATGCTGGCAGAGAGTATCACTGAGCAGGTGGGAGAACCACAGACAGAATTACCTATTTCAGGAGGCGATTCGACAACTGGTGTTGTCATGGATGGGCGGAGTTGTGAAAACCCCATACACCATACCCATCTTGTAGGTTTATGGATGAAGATTGTTTCTTAGAATTGTCAAGGGGCTGGGGATGAAGATTTCAAAACAAATTTTAGAAACCTAGTTAGGATTCATAGTCCCGATGTGGTTTTTCTTCTGGAGACTCGCGCCTCACCAGATCAGGCGTACGATATTGCACCTCGCTTAGGGTATTTTGCCTATTGTATTGCACCTATAAATGGTATGGACGGGGGAGTTTGGATGCTTTGGAATTCTGAGATCATTGATGTTCAGTTACAAAGTGTTGAAGATCAGGGGATTCATGCTCTTGTGGGTCCAAAAAAGGAAGCTAAATGGATGTTGTTCGAAATTTATACGAAACCTTATAAAGTGGATAAAATACGCATATTTAATAAACTTGAAATTATGTCAAGGAGGATGGAGGTGTCGTGGCTTGTACAAGGTGATTTCATCGAGATTGGTTATGCTCATGAGAAATAGTGATGCAGAGAAAATGTTCATAATCGGTGCTTTGCGTTTCAGAATAGAATTAACTCATGGAATCTCCAAGATCTTGGCTTCAATGGACCAAAGTTTACTTGGACAAATAAGCAGGAGGGTCGTGCGTTGATAAAAGACATATTGAATAGAGCCCTCGCTAACGCGCAATAGATGGAAAGCTTTCCCGACAATGCGGTATTCCACCTACCGCGTACCCATGGCGATCATCATCCTATTCTCACCAATACGGATGATCGATTTATGCATAAGATGAGTCGGCCTTTCAGGTTTGAAGCCATGTGGTTTATACAAACGGATTGTGAAACAATTCTAAGAAATATTTGGGAAGAAAAATCATCACTAATTGAAGCGATTGAGCATATACCGAAAGTAATGATTCCTTGGAACAAGAATTGTTTTGGGAATTTTTTTCCATCAAAAGAATATTCTCCTCCGTCGCATTATGGGCGCTCAGACGGCCCTTGCAAATAAACCGAACCCGTTCTTTGCGGTAGGAATTTGCTGGAGGAATTTAATTATATTTTGCGGAAAGAAGAGATTTTTTGGCGTAAAAAATCAAGGGTTAAGTTGCTTGAAGAGGGAGATGGAAACTCGGTTCTTCCATCGTTCCACTATTACTAGACGTAAGAAAAATTGAACTCTTATGTTGAAGGTGGACGGTATCTGGTGTGAGGACCAAACGGTCTTGCAAGCTCATGCGAGATTATTTTTTCATGGTTTTTTTAATGGCGGAGATCAAGATACACCATCATTACCCTTGTCAAGGTTCCAACAAGCTATGAGTTGTGAGGATTCGGAAAGTGTGGGAAAAGAATTAAGTTTAGCCGAGTTGAAAAATACGATTTGGTGCAGTAATCCTAATAAAGCGTCGAGACCAGATGGAATTCAAGCATTGTTCTATCAGAAATATTGGAACTAGACGAGTGCATCATTGTATAAATTTGTTCAGGATGCGTTGAGAGATGGTTCATTTGATCCGAAGGTATGTACAACACATCTCTGTTTAATTCCGAAGGTTAATTACCCTGAACTTGTATCTCAGTTTTGTCCCATATCTTTATGTAATGTTGTGTACAAAATCATTACAAAGTTCATTACATTGAGACTCCACAAGATCATGCCACAAGTTATTACACCAACTCAATCGAGTTTTAAAAAAGGGAGAAGTACACAGGACAATATTTTTGTCATGCAAGAAGTGCTACACTCTTTCAGATCCAAAAGAAATAATAAGGGAGGGTGTATGATTTTAAATTTAGATCCTGAGAAAGCATATGATAAGATTAGTTGGAAGTTCCTTGAAGAAACGCTCTTTGCATTCAATTTTTCGGTCAATGTGATTAATCTTATTATGTTCTGTGTTTGTAATGTGGCAACTAAAATTCTTTGGAATGGCGAACCACTTGAGGAGTTTAAACATGGATGTGGGCTTCGACAGAGTGATCCTTTATCCCCATATTTAATTCGTCCTATGCATCGAGAGATTATCATATTTAATTGAGGAAGAGGTGGCGGAAGGAACATGGGAACCATTATGTCCGCGTCGTGGAGGTCCGCGATTTGTCGCATTTGTTTGCAGATGACCTTATCCTGATGGGGAAGGCTACACTTAAGACAGCGAGGCGAATGAAATTAATTCTGGATTTATTGTGTCGGTCACCGGTTCTCAAGCTTAATGTGGAAAAATTGAAGATTTATTTCTCTAATAGAGGGGGGAATGCATTGAAAAGAAGGGTATGCAGTTTCTTTGGTTTTTCCTGGACGAATAATCTCGGGAAATACTTGGGGGCGAGACCGATTCATGAGAGGGTAAAAGAAGAACATTATAATGATATATTTGATAAGTTGATGGCGCGCTATGCAAGTTGGAAGAGCAGTACTTTATCCTTGGAAGGCCGCTCGACATTAATCCAATCGGTGTCCACTTGAGCCTTTTGCATGGAGGTAGCTTTCGCTCACAACTTTATGTAGAATATGGTAGCTCTTTTCCATTTTGTGATGACCGTGAAATATGAATTGAATGCTTCCACACATATTCATTGAGTTTAGGCAGCTTTTTCCTCTATATATTTTTCTTTTGAAGCTCTTTTTCTTTTGGCTCATACTCTCTTTGTTCTTTTCTTTTCATAACTCTTTTGCACACTCATACTTTTCTTTTCATGCTCAATCATTCTGTTTTTGATGTGATGAGGTAGCAAAAGTGGACAAAGTCCATGTCAAACAGATAATAAAAACAAATTAAAAACAAAAATTGCCCGTTGCAAAATCATTCGATTTCACTGATTTAACTGAGGGAAAGATGTGCACTGTATATCATTGAAGTTCTAAGTATGCTCCAGAACCGGCTGTCCAACAGGTCTGCAAGTAAGTCATGACAGTTAGTTCAACAAACAAAAACATCTCAGTTAAATCGGGGACGCGACCAACGCTTAGTGAAGACAAATGCTGAGAGACTTTCTGAGGGTCTCAAAGCTTTGTGAAACAAGTTCCTTCATATAAAATACAACAGTTTGTCTTTCAGTCGCGACATGCTTAATGACTGCACATTCATTATCAACCAAATCACATATGAAGTGGTGCCATAAATTCGTGTGTTGTGTGCATAAGTGCTTAACATGATTATGAGCAATGATAATAGCACTGTTGTGGTTACTAAAGACCAAGACATTCCTTTGCACAATAATAAAGTTCTTAAGCATGTGATCAACCCAATCAACATTAAGTAATATGACAAGATTACGCTTAGTTAGGTAGAGATGACTTCCTGTTCTGAAATTGGAGAGATTGAGGTCTATGAAGTTGTCTTCTGTCTCATTGACAACCCATTTAGAAGTTGCCACAGGAGTCATCAACTGTTCAGCAGTTTCGCGGTCAAGATCCTTGATAGGATCTTGAGCAAATTTGGATTGATCAATGACCAATCCGTTGGCTCCTTGACTAACCTGCAAACCATGAAAATAGATTAGTTCACTGTAGGAGAAATAGGTCTGTTTGAAACAGAGTTTGTGAACTGTTCTGTAGGGAGTCGTGACTGCATTAGAGTGTAGCAATTTTCAGCAGTCCGCTTTCCTATAAAAACACAAAACTTTTGGTCATCAAACACATGACATTCATCATGTGAGAAGGTGACAACCATCTTTTGATCACATAGCTGGGTTAGGCTAATCAAATTCTGCTCAAGTCCAACAACATGGAACACATCACTAAGCTTCAGACACCAGTTGAAAATGAGTGTTCCTTTTGCAACCACTTGCCCTTTTTACCATTTCCAAACTGAACTGTTCCACTTGGACCAGTAACATAATTAGTCAAAAGGTTTTTGTTCCCTGTCATGTGATGTGAGCATGCACTGTCAAGATACCAACTAGGTGAGGCGTTTTCAACAGAAGAAAATGCAAAATAGATATTTTTATGATTAGAACATTTCACCCTTATGTGATTTGTTGGCTCAAAATCTTCATCGGAGTCATCTAACACTGTTTTTCTTTGAGTCTCCTGAGTGTGGTAACTCGTGGTCCAAGAGGTGTTGGTGCTGTGTTCCTTGATGAGTTCTGCTTGAGGTCAGGACAGCGTGAACGAATATGACCTTTAACACCACAATGATAACAGACTCGGCTAGACTTACTAGTTGGTCGTGACCTGCAAACGGGACTGGTCCTGTTAGCTGGGCTAGACCTGCGATTAAAAGCATGAGACTGTGAGCGTTTAAGAGCACGTTCTAATCTGAGATTTTCCTCATCAATGCTAGAGAAAAAATTCTCCCTGTTTTGTTGGATTGGGGAATGATAACCTAGGCCAGCACGATTGGAACAAGGACTTTGATGATCCGACTCATCATCCAGATTGTCTGAAACAGCCTTCTCGAGAACCTTGAGAACATCCTGAAAGTGCTTTTGTATATCCTCGAAAATTGTGATGGATTCTTTTACACTTTGAACATCAATGTTGAGAGATTTGACTTCTCTTCTTGGCTCATAGTTTTTGCGCATTTCTGAAACAACCACATGTTGAAGAGATTGGATTTCCAAGAATGGATCAGTGAAGTCTTCGTCCTCAGTATCTGTTATAACATCGTTGTTTCCCTGACCAGTCAAGACAGGTGGTGAGTCATGACCGATAATGGAAGAAAATGCGAAGAATGTTCTCTCTTCAGGTTCGTTAACACAAAAATCTGACTCGTCATCACTGCAAATGTATATCATCGCTTTAATTTTCAAAGCAGCTTCAGAGTCATTCTGGTCAGTCGCGACAGGTGGAGAGTGAGGACAAATGACACAGGAGAGTGCTATGTTTGCTCTTTCTTCTGCCTCATCTTCACTCTCAGTTGACTCTTCATCACTCCAGGTGCACACCATGGCTTTGTTTTTATTCTTCGGGAAAAGGTCTGCACAATCAGCTTGTATATGACCGTTGCCTTGGCATTCCCTGCACTGAACACCTCTTCCTCTTCTTTTGTAACTAAGATCATTAGCAGCGGAAGATTTTAATGTATCATCAGAGTCTGAAGGAAAAGTGTTCGTACCTTTATTTTTCCATTTGGAAAACTTTCGGAGTCCTTAGGTGAGAAACGCGACAGACTTCTCGAACTCCTCCTTATCGTCACTTTGAGGTTTGTCTTTGATTTTAGCTTTAAGTGCAATACCTTTTGTAGTGACTCCATTCAAATTCTTTTTCAACTTAAATGTTGAAAGTGCACCCATGAGTTCTTCAAGTGACAAGTTCTCCACGTCTCTTGCTTCTTCAATTGCCTCAATTTTTATATCGAATCTTGAGGGCAAAGTGCGAAGAGTTTTCTGAACAAGTTTGGACTCACTGTACTCGTCACCAAGGAGGAAGGCTTCATTTGCAATGTCTCTCAGTTTGGCATTGTATTGAGCTATTGTTTCATGTTCCTCCATTTTGAGTTCCTCAAGCGTGTACCAAGGATTTGTCTTTTGGATCTTTTCACCGATGGAGTACATTCATGGGCAACGCGAAGGGCATTCAATGCATCTTTAGCCGATTCACACTTTGAAATCAGTTTGAACTGGTTTAGGCCGACTCCATTTAGTATTGCATTGATTGTAATGGAGTTTTAACTCATGTCAAGATCTTCTGCGTCAGACCAGTCGAGCTCGAGCTTTGGCTTTCCATCTTCGTCTTTTGGTGGAGCCATCCTTTGAGAATGCTTTTCCACGCTTTCTGATTTTCCCATTTGATGAAAGCTTTCATGCGGACCTTCCAGTATGAGTAGTTGAACTCATTCAAAAGCGGTGGCTTTGATGATGATGATCCTTCAACGTTTTGTGCCATCAAATCTGCAAGATCTAAATAAAACCAGAATCTCACCAATGTAAGTAGGTGACAGGCTCTTGATGCCAATTGATAGATCTTTAAGTCTTTAAATTTACGTCTTAAACAGTAGTTGCGATACCTAGTCTAGACAGGTATATAAGACAGTAAATAAAGACAACAAATTTGTAACGTGGTTCAGGCTATGTCCTACATCCACGAGGCTTTCGCCTGAGAACAAACTTCTTTCGTCGGACAAAAGTTATTATACCTAATGGTTTTACTCCACCGAACCCCTCTAATGTTGATACCACCGGAACCTTTTTCACGTCTACTCCATTTGAACCCGTAAGACCAAACTCTCTCCCGTTGTGATCTTCTTATGAGCAAGCTTCCAAGCGAACTGCACGTACGTATAGATCCCTCTAACTGGCGCAATCCTTTCCCGTTGAACTCCCTTCAACTCTTGTCAGCTTGTCACGTTCTTGAATTGAATCAAGTATGGAAACTAAGAAATCAAAATAAAACAGAACACCTAATGATGTATATTTTGTTACACGAGTGTTCTACATTGATTCCTAGGATTTCTACTATTTATAGGATAGCTCTCCTTGAAAGATCCCGAGATCCACGACCAGTCTCCATATCCAGTCGGGACAGAATCTTTCCAAATATATCTGAATCTTTCCTTTAATAAGGCTTCTTTTTCTTTGATAAGTCTTTGTTTCCTTTTGATAAGATCTTCATGATCTTCGTGAATCTGCACATCAAGGACGAAAAAGAACTCCACAGGAATAGATTACTTAAGGATATAAACAAGAGTTTGATAAAGATTAACTTTCCATAAGATAAGATTCTAAGAGATCAAGTACCCGACCCAACCTGATAAGACTTTATTCAATTTTTTAAGGGAGACTGGTCCAAAAATGTCTTGAGTAAGGTGCTTGAACCCAATCTGAGTGAGTGGGTTAGGGCTCGGGTAGGATATCTCCACCGGATAGGGTACCCCGAACCAAACTTAGCTTAAGAAAAAGGTTTAACTTCACCACTTACCATGTAGACATAACTCGCTTTTGGTCATGCACTACCAACCCAATAACAAACTTGATTTATTTGTAAGATACATCCTAAAAAAAAGGTATCATTTGAAATAAGGTGTAGCGTATCGTGGTGCTAGATATCAAAATATCTGATATAGTGTCAACATATTACTAGAGCAATATTTAAATTACTAAGTTCATTGTTGAGAACAATAAAAGCACTTTCTTTTGGTTGTGGAAACACTATTGAAAGGTTTACCTGACACTCTTCGGGGTCACACTGAAAGAAACAAAAATATGTTATAGTGAAAAACCTAATGGGCCTACATTCGCTAAGCCCGCTTGTAGAACTTTTACTTTGAAAGTTTTGACACAAGAACCATATTGAAAGTTTTTACTGTTACCCACCTACCCGATCAAATCATAGAAGTATCATCAATCAGAATATTTGCAGACGTAATCAAAACAATGCCAAGATGAGTTTCTAGGCACACATAACAATTTATTCATCACACAAGCATAATCAAGTAGTTATAGCTTCACATAACACAAATATTCAGGTATCAATGCATGATACTTAATCATATATTCCCGTCAGGTTGCTCCAGTATCCAAATGTTAGGGTCTTCTTCAGGGTCTTCTTCGGGGTCTTCTTCGGGATCTTCTTCCTCCTCAATCAGGATATTCCCCGTGTCTACATCTTGCGGCTCTACATTATTTGGACCTTCAGCTCCCGATGGTACGGCATTAACGGGGTTCGTAGGGGGTTCTGGAGGAAGGTAGGACTCTAATCCTTCTAGATACATTTCTTCGGCATGTTTCATTATGTCTTGGATGAAATCCAATTGTTGACTCAATTTATTGTGAATGCCTATGCGTGTAGCCAATGGTACTGCGCCTAACATGTTTCGAATGTCGAACAAATTGTCTCCAACCACTGCTAATTGGTTTTGAAAGAATTTGTTTATGGTTTTTAAATGTTGGATGAATTTATTTTTCTCCAGTTCAAGTTGAGATGTAAGAGCATGAACTTCGCCTAACCGTTTAATCTCTCGTCTCAAACTGCGGTTCTCACTACTTAACACATGATTCTGGAATGAAACCTCTATATGTTGCTGATCAAGACTAGATAATGCGTGTTTAATTTCATCTCTTTCATGCATAACTCTATCACGGTCCTCTTCTAATTTTTTTACAGCTGAGTCTGGGTAATGGCCCGCAAGACCTGGCCCGGGAAGGTAATATGTGAGTGAGGGCTGGTCCCTGCGTACAACTAATGGTCCGGGGTTTCCATTAGCAGCCATCTGCGATCAGACACTTTAAAATAAGTAAAATCAAAATTGTAAACAATATATACATTTTTTATTTTTGAAAACCGATTTTTTTTTATTTATCTTTATAATGTTAATTCCAGAAATATTAACCGGCTCTGATACCATACTGTGAGGCCCCAAAATCTAAAGTCTTATTGAAGTCCAAAATCGATATGTGATTTCAAACCTCAATAATACCGTAGAGGGTCCCACTGAACGGAATCGGATAAAGCCAAACAAACTTATTTATTGCAGCGGAAAAATTTCAAAGTTACAATAGTAATTAATTATTACAAACCACAAATCTTAAGACATAATTATTCAAACACACAAGCAAACGATATTTGGACATATTTTGGTTTGAGAGACCAAATATGCTTATTAAAATCCATAAAGCTTTAAATAAAATCCCAGTAATCCAAAGATAGTCGATCTAGCCAGGTAATATCACTCTTGTTCTGAGAAATGACAGAAAAATAAGAGAGATGTAAGTCTTAGAGGACTTAGTGAGATTTTTAACAATAATGACAGATTTATTGCAACGAAAACCTATTCAGGTTATCAGTAAGGTATTAGAACGAAAAGAACCAATAACAACAGGATTAATATGGAATAATGAACTTGTGCAATTACTTATAACATATCCAACCATAACACCGAAAATTTAACCGTATACCTCCCTACGAGGAGTGACCTCGTAACAGAACAGAAGACATGCTCGAGTACATGCCAGTCTAACACGCGTGTTACAGCCAACTCCTGACTGCAAGCGGCGCTTAGACAGAATGGGTATTAATTTAAATTACTAACCGACAACCCGTGTTGCCCAGCAGTAAATTATCTCAATCCCTGGGCCCAACTTCCCAAAGGCGTCCCAATGGGTGAAACAGAAATATCAGATGAGCTAGTAAGCCGGATAAAATCCGTTGCTCGTTTTTTAGCTACATAGGCCGAACATAGTTCGTTGCTCGTTGCACAGTTCAAGAATTAATTGTTTAATCTCAGATTTGTTAATACATTTTCATAAGAATGTGATAATGGATTAAGAATAGGTTTAGTTTAACAGTATTTTAGCAAGTGAATTATGAAATGAGATAACAGGTGTGAAACGAGAAACGTGATAAAGGTTGATCATGATTGGAAATAAATAATCACGATTGTTCTGTCCAAAAATCTCAGGGCCAAATGCCAAAAGGGCTGGAATAAACCACATGAATCTCGCCTCCTTCTAATCCTTGGTTTTCTGGCAAAATTCGACCGTCTCCTAAATAAATTTAAAGGCGTTAACAATCTTTCAAATAATAAATATTTATTTTTTTTCTCTAAATTATCTTTAAGATAATTAACTTATTCTTACACTATCACCATAATTCACTAACCAAGCAAATATTTTCATCAAGATATGGAATTAACATATAAGTATCACTTTTGTCATATAACATGTTCTAATTGTTATCATAAATTATAAATTAGTGTTCGTAAGATTAATATAATCATAAAAGTCACAAGGTTATTAAAATCATCAAAATAAATCATTGTACAACTTAAGTATAATATAAGAATCAAGTTATATGACTAGATCATTAAGTGACTAAAGTAACTTATAGGAAACTAAAGTAAGCAAGAAAGTAAATATGAAAATGTGTTACATAAACTATTAATATGTTATTAAATTCAAAACAGAAACTAACACAAGATTAAAATTAACAAAAACGACTTTTAACATTTCTTAGGATGTCAGCAACACGTATGTATCATCAAATTGATATTTATCATCCGGATTTTAGTATTAATTTAAGAAACAAAATGAATGCGCACAGTTAGGGCTAAAAGTTGTAGCAGTCCGAGAGTTACCTTAAATCAAACGTCTAGCACTGATTAAAATATGAGATTGATTGAGGGGTTTGTTAAAGATACGATCAAGAGTGTATGTGCCAAAAATCAGCTCAAACGATGAAGGTTTGATATTTATTTTGGGGCTTGCAAGTTTCGGGTTGAAACTGTAATTTCTGCGCAGAGTCGGGACTAGGGATTTTTCTCGGAAATTTTGAACTGGAAAATTTCTGGAAATATTGTTTTTAGCTAGAAGACTGAGAGAGGAAGATGTTTGGTGAAGAGAGTGAAGAGAGATTCAGACGTTTGAGGTGTGAGAAAAATTATTGAAGGAAGCCCTCTTTTTATAGGTGAAAATGGGAGACAAGGAATTAAATTGAGTCCCTACCCAAATGTTATTTTATTTTAACTTGACCACCCCTATTTATGATGAATTTTCCAGAAATCTTACCCTTATCTCTGATTTGAATTTTATAATATTAAACATAAGAAATATCTACTATTATTGAATGAATGAAGACAAAGCAAGAAATTACTTTTACCTTATTTTACTTTTAACTATTATAAGATATAAATATCTAGGAGTAAATGCAAAGATTTACCATTATAAAGGAATTTTTGGATATTTAAAAATTATAAAGGACCATTTTGAAAGTTTTAAGGACTCAATTGATCTAAAAGAAAATACTTGGGGTCAATTATAAGATTTCTAAAAGTTGAAGGACTAAATTGAAATATACTCAAATACCATTTTGATTTACCAATTAAAAATATTTTAGGGGTGTTACAGAATCAGTCACCACGGTTTTTTATTTTATTTTTTAAAAGAACCGTGGTGACTAAATAATCAGTCACCATGGGTTTTTAATTTTTTCTTTAAAAAACCGTGGTGACTGATTATTCAGTCACCACATTTCCGAAATTTTTTAAAAAAAAATTGGTGGCGGATTTACCGCCACTTTTTTGCCAAAATTTCAAATTTTTCAATTTGGTGGGCTTTTTTCCTCCATTTTACTATATATACATATATAATTAATAATATACCAACACACACAAATATATATATATATATATATATATATATATATATATATATATATATATATATATATATATATATATATATATATATATATAAACACAGAAATCAATATATACATATATTATATAAACACCCAAATAATACATAACTAATATAACACCAAAAGAGTGATAGAGGAGAGGATTTCTCGGATTTTAGAGTGAGATTTTCATATTTTTTGAGGGATAGGAGATGATTTTC
The DNA here is from genome assembly GCA_946800315.1 of Misopates orontium. Taxonomy (NCBI): domain Eukaryota; kingdom Viridiplantae; phylum Streptophyta; class Magnoliopsida; order Lamiales; family Plantaginaceae; genus Misopates; species Misopates orontium. Next base: position 26,687,864 of record OX326946.1, read on the forward strand.
GGATTTTTCGAGGTAGAGGGGAGGATTTTTGGATTTTTGTGGGAGAGTGAAGAGATGAAGTTTGTGAAAAATGGGGTATATTTATAGATATATGAAATTGTGGTGAAAGATTTTTTTGACCCCATTGCTATCACAAGGATTGTGCCCTCAATGGGGTCAAAAAAATTTGACACCATTGATATCACATGGATTGTGCTTTTGTGGGGTAAAAAAAATCAGTCACCATGTTCACACATGGTGACTGATTTTTTTGACCCTACAAACTTTAAAGCAATGGTGAGTGATTTTCTTGACCCTGTAACAAATAAATCTGTCACCATTGCTAATCTATGGTGACTGATTTTTTTGAAGCTATACAGATATCACAATATATCAGAGATTTCTTATCTTCTTCCCCTCATTTCCCCCATTTTCTTCCATTTTCACCCGTTTTCATACCCAAAAGCCTCCATCTTCATTCTTTTTTTCAACAAACTCCATCTTCATTCTTTTTACGCAAAATCACTCCACTGCTCACAATTCTCGGCAAGTAGAAGGTAATTTTAATACATTTATTGTGTTTTGTTGGCTTGATTTTACTTGCTTAAATTTGGGTTATTTATTTACTTAAAATTATTATGTTTTAGCATGCAATTTAATTATTCAAATACAATAGTTTAATTTTCTGTGGTATATATATGATCATCATTACAATATTGTTTGTATGTTTACAAATAGTTCGTTAGTGCATTTTAACTGTTTTAATTAAGTGTTAAGTAGTTTTGCATATTTACATAGATAAATGTTGTAGTGATATATATATTTTCCCATTTTAATAATAGACAACCCCCACACGCAATTGATTATTAAGTAAGGGTAGTTTTTTGTGTTTGTAATAGGTTATAAAATGTATAACAACGAAGACCGAAGTTGAATGTACGACAGATTAAATCGTTGTGATGATGTGTATTTGAATCCTGTTTTTGAAGCCGGTGTGGGAATTTTTCTAGACCACGCATTTAGTGCAACAAAATTATTACGAAATGGCAAAGCTAGGTGCCATTGCATTACGTGTTACAATAGGAAATCTGGTGGTAGAGATGGTATTCAATTTCATCTTTTCAAGAATGAATTTTTGCCTGAATACTACGTATGGACTGGGCATGGTGAAATTCGAAGGCTCGAGGAGGGTTTTGATACAAATATGGGTACGATACAAACATGGACGAGTGGTCTCTGGGCATAACTTACGGGATCAAAAAAGAGAGATGGTCGAAGATGCATTTGCTGGCCGATTCGATAATATAAATGAATTTGAGATTGGAAACGAACAATCGAATAGGGAGGCACAAGCATTCTTCCAGATGTTGCGTGAGGCCGAGGAGTCCATACAAGCGGGAGAGGAAAACACAGTATTGGGATGGGTCGCTGAATTTCTCAATAACAAGGTAGTCCACTCTATCCCTAATGTGGCGTGCGAAAAGAACATACAACTGTTTCGCCGATGGCTAAGTCCCGAAGATCGACAGAGGATGCCAGACAGTATGTATAGCATGCAGAGATATATGAACCGATTGGGGATGGGCTACCAAACATTTGATGTCTGCGTTAACAACTGCTTATGACAGTAAGTATACGGTGTGTTCTGAATGCAAGGAGGCCAGGTTCGAAGAGAGGCTGTATTCACATAACAGAGCGCAGTTGGTTGGTCGCAAGAAGTTGTGGTACATGCCGTTGACGCCCCGTCTGCAACAACTCTACATGTCTCGCGTGAATGCGGAATACATGACTTGGCATTTGAAATGTCGGAGAGACAGTGATTAAATGATCCATCCTGCACATGGAGAAGCTTGGAAATCCTTTGATGTAACGCACCCATATTTTGCCAACCAGTCTCGCAATGTTAGACTTGGCATTTGGACCGATGGATTCAACCCGTTTACAAATAATGTCGTTCCATACTCTTGTTGGCCTGTCTTTGTCACGCCGTATAATCTTCCGCCCGATCTTTGCATGAGGCAAGAATACATCTACTTGAGTTTGTTGATATCTAGACCCAGAACCCCGGGGAAGAACATAGATGTTTTGCTTCGACCACTGATTGATGAGCTGAAATCACTGTGGGAGGTAGGGGTTGAGACATACGACAGCTTTAAGATGCAGAATTTCATAATGCATGCAACTATTATGTGGACCGTCACTGATTCCCAGGGTATGGCATGTTTTCCCAGTGGAGTACCCTAGGCAGGTTGGCATGTCCATATTGCATGGAGGGGACCAAAGCATTTCAGCTGATGCACGGGAGGAAGAACTGTTTTTTCGACTATCACCGACGTTTCTTGCCAGATGACCATCCTTTCAGGGACAACACCACTGATTTGAGTCTTTTCCCTTTGTGAGAACATCCGGGGAAGATGCGGGAACTGGTAGAGTGCTTGCCGGATATTCTATTCGACCAAAAAAATATCATCATTCAAGGTTACGGAAAAGGGCACAATTGGAACCGGAGAAGTATATTATGGGAACTGCCCTATTGGTGCACTAACTTGATACGTCACAACTTAGACGTAATGCATTGCGGAAAGAACTTCTTCGATAATATCAAAAACACGGTGATGGATGATCCAGGGAAGACTAAGGATAACTTGAATGCGAAGAAAGATTTGGAGTTGTTAACGAGCCGACGGGAGTTGTTCATGGGGATGGGCCGAAATGGGAGAGTTGTGAAGAAGAAAGCCAAGTACTGCTTGAGTAAAGAGCAAAAGAAGTTGGTGTGTGAATGGCTGCGGGGTTTGAAGTTCCCTGATGGGTATGCTTCTAACATTTCACGATGTGTTCATATGGACCAACTTAAACTAGTTGGGATGAAAAGTCATGACTGTCACGTGTTCATGCAAAGATTGTTGCCTCTTGCATTTTGTGACTTATTACCAGATAGTGTTTGGGGTCCATTAGTGGAGGTTAGCAACTTTTTCAGAGCTTTGAGCGCCCCTGAAATTTGAAAATCTGATATGGCCATGCTCGAGGTATCAATAGTGGAGACGATGTGCAAGTTGGAAAAAATATTTCCACCAGCCTTCTTTGATTCGATGGAGCATTTGGTGATTCATCTACCGTGGGAAGCGAAGGTTGGCGGACCGGTTCAATATAGGTGGATGTACCCACTTGAGAGGTAACAATCTTTGTATTATTACTTATTTCTATATTTATATTTAGTAAAGTATATATATTTAATAAATTGGATATGTTTCGTACCAAATGCATGCTAGTTTTGAAGAGATCGACGAGTAATACATCGAGAATAGAAGGGTCGATGGTGAAGGCCAATATTACGAGGGAGATTACTAACTTTTTTGCAGTTTACTTCGGACTAGGAGTCAAAACCCGTCATAGCCGCCTGAATAGGAATGAGGTTGATAGGTTTCTGAATTTGAGCGATGAGTTATCCGTCTTTCAAAATAAAGGAAAACCTTTGGGGAGACGAGACAGATCACGCAATTTGACCCTTGCCGAGCACAGAGCCGCTGAGTTATACGTCATTCTTAACTGCACTGAGGTCGACCGTGGATAAGGTATTTATTATATTATGATCGGTCATGTTATGAGTTCCTATACATACATATATATATATATATATATATATATATATATATATATGTATATATATATATATTTATATATACATGTGTGATTTTAGTACCTCCCCTAAAGTTGTTTATATGTGACATGTTGTTTGAACACGAGATGGGTTTCGGTGTCCTGGATCATGTGATTCAGAAAAGGCGCAACACTTATTTCGCGGATTGGTTCAAACAGACTATGAGGTCCGGGCGTTACCCGATTGACCAATGCCTGCTTGCTTTAGTACACAGCCCACTATTACGAGTAAAAGTATTCAAGGCGTTTAAGATTAACGGTTACCGTTTCCATACTGAGAAGCATGAGATGGACAAGAAGACGATGAATAGTGGCGTAAATCTGAAGGGAAATGCAGGGGGACCTCATGATTTGATCTACTATGGCATGCTATAGGAAATTATTGAGTTGGAATACTGGGGTAGCGGTGAAATGAAGAGTGTTGTAATGTTCAAGTGTGACTGGTACGATATCTACGGGGGCATGATGACACATCCCAGTTACCGGTTTGGTGGACATCGATCCGCAAAAGCGATTGGAAACTGGAGCTGCAGAACCGTTTATACTTTCCAGCCAGACACATCAAGTGTATTACACAAAATACCCTTCCCAACAGAATGCGAGTAGAAGAGGGTGGTGGACAGTGTGTACTACAAGGGCAAGATACGTCGTCTATGCCACTTCAGTGTTTCAGGATGAAAATGCAACTGTTGTCCTACCTGTTCCTGATAACAGTTCAGTACCTCTCGTAGACGACAAAATTCAGCAAGTCGATGATGTATACGAAGAGGATGAGGAGGACGAATATGGCGATATAAATGACGAGGTTGGCAATGATTCTGCCCCTGAAGATGACAACATCGATGATGACCCTGATTATGTTAGTTAGATTTATCATTTCGATTTCAACGTGTAATGCATGTATTTTTATTGAACTGAGGATGGGACGATTGTGTTAACTTGTTGACTATTTTTAGTATTTACCAAAAAAATCTATTTTAAAATTATACTTCATGAAATAACCATTCAACAACAACTTAATTAATAATTTAATTTAAGACTAATGAATATGATAATAACTAAAAAGTTACACACTTAAACATTACAAAAAAAATAAAATAAATGTTCAACTAATTATATAAAGGGCCGAATGGGAATCCAGTGGGATCGTGGCCATCTCTGCTATCGAGGGGGGGGGGGGGTGAGGCCCGGGCTGATGATCCTGCGTAATCCCTGTCTCTGGCGGCATAGGAGTGTAAGTCCTCTGTGTCTGCATCTGCGCGCGCTGCTTGTTGAATTGACTCAACATGGCATGCTGAACGGGAAACGTAGGCTGCACGACTGACTCGTCCCACCCTGGAAGAATGCTGAGTTTACTCTTGTCATGAACTGCTGGAACTCATCTTGTCGCGCCTTCTGGCTCTATAACTCTTCCTCCAAATAGGCGATTCGTTCGTCTCTAGAATCGTAGCAGTTGCTGCTCGTTGACGCTCAGCTGTTGTCCTTCCATTTCGGGTACTTTTGTACATCAAACCCCGTGTACTCTAGTTCTCCATGCGTCGGAACACCTGAAAATCATTCATGTATATTTATCAAGTTTCAAACACTAAGAGTGGATGCACAAATATAATGCGTCACAACATTTATCAGACGAATATTTAATTACCAGGCATCATGTTCCTGTTTGAGCCCCCTACCGCATCTGACCACACATGCGGATCCAACGTAGTGTTTGAGCCCCCTACCGCATCTGACCACACATGCGGATCCAACGTAGGGTACTGATCTTCACTCTGATACGATGCTGCTAGTCCTGCCACATATTTATCCTTTTTATAAAATTAAATATACGAAGTCAATATTTCATTTAGTAAAAACGAATATTTAAAACTGTCACTTTAATTGATCAAGGTTGAAATTACTTACATGCGCCATCTGATCCTTCTCGCTCGTCCACTGCTCCCGTCCGTCCAGAAGCTTTTTGCACTTTCCCGCCTTCCAGGCATCATGGTGCTTCACATCATCTGGGTTCCCACCCGATTCTTCCACTTGATAAATCACACAGAAGTATCGGTTAGATGACTAAGTTAAAGATAAATAAACATTAATAGATAATTATACATATATTAAAGACATACCAGTTTTTCCTTCACCTCCGTCTATGCTCCTCGACCCGCCAAACTACGTCAGTTTAGGGTTCTTGGCCTTGTTCGTCTTTGCGATCGCACTCCGTCTCCTGGCCTCCTCAGACTCCCAGTGACGAATGTAATCCGGGAGGTATTCGTCGTGCATCCAATAGTTCCGAATCCTCTTCAGCGGACCTGAAGTGCTCGTGTTTTCCTCCCAATACTTCTTAGCACGATGCACTTCAGAACTGAATCTCTTAGAACAAATGTTGTGGTACGTTCTGTTAATCCTTAAAGCGTCCCGCTCACTCCACTGATACGTCGCCTGAAATTCAAGAATCGATAACAAGTCATTAATATAGTTAATATAGTAATAACGCATATAATGTTAAATTATACTTCATGAAATTATGGCAAAGTGTACATACCACAAATCTATTCCAAGCCGCCTGACGATCGTCCGCGGAAAAACCCGCGTATGTGAGGTACGATCCATTAAAATGCGCATTCAAATTCGCGCTGATCATGCTAACCAACCTGCTACTGCCCTTAATCGCCCCATTGCGAGGGTTTATATAAAGCCTCGTCCTCAGGGAACGGTCTGCGGGGGGGGGGGGGGGGGGGGAGTGCTCAGAGAGAGTCCCCCTGCGATACATAACACCGTCAACCTCCATATGAACCCCCTCCTTGCCACCATCACCGGCACCCGCCTCCTCGTTCCCCACTGGACCATCCGCACCATCACCCCCTGCTCCACATCATCCCCCAAATGGACCACCTCTGTATCTCGCCGTAAAGCATTCATGGTGCCTGTTGAAACTACACCCGCTAATCCCGATAACTGACCATTGCCATCTGATGGTAGGTTACATCCAGCAACTCCTGATGCCGAATAGCTAGGTGAAACCAATCTATTTGCCTGGGATCGTCCGTCTGAACTATGGATTGACATGGAATATCGTGGATCTAACTGGCCGCCTGGCTGACCTAAGTTCCCTGCACCCCGCCCGTGAGGCCTGCCATCCCCTGCATCCTGCCTGCAGGCCCTGCCCTCCCCTCCCCTGCATCCCGCTTGCGTGGGCGGCATCCCTGCATCCCGCCTACGTGGGCCGGCATCCCCTGCATCGTGTTGGATGCCCCATGAAATAGTTCCACAACATTTGGCGGCGTCTGTAGCAAGTTAGTATATGCCCATGCTGCATTACGGGTATACGCTCCAACCCTTCCGTCCCACGACGTACTATTAGGGGTATGCCTCATCGGCGTAAGCACCATACGATTTGGCATGGTACACGGTGTAGTGATCAATGGCTATCTAGATGATGCGCCTGGAGATTTTGTCTTGCATTTGCCTTTGCCTTGCCCCTGTTGCGAGGGATCAATTTGTCGTCTATCTGCCATCTGTTATACATTAACACAAATAATTGTTAATAAACATCATATATTACATTTGACGCTCTAATGAAAATATCTAATGATTACTAATTATGTAATAATAGTCATAAAAGTGTTACTTACTAATATGATCGTGACATTTAATTTAACTACAAATTTAATTTTGCTAGTTTATGCTAAATATTAAGTTTTTCCTAAATTCCATAATATTTCTTGAATTTTCTAATTTTTATAACAAAATTCCAACACTTTTACTAAAACTGTCCTAATTACAACTAATTATAGAATGAGTAGACATACATAATCATGTTTCACCTAGCTAAACTTAAACACTAATTAGTTTTAATCAAATTACTATGAATTTAATAATTTTATTACTAATTATACAATAATTTTCATAAAAGTGTTAATTACCAATATAATCATGAGGCATTTTTTAAACTACAAATATATTTTTTCTATGTTATCCTAAATTTGAGTTTTATCCTAAATTCCATAATATTTCTTAACTTGTCCTATTTTTTAAAACAAAATTCCAACACTTTTACAAAAACTATCCTAATTAAAATGAAATTCTCCTAATTATTACTAATTATAGAATGAGTACACATATAGAATCATGATTTACCTACCTAAACTTAATTACTAATTAGTTTTACTCAAATTACTATGAAATCTATAGTTTAATTACTAATTATACAATAATAGTCATCAAAGTGTTAATTACTAATGTAAGCATGTCATTTAATTTAACTACAAATTTAATTTTGCTATTTTATGCTATATTTTACTTTTTTTCCTAAATTCCATAATATTTCATAACTTTTCCTAATTTTTATAACAAAATTCCATCACTTTTACTAAAACTATCCTAATTAAAGTGAAATTCTCCTAATTACTACTAATTATGAAATGAGTACACATAATGTGGTCCTAATTACACTTTAATTATCTAATAACAAATAATTAAGATATGCTTGCATGCTTAACATTCTAATTAACACTAATAATTGCATACACAATATAAAATGCTAAATATTTGACAAAAATTAAAAAACAAGTAAATATCCAACAAATACTATATTTTCCTAACAATACTCATAAACACAACAATATCAACATATAAAATGCATACAAATAATTAATTAAGAATAAATAGAAAAAATTAAGAAATCTAAAACATACAATTCAACCATAGAAAATCGATTTTTTTTGCATAATAGTGTTCTCCAAACATTATACAAGAACATACCTTAATTAACTGAGTTTGGAGAGGATTTGAGTGGATTTAAAAAAACAAATTAGGGTTTTGTGTAGGCCGAGCTTGGAGAAGGTGGGGAAGAAGAAAATGGGGGGAAAAGAAAGAAAAGAAGGGAAAACAAAATCGGACACGTGGCGTACGAAAATCGGACGCCACGTGTTAACGGGCCAGATCATGCGATCTGGCCCGTGAGCCGTTGATCACCGTTGGTGATCAACGGCTCAAAACCGGGGCGTCCAAAAAACCGGACGCCCTGGTTGTGTGGACCAGATCATGCCACACGGCATGATCTGGTCCGTAAGAAACATGGCGCCCGAGTAATCGGAAGCCACCCCCTATTTTCATTTTTTTTTTCGTTGTTTTATAAATTAACGGTCCAGATCATGCATTTTTGCATGATTCGGACCGTTAAATCGTGGTGTCCGATTATTTTGACACCATGATTTAAATCAATGTGGTCAAATTATTTTGACCTCATTTATTTTGCATGGCTACAAATTATTTTATCACCATCGTGTTCAATGGTGACTGATTATTTTCACCCCATGCTTGGTGACTGATTATTTTCTCACCATTGCTGGCTACAAATCTTTTGGACTCCATTGATTTAAATTCAGTTGCTACACGGCTACAAATTTTAATCACTCACCATATTTTTGACACCATTGTCATGTATTCTTGTAGTGGCAGGTCTAGGAAATCTTTTGCCAAAAAACAAAAGTGAGTTTATAGGAAATCATGTAGAATATGTGAAAACACTTGAAATTCTTTTGAATTCCTTAGCGTAAAAGAGTGAAGTTGGAGTCTTATGCAAGAAATGGATTGCAACTCAGATAAGCAAAAAATGAGTTAGAGCCAAATTGGTGAAATTTCATACTAGGCGAAACCAACGCCATGTCAGCATTAACAATGCCATCCAGGTTGGCGTGGATAGCATTTTCACCAACCCTGCCAATTTCAAAACTGAGCAGTGTTGCCAACCCCACCATAGGCATTGACAACACAGAATATGGCAGTATGGCCAATGCCATTCCCAGTATTACTGATGCTACCACAATAGTTGACTTCACCTAGTCGCCTTTAACTCAGTGTTACCAACATCGTGATAGACATTACCAATGCTGCAGTAAAAAATTACCAAAATCGGGCAGAAACGTCCAAAATTTGTTACCTTTTTGGAAGATATTATGGATGGGTTAAGCTCTCCGAATAGCTATAATAACCCCACAGTTCAATTGCAAAAGAGAGAAAATGCTCATAAATACTCTAAGTTATAGTCTTTTACTTTTTCATTCTTAGATTAGTTTTACCGGTTTCTTAGTTTAGTGTAAGAGTTCTGAACAATGTCCTCAAACCTGTGAGATAATGTATACTACTATGATCTTACACTTACAAGCGGTCTGCCCAATGACTGTGTATCCTTCACATGTAAAAGCCTCAAAACAAGGGTATCATAGAACCCAGAGAGGTCCCCAACTCTCGAGGCATCAATAGGCATGAAAACCTATGATTCCCGTCAAAGGTCAGTTCCAAGGAAATAACACCTCTAAACGAAAAAAAAAATACCCAAGAGGTCAACACACGGGAGGCATGTCACAACCTGCCCATGCATCACGTGCAAATATCCAAAAAACAGACGCATAAATGCATGCATTTTACATTTACAATGATGCTTGTAGAAGTACTTGCCTATGAGTACCGATCTTGTCTCCAGTTACTTGTGCTCTGATTTCATGTTATGTAATTATTACTTTAGTTAATTAGTTATTATTTTATTTTTTGTATTTAATTTGGCTTTAGGTTGAATTTAGGCATATATGTCAAATTATAGGTCTTTATGTCGAATTAAGAGCCTATAGGTCAAATTCGACCTATCCTTTGGCTTTACTCAGCTTCACCATTTCAGCTGTAACTCTTTTTTAGATGTGGGAATTGCTCTCTTCAGCTCTATGCAGCCTCACTATTTCAGCTAAAACTTTTTATTAGATGTAAGAATCACAATTTGCATTTTGATTTGTAAACTAAACTTTAGCAGATTTACATAGGTATAAGACCGCCAACCTTTTGATCTGCCCGCAACCCGCAATCTGTAATCTGTATGGTTTAATTATTAATTTCACCCCCTCGGTTTGAAAAATTGGTAACCTAAGAAATATGTGTATCGTAACAAGCCGCCCGAAACCCGCTTGCAAACACCCTAGGCGGAATATATAGGTCTAACTCAGATTGGTAGAATATTAGAATTTGACATGTGCTTCAATTTTGCAAAGCTTCACCGCTTTGGCTATATCTTCTTCTATAAATGCAAAATCTCAATCCTCTTTTTGATTTGGAAACTAGACTTAAACAACTTTCAAGGATTAGACACAAAATTCAGAGTTGAATTAATATGTCGAATATATAGATCAAATTCGGATAGGTAGAATTCAATCTATGCTTCAAGTTTGCCCAGCTTCACTGTTTTAGCTATATCTCCTTTTGTACATGTTCAGAATCTCAATCCACTTCCAGATATAGAAACTATATTTCTTCAGATCTTCATAGGTATAAGACTCGTAGAATTCGAAGCTTAATTCATAGGTTAAAAATATAGATCAAAATCTTGTCCTGAGAGCCTTTCTCCATTTTCTTTGTATTATGTCCGAGTGTATTTCTAGATATTTTTGTGGGCAGGGCTTGTAGTTCAAAATACAGTCGAATTAGGCCTAAATAGGTCAAAATCAATTACCTTAGGTCGATATTAGGTCCAACATGTCAGAATAGCAGACCTATAGATTGACCTATGCATCATTTTTGCGCGGCTTCACTGTTTTGGTAAATCCTACAAGGTTGCGGGGGGCAAGCCTTACCTATCTTTGTGTCACGGGGCAACCTTTGATTTTACTGAAAAGGGGCACCGTGCGGCTAGTAGCACAGGTAGTCGCTACTTCCGCCTTGCTCGTGTGCTGTGTGTCGCACTCACGTCTCAACAACGTTTTAGAGGCACAGCTTGATTATGAGCTAAGTAATATTCATGTCATTTCACAACAATGTAAATATTACAGCCCGGATAGGAGGATATGAGCTAACAAAGCTTGATTACAATATTTGGTTTCTCAACTACCTGTTCCCCCCTATAGTATACTTAAGAAATAAAAAGGTTGTGCTCGCAGGCACAACTTACAACGCTAACTAAACAACTGTTTTTCTCTTTCCTCGCTAAGCCACAAAAGGCCTACACTATGTTGCCTCTTTCAATCTTCAATAAACTCTTGCCACCATCTTGTATGCATAATACACGCTCGGCGGGGCGGCCCGACGAGCGGCCTTCAATCCTTGTCAACGGCTCGGCGCATGGGGCGCGTCTGCCAGCCTTTGACACTTTGTCAGGGAGTCAACCATCAAAAGAGGCAGAGCGGAGAAAAGGCACCCCGCAGCTCGAGCCCCATCGCCTATATACCCCTGCCTCTATTCATTCTTTGTGGGTTTGTTACATACAATTTAAAGGCAAATAAGCTAAAATAGAAGGCTATTGATGGAGAAACCATACTTTTCAAATCCAAGAAAAATAATGATTCAAAGGGGCCTACTTTTTGTTCTTTACTTCTTACATTTTTGTATAGTTTTTAAAAGTTAATGAGTATTTTGATCCCAAGTCTTAATTTGTCTACTTTTAAAATTACCCCCTACTTAATTTATCATAACTTATTTAGAAGTTTAACATCTAACTTTATTCTATTTTACTTTTGTATAAAAGTAAAAACTAAAATAAAAATGTTCTGTATAATATCATTTTAGAGTGATTTTTTTATAATCTATGATTTAACTTCCCTTAACTCTTTACTCACTTGAACGTATATTTTTGGTTTTACAACTAGTACTCGGGGCATAATTACGTGCTAAAACAAAAGATAACTTTTTAAATCTTACTCATAGCACACATTAATAATGTTTAATCCATTATACATTGTAGTTTCTTAAGCCAACATAAATCCTATCTAATTCTCAGGTCATATATTAATTATCTCGAGTTTGTGAGATACTTTTTGTATATATTTAGGAGTGACCATTAAAGTTTTGTGTGATATTCAATGTCACTTTTTAAGTTAAGTATATTTCCTATGATATATTATTTTTTATAATATCGAAATAAATATAACTTCTCATAAAAACTTTCATAATTAATAGTAAAATTTTCTAAACATTAAAACGTAACTTGCCCCCCCCCCCCCCCCAAAGATTATTTCCTGGCTCCGCTCCTGACCATCAACATGAGAAACACGGGGATTCAATTATGTACTTAGCAACGAAAAATCATTAAATTGAGCGTTACTGCAACATGTAATTTTTGGGATGATTACCTTAGTTCGTATAGCAAGATTATTCATGAATTGGTTAATTAGTTCATATTAAAGCATAGAGCATATGACAATCATCATAAACAAATAAACATGAATACCTACTAAAAATCATAAAACAAAGATACACCAACAATTACTCCTACGAATTCCGAACATCGTTAAACTTAGTTGATGATATTGTCAATAAAACACATTATTAGACTTGGGAACACTACTCAAGAACTTTTAAAAAACCCAGGACAAAGAACTGAAAGACAGAAAAGTAAATGTGTTTAGCTATGGCTAGAATAACTTGTGTATTGTGAGTGAATGAATTGTGAGACTTGTAGGTCATTTTTAGAAGTTTTGGAGGTTGAACCCATGCATAAGATTAGCACAAAAGATAGTTTCCATATTGATCTCTAATCTGGACGGTTCTGTAAGATTTTGACACTTTTTGGTAACTTTTCGTACTAGGTCGACTTTCTACCCTGGCAACAACTTTGCGCGATTTCACCATTTTTTCCATAACGATTCTCTAGATGTGGGAATTGCAATCCGCCTTTTGCGGTGGAAACTAAACATTCATAAATTTCAAATGGTGTAGGTCACATTTCTTAATTCGTCCCACACACTCCCAGTAATTCTCATAACTTTGTCTTTATTGCTTTTTTGTCTCTTTTCGTCAAACTCTATCCTAAACCTACAAAACACAAAAATAAACATAAAACGACTGAAAATGCACAAGAACAAACTTAAAAGAAAATAAATAAGCATAGGAAAAGAACATAAACTATACATTTATCAACCAACACCCACGATTGCATCAGATGAAGTTTTGTTAGTTATTTGTAATGTGTGATTACAATTTGCGAAATAGTTTAGTACCCGTAATTATAGTTTTCGAAGTTTTTCTGAACGTTTGTTATTAACTAACATATTATATTTTCTTGATATGTAGATTAGAATTTTGTCATTGGAATGAGCTTGAATGAGACGATCTAAAAAATCAATTGTCAAAATAACACTCTAAAAATAATTATTTTAAATCTATCACTATTATACCACATGTACTGCCATGTATACACAATTCATAGTTACGTTGTTAAAAAAGGAAGAAGTCAAGGATGGAGGCTCATGCTTGCCTATGCCAAAATATTGAATAATTTAATGTTAATACAAAAGGAATAAGAGATTTTCATCAAAATAAGAAAGGATCGTGAGATTCTTATACTTTCTTATTCTTAATTTGAAGATTGCATTTTATATTTCCTTTTTAAATTTAGGTTAATGCAATTTGTTAACTCCCAGAAACCTTTTGCAAAGAGCAGCGCATGTTAGTTTCTTATTTTTCTTCAATGGAATACCGCACGGAGGTAAAGAATATGATTTTCAAACCTTCTGTTCTGGTGAATTCGAGTTGTTGCTATTTATTATGAATGTTGTTTTTCCTCTGTTTCTGTTTAAATGAATTTGCTCTTCATCAAATAAAAAAAAGGTAAAGAAGATGATTCTTTTTACCTTTCTAATACATTTTTTGCTTTTACTGTGAATTATAACATTAGTTTAAGTCCAGATTCATGAAATTTTAATGTTAAAGATTTGCAGTCCAGTTCTATTAAAAACTTACAAAAAAAAAAGGTTTATTCTCCTTTTTAATTTAGTTGATTGTTGTAGGCAATCAATGAGGGTACAAAAGGCTTTTCTGCCCTTCCAGGATATTCGCAAAGGAGACCAGCTTATTAGATCCAGAACCCTCCCTGGCGATAATAATATTCAAAAAGTGAAGTCATTCCTTGTCCCTATTCCTAGTAGTGCCTCTAGACGCTAGCTTTCCTTCTAGTAGAAAGGCGTTTACTGTTGGCGAAGTGGCGTAAAGCATTTCTAGCGAAAAGAGAGGTCGTGATATCATCTACGTCCGTACCGCTCCACTGGAATGGGTTTTCTCATTAACTCTGTTAGTTGACTTGATATATCTATTTGTACCCGAAAAAAAACCTTATCTATAGGTTTAAAACATGCTTTGGAAAATAAAAAATTGTTAATATCTCATTTATTTATATTTCATCTTCAGCCATTTCATAATATGTGTCACTTTCTATGCTTTCTTTTTCGTACACAAATACGCTTTACGTAAAACCTCTTTTGGGTCAAATGGCAAACTCATGTTTTGTATTTGACTGAAACTGATGTGTGATGCCAAAACAGCAAGAGAATGCAAATATCAAGTGTATATACAAGAATAAAATTTTCCAAGCACTCAAGGCTCTGAAAGTCAAATCGTTCTACCTTGACGACACACTTTTTAGCATATCCTAAGCTTTGAGCATATCCAGTTATTATTGAATTATAAGCAGCAAATCTCTAGTTATTTTATCAAACACTTTACTTGCTTCTTCTATTCGATAAAAATTAAAGTTTAAGAAAGATTGGTGATGAACCCACAAAATGATGTACCTAAATTCAAACTCAAAACCATCCTGATGAATATTCCTTTCAAACACATAAGTGCCCAAGTCAACACAACTTCTAAACTTCTACGAATCCCTAATATTTATTCCCTCAAATTTCATAATGTTGTTTTCTGCTGAAATATCCCACGTTAATTCAATTCCTAAGTAAAAGATTATTTATGGATGATTTTCTTAAGAACCCACTTGAATTCTGTTAAAAATTGAACTTCACAAGGGAATCAAAGAGTTTTGAATCCAGAAATATGTTTTCTGAAGACCACAATACTTCTTTGACTTGTTAGAAAAACTACAACTATAACTATAGACCTTGTGCACACATGACAGTACATGTGGCAAAATGTGTTAGATTTGAAATAATTTTTTGGAAAGGGTTATTCTGACAATTATTTTTTTAGATAGTGCTATTTTGACAATTGACTCAAAGATATGAGTAATAAAATTAATTTTTGAAGCAGTACATATACAACAACTAGATTTTTTTAAGAACTAGTCTAAGAAGCACGTGCTACGCACGTGCGAGTCCTAAATAACAATTCGCTTAGTTGATTGTATTAGTTAAATTGTGTTAATGTTAGTTGCATCACAGTTCAAACTTCAAATACAAGAAGAATTGTAGTTAAAGAAATAAGATTTTAAATAATTCAACTATGATTAATAATGGTGCATCAACTTTTATTTTTGAAACAATTTTGCCTACAAATTAGACTAATGTTTGTAAAACGACTATTTATTTTTCTTTAAATATGTATATTATGGACATAATTTACATCGACATTTTTTTCATTACATAATTTCTTTTGTTACAAGATGACTTATTATGACCACTTATCCGAAATTCACCTAGTCATGATTCGGATTAATTTCTTATTCGTGCGAGTTGTTCTCTAGATATATTTGAAGTTTTAGAATTAGTGAACTATTGTATTTTTTTACGTGTTATTTTTACGGCGTTGATATACCATATTTTGGTACCGCCACGTCATAATATTCGATACAATACCACGAGCGTATTTCGGGACATATATGCCACGTCAGCACCATTATTTTTTAATGCAAAACTACAATTTCAGGCAAAACTCAAAATCTGGCCCATGCAGGCCCATTTCGAGTTATTTCAGGCCCATTTTGAGCTATTTGAGGCCCATTTCGACTTATTTGGACATCTATTTTGAGCTATTCCAAAATAACTATATTTTGAGTTATTTTGAAGCATAGTTCTACTTGGAGTGGACTTCTAAACGAAGGAGGACTCTTAGTAGTATATAAGGGGGCCTCATACCTCATTTTCAGGTACGTTTTTCATATTTCAAGCATTTATTTCGAGCAATATAAGTCGAATTCGAGCAGTTTTGCCTTCATTTCGAGTTGTCCAGAATAGCTCTTCTTCGAGTTATATTGAGAACAATTCGAGTTGTTTTAGAAGTCTTCATTTCGATCTATTGAAGACCCTCATTTCGACTTGTTTCGTTCTATTTAGACTTGTTTGCTTTCGACCTATTTGATAATTTCGACCTATCGTTTGACTTGTTGCCTCGCACAACAAGATCTCACGTTCCGACCCATCTGACTTGAGTGTCGAGTGCCTTCACCGAGAAGGCACCGGCTTAGTTTACGTATAGTGTTGAGTGTAGGTTCCGAACTCAAAAGTTGCTTAAGGATCCAGCAGGGACTTAAGCAGTCTGACGTGGAGTGTTGACAAGTGAATACATATCCAGACGAAAATACCCCACATCAGGCGTAGTAATATTGATTTTGATTTTTAAGTCAAAGTATACACTGAATTATTCTTATAGTTTCACTTTAGTTATCTTCATGGAGTTTCTCATTAGAATTATTAAGTTGTGGTAATGTGTAATAAAGTCAAGAATAGTTCATGAATGAAATTAAGCTATTGAAAAATCACATAATGAATCCTTTACTGCAAATATATCATTCATGAACAATTAAAAAGTACTGTGTTAATGTAAATATATTTTAATTACAGATAAATGGTAAGAAGTAGATAAATTAAATTAAACTAAATAAATCAATTTGTTATGAATGATGAAGAGCACAACCTAGTCTACTACCTTTTGGTTTTGGAAAAGGCCCATTACGCAGGTCAAAGGCCCAACTTCCTGTCAAATGAACAATTGAAAAGATGCAACTTAGTGAAAACAACTGTTCTCCACATTGATTATTATGACATCCGCAACCCATTATTTCTTTTCTTTGTCTGGAGTTCTCTCATGCTCCTTTCTAAACCTTTTGGTTTTTTCTTCGTCATCACCAATTTTTAACAAACACAACAAATATCAGTTACAACTCGTCGTCGAAATCCGGAATTTTCACACAAAAAAACAATCTTCGGAAGATGATAACATCACCTCACCGTCGCGCGTGAAGTCGTCTTTTTGGGACTAAGCAATTACCCATTTTGTTTAACGTGTCGAGGAAGCAGGCCAGTGCAAGCAGAAAGTGGTCCCCACTAAGTTAAAGAAAAACAACACAAATGAAGGAAATAGAATTGAAAATATATAAATTTAGAGGGTAATATTGGGAATTGGAGGATGAAAATGAAGGAAGAAAAAACAATATAGCGGAGAAGGACGAAATTCAAGAAACGCAATCGTAGGTGGAGTAAAACTGTTTTGTGTAACTTGGGGAACATCGCCCATAAAATAAAAATGGCAGAAATTGAGAGTGCATCTCTCCCTTTACTTGTCCTCCACCGCTACCCATCCTTCAAACTCCCAATCTTCTCATACCTCCAATCCAATTACACCGTCCTCGACCAGCATGCCGACCCACCCCACCCCTCTCTATCCACCCTATCCAAGTCCGCAAGGGTCATGCTCTGCGTGGGCCCCACACCCGTCACCACCGCCGACCTCGATCGTTACCCCTCCGTCGAGTATATTATCGGGTCAAGCGCCGGAACCGACCACTTCGACCTCAGCGCATGCCGCACCCGTGGCATACGCGTCACTGGTGCAGGTGACTCTTTCTCCGACGACGTCGCCGACTACGCCATCGCCCTCACCATCGACGTCATGCGTGGCATCTCCGCCGCCAATCGCTTCGTTCGACAAGGCTCTTGGCCTGCTCGAGGAGACTATGCGCTCGGCTCCAGGGTCAACTCAAACCCTTAAATCATTCATTTTATTACATAATTAGTACTAAGCATCAGTTAGTCTATATAGTAAGTTGCAATTAGTTGATTTCTACTATCTTTGAGAAGCCATTGTGGAACTCAGCTGATCATACTTTTAATTGTCTATGTCGAGTCGGCATAAAGAAGAGGCTTGTGGTAGGTTTGTCACAGCCACCCAAAACTTCCTTATGTAATGTAATCCGTGTTTGGTTCATATAACTTACTCTAAGAGTTTTGCTGTTTCCTTGAGAAGCCGTTTTAGAATCTTACGGTACATGCCATGGTCACCTATAAACTGTGTTTTTGACGTCTTTGTGATTATATTCCAGGTAAGCGGGAAACGAGTAGGGATATTGGGACTAGGTAGCATCGGTTCGAGGGTTGCTAAGAGGTTTGAGGCATTTGGCTGCACCATTGCCTACAACTCAAGGAAGACAAAACCCCACCTTCCATATCCTTATTATGCCAATGTCACTGACCTTGCATCAAATGTTGACATACTGATTGTTTGCTGCGCGTTGACAGACGAGACATACCATGTTGTCGATAAGGATGTTTTGGCAGCTTTAGGGAACACGGGTGTTGTTGTTAATGTTGGACGTGGGGCGCTGATTGATGAGAAGGAATTGGTCCAGTTCTTGGTTAGGGGTGAGATTGGTGGTGCTGGTCTAGATGTTTTCGAGCACGAACCTCATGTTCCGCCAGAGCTATTGACGTTGGAAAATGTTGTCTTGTCTCCACACAGGGCTGTGTTAACTCCTGGTTCCTTTGCAGCCGTTGAGGAATTGATCATTGCTAACTTAGACGCTTTCTTCTCAAATAAACCTTTGCAGGCAGAAATCAAGTTTGATTGATAGGTTGGGATCTGTTTTTAAGAAAATAAGTGTAACTGGAGTGGTGATTCTTGAGTCAAGTCAAATGTAATGTTATATACTGGCAGTTCATATCACGTCTCAGAAAGTAAAAATATCAGTAGACGCTTGCAAATGGCACTTGGGTTCGATGGATGTGAATAGGAATGGTATAGCGATTTGCGATGTGAAGTATCATCATACTTCTTACAAATATGTAGATCCATGAGAAAAACATTCGCCCTTTGTCATTCCCCGATGTCGCTCCGGTTTTTCATACGTGTTTGCCAAGGCCAATATTTGTTCTTGGTTACTTGTTTAGTTTCGAGTAGGTCTTTCTGCCAGTCCCAAGTCCACTTAAGAGCATTGAATTTTGGTTGCAGGCTTCTCCTTTGATTAGTTAGAGCAGGCTCAGTTGCTTTACTTGCTTGTGACTGGAATAGAAATGAGGTGAAGATTTGAAGTTTTATCTAATCACCAAAACCATTCGAATAATTATATGAACAACTTTTGAATTTATTATAAATAGGTTTTCATTGATGTTTCTGTCGTAAATAATGCGATTAAAGCTAAAATAAATTCAACTTAATTTTGAGAGAATGATACAAAGTGAGAGAAATATTTGCTTCTTCAATATATTTTCAAGTGTAATTTACAAATGAATTGAACACCTATTTATAGGAAAATTATACAATTATAATATTACAAATTCTCCATCACATTAAATGGATGAATTATTTTCAAAGACAATCATACAACTAGTTGGACAAATCATGTGCTCTTCAATTATCCATTCCAAGTTGGATGGCTAAATTATAATATATTTAATTATTTATAACACTCCCCCTTTAGCCGTCCAAACTTTTGTGATGCCTCGTTAAAACCTTACTAGGAAAAACCCATTGGGATAAAATCCATAGTGAAGGGAAAAGAGTACATCAGCCTTGCACACACGTTCCTTGTTGCCTCGTTAAAAACCTTACTAGGAAAAACCATGTGGGATAAAACCTTAGTAAGGAAAAGAGTACAACTGTGTGTGCTCCCCCTCAGGTAGACATAGGTGGTCCTTCTTTATAAATCTTGTAATCGTCGCATCCTGATACTATGAACATGTTTTCTGAAAGTTGTTGTAGGTAGAGCTTTTGTAAAAAGATCTGCCTTGTTGTCACATGATCGAACATATTGAATATCAATATCTTTGTTCTTTTCAAGTTCCTGAGTGAATGAGAAGAACTTTGGTGGTATATGTTTTGTCCTGTCACTTTTGACGTGGCCTTCTTTCATCTGAGTAACACATGCAGAATTGTCTTCGTATAATATTGTTGGACCTTTCTCAATTGTTAAACCAGATGTTGCTTTGATATGACGTGTAATTGATCGTAACCATACACATTCTCTGCTTGCTTCATGAAGTGCGATAATTTCAGCATGATTTGAAGATGTGGCAACCAGTGTCTGTTTCTGTGAACGCCATGAAATAGCAGTACCTCCATATGTGAATACATATCCTGTTTGAGATCTGGCTTTATGCGGATCTGAAAGATAACCTGCATCTGCATAACCAACCAATTCTTGTTTTGCATTTCTAGGATAAAATAAACCAAGATCATTAGTTCCTCGAAGATAACGAAATAAATGTTTAATTCCATTCCAATGCTTGTTCGTGGGGGATGAGCTAAACCTGGCAAGTAAATTCACAGTGAATGCTATATCAGGTCTAGTACAATTTGCAAGATACATCAAAGCACCAATAGCACTTAAATATGGAACTTCAGGACCGAGAATTTCTTCATTTTCTTCACTAGGACGAAATGGATCTTTGTCAACATTTAGTGACCTGCAAATCACTGGGTTATTCAAAGAATTTGCTTTATCCATGCTAAAGCGTTTCAAGATCTTTGTGGTATAATTGGATTGATGAACTAATATTCCATTTTTAGTATGCTCAATTTGTAAACCAAGACAATATTTAGTTCTACCAAGATCTTTCATTTCAAATTCATTCTTTAAATAATTCATCGTTTCTTGAATTTCGTTTTCAGTACCGATGATATTTAAATCATCTACATAAACCGCAATGATTGCAAAACCGGATGTTGTTTTCTTAATAAAAACGCATGGACATAAAGGATTATTTTTTTTTTTTTTAAAGCAAATGAAGAACTTTTATTAATGCGCAAAATTCTTACAAAGTGGAACTTACTCCAAAAGTGAGCAAGCCCAAGCATCCAACGACCCCAAAAGCGGGTAACAAAATAACAATTGTCCAACGTAACAAAGCAAATAAAGAACTACCTAAAAAACTTTTAACACAAAAATAACCAAGCAATAATCCTTTATAATCTGTCCAAATCCCCCAGTGATTCAGCCCAAAATCCGTGAAGCCAACCCAACAATTAACTCCAATCTTGCTGTCCATTTCTATCGAATCGGTCTAATTCCAACAGCCTAAAATGCAGCTCCCTTCCGTGCTCCAATACGCCTAATCTCCAGCCCAGTTCCATTATGATTTCTTGACTCTTTGACACATTTTATCAACCATCTTCTATGCATGCCCATCCACACTATTTTCAGCTTCCTTCTCGACCCAAAAAACAGCCGCAGAACGAGGTGCAATTCCAGCACCCAACAACCGTTTCATAGCAGCATGTATCCCATCAAACCCAACAAAAAATCCAATTTTCTGCTCATTGAAACAAATGAAAACAGATTGTATGCAATCTCATTTGAATGTTATTTATCCTCTCTTGATCCCCTCTAAGCTGATCATTTGTATGTATGATGTGCAGGTGCCATGAAAATTTCCAGCATTTGCATTCCAAATAGCCGTTGCACAAGCAGGCCAAATTCAGCATATTTCAGCCCAAAAAGCAGGTGCAAATCAGCAGGAAAGCGGCCATCACGATGGCTCATTCGTCCAGTCCAAACGAAGCAGCAGCTTCCATTTACACCAGCCATAAACAGCCGTCCAAGCCCCCTTGGATCGCCACTCCAGTAGGGCCAACTCCTTCCAACAGTTTCAGCAACTATGTAACACGAATTTTTGTATAAATCCTTGTTTTTTCCATTTCTTGTTAAAGTGCAGCCCTTTTTTGCCACAAAAAACATCTCATTGTAGCATAAATGATCAACAGCCCTCAAATATAGAACCTGTAAATCAACAAAACAGCAAGCCACAACACCAAACAAATCAAATCCTCCAACTCCAGACCAAAACTTCCATTCAATCACCTTAAAAATCAAGTCCAGAACATGTGTGTGCATTTGTGTTATAGAAATTCTAAAAAGCAAGGCGTGAGAAGAGCTGGGGAACCCTTCAAAGATAAAAATGATGAATGAGTGTCCCAAACAATAGGCAGTGTGTGAGAAAACAGCTATAGATATACATCCATTCATGCAACCCCTCATGCAAAGACTCCAATATGTATTCACACAAACACACAACCAAACATACATGAAGAAGTGAAGATGTTTATATGTGGTGCCCTTAATAAAATACTCAAGCTCCCAGCTCATTTGACAAAAATAAAAGGCAGAATAGTATGAAAACTCAAAATCAAGGAACAATTCACCATCTATATCAAAATACAGATTGCGCAGCCATATATGCAAATTGACAGCAACAATTAATCTCCATCGGTCAAAACAAGTGTGTGCTTTGTGATATTGAAAAGAAATAATAACCAAGGCGTGTACAAGAGCGAGGACTCTTGCATTTAAACGGAGAAAATTTAAGTAAACTAAACTAGTCTGTGTGTGCATAGAAACAGATACATAAATACATACACACATGCATCCCCAATCACTCAAAAGGTTCCTCTCACACTCACAAACACAAGCATGCAACAAACCGTGCTCAAGACAATTTATGGTGCAAAAAACCAAACAAACCACAGGATTTTCTCTCAACATCTTATGGCACTTTAGATCAAGATCGAAATCTGAAATTCGGATAACCATTTCTTTCCATACGCACAATTGCTTTCACTTTAGAACTGATTTCATTCGGTTGAAATACATGTCCTCGACCCTCCATGCAAGCCTCATTAGCAAGCTGATCGGCTGCCGCATTTCCTTCCCGATAAACATGACGTAAGTGCACGTGAACCCTTTTGAAGCATTGACGTATATGCATCACAACCTGAACGTAACTCCAGTGACAAACCCCCTCACTTTTAGCCAGCTGAATAGCCACTTGCGAATCACTTTCCAGCCACACATTATTATACTTTCTTTCAATGCACAACGTAAGAGCACGTTGTATGGCCATTAACTCCGCCTGAGTATTAGTCATCTCACCCAAAAACATATTAAATGCCAACAAAACAGCCCCATTCTCATCTCTAAATATTCCCCCTGCTCCAGAAATCTCCGGATTCCCTTTCGAACACCCATCTGTATTAATTTTAATGCAACCATGCTGAGGCCGAATCCATCTAACCAAAACCACCCTCTGTTCTTTACTTTGCTGCCTATGAACTCCCCACAACTGAGCTTTATCAATATCTCCTCTCCAGTATTTTAGTTGCTGCATACGACCCCTTTGCATCATCTTAATATCTAAAATCACATCTTTAATAATCCTATCAGCCACAACTGGAATATCCCTATACTTAGCATTGTTCCTATGTACCCACAACTTCCAGCAAATCAAGAGAGGGATTAAGACTCGAACATGACCAGCAGAAACAAATTTAGAAGATAACAGCCAAGCATGAAAAATAATTTCAACATGATCAGTATTAGGCATTCTCACTCTAAATAACTTAGCAAAGAAATTCCAAACCTTTCTCGCGCAAACACTTTGCCAAAACACATGCGGAACACTCTCAACATGCGGAGAGTGAATACAACATTGACACTTAGAAGGAATTTCAAAATTTTTCTTGTGTAACATCAAATCAACTGTAATCCAATTATGAAGCAAACGCCACCAAAAAATAGAAACAGTAGGAGAAATGAACGGATGCCATATCATCTTAAATATCACAACAGAGGGACGAGAATTCCTAACTAATTGCCAAGCTGATTTGGTTGAAAAATTACCATCGCTCGTGAGTTTCCAAACAAGTTGAGTAGGAACAGAAAAATCAACAGCCAAAGAATTAATTTCATGGACAATATGGAGAGGAATAAGATTGCGTAAGTGAGCCAAATCCCATGCCCCATTAACCCACAAATTCTCAACTCTAAGATCAAGGTATCTTGGATTAACAACCTTAGTAATCAAAGGAGCATCACTGACCCAATGATCAAACCAAAAGAAAACTAAGCCTGAACCTACACTCCAGAAAATCTGATCCTGAGCAATGGAGCTCACCGCTTTAATTCTTCTCCAACAAACAGAATCATGCACAGACACCCTAACCTTCCCCGGAAAAACCCCTCTACTATACTTATAATAAAGAAACCTAGCCCATAAAGTATTTTGGAGTCTGAACCTAACCCACAACTTAACAGAAAAAGACTCGACAACATCAGAAATGCTTCTAATCCCAATACCTCCCTCAGCATAAGGCACGCACATATCCTCCCAACTAGCCCAGTGCATTTTTCTTTTACCATCATTACAACCCCAAAAGAATCTAGCAAATAAAGCATGGATACGATCAATAACAGTTTTAGGAGGCTTCATAACATGACAAAGATGAATATGCATGGAACTAAGAACACTCTGAATAAGAACCAAACGACCCCCTGGAGACAAGGCTCTATTCTGCCAAAAAATAAGAAGATTTCTGATCTTACCCAAAAGCTTATCATACAACCAAATCTTTTTATTTCCCTTAGCTAGAGGAGCCCCTAAATACGTAATAGGTAACTGCTGCTCCCTAAAACCAGTATAAGACCCAATAAGCTCCCTCCTAGCTTGATTAATGCCCTTTCCCGCCACAAAACTACTCTTAGCTCTATTAAGTTTTTGCCCAGAAACACTTTCATAATGAGCCAAGAATTCAGAAACCAGCTTAATAGCTTTAAGAGACCCTTTAGAAAAAATCACACAGTCATCAACATAGGCAAGGTGAGAAATAGGAATCCCTCCCCCCGTATCAAAATAAATATCAGGATTCTGCTGAAACAACCTATCCAGACCCCTAGACAAATACTCAGAAGCTAACACAAAAAGAGCCGGAGACAAGGGATCACCTTGTCTCAGACCTTTAGTAGATTTAAAAAAAACCATGAGAGCCCCCATTAACAAGCACAGCAAAATAAGAATCACTAATACACTTCTCAATTAAACTGACCCAATTATCATCAAAACCAAGATGCCTTAACAACTCCAACAAAAAATCCCACTGAATGTTATCATAAGCCTTAGCCATGTCCAGATTAAATAACACATTACTTCCACGCGTCTTCTTATCAAGTGAATGAATCATTTCTTGAGCAAGCAAAATATTGTCGCCAATGAGCCTACTTTTGATAAATCCACTTTGAGAAGGAGCCAAAATGCGAGGGAGAATAGAAGCTAATCTGTCATTTAAAATCTTAGTGCAAATTTTGTTGGTTATGTTACAAAGGCTAATAGGTCTAAACTCACTCCAATCCTTAGGATTATCCTTCTTAGGAATAACAACTAAAGAAGTAGATGTAAAGGATTTTGGGAAAGAACTCCCATTGAAGAAATCTAATACTGCTTCATGTACATCAGTTGAGATGAAATCCCAACATACCTGATAAAATAAAGCCGTATAGCCATCAGGCCCAGCGACAATATCAGGAGAAATACTAAAAACAGCATTGCGCACTTCTTCAATGGTGGGGACTTTGCACAAATTACTATTATCATCATCAGAAATAACCCTTTCAATCAAACTCCAATCAGGTTGAGATCTAGAAGGATTAACAGGACTCAAAAAACTCTCAAAATAATTAACAGCAGAATTAGCAATAGCCTCAGGATTATCAATCTCAACATCATCAATCATAATTCTATGGATAAAAGCCCTATTTCTCTTCTTTTTAACTAAGGAATGAAAAAACTTGGTGTTTCTTTCACCCTCAATCAGCCACCTACAGGCAGCTTTCTGTTTCCAGAAAGCTTCCTCCATGTTTTGGATTAAAGTGAGCTCAGCCTCAACCCTTTTAAGGTTAATAAGATGCTCATCAGTAGGAGCATTATCATAAGCTCTTTCGGCAACATGAACAACCTGTTCAGCATCATGCACCCTTTGATGGATATTTCCAAAATGATGTTTATTCCACCATTTTAAAAATTGCTTGAGCCTACGTAATTTATCTCCTAACTTTCGCATGCCTATTAACCTAGAAGGCATCTCCCAATTTTGTTTAACTTCTTTCAAAAACAGATGATGCTTCACCCACATATTTTGAAACCGAAAACTAGGGATATTAGTTGAAGCAGTCCGTTGAAAGTTAATCAAAATAGGGCAATGATCAGACTTAGAACGAATAAGGTGCTGCACCCTTGTTAGATTAAACATGTCACTCCATTTTGAGTTTAATAGAGCCCTGTCCAACCTCTGCCAAAGCCTTTGGTTAGTCCAGGTATAGATATCACCCTCAAAACCAGCGTCATGCAAACCACAATCTAACAAACAATGAGAAAACTCATCCATGGCCTCGATATTAGGAGTAAACTCATCCATGGCCTCGAGTATATTAATATATCCCTTTTTCAACAAATATTCGCTTAAACGATTGTACCACATGCGTCCTGATTGTTTTAACCCATATAATGATCTTTGCAATTTAATTGAATACATTTCTTTGGGTTTAGAACTTGTTGATTCAGGCATTTTAAATCCTTCAGGAATTTTCATATAAATGTCACTATCAAGTGATCCATAAAGATAAGCTGTAACAACATCCATGAGATGCATTTTTAAATTTTCATAAACTGCAAGGCTGATTAAGAATCGAAATGTAATTGCATCCATTACTGGTGAATATGTTTCTTCATAATCGATTCCAGGTCTTTGATAAAAACCTTGTGCAACAAGGCGAGCTTTGTATCTTACAATTTCATTTTTCTCATTTCGTTTCCGAATAAAGACCCATTTATATCCTACATTTCACATTTTCAGGTGTGAGACCAATAGGTCCAAATACATTTCGCTTATTAAGCGAATTTAATTCAGCCTGCATAGCATCTCTCCATTTGATCCAATCATCCCTGTTTTGACATGCACTTACAGATTTCGGTTCGGGATCATCATTTTCATTCATAATGTCACAAGCGACTGAAAATGAAAATATTTCATTTATATTTTCTGTCTTGTTTCGATCCCATATTACTCCTGAATTGACATAATTAATAGAGACTTCAATATTTTCTGTATCTTTAGAAATTGATTCATCAGGCTCTTGAATTGTCTCATTTTCTGTTTTATCAGGAGTAGATTCCTCGATGGGGTTATTGATTTTTTTTGCGCCTTTTCTTTTTCGAGGATTTTTATCTTTTGCACCTGTAGGGCGACCACGCTTTTTGAATATGTTAGTGTTATCATTGTTGGATATTTCTTTTGGAATTTCAATTCGAGCGGGAGCATTTGCAGCTGGTATTTGTGATTTTGTCACCCTTTTTGTGTCAGTGAACGCATCAGGTAATTGATTTGCAATATCTTGTAAATGTAGAATTTTCTTTACTTCAAAATCACATTGTTTTGATAGAATATCATAGTTCGATAGATGTGGAGTATACCATGATAATTCTTTTTCGAATTGTTTCTTTTCTCCCCCTAAGGGGGGAAAGATTTGTTCATTAAAATGACAATCGGCAAATCGTGCCGTAAAGACATCACCTGTTCGAGGTTCAAGATATCGAATTATTGATGGTGAGTCATATCCAACATATATTCCCAACCTTCGTTGAGGTCCCATTTTTGTTCGTTGTGGTGGTGCAATCGGTACATAAACCGCACAACCAAAATTTTTTATATGGGAAACATTTGGTTCATTACCAAAAGCAAGTTGTAATGGGGAATATTCATGATAAGAACTTGGTCTAATGCGAATTAGTGATGCAGCATGTAAAATGGCATGTCCCCATATAGTAGTTGGTAATTTTGCCTTCATTATTAATGGTCTAGCAATTAGCTGAAGACGTTTAATCAACGATTCAGCTAAACCATTTTGTGTATGTACATGTGCAACACTATGTTCAACTGTAATTCCAGTTGACATGCAATAATCATTAAAAGCTTGGGATGTAAATTCACCAGCATTATCAAGTCTAATTTTCTTGATTGTATAATCAGGAAATTGTGCTCTTAATTTGATAATTTGAGCTAATAATCTCGCGAATGCCATATTGCGAGTAGATAATAGACAAACATGTGACCATCGACTCGATGCATCAATCAAGACCATAAAATATAAAAATGGTCCACATGATGGCTGAATTGGTCCACATATATCACCTTGAATTCGTTCAAGAAAGGTGGGTAGTTCTGTCTTAATTTTAGCTGGTGATGGCTTTATGATTAATTTTCCCAAAGAACATGCTTCACATGGACTGATATTTTGTGGGATCTTAAATTCTTTTAAAAAATGTCCATGTGTTGTTTCAATTATTCTTCGCATCATTGTTAAACCAGGATGACCAAGACGATCATGCCAAAGAGTTAATAATTCAGGATTTTCTTTAACCACCATATTTGATTCAATTGCAGTATAATGCAATCCTGAAGAAAGTTTTGGTAGTTTTTCCAATATATGTTTCTTTCCTGATATATAATTGGTAATATAAAGATATTTTTTGTTTTTAACTGTCATTGATTCAGTATCAAATCCATGACGATATATATCATTAAAACTTAATAAATTTCTTCTGGATTTTGGAGCAAATAAGGCATCATTTATGAGAAAATTTGTTCCATTTGGTAAATTGAATCGGGCTTTACCAATTCCTTCTATCAGATCAGTTGGACCTGATATTGTATTGATTTTTGCTTTTGTTGGTTTTAAATTTATAAAATATTTCTTACTTGTAAGAATTGTATGAGTTGTACCGCTGTCAGGTATGCAAAAATCACCAATATGCTCCATACTGTACTTCATTTTAAACAAACAGAGTTAAGCAAAATATGTTTCAAGCAGATCAAATATTGAAAGGGAATGCAATTCATACAAACATGAAAACTTAAAATACATGAACACTTGCAATACTTAAAACACATAAAGCATATATATCAAGCACAATGAATGTCATAATTATTAGTTAATTGAGCTGTCTCCATATAAGTATAATTATCGGGGTTTTGTTCATTAAAGTTAGCTTCTTTGTCCAGGATATTTTGAATAATTAATGGCGTTTGTTCCAGGTAATGCTTGTGAGCCTGTAGGACGAGACTCATGATTTTTCTTTAAGAGTTCATGGTTATTTTCTGCCATTAATAAAACTTTTTGCAAATCTTGATATTTTTTGAAACGCATTATTGTGTATTATTGTGTATTGTTGTTGAAGAACAACATGGTTAATATGGAAAGTAGAAAAAGTTTTCTATCATTTCCTCATCATTAATCTTTCTTTCACAATATGTTAATTGGGTACGAATACCAAATAATTCGAAATATTAATCGTAGACAAACATGCTATAACAAACATGATAAACATAATTAGAATTTAAACATTTTATTTAATACGCAATAACAAACTGCAAATCATAAAGTACAATTATCAAGGGAGCTGAAAAAGAACAAGAACCATTCTCAATGCAAACAAAGCATACGCAAGAGTGAAATACTTTGGAATTTCTTCAACCATCAGCATGGCAATGATCACTAAAATAACTGCTAAAAGTATGATTATTTTGGAAGAAACCATCTTTTCTGAAAAGAGAAATATGACGAATTTTAGTTGTGAAATTTGTGTTATGAAATTTGTATATTTATAGAGTAAAAAGTGTGATTATACCCGTTATAGATCCGTTACATAGCCGTTGGAATATTATTTTTATTTATTTAATTAGCATGATAAACGGTAATATATTAATAAATCACATTATCAAAGATAAGTTAATTATAATAATTAAAGGCACAATTTAATTTCTGCCACATAGAAACTGTAAAATAATTTTAATAATTAATCACATAATCACAGATAAGTTAATTATCATAATTAAAGGCACAATTTAATTTCCGCCACATAGAAACATTTATGGGCATACGGAATAATAAGTAGATTAACAATAAATAATTTCCGCCACATTACAAAGTAAAAACTTTCATGGGCTTATGGAATGATAACATAAAGTAGGAGGTAAAACCTTCCGAGTTAGATGTTAGTAATGTGTTAGTAACAATAAGTAAAATAACAATAAATAATTTCCGCCACAATAGAAAGTAAAAACTTTCATGGGCTTATGGAGTGATAACATAAAGTAGGAGGTAAAACCTTCCGAGTTAGATGTTAGTAATCGTTTTTTAGCTTGGTATTAAATTTACGCAAGCATCAACGAATAATTAGAATTAGTGTTAGACAATAATAAATATTAAGCAATTCATTCATCTAATCATAAAATTATAGATAGGCGGCATAGCCGCCTTGTCCATAATAATAATGATAGATAAAATATATAGATATAAAAATTTAAAACATAGAAAAGTTTAGAAACGTACTTGCGTAGGCTTGGCTCGATCGAGAGTGATCGTGCTGATAACGTGTCGTAAATAATGCGATTAAAGCTAAAATAAACTCAACTTAATTTTGAGAGAATGATACAAAGTGAGAGAAATATTTGCTTCTTCAATATATTTTCAAGTGTAATTTACAAATGAATTGAACACCTATTTATAGGAAAATTATACAATTATAATATTACAAATTCTCCATCACATTAAATGGATGAATTATTTTCAAAGACAATTATACAACTAGTTGGACAAATCATGTGCTCTTCAATTATCCATTCCAAGTTGGATGGCTAAATTATAATATATTTAATTATTTATAACATTTTCAATATTTATTGGAAGTTTAAAAATGTTAGAGAATGTTTTCTTTACACGATTTTTAAGCTTTAGGGGTGTCACTGTAATTACTCGCAAAGTAGGTAATGTCATTTTCATAGTCGAGTCTTGGAGAGTTGGAGCTCACATGTCCCGCTAAATCCTCACCTCTAATTTAGGATCTCTTCAGCATATTTTTTAATTGCTCCAACTAGTTGGGGACTTGGAGCTTATCGTCATTGTGGGATAAACAACGCATATAAAACCTGTGGCACCCCATAATAGCAGATCTTTCGAAATATTACTACGCGAGCAATTTCGTCTTCATTGGATTTCTATGAAATGATCTAGCATAACCCAAATAACCATAGAGCAGGAGCTAATATAAAAAATAAACAAAAATCTATGTTTCTATAATTTTCAATGTCAAATATGAATTATTTTGCACTAACTGCTGAATACCTCATACCGCACAAAAGTTAACTCAATTCTGGCTAAGATTCTCTAAGCCCTCTACTAATAATCTGAAATTCTCTAAGCCCTCTACTAATAATCTGAAATTGAAACATGAACATACTTTTATGAGCCAAAAGGACTCATTGAGATCCAGTATTATATTTTTAATAAATGCAGTTGGAGAAATATTTTTTTCGTGAAATATGAATTTCATGAAACATGCCCTCGCAAAAGTACTTCATAAATATTTCATGAATACTTTTGTAAATTCTTTTATGAATACTTCCACAAATTCTTTCATATATTCTTTCCTAATAAATACTTTCAAAGTAAGGCTTTTATGATATATTTCCAAAGGGTATATTTAAGAATGACTTATATATATTTTCATGCCAAACCATAGCACGTATTATATCAATCATTTCATAGTACACCAGCCTTAAAGATGAGAACATGTCTAGGTACACATCTCACTCATATTCACTAGACGTAGAATAGAGTTTCAATTGGCGCTGGACGACAAGATCTGCACTGGTAGCATGATGCTACCCAGCAGAAGTCCATCAATACAAGCCACAACCCAATAATGAATACCAACGATGTTGGCATCAGATCAAATTACAATCATGAAACTATTTCATGTACGATATTGACGTGCTTTAAACGGAAAGCTCACGGTACATAGATCAAGAGTTCACTGTGATATTTTCAACAAAATAATATAATTCTATAATGTTCGCTACAAAATTTAAGTCATGAAGAGAAGTACTTGAACAATTCTTAACAATAGTAAAACTTACAAACATTTATTTTCTGAAACTCCTGCGTGGTATATTTTTTTAATATAAAACAATTTAATATATAATACGCATAATTTTCATTCCAAAAAATACATAATTTTAACCTCGACATGGTACGTTCATGTCTCAGCCTCTTCCATGATCTCATAGTTCAATTGCTATCTATTAGGTCTAAACTACCTATAATAAGTGTTTACTCATACATCAAGAACAACTCTATGATGTAAAAGACTATAGCGTCCAAAACCAACTTAGTTATTATCTGACTTACCTACTCAAGCACGCACTCAGTACCTTTATTTCAAATTAGATGGTTTCTAAATAAGGAAGCTTATGTGGATTGCCTCGTTCATCTTTACTATTTTGCATTAGAATCATATACAATAAACAAAGCAACTTTCTGTTGAATTTTAACTAACCAGCGAGGAACAAATATTAAAAGCTTATTTGTAGTGTACTGTAATTCACGCATCTTATAATCAGTGTTTTCAGAACCGGACCGGTCGTAGAACCGGTGACCTTACTGGTTACTGGTTTTATTGGTTTAACCGGTTTAACCACTGGTTCAACCGGTATGATCAATATATATATATTTATTATTTATTTAGTGTTCTATTATGAAATAAAAGAATATACATACTTTATTTAGTTGATTTTGATTTTTAAATGAAAGAATTCAATTGAGAATAATAGAATTAATAATTTTTCTATAAACACATGTGTAGTATACAACTTAAAAAAAGTCGAAATTACAAGTCAAAGAGAGAATTGTATCTAAAGTACGATTAAAATAAATTAAAAAAGATATGCATAATTATAATTTGTAAAGTTTTTAAAAAAACTAAAAAATAACCTTAAAAGCTAATATTTAGGAAAAAATAAAACAACTAAAATCGCATTTTTATAAAAAAGAGTTATATATATGTTATTTTATAATAAAATTAAAAATAAAAAAGTAGAATTATTCTATAATATAACAAAAGCACACTTTAATTATGTATTTATGTATTAATATGTACATACAATACCAAAGGTTGTGTAGCTTAGTTGGTTAGAGCATTGAAATTATGTTATGAGGTCAAGGGTTCAATTCCTCTCCCTTACAAAAAATTTAAATTTTAACTTAGAATGTAAAAAACCGGTTCAACCAGTGGACCGGTTCATCAAATTAACCGGTTCTTGACCGGGTTTAAGCGGGTCTGACCGGTTCGCTAACAGACCGGTTTTATAGGGCAAACCGGACCGGACAAGGCACCGGACACCGGTTCAACCGGTCGGACCGGCCGGTCCGGTCCGGTTTTGAAAACAATGCTTATAATCACTTAAACTCGTGAGGCTGAATGAACCTAAATTAAAGTTTAGTTAAGATAAATGAAAAATATAGTCATCTTATTAATTAAGAAGTGATTAAGTTTGAAATTAATGGAGTTCGTCCAAGTTCGTTGAAATAAAACTAGTCCAGCATTTCATCAAAAGCGGTAGACAACACTGAACATTTATAGCTTAACCAACACTGTATTCCATTAAATTAAGGATGTGTTTAATACCAAAAATCCAACAGTTGTGAGGGCGTTATTATTTGAGGAAGTCCAAAAGGCAATTGTTTCTAATTTCAGAACTCAAAAATGAAAGGGATGGTGGGGTGATTCTCACGCCATATGATTCATTAGGGTGAAGCTCAAAGTGAAATAATCAGTATAACTAAATTTATAAACATGCAGCCTTAAAGTAATCACTAACTTAGTTAAGAAACTTAGTTCATACTGAGAATTACCTTAAGTTCCGAATCATCCTTGTGCATCTCAGTGTCCCCCTCGGCATAGGGGGTACTTAAATAGCTAGGACAAAAAGGAGGTGAAACTGAGTGCTTAACTTTCTACATGAGTGTTATCTCCTGAGTTAATTTGCGCACACACACACACACATATATATACTTCCAGGTGGGTCAATGGTGCAAAGTGGGAGGATAGGTGAACCAAAAAGAGATGGATGATAACAAGTTTGTCATCATGTACAAGATTTACATATAAACTATCGGGAAGAAATTTAAATCAAATCAAAAGTGGTCTAATTAGGCCAATGATAATTTATATGTATTTAGTACGTCATAAGCAATTTAACTTTATAGAAAATTTGTTGATCTCATATTCATGCGTGTTAGAATTATGGAGAAAACAATTAATAAGTCAATCTCAATATTTGGAATCAAGATAATATTTTATATATGTATCTTTTTCTTCTAGAAATGGGGTATTACAATTTCCTCCATAAATATCGCCGCGTCAAAATCGATTGTGATCCACGCAAGAGGTGGTGGAACCCAACAAACGCCCTCAGAGTCGCGTAATGAAATCAATCCAATACCAGCCAGGAATTTGGTTGGGAGGGGAGGGGAGGACCAGGAATTTTGTCTAGGGGGCGGGAACCAGATCATGCAAAGATTTCTTTTGTATAAAAATGAGTTTTTTTGTTAATTTAATTCATTTTAAAAGTAATAAATCAACGTCGAAACATAAGTATTCTAAGAAGATATTTAATATTAGAATACAAATTATTACTAACAGTATATACAACTAATAAGTTTAAGAATTTTAAAGTAAAATTAGATTAATATATATATATAAAAAAACATGTCAACGAAATAGAGATATTGTATATCTCTTCTAAAATATTTATGTTCATTTAGCATCTATAATTGTGTCACATGTTTTAAGAGGATATTAACTTATAACTAAATAATATTAAAGTATTGAAACTACTAGTGCAATACTAAAACAAATTTATATAGCTCTAATCTTTAACTTTGCCTCAATTAATTTTCCAATACAAAACAACATGTTTCATGTTAAAAACCTCAAAAGATATATAAAATCACCCTAAAAGTAAAAATATACACTCAATTTGTTATATTAAATTTATTTTGTAAACTACATAAAAAGAGTAAGAGAAAATTTAGAGAAAATTCAGAAAGTACTATAATAAATTACGAACTAATTATATTTTAAATTAAACAACAGAATAGGTTAGTAGAAATAACACAAAAACTTTCATATATAGTTATGTTATAATTTCATATTAGTGCAAAATTATGTTTTAACAACATATATAAGTATTATATTAAAGTTATATATGTAGATATATTATTAAGGGTCAATTGCGATCACCCCTTAACGTATGGGGCGTTTTGCAATGTCCTCCCTGACCTTTCAAAAAGAGCGAAATGCTCCCTAACGTTTCATCAAATGTGCAAAATGCCCCCTTGGACGTTGACCGGCAACTTAAAAGGGAATATTCCCCCGGAGATTCTCCCACGTGACTTGCACGTGAAATTGGCGAAGGGGCGTTTCGTAATTTTACGTCTCCCGCCTTTAACACTGATGAGGTGTGAAGTTGAATAGATTAAGGGGTTTTTTTCACACTTTTTTGTACGTTTCAGCATTTGGGGAACAAATTAGGGTTTCAAAGTTCGTTCGATTTCGCCCCTTTTTGCTCGAAATTTCTTGCGTAAAACACATACAATGGATTGGAGAATGAGAACCAACGACGAAGAGATACCCCTAGGGCGAAACACACCCAATTACGGTTCATTTTTTTGTCTCCTCCTCGTATTACACACTTTTGGCTTATTACATGGTGGATTTACGTTCAAATAGCTTTATTCCATGCTATACTGTACTGATTTTTGTATTTTACTGTGTGATAATGTATAGTTTAGTGATTTTGAGGATTTGGACCACACCTGTGGACCATATTTTATGATTATTTTCGGAAGAAACAAACCTTGACCATATTTTATTGTGCTTGGTGGTTCTGTGGAGACATTTGTTGGTGTCGATGTCCCTTTTATAAAAAAAAAAAAAGGCCCCTGTGTTCAATGCAGTGTGTATTTTACACTAACGCAGTGTGTATTTTACACTGTTGCTTTCGAAACCCACATTATTTAAATTGTATAAATTGGTTGTTAAAGTTTGCGTGTGATTTTGTAAAATATATGTTCCAGAATGATTTCATAACATATAAATTGGGATGCAAGTGTATGGCATTGAGATGTTATTCTGTTTGCTCATGAATTTTGGTTTTGATGCATGGTGTGTAATGCAGTTGAAGAATGTGGAACAGACCAGAAGGGGAAAAGAAAAAGTCATAGAGGCTCAAGTGCATGCGCCTGAAGTGCCAAAGCCTCACTCTGACTCAGAGCCTGATCTTGAGCCTGAAAGGCGTGAGAGGGGGGGCTACAAGTTGACCAGTGCAAGTGCAGGATTTCTTCCAGTGGATGGTGTGGGTGGCCAATCGTTATCTAATCAGTATGGGATGCAGGAGTGGCAAGAGGCTATTGCAAGACAGAAAGAGAATGCGAAAGAAATTGCTGCGAAGGCAGCACAAGAAAAAATAGAACAAGCAAAGAAGGAAGCAGCTGCAGAGAGAAACTTGCTTGCAAAGCTAGAAGCAGCAAAGAAAAAAGAAGCCGCCAAGAAAAAAGAAACTGCGATACAAGGAGAAGATGCAAAGGAAGAAATCGCAAAGAAAGAAGAAGGTGGAAAGAAAAAGGAAACTTCAAAAGAGGGGGGCAAAAAACAAGGACAGAAACGGGGCTAAGTGTAATTGGAATTCGGTTATTTTGGCGTGTTGCTCATGAAATTTGGAACTTGTTATCTAGTTGATAGTATTTTGTTGTTAATTCCAAAATACATTAGTATGCTGTAATTGTTGTTAAGATATTTTGTAGACGGCATTATGTGATTGTATTAATGTCTGCAATTGGGATTAAATGTGATGAGTTTGTTAAATATGATGAGTTTGTTAGTTATGTTGCATAAAAACTTCTGTCGAAAGCAAAAAGTATAGACAAGTATGGGTAATTCTGTTTAAAACGTTAGGGGGCAAGTAACTAAAACTAGACAAACGTTAGGGGGCATACTGCTGAAATTTCACAAACGTTAGGGGGCATGATGCTCAAGTTTCACAAACGTTAGGGGGCAATCTGCTCAAACATTACAAACGTTAGGGGGTAATCTGCTTAAGTTAGACAAACGTTAGGGGTAAACTGCTGAAAATGTATAAACGTTAGGGGGCATGGTGCTCATCTTTATAAACATTAAGGGGCATTCCCACACACAAACACTAAGGGGGAAACGTTGGTGCAAAAGGTTAGGGGGTTCCCGCCAAAAGTGGTCGGACGATAATGCCTTCTGCCGGGCACGTGCTGGGCATGTTTTGGCATCTTCGGCGGAATATTCCGTCGGTCAACGCTCGAGGAGGCATTTCGCACATTTAATGAAACGTTAGGGGGCATTTCGCTCTTGTTGAAAGGTCAGGGGGGACATTGCAAAATGCCCCATACATTAAGGGGGTGATCGCAGTTGATCCTATTATTAAACATAATACATAAAGCCTTCTCGGAACACAGGAAAGTGTCCTAACATATTGATGTCGGGACACTTAAAATTTTAGGGACATCTAAAATATATGCCGCATGTAGAGGGCTCCCAAAAGACTAGGGGACATTTTTTATGTGTCTCGACATCCTTTATTTTAACGACAAATATATGTGTCACATAATTAAATATTAGAGACCCATGTATGTGTCCCCTAACGGTATAAGTACGACAACATAAAAATTGTACGGACACTTATTTTTGTCTTAAAATCTCATTCAAGTAACAGATAAAATGACCCGTAAAACTTTTTCGATCTCGACCTCTTTATTTAATGACATATATAATGTCAAAAAAGAGAAAAGAAATCTAACAATTTACTTCCACAACTTCTTCCGATTCGATGGGTGTCCTACTAGTAAATTTTGCAAACATATGTAAAAGTCGCAAAAATGTGCATACGACAACATGCAATACTTATTTGTGTCTTTAATAGTCACTTAAATGGCGCATAAAATTGTCCCATGAAAGTCTTTCGAGATGAGGACATTATATTAGGACACTTATTGTTCTATAATTAATAATAATGTATTTTAATTTATTTTATTTTTATAGGACAATTACTTTGTTCTTAAGCCACTTTTCCTGATAGACGGAAGAGCACTTGGAACATCCAAAAGAAATAATTCGTAAAACTTAAATCAAATGCTATTCACCACCAAAAGTCAAACATTTCACATTAATAATTGTCAAAAAGGTATTCCAGTCACTCGGACATAAGAAATGAAACTCAATGAAAGAGTTGACCGAGGTTCTACGTAAAACTAAAAAACATAAACGAAATATGAAGTTTGCCAAATGGCTGAAAATCCTAAGTAGAATCCACTCATATCATATGCAAAAGTAAGATTAAATAGGTTATGAGGCTTGGTTGTTGATTATTGTACCTTATTCTCCAATATATTTCAAACTACATCAACTCTCATCATCATCTAAAGCAATCTGCACATAAAAGTAGAGAATGGGATAACTATTGTGATAGTTGTATAATTAGAAACACTACTAACTTCTGCATAAAAAATATACCAATTCTTAATCTCATACAAAAAGTGAAGAAGCCCAATTTACGTAATGAAAAGTACAAGAGAGTACACATGACCCTATTTTATCACCTTTTAAAAGTCACTAATTGCAACAACCGGGCTGAGAAATCTAAGAGCAGGGACATATACATTACTTAGTGCCAATATTAAATAGAATATACCAGAATACAAATGTGCAAATCAGGATATAATTTTTATTTGTTTCTTGCTGAGCTTAATAAGAAAGCCATATGGTGTGCACATATTTACTTAAGATACAAAACTATTAATATCATCAATAATTTATATTTTTTCATATGATGAAAACCTAAACATTATTCTAAATAGCTTCTGCATATTAAACAAACAACTCTACGGGCAACATCACAGGTTCCATCATTGTCCTTCTAGCTCACACATTTGTAAACACGCACAAAAAACACCAATATACAAAGCAAAAAAGTGTGTAACTTTGTCAGTCAACAGTAGTGACAAGGGGAGAAAATACCAAGGATATAGGCTAAGCAACAAGTAATCCAATAATATCTTTGATTGTCTGAAAATGACTAGTAGGGTAAAGTAGTGTAGCATCTTTTTTACTTGGAATTGATCGATTACCAAATAAATCTCTGGCCCTAAATCCATACCATTTATTCTAACATTACCAATCTCAGTCACAATACCACTTGCTACAACTTCATTGATATTTGCAAGGCCTTTTAAGAAAACAAAAGATCCCACCTGCAATTCTCATGTGCGATCATAGTTTAACTATCAAGAATTTTATTTCATTATTTGTAAGAAGTTAAGCAATTCATATTTTTTACCCTTATAGAAGAGAAGTTGGCAGAGCTGAACGACAATTATTCAGGGGCGCAGGTGGAGAATTTTGAGAATTACACAATCTATGTGGAGATGCGACTCGAGTACTTACTGCAACGAGTTGTCCATTAGAGGGTGATCTCCTATATGTTGTCAACTCTTCATTTAAAGAACGAGATTTCTCAACTTCGCGCAAATACTTTTCTTTAGACTCTGTAGACTCCCTGAGAAGTGCATCACGACTTGATTTTTTCCCACAAACATCAGTTCATGCCACTCCAGTCCCATACATACGCACTCGTCCATAC
This sequence comes from Misopates orontium, assembly GCA_946800315.1. NCBI lineage: Eukaryota > Viridiplantae > Streptophyta > Magnoliopsida > Lamiales > Plantaginaceae > Misopates > Misopates orontium. The sequence goes on from OX326946.1 coordinate 26,727,797, forward strand.
TTATCTTTTCCCATTACCTTTGCAAAGGCATCATGAGGATTGTAAACAACCTCACTATTATTTAATTTGAGGGGATTCTCAGTAGCTAGCTCTTCCATTTCTTTCTATAGAAATTTGGATTTGTTGTAGTCAAAAACTTATCTGGGTCCCAACTAAGATTCTAAATCAAAAATGAAAAAAATTATTTGCATGTATCAAAAATACTTACAATTGCATCTCTAACTGCATCACTTGAACGCTCACCCTCGGAGCTACAGTAACACTCCTAAAATAACTCGAATCTAGTGGGGTTTCTACCCAATTTTATTTTCTGCACACATAACATGTCATGTATTTAGAAAATGCTTATGGTATCATATAACTAAAACACAATGCTAAAGGATTTACCATAATTTCCTTCTTTACTGCAATACTTTTCTTGCCCATGGCATGAACATACTCTAGTTTTGCATGAGTTTCTTTATTCTTTTCACTTATTTCCTGAAATCATTTCAGGAGTAAAATAATTATAAACAAAAATTTCAGACCATAAACTAAAATAGTAAGGTAAAGATGAAAAGTTTGTACCATTGCTTTATTAGACAACCAATAATCACATATTGCCCCAGTCTTCATTCACTCTGTCAGGAACTTCAACCATTTGTTGCTCAATTGGAACATAAGGGTCAAAGTTCAAGCTCTTCACTTTAGATTTCCATCTTTTCCATTTTTTGTTAATAGACTTTGATGTGGGGTATTTTTGTCTGAATACGTGTTCCCTTGTCAACACTCCACGTCAGACTAGTTTAGTCCCTACTGGATCCTTAAGCAGCTTTTGAGTTAGGGACCTACACTCAACATCACATGTAAACTAAGCCGATGCCTTCCCAGCGAAGGCACTCCGACGCTCAAGTCAGATGGGTCGGAATGTGAGATCTTGTTATGCGAGACAACAAATCGAATTAAGCAAATAAGTCAAATTGAGCAAATAAGTAGAATTGAGCAAGAGAAAAAAGTCGAATGGTTGACCAAAACAAGTCGAATTGAGAAACCAAATAACTCGAACTGCATCTTGAAATAGGTCGAATCCGATCTATTTTGGGACAAGTCGAATGAGACTCACGAATAGGTTGAATTCGACTTATATAACTCGAGATTAAGGCTTAGAAATTATAAAAACGTACCTTAGATTGAGGAATGGGACCCTTTATATAGTAGTAAGAGTCCTTAATTAGTTAGAACTGTAGTTAGAGTACAATTAGGAGATGAAATAACTTGAATTAGAGTTATTTTGGAATAACTCGAAATGGATGCTCACATAGCTCTAACAGGCCTAGAAAAACTCGAATTGGGGCCAAACAAGTCGAATTGGAGCCAAACAAGTCGAAATGAGACCAAACAGGTCGAATTTTGACTTGTTCTTCAACTTTGCGCAGTCTCACCATTTTTGTTATATCTCCTTTTCTAGACCTCAAAATATCAATCCGTATTTTGATTTAGAAACTAGACTTCAGAGGCATTCCAGGCATATAAGATTCATTGAATTCAGAGTTGAATTATAGGTCAAAACAACAACTCAAAACAGTAGCTCGAAATTTACTCTTGAGAACTTCTCCTCCCCTTTTTATGTTGTGTCTTGGGGTATTTATAGACATTTTGATGGGCTTAGGCCCATAGGTTGAAATATAAGTTGGATTCGACCCTGAAATAACTCAAAATTGGCCTGCATGGGCCTAACTTGATTTTTTTTCTTGAACTTTAATTTTGCATTAAAAAATAATGGTATTGACGTGGCATAATATATTTCAAAATACGCTCGTGGTATTGTATCCAATATTATGACGTGTAGTACCAAAATATGGTACATCAGACTTTAAGATGAAACTTTCACCTGCTGGTGGTAGGTCAAATCTAACCTGAAAATTAAATTGAGTTTGAACCATTATACAGTATCATAAAAATTGTATGTTAACCATACTTACTCGATTTTAACAATATCAATCACCTTGATTTTTTTTATCATTTCATTCTTGTAATATTTAGGCATCAACCTCCAATATTTATAGTGCAGTGGACAATATCTTCCATCTCTCGCAATTTTACCCAAAAAATGGGCTAAAGTGCTTGTCTTAAGTTCATCATTCGGTTGTCCAAGGTCATTGAATGAAACAACAATAATATCTTCTAGTTGTTGTCCCGAAATTTTAGGCATGCAAGTAGCTCCTTTTACCCTTTTTCTTTTCTGACCACCAATACCTACAATACATATATGAAAGTATTTTTCTCATTGATGATATTAAGGTATTAGTTATTTATCATGCACTGTAATATATGCTATTTACAGAAAACTTACTTGTCTGGTTCACTTACAACATGAGTAGGATCGACTTGATTTGGTAGAGCATCACCAATCAATTGAGAAAAAGCTTGATTGATGCTTGAATTTGTCCGCATAATAGTTCTTTCAAGTGGATTTGAGTCCACAAGTAGCTGGTGTGAGGACCGCGTCCACGAGTAACAATCTAATCCGAGTTGGTCACCTAACAAACCAAACTCAGACCGAACTACAGCTCATAGGAAAGTGTCTCACTGACCAGGATCAAAACCATAACATTATAATAAAATATTTTTACATTAAATACAACGGAGATCTTTGGAATACAAACAAATTTTATAATTTCAAAATAATGTATATCCAATCAAACACTTAACGATCTTGCAAAGGTTCTAAAATGCGGACTTGACAATTGTTCGTTCCATCCACACTGCTATACCGATCTTATTCTGAAAAAAAAAGGACATATAGGAAAAAAGAGGAGTAAGTCTTTAATGACGTAGTGAGATTCTTAGAACATGACAATATTCAAACAGTATATCAGAAAAACGAACAAGAATAACCAGAATAATTACATCTGCATCACTGAACTGAAATTACCGGTTTTAACGATAATACTTGAACGTTTTGAAGAACGAAAAAATGAACTTGTGCAATTACTTGTAATAGAAATAACTCCCAAAATTCAACCTTATACCTCCTTATGATGAGCTACCTTGCAACAGAACAGAAGACATGTTTGAGTACATTCCAATCTAACACGGGAGTCACAACAAAACTCCTTACTGCAAGCGGCGCTTAGACAGAATGAGTATTAGTAATTACTTAAACTAACATACCTTTGTTGTCCAGTGGTAAATCGTCTTAATTCCTGGCCCAACTTCCCAAAGGCGTCCAATGGGTGAAAATAGAAATACTGGATGAGTTACTAAGCCAGATAATATCTGTTGCTCGTTTTTTGAGCTACAGAGGCCGAACATAGTTCGTTGCTCGTTGCACAATTCAAGAATCAATAGGGTGATCATGATATTTGGATAATTATGATTATGAAGAAAATCATGATTATGAAATAAATGAGAGATTTGATTTAACAATAGGTAAGAAAAATAATTATATAACGAGTTAACAAATATGAATGTGAAAACAACAAAATGATGATGAAATGTTGCTCATGATTTGAATCAAAGAACCACGACTATTCTGTCCGATTTCCTCGGGTCGGGTGCAAAACGAGGGTTGAACAAATCATAAATCAAACCTCACCTTTTACCGTACGGAAAATTCTTGATTAACGTTGATAAATGTTGAACCTTAAATAAAGCAAAAAGCTGTAATCAATTGATTGCTCACAATTTACAACAATACACATATATTTTCTTAATTTCAATATTTATCATATTTAAGAAATTCCATTAAAAACTAAATTATTGTTAATTTTGGATAAATACTATATTTATCAATTTTAACTTTAACTATGATATAAAAATATAAATATGAGACTTACCATTTCAAAGTGAGAAGTTGAAGACTAAATTAGTTACTTAGTTGTTATTAAAGTCTCCATTTCTAATTAAGTAACAACACATTAGATATTAATGAACATATATGTTTTCAATGCAATCTTAAACCTTTTAAAACTATATTTCTTAACAAAATTCTAGTAAATTACTTATTAACAAAATTCTAGTAAATTACTTATTACATAATAATCTTAATCCAAAATTTTACCATGATCATAACATTGCAAATACCTAAGCAAGCCCTTGAATAAAACTATATCACATATAATTTTGGTACAAAATTATTTTGCTTATAGTGATTAGTACAAATTACATAATATTGCATATATCACTAATAACAATTTAAAAAAATTGTAAATATGTAGGTATAATTAAATTAACATTTTCAGAAAATTTATGTCATGCTAATAAAGTATATTATATGGTTAGATCACAAGATAAACACAATAATTCACTTAAAGTTAAAGTAATTGAAAGATTAATCATGAAAACATATTACATATGTCATCTAAATGTTGCAAGATCCATGAAAAATATTAAACACGATTCTAAATTATGATCAACTGACCCAACATCATTATTAGTATGTAATGAGTCCATATTAATGATCAATTTTATGATTTGGATAGATTTTGCAACATAACTTAGCTAAACAAATGGTTTATCCAAATCTGAGGCTGAAAACTGTAGTGATCTCGGATTTACATTCAAAAGGACTTTCAAAAGATATGATAATCTAAAATAAGTTAAGGATTTCAATTTTAAACATCATGGAGAGTATGTAACTAGAAAATCAGATCAAGAAGTTAAGGTTTATTTTAAATAAATCATGAAAGCTATAGGCAGTTTTTAGACTTTCTTGACAGAGGTCTGTATTTCTCAATATTAGACGCCTCATACCACTTCATTTAAGGAAAGTTTCTGAAAAAAAGAAGTTAACTTACATCATTACAAGCATGTGATTAAGATTTTAGAGAACGATTAGAAGTGTTGATAGGGGTTTTGGAATTCCAAAGTTTCTGGACCAAAACTGGCAGTTTTAATGGATTTCGGTTTTGAGGATTTTTGAGGAAGACAGAGAAGAATTTAAGGGCTGGAATAATTTTTTTAATAATTTAGACGTCCAAATAAGAAAGTTTGCAGAAGAAAGGGAGAGCTATTCTTCTAAAATCATTTCCCCGTTCAATGTTGTAGGCGTCGTGCGATATTCTGCGTTTCCATCCAAAGAGTTTGCCTCTCTTCGATATGGATGGCTATGGCTAAGAAACCTACAATGACACATATAAACACTGTTTGTGGCTTTTTTACAAGTACTTAGAGCATGTGTCCTTGTGGCATGATGGACAAGCTAAATCACCTTTTGTATTCCAATCAGACAAATTTGCATATGCAGGAAAATCATAAATAGCCACAATAAAGTTGCATGCATGTTAAAATTTTGTTTGGATGATTCATTATATGTTTCAACTCCATTCCACAATTCTTGCGATTCTTGTATTAGTGGTTGCATATACACATCAATATTATTATCAGGAGATGATGGGCCAGGAATAAGTGAAGTCAAGAAGAAAAACGGCTCTTTCATACACATCCACGTTGGTAAATTGAACGGGGTCAATATGGTAGGCCAAGTACTATGAGCAACGCTCATAGTTCCAAGTGGACTAAACCCTTCAACTGCTAAGCTAAGTCTTACATTTCGGGGGTCTTGAGAAAAACCACAGTGTTGACTATCAAAAGCATGCCATAGAGGAGAATCACTGAAATGTCTCTAGTAGCCATCCTTGGTGCGTTCTTCTTTGTGCCATCTCATAAAGGATGATGTTTTAGATGACATAAACAACCGTTGCAACCTAGGCTTTAACGAGAAGTACCTTAGCACTTTTGCAGGGACATTTTTACACTTCGGTAAACCATCATTTTTTACCAAGTTACTTTCACCGAGTATATCTTGAGGCATTACAAACATGACACTGAGTATCATTTTCATGCTCTTTCCAATACAACATGCAATCATTAGGAGATGCATCAATTTTAACACAAGTAAGTCCTAGTGACCCAATTATCTTTTGTAATTCATAGTAAGACTTAGGCAAAGATTTAGTGAGCTCAGAAAATGCCTCTTTTAATAGTTCGAGGAGAAGAGTCAATGACTTATTAGACCATTTACCAATACATTTCAAGTGAAAGAGTCGAACTATGAACTTTAACTTTGAAAAATGTTTACACCCTAGATATAACTCTTGTTGGGAGTCATCTAGCAATTTATAAAATGCCTTAGCTTGTTTTTTTGACTCTTCTTCGATGTTTTCACCAAGATCTTCAACCCCAAAAGCATCATGAACAAGATCATGCATGTTGTTAAACATATTATTATGATCATTTTGCTGAGAGTTATCCAAACAAGACAAAGAACCCTCTTCACTAAAAACAAAATTTGTATAACCCTTCATAAACCCATCAACTGTAAGATGCTCTTTTGTGTGGTCTTTATTGCCCCATCTAGCATTGTTACAATGTTCATGGACATATAATCTTGCCAGACAGTTATTAAAAGCCATCCGAAGGAATTGATCTAAGCCCTTCTCATATTCTTTGGTTAACCTTGACTTATGTATCCAACTCTTGTCCTTTATGAACCTACTAAAAGAAAGTATCTCATTGTCAACAAATAGCTACTAAACAGAAACAAGACTTGTTTTTCTGAATTATGATTTCTCAAATAATAGACAGAAACATGATTTCTCAATATTTAAAAACTAAATTGTATTACATAAAATTAGAATGTCGAAACTTACATCACATGGGTCATATTCAGAGAATAATATAAGAGCTAATTACCAATATAAAACAAGTAATACCATGTCAAAATAATGGTTTATGAGTTACACTTTAAGCCATGTATTCATCCCTATTGAAATAAAACAAGTTAACTACAAGATCAAACACATTAAATAGTAGCCTCTAGTTACAAAGAGAATAAAACATTACTAGTCAACAATCACATAATATCCTCAACTCCTAGACAAGTATTCATCCCTATTGAAAGAAAACAATTACATAATATCCTTAATTTTCCTCACTTATTAAATTCACGGTAGTTTTTACATGTGAAATATAGACTACCTTTTTTATATTCTTTTTCACTTTATTGTAGTTCTAATATGTGAAATTTATATCACATATAATTTTTGTTTGAAGAGAAAACCTCTCTTAAAACAATAGGGAGTTTAACAGATCATGATAGCAAAGTAAAAGAACATCAGAAAATCACAAAGGAACCATCTATAGAACCATTCTTGAGAAGCTGGAACACTCCTCGCAAAGTTATCTTGACTATCACCATACTCTGTGTTTCAGCTAATCAAACTAGATATATTGTGATTGTCGAGATAAATCAACTTTCAATATAAATAAGTAGAGACAGTTCACCCTCTATTTTTGTTATTCCATTAGGTGAAGTGTTGTTCTCCCAAACCATTAATTTCACACTAAACTAAATATCAAAAGCATTCAAAACTTGATTAAAGCAGACAATCACGTATTCATATCGGGTATTCATAACTTTATTCCGAACTAGATTCAAGCATTCCAAACTTTTAAACCATTACTTCACACATGAACACACACTCAAGCAGACAAATTGTATAACATCAATTCAAGTTCTTTATAACATCAACACAATCTATAAACAAAATAAACACCGACAATCGCAATAAATAATTTGTGTTTTCTCATCCACACATACCTTGGTTTTGATCCAGAAACAATACACTAATAAGAAAGAACCCTGAACAAACACGTAATAAAAATTACCAACCTTATTGGAAGAGACTACAAAGAGTAGCCACCTGCGGAGTTGGGAGAAAATTTGAGAGTGTTTTTGATTGGCGAAAAGGAAGACCTTTGTTGCTGAGGGTTTAGAATTTGGGGAAGGGATTAACTTAATCTAGGTAATTGCGGGATTTAGTTTCACTAATTAAGGGATTTAGGGCAGGAGAATTTTGAGATTAATGTATTGGGGCAGATTTACCTGGAATAGAAAAGGAAAATTTGGCGTAAGACCGGACCTTTTTGCGCAAAAACATTTCCAATTTCTTTTTTTAATATAAATTAGAGGGAATATTTGGAGGGATTAATAATATCTTGGAACGCTAATTACAAATGAACTTCTATAAACTTCTTTGGACATATAAAAATTGTATCCTTGACCACACGTTCTAAACATTGGAATTTATTTTAGGATACAGTTAGTAATTGTCTCAAGAATTAAAAATTATTGGATACAATTAATAAAGTGTCCCAAGAATTAGACATTATGAGATTACAATTAAATAAGTGTCCCAAGAATTAAACATCATTAAGATAAACTAAATGAGCATCCTAAGAAAATGTAATTGGGTCATATGCAAAATTATATTCCTAACAAAGTGTCTCGACAAATGCATTTTGTTGTAGTATACAATATATATATATATATATATATATATATATTAGAAAATGTGTATAGGCTATAGGGGCTGAGCTGGAGCTGAGGGTCGGGCCCCAAAGCCACCCCCCCAAGCTCCGCCCCAGAGACAATATCCAAAGGAATTGATGTTTTTTCCCACTACAAATTTTGGTTACGATTACCCCAAATAGCCCAGCAGGTAATCACGATAGGCAACAAAGCACACAATTTTTTCTCCAAAAAGTGCGATGAACCTATTCGATCAAATCTTTCCCATCCCAAATGAGCGTTTGTAATTAGATAGCGCCTAGACTTGACGAGCTACAACACATGAAAATAAAACATGCAACAAGTTTTCATCCCTTGCATCATACACAAAAGTTTGCATTAGATTAGCATAGTTGTTTGTGGCTTTGTGTTGCCCTATAGGTCCTTCCCATCCTAGGGGGTACCCTATGAGTTGAAAACATCTGTCTATAGTGAGCCCATTGAAACCACAATGGGTGCATTTAAGCTTCTTTTTGTCTATAGGCTAATTCTTGGTAAAGTTATTCTGAAAATTACCAGAGTTTGATGGAGCAGAGCGCTTAACTGATTAGGGGCTCTACAAACATAGCAAAAGGCTCAGTGGGATGAAATTTCTTTGGTTTTCCTCCTAAAGAGCATAGCATACACCTTGCTCAAGGATGGCAGAGGAGATATCAGGAGAATTTGGCTTCTCCAAGCACAAAAGAGTCATTCAGACCAATCAAAAACCTCAACACAGTCGTTCTTTGCAACTCTAACATAGTCTTGTTGACATCACAAACACAACGCTCACAACTACAAGCAACAATGGGCCATTCATGAGATACATATTCATCCCAAATGGATATGAAAGAGTCATAAAAAGCAGTGATATACCAGGAACCCTGAGATATAGTGGAGAAAGATTTTTGTAATTGAAAAACCCTAGATCCTTCAGTTCTATCATAGTGTGTTTTCTACTGCAACCAAACATCAATTGCTGAAGTGAAATACAACAAACCATACAGAATTTTTTCAGAAACAGTATAATAGCCATGATAATACCACACTGTTAGCTCTTTTTCAACAAGTTTTAACAGAGGATCTTCATTTCTTGGCATTGGCAGAGTACCATCGATGAAGCAGATTTTGTTCTTGATGTTGAGCGTCATTTCCACTCCTTTTGTCCATAAAATGTAATTATCGCCATTAAAGATGTCGCCAACAATCGAAGAACCCGTGTGATCATGTGTTTCCAGAATATACACAGAAGTTGAATCCTCAAAAGGATTCTTGACTCGCGATGGAACATAATCGTTACGAGACGGACCATAGTCATTAGGATTACTCATAATTGGATGAAAAAAATCAAAGAAGTTTTGAGAATCATACCCTAAAAACAACCCAAAACTCAAGGAAAAATCACCGAAATGCACAGATTAATCTATCAATTAAATCGATTAACAAAGAACAGAAAGAGAATTGATAGCAGAAGATTATCAAATCAAATTTCTAGTGAATGATGATACCATGTAAAGAATGTGAATATTAATATGCTTAACTGAAACCCAAAATATTGGGGAAAAATTACAGAGTGTTTTTTAGTACAATTTGGTGAATCAAAAGTGAATGAAACTTAACAGCAATTCCTCTATTTATAAAAAGAGAGAGGAGCGTGTGAAAAAACTAACGAACTACTGACAAAACGGTACTTACTAAATAAGGAAACCCCGGTAAACTAACTTAACAATAATTTGAAATACTTTTCATAAATAACAATAATTAATTTAGATAATTTAAGAAGCTTCGTGTTCAAAAAAGTTTGTGACTTTACAAGAATGCCGACATCGGCAATCATATGTATATTCAAACTAAATAAGAGGTATATGCATTGCTTATAAACACAAGTGATGCTATCTCTACTTATATATGATTCTTATTTAGTTATCAGTTATTGAATTGTATTACTCATCTTATTGATTGCTTGTAAGATGAATTAGTTCGGTGGGTAATAAAGATTTTGAATTTTGATTGCTTGTAAAATGAATTATTTCCAACGGGTAATTGGAGATTTAGACTTTATTGTTTGATAAATGCAAAACTTCCAGCAGTTAATTAATTTTTGGCTCCGCTCTGGAAGTGGTATTCGTCAACTGGTAGGTAGTTGACTAAAAATTAATTTTAATATTTTAAGGTTCAAAATATGAAATATTCTTATAATTTCAACGTTGAGGGTGGCAATATTATACTTGGGTCGGGACGACTAAATAATTCAGCAAAAGTTATAGAATTCTGAATTGTCGCGTACCGCAGAATGTGAAATAAAAATGGATTTAGCAAGACTTGTACATTTCTAATAGTAAAGAAATAAGCACTCCTAAATATTAAGAATTCGTAATCGCCAAAATAATTATATCAAATCCTTCAGGTTTGTTTGGTGTGATTCCTATGAGAATGGGAGGAACATGCCATGCAACAGACGCGTATAACACAATCTAATCAATCAAGTAATATATTGTCAATACACTATTTGTTTAAAATGAAAAACAACAAGATAGAATATTTTATCATAATGATAAGAATTATCGATCAGTTAATTCGCTGTAGTATAAACATGATCACCAACTCCGTTCATGAAATAAAATTTCCTATTTCTCACCTGAAATTGGTTCTCGGAATTTCACTCATATACTTGGATTAAAAAATTGATTCAACCGTTAATTAATCTAATAATACTTAGATTCCGACCATTGCATTTTTTTTTTCTTATTGTAGCCGACTCAATGCATGGAACGCCAAACATTAGAAACTTGCCTGCACGTTTTGAGAGAATGTTGACGCCGTACATTTCCTTAAACCAAACTTTAATATATGATATTATTAATCTATCTGTTTGACTTAAAATGTAACAATGTTCGTGAGGGTCACGTAGACAACATAACTCGTTCTACGAATTCACGCATAACTATATAACCATCGGTGGAAACTCAATTGGTATTGCAATTTGTACACAGCAACTTAAGGAGAGCCTTAAACTTGGTAACAAATTAAGGTCAGCAAATAGAATCATGGACTCTTTGCTTCATTCATGGCTCTTCAGCTTGTTCTTGGTGGTGGCTTTTGTTGGAAAAGCGACGGCAGCTGGGTATTCGACCCCGGTGTTCCGTGCTACCCCATGGAAACTGGCATATGCAACGTTTTACGGTGACGAGACTGCTTCTGCTACAATGGGTGAGTTACTATTTTTAATCTAAACAACTTCTCAAATTCATTCTTTCTTCCTCTTTTAAGTAAATAATCATGATTCAAAATATATATATGTACATTAATGGAGAAAATATCTTCGTTCATGAGATGCTTACTCTCAAATATCCAATATCCCTATTTGGTTTGGTGTTAAATTTTTTGAAGAGCTATGCATATTACCGCCATATATTATACTTATTAGACACATTACTCCGTTCTAAAAAGAACGTATAAAGATTAAAGAAGTGTCATTCTCATAAAAAGTAGTTTTCAGTCTCCCGCCTTTTATTTCTTTTCATGTATTCAACTTGTAATTAAAGATGTAAGTACCCTTGTTATAGTAAGTGATTTGCTACTCTATTTAATTATAAAGGGGTAATATGACTAATGGCTAGGCAGAAAACATGTAGCAATTTACTATTATTATGTATATATATATATATATATATATATAAGAGTATGATTGTTTTTTTGGTCTAAAAAGAATAGTTCTAATGTCAAGTAGAAAGTAGCAGTGAGCGTCAGACGCTTGCAATTGGATATTGTACTTTTTTTGAGATACAAAAATGCAAGAGGAGCATAATAATACTACTATTTTCACACATGACATGAGTTTATTTATATGTTTAAGAAATTAAAATCCGTATCCAAAGTTATCAAATTAGACTTATATACTCATAGCTTGTGACTAAATATAAATAGGTGGAGCATGCGGGTACGGGAACTTATTCAGCAGTGGGTATGGGACTAACACGGCGGCCTTGAGCTCCGTACTATTCAACAATGGGTACAGTTGCGGTCAGTGCTTCCAACTCCGGTGCGTTAATTCAAAGTGGTGTTACAAAGGATCGCCAATCGTCACAATCACCGCCACAAACCTTTGCCCGCCTAACTGGTCACAGGATTCAAACAACGGCGGTTGGTGCAATCCTCCACGCTGGCATTTCGACATGGCAAAGCCTGCTTTCATGAAGATGGCTCAGTGGAAAGCTGGCATAGTACCGGTCAGTTTCCGCAGAGTGCCATGCGTGAAAAGAGGCGGTATCCGCTTGAGTTTCCAAGGCAATGGGTACTGGCTGCTGGTGTACGTGATGAACGTGGCCGGTGGGGGCGACATCGCGAGCATGTGGGTGAAGGGTAGCAGAACTGGTTGGATAAGCATGAGCCATAACTGGGGGGCTTCTTACCAGGCCTTTTCATCTCTTGGAGGACAATCCCTTTCTTTCAAATTAACCTCGTATACTTCTCGTGAGACTATAATTGCCTACAATGTTGCCCCTGCGAATTGGCATATAGGATTGACTTACTCTGCAAATGTCAACTTTCATTGATCCAATTCATCCCTGGCCTGCATGTTTTTGGCATGGATGCAAACCTCCAGGATAGGGCTTTTTTTCACCTTCTTCTTTTTCGTGTTCCTTTTTTTTGGTCTTCACTGATAATTGATCCGTATGGGATGTTACACTTGTTAAAGAAATTGACAATTGTACATGCCATAATGAGAATCAGATACAAGTTTATTAAGGTTCCTCATAGACGTATAATTGTTATATATCATATGGTCACACTTGCCCCTGATTACAATTTTTTGCTTTTATGCAATTCAAATTCATCGTACCACATGACAACTGACAAACGGAGTCATTCGGTACTGAATAATTGTTCCCATTTCTAATATATTCCTGTGTACTTCTATTTTTCACAATTAAAAAATTGGCTGGTCTATCCTCAAATTCAAAATCAACAACATTGAGCAATAATGGATTAATGTTTAGTTTCTAACTACATCCAAAAAAAATGTAAATTTCCTATAGTAACCATTTTTATAATATTCTGAAACATACGAAAAACTCCATATTTTGTTTCCAATATTTAGCAAATTGAAAGTTAAGTAAAAATGAAAATTTGATCAATGAGACTAATAGCAATTAATTCATTGTTCAAATGACACGAGCTAGTTACAGAGTTTGATAATCTGCCACCAGAGCTCATAATTGAGTTCTTTCTTTAAGTCAAGCAAATATATGTGATCATAAAAATAAAAGGAATATTGGGAAAAGCCTTTTCACATTGAATATAATAATTAATAAATACAAAATGCTGCAGGAGCGACTTTTACCTTTTGAATAAATTAACACGCAAAAAAGAATTGAAGAGATGGTCCCCCTTAGCCATTTTTGATGCATGCTAGCCCACAAGGTGGTTGGAGTGGGAAACATGTAATCAAATACAAGTTATGATTAAATTGAGTTTTTGAGCTGCAAAGATTGGAAGACTTTACCTTCAATCCAAGCACGCCATCGCCCTCCTTTTCTCTTAACCCTTTTGACTATAATACAATAATTATCATCATAACCCCACGCTCCAAGATTAATTATTTCTCCAACTCCATCAGCCTCAATCTCGTCTTTTTTTTTTTTTTTTTGTCATTCTTTTTGGCATTCTTTGTATTTTACGCAAGTTTCCAAAAAAAGATTTCAATTCATGCTAATAGTATACACAAAACAGTACACTAGCTATTCTAACATTTAATCAAATACAAATATAACTACTCTTTCATGATATGGACAACATGTAAACTTCAACATATAAGAACTTGCTTTGTTTTTAAAATCTATGATTGGAACTCACCGAATATAAAATTATTTAACAATATTTGAAGTTTAACTGAAAAAATGACCCATAATCTTTTTTCTTGCCCCAAAAATATGTTCTTACATTTTCGTATCTCAACCTCACATAGTATACATTAATTTGAATGACATGACGTGGAATATAATTTACTTTTTGTTAGTACTATTAACTTCTTAAAGGGTATTTTGCAAGTTAAACAAACATGCAATGATGGTGCAAATTTGATCAATATACAGTTTTAAATAAGAATAAAAAATAATAATTACGATCAAGGCCTCTAAAATATCCAACATTTTGCACTCCATGTGTACAATGGTTTACCTCTAATTTTGCTTCTACTCGATATTTAGATCGGTATCTTGTAAATCAAAGGTAGATGTTTGTAATACAAGTTCAAGTCTGCATCATCAATCCATTAATTACTGATATATTAATCGCAAGTGGTTTTAAATCTTACATTTATCGACTTCTAACTAACCAGGGTTGATTCAATTTTAATTTTCCTTTAGAAATATTCGGAATTTGGCATGCATAAATGACTAAATGAAAGTTTTCTAACTTCTCACAATCCACAAAAGTTTCACGCCTTCTTACACATGACATACCCAGATATCATAAAACATTAAAAACTCTCTTTTTTTATGAAGAACAACTCCTTAGAGTCACAAACACTCTCTACTATTTTACTACTTTCCCTCAGCAGAACATCCACATTACCAGACCAAAAAGCTGATCAAACACAACTAGCTAGCTCTAATACCATACCAGCAAATTAACCAATCTCTCTCTCTCTCTCTATTCAATCCAAAAAATCATCAATCCAAATCCTCAAATGGGCTTTTTCTTATCCAGTACCCTTATTTTTCTCTCATTTGCAATTTTACATGCCTTAACATCTTCAGCTCAAGAAATAAAATCGGCAAGGCTTCTTGATCTTATCATCAGAGACTACACATTCAGATCATACAACAAACACCTCAGGACAGGCAGACCACACCGCATCAATCTACCCTCAAATCTCTCGGGCATAAACGTCGACACTATAAGGTTCCGTTGTGGCAGTCTCAGGAGATACGGGGGGAAAATCAACGAGTTCAACTTGGGAACCGGCATAAACGTGCACCCTTGCACCAAACGAGTCGTACTAGTTCGACAGTATCTTGGATCCAACTGGTCATCTATATACTACGACAACTACGAATTGTCAGGTTATGAACTCATTTCCCCTGTCTTAGGCCTTTTAGCGTACAATGCTGGTAGCGTAAATCCATCCGAGCTTGGAATCCAGGCTGGGAAGAAACCGATCATTATCGACTTTAGCAACACTTCTTTGGTGAATTCTACACCAGGGATCATCCCTTTATGTGCCAGTTTTGATCCTGATGGAAAAGTTACTTTACTGAACCAAGCAAGGCCTAATGTTTGTGTTGCTACGAGGCACGGTCACTTTGGTTTGGTGGTTGAATCGCCGTTGATGCCATTGAAGAGGAAGATTAGTAAGTGGAAGATAGTGATTGGGAGCTCGATCGGGGCTGCACTGGGGGCTTTTCTTTTGACCTTGCTTGTGATCGCGATGTTTGTTAATGCGAAGAAGAAGGCGATAATGGATGAATTGGAGAGGAGGGCTTATGAAGAAGAGGCTTTACAAGTTTCGATGGTTGGTCATGTGAGGGCTCTTACTGCTTCAGGGACTAGAACTGTTCCCACAATTGAGCATGAAGAGTATAGACCTCCTCCGCGTTCGTAGTTCTTTTTTTCTTTTTCTTTTTCTTTTTTTAAACTTATTCATAGTTCTTGTGTTATTCATGATTTGTTGTGTACGAATTGTGGTTAGTTCCAAGTCTAGGTTTGGGATCATATTTCATCCAAGGTTGAAGCATAGGAGTTGCAAAGAAATGCTGACAATTTCTTCATCAGTTGTGCTGATCTAACTCATTTTTGTTGTAATATTGTGAAATGAAATTAATGTTTGATAAGTTCTCTTTCCCTTCATTGTTATTGTTATTATTATTATTTTTGTTTTCAAGAAGTGGCTAATTTTAAGTTATTGCTCTCATATTCTTTTGAAATTGAAGAACTCCTTTCTAGATGCCGTCAGCCAAATATGAATTCATTTTGACATTATTATAATGTTGGCTTTATTACCTGGTAGGGCAAAAACCATAGCACTCTGATATTTTTTTTTTTTTTTTTTTTTTTTTTTTTAAACAAGACAAGACGTCTTTTATTTAGCGTAATAATAAAGTTTTAGTACATGGTACAACAGAATTAGTAATGCGAGTAACAACAATAGAAATATCAAATAACAATAAAGGTTTTAGCCAGTCAGGACAAGTTTCCCAGATATTGTACACCGATGCTGGGATTGGTGTAGCTAGATTATCTGTCCGGTGGTCATCCGTAACTGCCATGGCTCCTAGTTTTGCAAAGGCATCTGCTGTCTGATTTGTTTCCCTGTATGTGAAGGTACCCCTGACAACTGTGAAACTAGTGAGGCGACTCCGGATATCCTGTATGAGTCCAGTAAGATGAGGTGGATGCTCCTGAGACCTGTCAAGACAATTCAACATATATAAAGAATCTGTTGCCACCACTAGGTGTGTAATCCTCATGTTTTGTGCCAATGCCAGCCCATCACGTAGGGCCCAGAATTCTGCCTGATTATTGGTTGAGAACCCAGCTGAAGCCGCGAATGCTATCATTAAATTTCCAGTAGAATCTCTAATAATACCGCCAATGCCTGCCGAACCTGGGTTACCAAAGGAAGATCCTTCCACATTTAGCTGAGCAAATCCTAGGGGTGGTGGATGCCATCTCAAGAAGTGAGTATATGTTTCAATGCTTTTTTGGTGAGTTATGTAGGAATGGTTGTTAGTGAGGTGGTGCTGGAAGATTTGTGCAATAGTGCTGAGCTGGAATGGAACTTGATTGAACACGAAATTGTTCCTAGCAAACCAAATGGTCCAAGCCAGGGTGGCCCACTTTTGCCTGAGGGTATTGGAGAGGGATAGTAGGTGAACAAGAGGATGTTTTTCTTGTCTAGCCGGTAAGTTGGGGAGGATGGCTTGGATAATGGGATGGATGGAAGGACATTCATAGAAAATGTGGATCGCTGTCTCATGATATTGGAGGCACAGAGGGCATAGAGGATCTGGCATCACGTGCCTGATATAGAGGTAGTGTTTTGTTGGGAGCCTGTCGTGACATAACAACCAGAAGAAGGATTTAACACGGGGGTTGGTCGGGAGCTTATGAATTGCCGACCAAGGGAGCGACGGCGAATTCATAGTGATATTTCTTTTGGTAAGCATTTCGTATGCCGAGGCAATTGAAAACTTTCCATTTTTGGACCAGGCCCAGGAGAAGTGATCTTCCTGGCTTGTTGTGGGTATAGGGGTTCCCATAATCATGAGCAAAAGATGACGTGGTATGATCTGATTGACCATGGAAAGGTCCCATGTCCTGGTAATAGGATTAATAATATCAGCCACAGTTAGGGACAAGAGGTGGTTAGGGATCTGAGGGATATATTCGGCGATAGTAAAATTTCCTAACCACTTAGACAACCAAAGGTTCAGTATCTGACATGATGCTACATGCCATCGTATTGAGTCGGTAATCTTGGGTGTCATGGACACGATTGATTTCCATCCCCAACTATGGTGTGCCTTCGCGCTTGCTATGAGGATATGAGAATCGGGGTAATACTTGGCTTTAATAACCTGGGCCCAAAGGGATGTGGGTTGAGTTAGAAGGCGCCATCCTAGCTTAAGAAGATAAGCATTGTTCATATCACTTAGGTTTCTAACCCCTAATCCTCCGTGATCATAAGGCTGGCAAACCGTAGACCAATTAACCTTGGCCCTTGTTCGGTGAGAAGGTTTGGCACTCCAGAGAAATTTCTGGGTGCGTTTCTGAATAGACTGGAGGAAGGATTTAGGGAGTCTGAAAACAGACATGGCATGGGATGGGATAGTAATGAGTGTGGACTTAGTGAGGACTAATCTTCCCGAAAATGACAACAACCTGTTACACCAAGTGTCGATTTTATTGGAGGAACGAGTCAGAATAGAGCTAAGACTTTGGGTTTTGGATCGTCCTGTCCACACAGGGAGTCCTTGATATTTGTCTTCCGGGGCTATGGTTGCTAGATTAAGACGATTGATCAGTGTGAGCCGCTTGTTATGAGGGACACTAGGGGCGAATAAGACTTTGGATTTAGTCCAATTTATTGTCTGTCTCGCTGATGTAGCAAACAGTTCGAGGTTTCTCTGTAATGTGTTGACAGTGGTGTTAGTTGTTTCACAAAACAGAAAGCAATCATCTGCAAAGCTTAGAATCGGAATGGGAGGACCATTGCGGCTAGCATGGAGGGCTTTGAATGACCCATTCTGGGAGGATGAGACTGTCAAATGAATAAACATGTCCATACAAAGGATAAATAGGTAAGGCGAAAGAGGGTCACCTTGTCTTAATCCTTTAGTTGGTCTCCATGGTGCAGATTTGTGGCCATTGGCTGAGACTGTGAACGTTACGGATGTTACGCAATTCATGACAAGATTGATAAACCATTGAGGGAAGTTGAAAGCATGGAGCGTGTTTCTAAGGAATTCCCAACTGAGGTTATCGTAAGCTTTCTCAATATCCAGTTTCAGTGCCATGTGACCCTTTTTGCCCTTTTTTTTGGATTGAAGGGTATGGAGAAGTTCATGAGCCAAAAGGATGTTATCAGTGATTTGGCGTCCCGGGACGAAGGCATTCTGGAAAGGGGAGATGAGTTCATTAAGATGGGGACGGATGCGAGCTACTAGAATCTTGGATATAGCTGACATTACAAAGACTAATAGGGCGAAAGTGAGTAACAAGTGTTGGGTTCTGGCATTTAGGAATGAGAATGATATTGGTGTCATTAAGGTTTGGTTCGAGGTAGCCACTATTAAAGAATGACTCAACGTACCCTGTGACTGAGTTTGCCAGGTGAGGCCAGTACTTTTGGTAAAAATGAGCATTCAGGCCATCAGGGCCTGGAGCTTTTAGGCCTCCAATTGTCTTCACCGCTTGGAAGATTTCTCGTCCATCCGGTTGTGAGCAAAGTGATTCATGAGCATGGTTTGGGATGGAATGGAGGGAAAAATGGTGAAAAGGAAAATTAGAAGGATCAGTATGTGATGAAGAAGCTTGGAAGTGGGACGCAAACTGCTGAAGGATTTGTGTTGGATCTGTTATCCAATCATCGTTATGATTCTTAATTCCCTGGATCAAATTGGTTCTCCTGCGGTTTGTGGCATACGCATGGTAAAATCTGGTGTTATTGTCACCATCTTTAATCCATTGGTTTTTGGCTCTTTGTGCCCAGTATGCTTGTTTCTGCTTAAGAAGACGATTCAGATAGGTTCTCAAGGACCTTTCTCTATGAAATGCCGCATTAGTCGAGTTGGGGTTAAGGTTCCTTTGAGCTTGTTCGAGCATTGAGCGAGCGTTATCAATTTGGGTATCAAGATTGCGAAAGCATCTCGATTTCCAACGTCTTGCCACGTGAGCAAAGTGATTACATTTATTAACAAAGAGTTGAGAATATCCTGGATTATCATTGAAGATTTCCCAGGTCTCTCTAACCAAGGGTGGAAAAGACGGGTGTCGGTCCCAAGCAATCTCATATCTGAAAGGTCTGGGAGGGCGAATTTCGTTGGGATGGCTTTTTAGGAGAAGGGGTGAATGATCAGAAGCTTGAGAGACTAGGTGGGTAACAGTTGTTTGAGGATATAATTGGAGCCAAGGAGTGTTAGCAAAGAAACGGTCTAATCGCTCCAAAATCAGGTGTCTACCAAACCTACGATTTGACCAGGTGAACGAATTACCTATGTAACCCAGGTCTGTCAATCCACAATCATGCATACAATTTGTGAAGCGAGACATAGCAGCATATGATTAGATCTACCACCAGATTTCTCATGATCAAGCATTATATTATTAAAGTCACCAAGAACCAACCAAGAAGATGTAATTGTGGCAGCCATGTGAGCAAGTTCTGTCCATACCTGTGCCTGTAACGGTGGCTGTGGTGGGTTGTATACTGTTGATATGATGAAGGAATCTGCATTTGCAACGAGTTGTGCCTCCATATGAAGTGTCCTGGTAGTCCCTCCAATGTGATTGAGTGTGATCAGATTCGTGTGCCAGAGAAGCCAGATTCCACCTGCTAGTCCTGTTGCTGGTACTATGTGGAAACCATCAAAAGGAAGGCCTCTAATTATGGTGGTCGAACGAGTCATACCAAGTCGTGTTTCCATTATAGCTACCACCATTGGTCGATGTATCTGAACCAGATTGATTAGCTCGGTTGTGAAGTCGTCCCGAGCTGCACCCCTACTGTTCCATGCTAATATCTGTATCATTACAAATTGATCGGTTGGGTTGTTGTACTCCGTTCCAATAGTTTGGATCGGAGCGTGCATCTCTGGAATGTTTCTGTGTGGTATCACTATCGAAGGTACCTGCAGATCTCTTGTTTCTGGAATCAATAGTAACTGGTAAATTATGTCGCGTGAGGCGGGTAGGAGAGTAAACGGATGCCGAAGATCTATGACCACCGATATGGGGGATGAGTGCTGATGAAAGATAATCTGTGGTAAGAGGTGATGTGGTACTTGAACTGGACTGAGTGTGTTGACTGTAGTTGGTTGTCTGGTGAAGGACGTGTTTGGTGTTTGGGAAAGTGAATGTAATGGGTTTAAAGGTGTTCGTGTTCTGTAACGTGAAGAATCCGCTGTCGATATTGAGTAACGTTCCGGTTGTAGTGGCTGGGTGTTGTTGTAGTCGGAGTTGGTTGGATTCTCGGGTTGGTGGTGGAGATGTCGGTTGCGGTTCGGCCGAGGGTTTGGGGGCGGAGGGTGGAAGAACAAGTGTGGAAAGGGGTAGGTTTGGTTCGTCCGGGGCGGCGTGGCTGTCCGTTGAGTGGTGGACGTGAGTGGGGGTGGTTTGGGTGCCATTTTGTTTTGGTATGGTATGTGGCGGCGGCGGCGGCAACTGTAGCGGTAGTGTGTGGCAGGCGGTGGAATCAGGTGGATTCGGGTCGATGGGGTTATGATTTTTGATGGTGTTGTTTATAGAGGGGTTAGGATGGGTAGTATCGACTGAATTATTGGCGGGGATGGGTTTGTGCGGTGTCATTGTCGCAGTGTGCAGAGGAGGTGGGCGGTGATTTTTTGGCAGAGGTGGGGCGCGTGAGATCCACGCGCTGGCAGGTGTGGGTGAGTTATCGTGTGTGACAGGAGTATGGGACTTACCATGCACCGAATCTGTGATTGGTTGGGCTAATGGGGAGGAATTGGGTGTGTGATGGTGCACCTTGTTTTTGGTAGGCTTTGGGCTAATGTTTTGGGCTGTATGGTTTTGGGCTGAGAATTGAAATGATGGATTAAGGTATGGGCTTAAGGATTTAGAGCACTACAAAAAAAGTATTTTTTTGTGGCGACTTTATATGACGTAACAAAGTTTTCGTCGCATAAATGTTGATAAATATGACGGATTTAATTATTGTCATATAAGAGTAGCTTTTACTGTGACAATCCTAAATTTTGCCATATAAGCTAAATTATCGTCACAATTTGTAAAAGTTGCGTGGCAAAACGCGATTTCGCCATAAACTTTGTCACTTAACCAACTTCACTAAAAAAGCGGCAAAACTCCCGCTCTTAGCGAAAATCTCCCTCTCTGGTTTTTCTTTTTCCCTCACTTTCCCTTTGCCACAAAAATAATTTATTTATCAAAGAAAAACCAAACTACGTCGTTTTGCTAAAATTTACTCCCAATTTCAGATTATTACAAACTTAATGTGGAATTCAACACCCCAAAATTCCAGATGTAACCTTCTACCTCATTCTCTAGCAAAACACAACTCTCACCAAGAAACCCTCATTCTCGAGCAAATCTGAAAAACATGCTCATTCTCTCTCATTTTTGCCCACACACACTATAGTTCGCACTCTCTCTTTCACATACAATGGTAAGAAACCCTTTTTCTCTGAAGATTAAGCTATAATTTCATCCTCTAAAACCCTAGTTTTTTTATTTTGTTGATGTTTGACAGGTGGGTTTGTTCAACCACACTGAGTTGCTTACGTATTTATAAATCTGTATAAGTTGCATTTAATTTTAGCTTTATTTAGCTTACATGAGGGAATTGATGGGTATTTTTGTTATTTTCTGAAAAATCGTAACAAATATGGATAAAGATTTGGGGGTTAGGGATTTTGAAGTTCTACATGTACATATCTGTCACTTTTTCATGGAATGGTGATGTTGTCTTTATCAAATATGAAGATATTATGTTGAAGAATCCATGGGTGAGATTTTTGACGAATTTTGTTGTTTTTTTATAGTTCAGTACTGTATTATAGTGGTGTTTGAAGCTTGTTTGTTGTTTTAAAATGTGAGATTTGTGTTGTTATAATGAGTATAAGATGTTGATTTTTGTTTGAGTTAGATTTTTACATTTTGATTTTGTGTTGGATTGAATGTTCTCAGCTTGATTAGTAGTATTTACTGATCTGTTCATTTGATCAACTTTTAGTGTTTGTCATGTGTGGTGTGTTGTTGAATGTTATTATTTTATTTTCTCACCGTGATTAGCTTGGTTTAGTGTGGAATTATTGTATCGTTTGGAAATCTTATCAACTGATGTGTTGGCTGTGTGCAGTTCTGGTGATGCTCTTATATATTTTTTGGAGATTACCAATAAAATTCCGTGTATTTCGTGTAGTATCAGGTCATTACTTTAGGATGATCCGCTTTTATTTTATGAACGTAATTTGTAGGAGTAAGTGCTGTTTTTTCCTGCTAGCTGAGATGTGACTCTGTGTTACTATTGGTTGTATCATGAGTTGTGACTGTTGGTTGTATCTTGAGTTGTGCGATTGTTGGTTGTATCCTACTTTCAAGTTTGTGTTGAAATTTCGGTTCACAACTTTAAAATCTGCTGGTTTTTGTATGGTTTTTGTTATTCTTAAGTAAAGGCTCTTCGAAAATATATATGGATTTGTGAAATCTCTTCATAACTTTACAACCTGTTGCTATTGTTGTGATTTGTGTTATTAAAAGTTGTTGGTCTTGTGTATACTTTC
The DNA here is from genome assembly GCA_946800315.1 of Misopates orontium. Lineage (NCBI taxonomy): Eukaryota > Viridiplantae > Streptophyta > Magnoliopsida > Lamiales > Plantaginaceae > Misopates > Misopates orontium. The sequence continues at coordinate 26,751,089 of OX326946.1, forward strand.
AAAGGTATATCTTTAAATTTTATACATTGTTTTTTTTATGTCATTTTCGTTGGTAAGTGAAAGCCTTTCAAGAATGTGTGAATTTGTGATTTTCTGTTTAGAACTATGCACACTGGTGGTTTTTTTTTTTTTTTTTGTGATTAATTTATTAAAAACTCTTCAAAAAATGCATGTGTTTACAATTTTATTTCATCACTTTATAAACAGATGTTTTTCAACATCATGTATGTTGTTTATGACTTTAACTGATGGTTTTCATGTGATTTAGATTGTTATTTTTTTATGGTTTTCTTGTAGTTGTTAAGTAAGTTTTCATTACTTTATGCAGGTTTAGCACCAGGGGTTTGTTTAGTTGTTTAATTTCTTGGAGTGTAGGTTGAGATTCTGTGGAGAAGTTGAAAAGGTTGGTATAGTTTCTGCTTATATTATAATGGAATGATTGTTGGTCTATTTATATGTTTAAGTAGTTATAAACAAATTGGTTTTAGTTATGAAGGTTTTCTTCTCACATTCTTTAATTATTAAGCTTTTCAAGTTTAAGTTGTAGAAAGTGCCGATCATTTGGAAATGAATTAGAAACTACATCTCCATTCTCACCTACATCAACACCAAATTCGGATGGAGATGGAGTTCCTACCAATCCCGGCTCTTTGATTACACTGAATTCAGGGGGATCGACACACAATTCTGGTAATTTTTCTTATTTTCATATGAGAAGTCACAGAACCTATTGTAATTTTTAGATGTTGTAACATTTGCTACCAGTATTTCATTTCATAATTTAATGTTGTAAAGAATGGTTGGGGTGTTAGTAGAGGCCTGAACTTGGATAAGATAATTGATGAGGTATGTAGATTTATTTAAACTTTGAGCAAGTAGAGGTTTGTTGGAAGTTTATAGGTGGCTGTAATTTTCCTCTTTTTTGTTTCAATTTTAGTAATTGATTGAGTTATTTTATTTTCAATAAGTTGTTTACTTTCAGAAGCATAGTATATAGCATGCTATCTGCACATTTACACTTATAATCTTAGTTTGCATCTTCTCATTGTTGTTAGTATGATTCGATAAATGGTACACTTATAATCTTAGTTTGCATCTTCTCATTTCTGCTCTACTTACATGATACGGTGATTGTAGATTAAATGAGAAGCATAAAGTTATGGAGACAAGATTGAGGCTCTGGAAGCATAGATGAAGGAGATGTGCCAGTTTTGTGTAAAAATGAAATAGGTACAATCCTGCATAATCTATATTTACTTGAAGATTTTATTTTCTGTTTTTGTTGTTTAAATCATGTAATTGTAGTGACTATGAGATGAAAAAGGTTGTTCTCTTACAAACCACTTTGTTATTTAGATATTATCTATGTCTTTAACTTAGAAGGTAGGAACGCAAACATCTTATGAAGCTTGTTCAATGAACATAACTGATTCTACGATGGAAGCATAAGATTTTTCTTAGGGCATTACTATCTAAGGACAACCTTTTTCATCTGTTTGCAAGTTTTGGTTCTAAGGAATTAGCTTATAGGAGTAAAGATGAAAAACCGTGCTCTCTCATTTTCAGGTTTTGTAATTTTGATTAGAGATTTCATATATCTGATTTATAGTTCTGTCAGTTGAATGTTGGTCATATCCTGGTGAAATTCTTTTATTAATTGTGCATTATGTTGAATGTTTAGTGTCCGATTCAGAATCAGCTGTTTATGTCATTTGAGACGTTAGAGCATATTTTTTGATCAAGTATATACTTCAAGACATTGTTACTTGTTTTTCATTTGGTTAGCAATTTTATGAATGGTTTTAGGTATGTATGCAGAAAGAAGAATGACAAGTGCCCTTTTGATGGATGTAGGTACTTGTAGAAAGAAGAATGTGTTCTGTATATGCAACTTTGCCAATTACAATGTAATTAATGTGTTGCTGGATTGAAAACTTGATGTAAGATGCTTTTCAATTTTATATGGAAGCATGTATATTTTAGCGAGGACCTTAATTATATGATTATGTATTATGCTAATTTATTATGATGGTTATTGGATTTTCAGTCACATTTCATTGCAATGTATAAGTAATCAAACGGCAATTATAGAACTAGAGCATGGATAATCTTTAGTGACAATAATTAATATGCCATTGACAACAATTTGTCACGAGAAAAATTCAAATAACCCTCTGTAATGACAATTTATATCGTAATAAAAGGTTTTGTCACGAAATTACAAGGTGTTCTAATACAGTGACGAAATACATTGTCACAAAAAATCTTTAAATTCAAAACTGCATGTGGCGATGCGATGATATGATGACGAACTAATATAGCTCATGTGACAATATTTCGCCACATAAGTTATCAATTTTTTGTGACAAAACCACATTTGTCACAACTATATGTGACGATAACAAAATTTCGTCACATGGGGCCTTTAGTGACGGGGCTATCGCAGCGAATTTTGTGGCGAAATATTTTGTTGTATTACATTTATGTGACGAATTTTTGAGATTACATGACGATATTTGGCGTCGCATAAAAGCAGTTCTTTTGTAGTGGAGGGAGGAGTAGCCCGCGAGTTATTTGTAGGATTTCCTGTTTGGGCTTTTGAATTTTGACCCACTTCTGTGTTAGGGACATTTTTTTTTGTTGGGCTAAGGCTTGGAGAATCATTTTGGTGGGTTTGTGTTTCTTTATGGGCTTGTGGGTGGTGGGTGTCGGTTGTATTGGGGTTGGTATTTTTGGCTGGTGGTTTATTTGCCGCCGCCGCCGGAGTAGTTCGCGTCGCCGTTGCCGCCGTCGCGGGAGTAGTTCGCGTTGCCCCCGCCGGTTTTGATCCCGTCGATGCCGCCGTCGACTTCCTTGGGCGACGGGTTATTATTTTCCACCCGTCGGTTTCTTCAGTTTTTTCCGGCGAGCTTTCCATCGTTTCATCCATGTTTGATGAGTCGGGATTTGATGTTGACATGGTGCAAGTTGCCTGAAAGTGACCGATTCGCCCACATGAAAAACAGAAGCTTCCCTTAAGCTCATACACGATTTCTTGGTTATACGAACCAATCTTTACCGATTTAGGCAATGGTTGGGTGGTATCAATGTGTACACATATACGTGCATACCGGGCTATCTCCATTTTCGTGGTGTGTACGTCTACCTTGACTGGCCGTCCAATCATCCTACCTATTTTTGCCAAAGCATTTATATCATAATATTCAATAGGTAGTTCCGGAAGTTGCACCCAAATGCACAATTCCGTCGGGGTTGACTGTCGTGGATTGAAATTAGGCTTCCACTGTGTGATTGCTAGGAAATGGTTGAACAAGAACCACGGCCCTCCGGCAAGTGCGATAAAGTATTCGTCCGGACTGGTGAATCGTGCGACGTAGTGTCCAGATCCGAGCTCAGTAATTTGAATTTGCCCAGCTAGTTTCCACAGTCGCCGTAGGTGTAGTGTTACGTCGCGGATCGGTCGATTTAAACCCACTGTTTGGATTATAAGGGCATGTTGCCATGGCTTGCGGAATGCAGCCAGTTCCTCTTCTGTAAATGGGAGTTGGTGCTCTTTTGTAGCTGGTCCTTGATCCGTAAAAGTGGTTTGTTCTTGATTTTGAAACCAATCAGGGAAATATGTGTGGGGTGTTGATTGAATGAGTTTCTGCTTATAAGTAATGGGTGTTGGTGGTGGGGCTAGTGGTGGGGTAACATGTGTGAGGGATGGTGGTGGTGGTGGTGGTGGGTCTAGTGGTGGGTCATTGGGAGGAGAAGGATTCGTAGTGGTCATAGAAGTGTCGGCAACAAGCAGTTTTTTGATAATGCACTTAATTTGATGAAGACTGGAATGTATGCTAGTGTTAGCACTCTGATCTTAAATTTGGATTCTGAGAAATGAAATTAAACTTGATTTCTACACTTCAAGCCTACTTTTGATTCGACCAAGAATGTTTCAATTAGACTTTCAGTTCGAATTATTTTGATTTATGGTAACCACTTAACAGAAATATCAGAGAAGGAGTTTATTAGTTTAACATAAATTTTAAATTTAGTATTTGCTTTAGTTTAAGAATATAACTAATCACTTCTTGTTTGATACTTGGGTCAATTGTGATCACCCCCTATCGTTTGTGGTGTTTTGCAAAGTGCCCCTTAACGTTTCAAAAATAGCACTTTGCCCCCTAACGTTTGTAAAGTTGCCCCCTGAGTCTTTGATCTACCGTTGGTTTTTCCACGTGGCTATCTTTTCATCCATTAGATTTGACTCAGGGGGCAACTTTATAAACGTTAGGAGGCAAAGTGCTCTTTTATAAACGTTAGCGGGCACTTCACAAAACACACCAAACGTTAAGAAGCAAAATGCAGTTGATCCTTTATACTTTTTATCGTATAGATATGAAAATAGTTATGTTACACCACATACGTAGTGAAGTTAAGCAAATATCTAATAGTATTGTCAAAAAGATTGACATGTTGATACTGTCATAACATGTCATCAAGAACGAAGGCTAAATGCATTAAGTGTGAAACTGTAATGCTCTAACCACATAGAAGAAATCAGCGATGTGAAAAACAACATCTTGCTAATGTTTTCTTCATAATTAAGCAACTTATTTTTGGATTGAGTTTCAAATGATAATTTGTTAGCACTAGCTTGAAAATAGGACTAGTACAAAATTATTTTTTCAAGATATATTGAATATATGATATTGTTGTCAACTCGAACCCGTTCAATCAAACAAATCTGTAACCGGCTATGTCATTGCATGAATATTCGCGCGGGTTGCTTTTTTAAAAAACTGCTTTTATGTCCAGCGTAAAGCTCTATTTACTGCGAACAGGAAATTTTCCAAATCAATTTTATACTAACATCGTACATGCAATAACTAAATGCAAATAATGAAAATGAAACTTTTTTGGTAAACTTTCATTCCTGAACGCCAAAACGTTAAAGAAGTTCATACAGCTGCAGACAGCTGATTGCAAAAGGACACAAATCAACTAATAACCCAAGTTAAACACTAGTAGCTTCCTTAGCTGAATTTGTTATACTTCAAAACATATGGCATCAAAGTGAGCAAAAATTAAATAAATAAATTAGTACCTCCCGACATGTTGCTCAATGAGTTAGTGCCTTGCTTTTCTCTATGAAGAATCTGCAAAGTTAGAGAAGGGATGCTTAACCTATGCCTTGTTCTTTTGGTGTACTTGATGGTGTAACAATTGCCTAACATATGGCAGCATTTAACTATGGATTTTGTGGAACAATTGCCTAAGTCACAAGGGAAAGATATTATATGGGTGGTGGTTGACAGGTTCTCTAAGTATAGCCATTTTGTGGCTTTATCACATCCCTTTTTTGCCTCTACCCTCTCTGTGGTATTTATGGATACTATCTAAAAATTGCATGGGCTCCCAAGCAGCATTGTTACTGATAGAGATAAGGTGTTTATCAGTAAGTTTTGGACATAATTACTAAGGGTTTTAGGTGTTACTCAACACCTTAGCACTGCATATCAACCTCAATCTGATGGCCAGACTGAGAGGGTGAACCAATGCTTAGAAAACTATTTGAGGTGCATGGTTAAGGGCAATCCTAAGGAGTGGGCTCGTTGGTCACCTTTAGTTGAGTGGTGGTATAATACAAACTACCACACAACTTTAGGAATGACACTGTTTGAAGCATTGTATGGTTACAAGCTTCTCATGTGGGGGTGTATTCTGGTTACACTACTAGGGTAATTGGCGTGGAGAAACTTATGACAGATAGAGAGGCTAATACTCAACTCATCAAACAACAGTTGCAAGTGGCTCTAAATAGAATGAAGCAACTAGCAGACAAGGGACGCACTGAACGACATTTCGGTGTTGGGGATTGCGTCTATCTAAAGCTAAAACCTTATCGTCAAACTAATCTGCATTCAAACCTTTGCTGGAAATTGCAACCAAAGTATGCTGGACCGTTCAAAATTTCGAATAAAGTGGGAGAGGTGGCTTACCGTTTGAAGTTACCAGCAGAGGCGCGTGTGCATCCAGTCTTTCATGTATCGCTGCTAAAGAAGCGCGTGGGGTCTTCTGATATTGTCGCTCCACTGTTACCTGCAATGGACGAGGCAAGTCGATTAGTACTCACACCAACACGAGTTTTGGCTAAAAGAATCACAAAAAAAGGTGATGGGATTCAGGCGCAGTGGCTTTTTCAGTGGGCTCATCTCCCAGGATCTGAGGCGACGTGGGAAGATTTTGAGTGGGTGCAGCTTCATTTCCCTCATTTTTTCGCTTGAGGACAAGCTTCGTGTTCGGGGGAGAGGGGGGGGGGGGTAATGTCATGAATGCAAGGAGAAAGGTGGCTTTTTTAGGGTGGTTTGGTGGTGGATCGACGGTGGCGCAGCTGGAGGGCGATTAGGGTTTGTAGAGGAACGATTTCATTTCATATTTGGAGAATTGGGGTTGAGTTTTGAGTAATTTTGGGTATTAGTTGTGTTAGCTTATTTTCGCATATTTCACGTTTTACGCTTCTTTGAGTATTTTACGTTTCTAGATGATGTCAGCGTGACGTCAGCATGATTTGAGTCGTTGCTTTAAATACGCGTTTTTTGTACTATTTTCGTCAGATTTTGAATAATATTGATATTATGTTGTCTTTCCCTCCAATCTCTCTCGAATCTTCTTCTCAAATCCAGATCCGAGTTCATAACATCCGAATTTTATGAATTTCATATGCCTCGAAAGCCTCTGAAGTCTAATTTCCAAATCAAAAAGCTGATCTAAACTCCGAGGTCTACAGAAGGAGATATAACAAAAACGGGAGACTGCAAAAAGCTAAAGAATAAGTCGAGATTCGACTTATTTGGCCCTCATTCGAGCTATTAGACCCAATTCGAGCTATTTCAAAGCCTTTCGAGCTATTTGAAGGCTCCATTCGAGTTATTTCAACAAGTCATTCGAGTTATTTCACTAAGTCATTCGAGTTATTCTAAAATAACTATAAATCGACTTATTTCAACTCATAGTCCCACTCGAACTGCAATTATAGCTGAATAAGGACTCTTACTCCTATATAAAGGAGTCCCATTTCTCATTCCAAGGTATGTTTTCATTATTTTCAAGCCCTAAGTTCGAGTTGTATAAGTCGACCTCGATATATTCACAAGCTCATTCGACTTGTTCCCAAATAGTTCGAGTTCGACCTATTTTGCATTCATTCGAGTTGTTTTGGACCGCCTCATTCGACTTGTTGGCCCAGTTTATTCGACTTGTTTGGTGCATTCATTCGACTTATTGTTTTTTCACTATTTCGACGTATTCAACCTAGTTCATTCGACTTGTTGCCTTGCACAACAAGATCACTAATTCCGACCCATATGACTTGAGCGTCAGAGTGCCTTCGCCGGAAAAGGCACCGACTTAGTTTACGTGTGGTATTGAGTGCAGGTTCCGAACTCAAAAGCTGCTTAAGCATCTAGAAGGAACTGAAATCTGACGTGGAGTGTTGACAAGTGGACACGTATCCAGAAGAAAATACCCCGCATCAATAATATTAAAGGGGTATTATTTTAAGAATAAGAATGTTATTAAAATATCAAACTAGTTTTAAAACACCCATTGTTTTAATTACTATGATCTCCTAAGCAAAATATTTTATTATGACATATTTAACTTATCATTGTTTCTTATAATCAAAAAAAAAAAAAAAAAACCATTTGTGATGTTTATCATTACTAAAAATAATTATCTCGCTATTAAAAATTGTTTGAATTTAAAGTAGATTATTTAATAAAATAATACTTTTATTATCATTTAACTGACTTAATTTCTACATATTTAGGATACGACAAAAATCACCAGAATAAGCCGAGGTTCTCCGTACGGTAAAAGGTGAGGTGCGCTTCCTGATTTGTTCTAGCCCCCATTTGGCACTCCGCCCTGAGGAACTTGGACAAATTATTCTTGTCTTTGCGTTCGAATCATGAACAACCTTTTATTTACCGATTTCTCGTTTTTATATTCTCATCAACTATCTTGCAAAATATTTTAACTCGTATTTATCTTTCTCATCAACTATCTTGCAAAATGTTTCAACTCGTTTTCTAATTTTTCTCCTATTTAACTCAATCTTCTTGTTTGTTTATCTTGTTGATTAAACCATATCAAGTATGTTTCAAAATGACATCACATCTGTTGGTTCTTGAACTGGGTCATGAGCAACGCACTATGTTCAGGATTATAGCGTGCAGAGCAACAACTTTTATCTGGTAAACTAGCTCACTGATATTATTGTTACCCATTGGGACGCCTTTGAGAAGTTGGGCCCAGGGATTGTGTCGATTTACTGCTCGACAGCAAAGGGCGGCTGTCGGTTTAAGTGATTTCGCTCAATACCCATTTGATCTAGGCGCCTTTTGTAGTCAGGAGTTGGCTGTTACCCGCGTGCTAGATAGAATTGTACTCGAGCATGTGCGAGGTCGCTCCTCTTGTGGAGGGATAAGGTATAACTTTGGGAGCCATATGGTTGGATGTGTTACGTCTTGCTTAGATACACATGGTCATTAACTTCTTGTCATAAATATATCTTATTTTGTCTTGAACTTCCTGTTTTTGCAGATGATACGTTCATGAACTCCTAATTTACTTAAGCTTCTTTTATTTCTCGATTACTTGCCATTTTTTAAGAAGCTCATTAAGTGATCAAAGACACTCCTCTATTTCTTTTGTCTGTCCGTTCCTAAAAAAAAGGAGCAGCTGACGACACGTCGGAGTTGAAAGACCTAAATTTTACTTAAAACGTGGCAACTATTCATCGAGCATTTTGGGAAATTTTTGCAATTCTATTATTGAATTTGAGTAAGGGGACATTTTATTAAGATGTAATAACCATTTGTACTTTCAAAGACTTTTGCTGTAATAAATGTAAAAGTCATTTTGCTATGTTTTAGATCCTGGAAAGTGAGGCACCTCCCCAAGGGTTGCGTTTTAGTCTTAGTTTCACAAACTCGGGTTGAAGCACTACTCATGTGGTGCGGTCGTCACAAAAAAAATAACCCGAGAATTATGGTCCGTGGTTCACACATTTTATCCTCCCTCACTATTTATGTTGGTTGAGAGAACCGCATTTTGGACAGTAGTATGAACAACCGGTCGGTTTCCACTCATTGTGAGGAACTCTGTTAGTCTCTTGTTGTTTTCGGTATTAGTTGTTGAGCTCCACGGCGTTGATTGATTGGTTCACGAAACCAGTCCCCATACGGTAGATTCTCGGGATCAATATCGACCCTTAACTCGTAACGCACGACTCATTCCCGTTCAATGTGACATAATCTGTCGTACAAGTAACAAAAGTGTATCGAATTATGTCACATTGAAAAAGATCACCACCAACTCACCCGTCGGCCCTCCGATTTTTTGCGCTCTTTTCAAAGGTTTATGAGGATTTAGCAATTTACCTCCCTGTGTTATGTTAATTTGGCAAAGTATCTCTCTATGAAAAATAAATAGTCAAATTACCCCCCTGTGATTTCAACAATTGGCAAATTACCTCCTTATATAGGGAAGTGTAGTTCACTTGCTCAAATTTCAAAGTGAGAATGATTTTTTAGACTAGAAAAAGACAATTATACCCTTATTTCTCAAAAATATTATATAAATTGTTGGTTAAATATTTTAACTTGTTAAAAAATGCAAAAATTAAAACGAAAATATAAAAATAAGTTATGATTTCGTAATATGTATGTTTTATAATATTTTTCATAGTTTTACTTATAATCTTTTAAAGAAAGGTTATAATAAAATTTGAAATTACAGAAAATAAAATATTAGAGATAACAAGGGTATTTGGGTCATTAAGTATAAAAAATACACTAAAAAAATTTGAGGGAGGTGATGTGCCAATTTTTAAAATCACGGGGAGGTAATTTGCCTATTTATTTTTTACAGGGAGGTAATTTGCCAATTTGACATAAAACATGGAGGTAAATTGCCAAAAATTCAAGGTTTATTAATGTATAGTAAAATGAAACAATTTTATAAATATAAAATAATAAAATTACCCATAGCGTTTACACATACTCTTATTCTTATACCATTAATTTATGCTTAAACACCAATCCCAAAAGTTTGATCCATGTGAAATCCAATCTAATCCAGGTGAGTTCATTAGATCGGACGGCAAATCAAATTTGAATTATTCAACGGGGTCGGTATTTACAATGCAGTTGGATCTAGTTAATTGGTATCCAAAATATATAAGGGTTTGAAACTATTTTATGTGCATTCCCGAAAAACAAAGCTGTCGCAGTAAAATTGTAAAACATATTGTTACACATTAATCGTGGGTTTTTTTTTTTCTTTTTTTTAATATCATTTTCTGTAGTACACAATTCCTCCCAAATTGTTTATAAAAAAAAAGAATTCCTCCGAAACCCTTTACTCTTTGTTGAAGTAAAGTAATTGGGGTGGGGTGTTAATGTTATAAAAACTTGCGGTGTTGTTGGAAACGTGTAAGGAAATTAATTTGTAGTTTTCCCGGAATAAATAATTGTTTGTTTCGGTTATAATTTTACCGGGAAGGGAAGGTGCATCTGACCGAGTCTTCCACCAAAGAGAAGAGAATAATGGAAACCCCAACAAAAATCACATCATCAACACCGCCCACAGATCCCCCTAAAACTCCTCCAATCACTGCTTCGTACCATCGACCATCTTCGTCTCGCACTATCTACAGCGACCGCTTCATACCCAGTCGATCTTCTTCCAATTTTGCCCTCTTCAACCTCCCCAATAATACTAATAATAATACCCCTTCAGATGACACCACCAGCTCCTCCTCCGCCTACACTACAATCTTAAAGGCCGCTCTTTTCGGACCACAATCCCTCAACCCATTCACTCCCGACAACAATAAATCATCATCTGCTAGATTTGGAAGAACCAGCAGTAGTAGTAGTACTGAAACTAGTCCACTCGTCAATTGTAACATATTCAAGTATAAGACCGAAACCCGTCAGTCTCTGCATTCTCTTGTTTCCCCCTTCGGATTCGACGATGACGATCACCTCCTCCCTGGTGGGGTTTCCCATAGCCCCGTCAAAGCTCCCAGAAAAATCCCCAGGTCTCCTTACAAGGCAAGCCGCCTATCCCTTGACTCGACTATTTTTCATCTTTACTATGTACTTGTGCTTTTTCCTATCTGCATTATGGGTATCATAAGATTTATAGCATTCTTTGACCTGCGTATCGGCTGATTCCGTGCTATGGTGGTCCTGTTTTTTAGGTTCTGGATGCTCCGGCTTTGCAAGATGATTTTTATCTCAATCTAGTAGACTGGTCTTCACATAATGTGCTGGCTGTTGGATTAGGCAATTGTGTTTATTTGTGGCACGCCTCCAGCAGCAAGGTCAGACCTTTCTTCTTCTTTCACTCTTTTTTACTTTGTGATTACAATGACGCCATTTTATATGCAGGTAGTAAAGTTGTGTGATCTGGGCATCGACGACAGTGTCTGTTCTGTTGCTTGGGCACAGCGTGGTACACATCTTGCTGTTGGGACTAGCGATGGAAAACTCCAGGTTTGCTATCAACTCTTCTTTTCACTGCCCTTCTTAGTTTATAGTGAAAAGCCGATACTTTTTCCTTTCAGAGCCCTATTTTAAATTATATGGAGAAAACCTGATATATTTCCCTTCAGCACTACATATTGAAGTAGGTTTAGATTGCTGCAATCCACATGGATTATTTTGGCATATAAATGCAAGAACTTGGCATGCTTCTGTAGGCCACCCGTGCTTATGAGCTATTATTAACTCTTACTTGGTCATATTCGTGTGTTCTTTCAGATCATCGAACTTGCTTTCTGATAAATATATTTGGTATTTGCTGCAGTAAACTAATTAATGTAGCTAATTAGATTAAATTTTGCAACAACTTCTCGTGTAACTCAAGTTGTGGTTACAATATGTCACTTATTCCTGCGTACCAACTACAAGTTTATGACATCTGACTCATCCTTTAGAGGCATTGCTATGGAGAGAATAGAAACTTGTTCACATAAAGTGATCAGATTTGTCTCCTAAGCCATGTAAGACTATTCTCAACGTGTTACCTTAAATGAGGGCTACTATTAACTTTGATTCATCATGTGGGTAGGTAGCAAATCTATCATTGGTCTTTAAGTAGGTTCTAATCCATGTTAACATCCATGCCCCTTTGCTCCTTTTGCTAGATCTTGTTAAACAGATTTGAGAAACTTCTTCATATAAAGTAACTCAGATTGTCTCCCAAGCTATGTTAGGTAGCTCTCTACACGCCATCGCACATTTGAGCCTGGCTTAACACCTGCATCATCATGTAGGTAGATTCATTGGTTTTTTATAGCCTCTGATTACTTTACAAATTTTAATTCCTCTAGTCAATTCATTAAATGGTTATAGTAGGCGGAGATAACGATTTTGTTTGTATAAAGTTAATCATTTTATCTGGTAGCCGGTTGAGACAACTCTCAACACATGTCTTCCCACATAAAATGCTGTGTATTACAATCCTATCATGTTCATAGGTTGTAACCCTATCATTGGTGTTGAGTTGGCTCTGCCATGTTGAAATCACAGCCGCTTTTTCATGTCCTTAAGGCATTATCAAGTGGAGAGAGGAAACCACTTAATATTTAGTGACCCGAGTTGTCTTGCTAACCATATGGGGCGTTCTTGACAACTATCATTCGCAAACTCTCTCCTAAAACATGATAGACATAATTAATAAACCCATCTGTTTCTCTTTGGCTGATCACTAACATTCTACTCTCTGGTAAAAAAGATTTTAAAAGGAGTTAATGGCGAAAACTACCTGTGTTATTTCCAATTGGCAAAAATAACCCTGTTTTTTTATTAGCATAAACCTCCCCATCTTATTGTTTTATTTCCAGATCACAGCCAAAATCATTCTCAGTATTGACCACATAGGAAATGTCTTTAATCCTGTCCTATTAAAGACTGTAAACCTCAAAATTCCAGCCATATTAATTAATGAAAATGTATTGTCTTCAACAACTTTTAACATATTTCAAAATCCAAAAACCGTCGATATCAATCCCTGGGAATATATTTTTGCACACTGTTTCTTGATGTTTAATGATCAGAGGAATATGTAACCTAGCTTTGCCTGTCAAAACTGAAGTCTGATTTATTATACAATAGACATGGGTTTAACTATCTGCTTTTGTTTCTATGTATGAATCTATATATCTATTTCTATTGATAAATGAAATCCCTTGAACTTGAAGATATGAAGAAACCTGCTGTTTAATATTGGAAAGAAAGGGGTTGAGTTGGGTGCAGGGGCGTATATACTTGAAGGCTTGGGGGGGCTGAACCCCCCCAAGCTTTCTTCCCCGACTTCTTAAATCATATAGTAAGACTAATTTTGTGGCCCAATTATTATTGGTTTATTACCTTATCCAAAAACAAAATTTTAGATAACCAACACTAAAGTTCCTAAGTTTTAATTACTAAATCTTCAAAATTAACTCTTTCCAACTCATTTATTTTTATCAGTCGGCTCAACTCATGTTTTCACGAATAAAATCTTTCCATATCAAGAAAAAGGATTCCGTAAATTAAAATTATCTAGTTGCAGAAAAGAAAGTTCAATGTAAAACTTTGCTGTGTGGAACTCAAATTTAAGAGGTATTACATTCTTTGATGAATATAATAGCTTATGAATATGCAAAATACAGAAAGAAATTAGGAAAATTGAAATGTGTCTAAAGTTTTTGAAATTAAAAATTCATCATTGAATATTTTAAACTTTCTGTTATTATTTCAAATTCTCAAATGACTACTTTTATACCCAATATTGTGTAATACTTGTTTTTCTCAAAAAATATTAGTTCTGGGGCCAAAAGGTTGCTAATAAGCAGTTTATGCTACTTTATGTAACCATGATGATTAATTTAGACTATTCAATTGTATATGTATGTTAAATTTTAAAATAAGTTTAAATTTACTCATCAAGAATGTGTTTTCACTTTGCATTATGACGTTCGTCTTTAATTTTGATGTTCATATACTTCAGTCAACCGCAGACTAAAATGTTGCTCCTCTCTTGTAATTTTCATTGAGCTATGTGGTTGAAAAAGATAAAAAGAGTACCCATTCTTTTTCATGTCATATCATAATCTTGCTTCTGAAAGGTTCAAAACATTTAGTCCTGTAGATCAATGAGCCGTGGAGTAATCAATAAAAGTAAATTTAATTAGGCTGGAGAGTTGCTGAAACCACCAATCCTCAATTTGATAAAGGGTCTTCAGATTTGAGTTGGAATCGCATGAAATGCATTTGGGCATTACATATTAAATTTTGCTGCAATATTTTGTTCAGTTAAAACGGAGGTTTGTGGAAGGATATCTACAAACTCTAGGTGAAATTTGGGGGAAAAAAGTGGGGGCTTTTCCTAAAAACTAACCGATGGTAAAAATGGTGACTTTACACCAAAAACTACTAGCAGCTGCGTTTTCCACAGGTGAATTGAAACTAAGGGCCAGAGGTGGGTTTTTGCCATTGACTTTATAACACAAGGGGGCCTATGCCAATAAAAATAACACAAGGGTTTTGGCGCCAATTAGAAACAGCAAAGGGGTAGTATTTGCAACTAACTCATTTTAAAAACAAGAACTATTTGAGCTCATTGCAGCATTAATCTTGGAAAGACACCGTTGTTGGGCTATATTATAATATGACCCTCGACTCAAAAGTCAGATTGACAGTAAACCGAGTGTTTTAAACCTCAATATGCCGAAGGGCTGTCTTTCAAAATCACGAGGATATGGAAAGTTGCTTTTAAAGGTTCTTCACGTATGCACTTTGCTTGGGCATCTTGCAGTTTATTATTACTTGTAAAGAAAAGGTGTTCTGTTTTAACATCTGGTCTCAGAAAAAAGTGCATAATGTTATGCCTGGCCTCAGAAATTAGATTACACTCTCAGAAGGCAAGAGCAAGGGAATTATCCTGTGTTTTGATCTTTTTACCTTTCTTCTGCAGTTTAGTTGATAGATTGTTTAACCTTTATCTTTCAGTTATGGGATGCCTCTCGTTGCAAGAGAATAAGGACTATGGTGGGTCATCGTTTGCGAGTTGGTGCCCTTGCCTGGAGTTCATCTATGTTATCTTCCGGAAGCAGAGATAAGAGTATTCTTCAGCGTGACATACGTGCTCAGGATGACTATGTAAGCAAGCTAAATGGACATAAATCAGAGGTTAGGCTCTACGAGAGTTGGCTTTAAATTTTCCATCTTTGTTTGCTATGGCTAATTATTTGGTTAATTATAATTAGCTGCATCTTTTGGGACATTTTTATAGGTTTTCTTTAGTTAACTTAAGGGATTTCTGTGCTGATCATGGCGTACTCTGTGGTTTAGGTTTGTGGATTGAAGTGGTCTTATGACAACCGTGAATTAGCATCTGGTGGAAATGATAATCGAGTAAGGAGTTACTTTACCCTTTTCTAGATATCCATAGTTCCAGTAATACTAGAAAGTGATTCATGTTGTCTGTAAGTCATGATGATGGGAATTGTCTTTTTCTTTGGAAGCTTTTTGTATGGAACCAACATTCAACTCAGCCTGTATTAAAATACTGTGAACACACTGCCGCTGTAAAAGCTATTGCATGGTCACCCCATCTTCATGGACTCCTAGCTTCTGGAGGTGGCACTGCTGATCGATGCATCCGTTTCTGGAATACAACTACCAACTCGCATCTGAGTTGTATGGATACTGGAAGTCAGGTTTATTTTCTTGTTCTATTTACGTACAATTCTTCCATTGCTTAGTTTTTTTTACATCGAGTCCTTTCGTTGCTAAGAAAAGGCTTTTGGATAACTATTTTGTTTGTATGCATATATACATACTTTCTCTCCTGTTAAACATGTCTTGCTTCTCATGGTAATTTGCTATCAAGGTTATTTCACTCTGACTCCTTTAACAAATTGTGAGAGAAAAGTTTTGCTTTATGCATATGGACAAATAGATAAAAGTCAAACGCAACATTCAAAAGAGTCTCTCTTTATTTAGGAGGTTAAAGTTTTAAGGTACCATGACTTGAATATGTATGGCAGGTGTGCAATCTTGTTTGGTCCAAGAATGTCAATGAACTTGTGAGCACACATGGTTACTCCCAAAACCAAATTATAGTGTGGAGATATCCTACAATGTCGAAGGTATGGACTAGCATGGCAATGTTTTAATTTCATTATTTCGACACATTCTTTTGCATCTACTGTGAGTTGTTTTTCTATGTTCTTCTAGCTGGCAACTCTCACAGGGCATACATACAGGGTACTTTACCTTTCCATTTCACCGGATGGACAGGTGCCTAAATTTTAACAACTATCCTATTCTTTTTCTGCAAATGTTGTTGTATAATCAATATTGAAGCACAATTTTTCTTGGTTTCTACTTTTCTCGTAAGTAATATGTATGTTTTTTTAGACAATTGTGACAGGAGCAGGTGATGAAACACTTCGTTTCTGGAATGTTTTCCCTTCTCCTAAGTCTCAGGTGATTATTCTTACTTCACGACATTTAAGTTTACTAATTTCTGCTGCTGAAATGCAAAATCACCCTTGCCATTTTTCATGCACGAATTTACCAATTATATTATGATAGAAAATACTGTGGCTTTGAAAGCTTTTCCCATCTTCAGCAAAGATGAATGACTTTGATGCTATGCCAATTTTGAACTTAGGAGGAATTGTGATGGCTATTCCTAATTAGATCAACATTCCTTCAGTTTCCAAGAGAAACACCCTCTCATGTTCTATAAATTACAAAAATGACCCCTCTTACATGGACGCTGGCTAAAACAGATTGTGGTAGTTACATGTCTGTATAGGTCATACTATGATTGTAGTTCAATAAATTGTTAATAAAAGGTTCAACTTAGTATCGTCATCGCTGCAACTAGAAGGACTTGGTTTGGATGATGGTCTCTTTTCTGTAGTTTCACTAGTTCATAGGAGGCTTTCTTGCTCGTATATCTTAATTTGAGGTGATATCATTGTAATTTACTCTAAATCTTTGCGCACTCTCATTTTCTGTTAGTTCTTCATGTCTTTAGATATTTGGATGTCTCATTAATGACACGACCTTCCTACTGTGCAGAATACTGAGAGTGAAATTGGAGCATCATCCCTTGGAAGAACTCACATTCGGTGAATTGACGATAATTATCTTCTTTTGATCTGCTCACCAAGAAACTCTATGCCTTCCACCGTATGGAATAGTAATGCTGCCACACAAATTGATCTGGTTGAAAATGAGCTACACTAACAATTTGCATAAAACCACCATGCAAAGTTGATTGTTCTCACAAACTTGGTGTCATTCTTGGATGATGGCTGACAAATTGTAAATGGGAATTGTTATTTAGTGCTCAATAACATCTCCCTTGTACGTAGTTACCATCATAGCATCAAACTTTTCCGGTTACTTTTTGGTGATGTGTATAATCACTATTGAGTGTAAACATTCCATATGTAAAGTGTTTATAAGCAGCAGGGTATTTATTAAAGATTTTAGTGCCAACATCAAAACTTGGATTATTTATTAGTTTCCAAGTTTCTGGTGTCCGATATTTTATGCAGTTTGTTGTGCTATAGCATGGTTTGGGGAGGTGTCTCAAGTATTTATTTAATTTTTTTTTTTTGTTAATCGGACTACATTAAGAAAAGCATTTTTGAATATTAAAAATATTTGCCCTTTGTGATGTAGGTGGAAACTCGTTTCTTATATTATGATATTGAACTTTAGAATGATTGCGGGGTCTGATGACTCTTACTTAATTCACGAGTCATAGTATTATGACTTTCTCAAAATGTAGATTAATATTTAAATTTCTAGGGGTAGCTTTAATTTGGAGTTAAAGCTAAGGGATAAAATAGTTAAACTCCTGTACTATGCTTTCTAATGTATTTTGTCCTTATTTTTCTTTTAGAAAATTGTCTCTGTACTGTGGATATGGATAAATAAACACTTTATCTTTGAAGCTAAATTTAAAGGCAACAAATGTTGACATGTATCCAAATCCAATTGAATCAACGACTCAAGGGGGCAAGGTGCTTATGTATTCATACTACAGAGAGCAAGTTGCCAAAAAAAAATAAAAAATAAAGGACATAGAACAACAAGGAATAAAGTATATGAGGTTGGACGGTTTTATCCCTAAAACTAATAAATAACTTTTTGTGAGTTGAAAAATAGACTTCAAAAGCACAACTTTTTGTGAGTTGAAAAATAGACTTCAAAAGCACGGAGTACAGAATACCAAACGTGATGTTGAACAAATTAAAGACTTCTCCCAAAGTGTTTATGATTTTAATGTTGATTCATAAAGAATTATTTCACGATGCGACATAATCAAAGGTTTAACTAATTTATTTCTTTTCATAAATCCGAGGCACTAGCTCCTTGAGAAATCCACTCATTCATTGCACAACCTCTTCATGAAACAACTGCATGAAATAGTTTTTGGATATGATCTTGTGTTGCTATTGCTCTTTGTGAGTTTTGCATCTAAATTATTTTTGACCTTTTTTTCCGTGTTTGAAGACTGCAACAAACAAGTAGGCCTTTTAGCTCGTCAAAAGGAAGAAAATAACCCTTCTTTAAAAGTATGCAAATTCGCTATCAGGGAGGCGTGAGTTGCACCTAGCATGTTGTGACAAGGTATGCATTCGACTCGTGGGACATGCATTGGTAAGCGTGAGTAGTATCTAGCAGACAGACCTCCGACAATTGTACAACTTTACCATTTCGGCTATAAGTTCTTTTTTAGTAGTCCAAATTATTAAACTATACTTCCATGGGTTTTCAATGATGTAGAGCGCATCTTCCGGTTCCTACCCGAAAGTAGACTTTATTGATGCAAAATTTGCCCGATTCGCCAAGTTTTATCCTAGAACTAAAATGAACATTAAACAACGCATAGCTAATAAGAATGAACAATTAAATAACTAGTAATGCATGCTAAAGGTATGCGATTTACATACTCATCAAACACCCCCAAAAATTATGTAATTGCTTGAATTGAGCAAAAAGAACAAAACAAAAATAAACTTAATATATAATTAAGCATCACATACTAGAAGTCCACCTTAGAGTTTTTACCTACCACTGACAACGTAATGAACCAAAACAATGAGGTGCGCAGCCCCAAACGGAGGTTATGATATAATATTAGACAAGGATTATATCTCAATACTCAACATCGTATTAGATTATTAAAGACTTTAATATATATAGATATGTCAAGAAGTACCTGGATCCATTTGTATTTGATCATCTATTTTGCGGAATAATCAAGACAATCAAATGATCAAAGAACTAATTGGTTTGTGGCCTTCCTCGACTAAATCACCTCATTCCTTTAATGGGACTTTAAATTTCTCTTCTTGATGGAGAGAAGTGAAAATGCGACGATTTAGTGTGTTGGGGACCATAACCCATGTGGTCTTTATATACTACTTAAGAGGAGTTCCCATAACCCCCTATCTTAAGCAATAAAGGTATCTACTCTTTAAGTCTATATTAAATTTGTAACTAATAAAGTTATCTTAGCCTATTAAAGTTTAGAGATTGAATACCGTAGATAATATGGTGCTCACTAAGATAGGAAATCAATATTTCCTAACAATCTCCCACTTGAGCAATATATTATTCTTGAAGCAATTACAAATTCTTTAAGCGCGCATATGTATGCTAATAATCTCTAGCCTTTTTTTTTTAAAACAATCTGGTCCATCTCATGTATAAATGATGGAACCAACGCGGCTTTTATCACTGCAAAATTGTGACTAAACCACAATGATCACCATATAAATACACTTAATGATATCGATCAAAATATAGACGAGTAGCATGGAAATTACATATAAAGGAATCTTATGAATGTCAATTTCCAACTGGTCCATCTGTAGTCTTTAATGAGATCAATCTCAAGTCCTTTATGCAATATGAACATTGATCATATATACACATTTGAGTTCAGAATAGGGTCAAAATACCATCAATTTATTTTGCAGAAAAATTAATAGTTCAATATCTGAAGTGAAACATAAAACGTATATATTACTCCCACTAAACCAAGATATCATCAGAAATAACACCAATACGAGTAATGTGCTCGTGAAAGACTTTAGGTGTTAAACCTTTGGTTAATGGGTCTGCTAGCATAAAATTTGTCTTTATATGTCCTATAGAAATCTGCTTATCCTAAACTCTCTCCTTGACAACCAAGAACTTAATATCAATAAATTTTGACTTTGTTGACCTTCTGTTGTTGTTGGAGTATAGCACTGCTGAGTTATTATCACAATAAATATTTTAATGATCGTTCAATGCCATCTATTATACGCAACCCAGTGGCAAAATTTTGGAGCCAAATTCCATGATTGGACGCCTCATAACAAGCTATGAATTCTGCAGCCATGGTTGAAGGAGCTATTAAAGTCTGCTTTACGGACTTCCATGAGATAGCTCCTCCAGCTAACATAAAAATGTATCCTGATGTGGAGCGTTTGCTATCCTTGCATCTAGCAAAATCAGAGTCAAGAGTATCCGATAATCTTAATATTGTCTGTTCTACGATAAGTGAGCATGTAGTCTTTTGTTCTCTTTAAGTAACGCATCACACGTTTCGCTGCCTTCCAGTGTTGCAAGCCTGGATCGCTCAAGTATCTTCCCAAAACTCCCACTATAAATGCTATATCGGGACGAGTACAAACTTGAGCATACATTAGACTCCTACTGCTGACGCATAAGGGATCTTTTGCATTTCTTTTCTTTCAAAGTCATTTTTGGGGCACTGTTCGAGACTAAACTTATCTCCTTAGCTACAGGTGTGTCTCCTGGTCTACTATCGTTCATGCCATATCTATTTAAAACCTTATCGATATAGCTCTTTTGTGATAATTTAAGAATACCTTGAGAACGATCTCTTAGTATCTCAATTCCTGATACAAAAGAGGCTTCACAAAGATATTTGGCCCATATCGTTACTAGCAAGTAGAATGTCATCAACATATAGTACCAGAAAAATATATTTACTCCAACTGAACTTATGATATACACAATCATCAACAACATTTATCTCCAAACCATACGAACAAATTAATTGTTGAAACTTGTGATACCATTGACGAGAAGCTTGTTTAAGACCATAGATGGATTTCTTTAGTTTACATACCATAGACTTTGAATCTCCTGAAACAAATTTTTCCGGTTGAACCATATATATTGTTTCATCAATGTCTCCATTGAGAAAAGAAGTCTTAACATCCATCTGATGTAGCTCTAAATCAAAATGAGCTACTAGTGCCATTATTGTTCTAAAAGAGTCTTTCGAAGATACTGGAGAGAAAGTCTCTTTAAAGTCTATACCTTCCTTTTGAGTGAAGCCTTTTGCTACAAGACGAGCCTTATATCTCTCAACATTGCCATTTGAATCCCTTTTAGTTTTAAATACCCATTTAGAACCAATAGGTTTCACACCTTCAGGCAACTTAACGAGATCCCAAACGTCATTGTCTTTCATAGACTTCATCTCATGATTCATGGCGTCAATCCATTGTTGAGAGTTAGAACTACGGATGGCTTGACAAAAGTTGATTGGATCATCTTCTGCCAAACCAACGCCATCCTCATGTTCTTGAAGAAAAATGATATAATCATCCGAAATCGCACTTCTTCTTACTCTCGTGGATCTCTTTAATGGCACTTCTTGAGGTTGTTGAGTTTGAACAACTGGTATCTCTTGAGGAAGAACATCATTTTCGTCTTGTGTTGGAACCATGTCATTAATAATGACAGGTACAGAGACCTGATCAACATCAACAATAGGTTCTTCATCAAAGACGATACTTCTTATGTTTCCTTCCTCCCTAAACTCAACATCCTCAAAGAATCTTGCATTTACCGTTTCAAAAAATGACCGTGATGTAGGATTATAAAATTTGTAGCCTCGAGTGCATTCAGAGTAACCAACAAAATAACAGCTAACTGTTCTTGATTCCAGTTTTCTTTCATGTGGCTTATATGGTTTAGCCTCATCTGGACAACCCCAAATGTGCAAATGCCTTATGCTAGGTGTTTTGCCTGTCCACAGCTCATAAGGGGTTTTGGTAACTGATTTACTTGGTACTCTATTAAGGATGTATATAGCAGTCTTTAAAGCTTCTCCCCAAAGTGATTCTGGTAAGGAAGAATGACTAATCATACTTCTTACCATATCTTTAAGAGTTCGGTTCCGTCGTTCTGCAACGCCATTCATGCTAGGTGTTCCTGGCATGGTGTATTGCGGAACAATTCCACACTCTTTGAGGAAGATTGCGAAGGGTCCTGGACGTTGTTCTCCTGATCCATCATATCTTCCGTAGTATTCACCACCACGGTCGGATCTGACAGCCTTTATTTTCTTTTCAAGTTGAAGTTCCACTTCAGCTTTAAAAGACTTGAAAACATCCAAGGATTGTGACTTCTCATGTATTAAATATAGGTAACCATATCTAGAGTAATCATCTATGAACGTAATAAAATACTGTTGTCCATTCTATGAAGGTGTTGGAAATGGACCACATATATCAGTATGTATTAGTTCTAAGACATCTGTAGCTCTTTCGGCACCAAATATCCTTTTATTTGTTCTTTTCCCTTTGATGCACTCAATACAAACTTCAAAGTCTGTTGAGTCTATGGGATAGAGAATTTTGTCCGACACAAGTCTTTGAATTCTCTGTATAGAGATATGACCCAGACGTTTGTGCCATAAAACAATAGAATTCTCACTTAATTTTCGCTTTGTACCTTTTAAATTTGTTTGCAGTATTTCATTATAGGAGCTAACAATATCAAGCATGTATAGATTATCAATTATTAGACCAGAACCAACAAATTTTGAATTTTGATAGAGACAAACTTTATTATTTCCAAAGGAACAAGAGAATCCTGAATTGTCCAAAGTAGAAACAGAAATTAAATTTTGTCTAAAAGACGGTACAATAAAAGTCTCAAATAAATCAAAATATATTCCAGTCTTTAATTGCAATCTGAAAGTTCCTATAGCTTCCACTGCAACTTTATGCCCATTGCCCACGTAGATGAATCTTTCATATTCACTCGGTGATTGACTCCACAGGCAACCCCTCATAGACATACTTATGTGAGTAGTAGCACCAGAATCTATGCACCAAGTATTTTTAGGTACTATAGCTAAATTAACTTCAAAACAAACTAAAGTTAGAAGCTTACCCTTCTTTTCACGCCAGGCGGCGTACTTGGAACACTCCTTCTCATGTGTCCCTTCTTCTTGCAAAAGTAGCAAGTAAATTCCTCACCTTGCTTCTTTTGTTTCTTCTGCTGAGAAGTTTTTTCTACAACATTCTTAGCCTTTTTCGTTTCTCTTTTATAAGAGGTTGCTAAGTGAGCACTTTCAGTTTTGTCTCGCAGTTGTCTCTCTTCCTCTTGCACACAGTGAGATATAAGCTCATTTAAAGACCATTTGTCCTTTTGAGTGTTATAACTCACTTTGAATTGCCCAAAGTGTACATGAAGAGATATCAAAACCAAATGCACGAGTAAGTCCTCAGACAACTCCAACTTAAGTGATTTTAGTTTTGATGCAAGATGAGACATCTCCATGATGTACTCCCTTATGTTCCCTTTGCCTTTATACTTCAGAGAAACGAGTTTAGCCAAAGGTTACTCGCTTCAGATTTTTCATTCTTAGCAAAATATTGCTCCATTTCCTCAAGGAACTTCTTAGCAATCTCATTTTCAGTAATAGAGCCCCGAAACGCTTTTGGAATGGAACGTTTCATGATTATTAAACACATTCGATTAGAGCGATCCCACTTCTCGATTTTAATCTCATTAGGATTTTCTGGAGTGGAAGTGGGTCGTTCTGCATGAAGTGCTAGATCTAACTCCATACAACCGAGAACAATTTCCGCAGTTTCTTTCCAGACTTTGAAATTCGCCCCGCTCAACATTGGTATATCGCTGACATGGTTAGAAACATTTGAAGCCGTAGCAACAGATACTGGATCCATGAGGAAAAGAAATGCTCAGAAAATAAAGACAAGACAATGTAAATTAATCCATATTTTTTGGGTCCATCAAAAGTTACTTAGCACAACATTAACTCCTCATCTTTGGATAAGAAAGTCAATTGTAAAATGGTACTTTTAGTGCAATGATTAAATTTTGGTAATCTTTTATGTCGAACAACAACCGTTCTTTGGATCAATTGTTATTCTCATGTGTAAAAGAAAAAAAAAACTTTAGGATTACCATACATTTACCATCACATGTGAATTATTATTCGGCCAAATCATGTCTTCCTTTAGGTCGAGCATAGTTTGCATAAACAACCATACACATTACATCTATATGTAGATTTTAGTTAATTTAAAAAAAAAAAAAAAAACAATAGAGCTTGCTTTGGCAATGTATTGCTTGAATTAATTTAACTAAAAAATACTAGACAAAAATAATAATTCCACTTAGGCAAAGAAAAGAGACACCAAAACTACATAAATATATAATACTTTCCTATTTGTCCCCCTTTTTTTAATATTATTTTCCCTCTATTGAATAAAATTTTAATGTATATCAAACCAAAATATATTGTACTATTACCAGCACATAAACTAAACTGTGAGTTACATATCAATTATGTAATAAATGCATCATATTACAAAGCAACTGCATGGACTCAACTTAATTTGCGGAGGAACATTTGCGTTAAATACTTGTCATCTAATATGTATCAAACTTTGAACAAATAGAAGCATATTAAATATTGTGAAGACATAACCCACGGTAATATTTCACAACTTAATTAAGTCTTACTCCATTTTATCATAACTTCACTACATCTCATTCAATACAAGTGCATTAGGAATTAAGATAATAAACACGTTTCCCTTTTTTAAATCTATTAAAGATTGTATTCAAATAATGTAAGTTGTAATTCAACTACTTTGGTTTGCTTTGCTTTCACGGATAAAAATATGAAATTCTTAGTTGCATTTAAAACATAATCATATATCAATCTGCATGTCAATTATTCAAATAGAAAATCCAAAAATTAGATTATAAAGATATTGAATGTTTTACTTTATACAGATTTTTTTTATTTTTATTTTGAGAAGAACTAATATGAACACGTATCATATAATTCAAAAGACAACCAAATATGTTCATGCTATATCATTATTCAAAATCTTAATAATCCAACGACGATGACTGCTCTGATACCACTTGATATAATTTATTAGACAAGGATTATATCTCAATATCCAACATCGTATTAGATTATTAAAGACTTTAATATATATAGATATGTCAAGAAATACCTGGATCCATTTGTATTTGATCGTCTATTTTGCGGAATAATCAAGACAATCAAATGATCAAAGAACTAATTGGTTTGTGGCCTTCCTCAACTAAATCACCTCATTCCTTTAATGGGACTTTAAATTTCTCTTCTTGATGGGGAGAAGTGAAAATGCTACGATTTAGTGTGTTGGGGACCATAACCCATGTGGTCTTTATATACTACTTAAGAGGAGTTCCCATAACCCCCTATCTTAAGCAATAAAGGTATCTACGCTTTAAGTCTATATTAAATTTGTAACTAATAAAGTTATCTTAGCCTATTAAAGTTTAGAGATTAAATACCGTAGATAATATGATGCTCACTAAGATAGGAAATTAATATTTCCTAACAGGTTAATCATTTCTCTACATTCAATTCTTAGCGTGAATCAACAGCTAAAGTACAAGTACGTCGAGAGTTTTGAATTAGTTTACAACGGCAAGTATGCAAGTCTAATTGTCACACCGTTTCTCCACTAATATAGAGGAGAACACACTAAATCTTAGTAGGTCATTATAAGCTTAACATTGAGAGGCTCGATCGGTAGTGGGCTTATGAAAACAAAAGATACGATACTAAACCAAAGGATTCATCAATGGTATTCAATCGTGCCTCATTTTGCAATTTTCACTTTCCAACTCCAAAAATATTTTAGTATCTTTGACTTTTTTTTTTTTTTCAATACTTTGACCTCTTCACCTTTTAACCTTCTCTTTTCACAATGATATCTTCTGATACGAACGTATTAGGGCCATGTGCTTGTCTTTCCATTCTCTTTTGGATTTTTAGCCTTTCTTTCTTAAACATCATCGTCACTTTTCTTTCATGCGCCGTTATTGTCATTCTGCCCCCCATCCTTGTTTCTCTTCATTTCACGAATACGTCATTCTTCTTTTGGTAAAGTGCTCAAATATAAGCTTTCACCTTGTTGGTTCAATATCCTGCAAGAATCTCGGTGCCGCTAACTCTAGTTGATAATTAAGTCCAAAATGACCTAAGTAAGCTCAAAAAGCCTTAAAAGCTAGATATCAAGGAGGCTTCCTCGTTATCATGATGTCAGTGGTGGGGAGAGCAGGTCGATGCTGTGCTTATTCAGTCTGAGATGGGCAAGGGAAACATCATTAAGTAGATGCACGATGCATGGGTTTTATTTGATTCACGGGGTTGCACTACCGCCTTTCTTGCGAAGCTCAGTAATCAAAGTCTCATGGGCAAATATAGAAGTTGTATCCTGCCTAACAAACTTGTCAACCAATGCCACAATGATGTTTTGACACCAAGTCATGGTAATTATCAGCATTTTAATTGTTATTTATGCTATTTTATTATGTAACTGTAGTAATTATGTTATTAAGTTTAGTAGTGGGGTAGTGGGTGGTTAAGTAACTGTTATCATGGTGTGTATTTTATCTTCATATGTAAAAATTATGCTTATTCAGAAAATTGGAGTCTCTTCGTCATTTTATTTCTTTGGAGTTTGGTTCCGACTTGAATAGGAACAATCTTTATTTACAAATTGTAACATGTTACCATGATTGGTCGCATCTTCCTTTACTATGGAGTAGAGAATGTGGTCACGATCCCAAGTGACCTCAATCATATGATTTTCCAAAATCAAGCGATATTCTACAATGTTCTCATTCTTATGTCTCGTGATTGGTTGCAGACGTGCAATAGATTATATTGCACGTGCACAAATCAAATAATAATGGGAGTATTATGTCCACATGAGAACTGCTCAACAAATACTAATTTTCACACTATTCTCATGCTAATCAGGACAAGGCGGTTTTTTTTTTTGGGGGGGGGGGGGGGGGGGAGGGGGGTGTCGAGATAATTAATAGGGATAAAAGCGTTCAACACCCTAGTTGCACTTTGCCCCCTATCCTTTTAAATTTTACAACTTGCTCCCTTAACTATGGATTGGCACTTTGCCCCCCGAGTCATTTTTTCACCGTTGGATATGGACACATGGGGGCAAAGTGCTTATTTATCCAAAGTACAGGGGGAAAGTTGCAAAAAATAAAAGGATAGGGAAAGCACAATCGAGGCATAGTATAGGAGGTTTAATGTTTTTATCCCTAATTAATAATTAATCTAATGAAATAAGAAACAACAAATTAATGACAATAATAATAGGCACCTAATAATTTAGTCTCGGTTAGATAGTCACACTTCCATGACCCTTTCTACTACTACTCATTCTACACTATATCATCTAACCTTTTTTGATATTTATTGAAGAAAAAACATTTATTTTTTAATCTACTTGGTAGTGCAACAGAGACCATGAATCCATTTGTCATAGTGTACTTGTGGCATATGATATTACTCCTTTCATTCATCGTACACAATTCCTTTGGTCATGTTCATGCATAGAAATCAAATCAACAACGAGTTGTCGGAAATGTGTTCGCATAAATTAAAAAAGTTGAAAATTAACCAGCATAAACTCAAAAGCATCAAATCAAATATATAACCAATAGAGAGGGAAGGACTTCTTAAGCTCGTCTTAGGGTAGGATATCCATAAACCCAATTCATGGTTCTAGTTACGTTTTAAGCCTAGGAAAAACAACCTTGCTACTCTTACCCCGAATGTTCTTGAAAGCAACGACATTATTAGGCACTCCTTTGTAATATCGGTAATGTTGACTGCATTAGCATTGTGGAGGCCTTGAGAGCATAAGTGGGGCTTAATGCGCAATTTCACTATTTAGGCCTAATTTAATCTATGGTCGTCTATACCACAATCCATTTCTCGCGATAGAGTCTAAATTCCCTTCTCTACATCGTGTTATCGTGATTTCAAATTTATTTTGCAAATCAATGAATAATGCTTGCAACTTTGTTCAATTTCTCAAACTTCCTTCTAAACTTATGAAATGACTAAAATGGAACAAAAACAAGTAAAAAGAAAAGAATAAAAAATTTAACAACGAATAAAGTTTGCTAAATCTGTGTTTTAATGCACTCATCATTTGTTATTGACAGAGAATTCTCAGACTATGCTAATGTTTTCTCCCCGAGGGCTGTTGGCAATTGACTGGCCGGTTTATAGGGAGCATCTGGGGTGCAGCAGGGTGTTGTGCACCCTGCTTTGACATTGCATGTGGACCCCACATTCATGTGAGGGCAGTTTGTGGTGCTTCATCATGCACCCCAGATGCTCCCGATTTTACATTGAAAAATACTTGTGTCATAGGATGGGACATCAAAGAAAGCCACATCTGGTGCTGACCTGGCCTCGGGAGGAATTGGCAGAAGTGCAACTTCATTTAGGTGTCATATTGCTACTTAGGCTTTTTGTCAACCTCAGAATGGACACATTTGAGAATTATACAAAAATGGAGTTTTGGCTTGGATTAAACTGTAAAATATTTATAAACCAAGTAACATTAATGTAAAATCAATCAGATAAACATAAGCATGCAACTACAAAAACAACAAAAAAAAGTACAATCTCAACATAGCGCAATTATGAAGGGTTTTTAGGTTGAAAATCTATGAGGTCTATACAGTCTATGTATTTAGATTATGCTTGCATGACTATAAGACATTATATGACGTTTGTCGAAGAATTTGGAGAGGGGTGAATTCTCTATGGAGAAAGCCAAAGCGGGCAAGTTGTGCATGTGCAAAATTTAATGAAAAGCCCTAATTCCTATCTAAAATATTTCGGGCAGGACTTGTGGCCAGGGAGTTAAGACTCGTGCCTCATGTGGCTTATGTTCTATTAGGGGAGCACAACTCATGCCAATGGAGATACAACTCGCTCCACCCATGCTACGAATAAGAAGGATCAGGGAGCGACTTGTGCCGGGAGAGGCCCTTTTAAGAGGGACGTCTTTGTTGCTCAAGTGGAAGCCAAGACTTAACACTATGAGTTTATCAAAAACATTGAGAAGAAAATAGAACCACTAGCTTCTGAATTAACAGCGAGACCTCAAGGCCTACTGCCAAGTAATACGAAGTAAACTACCAGAGAGCAAGTGAATGCCATTAAAGCTATCAGAGGTATACCCACGACTGCTGAAAAATTCAGGAGTTGTTCTTACAAAATCCAAAGAATCTGGAATATGTAAATCCAACTCTTTGTTATCCACCACGTGCAAATCCCTTATTAATGGAGAATCACAACTTCAAATACTTGGAGGTTTTTAAAATTTTGCAAGTAAACATATCACGGTAGAGGTTTTTGAAGTGATCCAAACTATCTGATACCCCAAAACTATATGGCAATATTTCCCCGCAAATGTACAGGTCAAAAGTAATAGGGGAAGTAGAATTATGACTTCTGAATATCAATTCCACCGAGAAATGGTACAGATGTAGTATGTTTACTTTTAATCCTAATATCTAACAAACAAAACCACTAATTATTAACAATGTAGTTGATCCAAGTAAAAATCAGGTCCTGTCTAATTTAATCCAAGAAAAATGGCCCAAAGAAGTTGTTGATCTAAACAAGAATTTTCAGCAAAAACAGTCTAGCAGAGATGCCAACTTTGTTAGCAACACTGCTTTAATTTGGAAGGTTCAAGGAGTGCTGCATATGGTTGGAAAGCCCTACGAGAATACTTTCCAATGCAAAAATAGAGATTCATTTGGAGTTTCCTATATAGAGTTATGGTTGATTTTGTTAGTTAAATATTAGTATTAAAAGTTAATATTGTTTACTACATCTGTACCATTTCTCCGTGGAATTGATATTCAGAAGCCATAATTCTACTTTCCCTATTACTTGTGACCTGTACATTTGCAGGGAAATATTGCCATATAGTTTTGGGGTATCAGGTAGTTTGGATCCCTTCAAAAACCTCTACCGTGGGATCTAAACAAGAATTTTTAGCAAAAACAATCTAGCAGAGATGCCCATTATGTTAGCAACACTGCTTTGATTTGGAAGGTTCAAGAAGGAGTGCTGGATATGGTTGGAAAGCCCTACGAGAATAATCTCCAATGCAAAACCAGAGAGTCATTTGGAGTTTCCAAGATAGAGTTATGGTGGATTTTGTGGAGTGTGGCAAGTTGTCTAAGGAATCTGTCTAGTTTGAGTCTCTTCATATTCTTCAATAACTTTAACTTTTTATTTTCTTGGTCTTCAATGGTACTCTGATTTTACAAGTCTTTGGAAAGTGTTTGAGTCATATTATTTAAAAGTTTCATGTTTTCCTATGTCTTGAAAAGTTTTAGGAGTCAATGGTGTCACTTACTATTTTGCCTAGAAGATGATGTATCTTTTCCTATAAATAGTTTATGGTCTTGTAATGTTTTGGAAGGAAGTTTGAAAGATTATTGAAATTCATTTTTTAAAGTCTAAGACATTTATCAACTCTTATTCCTTTTGGTGGATTCCAATAGGTGACGAGTGACTCTAATCTCTATGGTGGATTTCCATAGAGTGAAGAATGTTCTTTTGAGTGTTCTCTTGTGTTTCCTCCTCACTTGTCCAATTACGGTGTCAAAGTGGTATTAGAGCCATGTTTTGTAATGGTCCCTCGTCTAAGGATCTTTCCAGGAAAAGGTCCAAGGGGTGAGCGTGATCTTCATGATATCAAGATGGAAGATTTGGGGAGACAAGTGCAACAATTGCAGCAGCGCTTAGCTGAGCGTGAACCTTTGGAGTATGATGAGTCGCATCATGATTCAAAGGGTGATGATCAAACTGATGAAGAGGTGGACAACTCTTTCCATCGTCGTGGTAGTTCGAGTAACAGTTCATATGGAGGCCACATGGTGCATGTGGCCCTAGATTTCAAAATCATTTCAATACTAAAGTTGATGTTCCGGAGTTTGAAGGAAAAATGCAGTCAGAGGAATTCATTGATTTATTACACACCATTGAGAGGATATTTGAATACCATGAAGTTCATGAAGATCGTAAAGTGAAGATAGTTTCAATCAAACTGACAAAACACGCTTCAATTTGGCGGGAACATCTTAAAAAATAACGAGCTCATGAAGAAAAGGATCGAATTGTTACATGGGATAAGATGAAAAATATGGTCAAGAGGAAATTCTTGCCGGATAACAACAGACAAGATACTTTTCTCAAGCTCCACAACTTTGAGCAACAAGAAAAATTGATAGCGTAATTCAATCATCTTATGAGATGCGAGATTGTAGAACCTGAAGAGCAAACAATCGCTCGCTATCTTGGTGGTTTTGCGCACTGAAATTGCTAATGTCTTTCACTTGCAGCAATATTGGACCTACAATGATATTATCAATCTCTCATTAAAGGTCGACAAACAACTCAATGAAGCACCAAAGAATCTCTCTCGTTCGTGGAACAAAGAGGGACTTTATAACAAAGGAAGGGCATCTACATCATCAAGTAAGGCAACTCCATCAAGGGTACCTCCAAAGAAGAATGAGATGGTAAAATCAAACGTGTCTACATCAAACTCAAGATAATGTTTTCAAATGTCATGGTTTTGGACATATGCTGTGGATTGTCCGAATAGAAGAATTGTTTCCCTTGTATAGAAAGATGAACCACTTGATCAAGAAGAAGAGGAATCAAATAAAGGAGATGAAGTGGAGAAAGTCTCTTATGCCAATCAAGGAGAAAGTCTTGTTGCTAGAAAATGTTTAAGCATTTTCCAAGGAGGAGAAGATTGGCTTCGACATAACATCTTCCACAAGAGGTGCACTTCAAGAGAAAAAGTATGTAATGTCATCATTGATGGAGAGAGTTGCGAAAACATGGTGGCTACAAAAATGTGGAAAACTTGGGGCTGAAAATCGAGGTACATCCACATCCTTATAACGATAAATAAAATAAAAGTTGATAAAAGGCGTTTAGTGCATTTCTCAATTAGTAAAAATTACCAAGATGATGTTTGGTGTGATGTTGTGCCTATGGATGCTTGTCACTTGTTACTTGGCCAACCTTGGCAATATGATCGAAAGGTGAAATATGATGGGAAAAAGAACACATATTGCTTTGAGAAAGATGGTGTGAAAATCATATTGGGACCATTGAAGTTACGGGATGTTCCTAAACACTCTAAAGGAGAAAAAAATTTGTTGATATCAAAATCCCAATTTGATGAAGGTCTCAGAGGATCTAGTGAAGCATATGCTTTCGTGGTCGTTGAGGAAAATAAAGAAAGAAAAGAGGTTCCATCAATAACGCAGCCAATTCTTCAAGAGTTTCCCATCCCAAATGAAGTTCCGGTGGGCCTTCCACCAATGGGGGATATCCAACATTGTATAGACCTTGTTCCGCGTGCTTCCATTCCAAATAAAGCGGCGTATAGGACGAATTCTATAGAGCATGAGGAGTTACAAAGGCAAGTGCAAGAGCTTATGGATAAATGCTTGGTAAGAGAAAGCATGAGTCCATGTGCAGTCTCGACACTTCTAGTTCCAAAGAAAGACGGTTCTTGGCAAATGTGCATCGATAGTAGAGCGGTAAATAAAATTACTATCAAGTATTGCTTTCCTATTCCCCGTCTTGACGATATTTTAGATCAATTGCATGATGCATCAATATTTTCTAAATTGATCTTGGAAGTGGATATCATCAAATATGAATGAGGGTCGGTGATGAGTGGAAAACGGCATTCAAGACAAGAGATGGACTTAACGAGTAGATGGTGATGCCATTTTTTCCTTTCAAATGCTCTTAGCACATTCATGATATTGATGAACCAAGTCTTCAACCCCTATATTGGTAAATTTGTTGTTATCTATTTTGATGATATTTTAATTTTTAGCAAGAATGATAGACAACATTTGGAGCATCTTCACGAGGTTTTCAAGAATTTAAGGGAACACAAAATTTATGCTGACTTGAAGAAGTTTGAGTTCTTTTCCAAAAGTCTTGTGTTCTTAGGCTTTGTCATATCCGGTCAAGGTATCAAAGTTGACCCTGGCAAAGTGGAGGTGATTGAAAAATGGCCAACTCCAACAACCTTTCGTTATATAGAGCTTTCATAACCTTGCTTCATTTTATCGAAGATTCATCAAAGGATTCAGCACTATCGTGGCTCATAACACCAAATACTTGAGAGGAGATAAGTTTCAATAGTCAAATAAGGCGCAAAAGAGTTTTGACCTTGTGAAGAAAATGATGACAAAATCTTTTGTTCTAGCACTTTCAGATTTCAACAAAGTATTTCAAGTTGATTGTGATGCTTCGTGGGTGTGGGTGCGGTGCTTTTCCAAGAAGGTAAGCCAATTGCTTTCAATAGCTAAAAGTTGAATGGTAGTAGGCAAAATTATTCAACTCATGATAAGGTTTTCTATGCAATTGTTAGGGCTTTGAGTCATTGTAATCCTTATCTTATTGCCAAAGAATTTATTCTTTTTTTAGATCATGAGGCTCTCAAATACATCAATGGATAAAGCAAGCTCAACATTCGGCATGCAAAGTGTGTTGAATTTCTTCAATCATATAATTTACATCAGACACAAATCCAGAAAGCAAAATCAAGTGGCAGATGCATTAAGTCGAAGGCATTCTTTAATCTCCATGTTGCAAGTGCAAGTTTTGGTCTGTGATATTCTTAAGGAGCAATACAAAAATGATCCTGATTTTGGAAAAATACGGGAGGATTGTTCAAAATGGTCCTTCTAATCGTTTCTTATTAAAAGATGGATTTCTTTTCAAGGATAATCAGCTTCGTGTTTCTACTGGTTCATTGAGAGAGGCAATCGTTAAAGAAGCTCATGGAGGTGGACTTGCTGGACATTTTGGAAGAGACAAGACATTGGTGCTTGTCAAAGAAAATTTTTATTTGGCAAATTATGGAGAGAGACGTTTCAAAACATGTAGATCGTTGTCAAATTTGTCACTTACTATTTTGCCTAGAAGATGATGTATCTTTTCTTATAAATAGTCTATGGACTTGTAATGTTTTGGAAGGAAGTTTGAAAAAATAATGAAATTCAGTTTTTAAAGTCTAAGAATTTTATCAACTCTTATTCCTTTTGGTGGATTCTAATAGGTGACGAGTGGCTCTAATCTTTTGGTGGATTTTCATAGAGTGACGAGTGTTCTTTTGAATGTCCTCTTGTGTTTCCTCCTCACTTGTCCAATTTACGGTATGAGTAGTAAAAATGGGTTTTTTATAAAGTTGGTTGAATAACAATTCCTAA
Organism: Misopates orontium; assembly: GCA_946800315.1. NCBI lineage: Eukaryota > Viridiplantae > Streptophyta > Magnoliopsida > Lamiales > Plantaginaceae > Misopates > Misopates orontium. The sequence goes on from OX326946.1 coordinate 26,785,603, forward strand.
ACAAATCAAAAATAAATGCAATCATAGAGTATTGGATTCATTGAGTTCTCTCAACTACCCATCTTATTTCATTCAATGGATTTCATGTATTACAATATTTTATGCAGGTGTTTCTATACTAGTGCTAGGTCGTTGGTCACATATCCTCACACTCTATTGTTCCTAGGTAGAGCTAGTAGGGAGTGAGCATAGTAGAGCTATTGAGTCCCGCCCCTGCCCAAACAAAAGAATCTTTTCCTAGATTGGAATGGTACTCTATTTACTATGTTCCTTTGAAAGCATTAATCATTGAAGTACCAATGTATATTAACACAAAGCAACACAAAACATGTATAGCTTGTCAATCTTCTAACATTAGTTTATGGATTATTTTACACATGAGATCTATTTCATATAACTCTTCTCCTGAAATATTATACGAAAAATTATACCATTAATATGTTGGTCAGAATACTCAAAATACCAAATCAAAACTTAAGATTCATAATATGTGAAATCTAACTAATCCTTCACTTTAGGTTTATAAATTAGCTACGCATAAGTCCAACAAGATAATAAAGTGGCTCAAACTTAAACATTAACTTGATGAATTTAACGAATAAAAGAAAGAGCAAAATCTGGATTGATCTTCTTCTTATTCTCTCAATTCTCCAACAAATGCGTCATCGTTTCTCATAACCTCTTAGATTATACTTGAAAAATTAATGAAGACTATCTAATCTAACTAAAACTAACAAAAGAAACACTTGTATGTTGTGTAAAACCAAGCAAAGTCTTCTAACTCTTTGCAACTTGCTTATCTTCTTTCATAAGACTTGTTTCCTTGTATTTATACCCCTTAGTGGCTAGAAATAGTGGTTTAGGATGAGTGCGACAGATTCCAAGCAAAAAGACAAGAAAATTCCTAATAAAAAGCACGACTTTGTAATTAAGCGTCGCGATTTGAGATTTGTGTACCATACCTTGCGATCCCATTCCTTTGCATTCCAATTGCATGAATTCCAACTTCATTCGCTGTAAATAATTTTGTGACCAGCACACCGGTCGCGTATTTTCCTTCTTTGCCTGCAATAGATGGATGCAAAAGTCGCATACTCTCTCGCGGCATGGTTTTTCTTCTTTAATATTTTCTTCATATCTTCTACTCCATAACTCCGATTTCACATCCGTTTCTTGCATTGAGTTCATTCCACATCCTATGGTATTGGTTATTTCCTTGAGCATGCTTCTCGTATTTACCCTAAAAATTGCTCTTATTTGCCAAAAGACTCCATAAAATAGAAAAACACTAAAAACAGCAGTAAAAGACTCGAGATACTAAAGAATTCACAGTAGCATCAATCTAAAAGTGTGTGAAATA